>CM058237.1:90536315-92936315 GCA_030180135.1 Orychophragmus violaceus | reverse complement strand
TTCGATGAACCGGGTTAATTGGATTAACCGGTTATCGAAGTCCGGTTTTGTTTGGTGGTGTCGATCGACAGACATAGTCTGCGTCGATCGATACAGTATTCGAAATTCTGGTTATTGAACCTTGAATTTGCAGAAACTAAACTAGACTTAAACCTTGATCAAAGTTTAGCTTCAATATGGTCAACTGTCAAGACTCATTTGATTGTTGTGATAGTCTTGCCAAGAGCTTGGTGTCCACAATTACGTGAGTATGGCAGATAGCAATATTGATGGTCTTGCAGTGCTTGACATCAACAATTACATGACCTAATAGATTGATTTGCTAACCTTTCAGAGTTTAGTTTCCTCAACTAAATATCAAGTGACCTTGATGTCTTGCCCAAATTTTGTCTGCTGTGAAAACTTGTGTCGTATGTTGGATAGTCTTGGAGTCCTTGGTATCCACTGCAACATGAGTATAGCAGGTGGTCATTGACAGACTTGCAGTGCGACTGTCATATGATCACAAGACAAAATAAATTGGTTTTACTTGACTGGGCTGTCAGAAGTTCTGGGCCCAGAGACATCAGAGTGGATTAGACATAGTTTGTCTTATCTGCGACCAAGAGTTGTACTGGGTACAATTAGCAATGATTTGCTTACCTAGATAACTAAATTTTGAGTAACGGCGAGTCGCCCACTCGAATTTTAGTAATCTGAGGATCTTGGGTCATTATATTCGTAGAGGAAACATTGTTTGAATATAATGCGAGTTTTCTTATTAGATAAGATTCCTCATCATATACATAACTAAATCTTTGTTTTTCTTGGATTTCAGCTTATGTCTATGACTACTTTCTCGTTGCAATCCGTCCTTGAGAAGGACAAGTTAAATGGATCCAACTTCCTGGATTGGTATCGGAATCTGAGATT
The DNA here is from genome assembly GCA_030180135.1 of Orychophragmus violaceus. Classification (NCBI taxonomy): domain Eukaryota; kingdom Viridiplantae; phylum Streptophyta; class Magnoliopsida; order Brassicales; family Brassicaceae; genus Orychophragmus; species Orychophragmus violaceus. Next base: position 92,935,403 of record CM058237.1, on the reverse strand, counting down.
CATTCTCAAGCAGGAGAGCAAGGACTATTTCCTTGAAAAGGCTCTTCCAGAAAGGCTTGGGACCAATCGCTCGCATGCAGCATATAATTCTTGGAATAAGCATTATATTAATGTGGTAGATGTGCGTGGTCTGATGTTGGCTACCATGAACTCAGACTTAAAGAGTCAGTATGAGAGCATGGAGTCGCCAATAGAGATGATCACCAGCCTGAAACTGAAGTTTCAGGATCTGGCACGAGTTGAGAGATTCCAGATGGTGAAGTCTCTCACGGTGTGCAAGCTACCAGAGAATGTTTCAGTAAGTCCTCATGTCATTAAAATGATGGGTTACATTGATAACCTGGGGAAACTGGAACGTCCTGTCAGCTTAGAGTTGGCCACTGACATCATTCTGCAGTCACTGCCGTCTAGTTATGATAAGTTTGTCAGAAGCTGTATCAAGAACAACTTGACGAAGACGTTGACTGAGCTGCATGATACGATCAAAACAGCAAAGCAAAACATCATAAAGGGTAAAAGATTTAAGAAATCTTGTATTGACAAGGGTAGTGGCAGGGCAGTCCAGATTTGGAATCATGATAAGCCTGTGTCATCTTATAAGCCCAAGTCAGGCCCGTCTGGTGTTAGAAAGTGCTTCTACTGCGATGAGTCAGGGCATTGGAAGAGAGATTGCATTAAATTCTTGGAAGATTCACAAGAGATGAAGGAGATGTATGTTACTTCTTCTTCAGGTATTGTGTTATTAATTCAAGTTCTACGTATGTATTGGATACTAGTTGTGGTACTGATATTTTGAAATATGCAGGACCTAAGCGACAGTAGAACGTTGAAGAAAGGACAAGTGGAACTGCTTGTCTGGTATGAAGCAATGGTTGCTGCATGAGCCGTAGAGATTCTCCACTTGTAGGAGCCTTTCATACTTGGTTTTAGAAATTAAGTAATTGCTACTATGCATCTGCCTTGTGCAGAGATGTCTTTCATTTTATTGTAAGAATTTGGATGTCTTTCATTTTGATAAAAGACAAGTTTTGTTCTTTAGATCTTAATGAAATATCATATGGTAGCACCCCGTTTGGAATGGGTTTTATATCTTAAACCAGCGAAAGTTAGAATCTAACACAAATACTAAAAGTTTAAGTCTGATGACTCAAACTTGACTTTCCTTTGGCATAGTCGTTTAATCACATAGAGTGAAGCGGATTCAGAAGTTCCATAGCATTGGACTCATTTGATTATTAATCATTTGAGATATGAATTCTGTTCACTGGACCAAATGACTAAGGCCCTTTTAGCAGAGCTAAAAGAAACGGGTCAGAGGCCTATTGGGCCTTTCACATACTGATGTATGCGGCCCAACGAGTATTAATGCCAGAGGAAATCTTTTGTACTTCATTACCTTATTGTTGGCATCAATAAGTATGGCTGTGCTCATTTGATGAGACACGAGCTGGAATCCCTTGAGGAGTTCCAAGATGAAGTGTAGAACCAATTTGACAGAAGTATTGAGATCCTCGATTGAATCGCGGAAGAAAATACTTAAGTCAAGAATTGAGTGATCATCTGACAGAATGAATCGGATCTTATTAGATATGCTCCGATTAATGATGAGTCACAGGAATCTTCCATAATCATTTAAGAATACGTTCCAAAATGTCTGTCTTTGCGCAGAAATAAGTTTCTATTAGAATCAGTGAAAAACACCACATTGGATGTGGACTGGGTGATTTCCAAATTTGTTTTTCTGATTAATTGGGCTTGCAAGGTTTGTGTAAGACAGTAGTCGACAAACAAATTTGAACCCATATCTGATTAGTTCTACCTCGCCGGTTGTCCTAGGGAAACCGAGGCTTGCTACTTTTATGACCAATCCGAGGACAAAGTTTTGTTGTTCGGAACTGTGTTTTGAGAAAGATCATACTTTTCAAAAGGAACAGTGGGAGTAAAAGTACACATCGAAGAAATTCGATAAACACAGGAGGCTGCTCAACCTGTTGAGAAAAAGCAGTGGTGAGATCTACAAAGTGATGTAGGATCTACACCTGTGGAGCCTGAAATTCGCAGATCCGAAAGGATCCGTCACTAACTCGAGAATGATTTCTCATAGCCTATTGTCGTGATCTATTGATCATTGAAAAGTGACGAGCATGCGAAATTCAAAGAAGCGATGGTGAGCCCCAACTCCGAAAATTGGCTGGGTATGCATGTTAGCTGCAACGATCCATTTCTGGATTGAAGCAAACATCTTGGAGTTGGAATCAACATTCTGATAAAGTGGTCAAAAGTTTTGACTTGATCAGAAAGAAAAGAAACCATGCGTTTACAAGAAGACTAGTGGGAGCGTAGTTGCAATTCTCACACTGTATGTGGATAACATACTTAATCTCAGAAATGACGTTCCGACGCTAAAGTCTTGTCAAGATTTGGGTCGGAGGTCAAATGTATCGATAGACATGGGAGAAGGCCGTAAAAGTTCTTGGAATAAGGATCCATTGGAATGGATCAAAAAGGCTAATTGGATCGTGTCAAAATCCTTATGATGATAAGGTATTGGACAGTTCATATGTGCTTAATTCCAAGAATGGCTTCATACCAAAGGTCTTATGGCAATAATCTAAGCAAGATGCAGTGTCTTGGATACTGGTTGAGCTAGTAACAATATTAGCAAGATGAAGTGTTTTTGAACACTAGCTGAGCTATTATTAATAAGTGTGATTGCTAATGCTACTGCAATAGAATCCATCATAAATGCCATATTTTCCGCTCGTCTAGATGCAGCTTACGCATAAAGCATGACGAGAAAATACCAAAATGTTCCGGTAATAGTCACTGAGCGGTTACCAGAAATATCCCAAATGTTTGAGAAACTCTAAGGATAGTTTCGTGGTGAACTGAAGAAGTGACGAACCAGTTGAAAGTAGTCAAACAGACAAAGACGAATACCGGTTCCCACCTGGTTGTGTCCTTTTGTCTGTATAGCGGTGCTAGCTGATGGAACGGCTCCAAGCAGTGGACCGTAGAATAATGCTCTTATCTGAATGGGGGTGTGGTTTGTTGAAATAGTTTCAAGCAATAACACCGCAGTATCTCCCACAACCTAAGCACCAGATTTATTCTGTTGCTGTAGGTATAAGATATCTAAATAGATGATCTTGATTTTAGTGGGAGCAACTTTAGTTATGTTATAGTCTTTACATAGACATGCCATGGTAGTGTTTATGTAAGTCAAACTGACATCAGTATTATTTAATTATTGGATAATTAAATAATGGTCCCAAAGTATTTTATGTTCATCTTATAGGTCATCAAGTTGAGGACTTGATCATGAAACTCTATAAGTAAAAGATGACATAAATTACGATTGTCCCTAGTCAAGGTTGTTAAAATGGGACACTAACAACCGCGCGAGACTAGCATGTGAGGTGACTGTTGGACTAAGTTTCATGGAGTCAATGATATGATTATCACAGTCAGTCACATAGATATATGTTGGTGAACATATGATCGGACATGACCCGCTAATGAGAGCTCCACAGGATAGTTATATCAGTGTCATGGGAGGTTCTCATTACGACTATAGAGTAGTCCTTAGACCTGAGTTCATCATGTTTTTTAGCATATGAATTGGTGCGTTTTGACCTTGTCAAAGGTCGTTCCGTAACTGGCGGCTGTAACGGCATTGCTTGGAATTTGTCCCTCCCATATAACGGGAGATAAATATCTCAGGGCCCATCGAAGATTTGATACTGAGAAAATGCATGGCCGTGCTCAAACGAGGTGATTGTCAGTCGTTTGTTATATCAGTATAGATCAGGAGTTCGATGAACATGATGATGGCTATAATAAGGATGACACAGTCTCTTGCCTTATGCCATATCGAGATATAGAGACGAAGGGATTATAGGAATAGGTGATTCCAGTATAAGTGGGAGATTGTTGCGATTAGGTCCTGAAATCACATTGTACTTACTCTAGAGATAGTTGTATTGTCGAGATCGGACAATTCATGTGATACTAGGTAGTCATAATGTTTTGCTAGAAACCGCTTATGACAAATGAGTTGTAACTCATTTCCGGTGTCGTGTGAACCTACAGGGTCACACACCTAAGCAAGTTGGACATACTTCGTATGGGATTGATCATTGGCATATGGTCTGGTCGATGTGTATTGGATACACATCGAATATAAGTTTCAAAGAGGTGTATCGATCGACACCATTTGGTGCGTCGGTCGATACAGGAAGTGTGTCGATCGACACCACTAGGTGTGTCGGTCGACACAATGGCGAAACCGAAACTGATGTTTCGGTTCACCTCGAGGTCAATATATAAACATGTTTTATGTATTTCGACTGATGAGTGTGTGTGTGCGCCGCCCAAACAGTTTTCTCAGAGAGAAAACACAGAAACCTCAGAGAAACTGAGTTCCCAGGAGATCCGAGCCCCGGTACTAGCATCCCGGCGGATTCCAGCTTGTGTGCGTGTGGACTATCAGTAGAGGCGCAGCATCTGAGGCGCTCCAAAGATCTCGTTTGCCTGACCCTATTCCGCTGCCAGAACAAGGTAAACGATAGATATATCCATGATTCAATTAACTAGACCCTAGATCCTAGGCTATCTGGAACTCGCGAGGATTCTGAATCTGGTAGAATTGGCTCGAAGTTCCAAACATCAAGGTCTCGGATTCACTTTCCGGTTTCCTCTCACTAGTCTTTATATTGGTTGGTTGTGATTTGAGTTTTTGGGTCATTGATACGGATTCCAAAATTTAATTATAATTAAATGTGGTTTTCAAGTGGTTTGTGTGGATGCATTTTCTTGAAGTTCCTATAGATTTGGAGTAGTATATATTGGTATAGATATGAAATATCTATACATGTTTATCTACTACTTAGATATAAGATATACTTGATTATATTCTACTATATTTTTTATAGATTCATGTCAATCTATAAGCTACAACTTGTATATATATACCTATTAAGAGTATCAATAAAATCAACTCTTCTGCAAACTCTATATGGTATCAGAGCTTTTGATCTGATAAACCTAAATCTCTATCTTCTCTCTTTCTTCTTCCTCACGCCAAACCCTTCCTTTTCTTTTCTCTCTTTTATTTCGCCTCTACAATCTATCTACAATCTCACCAAAAGTACCCTAATCTCTCTTAATATGTCTAACATAACAAAACTCACAGCCACAAATTTCATCACTTGGCGGCTACAAATTCAAGCACTCCTTGAAGCTCATGAGCTTCATGGCTTCATTGATGATGATGATCAAATCCATCCAGCCACTCTATCAACAGATTCTGGAGGAGAACAAGAAAACCCTCAATATCTTACTTGGAAGAGACATGATAGAATGCTTTACAGCGCTATCCTTGGCTCTCTCTCTGTCAACGTACAACTAATTGTAACTCGAGCTGCAACAACTCGTGATCTCTGGCAGATTTTGTACAAAACATATGGAAAACCGAAAAGGGGTCACATAAAGAACCTTAAACAACAAGTCAAGCAGATCACCAAGGGCACCAAGTCAAAAAACGAATACATACGGCTCATCATGGACAAAGCGGATAAGCTCGCTATTTTAAGAGCCGAACTTGAACATGAAGACCTTGTAGACATCATAACCAAAGGACTTGGAGAAGATTATCGAGCCATCATTGATATGGTTAATGGAAGAGACTCTCCTATAATGATTGATGAGCTTCATGAGAAACTTATCATCCGCGAAAACACTCTTTCACTAACTACTATCACTAATGACTCTCTACCCGTGACTGCTAATACAGCTCAAACTCGGCCACATTCTAACAACAACAACCGTGAAGGATTCTCTATTTTTCGTGGAGGATCAAGAGCACCACGACCCTATCTCGGTAAATATCAGATTTGTGGGGTGCAAGGACATGGAGCACGGCGATGTCCTCTGTACCAACCAGCGCAATCGCAGTTTCAGTCTGGACCAACGTCCTTTTCTACGTACCGTGGACAATCGTATCAACCATCACCATGGTTTGCACCACATCTACCCTTGCCGACACCTAAATGGTCACCTCAAGCACACTACACAACATATTCACCAGGATACGCACCATGGCTCTTGGACAGTGCAGCTTCTCATCACATTGCAAGTTATTTCGCAAACCTATCAACGCATACACCGTACAATGGTAGTGAGAATTTCATGGTCGGGAATGGAGAGAAATTTCCTATATTACACACCGGTTCCACCTTTCTTCCTTCTTATTCTCGGAATCTGAAACTTGATAATGTTCTTTATGTTCCTGAAATGCATAAGAACTTGATTTCAGTTAATAAACTTTGCAAAACTAACGATGTGATGGTCCAACTATGTCCATATAACTTTCAGGTGAAGGATCTTCTCACGGGGACAATGCTATTCCAAGGAAAAGCTAGAGGTGGTGTGTATGAGTGGCCATTGTCTTCTTCGTCTTCTCCTTTAGCTCTCTCGTGTTCTAAGTCTTCCTTTTTTGATTGGCACACATGGTTGGGACATCCCAATTCTCAAACTTTGCGTGCCATGTTTTCTCAGTTTGCTTTACCTTTATCTTCTTCATTGTCGTCTGTTTTGAATTGCAATTCCTGTTCTATTAATAAAAGTCATAGGTTGCCATTTTCTGTGTCTTATCTTACATCCAAAGAACCTCTAGAAATCCTATTTTCCGATGTTTGGATTGTCAAATTTCTTGCTGGTATTAATGACTCTTATGCTATTTTTAGACATCAGATCATTGCCAATAAAACTCTCCCATCTCTGGTTGAAGTCTATAATCTTTTAGACAGTGATGATAATCAGAAGGGATTCTCCAATGTGGTTGCACCTGCTACTGCTTTTCAGGTGTCTGATCAGTCTCAACAATCTCTATAGAATGGACCTATTGCAAAGATTCCCTACGTTCAGAATGGACCTAACAAAGGTCGTCCTGTTTGCTCTTACTGCAATCGAGTGGGTCACGTTGCAGAGAGATGTTATAAGAAGCATGGTTTTCCACGAGGCTTTGTCTCAAAGTATAAGAATGCTTCTGATAGGATGCCAAAGACCTCATCTGCTTCAAAACCAGTGTCTGTTCCTTCTCCAATGGCAGCTGAAGTTCAACTCTCTCCGAATGTTGATGGTGTACTTGGTGATATGACTAAGGAACAGCTTCAGAGTTTCATTGCACTTTTCAGCTCGAACTTGCAGAATTCTTCTGCTTCTCCTTCAGCGATTGCAAATTCTTCATCTAACCCTGGTGATCACTCTGGTATCTCCTTTTCCCAATCCACTTACAGTTTTGTTGGTATCTTAACTATCTCCCAACATACTTTGTCCAATGAAACATGGGCTATAGACTCTGGAGCTGCACATCATGTGTGCCATGACAGAGCTTTATTTCACTCACTAGATACCTCTGTGAATAACTCTGTCCATCTTCCCACTGGATCCAAAGTTACAATCAGTGGAGTTGGTCAAGTTCAGTTGAATCAAAACATTTGTCTCCATAATGTTCTGTTCATTCCTGAATTTAGACTCAACTTGATCAGTATTAGCTCCCTCACCAGTTCTTTGGATTCCAGAATAGTGTTTGATCCAAGTTGTTGTGAAATTCATGATCTTACCAAGGGCTTGATGATTGGCCAGAGTAGAAGGATTGGAAATCTGTATGTGATGGACAATTTGGAGGTGGATATTGGATTGTGGCACCAGCGGTTAGGTCACCCATCCTATACGAGAGTGGATATCATCTCTGAAGACTTGGGAACTACTAAGGCTAAGAATAAAGGGTCTGCTTATTGCCACATTTGTCATTTGGCTAAGCAGAAGAGACTATCTTTTCCATCTGAGAACAACATTTGTAATTCTTCTTTTGAGTTGTTGCACATTGACCTTTGGGGGCTTTTTCAAATGGAGACAGTTGATGGATTTAAGCATTTTCTTACTATTCTTGATGACCATACAAGAGTAACCTGGATTTATCTGTTAAAGAACAAGCATGAGGTTATATCAGTATTTCCAGCTTTCATCAACAAAGTAGAGAATCAGTATAATGTAAGGGTCAAGGCAGTTCGATCAGATAACGCACCAGAGCTGAATTTTACCAAATATTATCAAGAAAAAGGCATTGAATCTTATCACTCTTGCCCTGAAACTCCTGAGCAGATATCTGTTGTCGAGCGCAAGCATCAACATCTGCTTAATGTGGCACTAGCTTTGATGTTTCAGTCTAATCTTCCACTTCAGTTCTGGGGTGATAGTATCTTAACAGCTGCATTTTTGATCAACTGAATGCCATCACCTCTGTTATCTAACAAGTCTCCATATGAGGTTCTCACTGGAAAGAAGCATGTTTATTCTCAGCTCACAACTTTTGGATGTCTCTGTTATGGAACAACTTCACCTAAATAGAGACACAAATTCATGCCTAGAGCTCGAGCCTGCATCTTTTTGGGATATCCTCCTGGTATCAAAGGATACAAACTTATGGACTTGGAGAGTCATAAGATTTTTATCTCACGAAATGTGGAATTTGTTGAAGAGAAGTTCCCAATGGCAAACTCTCCGATTCGGTTCAAGACCAGGATCCTTTTGCCTCAGGTAATATCATCTCTTCTCCCTCTCCATCACCTCAAATTTCTCCATCACCTCAAATTTCTCCATGTCCTTTAATTCCTTCTACTCGCATACATAAACCACCATCACATTTAAAAGATTATCATTGTTACAACATCTCCAATAATAATCCTTATCCTATTTCATCATTCATTTCATATAATCATCTTTCATCACCATATCTCTTATAGTTATTTTCAAAAAAAAAAAAAAAACTCTTATAGTTTATATTTTATTATTAGTAATTATGTTTGTGGTCTACATTTGTATTTGCAAGGAATTCTACATATGCACATATGATATATTGTTCCATTATCTCTTTTCATATTATGGCAACTGCATTTAAAACCTTTCGTTTTTGTTTTTGCAATGCATTCAGGAGCACTGCCGCAAACTCCATCGTACTCTTCCGCTGATTTACATCTACACCAAGCCTCCACATCTAGTATGTATATTAACGACAAAAAGGCATAATTGTAAGTCGAAGAAAGAAAAAAAGGTATAACTGAAGCAGTTATTTTTTCTTTTTTTATTGAAAAACCATTTTTTCACTAGAAATAATTTTCAGAATTTCCAACTAACCAATCAAAATTAAAAGAATACTAATATTATATATTACCTTCAGCATGACTCAAGGTGAGTAACATGAATATAGAAGAAATCATGAACAAAGTAGCAAACCTCATGATTCAATAGCCTACAGAAAAATTTTCGATTTTTTTTTGCGGATAACTATTGATGGTCTAATTGTTTAATTTTTTTTTTGCCAATACTCGTAATAAATATAGGCAATACTTTCTAAATATATATATTTTTTTGGGGGTAGGGGGGGGTCTTATTTAAATATAACTATTTCTATTAAATTAGAGGCAAAAGAGGCTAGAACTAATTCAACGAAATTAAGGATTGGTTATTAATTTTTTAATTTTTTTAAGAAAAAAATCATTGATTTCCGTATTTTCCGAACTAATTAAGGATATTTCAAATTCATAGTTGGTGAGATCAAAATGAATACAAAAACAAAATTGCATGAAAAACACATATGTTACTTATTATTTAGATTGTCCTCTCTCTAACTCAATATAAAGTGCCATTCTCATTATCAGCAACCTTCTCTCTCTCTCTCTCTCTCTCTCTCTCTCTCTCTCTCTCTCTCTCTCTCTCTCTCTCTCTCTCTCTCTCTCTCTCTCTCTCTCTCTCTCTCTCTCTCTCTCTCTCTCTCTCTCTCTCTCTCTCTCTCTCTCTCTCTCTCTCTCACACACACACTTCAAGATTTCCGGTCACCTCTCCGGTGATCTTCGCCGGAGAGGGTATCTTTTTTGTTTTCTTTTGTCCTAGCATTGCATGTGCTTCTGTTGTGTCTGGGCTTCTCTCCCAGAACAGATCTGGTGGCGGGCCTCTCTTCCTTTGCAGTGGTTATGGCGGTCTGACGGTGTTCTCTGTGGTCTTGGGTTGGTCTTGGTCTTGGTCCTGTTGACGACAAGGTCCGGTGGCTTCTCCTCCCCTTGTCGCATTCTGTGGTGGCTCCGGAGGATCCTCGATGTCTAGTGTTTCACCTGTTTTGTCTCGGCGTGTCTCTCTCCGGTTTTCTTGGTGGTTTGGGGGTGGTGTGGCGTGTTAGAGTTTTCTGGTGCGGTGTTGTTGGGTTGCGCTCTTCCTCTTCTACCCGCTAGAGGACGACAGTGGATCTGGATTTGGGCTTCACGGGGAGAGCTGTGGGCAGATCATAGTTCTCTGCGGTTTTGGCTTCCCTCTTCTTCTGGCTTAGGAATCTCCGACTGGAGGAGGTGGACCGACAATAGCATGTTTTTGGGACTCCTCCTCCGCCGTCTCTTAGGCATGGCTCTTTTTCTCTTGTTTTCTTAATCTACGCTTTGTTGTCTCCGCCTCGAGTTCCTACAGATCGGTTTCTCTGGCTCGGTTGTTCGATGGCGTTGGTGGTAGTCTCGTGGTGGCAGATTTTACCAAATATTTTTTTTTGCGGTGTGAAATCCATGTGACTATGTCTTGTGCACCTCCAAGAAAAATATATATTAACCATGTTAAAGAAGTATCTCCCTGATGGAATAGTAGACTCAGCTTATCATTATCCCGATAGTTAGTTCCTTCTTTCAATAAGTGATAAGACTTTTTTTGAATTGAATGTTAAAATTATTCAAATTAAAAAGCATATATACATCAAGTGCAACTGAGTTCTGAATTTATGACAGTAGAAGCAGATTTTTGTATATAAAAAACAGAGCATCAAAAGCTCTGAGTATCTTGCGAAGTCGTATTATTTTGTTCTTTTTGGTCTTTGTAGAGAACCACAAAAACTATCCTCCTTATTGCCTTGATATCTCCATAAAAATATCCTCCTTATCAACATTGATATCTCCATAAAAACTATCCTCTTTTGCATTCCTTCCTTGTCAGGTTACGATTTCAATCTTATCCTTGATTTCGATGTTTACAAAACAGAGATGTAGGTAGGGTTGCATTAATCGATATCCCCATGTCGATAACACCTGATGGATTAGTTAACTCAAAATGCATGCACTACAAGAAAATGGGCATCGGTAGCAGTTCATTGTAGCACTAATTCACTAACTGCTACTAAAAATGCCAAAATCGGATTCCAACTCTACCGTAGTATTAAATTCCACTAGGAAAGATTTGCATTAAGCGGGAACTCAAAAATGTATTTTGTAGCTGGAAATTTATTTTGGAATCAAAACACTTAGCAAAATTCTTTGTTTTGGCGGAATTAAGATTTTTTCTGCCAAATCATTTTCAGTCTAAACAACACAATTCATTCAGCCACCCAAAAAAAATCCTCTCTTGTCTCTCGTTTTCTTTCCTTCTCTCCTCCTATCTTCCTCCTCCGTTTTTACACCGACGACACGTCTCCTTTACTCGGAGCTCTTGTCTTCTCTGGCGTCGGCTATATGAGATCCAACACCTCCGACCTCCGAATTTTAAATCAGAGATTTTATCAGGTGAGTGAGACTCAGAAGATGCTAAAGCTGTGGGATGGGTTCGAATATTTCTCTTAATCCTCCATCTCCGGTCAAGGGGAATAGAGTTGTCAGTAATGTGTTTTCTTTTTGGAATGGAGAAAGTTTCATCGCCGTCTTCTTCATGGAGGTCCACTTATCTGGAAGCTCCTACACATGAGATTAAGAAGAATCTTACATGGGTTAGCCTCTTTTTGCGTCTTTCGCTAGCGATCGCCTTTTTGATCTATTGTGTTATATGTTCCATTGATAGCTGCTTCATCTTCGCATAAGAAACATGCATTAGAGAATCTTGCAATTTTTTTTGATTGATGATTGCGATTAAGTAACCGGGTTTCTGAAATCGAGGCAGTGTTTCGATTTAAATCTCCGGCTAGCGATTCCAAATAAAGTTCATGCAATCCGATAATTGATTTCCTCCTGAGCTTAAAGTGTTGATCTTTTGTTCCGAGGATGTTGTTACGACAGAATATTCAAGGTACTTTCTTGTTCTGGTTTTGGCAGCAATTTCTATAGATTTTCATTCTACTTTATTGTTTGCAATCAGGTGATTTAGATTCTTCAAAGCTCCATATCTTTATGGGTTGTTTCTGTTTGAAATCAGGTGATCCCGTTAGGTTAATCAGCTCTGTCTCAGATTTCTCGATGATGTTGTAGTTGAACAAATGCGGGAACCTCCTGAACATGTATGTGGCACTGCAAGTAATCGATTTCCACTTTCAGCTCGTTTCCTTGAGATCTCTAGGTCATAAGTGATTATAGATTCTGAATGACCATTGTTATCTGAGTTATGGATCCTCCTTTAAATTTCTATTAGTTAACTTGAGATCTTATAGTTATTTTTTTGGTTCATAGCTTTGAATCTGAGACCTTTTCTTTTCTGTAAAGAGAGCTTATACAAACAAGAAGAGTTTGATCAGCATCAAAGACAGCTTGCTGCACTGGTACGAGATGTGTGCCATTGATTTCTTCTTAAGTAATGTCTTCAATCTCTGTATTGTGTTCGTTTCCAACTTCTACTTTGTGAAAGTACTTTCCCCCATCTCTAAACTTTAGACGCTTCCTCCACATCCAAGATCCTTTGTTTGAAATATCCCTCACTGACCATAAAGATTTTTTACCGAACATCATTCGTTTTACCCAGTTATACCAAAGATAAGGCTGATTTGAGGTAAATCTTAACTGCAAATTTGTTCATGAAACCCAAAGTGCACAAAATGCAATTGTAGTATATTGGGATCGAATCTACAGAGACTCAAGATTCTCACGATAGACTTTCACTGTCAAATAAACCTAAGAAGGAATGATTTTAATTGTAAATTAGCAATGCAGAAACAAGTAAAATCGGTTTGGTTTTTAATAATAGGAAAGTGTCAGGTTTCGAGTATTTATTAGGAAATCAAGCTATGCAAGTCAATTATATCAGGCAGGATCGAATTAAAAACGGTTCTAGAACTCAAATTACAGAGATAAGATAAACCAACTTTCGCTACGAGAATTTACTATGTCTAAATCCTAAAAATTCAAATGTCTTGTGATATTTAATGATTAACCTAGCATTAAGCGCATGTTCGAGAGATGGTCTAAGAATAAGATACAATACGAAAAATGCAACACAACATCTCAACACGCAAACGATGAGATCACTAGTAGCTTTAACAAGAGAATATCATATTCAATATGTGAGAAAACGGTAATACCAATTTTTATATTAGTTGGGAAAATGTACCCATAATAATATTCCTTCAATAAAATTAGGTAAAATTATAATTAGCCAAACAATCGATCCTTTCAACAATTCTTTTATCAAGCTACTATTTGCACTTTAATTTTATTAAATACTATTTCAATAAATTCATCATTAATAATTTTCAACATAAAATATTTTTCTCAGTCTCATAGAGGAAATAAAAGTTATCAAAACAAACATGATGAATTATATCTATATCCATAGATAATATGAAAATAATCAAATCAAACATGATGAATTATATCTATATCCATAGTTAATATGAAAATTAAGAAAATAAACATAACAGTGTAGAGATTAAATGAGAGCAAATGCATTTACCATTTGCTTTCTATATTACCCCTACTCTATGATATGGAAAGTGAACAAATATAGGAGCTGAAACTCTCTTTTGCTACCTATAAAATGAAAATGATTTAAATAGAATATGTAAGTTAAATAAAATTAAAAATTAACGAATTTTTTATGGGATAATATCATTTTATTTATTTTAAACAGATTTTTCCTTTTTAATTAATATACTGTTTTAATATAATTTTTGTAGTTATTAATTTTATTATATATGATATTCTTGTACACATGTCAAAATACTTAATTATTTTTCCGTTACGCATCACAATCATTCTAATTAATAAATTAATTTTCAGATCTGGAAGTGTGGAGTTTTATCAGCGTTTTTCATATGCATCCCCAAATGGATTTCGGTGTTGCTACTATTAGCCTCCTTCGGGTTTAAGCGTGTAATAGGACAATCCTAACTTGCGGCTGGGCATTGATTATGACGTTGTTTTCTTTCAAGGTCTCGGATTCACTTTCCGGTTTCCTCTCACTAGTCTTTATATTGGTTGGTTGTGATTTTAGTTTTTGGGTCATTCATACGGATTCCAAAATTTAATTATAATTAAATGCGGTTTTCAAGTGGTTTGTGTGGATGCATTTTCTTGAAGTTCCTATAGATTTGGAGTAGTATATATTGGTATAGATATGAAATACCTATACGTCTTTATCTACTACTTAGATATAAGATATACTTGATTAGATTCTACTATATCTTTTATAGATTCATGTCAATCTATAAGCTACAACTTATATATATACCTATTAAGAGTATTAATAAAATCAACTCTTCTACAAACTATATATGGTATCAGAGCTTTTGATCTGATAAACCTAAATCTTTATCTTCTCTCTTTCTTCTTCCTCATGCCAAACCCTTCTTTTTCTTTTCTCTCTGTTATTTCGCCTCTACTTAATGGCTACAGAGTCTTCGAAGGTTGCTGAATCAGCACCTATCTACAATCTCACCAAAAGTACCCTTATCTTAATATGTCTAACATAACAAAACTCACAGCCACAAATTTCATCACTTGGCGGCTACAAATTCAAGCACTCCTTGAAGCTCATTAGCTTCATGGCTTCATTGATGATGATGATCAAATCCCACAGCCACTCTATGAACAGATTCTGGAGGAGAACAGGAAAACCCTCAATATCTTACTTGGAAGAGACAAGATAGAATGCTTTACAGCGCTATCCTTGGCTCTCTCTCTGTCAACGTACAGCTAATTGTAGCTCGAGCTGCAACAACTCGTGATCTCTGGTAGATTTTGTACAAAACGTATGGAAAACCTACAAGGGGTCACATAAAGAACCTTAAACAACAAGTCAAGCAGATCACCAAGGGCACCAAGTCAAAAAATGAATACATTCGGCTCATCATGGACAAAGCGGATAAGCTCGCTCTTTTAGGAGCCGAACTTTAACATGAAGACCTTCTAGACATCATAACCGAAGGACTTGGAGAAGATTATCAAGCCATCATTGATATGGTTAATGGAAGAGACTCTCCTATCACGATTGATGAGCTTCATGAGAAACTTATCATCCGCGAAAACACTTTTTCACTAACTACTATCACTAATCATTCTCTGCCCGTGACTGCTAATACAGCTCAAACTCGGCCACAGTCTAACAACAACAACCGTGGAGGCTTTTCTGTTTTTCGTGGAGGATCAAGAGCACCACGACCCTATCTCGGTAAATGTCAGATATGTGGGGTGCAAGGACATGGAGCACGGCGATGACCTCAATACCAACCAGAGCAATCACAATTTCAGTGGACAATCGTATCAACCATCACCATGGTCTGCTCCACATCTACCCTTGCCGACACCTCAATGGTCACCTCAAGCACACTACACAACATCTTCACCAGGATACGCACCATGGCTCTTGGACAGTGGAGCTTCTCATTACATTGCAAGTGATTTCGCAAACCTATCAATGCATACACCGTACAATGGTGGTGAGAATGTCATGGTCGGAAATGGAGAGAAATTTCCTATAACACACACCGGTTCCACCTTTCTTCCTTCTTATTCTCGGAATCTGAAACTTGATAATGTTCTTTATGTTCCTGCAATGCATAAGAACTTGATTTCAGTTAATAAACATTGCAAAACTAACAATGTGATGGTCCAACTATGTCCATATGACTTTCAGGTGAAGGATCTTCTCACGGGGACAATGCTATTCACAGGAAAGCTAGAGGTGGTGTGTACGAGTGGCTGTTGTCTTCTTCGTCTTCTCCTTTAGCTCTCTCGTGTTCTAAGTCTTCCTTTTTTGATTGGCACACAAGGTTGGGACATCCCAATTCTCAAACTTTGCGTGCCATGTTTTCTCAGTTTGATTTACCTTTATCTTCTTCATTGTCGTCTGTTTTGAATTCCAATTCTTGTTCTATTAATAAAAGTCATAAGTTGCCATTTTCCGTGTTTTCTCTTACATCCAAAGAACCTCTAGAGATCCTATTTTCCGATGTTTGGACCTCTCCAGTTTTTTCCATTGATAGATATAAGTATTTTGTTATATTCATTGATCATTTTACTAAATACATTTGGTTCTATCCGATGAAAACCAAATCGCAAGTTGCCCAAATCTTTCCTCTTTTTAAAAGTCTAGTTGAAAATCGTTTTAAACGAAAGTTTGTTTCTTCTTTTTTCTGACAATGGTGGTGAATTTAAAGCTCTTAAAACCTTTCTTGCCTCTCATGGGATCTCACACTTGCCAACACCGCCACATACCCCTGAGCACAATGGTGTAGCAGAACGAAGAAATCGCCATATTGTGGAGACTGGTCTCTCATTGCTCTCTCACGCAGGCATCCCTACCACTTACTGGAGCTACTCGTTTGCAGCAGCAGTGTATCTAATTAACAGAATGACAACACCTAACTTGGGAAACACGTCGCCATATCATCTAATTTTTCAACAGGCGCCTAACTATTTGAAGCTACGCTCGGTATTGTCTAACAGCCATCTTGACAGATATTGAACCTGAATCTCATGTCCAAGCAATCAAAGATGCGAAATGGAGATAAGCTATGAGTGACGAGTACGATGCATTCCTACGCACAAGGACTTTTGATTTAGTTGATCGCTCATTGGCCAAGAACATTGTCGGATCAAAATGGGTAAATCGCATAAAAAGGTTACCTAATGGTAAAGTGGATAGGTACAAAGCGAGACTGGTCGCTAAGGGTTTCCATCAACGTCCCGCCTTTGACTTTCATGAAACCTTTAGTCCAGTCATCAAACATGCAACTATCTGGCTTATTCTTGGCAGTGCAGTCACTCACAACTGGCCTCTAATGCAGCTAGATGTTAACAATGCATTTCTTCAAGGACCTCTTAATGAAGAAGTGTATATGCTGCAACCTCCGGGTATGATTGACAAAGATAAACCCAATCATGTTTGTCATCTGAAGAAAGCTATCTATGGCCTCAAACAGGCACCTCGTGCTTGGTATAATGCTCTTAAAGACTTCCTGATTAGCATCAGCTTTGTCAATTCACTTGGCGATGTATCTCTATTCATCTTGCGCAAAGGCTCTTACTTCATCTACATTTTAGTTTATGTGGATGACATTATTCTAACAGGTACATCCATGTCTAAGATAACACGTGTCACTAATATTCTGTTTACAAGATTCTCCTTGAAAGAACTCGGAGAGCTCTCGTACTTCCTTGGTATGGAAGCTACTCGGACTTATCCTAGCCTTCATCTCACGCAAACCAAGTATACGATCGACCTACTGCGGCGCACTAAGATGGACAATGCTCGTCCTGTTGCAACTCCAATGTCTTCTACTGATGTACTCACGCTTAAATCAGGGTATGAACTGGCTGATTCTTTTGAATATCGCACGATCGTTGGCAGTCTGCAGTATTTTGGTCTGACTCGTCTGGACATTGCATTCTCAGTTAATCGTCTATCTCAGTTCATGCACCAACCTACAACTGCAAATTGGGATGCAGTCAAACGTCTCTTGCATTACGTAGCGGGCACGGTTAATAAAGGGCTCTTCTTCTCGGTCTCCTCTCCTCCGATGCTTCATGCCTACTCAGATGCGGACTAGGCTGGATATAAGGACGACTATATCTCCACTGGTGCTTAGATTGTATACTTAGGCAAACAACCGATCAGCTGGCTCTTCTACAGAGGCAGAGTAGCGAGCTGTTTCTGATGCTGCGTACGAGGTCAAATGGGTAATATCTCTCATGTCTGAGCTCGGTCTTGTGTCTTCTATTACGCCAACTATATATTGCGATAACATAGGAGCCACTTACTTATCTGCAAATCCGGTTTTTCACTCACGAATGAAGCATATGGATTTAGCATATCACTTTGTCCGTGAGCAAGTTCAAGCTAAGATACTTCGTGTGTCACATATAAGCTCCGAAGATCAGTTGGCTGATGCCTTAACCAAGCCACTACCTAGACCACGGTTTCAAAGATTAATCGACAAGATTGGACTCTGTAGTCGACGTCCAACTTGAGGGGCGTATTGGTATAGATATGAACATGTTTATCTACTACTTAGATATAAGATATACTTGATTATATTCTACTATATCTTTTATAGATTCATGTAAATCTATAAGCTACAACTTATATATATATATATATATATATATATATATATATATACCTATTAAGAGTATCAATAAAATAAACTCTTCTACAAACTCTATAGTATAATGAGATAACAATGGGTATCACAAATCCTTTAGATTATTAGCAAGCGGTTATGGATCTCCATTTGATTTTGCCATAGTTTGACATGTCGTTTAGTTAAGAAGATGTACACTATATTGTGTTTTTACAAAAGCCTACTGGTATCATATTTGATTTGCTTTTGATTAGATTATTTTCTCTTCAGATGTTTGTAATATTTCTAATCTGTAGATTCCATTGGAGTTTTGAAGAAATAAAAACAGTGTTAAAAATTAAACAAACTCTATATAATAAGAAAAGAGATACATTTGATTTGAGTATAATTTTATAGTTTTATTGATTTATTAAAATAAACAAACAAAATGACAAATATGAAATGATATTAGAGTCGGTACAAAAATTTGTTTCACATAACAATAATATAAACTCTTATAGTTATTTTCAAAAATAAAAATAAAAAATAAAAAAACTCTTATAGTTTATGTTTTATTTATTAGTAATTATGTTTGTGGTCTACATTTGTATTTGCAAGGAATTCTACATATGCACATATGATATATTGTTCCATTACCTCTTTTCATATTATGGCAACTGCATAAACCTTTCGTTTTTGTTTTTGCAATGCATTCAGGAGCACTGCCGCAAACTCCATCGTACTCTTCTGCTTATTTACATCTACACCGAGCCTCCACATCTAGTATGTATATTAACGACAAAAAGGCATAATTGTAAGTCGAAGAAAGAAAAAAGGTATAACTTAAGCAGTTATTTTTTCTTTTTATTGAAAAACCATTTTTCACTAGAAATAATTTTCAGAATTTCCAACTAACCAATCAAAATTAAAAGAATACTAATATTATATATTACCTTCAGCATGACTCAAGGTGAGTAACATGAATATAGAAGAAATCATGAACAACGTAGCAAACCTCATGATTCAATAGCCTACAGAAAAAATTTCGATTTTAATTGCGGATGCCTATTGATGGTATAATTGTTTAATTTTTTTTTGCCAATACTCGTAATAAATATAGGCAATACTTTCTAAATATATATTTTTTTGGGGGGGGGGTCTATTTTAAATATAACTATTTCTATTAATTAGAGGCAAAAGAGGCTAAAACTAATTCAACGAAATTAAGGATTGGTTATTAATTTTTTAATTTTTTTTAAGAAGAAAATCATTGATTTCCGTATTTTCCGAACTATTTAAGGATATTTCAAATTCATAGTTGGTGAGATCAAAATGAATACAAAAACAAAATTGCATGAAAAACACATATGTTACTTATTATTTAGATTGTCCTCTCTCTCTCTCTCTCTCTCTCTCTCTCTCTCTCTCTCTCTCTCTCTCTCTCTCTCTCTCTCTCTCTCTCTCTCTCTCTCTCTCTCTCTCTCTCTCTCTCTCTCTCTCTCTCTCTCTCTCTCTCTCTCCTCTCTCTCTCTCTCTCTCTCTCTCTCTCTCTCTCTCTCTCTCTCTCTCTCTATCACACATACACTTCAAGATTTCCGGTCACCTCTCCGGTGATCTTCGCCGGAGAGGGTCTCTTCTTTGTTTTCTTTTGTCCTAGCCTTGCATGTGCTTCTGTTGTGTCTGGGCTTCTCTCCCTGAACATATGTGGTGGCGGGCCTCTCTTCCTTTGCATGGGTTATGGCGGTCTGACGGTGTTCTTTGTGGTCTCGGCTTGGTCTTGGTCTGGGTCCTGTTGACGACAAGGTCCGGTGGCTTCTCCTCCCCTTGTCGCATTCTGTGGTGGCTCCGGAGGATCCTCAGTGTCTAGTGTTTCACCTGTTTTCTCTCGGCGTGTCTCTCTCCGGTTTTCTTGGTGGTTTGGGGGTGGTGTGGCGTGTTGGAGTGTTCTGGTGCGGTGTTGTTGGGTTGCGCTCTTCCTCTTCTACCCGCTAGAGGACGACAGTGGATCTGGATTTGGGCTTCACAGGGAGAGCTGTGGGCAGATCATAGTTCTCTGCGGTTTTGGCTTCCCTCTTCTTCTGGCTTAGGAATCTCCGACTGGAGGAGGTGGACCGACAATAGCAGGTTTTTGGGACTCCTCCTTCGCCGTCTCTTAGGCATGGCTCTTCTTCTCTTGTTTTCTTAATCTACGCTTTGTTGTCTCCGCCTCGAGTTCCTACAGGTCGGTTTCTCTGGCTCGGTTGTTCGATGGCGTTGGTGGTAGTCTCGTGGTGGCAGATTTTACCAAATATTTTTTTTTTGCGGTGTGAAATCCATGTGACTATGTCTTGTGCACCTTCAAGAAAAAAATATATTAACCATGTTAAAAAACTATCTCCCTGATGGAATAGTAGACTCAGCTTATCATTATCTCGATAGTTAGTTCCTTCTTTCAATAAGTGGTAATACTTTTTTGAACTGAATGTTAAAATTATTCAAATTAAGAAGCATATATACATCAAGTGCAACTGAGTTCTGAATTTATGACAGTAAAAGCATATTTTTTTATATAAAAAACAGAGCATAAAAAGCTCCGAGTATCTTGCGAAGTCGTATTATTTTGTTCTTTTGATCTTCTTGTAGAGAACCACAAAAACTATCCTCCTTATTGCCTTGATATGTCCATAAATATATCCTCCTTATCAACATTGATATCTCCATAAAAACTATCCTCTTTTGCATTCCTTCCTTTTTAGGTTAAGATTTCAATCTTATCCTTGATTTCGATGTTTACAAAACAGAGATGTAGGTAGGGTTGCATTAATCGATATCCCCATGTCGATAACCCCTGATGGATTAGTTAACTCAAAATGCATGCACTACAAGAAATATGGGCATTGGTAGCAGTTCATTGTAGCACTAATTCACTAACTGCTACTAAAATGCCAAAATCGGATTCCAAGTCTACCGTAGAATTAAATTCGCGCTAGGAAAGATTTGCATTAAGCGGGAACTCAAAAATGTATTTTGTATCTGGAAATTTATTTTGGAACCAAAACACTTAGCAAAATTCTTTGTTTTGGCGGAATTAAGATTTTTTCTGCCAAATCATTTGCAGTCTAAACAACACAATTTATTCAGCCACCAAAAAAAATCCTCTCTTGTCTCTCGTTTTCTTTCCTCCTCTCCTCCTATCTTCCTCCTCCGTTTTTACACCGACGACATTTCTCCTTTACTCGGAGCTCTTATCTTCTCTGGCGTCGGCTATATGAGATCCAACACCTCTGACCTCCGAATTTTAAATCAGAGATTTTATCAGGTGAGTGAGACTCAGAAGATGCTAAAGTTGTTGGATGGGTTCGATTATCTCTCTTCATCCTCCATCTCAGGTCAAGGGGAATAGAGTTATCAGTAATGTGTTTTCTTTTTGGAATGGAGAAAGTTTCATCGCCTTCTTCTTCATGGAGGTCTGCTTATCTGGAAGCTCCTACACAAGAGATTAATAAGAATCTTACATGGGTTAGCCTCTTTTTGCGTCTTTCGCTAGCGATCGCCTTTTTGATCTATTGTGTTATCTGTTCCATTGATAGCTGCTTGATCTTCACATAAGACACATGCAATGGAGAATCTTGCAATTTTTTTTTATTGATGATTGCGATTAAGTTTCCAAGTTTCTGAAATCGAGGTAGTGTTTCGATTTAAATCTCCGGCTAGCAATTCCAGATAAAGCTCATGCAATCCGATAATTGATTTCCTCCTGAGCTTAAAGTGTTGATCTTTTGTTCCTACGATGTTGTTACGACAGAATATTCAAGGTACTTTCTTGTTCTGGTTTTGGCTGCAATTTCTATCGAGTTTCATTCTACTTTATTGTTTGCAATCAGGTGATTTAGATTCTTCAAAGCTCCAGATCTTTATGGGTTGTTTCTGTTTGCAATCAGGTGATCCCGTCAGGTTAATCAGCTCTGTCTCAGATTTCTCGATGATGTTGTAGTTGAACAGATGCGGGAACCTCCTGAACATGGCTGTGGCACGGCAAGTAATCGATTTCCGCTTTCAGCTTGTTTCCTTGAGATCTCTAGGTCATAAGTGATTATAGATTCTGAATGACCATTGTTATCTGAGTTATGGATCCTCCTTTGAAGTTATATTAGTTAACTTGAGATCTTATAGTTATTTTTTTGGTTCATAGCTTTGAATCTGAGACTTTTTCTTTTCTGTAGAGAGAGCTTATACAAACAAGAAGAGTTTGATCAGCATCAAAGACAGCTTGCTGCACTGGTACGAGATGTGTGCCATTGATTTCTTCTTAAGTAATGTCTTCAATCTCTGTATTGTGTTCGTTTCCAACTTTTACTTTGTGAAAGTACTTTCCCCCATCTCTAAACTTTAGACGCTTCCTCCACATCCAAGATCCTTTGTTTGAAATATCCCTCACTGACCATAAAGAGTTTTCACCGAACATCATTCGTTTTACCCAGGTATAGCAAAGATAAGGCTGATTTGAGGTAAATCTTAACTGCAAATTCGTTCATGAAACCCAAAGTGCACAAAATGCAATTGTAGTATATTGGAATCGAATCTACAGAGACTCAATATTCTCACGATAGACTTTCACTGTCAAATAAACCTAAGAAGGAAGGATTTTAATTGTAAATTAGCAATGCAGAAACAAGTAAAATCGGTTTTGTTTTCAATAATAGGAAAGTGTCAGGTTTCGAGTATTTCTTAGGAAATCAAGCTATGCAGTTCAATTATATCAGGCAGGATCGAATTAAAAACGGTTCTAGAACTCAAATTACAGAGATAAGATAAACCAACTTTTGCTACGAGAATTTACTATGTCTAAATCCTAAAAATTCAAATGTCTTGTGATTTCTAATGATTAACCTAGCATTAAGCGCATGTTTGATAGATGGTCTAAGACTAAGATACAATACGAAAAATGCAATACAACATCTCAACACGCAAACGATGAGATCACTAGTAGCTTTAACAAGAGAATATCATATTAAATATGTGAGAAAACAGTAATACCAAATTTCATATTAGTTGGGAAAATGTACCAATAATAATATTCCTCCAATAATGTGAAAGAAATTAGGTAAAATTATAATTAGCCAAAAAATCGATCCTTTCAACAATTCTTTTATCAAGCTACTATTTGCACTTTAATTTTATTAAATACTATTTCAACAAATTCATCATTAATAATTTTCAACATAAAATCTTTTTCTCAGTCTCATAGAGGAAATAAAAGTTATCAAAACAAACATGATGAATTATATCTATATTCATAGATAATATGAAAATAATCAAAACAAACATGATGAATTATATCTATATCCATAGATAATAATAAAATTAAGAAAGTAAACATAATAGTGTAGAGATTAAATGAGAGCAAATACATTTACCATTTGCTTTATATATTACCCCTACTCTATGATATGGAATGTGGCAGAGAGCATTAAATTCACATGCTCCTTAGAATAAAAAATCTGAACAAATATAGGAGCTCAAACTCTCTTTTGCTACCTATAAAATGAAACTGATTTAAATAGAATATGTAAGTTAAATAAAATTAAAAATTAACGAATTTTTTTATGGGATAATATCTTTTTATTTACTTTAAACAGATTTTTCTTTTTTAATTAATATACTGTTTTAATATAATTTTTATAGTTATTAATTTTATTATATATGATATTCTTGTACACATGTCAAAATACTTAATTATCTTTCCGTTAGGCATCACAATCATTCTAATTAATAAATTAATTTTCAGATCTGGAAGTGTGAAGTTTTATCAGCGTTTTTCATATGCATCCCCAAATGGATTTCGGTGTTGCTACTATTAGCCTCCTTCGGGTTTAAGCGTGTAATAGGACAATCCGAACTTGCGGCTGGGCATTGATTATGACGTTGTTTTCTTTCAAGGTCTCGGATTCACTTTCCGGTTTCCTCTCACTAGTCTTTATATTGGTTGGTTGTGATTTGAGTTTTTGGGTCATTCATACATATTCCAAAATTTAATTATAATTAAATGCGGTTTTCAAGTGGTTTGTGTGGATGCATTTTCTTGAAGTTCCTATCGATTTGGAGTAGTATATATTGGTATAGATATGAAATATCTATACATGTTTATCTACTACTTAGATATAAGATATACTTGATTAGATTCTACTATATCTTTTATAGATTCATGTCAATCTATAAGCTACAACTTGTATATATATACCTATTAAGAGTATCAATAAAATCAACATTTCTACAAACTCTATATGGTATCAAAGCTTTTGATCTAATAAACCTAAATCTCTATCTTCTCTCTTTCTTCTTCCTCAAGCCAAACCCTTCTTTTTATTTTCTCTCTGTTATTTCGCCTCTCCTTAATGGCTACAGAATCTTCGAAGGTTGCTGAATCAGTAACTATCTACAATCTCACCAAAAGTACCCTAATCTCTCTTAATATGTCTAACATAACAAAACTCACAACCACAAATTTAATCACTTGGCGGCTACAAATTCCAGCACTCCTTGAAGCTCATGAGCTTCATGGCCTCATTGATGATGATGATCAAATCCCACCAGCCACTCTATGAACAGATTCTGGAGGAGAACAAGAAAACCCTCAATATCTTACTTGGAAGAGACAAGATAGAATGCTTTACAGCGCTATCCTTGGCTCTCTCTGTCAACGTACAGCCAATTGTAGCTCGAGCTGCAACAACTCGTAATCTCTGGCAGATTTTGTACAAAACGTATGGAAAACCTACAAGGGGTCACATAAAGAACCTTAAACAACAAGTCAAGCAGATCACCAAGGGCACCAAGTCAAAAAACGAATACATACGGCTCATCATGGACAAAGCGGATAAGCTCGCTCTTTTAGGAGCCGAACTTGAACATGAAGACCTTCTAGACAGCATAACCGAAGGACTTGGAGAACATTATCGAGCCATCATTGATATGTTTAATGGAAGAGACTATCCTATCACGATTGATGAGCTTCATGAGAAACTTTTCATCCGCGAAAACACTCTTTCACTATCTACTATCACTAATGACTCTCTGCCCGTGACTGCTAATACAACTCAAACTCGGCCACAGTCTAACAACAAAAACCGTGGAGGCTTCTCTGGTTTTCGTGGAGGATCAAGAGCACCACGACCTTATCTCGGTAAATGTCAGATATGTGGAGTGAAAGGACATGGAGCACGGAGATGTCCTCAGTACCAACCAGCGCAATCGCAGTTTCAGTCTGGACCAACGTCCTCTTCTACGTACCATGGACAATCGTATCAACCATCACCATGGTCTGCTCCAAATCTACCCTTGCCGACACCTCAATGGTCACCTCAAGCACACTACACAACATCTTCACCTGGATACGCACCATGGCTCTTGGACAGTGGAGCTTCTCATCACATTGCAAGTGATTTTGCAAACCTATCAATGCATACACCGTACAATGGTGGTGAGAATGTCATGGTCGGGAATGGACAAACTTCCTATAACACACACCGGTTCCACCTTTCTACCTTCTTATTCTCGGAATCTGAAACTTGATAATGTTCTTTATGTTCCTGCAATGCATAAGAACTTGATTTCAGTTAATAAACTTTGCAAAACTAACAATGTGATGGTCCAACTATGTGCATATGACTTTCAGGTGAAGGATCTTCTCACAGGGACAATGCTATTCCAAGGAAAAGCTAGAGGTGGTGTGTATGAGTGCCATTGTCTTCTTCGTCTTCTCCTTTAGCTCTCTCGTGTTCTAAGTCTTCCTTTTTTGATTGGCACACACGGTTGGGACATCCCAATTCTCAAACTTTGCGTGCCATGTTTTCTCAGTTTGCTTTACCTTTATCTTCTTCATTGTCGTCTGTTTTGAATTGCAATTCCTGTTCTATTAATAAAAGTCATAAGTTGCCATTTTCAGTGTCTTCTCTTACATCCAAAGAACCTCTAGAAATCCTATTTTCCGATGTTTGGACCTCTCCAGTTGTTTCCATTGATGGATATAAGTATTTTGTTATATTCATTGATCATTTTACTAAATACATTTGGTTCTATCCGATGAAAACCAAATCGCAAGTTGCCCAAATCTTTCCTCTTTTTAAAAGTCTAGTTGAAAATCGTTTTAAACGAAAGTTTGTTTCTTTTTTTTTTTTTTGAAAATGGTGGTGAATTTACAGCTCTTAAAACCTTTCTTGCCTTTCATGGAATCTCACACTTGACAACACCACCACATACACCTGAGCACAATGGTGTAGCAGAACGAAGAAATCGCCATATGGTGGAGACTGGTCTCTCCTTGCTCTCTCACACAGGCATCCTTACCACTTACTGGAGCTACTCGTTTGCAGCAGCAGTGTATCTAATTAACAGAATGACAACACCTAACTTGGAAACACATCGCCATATCATCTAATTTTTTAACAGGCGCCTAACTATTTGAAGCTACGCTCGTTTGGATGTCTCGGCTACCCGTGGCTCAGACCGTATGGACAAAAAAAATTCAGTCCCAAAAATGTACCATGTGTCTTCTTGGGTTATTCGCTTACACAAAGCGCGTACCTATGTCTTGATGTGGCGAGCTCTAAGGTGTATGTGTCGCGTCATGTTGAGTTCCATGAACAGGTTTTCCCATTCTCTACTTGCACCTCTAACTCTAGCTCTCTCTCTAACAAATTAACCTCTGTTCCTGCTAGTGAGTCTTCGACCACATCCTCTGCTTCTTTAGCTCCCGTTTTTGACAGGTCACTTGTACACACCTCTCCCTCGTCTGAAGCTCCTCTGCCTGCAACAGTCTTGGCCAATGTTCCTGCACCATCAACAACATCGCCCTTAGTCGCAGCTTGTGCTCCTCAACGGCTGCAACATGCTATTGTACCTCCGCATACAATGCAAACTCGGCTTAAAAACAATATCCGCAAGCCCAACCCTCGGTATTGTCTAACAGCCATCTTGACAGATATTGAACCTGAATCTCATGTCCAAGCAATCAAAGATGAGAAATGGATACAAGCTATGAGTGATAAGTACGATGCATTCCTACACAGAGGGACTTTTGATTTAGTTGATCGCTCATTGGCCAAGAACATTGTCGGATCAAAATGGGTATATCACATAAAAGGTTACCTAATGGTAAAGTGGATAGGTACAAAGCGAGACTGGTCGCTAAGGATTTCCATCAACGTCCCGGCATTGACTTTCATGAAACCTTTGGTCCAGTAATCAAACATGCAACTATCCGGATTATTCTTGGCACTGCAGTCACTCACAACTGGCCTCTAATGCAGCTAGATGTTAACAATGTATTTCTTCAAGGACCTCTTAATGAAGAAGTGTATATGCTGCAACCTCCGGGTATGATTGACAAAGATAAACCCAATCATGTTTGTCGTCTGAAGAAAGCTATCTTTGGCCTCAAACAGGCACCTCGTGCTTGGTATAATGCTCTTAAAGACTTCCTGATTAGCATCAGCTTAGTCAATTCACTTGGCGATGCATCTCTGTACATCTTGCGCAAAAGCTCTCACTTCATCTACATTTTAGTTTATGTGGATGACATTATTCTAACAGGTACATCAATATCTAAGATAACTGATATTCATACATTTTCATGCATTTAGGCTTGTATATAGTTCTTGTTTTGACTTCTTTTCTCCATCATTCTTACTGTTTTGTCGAGTCATTGTTGCATCTAGAGTTTAGAGTTGTTTAGGACTAGGAGTAGGCACTTTAGGCTTGCATTTGGAGTGTTTCTTGTGTTTTGCAGGTGATTGGAGGTGTCTAGGAGCAATGGTGAGCTGGGAAGTGGAGTCTAGAGCTCATGGAACTAAGGAAGAAGAAGCTGGAAGCCATATCGGTGTGCATATCGGCCAAGCAAGCCGATACACAAAAACTTGATAGGGTCAGGTTTTAATCCTATATCTAACTGCAAGTGCACAGTTCAGTAGTAGCAGTATATAGGGTATCGAATCCACAGAGACTCTGGTATTCAATAGCTCAAGAACAGGAGTTTAACTAGGAAGAAAGCAATGTGATTGAATTAAAAGTAATACGAGAAAGTAAACAAAAAGCAGAGATTAATTGGTTGTGAAAGCAAGTTATTAAGAGCGCTAAGTCTAGGGCGTTCTCAGGAAATCAGACAAACAGACAGTTCATTCAGCAAGGATCTAATTAAGCACAGTTCTAGAACTCAAAACACAGATATAGAATTAACCAAATTCCTTTGCGATAATTCTCTAAGTCTAAGTGCAGCAAACCAAACTTTCGTTTGCGAGAACTAACAGATTAAACTAGCATTAATTCCAAGTTTGATATGTCTACTCAGACATAGATAATGAAAACATAATCATATGAAAAGTAAATTGCATAAAAGAAAGTAAAGAATTAAAGGGGTTCGAAATCCTCTCCAAATACAGATGAAGTAAAGGGTTTAGATCAGCCACAAAAGCTCTAAAAATCCTCTGCTCTTAATTATGAATGCGTCTGTAATTAAAACACCAAAAACTTAAATATAGGTCTAATCTCGGCCAGGGGCTTCTTTGTAAATATCAGGAACTTCTGGATCAGAGTGCAATATCTTGACTCTTCATAAACCGCCGAGTTTCGGCCCATCTCGCTGGTGCAACGATCGATGCTAGAGTGCAACGATCGATGCATTTCTCTGTTTCGGACAGTGAACTCTATCTCTCGGCCAATCACTCCAAAAATCTCCAAAAAGTGCCATAATCACCAAATATGCTCCAAACCTGATTATACCTGTAAAAGACTCTAAAAGAACACAAAAGACACTAAAACACACTTATATCATGGTCTAAAACCAGTAAAAACCATGATATATCAACTCCCCCACACTTAGCCTTTGCTTGCCCTCAAGCAAAACAGAGAACTAAAGCTTGGTGAAGAGGTTTGAAAACTCTTCAGAAACTCATTTCTTCCTTGAAGCTACAATACTCAGATTCCCCTTAGTAATCCACTGAAAAAATCAATCACAAGATATCAAGACCAACATGTACTTCCCCCACACTTAGCAACTGTCCTAGGTAAACTCCACAATCACATTCAAGCATTCAAATTCTCCCTACTGACTTCTGCAAGTATTTAAGTGCGGTCTCACCTAAGGAGTATCGATCAAAGGGCACATGGATTCTTACCTTATCAGCTCTAGACCACCATATTATCTTTCTCTAGTCCCTTTCTTCTCTTTTCCCTTCCTTAACAACTGATTTTTCCCACATTGGGTATCATTTTATTTTTTTATCAGTGTTCTTCCCGTTATGGGGTGTACTTTGGACACATTCCATGGATCGTACATGAGATAATAGGGGTCTCTACCACTCCCGTGACCACTTCGGAGTTACTAACTCATCCTCAGTTTATTATCTTTTTTTTTTACTTTAGAGAAGGGGAGAAGGGAACTAAATATGACAGGTTTACAGGCTGTGTCAGAACTAACAAGGGAATCCGACACAAAGTATACCAAGCCCTTAGGTGAGAAATCTAAGTCAGTATTAAATTGAAGTCAGTAAAAGGATCCTCTGATACCTGAAGTGATATGGGTGTTCCCTGTAGGTTGATCTGTGTCTGGGTTTTCTAATAGTCAGAGATAGATCCTGCAACTTCATCCCAATGGTTACTTAAGTTCCTGCAAGTCTTGTAAATCTTCTCAGAAAATCATAGTTTCTTACTTAAACTTTGACTCAATAAAATAATTTTTTTTTTGAAAAACGGACTGACTCTTAAGAAAACAGAAAGATAAACGTCAGTAGCACCTCCCCCACACTTAAGACACACTGTCCCCAGTAGTGTCAAGCGAAGGATTGGTAAAAATAAATAAAAATTGTCAAAGTTTTGTTGAGTTCTGTCGGGTTTACCTCTGTCGCTCAGGCATCGATCGTTGCACTAAGTGCATCGACCGTTACTTGGCGATTTTCGTGTTTGGTCGATCGTTGCTCAGGACCGCAACGATCGCTGCAATGCGATTCCGATCGTGTTGTGACGATCGACACAGAAGTGCGTCGATCGACGCACTGCGAATTGGTCCGAGACCTGCAATCATAAACTCACCAAAAACAAAAACAAGCGTAAAATCCTAACAAAAACACCAAAAATTAAGTAGAAAAACACCAGTACCTAATGGTGGGTTGCCTCCCACCCAACGCTTGTTTAAGGTCAATAGCTTGACCGGACGGATAGGAATTTTCAGGCACCAGGAGATCCCAACAGAGACTTTTTCTGTCTCTGTTCAAGTCTCCTCATCCAAGGTGGCGAGTAGGCTGTTGCAGAATGCTCATTCCCAAGAAAAGACGGAGTAAAATGTGCTCCAGGATCTATAATCACAGTGTTATCAGGCTGCTCATCATCTGCATTCCTTATGGTGAATGTCTGCCCATCTATCAGTGGTCTTCGCAGCTTATCCATCTCATAACGCAGTGGCTCATCTCCCAGATGGAGGTCTATCAGGCTGTTCCTAACATCTATCACTGCTCCTGCTGTGGCCAAAAATGGACTTCCAAGCAGCAATGCTTCATCTGGATCACAGTCATATTTCAGCACTAGGAAGTCTGTTGGAACTAAGTAGTTTCCAACTCTCACCGGGATGTCCATAAGGAGTCCTTCAGGAACTCGTATGGAATGATCAGCTAGGACAAGAGAGGTCCTAGTAGGAGTAAAATCTAGCATACCCAGCTTCTCTGCCACAGAGTATGGCATCAAACTTCCAGCAGCTCCTAAGTCACACAGAGAACGCCTAAAGCTATCCTCAAAGATTGAACAATCAAGCACAAAGACTCCAGGATCAGGAAGCTTCTTCGGGATCTTGGTTTGCAGAACATCACTAATAGGCTGAGGAACTATAATCACCCAGTCTCTCAGCTCTTCATCTAAAGGCAGCATCTTGTTCAAGTACCTCTGCACACATGGATGATAAGGTGGGTCATCAGAAGGTGGAATTTCTTCCAACTCTTCACCAATCTCCTCTAGCTTTTTAAGCTCTTCAATTTCCTGATTAATCACTTCAGACACTGAGGAGTGCTGTCTAAGGATCTGCGTATAAATCTCCTGTTGAGAGATCTCAGAGACTCCAGAGAATATGCCATCAAGCTTTAAGTCTGCATCAATACCATCATCACTCAGCGAGTCTGTCTGTTCTCGCCCTGCAACGATCGTCGCTATTGGTGCGTCGATCGTTGCTATCCCGACAGGTGCATCGATCGGCGCAGATGTTGCATCGATCGACGCACTACAGCAGATTTCACCCGAGAGTTTTTCACCAAAAACCGAGATTTCTTCTTCCTTCACCAACTCAGTTGTACTTAGCTCAAATTTCTCACCTAGGTGAGTCCCATCATTAATGTACACAGACCAGGCCTTAATATGAGTGTCTGCTACTCCTTTTCCCTTTATTAAGCTGGAAATCTGGTTCACTTGAGTGTCCAACTGCTTCATGTGAGTGTTCAAGGACTCGAACTTCCCATTGAGGTCTTCATAGACAGCATCCAATTTCTTGTTGCAATCCACAGAAATCTTGGTCTGGCTCTCCATTAGTTGCTCGATCATAGCTTCCATTCTACTCTCATGAGCTGTAGGTGCAGGAGGAGTCTGATAGGATGAAGATCCATAGGTTCTCTGAGTACCTTGTCTAAAGGTCTTCTGAAAACCACTAGTCTGTCCAGAATTAGATGAGTTGCTGTTGAAAGCACTTTTCTGTCCTCCATTGAAGAATCTGTTTCCCTGTTGATTGCCAAATCTATTACCTTGGAAACCAGAACCTCCAATGAAATTCACATCTTCTTCCTGAGTGTCCTCCTCAGTTTGAATTACCTCTACATCTTGGGCAAAGTGGACAACTTTCTTACCTGCTAGGAGATTGCAAACTGTGTCCAGCCTAGATCTAATATCAGCTATGTCAGAATTCTCTACACTTCCACCGGATTTCTTCCTCCTCTCATCTATAGTCTTGCAACTGTTGCTGCATATTAGATTCTCAATCAACTGCTTAGCTTGTGTAGGAGTCCTGGTGTTGAAGTTAGCATTACTGGAGTTATCCAGCGCGGACTGATATGGAAGATCTATGCCCCTGAAGAAGATACCAATCAACTGAACTTTAGTGAATCCATGGTGTGGGCAATCACGCTGATACTGCTTAAATCTCATCCAGGCAGTCTTTAAAGGCTCCACAGCTCCTTGGGAGAAGGTGAGTATGTCCTGTCTGGACTGGTCTGAACGCTCATCATCATAGAAGTGACGCAGGAACTCACTCTTCAAAGCTGCCCAAGTAGTATACTGAGCAGGTGCCAGCTGCTTCAGCCATGCACTAGCGTCTCCAGCAAGACTGTGCGGAAAGAGCTTAAGGAACATATAGTCCGGGCAGACTCCATCATACTTCATGCCAGTGACTATGTCCTCAAACGAATCAATGTGATCCATAGGCTGCTCCGTTGGGTAACCATGAAATGCATTCTGTCTCATTAGCGAGTAGTAGATGGTCTTGATCTCAAAATCATTCCTCTCAAAAGCAGGAAGCACTAAAGCTGACCGGTTTGCATGATACTCATCCGGTCTGTTGTAGTCAGCTAAAGTCCTCTCATGGACAACCATCTGTCTACCTTGGGCCTGTCCTTGACCCTGGTTTTGGTTCTGCTCCTGTTGCGGTTGCTCAGGAGGATCAGGGATGACATTCCCTTCAGCATCAACCCTTTGCCAAGCAGCATTGTATGGGTTGTTATCTCGGTCCCTCAGGGTACCTTCAGCATCACGTACCAGAATCAAACGCTCACATACCATCCTTTCTCTTCTTTCTCTTCTGTTAGTTGATATACCATGGATTTTAGGGATTTTAACCATGGTATATGTGTTATTTATCGAGTCTTTTACTATGTTTTAGAGTCTTTTCAGGTGTTTATTAGGTACAAGCACATTTGTAGCATATTTGGTGATTATGGCACTTTCTGGAGCTATTTGGAGTATTTGGCCGAGAGACAGACCTCACTGTTGATATTCCAGTGAAGCAACGATCGACACACTTGTGGCAACGATCGTTGCATATGCGAGATGGGCCAAACGACGGTTTAATAAAGAATGAAGAAATTGCGGTTTTGCCCAGAAGTTCCTGATAATTACAAAGAAGCCCCAAAACGTGTTTTAGGTTATAAATAGAGTTTTTGAGCCATTGTTTAGGCTATGCTGGATAACTAAGTTTTATTCTCTTAGGAGATTTTAGGGGCTGGTTTTGTTCTCGAAAGAGACTTGATTTTGAACCCCAGTTCTTATTTGATTTTATGATATTTGGTTTTCTACTTATGATATCTTCTGTCTCGATGAACATGTCTGAGTAGATCACCTGTTAGGTTGAAGGATTCTCATCAAGGATTTCAGAGAATTATAGTTTAATTAATTAATAGGGATTCATATCTGCTAGTTCTTTATCTAAGTTGTTCTTAATGCTTAATCTGAAGTAGCTAATCAGAATTATGATATTAGGTTGATTAATGCAGCGGAAGTTGGTTAATTTAACTAGAAAGAACTTAGATAAGCAATTAAACTGTTCGCAAACGAAAGTTTGGTTCAGGTTAATTGTGAACATATCAAACTTGGACTTATTGCTAGTTTAATCTGTTAGTTCTCGCAAACGAAAGTTTGGTTTGCTGCACTTAGACTTAGAGAATTATCGCAAAGGAATTTGGTTAATTCTATATCAGTGTTTGAGTTCTAGAATAGTTATTGATTGGATCTAGATAGATTGATTGCTTGCGTTCCTGATTTCCTGAGAACTCCTGAAACCTAACGCTTTGCCCTCTTGCTTACAAGCTCACTTGATTTACTTTGTTATTTCGTTTACTGTTTTCACATCTGCTTCGCTTAATTAAATCTGAACTGCTATAAATCTATTGTGTGACTGAGAGTCCTTGTGGGATTCGATACCTTATATACTACGATTGCATTAACTGTGCACTTGCAGTAGAATAGGGAAAACTATACAACCTATCAAGTTCTTGGCGCCGTTGCCGGGGACTCTTTGAGTTCACCGATAGATTTAGTACTAGGATTTAGACTAAGCATTCTTTTTAATTTTCTTGTTTACTCACGTTTTTGATTTTTGGGATTGCAGGGATTCGCACTGCATCGATCGTTGCTCACCTTGCAACGATCGACACTAGGCGAAGACAGCGATGCTGAGATCTGAGACGTTCAATAGGTTCCGCGCCATGGAACCTGTGATTTTAATTCGCGGTGAAAACGGCGTTCTACGAGACCAAGAGGGTCACATATGCAACGCAAAAGGTCAGAAAATAGATGGGGAAGGAAACCCCATCTTACCAGATTACCATGTATTGGTTGGGCAAGTAGCTGAGATGCAACATAAGATAGATGACATCCACGACATCTTACTTAGGGAGAGACAGTTCCGAGCAGAGGCAGAAACTGATAAGTTTGCAGAGATACGCTACATGGCTGGAGCCGATTCTTATGGACATGCATTGGAACATCAGCAGAGACATGGTTCTAGGCACGCTCTAGGATCAAGAGACCATAATTATACTCCCCATCTGGCATCTCCTACACAAAGGAGCAAACTAGAGATGATGTTAGAGCAATCAATTGAAAGGCAACAGCAGAACACAGCTTCTTTCAGCTCGAAGCTAGAGAACCTGTACACTAATTTGAATGAGAAATTTGAATCCTTGAGCATTCGTATGAAGCAGCTGGACACACAGATGGATCAAGTTCCAAGTTCTACCCCAACAAAGGATTCTCAAGAAGCTCATGACAGCAACATTCTCACTCAGGATAACACACAGATGGATCATGGATCATGTCTAGCAGTTAAGGCTGTGGAATTTGTGGAAGACATAGGGGGATTTGATGTTGAATTACCTGAGCTCGAAAGCTTCGATGCACCTGACTCAACAGAGATTGACATGGATCTTTTGACTTGGATAGTCCAGATTGAAGCGGGACCAAGCCAAGAAGAGAAATTTGAATCTGAGATAGCTGGAATGGACCAAGAAACAAATAAACTCGAGACTGTAGTTGAAACCCGAGTTGAGACGACAGCATCGATCGTTGCACCACACGCACCGATCGTTGCACCCCGAGAGGAACCAGTTTCACTCATATCTGGGGAACCTGCTAAGGAAAGAGCCTACAAACCTCCGTTACCATTCCCGAAAGCTCCCGTTAAGTCTAAAGATGTGGTTCAGTGCACATTGGTGGTTGACAAGGAGATGGTGGTTCAACAAGAGCCTACTCTAACATCTTCAAGGCCTAAAACTACTCATAAACAGAAGGCTCCGAACATCAAATCTCTGCCAAAGGAAAAGCGCAGATCCTCTAAGTTTAAACCTCCTGACTCCACTGTTTTGAATGCAGGAAAGAGCGTTAAAACACCCAAGTGTCAATCCCACCCTACATTCCTCCCCACGTTCCTAGGACGACATCATGCTGCTACTGCTTACACACCACCATGGATGATAAGGCATTCACAGAGACACTCAAAGTCTCTGTTGAAACCACCCTAAGTTTGACCTCTTTTCCAAAAGTCAAGCTAATGACTTAAAACAAGCGCTGAGTGGGAGGCAACCCACTGTTAGGTTTAATTATTTTTCTTTCTTTTTCATTTTTTTGGTGTTTTTCTTAGGATTTCACGTTTTTATTTGTTTTTACTAAGTTTTTAGATACAGAACCAAGTCTGGAGAGGAGTGACGATCGTTGCACACATGTGCAACGGTCATTGCTATTGGTCTTGATCGAAAATTAAGGTACGTTGAGCTAAACCGGAATCAATCTGGTTCAACAAGCATCGATCGTTGCCCCTAAAGCAACGATCGTTGCACCCACGACCAGGTAAGTGACCTTAAACCCTATTTTCTCTTCTTCTTCCCCATTTCTGTTGGTCGACACACCGAGAACCTCAACCCAAAAACCTACATTTCTTCGTCAAATTTCTTGTTTCCAAGTGCAATTTACTTGTTTTTACGATCCCAATCCATTTCCCCAACCTATATCTCAAGAAATCAAGGTAGTGTTCTTCAATTTTCGAATTTTCGGATTGGATTTTTAGGGTTTTAGGGTTGTTGATTTTTGGACCAAATATTGATGATGCATGTGTAATTAGAACGATTTAGGGTGAGGAATGATGATTTTGAACTGATTTGAGACAATGTGGCTTGGATTTGACTGATTTTTGATGAATTGTTTGCGGCAAAATCGCCCTGCAACGGTCGTTGCTCTCGAGCAGCGGTCGTTGCATTGCGATTTTGGGAAATGTTCGATACAACGAAATCGCCTTGCAACGATCGCTGCCTTAGTGCAACGGTCGTTGCATGACGATTCCACAGAGAGTTGCCGAGACTAATTTGTTCGAATTTTCTGTTTTGCAGATGACAACTCAGAATCAACCCCGCAAGAAACGAGCACAAGCTGCAAGCGCCTCACGACAATACATTCCGCCACCGGAATGGTTGCACAGAGATTCTGATCCTCCACAGCCGTATCATTTGGTTCATGCGACCATAGGGCCACCATGGCCAAAGCCAGAGAAACTTCCGATTCAGTCTGATCGCATCTGGAGTGGTTCTATTAAGAGGCTGCTCGGTACGGACGATTTTGTTGGAATTGTGTCCAGTAATCTCGGTACTGTCTCTAGAAAGTAAGAGTATGTCAAAGATCAGACATAAGTCATATAATACTGGGGGTCATGATGGCTTGCTAGAGTCCGCTCATGATCTATAAGTCTTGGACTTATTGCTTTTATTATATGATCCCATATGGGTCACACGCCTAAGCTAACAGGAAAAACGTGTAGGAACGGTTTAGCAGAAGTACGGTAAAAGTGCTAGGCATTTACTATACTTAGAGAGAATAAAAGGGTTTAGCCACTGTGCATCGATCGATGCATAAGGTGCATCGATCGATGCAATGCGCGAATGCCTCGGAGTTAATTGGCATTTGGGCCGAATGGCCCAAACGGAACCGGACAAGTTTTATAAATAAAACTCGAGTTCAGAACCAAAAACTCTAGCTGAAAACTCTCTCTCCCTCTGCGCCGAGTTCCCCAAGTGGCCTAGCAGCCTTCTTCCTGATTGGTGTGCGTGTGTGAACCTCTGGAGGAGTTATCTCTCGGTGGCTCTCTGATCTCTGACTATACCATCTCATTCCGCTGCATAAACATGTATAAGGTGAGATCAATGTTGTTTCTATTCAAGAGAACCTAGATCCGCATGTTTAGGACTGTTGAATCTGAGAACTGAATCTGGATTAACCCCTAATCATTCCAATAGTGGTATCAGAGCCATTGGTTCTGGTTTTTCTTGTTTAGATTCATGTTTAGGATTGTTTAAAGAGGTGTTTTTGAATCAATCTACTGATAAGATTAAAACACTTAAGAAACAAGAATTGAATCCTAAACAAACAGTTGAAAAAATCGCATGACCAAGCTATATTGATTTGGTATGCGACCTAAACTGATTTTTGCATCGACTGAGATCGCATTGCATCGATCGATGCAATGCATGGATCGATCGTTGCAACCGCGAGAGATTGACCGCGATCGCATGGATCGATCAAACGATCGCATGGATCTCGCGAGAATCTCTCGGCCAAATCCGTTAACCGTTCGTGCACGCGTGAGAGCATCGATCGATGCAGGATCGATGCACGATCGATGCAGGATCGATGCTAAGAGCGTCGATCGATGCGGTTAGGGTTTTGACTCGGTTTAATTAAAACTTAAATCGTCACAGTTTAATAAACAGACTTAATTTATTAAGTTCTGGTTAAACCGGGATAAGAAATCCAATGTCGAAATAATTATTGGATTTAGTGCCTAAACCAGGATTTTCTAATTTGGTTTGGTTGGACCAAATAAATTGAGAAAATCCGGTTTAGTAAATAACCGGTTGACAATTGTGGTCGTCGTAGTAATTAATTTTGGTTAGACCAATTTTAATGAACCAGACCGGTTATGTCATTTAATTGGACAATTGGGTCATGTCTTGGACATGGACCAGTTCTTGGGCCTCGGGCCAAGAAGTTAAAACAATTGGGCCAATTATTTGAGTCTTTCTTCAGATTTAATTTAAAGTTTATTTTATAATAATTATAAAGTCGATTTTAAGTTAAAGTTTCCGAAATTTTGAAATTAGAAAGTTTCTTAAAATAGAAGTTTCTGGATTTGCGGGTTTTGGATTTTAAGAAATTTCTAAAGTTAGAAAGTTTCCGGTTTTAGAAAGTTTCCAATTTTAGAAAGTTTCCAAAAAATAGTAGGTTTCCAAAATAGAAAGTTTCCCGAAATAGTAATCTTCTATTTTGGGAATAAAATTTTAATAAACCTACGAACCTCAAATAATATCAAGCGTTGGATGTCTTGTCCATTCTATGTCAGCTGTCGAAGCCCATTCAATTGTATTCATGGCCTTACAGTGTGAGGGTGTCTGCTTTTGCGTGGGTAAGACAGTTTGTGATTCATAAATGTCATTGGGAGTCCCAAACATTAATGATTACATGACTGTATAGTCTGGTTTTCTTGACTAGGCCATCGGGAGTCCCGGGCCTTGAGACATCAGAGTGAATTGGGCCTCGGGCCCAGATTCACAACCAAGAATTATATCACGGATATAATTAGCCGATATAGGGCTTACCGATATAAGCTAAGGTTGGGTGACGGCCAGTGGCCCACTTTAATCTTAGTTATATGTGGATCTTGGAATCATTATATTCTATTGAGGGTAACTGATGTTATTGAATATAATGCATGATTAATCATATTAAATTTTAATACAAGATTAATCATTTTGAACATTTTAACTAATAACCTTTTTATCTATATATTTCAGCTATGACTACTACAAGCGCACAAAACACATTCTCAATCCGGTCTGTTCTCGAGAAGGAGAAGCTAACTGGAACGAACTTCCTGACGTGGTCAAGGAACTTGAGGCTGGTCCTCAAGCAGGAGAAGAAGGATTATGTCCTTCGTGATCCTCTCCCCGAGAGGCCTCCTGCCAATGCCGCCAGGACTCTGCATAATGCTTGGGAAAAGCATTCGTCAGATGAAAATGATGCCTACTGCCTGATGTTGGTGACAATGACTGCTGAGCTGCAAAAGCAGTTCGAGAGTGTATTGTCACCCATCGAGATAATGGCAAGCCTGAAATCGCTTTTTCAGGAGCAGGCTAGGACTGAGAGGTTCCAGACAGTTAAGAACCTCTTGGACTGCAAGTTGGCTGCGAATGCGGCAGTGAGTCCTCATGTCTTGAAGATGATGGGTTATCTCGATCATCTTCAGAAACTCGACTGCCCTATCAGCCAGGAACTTGCCTGCGACATCATTCTGCAGTCTTTACCTGCAAGCTATGATCAGTTCATTCTGAACTTTAACATGCATGGCTTGAGTAAGACATTACCTGAGCTTCACGGAATGCTCAAGACTGCAGAGCCCAACTTGAGGAAAACTGCCAAGGACCCCAGTGTGCTTATGGTGCAAAAGGGCAAGGGCTTTAAGAAATCCTCTGCTAAGGATAAGGGAAAGGCCAAGGCTGTCCAAGTCGCGGACAAGGACACGCCAAAGCCCAAGCCCAAGTCCAAGGCTGGGCCAACTGACATATGCAGGTTCTGTAAAGAACCAGGGCATTGGAGGAGAGAATGTAAGAAATTCCAAGAAGGTCTAAAGGAATTGAAGAAGAAGACTCTCGAGACTTCTTCGACAGGTATTTTTGTTATAGAAGTTAATACAACTACTTCTGATAATACCTCATGGGTTATGGATACTGGTTGTGGGGCTCATATTTGTACTAATATGCAGGCACTCAGCAACAGTAGAAGGCTGAAGCAAGGACAAGTAGAGCTACGAGTTGGGAATGGAGCGAAAGTTCCAGCACTAGCTGTAGGAACATACTTGTTGTCTTTACCTTCGGGATTGGTTTTAGAACTCAATAATTGTTATTTTGTACCTGCTATAAGCAGAAATATTATTTCAATTTCTTTGTTGGATTTGGAAGGTTATGATTTTTCAGTTAAGAATAAATTATGTTCCTTCAATCGCAACAATTTGTTCTATGGTTCTGCCCCTCTTACAAATGGGCTTTACATACTTGATCAATCCGCGCCAATTTATAACATTAATACCAAACGGTTCAAACCTAATGAGGAGAACCAAACGTTTCTATGGCATTGTCGTTTAGGGCACATCAGCGAGAAACGCATCAAGAGGCTCCATTCGAATGGACTTCTTGGCTCATTTGACTTTGAGTCATGTGAGAAATGCGAATCCTGCATGATGGGCAAAATGACACGGGCCCCCTTTAATAAACCTAACGAGAGGGCCAGTGACTTATTGGGCCTGATACACACTGATGTGTGTGGCCCAATGTCTACAAATGCAAGAGGAAACTATCAGTACTTCATTACCTTCACTGATGATTTCAGTAGGTATGGATATGTTTATTTAATGAAACATAAGTCTGAATCTTTTGAGAAGTTCAGAGAATTCCAAAATGAAGTACAGAACCAACTTGGCAAAAGCATTAAGGCTCTTCGGTCCGACCGAGGAGGAGAATACTTAAGTCAAGAATTCAGTGATCATCTGAGAGAGTGTGGGATTGTATCCCAACTCACTCCTCCTGGAACACCACAATGGAATGGTGTGTCTGAGAGGAGAAATCGGACCTTATTGGATATGGTTCGATCTATGATGAGTCACACAGACCTTCCAATATCCCTTTGGGGATATGCTCTGCTAACAGCAGTGTTCACTCTAAATAGAGCGCCATCAAAAGCAGTAGCAAAGACACCATATGAATTATGGACTGGAGTTGCTCCAGTGCTGTCTTATCTTAGAATTTGGGGTTGTGAAGCATATGTCAAGAGATTAATCTCAGACAAGCTTACACCAAAGTCTGATAAATGCTACTTCATTGGTTATCCGAAGGAAACCAAGGCTTATTACTTCTATCTACGTTCCGAGAACAAGATCTTTGTTGCCCGGGATTGTAACTTTCTTGAGAGGGAGTTTCTCTCTAAGAAAGACAGTGGGAGTAAGGTACTGCTTGAAGAAATTCAAGATGAACAGGATACTGCTCAACCTGAACAGGAAGAGCAGGAGGAGGACCTACAAGAAATTGTAGTGCCTGAACCTGTAGTACCTGAAGTTCGAAGATCCGGGAGGATCCGTCACGAACCCGAGAGATATCAAGGATTCCTCGTGACTGACTGTCATGATCTTTTGATCATTGATGGTGATGAACCATCGAACTTCAATCAAGCCATGATGGGCCCAGATTCCTCTAAGTGGCGTAAGGCCACTGATTCCGAAATGGACTCCATGTCGGTCAACCAAGTCTTTTCGTTGGTTGACTTACCCGCTGGCGTAAAAGCCATCGAGTGCAAATGGATCTTCAAGAAGAAGATTGACGTGGATGGAAATGTCCAGATTTATAAAGCCAGGTTGGTGGCAAAAGGTTTCAGACAAGTTCACGGAGTGGATTACGATGAAACCTATTCACCAGTGGCTATGATGAAATCTATTCGGATTCTACTAGCAACTGCAGCTTTTCATGATTATGAAATTTGGCAGATGGACGTGAAAACCGCCTTCCTGAATGGTATTCTGGAAGAGGATGTGTATATGACGCAACCTGACGGTTACATAGATCCAAAGAATGCTGGGAAAGTATGCAGGCTTCATAAATCCATTTATGGATTGAAGCAAGCATCGAGGAGCTGGAATCTTCGTTTTGATGAAGCAATCAAGCAATTTGACTTCATCATAAACGAAGAAGAACAATGCGTGTATAAGAAAGCCAGTGGGAGCAAGATAGTATTTCTTATTCTGTATGTCGATGACATACTGCTTCTCGGAAACGACATTCCAATGCTGAAGTCGGTAAAGGACTGGCTTGGAAGTTGTTTTTCCATGAAAGACATGGGTGAAGCCGCATACGTTCTTGGAATTAGGATCTATCGAAATAGACCTAAGAGGCTGATAGGCTTGTGTCAAGACTCATACATTGACAAAGTCCTGCAAAGATTCAGCATGAAAGATTCCAAGAAGGGCTTCACGCCAATGGTACATGGCACAACGCTAAGCAAGAAGCAGAGCCCTACGTCGGCTGCTGAGCTTGAGCGCATGAAGAATATTCCTTATGCATCTGCAATAGGATCTATCATGTATGCCATGATCTGTACTCGTCCTGATGTTGCTTATGCATTGAGCATGACGAGTAGATACCAGTCAAATCCAGGTGAAAACCATTGGATTGCTGTAAAGAATATCTTGAAGTATCTAAGACATACTAAGGATAAGTTCTTAGTGTACGGTGGAAGTGATGTGCTTAAAGTCAGTGGATTCACGGACGCAAGTTTCCAGACAGACCAAGATGATTTCCGGTCACAGTCCGGTTATATCTTTTGTCTGAATGGCGGTGCAATCAGTTGGAGAAGCTCCAAGCAAGATACCGTTGCTGATTCCACTACAGAAGCTGAATATATCGCCGCTTCAGAAGCTGCGAAAGAAGCTGTTTGGATACGAAAGTTCATCATTGAACTAGGTGTGATACCAGATGCAGCTGAGCCTCTGGCACTGTTTTGTGACAACAATGGTGCTATTGCTCAGGCAAAGGAACCAAGATCACACCAGAAATCCAAGCATGTTCAAAGAAGATTTCACTTGATACGTGACATCGTTAATAGAAAGGAAATCAAGATCAGCCGAGTCCCGACAGATGATAATGTCGTTGATCCGTTGACAAAGCCACTCCCAAGGCCTAAGCTCGAGTATCTGACTGAAGCTGTAGGCATTAGAAACATTGAAATGTAATCTAAATTTGAGTGGGAGTTTTGGTGCTTTATTTAGTTATTAATATGTTCTTGTAAGACATTTTTTGTTTAATGAAATTTATTATTTCAAGATTATTTTAACTGTGATGAAATAATCGTTCCAAAGTGATATAAACCATTTTATAGGTCATCGAAGTAAGTGACTTGATCTTGAGTCATCAAAGTCATTTAGCTTGATCATGAGACCCTATATTTGATAGATGGCTTATATCATTCAGTCCCTAGTCGAAGGTTGTTGAAATTGGAACACCAACAACCGTGTGAGACTGGATTGGTACGTGACTTATGACAAAGTCTCAGTGTGTCATAGATGCTCGGCATCAAAGTCAGTACATAGGTGTATGTTGGGAACATACGACCGGACAAGACCCGCTTATGAGAACTCTTCAGGATATTTATATCTGTGTCATAAGAGATTCTCACTACGACTATAGAGTATAGTCCTTAGACCTGAGTTCGCATGCATGTGACTGCACATGGACTGATGCACTTTGATCATTGTCTAACGCTGTCGTTCTGCGACAGTTATAAGGACCTTGTTTGGGTACATTATGAAATAAGTAGTTTACAGTGATGGAACAAGACGGGATTTGTCCCTCCAATATAAATGGAGTGAATATCTCTAGGCCAATCGGAGATTTGAATACTGGAAAATGCATGGCCATGCTCAAACGGACTGTCCCGAGTCGTTTGGATTGTCAGTATCAAATCAGAGTCCGATGAACAAGATTAGGCTTTATAAGGATGACACTAATCTTGCCTTATGACTAATCGAGATATTGTGACAAACAGGATTATGAATACAGAGATTCCAGTACAAGTGGGAGATTGTTGGAATTGTGTCCAGTAATCTCGGTACTGTCTCTAGAAAGTAAGAGTATGTCAAAGATCAGACATAAGTCATATAATACTGGGGGTCATGATGGCTTGCTAGAGTCCGCTCATGATCTATAAGTCTTGGACTTATTGCTTTTATTATATGATCCCATATGGGTCACACGCCTAAGCTAACAGGAAAAACGTGTAGGAACGGTTTAGCAGAAGTACGGTAAAAGTGCTAGGCATTTACTATACTTAGAGAGAATAAAAGGGTTTAGCCACTGTGCATCGATCGATGCATAAGGTGCATCGATCGATGCAATGCGCGAATGCCTCGGAGTTAATTGGCATTTGGGCCGAATGGCCCAAACGGAACCGGACAAGTTTTATAAATAAAACTCGAGTTCAGAACCAAAAACTCTAGCTGAAAACTCTCTCTCCCTCTGCGCCGAGTTCCCCAAGTGGCCTAGCAGCCTTCTTCCTGATTGGTGTGCGTGTGTGAACCTCTGAAGGAGTTATCTCTCGGTGGCTCTCTGATCTCTGACTATACCATCTCATTCCGCTGCATAAACATGTATAAGGTGAGATCAATGTTGTTTCTATTCAAGAGAACCTAGATCCGCATGTTTAGGACTGTT
This sequence comes from Orychophragmus violaceus, assembly GCA_030180135.1. Lineage (NCBI taxonomy): Eukaryota > Viridiplantae > Streptophyta > Magnoliopsida > Brassicales > Brassicaceae > Orychophragmus > Orychophragmus violaceus. The sequence goes on along the minus strand of CM058237.1, from coordinate 92,890,823 downwards.
GAATCTGAGAACTGAATCTGGATTAACCCCTAATCATTCCAATAGATTTCACAGAGAGACCTTTACACGAGTACTGGGACGAGTACGACACGTTGTTGTATAACGGTTGGTGTGGTATGGAGATAGCGCCAACAAAGTTCGCTGATTACTCAACCTGCAAGAGTCTCGGCATAGACAAGCAGGTGATGGAGCTGTGTAGAGGCATTGGTCTGGGGACAATGCCAATGCAGCCTTACGATTTGTACCCAGAGCTTGTGAGGCAGTTGCTTGCCACGTGCAGGGTTGTATACCCAAACCCAGAGAGCAGGAATGCCCAAGGAGGCACCTTCACTTTCATGTGTCTCGGAGCAAGGTATCGAGTGCCCCTTCTCGATATCTGTAGGATCTACGGGTTCAGCACCACGCAGCCACGCACCGATTTGTCCCTTCCATGGGAAGCACCAGAGGCTCGTGATTTCTGGGAGTACATTGGAGGTGGACGATATCACTCACGGCTTACACCGGTGATTCAGGTTAGGCATCCGGTTCTCAGGTATGTCTTGCGTATCTTGGGACGCACTTTATTGTGCAAGCATGAGGCGAACAAGATGCGCAAGAACGAGATGGAGATTCTATTCAGAGGGATGAGGGAGCAGTTCAGGGGTACTGATGTGAGGAACCCGGCTGAGAAGGTGAACCTAGGAGCTGTATTTGCCCATCACCTTTGCGAGCTGCAGAAGAAGCCTTATGAAGGCGCGCGCAAGGAGACAGTAGGGAGTCTTCTCACTCCTATTTTCAGACACTGCGGGATCCCTATGGGGGATACAGAGTGCGTTACTGAGCGCGAGTTCTTGGATCTCAGTCACTTGCAGAGTGCTACGTGGCTGAAGGAGGGGCGAGTGTGGGTGTACTATGACCCTGAGGATACACAGTATGGCATCGATCTTCCTATTGCCAGGTATACTCGGATCGATACCATTGATGCTTTGAGTTTCCACCCTCCCGCTAGCGCTCGACGTGCAGTGCCTACCATGGCTCATCCGCTGGGAGAGCCTTCCTCACGAGCTTCGACTTCAGCTGCCCCTACTCCTGCGCCGACGCCTGCCCCAGTCGACGATGTGGGTCCTTTTCCCGAGCCTACGATGCCTTACGGTGCATATTCTGAGGCCGAGTGGAGAGAGAGATCAGATGGCATGTTTAGAGTTGTTTGGAACTTCATGCGTACTTGCAGCTGCAGGAGGCCACCACAGATCCATCAGCCCGTACCCGCTTCTCGACGCAGACGACGATCCCCGACTCCTCCTCCCCCGACTGGTAATTATCCCGCAGCTGAGGCAGCCGATGACGATGCACTGTATGGTGGGATAGATGATGTGAGCGAGTGAGAGTGATCTCCATGTTCAGACTTTCGGTTCTGTATTCTGACTTTTTATCTTTTCTTGCACTTTTGTTTTTCATTTATTTTTAGGATTTGCTATGTTTGGATGGTTATGCTTGATCAGACATATTTGTTGTTTCGATTTTACTCTGTTTCTAGTGTTTTCAGCTTGCAGGATTTTAAATTGACATAAACCGACGGACTAACCTGCTAACTAGCTGTCTGATCCGATATGCGCATTGCAACGATCGTTGCTGCTTTGAGCAACGATCGACACTCAACGAAAAATCGCCAAGTAACGGTCGGTGCACTTAGTGCAACGATCGATGCGTGTGCGACAGAGGTAAAACCCGACAGAACTAAAACATCCATTAACAATTTTTCTTTCTTTTTACCGATCCTTCGCTGGACACTACTGGGGACAGTGTGTCTTAAGTGTGGGGGAGGTTCTACTAATTACTTTCTCCTGTTTTCTTAAGAGTCAGTCCGTTTTTCAAAAAAAAATTTGGGTATTGAGTCAAAATTGTTTAAGTAAGAAACTATGATTTTCTGAGAAGATTTACAAGACTTGCAGGAACTTAAGTAACCATTGGGATGAAGTTGCAGGAATTATCTATGACTATTAGAAAACCCCATCACAGATCAACCTACTGGGAACACCCACATCACTTCAGGTATCAGAGGATCCCTTACTGACTTCAACCTTAATACTGACTTAGATTTCTCACCTAAGGGCTTGGTATGCTTTATGTCGGATTCCCTGTTAGTTCTGACACAGCCTGTAAACCTGTCCTATTTAGTCCCCTTCTCCCCTTTTATAAAGTAAAAAAAAATAATAATAATAAACTGAGGATGAGTTAGTAACTCCGAAGTGGTCATGGGAATGGTAGCAAACACTATTTTCTCTCATGTGATCCATAGAATGTGTCCAAAGTACACCCCATAACGGGAAGAACACTGATAAAAAAAATAAAATGATACCCAATGTGGGAAAAATCAGTTGTTAAAGAAGGGAAAGAGAAGAAAGGGACTAGAGAAAGATAGTATGGTGGTCTAGAGCTGATAAGGTAAGAATCCATGTGCCTTTAGATCGATACTCCTTAGGTGAGACCGCACTTAAATACTTGCAGAAGTCAGTAGGGAGAATTTGAATGCTTGAATGTGATTGTGGAGTTTACCTAGGACAGTTGCTAAGTGTGGGGGAAGTACATTGTGGTCTTGATATCCTGTGATTGATTCTTTCAAGTGGTTTACTAAGGCGAATCTGAGTATTGTAGCTTCTAGGATGAAATGAGTTTCTGAACAGTTTTCAAACCTCTTATCTACATTTAGTTCTTTGTCTTGCTTGAGGACAAGCAAGAGCTAAGTGTGGGGGAGTTGATATAACATGGATTTTAGGGATTTTAACCATGGTATATGTGTTATTTATCGAGTCTTTTACTATGTTTTAGAGTCTTTTCAGGTGTTTATTAGGTACAAGCACATTTGGAGCATATTTGGTGATTATGGCACTTTCTGGAGCTATTTGGAGTATTTGGCCGAGAGACAGACCTCACTGTTGATATTCCAGTGAAGCAACGATCGACACACTTGTGGCAACGATCGTTGCATATGCGAGATGGGCCAAACGACGGTTTAATAAAGAATGAAGAAATTGCGGTTTTGCCCAGAAGTTCCTGATAATTACAAAGAAGCCCCAAAACGTGTTTTAGGTTATAAATAGAGTTTTTGAGCCATTGTTTAGGCTATGCTGGATAACTAAGTTTTATTCTCTTAGGAGATTTTAGGGGCTGGTTTTGTTCTCGAAAGAGACTTGATTTTGAACCCCAGTTCTTATTTGATTTTATGATATTTGGTTTTCTACTTATGATATCTTCTGTCTCGATGAACATGTCTGAGTAGATCACCTGTTAGGTTGAAGGATTCTCATCAAGGATTTCAGAGAATTATAGTTTAATTAATTAATAGGGATTCATATCTGCTAGTTCTTTATCTAAGTTGTTCTTAATGCTTAATCTGAAGTAGCTAATCAGAATTATGATATTAGGTTGATTAATGCAGCGGAAGTTGGTTAATTTAACTAGAAAGAACTTAGATAAGCAATTAAACTGTTCGCAAACGAAAGTTTGGTTCAGGTTAATTGTGAACATATCAAACTTGGACTTATTGCTAGTTTAATCTGTTAGTTCTCGCAAACGAAAGTTTGGTTTGCTGCACTTAGACTTAGAGAATTATCGCAAAGGAATTTGGTTAATTCTATATCAGTGTTTGTGTTCTAGAATAGTTATTGATTGGATCTAGATAGATTGATTGCTTGCGTTCCTGATTTCCTAAGAACTCCTGAAACCTAACGCTTTGCCCTCTTGCTTACAAGCTCACTTGATTTACTTTGTTATTTCGTTTACTGTTTTCACATCTGCTTCGCTTAATTAAATCTGAACTGCTATAAATCTATTGTGTGACTGAGAGTCCTTGTGGGATTCGATACCTTATATACTACGATTGCATTAACTGTGCACTTGCAGTAGAATAAGGAAAACTATACAACCTATCATTAGTCCTCTCTAAACGTCCAAGTTCTTCAAGATCGAGATTAACTAAGCTCAAGTTCGGATTACTTCCAGTTTTCTGCGTCTGCATAAACTGTCTGTAATCGTCCAGCAACGATCGATGCTATCAGTGCAACGATCAGTTCAATCTCAGAATCGCCTAGTGATGATCGATGCAAGGGTGCAACGATCGACGCAGTGCGAAATCGGTACCTGCGACAGAGAGAAAAACAGACAAAAATCAGTAACTAAAAAATATAAAAACAAAACGAAAAGAAAACGAAAAATCCTAGTAAAACCCTAGGCTCGAAGCTATTGAAGACTCTAAGAGTGATTTTTGGAGTGATTGGCCGAGAGATAGAGTTCACTGTCCGAAACAGAGAAATGCGTCGATCGTTGCACTCTAGCATCGATCGTTGCACCAGCGAGATGGGCCGAAACTCGGCGGTTTATGAAGAGTCAAGATATTGCACTCTGATCCAGAAGTTCCTAATATTTACAAAGAAGCCCCTGGCCGAGATTAGACCTATATATTTAAGTTTTTGGTGTTTTAATTACTTACGCATTCATAATTAAGAACAGAGGATTTTTAGAGCTTTTGGGGCTGATCTGAACCCTTTACTTCATCTGTATTTGGAGAAGATTTCGAACCCCTTTAATTCTTTACTTTCTTTTATGCAATTTACTTTTCATATGATTATGTTTTCATTATCTATGTCTGAGTAGATTTCTAGTTAAGTTTAGGGTTTCTCACATAGGATTTCATGACTTGCTAGACTTGTTTAATTCAGTTAAGGATTCATAACTATATATGTTCTTCAATTTAATTGTGCTTAAAGCTAGTTCTAACCTGATCAATTAGAATCTAGATCTTAGGTTGCTAAATACGACACGGAAGTGTGGTTTAGGAATCTGAACTATTTAGGTTGAGCAATTAAACTTCTCGCAAACGAAAGTTTGGTTTAAGATAATTGTGAACATATCAAACTTGGAATTAATGCTAGTTTAATCTGTTAGTTCTCGCAAACGAAAGTTTGGTTTGCTGCACTTAGACTTAGAGAATTATCGCAAAGGAATTTGGTTAATTCTATATCTGTGTTTTGAGTTCTAGAACTGTGCTTAATTAGATCCTTGCTGAATGAACTGTCTGTTTGTCTGATTTCCTGAGAACGCCCTAGACTTAGCGCTCTTAATAACTTGCTTTCACAACCAATTAATCTCTGCTTTCTGTTTACTTTCTCGCACTGCTTTTAATTCAATTACATTGCTTTCTTCCTAGTTAAACTCCTGTTCTTGAGCTATTGAATACCAGAGTCTCTGTGGATTCGATACCCTATATACTGCTACTACTGAACTGTGCACTTGCAGTTAGATATAGGATTAAAAACTTGATAGGGTCAGGTTTTAATCCTATATCTAACTGCAAGTGCACAGTTCAGTAGTAGCAGTATATAGGGTATCGAATCCACAGAGACTCTGGTATTCAATAGCTCAAGAACAGGAGTTTAACTAGGAAGAAAGCAATGTGATTGAATTAAAAGCAATGCGAGAAAGTAAACAGAAAGCAGAGATTAATTATTTGTGAAAGCTAGTTATTAAGAGCGCTAAGTCTAGGGCGTTCTCAGGAAATCAGACAAACAGGCAGTTCATTCAGCAAGGATCTAATTAAGCACAGTTCTAGAACTCAAAACACAGATATAGAATTAACCAAATTCCTTTGCGATAATTCTCTAAGTCTAAGTGCAGCAAACCAAACTTTCGTTTGCGAGAACTAACAGATTAAACTAGCATTAATTCCAAGTTTGATATGTTCACAATTATCCTAAACCAAACTTTCGTTTGCGAGAAGTTTAATTGCTCAACCTAATTAGTTCAGATTCCTAAACCACACTTCCGTGTCGTATTTAGCAACCTAAGATCTAGATTCTAATTGATCAGGTTAGAACTAGCTTTAAGCACAATTAAATTGAAGAACAAATATAGTTATGAATCCTTAACTGAATTAAACAAGTCTAGCAAGTCATGAAATCCTATGTGAGAAACCCTAAACTTAACTAGAAATCTACTCAGACATAGATAATGAAAACATAATCATATGAAAAGTAAATTGCATAAAAGAAAGTAAAGAATTAAAGGGGTTCGAAATCTTCTCCAAATACAGATGAAGTAAAGGGTTCAGATCAGCCCCAAAAGCTCTGCAAATCCTCTGCTCTTAATTATGAATGCGTCTGTAATTAAAACACCAAAAATATAAATATATAGGTCTAATCTCGGCCAGGGGCTTCTTTGTAAATATCAGGAACTTCTGGATCAGAGTGCAATATCTTGACTCTTCATAAACCGCCGAGTTTCGGCCCATCTCGCTGGTGCAACGATCGGTGCAGGTGTGCAACGATCGACGCATTACTCTTTTTCGGACAGTGAACTCTATCTCTCGGCCAATCAGTCCAAAAATCTCCAAAAAGTGCCATAATCACCAATTATGCTCCAAACCTGATTATACCTGTAAAAGACTCTAAAAGAACACAAAAAGACACTAAAACACACTTATATCATGGACTAAAACTAGTAAAAACCATGATATATCAACAGTCCCTCGACCAAAGACCAGGAGTCCATATCGGGATGCATATCGGCCTGCTAAGCCGATACGAAGTCTCGGATTAAATTAAGGAAGCTCATATCGGCTTCCATATCGGTCTACCAGGCCGATACGTTTCTTCGACCCAAAAATCCGTGAGTTCGTATCGGTTCCCATACCGGCCAGACAAGCCGATACGCTTCCTCGACCAAGGCCATATCGGTTTCCATATCGGCCAGTCCGGCCGATACGTTTCCCCAGAATTCGTTTCGGATCCGGGTCAACACCCGGTTTGTTCCGGATTGACCCAGCTCGCACTCTATTGACTATTTAAGCCAAAAACCTATCTTTTTGCTGTCTCTTGAGCTTTATTTTATGTTCTAAACACTTGTAAGAACAAGTTTGAATTTCTTGGATTAATCTAGTACTTCTTTTGTGATTCCTTCATCAAATCCTTCAACCTATCTCTAGTTTTCTATGATCAACATTGTTTCTATGGAATTTGTTGTTTTCATTATGATTAGTGAGTAGTTCTTCATAGGGCTTATGGGTTAGGTAGGATTAGGTTGATTAAGGGTGATAAATGGATTTCTAGTGCTTAATTGTTTAAAATCTCATCTGTCAAAGTGAGTTTAATGCCTAATTAGCCTTGATCACGTTGATTAGGATGTTTAGGATTTGTTCGCTCACCATGTGTTCGATGAAATTCCTGTTTCTAGCTTTGATAGAACTTTCACAATCTAGCGCATGAAAATGTATGTTTAGAGTGATTGTTAGTTGTTTGGAACTTGTTTGAATGCTTGCTTGATTTCAATTCACAAATGAGAATTTGTTCTTGGGTTAGAATTGAGTAAAGAGATTAGTATTAAGAAATTAAACTGATCGACTTTTTGTGTTCCATGTTAGGAGGTTAGCTTCTATGAAGTTTGAATTAGGATCCTTGATCATCCTGAGTCACCTGTCCGTTGACCTTAACCTTTAGGCCTTATCTTTTTCATTGATTGAATTCAGTTGTTTATTTGCTTTTTGTTTACTGTTAGGATTGTTAGAAACAAAACCAAATTGTTTGATTTGACTCTGAAGGTTTAGTGCTTGCTTATTGGTTTTATCCATCCCAAAAAGGTTCGATACCTCAAAGCTACATCGATAAGCTTGAGGAATTGGTACCTCAAAGGGTTGCAAAATCCTAGTTATCAATAACACGTGTCGGTGATCTTCTGGCTACATGATTCTCCTTGAAAGAACTCAGAGAGCTCTCGTACTTCCTTGGTATGGAAACTACTCAGACTGCTGCTGACCTTCATCTCACGCAAACCAAGTATACGATCAACCTCTTGCGGTGCACTAAGATGGACAATACTCGTCCTGTTGCAACTCCAATGTCTTATACTGATGTACTCACGCTTAAATCAGAGGATGAACTGGCTGATTCTTCTGAATATCGCACGATCGTTGGCAGTCTGCAGTATTTTGGTCTCACTCGTCCGGACATTGCATTTTCAGTTAATCGTCTATCTCAGTTCATGCCCCGACCTACAACTGCGCATTGGGATGCAATCAAACGTCTCCTGCGTTACTTAGTGGGCACGGTTGATAAAGGGCTCTTCTTCTCGGTCTCCTCTCCTCCGATGCTTCATGATTACTCAGATGCGGACTAGGCAGGAGATAAGGACGACTATATCTCCACTGGTGCTTACATTGTATACTTAGGCAAACAACCGATCAGCTGGTCTGCACGCAAACAAGGAAGTGTTGCCTGCTCTACTACAGAGGCGGAGTACAGAGCTGTTTCTGATGCTGCGTCCGAGGTCAAATGGGTAATATCTCTAATGGCTGAGCTCGGTCTTGTGTCTTCTATTACGCCAACTATCTATTGCGATAACATAGGAGCCACTTACTTATCTGCAAATCCGGTTTTTCACTCACGAATGAAGCGTATGGCTTTAGCATATCACTTTGTCTGTGAGCAAGTTCAAGCTAAGATACTTCGTGTGTCACATATAAGCTCCGAAGATCAATTGGCTGATGCCTTAACCAAGCCACTACCTAGACCACAGTTTCAAATATTAATCGACAAGATTGGACTCTGTAGTCGACGTCCAAGTTGAGGGGGCGTATTGGTATAGATATGAAATATCTATACATGTTTATCTACTACTTAGATATAAGATATACTTGATTAGATTCTACTATATCTTTTATAGATTCATGTCAATCTATAAGCTACAACTTGTATATATATACCTATTAAGAGTATCAATAAAATCAACTCTTCTACAAACTCTATAGTATAATGAGATAACAATGGGTATCACAAATCCTTCAGATTATTAGCAAGCCGTTATGGATCTCCATTTGATTTTGCCATAGTTTGACATGTCGTTTAGTTAAGAAGATGTACACTATATTGTGTTTTTACAAAACCCTACTGGTATCATATTTGATTTGATTTTGATTATATTATTTTCTCTTCAGATGTTTGTAATATTTCTAAACCGTAGATTCCATTGGAGTTTTGAAGAAATAAAAACAGTGTTAAAAATTAAACAAACTCTATATAATAAGAAAAGAGATACATTTGATTTGAGTATAATTTTATAGTTTTATTGATTTATTAAAATAAACAAACAAAAGGACAAATATGAAATGATATTAGAGTCGGTACAAAAATATATTTCACATAACAATACTATAAACTCTTATAGTTATTTTCAAAAAAAAAAAAACTCTTATTGTTTATGTTTTATTTGTTAGTAATTATGTTTGTGGTCTACATTTGTATTTGTAAGGAATTCTACATATGATATATTGTTCCATTATCTCTTTTCATATTATGGCAACTGCATTTAAAACCTTTCGTTTTTGTTTTTGCAATGCATTCAGGAGCACTTACATCTACACCGAGTCTTCTCACGCCTCTTATAGGCAGTAGATCATCGTGAGTATCTTCTAAGGAAATCTTCTATATTCTCGCAATATAGAATATTTCTAAATCTTCTATTTCCAACTTTCGATAGCTGACTTGTACATCACGTCACACCTGTGTAGTCCACGTCATCTCATGTATCACTCTCATAGGTTCTCGGATCTTTTTGAGCTTTCATATCTTACCAACTTCTCCAAATTTCAAAGACTAATGTGTTTTTCTAAACCAACGACGTTATTATTAATTATGGAATCAACCCAGCTTCTGAGTTCCAATCCACATCAACGAAGAATATTTTAGAAACTCACCATCATAAAACAAGAACAAAGCAATATTGCACAGTAAGAACAAAGTTGGGACATCATGAAACGGGAATAAACACAAAAAGTGCACAAAATATACCCAAGAGAAGTGACAGAAGGAAAATATCACTGACGAGTCAACGCTTACAAAGAAGGCCTAGACAAGTACGTCAGAGAGATTATACTCCCTAAAAGAGCAACAAGCCACCATCAAAGTCAGACTTCATAATCATTTCTACTTAAATCGTTCATTTATGTTTGCTTAAATACACAATCAAATATACTAGCAACCAAAAATCACAGACAGTGACTTGATTATAAAAAAACACTTTCCATAGTTAGGTAACAACAAAATGATATTGACCTAAAGTCTCAAACCGAATGTTAAATGAATACATATTCTAAACACATACGACTTTCCATAGCATATCATATGTAATGGTAATCGAAAAGAGAAGTTATGCACCCACGTTCGGTAACACATCCAAAGATAGATGCTCAAAAAAGACGAGGGGCAACAATTTTAACATATATTACCTAAAAGCTAAAGAACAGATATAAGGGAATCTCCAACCCACCTCTATTTTTCCTCTAAATGCTATTATAGAGGAGATTCTTCTCCAACCCACCTCTATATCTTACTATAAAATAGAGATCTTTATTTTTTCCTCTATAATAGAGGTGAACTTTTTAATTTAGAAATTAGTCCTTGAACTTTCAAATATTTTATTTATGACTCAAACAATAAATCTTAATATTTTTAATAACTAATAATACAAAATTAGCAAATTATAAATAATACAATTATATTTTAAAATAAATATTAAAATATCAAAATAATTTTTTGTTTGAGAAAAACATCTTTTGATCATTTTGAAAAAAAATACGGTTAGACATTTTATCCTAATACGAAGATTTGAATCGGTACCGAACCGAAAACTCTTATTTTGGTACCATATCAGATCAGATAACATCGGAGATTCAACCGTATCTGAATATATCCGTATTTATATTGTTACTTTTGGATAAAAATATAGAATCCAGATTGGATCCGTTCTTGTGCCAAAAAAAAATTAGATCTTTTTCTAAATACCTAATCCGATTTGATACCGGTCCCAATCCAATATAAAATATAATATTACCCAATCGATACCAATTTGTCCATATCCGAAATATCTGAAATTTAAAATACACGACCCAAATCCGAACCGATACGTGAATGTTCACACTTAGAAAAATACATTAATTTAATAGTTACAAAAATTTAACAAGTTTTGTATTTTAATAAGATGTAATATAATTTTTTATATAATAAATATTTAATTTAATTAATATTATAATTTTATCTATTTTATAAAATAAAATAAATGGACTATATTGCAACTTTTATAAATAAAATGTAAAATTATATAAAAAAATATTAGAAAGAATATTCCTTTTTAGAAGAAAATATAGAGGAATATATTGGAGCATGTCTAAGACTAAGATACAATATGAAAAATGCAACACAACATCTCAACACGCAAACGATGAGATCACTAGTAGCTATAACAAGAGAATATCATATTAAATATGTGAGAAAATGGTAATAACAAAACAAGTTAATTTACCAATTTTTATATTCGTTGGGAAAATGTACCAATAATAATATTCCTCAAATAATGTGAAAGAAATTAGGTAAAATTATAATTAGCCAAAAAATCGATCCTTTCAACAATTCTTTTATCAAGCTACTATTTGCACTTTAATTTTTTTAAATACTATTTCAACAAATTCATCATTAATAATTTTCAACATAAAATCTTTTTCTCAGTCTCATAGAGGAAATAAAAGTTATCAAAGTAAACATGATGAATTATATATATATATCCATAGATAATATGAAAATTAAGAAAATAAACATAATAGTGTAGATATTAAATGAGAGCAAATACATTTACCATTTGCCTTCTATATTACCCCTACTCTATGATATGGAAAGTGGCAAAGAGCATTAAATTCACATGCTCCTTAGACTAAAAATTCTGAACAAATATAGGAGCTGAAACTCTCTTTTGCTACCTATAAAATGAAAATGATTTAAATAGAATATGTAAGTTAAATAAAATTAAAAATTAACGAATTTTTTATGGGATAATATCATTTTATTTATTTTAAACAGATTTTTCCTTTTTAATTAATATACTGTTTTAATATAATTTTGTAGTTATTAATTTTATTATATATGATATTCTTGTACACATGTCAAAATACTTAATTATTTTTCCGTTACGCATCACAATCATTCTAATTAATAAATTAATTTTCAGATCTGGAAGTGTGGAGTTTTATCAGCGTTTTTCATATGCATCCCCAAATGGATTTCGGTGTTGCTACTATTAGCCTCCTTTGGGTTTAAGCGTGTAATAGGACAATCCTAACTTGCGGCTGGGCATTGATTATGACGTTGTTTTCTTTCAAGGTCTCGGATTCACTTTCCGGTTTCCTCTCACTAGTCTTTATATTGGTTGGTTGTGATATGAGTTTTTGGGTCATTCATACGGATTCCAAAATTTAATTATAATTAAATGCGGTTTTCAAGTGGTTTGTGTGGATGCATTTTCCTTAAGTTCCTATCGATTTGGAGTAGTATATATTGGTATAGATATGACATGTTTATCTACTACTTAGATATAAGATATACTTGATTATATTCTACTATATCTTTTATAGATTCATGTCAATCTATAAGCTACAACTTGTATATATATACCTATTAAGAGTATCAATAAAATCAACTCTTCTACAAACTCTATATGGTATCAGAGCCTTTGATCTGATAAACCTAAATCTCTATCTTCTCTCTTTCTTCTTCCTCACGCCAAACCCTTCTTTTTCTTTTCTCTCTGTTATTTCACCTCTCCTTAATGGCTACAGAGTCTTCGAAGGTTACTGAATCAGTACCTATCTACAATCTCACCAAAAGTACCCTAATCTCTCTTAATATCTCTAACATAACAAAACTCACAGCCACAAATTTCATCACTTGGGGGCTACAAATTCAAACACTCCTTGAAGCTCATGAGCTTCATGACTTCATTGATGATGATGATCAAATCCCACCAGCCACTCTATCAACAGATTCTGGAGGAGAACAAGAAAACCCTCAATATCTTACTTGGAAGAGACAAGATAGAATGCTTTACAGCGCTATCCTTGGCTCTCTCTCTGTCAACGTACAGCTAATTGTAGCTCGAGCTGCAACAACTCGTGATCTCTGGCAGATTTTGTACAAAACATGTGGAAAACCGACAAGGGGTCACATAAAGAACCTTAAACAACAAGTCAAGCAGATCACCAAGGGCACCAAGTCAAAAAACGAATACATACGGCTCATCATGGACAAAGCGGATAAGCTCGCTCTTTTAAGAGCCAAACTTGAACATGAAGACCTTGTAGACATCATAACCGAAGGACTTGGAGATGATTATCGAGCCATCATTGATATGGTTAATGGAAGAGACTCTCCTATCACGATTGATGAGCTTCATGAGAAACTTATCATCCGCGAAAACACTCTTTCACTAACTACTATCACTAATGACTCTCTGCCCGTGACTGCTAATACAGCTCAAACTCGGCCACATTCTAACAACAATAACCGTGAAGGCTTCTCTGTTTTTCGTGGAGGATCAAGAGCACCATGACCCTATCTCTGTAAATGTCAGATTTGTGGGGTGCAAGGACATGGAGCACGGAGATGTCCTCTGTACCAACCAGCGCAATCGCAGTTTCAGTCTGGACCAACGTCCCTTTCTACGTACCGTGGACAATCGTATCAACCATCACCATGGTTTGCACCACATCTACCCTTGCCGACACCTAAATGGTCACCTCAAGCACACTACACAACATCTTCACCAGGATACTCACCATGGCTCTTGGACAGTGGAGCTTCTCATCACATTGTAAGTGATTTCGCAAACCAATCAATGCATACACCGTACAATGGTGGTGAGAATGTCATGGTCGGGAATGGAGAGAAATTTCCTATATTACACACCGGTTCCACCTTTCTTCCTTCTTATTCTCGGAATCTGAAACTTGATAATGTTCTTTATGTTCCTGCAATGCATAAGAACTTGATTTCAGTTAATAAACATTGCAAAACTAACAATGTGATGGTCCAACTATGTCCATATGACTTTCAGGTGAAGGATCTTCTCACGGGGACAATGCTATTCACATGAAATGCTAGAGGTGGTGTGTATGAGTGCCATTGTATTCTTCGTCTTCTCCTTTAGCTCTCTCGTGTTCTAAGTCTTCCTTTTTTGATTGGCACACAAGGTTGGAACATCCCAATTCTCAAACTTTGCGTGCCATGTTTTCTCAGTTTGATTTACCTTTATCTTCTTCATTGTCGTCTGTTTTGAATTGCAATTCCTTTTCTATTAATAAAAGTCATAAGTTGACATTTTCCGTGTGTTCTCTTACATCCAAAGAACCTCTAGAAATCCTATTTTCCGATGTTTGGACCTCTCCAGTTGTTTCCATTGATGGATATAAGTATTTTGTTATATTCATTGATCATTTTACTAAATACATTTGGTTCTATCCGATGAAAACCAAATCGCAAGTTGCCAAATCTTTCCTCTTTTTAAAAGTCTAGATGAAAATCGTTTTAAACGAAAGTTTGTTTTTTTTCTGACAATGGTGGTGAATTTAAAGCTCTTAAAACCTTTCTTGCCTCTCATGGAATCTCACACTTGCCAACACCGCGACATACACCTGAGCACAATGGTGTAGCAGAACGAAGAAATCGCCATATTGTGGAGACTGGTCTCTCCTTGCTCTCTCACGCAGGCATCCATACCACTTACTGGAGCTACTCGTTTGCAGCAGCAGTGTATCTAATTAACAGAATGACAACACCTAACTTGGGAAACACGTTGCCATATCATCTAATTTTCAACAGGCGCCTAACTATTTCAAGCTATGCTCGTTTGGATTTCTCTGCTACCCGTTGCTCAGACCGTATGAACAAAACAAATTCAGTCCCAAATCTGTACCATGTGTCTTCTTGGGTTATTCACTTACACAAAGCGCGTGCCTATGTCTTGATGTGGCAAGCTCTAGGGTGTATGTGTCGCGTCATGTTGAGTTCCATGAACAGGTTTTCCCATTCTCTACTTTCACCTCTAGCTCTAGCTCTCTCTCTCTAACGAACTAACCTCTGTTCCTGCTAGTGAGTCTTTGACCACATCCTCTGCTTTTTTAGCTCCCATTTTTGACAGGTCACTTGTACACACCACTCCCTCGTCTGAAGCTCCTCTGCCTGCAACAGTCTTGGCCAATGTTCCTGCACCATCACCAACATCGCCCTTACTCGCGGCTCGTGCTCCTCAACGGCTGCAACATGCTATTGTACCTCCGCATACAATGCAGACTCGGATTAAAAACAATATCCGCAAGCCCAACCCTCGGTATTGTCTAACAGCCATCTTGACAGATATTGAACCTGAATCTTATGTCCTAGAAATCAAAGATGCGAAATGGAGATAAGCTATGAGTGACGAGTACGATGCATTTCTACGCACAAGGACTTTTGATTTAGTTGATCGCTCATTGGCCAAGAACATTGTCGGATCAAAATGGGTATATCGAATAAAAAGGTTACCTAATGGTAAAGTGGATAGGTACAAAGCGAGACTGGTCGCTAAGGGTTTCCATCAACATCCTGCCATTGACTTTCATGAAACCTTTAGTCCAGTCATCAAACATGCAACAATCCGGCTTATTCTTGGCACTGCAGTCACTCACAACTGGCCTCTAATGCAGCTAGATGTTAACAATGCATTTCTTCAAGGACCTCTTAATGAAGAAGTGTATATGCTGCAAACTCCGGGTATGATTGAAAAAGATAAATGATATACAATGGATTTTAGGGATTTCAACCATGGTATATATCTTATTTATCGAGTCTTTTACTATGTTTTAGAGTCTTTTCAGGTATTTATTAGGTACAAGCACATTTGGAGCAGATTTGGTGATTATGGCACTTTCTGGAGCTTTTTGGAGTGTTTGGCCGATAGATAGAGTTCTTTGTGGACATTTGAGGAATGCATCGATCGACACACCTTTGGTGTCGATCGTTGCATATGCGAGATGGGCCAGACTCGGCGGTTTAATGAAGAATGCTGATATTGCAGAAAAGCTCATATATTTACACAGAAGCCCAAAACTTGTTTTAGACTATATATTAGGGTTTTTAGCCACTTGTTTAGGCTACGCTTTTCTTACGCTTTATTCTATTTTCAGAGAGAGTTAGGGGCTGATCCTGTTCTCGAAAGAGAGAGGATTTCGAACCCCAGTTCTTTGTTTTATTATATGCTATTTGGTTTTCTATTCAAGATGTTTTCTGTTTCGATGAACATGTCTGAGTAGATTACCTGTTAAGTTTAGGGATTCTTATTAGGGATTTCATGGAATTATAGTTTAATCAATCTGTAGGATTTCATATCTGCTAGTTCTTCGTCTAGGATTGTTCTTAATGCTTGATCTGAATTGGCCACTTAGATTATTGATGTTAGGTTGATTGATGCAACGACAGTTGGTTAATTAGCTAGAAAGAACCTAGATGAGCAATTGAATTACTCGCAAAGAAATTTGGTTTAAGTTTAATTGTGAACATATCAAACTTGGAATTAAAGCTGATTTAATCTGTTAGTAATTGCAAAGAGATTTGGATTGCTGCACTTAGACTTAGAGAATTCTCGCAACGAGAGTTGGTTAATTCTATATCTGTGTTTTGAGTTCTAGAACACTTTCTGATTAGATCCCGATTGATTGATTGCTTGTGTTCCTGATTTCCTGAGAACTCCCTAGACTTAACGCCTTCGCCTTCCTGCTTACAAACTCGCTTGATTTACTTTTCTGCTATTTGATTTACCGCTTCCTCACATTACTTTCTCCTAGTTTAATCTTTATTGTTTCATAATCTATCGTTGACCAGAGTCCCTGTGGATTCGATACCCTAAGTACTACAACTACATCACTGTGCACTTTCAGTTAGTATAGGGATTAAAACTCGACCTATCAAGTTTTTGGCGCCGTTGCCGGCGACTCTTTTGAGTCCTCGATAGATTTGAACTTAGGGTTTAGACTAGGTTTTTCGTTTTTCTTTTTTTGTTACTAATTTTTTTTCTTTTCTTGTTCTTGCGTTTCAGGTATGCCTGTAATCGCCCTGCAACGATCGACACGGTCATGTGTGTCGATCGACACATCTTCGAGCTTGCATCGATCGACACGTATCTGCATCGATCGACACATTGCGTAAGATGATGGGAATGATGGAACGGATGTTGGAAAATCAACATAATAACTCGTTCTGCAGAGGCTATGGTTCCTATTCATTCACCAGAGATTATGAATCTCCATCATATCAGCCTGTTCCTCCTCACAATGCACAGTCTAATAAGCTGATGAGCATGATGGAGCAGTTCTTGGAAAAGCAGGAAGAAGATTTGAACTACATCAATGGCTCTGGAATCCAAGGAAACATGTTTGGTAATCAGCAAGGTAACAAGTTCTTTAATGGTGGACATAGGAGTGTTTTTACAAGCAATCAGAACCCTCCTATATATGGACATAATGCTGGTTATCAGGAGCCTTTGCAGCAAGGTAATTCTCATCAGAGAATCTATGAATCTTATAAGACACCTCCTGCTGCTAATGCTTATAAGAGCAAGATGGAATCCATGATGGAGCAGTTACTAGAGGATCAGACCAAGACTGCTGCAAACTTCGACAGGAAGCTGAAAGCTATACATGAAAATCTGAATGGGAAGTTTGAATACTTGAGCACACATGTGAAGAAGCTGGATGCCCAAATCCAACAGACATCTCAAGCAATACAAAGACATAATGAAGCTGGGAAAGTTGAACAGTACAGATCCATCAAAGCTGTGACCTTAAGAGATGAGATTGAGTTGCTAGGTGAAGAAGAGAGCATAATCTCGGATTTTCTGGATGAATATTGTCTGTCTGAGACATGCATCGATCGACACCCCCTTAGTGTCGGTCGACACGCAGTTCTGACGGCAATTTCGAGTTCTGACGACGAACGGAAATTGACCATTGTCGACACTGAAGGTCGACATCAATTCAATGACGACCGACACCCACTGTGCGTTGGTCGACGCGACAGTCGGGCAGACCCAATTTCTCCCAAATCTGATGTTTTTGCTAAGGAAAGGGTCTACAAACCTCCAATACCATTCCCAAAAGTTCCAATAAGGTCTAAACATGAGCAGAGTGTAGTCAAGTGCATGGTAGTGGTGGATAAGGAGATGAATGAAACTCCACCAGCTGAAGCTTCGCGAGTTCATCCTTCTGTGTTGGGATATGAAAAGAAGATGGTCTCCACTGATGGTCATTTAAAAGATGAAGTTCAGATTGGTGGAACTACAGTATCTGATAGTGGAGAGAAGAAGATTGCGGTTCCTCTTGAACCTGCTCTAACATCTTCAGAGCCTGCAACTGCTCATATGCAGAAAGCCCCAAACATCAGATCTCCACCAAAGGTAAGGTATAAATCACATTAGCTTAAACCTCCTGATCACATTGTTTTGAATGCAGGAAAACGCAGTATCCCACCCAAGCTTCGCTCCCGCCCTGATTCTGTTTACTCTTTCCTTGGGAGACCTCATGATCTGACAGCCTATACACCAACTTGGATGAAGAGATATTCACAGAGACACTCAAAGTCTCTGTTAAAACCGCCATGAGTCAAATCTCTATCCCATAGTCAAGCTAATGACTAAAAACAAGCGCTGAGTGGGAGGCAACCCACTGTTAGGTTCGTTTTTTGTTTTCAATTTTTGTTTTGGTTTTGATATTTTGATTTTTCTATTTAAGTGTGTTCAGAGCCGAGAGATACAGGAAAAATCGCATTGCATCGATGATATACCATGGATTTTAGGGTTTTTAACCATGGTATATGTGTTATTTATCGAGTCTTTTACTATGTTTTAGAGTCTTTTCAGGTGTTTATTAGGTACGAGCACATTTGGAGCATATTTGGTGATTATAGCACTTTTTGGAGCTAATTGGAGTATTTGGCCGAGAGATAGACTTCACTGTTGATATTTCAGAGCTGCAACGATCGTTACTCTTGTTGCGACGATCGTTGCACATGCGAGATGGGGCAAACGACGGTTTAATGAAGAATGAAGAAATTGCAGTTTTGCCCAGAAGTTCCTGATAATTACAAAGAAGCCCCAAAACGTGTTTTAGGATTATAATTAGGTTTTACAGCCATTGTTGAAGGCTAAGCTTTTCTTACGCTAAGTTTTATTCTCTGAGGAGATTAGAGGGGCTGGTTTTGTTCTCGAAAGAGACTTAATTTCGAACCCCTGTTCCTATTCCTTTGATTGTTTTATGATATCTACTTTGATTATGTTATCTGTTATGATTTCTATGTCTGAGTAGATCTCTTGTTAGGTTGAAGGATTCTCATTAAGGATTTCATGGAACTATAGTTTTAATTAATCAATAGGGATTCATATCTGCTAGTTCTTTATCTAAGTTGTTCTTAATGCTTAATCTGAAGTAGCTAATCAGAATTATGATGTTAGGTTGATGAATACAGCGGAAGTTGGTTAATTTAACTAGAAAGAACTTAGATAAGCAATTAAACTACTCGCAAACGGAAGTTTGGATTAGGTTAATTGTGAACATATCAAACTTGGAATTAAAGCTGGTTTAATCTGTTAGTTCTCGCAAACGAAAGTTTGGTTTTCTGCACTTAGACTTAGAGAATTATCGCAAAGGAATTTGGTTAATTCTATATCTGTGTTTTGAGTTCTAGAACAGTTATTGATTAGATCCTGATTGATTGATTGCTTGCGTTCCTGATTTCCTGAGAACTCCTGAAACCTAACGCTTCACCTTCTTGCTTTACAAACTCACTTGATTCGCTTTGCTATTTCATTTACTGTTTTCACACCTGCTTCGCTTAATTAAATCTGAACTACTAATAATCTATTGTGTGACTGAGAGTCCTTGTGGGATTCGATACCTTATATACTACGATTGCATTAACTGTGCACTTGCAGTAGAATAGGGATAAAACTACACCTATCAAGTTTTTGGCGCCGTTGCCGGGGACTCTTTCAGTTCACCAATAGATTAGTGCTAGGATTTAGACTAAGCATTCTTTTTAATTTTCTTGTTTACTCACGTTTTTGGTTTTTGGATTGCAGGGATTCGCACTGCATCGATCGTTGCTACCTTGCATCGATCGACAAAAGGCGAGAACATCAATGCTGAGATCTGAGACGATCAATAGGTTCCACCCTATGGAACCTGTGATTTTGATTCGCGGAGAAAACGGCGTTTTACGAGACCAAAAGGGTCACATATGCAACGCAAAAGGTCAGCAACTAGATGGGGAAGGAAACCCCATTTTGCCAGATTACCATGTATTGGTTGGACAAGTAGCTGAGATGAGAAATAAGATAGATGACATCCACGACGTCCTACTAAGGGAGAGACAGTTCCGAGCAGATGCAGAAACTGAAGGATTTGCAGAAGTAAACTATATGGTTGGGGCTGATTTTTATGGACATACGTTTGGACATCAGCAGAGACAAGGTTCTAGGCATGCTCAAGGATATCGAGATCATAGTTATACAACCTGCCTAGCATCTCCTGTACCTGCACAGAGGAGCAGATTAGAGATCATGATGGAGCAGTCCATTGCAAAACAACAACAGACCACAGCGTCTTTCAACTCGAAGCTTGAGAGGTTGTACACTAATCTGAATGAGAAATTTGAGTCCTTGAACACTCATATGAAGTTACTAGATACACAGATGGATCAGGTTTCAAGTTTTGCCACAAGGAAGGATATTCAGAGGGCCCATGTTGTTAACATTCCTATTCAGATTGACCACAGGATGGATCATAGACCATATCTAGCAGTTAAAGCTATGGAATTTGTGGAAGACAGAAAGGAGTCTGATATTGAATTCCCTGAGTTTGAAAACTTCGACGGACCTGACTCAACAGAGATTGACATGGATCTTTTGACTTGGATAGTTCAGACTGATACTGGACCAAGTCAAGAGGAGATATTTGAGTATGAGATTGCTGTATTAGACCAGGAAGCTGATGGACCCGAGACTGTAGGAGAAACTCGAGCTGAGACCTCCGTCTCGATCGTTGCACCATATGCACCGATCGTGCATCCCGTAAAGAACCAGTTTCACTTATATCTCTTGGAGTTGCCAAGGAAAGGGTCTACAAACCTCCAATACCGTTTCCAAAAGCTCCTGTTAAAGCTAAGGATGTTGTTCAGTGCACAAAAGTGGTTGACAAGAAGATTGTGATTCCACAGGAGTCTGCTATAGCATTTTCAAAACCTAAAGCTGCTCATAAGCAGAAGACTCCGAACATCAAATCTCTGCCAAAGGTAAAGCGTAAATCCTCTAAGTTTAAACCTCCTGACTCCACTGTTTTGAATGCAGGAAAAAGCTTTAAACCACCCAAGTGTCGATCCCACCCTACATTCCTCCCCACGTTCCTTGGACGACATCATGCTGCTATTGCTTACACACCACCATGGATGATAAGGCATTCACAGAGACACTCAAAGTCTCTGTTGAAACCTCCATGAGTCTGACCTCTTTTCCAAAAGTCAAGCTAATGACTTAAAAACAAGCGCTGAGTGGGAGGCAACCCACTGTTAGGTTTATTTGTTTTTCATTTTCATTTTTGGTGTTTTTCTTTAGATTTCACGTTTTTCTTTGTTTTTGCTAGTTTTCAGATACAGAACTCTGGAGATGTGTGACGATCATTGCTCTCATGTGCAACGGTCGTTGCAATTGGTTTAAATCGAAAATTAAGGTACGTGTCGCTAAACCGGAATCGATTAGGTTCAACCAGTAACGATCGTTGCTGCTAAGCAACGATCGTTGCACCCACGACCAAGGTAAGTACCTTAAACCCTTTTCTTCTCTCTTTCTCTTCTCCATTTCTTCTTGCCGATAACACCGAGAGCCAAACCTAAAATCATCATTTCTTCATCAAATTTCTTGTTTCAAAGCACTAATCCCTCGTTTTTACACCCCCAATCAATTTCTCCAACCCATTTCTCACGAAATCAAGGTAATGTACCTCTATTTGATGATTTTCGGATTTTACTTTTAGGGTTTTAGAAATTGGGGATTTTGGATCAAAATTGATGAATGTATGCTAAATTGATTGTGATTAGGTTGTTTAGCACTGGATTGTTACAAATTTTGTGATTGATTACACGATTTTAGGATGATTTTGTTGACTGTTGATTGCGGCCAGAATCGCCTAGCAACGATCGCTGCCATAGTGCAACGGTCGTTGCTCGACGATTCTGGGGAAATGTACGAATATACGAAATCGCATAGCAACGATCGCTGCCTATGTGCAACGGTCGTTGCACGACGATTTCACAGAGAGTTTGCCGTGACTAATTTGCTTAATTTTCTGTTTTGCAGATGGCAACTCAACATCAGTCCCGCAAACGCAGAGCAACCGCTGCAAGCGCTTCACGACAATATATTCCCCCGCAGGAGTGGTTACACAGAGATTCTGATCCTCCAGAGCGATATCAGTTGGTTCATGCGACCATTGGACCACCATGGCCAAGAGCGGATAAGACTCGAATTCAGACTAACCGCAACTGGGGGATGGCTATTAAGAAGCTGCTCACTACGGATGACTTCACAGAGAGGCCGCTTCACGAGTACTGGGACGAGTACGATACACTGTTGTATAACGGTTGGTGTGGCATGGAGCTATCGCCAACCAAGTTTGCTGATTACTCGACCTGTCATAGTCTCGGCATAGACAGGCAGGTTATGGAGCTGTGCAGAGGCATTGGTCTGGGGACAATGCCGATGCAGCCTTACGATCTATACCCGGAGTTGGTGAGACAGTTACTTGCCACGTGCAGGGTGGTCTACCCGAGCCCGGATAGCAGGAATGCTCAGGGGGGGCACGTTTACTTTCATGTGTCTTGGCGCGAGGTATCGAATACCCCTTCTCGATATCTGTAGGATCTACGGGTTTAGCACCACGCAGCCATGCACCGATTTATCCCTTCCATGGGAACCATCAGAGGCTCGTGAGTTCTGGGAGTACATTGGAGGTGGACGATATCACTCACGGACTACACCTGTGATTCAGGTCAGGCATCCGGCTCTCAGGTATGTCTTGCGTATCTTGGGACGCACTCTATTGTGCAAGCATGAGGCAAACAAGATGCGCAAGAACGAGATGGAGATTCTATTCAGAGGACTGAGGGAGCAGTTCAGGGGTACCGATGTGAGAGACCCAGCTGAGAAGGTGAAGCTAGGAGCTGTATTTGCCCATCATCTTTGCGAGCTGCAGAAGAAGCCATATGACGGCGTGCGCAAGGAGTCAGTACGGAGTCTTCTTACTCCTATTTTCAGACACTGCAGGATCCCTATGGGAGATACAGAGTGCGTCACCGAGAGAGAGTTCTTGGATCTCAGTCACTTGCAGAGTGCTAGGTGGCTGAAGGAGGGGCGAGTGTGGGTTTACTTCGACCCTGAGGAGACACAGTATGGTATTGATCTCCCTGCTGCTGGGTTGACTCGGATTGACACGATAGATGCTTAGAGTTTCCGCCCTCCTGCCAGAGCTCGACGTGCAGTGCCTACTGTTGGAATTGTGTCCAGTAATCTCGGTACTGTCTCTAGAAAGTAAGAGTATGTCAAAGATCAGACATAAGTCATATAATACTGGGGGTCATGATGGCTTGCTAGAGTCCGCTCGTGATCTATAAGTCTTGGACTTATTGCCTTTATTATATGATCCCATATGGGTCACACGCCTAAGCTAACAGGAAAACGTGTAGGAAGGGTTTAGCAGAAGTACGGTAAAAGTGCTAGGCATTTACTATACTTGGAGAGAGAATAAAAGGGTTTAGCCACTGTGCGTCGATCGATGCACAAGGTGCAACGATCGATGCAAGGCGCGAACGCCTCGGAGTTAATTGGTATTTGGGCCAAATGGCCCAAAACGAACTGAACGAGTTTTATATAAACTTAAGACGAGTTCAGGTCGAACAGTAGCCCTAGCCGCGACTCTCTCTCTCCCTGCGACCTCCCACAGCTCGGTCTAGCAGCCTTCTTCCTGCTTGGTGTGCGTGTGTGAACCTCTGGAGGAGTTATCACTCGGTGGCTCTCTGATCTCTGATATGCCTTCTCTTTCCGCTGCATAAACAGGTATAAGGTGAGATCTGATATTGTTTCTATTCAAGAGAACCTAGATCCGCATGTTTAGGATGATCTGAATCTGGAATTGAATCAGGATTAACCCCTAAACATCCCTTCAGTGGTATCAGAGCCATTGGTTCTGGTTTTTCTTGTTTAGATTCAAGTTTAGGATTGTTTTCTTGTTTAAGAAGTGTTTTGAATCAATTACTGATAAGAGAAATCACTTAAGCAACAAGGAATTGAAACCTAAACACACATGAAATCGCAAAACCAAACTATATTGATTTGGAATGCGATTTTTCGAAAGTTTGCATCGTCTGAGATCGCATTGCATCGATCGATGCAATGCATGGATCGATCGTTGCAACCGCGAGAGATCGACCGCGATCGCACGGATCGATCAAACGATCGCGTGGATCTCGCAAAAATCTCTCGGCCAAATCTGATAACCGTTCGTGCACGCGTGAGAGCATCGATCGATGCAGGATCGATGCACGATCGATGCATGTTCGATGTTGGTGCATCGACCGATGCGGTTGGTGCATCGATCGACACGGTTAGGGTTTTGGCTCGTTTCCGTGCATGCGTGAGAGCATCGATCGATACAGGATCGATGCACAATCGATGCAGGATCGATACTAAGAGCGTCGACCGATGCGGTTGATGGATCGATCGATGCGGTTGGTTCATCAATCGACATGGTTGGTTTAAGGCTCGGTTTAATAATTTTATTAAAATTATAATCGTCGCGGTTTAATAAACAGAATTAATAATTTTATTAAGTTCTGGTTAAACCGGGATAAGAAATCCAATGTCGTAAAAATTATTGGATTTAGTACCTAAACCAGGATTTTCTAATTTGATTTGGTTGGACCAAATAAATTGAGAAAATCCGGTTTAGTAAATAACCGGTTGACAATTGTGGTCATCGTAGTAATTAAAATCTGGTTAGACCAATTTTAATGAACCAGACCGGTTATGTCATTTAATTGGACAATTGGGTCATGTCTTGGACATGGACCAATTCTTGGGCCTCGGGCCAAGAAGTTAAAACAATTGGGCCAATTATCTGAGTCTCTTCTTCAGATTAATTTAAAATTTATTTTTATAAAATTATAAAATCGATTTTAAATTAATAAGTTTCCAAAATTTTGAAATTAGAAAGTTTCTTAAATTAGAAGTTTCTGAATTTGCATGTTTTGGATTTAAGGAAATTTCTATAATTAAAAGTTTCTAATTTTAGAAAGTTTCCAAAGATAGTAGGTTTCCTAAAATAGAAAGTTTCCAAAATGGAATGCTTCCCAAAATAGTAATCTTCTTTTTCGGGATGAAATTTTAATAAACCTACAAACCTCAAATAATATCAAGCGTTGGATGTCTTGTCCAAGCTATGTCAGCTGTCGAAGCCCATTCAATTGTATTCATGGCCTTACAGTGTGAGGGTGTCTGCTTTTGCGTGGGTAAGACGGTTTGTGATTCATAAATGTCATTGGGAGTCCCAGACATTAATGATTACATGACTGTATAGTCTGGTTTTCTTGACTAGGCCATCGGGAGTCCCGGGCCTTAAGACATCAGAGTGGATTGGGCCTCGGGCCCAGATTCACAACCAAGAGTTATATCATGGATATAATTAGCCGATATAGGGCTTACCGATATAAGCTAAGGTTGGGTGACGGCCAGTGGCCCACTTTAATCATAGTCATATGTGGATCTTGGAATCATTATATTCTATTGAGGGTAACTTATGTTATTGAATATAATGCATGATTAATCATATTAAATATAATACGAGACTAATCATATTGAACATATTAACTAAAATCCTTTTATCTTATATTTCAGTTATGACTAGCACAAACAATCAAAACACTTTCTCGATCCGTTCTATCCTTGAGATGGATAAGCTGAACGGATCAAATTTCTTGACTTGGTCGCGGAACCTGAGGCTAGTCCTCAGGCAGGAGAGAAAGGACTATGTTCTTGAGAGAACTCTCCCCGTAAGGATCGGGTCCAATGCCTCCCATGCAGTATATAATGCTTGGAATAAGCATTATAATGATGCGGTAGATGTGCGTGGTCTGATATTGGCTACCATGGACTCTGACTTGCGGGAGCAATATGAGAACATGGAGTCGCCAATAGAGATGATCAGCAGCCTGAAATTGAAATTTCAGGAGCAGATAAGAGTGGAGAGATACCAGTTGGTTAAGTCTCTCACTAGCTGCAAGCTACCAAAAGATAATCCGGTGAGTCCTCATGTCAGTAAAATGATAGGTTATATTGATAACCTGAGGAAACTGGATTATCCAGTTAGCCAAGAATTGGCAACTGAGATCATTCTGCAGTCACTGCCGTCAAGCTATGATAAGTTCAGGAAGAACTATATCAAGAAAGGCTTAACGAAGACGCTGACTGAACTGCATAAGATGCTCAAGACGGTTGAGCCAAACGTGAAGGGTAGGTTTATGAAACCTAGTACTGACAAGGGTGAAGACAAAGTTGTCCAGATTTTGAATCATGGCAAGCGTGTGTCTTCTGAGCTCAAGTCAGATACCTCTTACGTTGGTAAGTGCTGCTACTGTAAAGAGATAGGGCATTGGAAGAGAGATTGCATAAAATTCATGGAAGACGATGAGGAGTTAAAGTTAATGTATAAGACTACTTCCTCAGGTATTCATGTTATTACTTCAAGTTCTACCTTGTAGGTATTGGATACTGGTTGTGGCACTGATATTTGTTGTAATATGCAGAGCCTGAGCAACAGTAGAACGTTGAAGGAAGGGCAAGTGGAACTGCATGTCTGGAAGGAGCTATGGAAGCTGCCTCAGTCATAGGGTTTTCACTTGTAGATACCTTCAAGGCTTGGTTTTGTATTAAGTAATTGCTACAATCTACCTGCTTTAAGCAGAGTTGTTTTTCATTTTCTTGTAAGAATTTGAATGTTTTTCATTTTGATAAAAGACAAGGTTTTGTTCTTTTGATCTTAATGAAATATTAATTGTAGCACCCTATTCAAGGAATGGGTTTTATATCTTAAACCAAAGAGTGCCTAAATATAACATAAATACAGAATTGGTTTAAATCTGATGAATTAAACCTAAATTTTCTTGGTATAAAAGTCTTGGTCACCTAGAGTAAGACGGATTCAGAAATCCCATAGTTATGAACTGTTGGGCTCATTTGATACGATATCTTATGAGACTTGAATTCTGTTTACTGGACCAAAAGACAATGGGCCCATCTTAGCCGAGCTAGAGAAAGGCCCAAAGGCTTATTGGAGATTGAACATACTCATGTATGTGGTCCGATGAGCAGAAATGCCAGAGAAAATTTCCTATACTTCATTGTCTTGACTGATTAATTCAGTGAGTAAGACTGTGTTCATTTGATGAGACACAAGTCGGAATTCTTTGACATGGTCGAAAGAGTTCCAGAATGAGGTATAGAACCTAAGTGACAGAAGTATTAAGACTCTGAGTTAAATCAGAGTGAGAATACTTAAGTCATTGATGGTGTGATCATCTGAAAGAGTGTGAAGTCGTTTCACAGCTCAATTCTCCTGAAAAACCTGGAGGTGTTTCTGTGAGAAAGAATCAGATCTTATCAGAAATGATTAAAGATGAGTCACACGAATCTTCCATGATATTCTTGAAGAATAATGCTCTAAAATATCTAAGTTTATGCTGAAATAGTTCCACCAGTATCAGTTGAAAGACACCACGTAAATGTGGATTGGAATCGATCCAAATTCGTCTTTACTGAGTATTTGTAGTTGTGCTACTTCGCTGGTTTTCTTAAGGAAATCAAGGCTTATTACTTTTACGTCCATTCTGTTTTCTAAGAAGGGAAGTTATTTTCCAAGAAGAACAGTGGGAGTAAAAGTATAACTCGAAGTTTTCTTAAGGAAACCAAGGCTCGGTACTTTTACGACCATTCTGTTTTCTAAGAAGGAAGTTACTTTCCAAGAAGAACAGTGGGAGTAAAAGTATAACTCGAAGAAATTCGAGAAATACAGGAGGCTGCTTAACCTATTGAGGGAGAGCAGCGGAAGGATTTACAGATTTCTGTAGAATCTACACCTGTGGAGCCTGAAGTTCGCAGATATGAAAGAATCAGTCACTAATCCGAGAGTGAATTCTCGTCATTAGTTGAGCCTGATGATCATTGAATGTTCGCATGATCTGATGATCATTGAAAGCGACGAATCTGCGAAATTCAAGGAAGCGAATGTGAGCCCAGACTCCGAAGAATTACATTTTGTGTAAGTTGGCTTCATCGATCCACACATGGATGGAAGCAAACATATCGGAGTTGGAATCTTCGTTCTGTTGAAGTAGTCAAGGTTTTGACTTGAGCAGGAACGAAATGGAACTGTGCGTTTACTAATAGATAAGTGGGAGCAATATTGCATTTCTCAAAGTGTATGTCGATGACATACTGATTCTCGGATATAACGTCCCAATGCTGTAGTCAGTAAAGGACTAGCTTGGGAGTTGGTTTAATGATTGACATGGGTAAAGCCACGTAGTTCTTGGATTTTGGATCTAAAGATAGAGATCCAAAAGAGCTGGTAGGACAAAGTCAGGATTCTTAAATTGACAAAGTCCTACACGTTTTGAGCGATCCAAGAAGGGTTTTATGCCAATGTCACATGGCATTAAGTTAAGCAAGATACAGTATCCTACGATAACTGCTGAGCTTAAATGCATGGATGAGATTCCATATGCGTCGGCAATTGGATCTATCATGTATGCCATGAAACATACTTGTTTGATGTTGCTTTAATGTTAAGCAAGACAAGTAAAGACCAGTCAAATCCAGCAAAGAATCAAGTTTCCTAAAGTATGTCCTAAAGTAATTGAGGAATACTAAGGATAAGTTCTTGATTTACGGAGAAAGTGAGGTGCTCTAAGTCGATAGAGTCTGAAAGGCAAGTTTCCAACAGACAAAGATGATTTCCGGTCACAGTCCGGTTATATCTTGTGTTTGTCTGGCGGTGCACGGCACTGTTGCTGACTCCATGACTTAAGCTGAAAGTTTCGCAGCTTGGGAAGCGGCGAAAGAGGTTGTTTGGAAAGAAGAGTTCATCACTGAACTTGATGTGATTCCCAGCATAGATGAGACTAGCTGCACATCAAAGATCCAAACACCTTAAGGATAGGTATAACCTATTCCGTGAGATAAATGACAGAGATGTTAAGTAGATCAGCAAGTTTCAACGAATGAGAACGTTGCTAATCTATTAACGAAGCCACTCCTTAGCCCTAAGCACGAGTCACGGACTGTAGCTGTAGGATAAGTGAAGTTAAGATGTAGTCTTATTTTCAGTGGGAGTTAGTAAAGGGCTTTATTTAGTTATTTGATATGTTCTTATAAAACATTTAAAAATGTTTTAACGAAATTATTATTTCAATATTATTTTAACTGTGATGAAATAATCGTTCCAAAGTGATATAGACCATTTTATAGGTCATCGAAGTAAGTGACTTGATCTTGAGTCATCAAAGTCATTTAGCTTGATCATGAGACCCTATATTTGATAGATGTTTTATATCATCCTGTCCCTGGTCAAAGGTTGTTGAAATTGGAACACCAACAACCGTGTGAGACTGGATTGGTACGTGACTTATGACAAAGTCTCAGTGTGTCATAGATGCTCGGCATCAAAGTCAGTACATAGGTGTATGTTGGGAACATACGACCGGACATGACCCGCTTATGAGAACTCTTCAGGATATTTATATCTGTGTCATAAGAGATTCTCACTACGACTATAGAGTATAGTCCTTAGACCTGAGTTCGCATGCATGTGACTGCACATGAACTGATGCACTTTGATCATTGTCTAACGCTATCGTTATGCGATAGTTATAAGGACCTTGTTTGGGTACATTGTGAAGTGAGTAGTTTACAGTGATGGAACAAGACGGGATTTGTCCCTCCAATATAAATGGAGTGAATATCTCTAGGCCAATCGGAGATTTGAATACTGGAAAATGCATGGCCATGCTCAAACGGACTGTCCCGAGTCGTTTGGATTGTCAGTATCAAATCAGAGTCCGATGAACAAGATTAGGCTTTATAAGGATGACACTAATCTTGCCTTATGACTAATCGAGATATTGAGACAAAAGGATTATGAATACAGAGATTCCAGTACAAGTGGGAGATTGTTGGAATTGTGTCCAGTAATCTCGGTACTGTCTCTAGAAAGTAAGAGTATGTCAAAGATCAGACATAAGTCATATAATACTGGGGGTCATGATGGCTTGCTAGAGTCCGCTCGTGATCTATAAGTCTTGGACTTATTGCCTTTATTATATGATCCCATATGGGTCACACGCCTAAGCTAACAGGAAAACGTGTAGGAACGGTTTAGCAGAAGTACGGTAAAAGTGCTAGGCATTTACTATACTTGGAGAGAGAATAAAAGGGTTTAGCCACTGTGCGTCGATCGATGCACAAGGTGCAACGATCGATGCAAGGCGCGAACGCCTCGGAGTTAATTGGCATTTGGGCCAAATGGCCCAAAACGAACTGAACGAGTTTTATATAAACTTAAGACGAGTTCAGGTCGAACAGTAGCCCTAGCCGCGACTCTCTCTCTCCCTGCGACCTCCCACAGCTCGGTCTAGCAGCCTTCTTCCTGCTTGGTGTGCGTGTGTGAACCTCTGGAGGAGTTATCACTCGGTGGCTCTCTGATCTCTGATATGCCTTCTCTTTCCGCTGCATAAACAGGTATAAGGTGAGATCTGATATTGTTTCTATTCAAGAGAACCTAGATCCGCATGTTTAGGATGATCTGAATCTGGAATTGAATCAGGATTAACCCCTAAACATCCCTTCACCTACCATGGCTCATCCGCTGGGAGAGCCTTCTGCGAGAGCTTCATCTTCCTCTACACCTGCTGCTGCCCCTACTGATATCGGACCTTATCCTGAGATTACAGGGTCCTACGGTGACATGTCTGAGGCTGAATGGAGAGAGCGCAGTGATGGGATATGGAGGACTGTCTGGGAGTGGATGCGAGGCTGCACCTACAGGAGACAGCCACAAGTTCACCAGCCCGCCCTAGCACCTTCTCGACGCAGACCACGATCCCCGACTCCTACTTCCTCGAGTGGTACTGAGCGCATAGCTGAGCCAGCCAGTGACGCTGAGAGATATGCTGGGATAGATGATAGCGATGTTTCCAGCTTGCAGGATTCGATATTTGATGAATTCCAACGGAACTAACCTGCTAACTAGCTGACTGATTCCAACATACGTATTGCAGCGATCGTTGCTGCTGAGCAACGATCGACACCCAACAAAAATCGCCTAGCAACTATCGATGCACTATGTGCAACGATCGGTGCTTGAGCGACAGAGGTAAAATACGACAGAACTAAAACACATCCAACCACAATTTTTTATTTCTTTCTAACCAATCCTTCGCTTGACACTGCTGGGGACAGTGTGTCTTAAGTGTGGGGGAGGTTCTACTAACTTCTTTCTTTTGTTTTCTTAGTTATTTTAAATTTTTCAAAATTTTGGTTTTATTGAGTCAAAATTGTTTAAGTAAGAAACTATGAATTTTTGAGAAGTTTTAACAAGACTTGCAGGAACTTAAGTAACCATTGAGATGAAGTTGCAGGATCTATCTCTGACTATTAGAAAACCCAACACAGATCAACCTACTGGGAACACCCACATCGCTTCAGGTATCAGAGGATCCTTTTACTGACTTCAACCTTAATACTGACTTAGATTTCTCACCTAAGGGCTTGGTATACTTTGTGTCGGATTCCCTGTTAGTTCTGACACAGCCTGTCAACCTATCCTATTTAGTTCCCTTCTCCCCTTCTATAAAGTAAAAAAAAAAAAGATAATAAACTGAGGATGAGTTAGTAACTCCGAAGTGGTCTCTGGGAGTGGTAGCTACAACTATTACCTCCTGTGCATCCATGGAATGTGTCCAAAGTACACCCCATAACGGGAAGAACACTGATAAAAAAAATAAAATGATACCCAATGTGGGAGAAATCAGTTGTTAATGAAGGGAAAAGAGAAGAAAGGGACTAGAGAAAGATAGTATGGTGGTCTAGAGCTGATAAGGTAAGAATCCATGTGCCCTTTAGATCGATACTCCTTAGGTGAGACCGCACTTAAATACTTGCAGAAGTCAGTAGGGAGAATTTGAATGCTTGAATGTGATTGTGGAGTTTACTTAGGACAGTTGCTAAGTGTGGGGGAAGTACATGTTGGTCTTGATATCCTGTGATTGATTCTTTCAGTGGTTTACTAAGGGGAATCTGAGTGTTGTTGCTTCTATGACAAAAAGAGTTTCTAAAAGTTTTCAAACCTCTTGACTACAATTAGTTCTTTGTCTTGCTTGAGGACAAGCAAGAGCTAAGTGTGGGGGAGTTGATATACCAAGGATTTTAGGGTTTTTAACCATGGTATATGTGTTATTTATCGAGTCTTTTACTATGTTTTAGAGTCTTTTCAGGTGTTTATTAGGTACGAGCACATTTGGAGCATATTTGGTGATTATGGCACTTTCTGGAGCTAATTGGAGTATTTGGCCGAGAGATAGACTTCACTAATGATATTTCAGAGCTGCAACGATCGTTACTCTTGTGGCGACGATCGTTGCACATGCGAGATGGGCCAAACGACGGTTTAATGAAGAATGAAGAAATTGCAGTTTTGCCCAGAAGTTCCTGATAATTACAAAGAAGCCCCAAAACGTGTTTTAGGATTATAATTAGGTTTTACAGCAATTGTTGAAGGCTAAGCTTTTCTTACGCTAAGTTTTATTCTCTGAGGAGATTAGAGGGGCTGGTTTTGTTCTCGAAAGAGACTTAATTTCGAACCCCTGTTCCTATTCCTTTGATTGTTTTATGATATCTACTTTGATTATGTTATCTGTTATGATTTCTATGTCTGAGTAGATCTCTTGTTAGGTTGAAGGATTCTCATTAAGGATTTCATGGAACTATAGTTTTAATTAATCAATAGGGATTCATATCTGCTAGTTCTTTATCTAAGTTGTTCTTAATGCTTAATCTGAAGTAGCTAATCAGAATTATGATGTTAGGTTGATTAATACAGCGGAAGTTGGTTAATTTAACTAGAAAGAACTTAGATAAGCAATTAAACTACTCGCAAACGGAAGTTTGGATTAGGTTAATTGTGAACATATCAAACTTGGAATTAAAGATGGTTTAATCTGTTAGTTCTCGCAAACGAAAGTTTGGTTTGCTGCACTTAGACTTAGAGAATTATCGCAAAGGAATTTGGTTAATTCTATATCTGTGTTTTGAGTTCTAGAACAGTTATTGATTAGATCCTGATTGATTGATTGCTTGCGTTCCTGATTTCCTGAGAACTCCTGAAACCTAACGCTTCACCTTCTTGCTTTACAAACTCACTTGTTTCGCTTTGCTATTTCATTTACTATTTTCACACCTGCTTCGCTTAATTAAATCTGAACTACTAATAATCTATTGTGTGACTGAGAGTCCTTGTGGGATTCGATACCTTATATACTACGATTGCATTAACTGTGCACTATGATTTTTCGAGGAACATTTTCGCTTGAACAAGAACTAAGTAACCATTGGACAGACTTGCAGGACCTCTATGACTTTTAGAAAACCCAAAACAGATCAGCTTATCAAGGACACCCATATCTAACCAGGTATTCAGAGGATCCATTACTAGTCTAACTTTAATCTTGACTTTAATTTCTCACTTAGGGGCTTGGTAATCTTTGGATCGGATTCCTTTGATGTGTTTGGAACAGCCTATGATCCTGTTCCAAAGTATGGCTTCTGATTTTCCCCTTCCTTGAGAATAAATATAAAAGGAGTTATAAAAACTGAGGATAAGCTAGGAACTTCGAAGTAGTCACGGGAGTGGTAGAGACCCCTATTACCTCATGTGTATCTATGGAAAAGAACCAACTAATAGCTTCGAAGTGGTCACGGGAGTGGTAGAGACCCCTATTACCTCCTGTGCATCCATGGAAAATCCAAAGCTAAACCCCAGTAACAAGGGAAGAGCACTGATAGAAAAAATAAAATGATACCCAATGGGAAAAATCAGTTGCTAAGGGAGAAAGGGAAAAGAAAGAAACCAGAAACCGACAGTTTGGTGGTCAGACACTGAATAAGTTGAGTCCATGTGTCCTTTGATTCGATAGTCCCTCTGTGAGACAACACCTAATTGTATACAGAGGCTAGTGTGGTGAATTTGGATGTTCTAATTTGATTGTGGAGTTTACTTGGGATAGTTGCTAAGTGTGGGGGAAGTATATTGTGGTCTTGAGTTCTGTAGGAAAGTTTTCAGTGGCTTACTAAGTGAAAGTGAATGCGAAAGTTCCTAGGACGAAATGAGTTTCTATGTTTTCAAACCTCTTTTCTTATGCTTAGGTTCTTTACTTGCTTGAGTTCATTTTAATGCGCGGGAGTGAATGCGAAAGTTCCTTGCTTGAGTTTCTATGTTTTCAAACTGATATGTGATGGTACATATGATGTCTGACAATATTAAAATTCGCGGGAGTTCATTTTTTTGTAATTTAGGCCCCAAAAATGCCCGGGAGTTATGTAAAAATGCGCGACAGTTACGTATGTGGTAAAACCGTCGTATCGTGGTAAAACCGTATCGTTTCAACTGCCCTTATGACCCACATATAAATAGGCTTTTTACCCTTTTTTAACAGTTTCTAAGGAAAAATTAAAAAAAACCCATTCTCTCTCAAAGCCACTGAACCGACATCTTTTTCTGGGTATCTTTTCTAGATCTGGTTTCTCTCTGCTCCGCCGCTAACCCATGACTGTAAGATTCATTGAATCCCGCCTTGCATGAATAAACGTAGCATAACTATTAGTCCTCAGACAGCAAATCGAGTCCGGCGATAGTCGGCAGACTGCAAGTGGTATCTGATTATAGTCGTCAGACTGCGAATAGAGTCTGAAATTTTTTTCATACCTTCTCTCAGCTTTTTTTTTTTAAATTCCATATCTTGTTTCTATCTCCTCCGGTGACCTACGACGGTAAGATCCTTCGACTCTTCTCTTCGTCTACATATTTACATAACTAATACTAGCCAGATGGCAAAAGATATGTCTGACTGTGTTTGTCTGACTTCAAATGGCGTCTGGCTAGTAGTACTCAGACTGTTCATGAATTTTTTCCTTGTTGTTTCAGATTTTCTTATGGCAAATGTTGAATTCCCACAAAGGATGTTCACTGTCGGGTATGAACCAAATCCGGATAAAAGCATCCATTATTTTAGTGGACGGAGAGATCTCATTGATGATGTTAGAATAGCGCTGTTACCGGCAGAATGGCAAGAACTCCAAGAAT
Organism: Orychophragmus violaceus; assembly: GCA_030180135.1. Classification (NCBI taxonomy): domain Eukaryota; kingdom Viridiplantae; phylum Streptophyta; class Magnoliopsida; order Brassicales; family Brassicaceae; genus Orychophragmus; species Orychophragmus violaceus. The sequence continues at coordinate 92,855,491 of CM058237.1, read as the reverse complement.
CAGAATTTGGGTTTTTTTTTTGAAATTCCATGAAATCCAATTCAAATGGTGCTCAAGGATGGTCCATTACATTCTATGCTTGCAGTTAGTCTGCAAGAAGAAGTATGAGATATGGTCCCTTATTGGCGTTCAGCCTGCTAGGTTTTCCTTGAATGAATTTCAAGCCATAACCGGACTCAACTGCGACTATATCGAGAACCTGGAGTACCCTGAAGTTGAATACACCGATGAGATGAGATCAATGTGGGCGCTTCTTTCTTTGGATTTCGAATTGGGCCCAAGTTATTCGCAATTATTAACAGCTTGTAAAAACTGTGCTCGTTGGGAATTGCAACAGAGGATATGGCTGGGCTATCTAGCCATCTATGCAACCTTCATTGAGGCTCAACACTGGACAACATCCACAAGGGCTGACATGGCTAAGAATCTGCTGGTTCCAGGAATCTTAAATCATATCAATGGGGAAGATTCGCCTTTAAGGTTCTGATAGACTCTGTTAAGGAGGCAAACAAAAAACTCGTGGAAGGAAAAAATTATCAGATCGGAGGTTTTGCTAAGGTCCTGAACATCTGGGTATATTGGGCATGCCCCAATATGGCGACAACTTATGGAGAGCCCTTCCAGAATGCCCCAACCACACCAATGCTGGCGTACCACGGATCACGAAGTCGCAAGAAAGTCGACGAAACCTTACGCCTACAGGTATTTCTTAGGCTGTTCTGAAGTCTGAAATATTTTATTCCCATAAGAAGTCACATTCTGTGTCAGACCTCATATGAAGTCTGACACAGAATGCCAGACTTCATATGAGGTCTGACATTTGTTTCAGTATGACATTTTGTTCCAAGTCTCGTATGATGTATGTCGTTGTGAAATTTTAAATTCTTATAGTCATTTGGGTCCCTATTCATTTTGCTATGTGACTTCTAATTTGCAGACCCGCGTCAACAACCTTGTACTCACGGAATCTCATGATGACATGTTCCCCACGTGGGACAACGATGTCGAGGAGGACGAAAAAGTTGATAACCTTGTGAGGGCAATGCTTGGACAGCTTGGGACTGCGGCTTGGAAGTGGGGTACTAAACACTGGAAAAGCGAAGGTGTGTTTAGGACTCAAGTTGGCGGTCCTGTCAAGCTTGAGATTAAGTCTGAGGATGTTTCTGAGGTTGGTGAGAAAAAGCGAAAGGTTGTGGGAGTCAAGAGGAAGTTGGTACAGGATGTTTCTGATGATGAGGATGAGGAGGAAGAGGTGCAGGAGAAGTCTGGAAAGAGATCTAGAAAAGGAAAGGCTGGTCCCACTCATGGGGATGTTGTTCAAAAGATTGAGGATCTGAAAAAATCATTTGAATCTCGGAATGATGTATTGGTAGATATTTTCAACGAGGGTTTGAGACTGATGGGTGACAGAGTTGATGATCTTGCCAAGAATGTCAAGAATTTGAAAGAGGAACGTGCTGGAATTGGACAGAAGGAGAAGGAGAAATATACTGCTGGACAGAAGGTGAATGAGAAGAAGAAAGCTGGTACTGATGGGAACGGTGGTGAGATGAGGAAAGATACAAGGGTTGCGGCTGCTGAGATGGATAAGGCGGCCGGAGTTGGTGAGGATGAAGAAGATCAACCTGAAGATCTTTAGGATCAAACTAAAGCAATTGCTGCTGCAGGAGAAAGAAAGAAAAAGGAAAGGGATGCCTGGAACCCGAAGAAATTGGTAGTGAAGGTAAAGAATCCAGTTGCTGATATCGTCGAACCTGCCAAGAGAGTGAAAACGAAGTCTGTGAAAGCAGTGGTTACAGACAAAGATGACAACCCGGCTAAGCTTACCAATCAGATTGCGGTTGATGATTGGGTTAGTCTCCAAAACCTTCAAACTCTGAATACAAATAAGGAAAAGAAAGTTGAGCCTAAGAGAAGTACCAGACTTCAGGAGAAATCCCTCAAGGGAAAGTAGCCTTCTTAGCAGTATGAATAATCTTGATTGTAAAAACATGAGCATGACCGAGTTTGTTTTATTTCCCCCTTGTTATTGTATCTACTCTGAACTTGGATCACTGGCAATAGACTTATATCAATATTTTGTTTGGTGTGATTTTAGGTCGGGATTCTATTTTAATAATGTATTTTAGTTACCAGACTTCTATGGCAGTCTGGTTTGGATTTTGCTTAACACGGGTTGCTAAATTGTATATGCAGAGTATACCCGAGAGCACAGATCCAAGTGTGTTGGTCGTTACACAGTCGGCCACAGGCATAGACTTCAATGCTACGCAGAGGTTTAAGCAGGATACTAGGCAGGCAGCAGCTGAAACTTATATGCAAGCGAAGGATAAAGAGGTTAAGCAGAAGGAGAAGGTGAAGACTCCAATTAAACCTGTTGTCCAAGCACAGGTTACACCGGGATATAGCCCTTGTGCTGCTATCACCAAGATGCAAGTGAAGGCACTTAATGATTACAACAAAAGACAGCCGTATGTCTTAACACTCTTAACTAGACGAGTAAGTTGTATGCCTAATCTCTACACTAATTGTCTAACAAGCGTATTGTTCTTTGTAGGGGTTATCCAACTAGGAAAGTGAACACTTCACTCCAATGGTATTATGATCTTCGCACTCCAAAGGAATGGCTGCATGACACGGTCAGTATGACTTCAATGGTTGTGATTTAAGAATTCGATTCCAATAAATCTGGTTGTATATTCAGACTTCCGAAGAAGTCTGGTTGTATAATCAGACTTCCCAATAAATCTGTTTGTATATTCAGACTTTCGAAGAAGTCTTGTTGTATATTCAGACTTCCCAATAAATCTGGTTGTATATTCAGACTCCTCAGAATTCCTAATCTAATGTGGTTGTGTATCCAGACTTCCTAAGGAGTCTGGTTGTGTTTTGTTCTTTTATATTAACACATTTCTTGTCTTCATGCAGCATATTTATGCCGGGATTGATTTGTTAAGGCTTCGTCAACAGAGCCATCTAGAATGGTTCAGGAGCGATAGGATATGCTTCATTGACACACTCCTTCAGGCACTGTGGCGTCAACACTATCCATAATTTATTAAGTGCGGTTCAGAAGAGAATGGATCAGCCACAACTAGAATGCTTCCTCGTGATTGTTTTGATTACTTCACTGGTGATCTTCCCGTGTTCTGCAAATCAAAGAAGCCTTGGGAGCTGGAAATTGATGAGATCTACACCACACTCCACATGGGCGGAAATCATCGGGTAGCTATTATGATTTCTATCACGGAAAGGAATGTAACAGTCTGGGACATCATCCTTTCTGGGAAGACTGATGAGTCGGTCGGAGCGGCAGTGGCACCAATCTGTGAGATGTTTCCTTATGCGATGCACGTCTTGGCCCCAGCTGCAGATGGATGGCCTTATCCCTTAGATCGTTACACCTTCTCGATTGACAGGAGCAAAGAACTTCCCCAAAATCAGCAAACGGGTGATTGTGGAGTGTACTGCTTGAAGTACATCGAGTCCATTCACTAGGAATGTCGTGGCCAAAGTATCTCTGTGATAGGAACATCAAGCAGATCAGGGACAGGCTAGCTTTTGACATCATGTCTGAACTCGGGAGAACTGGTGAAGAATGAGAACGTACGGAGTATGCATTTCTGGACATCTATGGAAAGTAATAGACTTCCGATATCTTCTCCATATCTTTTGGACTCTCAAACACTGGATTATGGAATATATTTTCCCTATTTTCTTTTGCTGGTGTAAGGAACACAAATCCATCTTTTGGTGTGCTTGTTTATTTTTGTAACACACTTAAGCACTAATCCTAGTTATGTTTATTACTACGCTTGGTGAAACGGAACCCAAACAATTGAGACAAGTTTGAAAATCAGACTTCTGAAATACCATCATTACTACGTCAGACTTCGGAACCCAAACAATGAACCCTTAAAAATATCAGACTTCACTGAACCCTAAAATTTATCAGACATCAATGAAACACAAATATATCACACTTCATTACACCCTAAAACTTATCAGGCTTCACTGATACTACATTTCAGACTTCAAGCATTTCTAGTCAGCCCCAGGGTGTAGAAAATCCCAAACAATGAACCCTTAAAAATATCAGACTTCACCGAAACCTAAAATATATCAGACTTCAATGAACCACAAATATATCACACTTCATTACACCCTAAAACTTATCAGGCTTCACTGATACCACATTTCAGACTTCAAGCATTTCTAGTCAGCCTCAGGGTGTGGAAAATCCCAAACAGTGAACCCTTAAAAATATCAGACTTTATTGAACCCTAAAATATGTTAGACTTCAATGAACCACAAATATATCACACTTCATTACACCCTAAAACTTATCAGGCTTCACTGATACCACATTTAAGACTTCAAGCATTTCTAGGCAGCCTCAAGGTGTGGACAATTAGGTTGTCTGTGGCCTCGTTGTCTACAATTCGAACAGCAATATTGCTTGTGCAGTTTCCGCGATTTACTGCCCTTCTTCTTGGCGATTTCTAGCATAGATTGCCACCTCGACTTCTTTTGTCTTCCAGGCTTCCGCCTCTCTTCCGGCGGAAGGACACGTACGTTATCATGACCAGCTGTGCCTTTTAAATCCTTTGGTAAGATGTTGCGAGAGTATGCAGCGTACAAGTAGTATGTTCTGTAAGATGGACATACAATGGTAGAAATGTGTAGCTCAAGTTCCGGTGCAGCGCATATGGCATGTGAGCAAGGTATCTTTTCGTAATCCCAAACACCACGTTCACACATATGATGTTCCAAATCGACAACAAAATCCCTATGTCCTCCCTTAACAACAAACCGATATGTATCCACGCGTTCTGCCATCATCATATATGCATAATATTCACGAATAGCCAACAAATATTCAACTCCTCTGCTAAATGTTGTTGAGAGACTCATTGCATCTAGCCGCCTTTTACAAAACCACGTCCCTAGTTTGTCTTGTATAAACTCTAAAAGGAAAGATATGGGATATCCTTTTGCCTTCTTCACTGCGGAGTTTATAGATTCAGCAATGTTGCTCGTCTTTATGTTGTACCTGTCTCCAACAATTCGAAAGAGGTTTACACAAGTAAGAACTAGAAAGTATTAAGAAAAACCATACGATTTCAGACGTCTTCTGTCGTCTGGTATAAACTCAGACAGCAGGAGAAGTCTGAAGATAATATCAGACATCAATAGAAGTCGAAGACGAAAATATTAATTCTGACACTTATTGTCATACCGCACAAGTACCTGTCTTCGCCGAAATGCACGCGTGACCATAGCCTCACATACGCCTCCTCCAGGTAATCAGCAAGTTCAGGATTTACCGCTCGTATGGAAGCCATGTTTCGGTCAAAATCGTAAATCGTATATGCGTAAGCCGCATTTTTCACTAAGTACAGAAGATGTTTTCCCCTGAACTTGGTAACTATGTTATTTTGTAGATGGTAATAGCATATCCCTCGTTGTGCCCAGGGGAAAACTGCTTCACACGCATTCTTGATAGACTCGCATCTATCTGAGACTATGACCAAAGGATATTGGTCTGAGATGCATTCTTTCAGCTTTGTGAAAAACAATTCACACGAGTCATCATTCTCAGAGTCTACAATTCTGATGGCCAACGGAAATATTTGAAAATTTCCGTCTTGTGCGGACGCCACTAGCATAACACCCCCATACTTTCCATTAAGATGAGTACCATCCACCACAATGACTCTTCTAAGAAACGTAAACCCATATATGGAAGCTCCAAATGCTATAAATAGATATTTAAATCTATTCTTGTCATCTAGTTCAAGAGCAGTTACTGTTCCCGGGTTGGTTTGCCTGATTCCATGCAAAAAAGAAGGAAGTCTCTCGTACCCATCCTCCGCTGTTCCTATCACAATCTTTTGAACATGTAACAATGCTCTGTATGCGGTTGTGTAGTTCATCCTAATCCCAAACTGCTTCTTCATTGATACTTTAACATGCTTTGGTGTTATACCCTCAATTATACCAAAATATTTAGTAAACAACCAACCAATATAAACTGGAGTATAACGTTTGCGCGTAGACATCCGGTCCACCATCGAACATGTATGAGTTTTTGAATGGCTCATCACCCAATACTTGCTTGGTTCGCTCTTCACACACGCTCAAACCATCCACTTGCATCCTTCCACACGAAATTTAGCCACAAAACGTGTCTTGTCAGACTTCTCAGTCATGAATGCAAATTTCTTCAATATTTCCGTCAAACGTAGCTCTGATATTAGGTCATTTTTGCTATCAAAACACTTATGGAGAAAGATACCCTCAAACAATTCCCTTTTGCCACCACACCATTTACTGGTATCCTCCAACTCATATTTCTTATAATCTTCATCTTCTTCCACATCTACATCTTCATGTTTCACTTTCCCATATAGGCTATAATCAGCATCGTCATGGTAAGCCTCAGCGTGTTTCCTGAAAACATTTTCAGGCACATCCAAATTTCCAACACCATCGTTACCACCACCACCACAAACAGAATCATCCGAGACTGAGTCCACATCTTCCTCATCCTTGACTTCATCATCTACGTCATCTTCGTCCACATCTTCAACTTCAACTTCATATTTTTCATCACAATTCACCGCATCATCAACTTCCATACCGGATCGGCTCGAGACACAAAGACGGATTAAATGCGTATTAGCTAACTCGACCATGCTCCTTACTTGTCTATCATTTGTGACATAAACCGGAGGGCTATCCGGATCCATTAGTTTCAAGAGTGCTTCCGGCAATTGATATGATAACACCACCAACTCGGTTTTCCTGTCTAGCATATAATCATCTTGTACCATCTCAACAAGTTCTTGATGTGTAGAACCATGGCGCAAAGTGATAAACCGCCCTCCTTTCACCTTATCAACCACAAAATACCAAATCTGGTCTCTCCCAACCCATTCACCAAAGTTAACAGGTAACTGAACCATTATCTGTATAAACAAACACGTATAAACCACATTAGAGATCTTTTGGTTAAAGCCAGACTTCTTGGAGAAGTTTGATGCTATTCGCTATCTTGCCAATATTATTCAAAAATTGATTTAAAAATAATTACCATATATAACAATGTAAAACTAACGCAGGAGGAACATATAAAACTAACACACATTTATAAAATTTGAAATCAGCTAAATTAATCACAAATATAAAATAAAATGCATTTTTTAAGTTTTTAACATTTCAGACGGCTATAGCTGTCTGATCAAAGTGAAACCAGACCTCTATGGCTGTCTGAAAAAAGGGTATTTTTGCAATTGAAATCGAAATGTCAGACAGCGGATGCAGTCTGAAATCTATCAGACAGCGTCAGCTATCTGCTTTGAAAATTTTGTCAGACATCTTATGAAGTCTGAGAAAAAAGTGTAGTTTTGCAATTGAATTTGAAATGTCAGACTTCTCGGGGAAGTCTGACAAGAAGTCGAGGGTAGTTTTGCAATTGATTTTGAAATGTCAGACTTCAACAAGAAGTCTGAAAACTTTCAGACAGCTTGAGCTGTCTGACAAGTTTTTCAGACAGCTATGGAAGTCTGACAAAAAACATCGCATTTACGGTTTTTATCCATCGTTGACCAAAATTCGAATTTTCAGATGTCTATAGCCGTCTGGAAAAAGTTTAGAATTTCAGATGTCTATAGCCGTCTGATACTTTTTTTGCTTATTTTCAGTCTGCTTTAGATGTCTGACGATTTTTTCGCTAATCCTGGTCAACATCTGAAAATTTGGGTCAATTGCAGTTTCTACCCTTCCTTTTTGTCAGACATCGGATTGCGTCTGACAAAAAGTCAACAATCGGTCAATTTTTTGCCAGAAAACATCAGAAGTCTGACGAAAAAATCAAATTACAATCAATTGCAAAACTACCCTCTTCTTATTTAGACTTCTTAGTGAAGTCTGGTTTTTTTTTTTTTTTGCAAAGGATTTTGACAGACTTCTATAGAGGTCTGGCAATTGAAAGTCAATTGCAAAACTACCCTCACGTTGACCATATTGAAGTTTACGAAAAAAGATAAGACATAAACGGCAGACTGAAAGTACAATTCAGATCTGAAAATCGACGATATGAAAAAAATTCTTACCAATGTCCATTTTTAGTTTGTTTTTAGCCTCGACGATTTCCCATAACGTCTAATATCACCGGAAACACGAATCCGAGACGTGTTTAGCTGTTTTTATAAGATGATACACTATTTCGCAACTTTTGAATCTAAAAATCAAAGGGAAAAAGGGAGAAATCGGTCGGGATAACGTACAAGCTCTATTGTTGAGCTTTAATTGAGCTTTAATGGTGGCAAAACGAGCTGGATTACACATTAAATCGTCGGAGATGGTGGGTGTCGTGGTTGTTGAGCATTGATGGTGATGGCATTTTTGTGAATATCCAAACAAATTTTGGGCCCTTTTGTCTTTTACCTAAAATGTCAGACGTCATATGAAGTCTGACGATGGCATTCTCGTGAATAACCAAGATAACTAAGGGGATAAATTAGTGCGCGAGAGGAAGGAGAGGGCCGAGGGTAGAATCAGGGTTGACTTCAATTTCAGGGGCATTTTTGCAATCAGCCCATTTTTATTCCCTATTTTTATTATCTTTTTTAAATTATTAGAAAATTTCTAATTGGTAGAGTATTATCTTACATGTAAACTTGCTTTGACTATACATTGTAAGGCATCATGATGTATCATATATATGTAAAATATTCCATGAGTCGCATCTTGTATTGGAATTTGGAATACATGTTTAGATGTGGACTGTGGAGGAAGAGTAGCTACGATTCGTTCGGGACATTCATTATCACTATCAGATGGAGATTGGAGAAAGTATCCGCATAAGGTCATTGCAAGTTTTTTTGACTGATCAATCATTTTTTATAATCTATGCAAAATCTCATTGGTCTAATATTCTTATTTAGTGTTTTGAAGATATATTTTCACATCTATTTTACAGTTTTTATCAGCATTTTATGTCTTTTTCTATATATTCATATGCACATTATATGTATGATTTTGATTAGATTATTTTCTCTTCAGATATTTGTAATATTTCTAAACGGTAGATTCTATTGGAGTTTTGAAGAAATAAAAACAGTGTTAGTTGTTATAGAAATCCGACCTAGTCAATATTACGAGCTGTGATCTGAGATGTCTGAATTACGGGGTGAAATGTAAATACAAAGTGAGGACGAAATGATTCTTTATTGATCTTAAGGCCGGAGCCGAGCAATGAACAGGATGATACGAGGTGTGAGTCCATCGAATGACGTGCTCACTAAGCAATACTCGAGGTCGGAGCTTTATAGGAGTAGCTCGGCCTCTCGTAAGTTGCAATCTCCTCTTAAATGAAGAGTGAAGGGTCCTATTTATAGTGCTTGGATGCTGACTCTTCCTTGGCCTGTTGACTCTTTATCGGGCTTGTCTTCTTGAGCCGAGATGACAATGTTGATTTAATTAGATTTCCAATTGGGCTTATGGATGGGTGCTAAACCCATATCCAACAATTAGCCCCCCCCCCAGTTCGTCGAGTCACGATGTTGAGCTCGGCGGGTTTCCTTGAGCATTTAAGTCAGGAGGAAATCTAATTAAATCGCCTGGTCTTGATTCGCAAGTGTTCTTTCGCTGGCTTTACTCAAAATTCTTAAAAGAGACGCGGACCTTTGGCGTTATGACTTCTTATCTCGCGAAGCGCTGCTTTTTCTTTTTACGAAGTTCTGTCCTTTCAGATTCCGTCTCTCAGGTAACTTGTCTTTCCATTCTCAATCTTTGCTTTACGTTCGTTGTTGTGATGATGCGGGTAGATTCTAGTGAGCATTCTTCTACTGGTAGCGATTCCGGTTTTTACGAGTCTCCCGGTGCTAGTCCCATCGTATCTAGGTCGATTGAGTTTGATGAGGATTTTTGATGTCCCGGTCTGGAAGAAAACCTAGCCGATTTCGTGGTAGTCGAGCCGCAATGGAATTGTCTGAGGATCGCGAACCTACTAACACGATGGGGCAAAATCTTGGTGATGGCGACGGAATGGATCACCGTGAAAGCGATATTAGGGTTGATGATTCGGAGGATTGCTCGGAAAACAGTTCGGTCGTCCTTGTCCGTCGTTCCCAGGCAGCTCTTCCGAGGGAGGCGAGGGAGACAAAAGCTGTGATCCCCAGGGCGATCCGCTCGTCTGTTTGTGAGCAAGCGGATTTAGATGGTATTTGCGAGCGATATTCTCGTGTTTCCGGTCTTGAACTTCGACTGCCAACCTTGCACGAGCGGCCCTGGGATGCTCCTTCTGGTTGGGTCTTCTTGTACGAGTGTTGGTTTACTAAGTATTTTTTACTTTTCCCCCTTCCTAGGATTTTAGTTGAGTACTGCGAGGCCATGGAGATTTCCCTATCTCAGTTATGCCCGTCTGATATCCGCAATATAATAGGTATCTTAGTTGTGGCAGCTGATAGCGGGGTAGTTATGTCTACTCGGTTTTTTGGGGAGATGACGTCGATTTCGGTCAACCCGGGGACTTCTGGTACGTTTTATGTGAGATTTAAACCCGGTCGCCGGCTGATGGTAGTGTCCGATCCTCCAAACATGACTTCTGATAGGCAAGATGGCTATTTTTTCGCGCGTGTAAACTGCACAGTGTCCTTTGATGCGAGCACAGTTTTTCGATCAACCTGGAACTATAAACCTGGTAGTCCTTCTTGTTCTGTGTTTGCGTGCTATTGTCATTGGTTTTTACAGGTGCATTTTTGCTTTTGTAGTTCGTTCCTCTTCGAGCTGCTGGAACGCGGTATTTACGAAAGATTTGGATAAACTGAGAGCTCACGGTGGTGTGAACTAGCCTTCATCAAAGGGCGAAGGGGACAAGCGTCAGTTTGATCAGAGGGTCAGTGATTGTCTAAGGAAGGTTGATTTAGGTACGTGTACTCTCCTCCTCCCCCCCTTTTTTTAAGAGGGTCAGTCCATGACGCTGAAGTTGCTGTTTTGCTGCATTTAGCATTTTTGGAGATGGATTCTTCTGCTGGTAATGATCCACCATCACCTCGACTGTCAAGGAAAAGACAAAGGACTTCTGAAGTAACGGCAGCGGTGACAGATTCGCCGGTGATTATTCCTGATGATATCTCCGATACCTGTGAAGGGAGGACTGGCCGATTACAGGAAGTGTCGGGGTATGCCTCGGATCAGGTCGCTTTGCCTGCCGGGGCTTTTCGCCAGGAGGAGCGGCAGTCGGGCCTTGGGTTTGACGTTGAGTGTCCTGAGGGAGTTCAACCTTCATCATCCTCTGTTCGAGCTGCCGACCCTACGACTGGATCAATGGATGTCGTGCTTGGTTCAAGCGAGCCGCCTTGGTCGTATGTCCATAAGGGGAAGGCGCCTTTGATAAACAATATGTCGTCGTGTACTAGTCTCATTCAAAGGCTCAGGGTCAGTCCGGTCAAAGACCTCATACCTGTTTTAGACATGCATAAGCCGGGTCTTCAGGAGGAGCTAAGCCACCACCTTGTTATGGTGTGTGCGATCCTAAACCAGATTCGAGATTCATATGAGTCCAAGAGGTGCTAGGCGAAGTCGACGGAAAACATCCTTAGGGAACAGGTTGATTCGCTGCGGCGTTCGGCTCGCGGGTTGAAGCAGGTTCGCAAGGATATTGACGAGGCAAGAGTGGCTTCTGCTGCTTTGTCCTTGGAGAAAGAGAAAGCAGCGGTCTTGGAGAGGCAGTTGGCCGAGATCGAAGAGGAGAAGCACAATCTTTTGTCTGAGGCCGGATCTCTTAGATCGAGGGTCGATTCCCTCGTTGCTGAGTGCGACAGGCTTCGAGAATCCTTTGATGAGCGGCTTCGTTCTGAGCGGGATGCCGCGTATGGAAAGGCATCCGGTCGGTTGGAAAAGTTTAGGTCGGAGAGAGAGCAGGTGGATCGTTATATTCCCAAGTTGCTAGTGTTTAATCAAGCGTCCAGTGTCCTTAACGCATATCAGCTGCTTGTGAGGAGTGGTGTCCCGGTTCCTCCTGCACTGATCGCTAAGCTTGAAGAGGACAGGCCTCACCTGGAGCAGGAAGTCAATGAATTGCGACCTGATCCCTTGGATCCCGACGTTCTCTGCATGTCACCGTGTTGAGATGATGTCACGTATTTACTTCCGACGTGTCCGATGTGAGCGTCGGGTTATGTGTCTTTCGTTCTCTCCTCTTTTCTCTTCTTTATTTTGTATCATTTGCGGATCTTGTACGAGTACTTGTATTTTCAGCTTTTGTATGTACGCTTTGCTCCCTTCTTTTTCTGTTCGATCGAGGTCAGTGTTATACTTCTGTTTTGCTGGTGCGGGCTGATGATTTCCCTTCTTTTTTTTATTGTCATGTGGGAGGTTTGTTCAGATATCCTCGGTAGACGTGTCGTTTTGATTTTTCGAGGCATGGTCCACGCGTCATTACTGTTTTTCTTGGTAGTTGCTTTGCCGTGTTTATGGAAAAACGTGGACCGCCGTTTTGCATTGAATGTGTGCGTTGGTAACTGATGCGTTGTATTGAATGCATCATTTCCGCAGTTCCTGCCTTTGTTGGCTATAAATACTCCTTCCATTCTTCTGGTTTTTCACATCATACTATTCCTCTCCTTTATTTTTCTTTTGTTTGTTAAGTGCGGGTTAGCTTTTTCGTTCTGGTTTGGCCGTAGAGTCGTGTTTTGTTGTGTCATGGCAGCAAGGCCACTCTGCCAATGGGTTTCTTTCCAGTGTTGATCGTTGGCCGACTCCGGCTGCCGGAGTTTTTATTTTCCTCTCTGTTAAGTGTGCTCGTGTTTTCTCCTCGAAATGGGGGCTTGTCAATGTATGGATTTGTACCGATGGCCGCCCTTGTTTATCTCTTTTGCGAACTTAAGGGCGATGCGCAGGTCCTCCAGTTGGGTGGATCTGATGCGTTATTGATTTTAGTAACGCGCCGAGGGCTGTCATGTCTTGAACTTGTCTCTTTTCACGTAAGTGTGTTACTTGCTGCAATTTGTTTTTTTATTTGCTTGTCCTTTGCTATCTTATTTTTTTTATTGTTCGCAGGACAGCAGGCTCGATATCAAGCTGGCTCATTTTCCTCCGAATAAGGGGGGGAATTCCTTTGGGGAGAGCAGTCGATGTCAGAGTGTCCAGGGGAACCGTGGGGTCGGGCTCCGGGTCCTAGCTCCCCTTTTTGGTGTGCTGAGGTGATAAGTGAATTTCTCGCTTCTTGACTCTATCAATTCCTCAAAATTACTAAACATGTCATTGTAATACTTGAGGTTATCAATCCAAATGGGTAGAGAATAGGGCACTAAGAATACATTCAACTTATTAATCTAAGCAAAATGGATAAAAGAAGACTTATGTAACAATCCTAAACAAACCAGAAGACAAGAAATCAAATTAGACACTAAACAAAGAGATAAATAAGATAAAATAAGGATTTTGGGATGAGGCTATGGAGACTAAATGGTCTAGAGACAATCAATGATGCTTCAATCAATCAAACAATGCTAAACAAGGCTAATGATCATTATTAAGCTAATCCCATTCACATGTTCATAACTCCTATGCTAATCATGCATTAATTCAATTCTCATTTGCAAATTACAAGACAAGCATGCATTAATATCCATCAAACACCTTTTAGCAAAGCTAATCCTTAGGCTAAGAACACTAATTAATAGACTAATCCAATCTCTTGGCACTAATCTCTTTGTCTAATCCCTAATCAAGATCAAATTCTCATTTGTGATTAAGAGTCAAACAAGCATTAATTTCAAGTTCTCATTACCAATAATCACCTTAGACATCTAATCTCTTAGGCTAGATGTGAAAATCCTCTAAAGAGTTCATTCAAGCATTTCATCGAACACCTTTCGGGCATGAAAAAGCCTAACATCTAGATTCAACAATTCCTTGCAACCTAGCATAGAGATCAACTAATTAGAGAAGGATCATTCATAAATAAGTCATAAGCATCACTAATCATCACATAAATCATCTAAATCAACCTCATCCACAACCAAAACTCTACTCCCTAATTATAAAAGAAATATGAGAAATCATAAATAGAAAGAGAGGTTAAGATAAACAAGATAAATACTTAATTAAAACTCCAAATCAAAAGTTTAAAAATCCTAAATCATAAACATAAGAAAAGAAAGAACTAGGCTTAGGTAGCTTAGGGTTTTTAATCCCCCAAAATGAGTATTTATAGTTGGGAGCCACGCAGTGGCATTTTCGTAGATAAAGCTGTCTGAAAATGGTCTTCACATGAAACTGTATAGGCCTGTTAGGCCGATACGCTGGCCGATACGGTCTCCCTGTTTTTTCTGGCCGAGGAGATGTATCGGCCTGTTAGGCCGATACGTGATATATCATGGTTTTTACTAGTTTTAGACCATGATATAAGTGTGTTTTAGAGTCTATTTGTGTCTCTTTAGAGTCTTTTACATGTTTTATTAGGTATACACACGTTTGGAGCTAATGTGGTGATTATGGAGCTTATTGGAGCATTTTGGAGATTCGGTCCGAGAGATAGAACTCACTGTCCAGTTTTGGGATCATGCAACGATCGACGCACACCTGCATCGGTCGTTGCACTACGCGAATGGGCCAGATCTCGGCGGTTTATGAAGTTATGAGATTTTACAGATAAGCCCCGAAGTTCCATATATTACACAGAAGCCCCAAGACGTGATTAGCTATATTAATTATGTTTTATACTTTGTTTTACATACACCATTCATAATTTAGAGCAGATAGTTTTTAGAGCTTTTGGAGCTGATCTGATCCTGTACTACACCTTTATTTTGGAGAAGATTTCGAACCCCTTTACTTGTTTAATTTCTTTTATGATATATAATTATTCATTGATTATGTTTACATCTTCTATGTCTGAGTAGATTCATAGTTAAGTTTAGGGTTTCTCATTAAGGATTTCATGACTTGCTATACCTATTTAATTCAGTTAAGGATTCATATCATATCTGTTTTTCGATCTAAATTGTGTTTAATGCTAGTTCTAACCTGATAAATTAGAATCTAGATCTTAGGTTGCTAAATACGACACGAAAGTGTGGTTTAGAATCTGAACTTTTAGGTTAAGCAATTAAACTTCTCGCAAAGGAATTTGGTTTAGTTTAATTGTGAACATATCGAACTTGGAATTAAAGCTGGTTTAATCAGTTAGTAATTGCAAAGGAATTTGGATTGCTGCACTTAGACTTAGAGAATTCTCGCAACGACAGTTGGTTAATTCTATATCCGTGTTTTGAGTTCTAGAACTGTGCTTAATTAGATCCTTACTGAATGATTTGTCTGCTTGTCTGATCTCCTGAGAACGCCCTAGACTTAGCGCCCTTAATTAACTGCTTTCACAACCAATCCTGCTATTGATTTACTTTCTCGCACTGCTATTTAGTTTACATTACATTGCTTTCTTCTTAGTTTAAATCTCTACCGTTCTTGATCTATCGAAACCAGAGTCTCTGTGAATTTGATACCCTATATACTGCAATCACTTGGATGTGCACTTGCAGTAGAATAGGATTAAAACTAGACCCCTATAAATACGCTGGCCGATACGAACTCTCTTTTTTTCTCCTCTTCATCCTTTGAGCTCCAATCTTGCTCCTTGGCCACACCCAAACTCCATAGCACCTGAAAAACACCAAGAACACTCCAAAAACAACCTAAAGAAGCTAATTCCTATATTAAATGCTAATATACTCTAAATGCAACAAATGACAACATAATGATGCAAATGAATGAACAAAGAGAGTGAAACAAGATGTCAATTAAAGCTCAAATGCATGAATATGCGTGAATATCAATTCCCCAAAACTTAAACTTTGCTTGTCCACAAGCAAGCATCGACAACTCAAAGGCAAGTTAGGGAGAAAGGTTTGAAAATGGGAGATGAAATCCGAGAATGTCAACAAAGGAATTCAATTCAATGCCCTTCAAAGTAGTTGCAAATGCACAAACAATCTCTACTCCAAAAGAGTTAACCATGCTCATCAAACATTTCGCTCTAATGATCAAACCATCAAAGCAATAACAAGCAACCAAAGCAACAAAACTCTTTAACATTCAATTAGGTGCTTGGTGGACTCTCTACTTGGAAACATGAACCACAAACCAAAGGGTAAGGTATCAAAGAGGCTTAGAATGGATTTTGGTGAGGGTTACAAGTGTTTAGTGGCTTATCTCAATAAAAAGGAACACAAGACTTTATGCAGAAGTAGGAAAAAAGAGAACAATTTATGCATACAATAAGGAGTTCCTTAGACATTTTTATGACGATGCAAAAGTAGGAAGAAAGAGAACAATTCATGCATACAAGAAGGACTTCCTTAGCCCAAAACAAAATGGTCAGTGTGGTCATGCCCAAATGGGCTTTGGACGGACCATTTGACAGTACTAAGATGCAGCTTATTGGCTGAGACAGCTGGTACCAGGATCTTTGACCACTTGGGATGCAGTCAAGAAGGAGTTCCTTAGACATTTTTATGACGATGCATTATCCGAGCAGCTTAGACATGACATCTTGACATTCAAGCAGCAACCCACAGAGTCTTTTAAGGCAGCTTGGATGAGATTCAAGAGGTACCAGAGAGATTGTCCACACCATGGTTTCTCTGAAGTGCAACTTTTATGTGCCTTTTTCAGGGGTTTGGTCTTTTGGTATCATAGAGCTATGGACACATCAAGTGATGGGAACTTCTATACCATGACTCCAGAGGAAGCTAAAGAGCTTATTGAGAACTTGATAACTAGCAATAGTGTCAAGAATGCTGACAAGGAGAGGCAGAGATCTAGTAGCAAAGATGATAGCTTGCAGATAGCTGATTTAAGGGACAAGGTGGATTCTGTCCACAACATGGTAGTTAGGAAGAGGCAAATCCGATCTGATGCAGTAGCTGAAGAATTTGCAGAGGTGAATTATATAGATGGAGCTGATTTTCATGGACATACATCTAGCAGTCAACAAAGACAAGCTCCGAGATTGAGCTATTCACCTCATCAAGTTCAGCAGACAAAGATTGAGTATATGCTTGAGCAGCTACTTCTTGGACAGAATAAGATGACGCAAGATCTGAATGGAAAGTTGGACTTCATTTATCAGGATCTGAGTGGAAAATTGGAAACTTTGACAAGCAGAGTTGACAATCTGGATGCTAGGATAACGCAAGTGGAAACCGGTATACAGACAGAACATGTTAAAGCAGCTTTGGCAGAAGAAGAAGCTGAGCAGAATCACGAAACTGAAGTTTTGGAGCTGAAAAACCCTGAGGAATTCAGAATGTTCACCTTGCATCGATCGACACAGAGGTGTGTCGGTCGACACAACTTGCGAGTGTCAATGTCGATCGTCACCACTTTAGCGTCGATCGACACCATGGGCGTGAGCAGCCAGTTTGCCTAGAGAAACCAAATACTGATACAGAGAGAGTCTACAAACCGAAGATTCCTTTCGCTAGGAAATCCAAGTGAGAGATTCAGTTAGAAAAGTGCATGGAGATAATGAGAGAAAGGCTAACTGAAACTCCATTGATTGATGCCACTAAGACCACTCCCATGATAAAGACATGTGTTACAGACATCCTCTCTAGCGACATGACCGAAGAAGAAGGATGCTTGATGATCTCAGAAGTGTGTGATGCTGTTGTTAATGGTAGGATTCCTAAAAAGCTTAAAGATCCAGGAGGTTTTATGATAGACTGTTCTATCTATAGAGACAGATTTCAGAGGGCGTTGTGTGATCTCTGCTCGAGTATAAATCTCATGCCATACTCTGTGGCTATGAGATTGGGGCTACTGAACTTCCAGCCTACTAGGATCTCTTTAGTCCTAGCTGATCGGTCAAAGAGACATCCAGAAGGAGTTCTTGAGAACATCCCTCTTAGAGTTGGAAATTACTTTATTCCAACGGACTTTGTGGTACTGAAGTATGAGATTGAGCCTGACGATCCTCTACTGCTTGGTAGATCCTTTTTAGCCACTGCTGGGGCTGTGATTGATGTACGACATGGATTGATTGATCTCAACCTGGGAGATAAGCCTCTGCAGTTCAAGATGGATAAGTAGAAGAGATCCACCATTGATGGACAGAGTTTCAGCGTTGATATAGAACTAGAAGTTGTGATTGGAGAGAAGAAGATGGCGGTTCCTCTTGAACCTGCTCTAACATCTTTAGTGCCTGCAACTGCTCATAAGCAGAAAGCTCCAGACATCTTATTTCCACCAAAGGTAAGGCACAAATCATCTAAAGTTTAAAATATCTTAACCGCATTTCTTTGAATGTAGGACAACACAATATACCACCCAAGCTTCGCTTCCACCCTGATTCTGTTGGCTCTTTCCTTGGGAGATCCCATGATCCGAGTGCTTATACGCCACCTTGGATGAGGAGACTTTCACAGGGACATTCACAGTCTCTGTTGAAACCTCTTGGTGCCTAAAAATCTTGTCCGTCCGGTCAAGCTAATGACCTTAAACAAGCGCTGAGTGGGAAGCAACCCACTGTTAGGTTTTCAGTGTTTTTCTTTTTGATTTTTAGTGTTTTTGTAGGATTTTACGTTTTGTTTCTGTTTTTGGTGAGTTTTGTCTGAAGGTCTCGGAGTAATCGCAGGGCGTCGATCGACACACCACTGTGTCGATCTTCACAACACGATAGAAATCACATTGCAGCGATCGTTGCGGTCCTGAGCAACGATCGACCGTACACGAAAATCGCCCAGCAACGGTCGATGCACCTAGTGCAACGATCAATGCAAGTGCGACAGAGATAAAATCAGACAGAACTCAACACGATCAATTAACATTTAACTTTTTCTTTTTTTTACCAATCCTTCGCTTGACACTATTGGGGACAGTGTGTCTTAAGTGTGGGGGAGGTGCTACTGATGTCTATCTTTCTGTTTTCTTAGAGTCAGTATGTTTTTCAAAAATTGTTTTATCGAGTCAAAATTGTTTAAGTAAGAAACAATGAATTTTTGAGAAGATTTATAGCACTTGCAGGAACTTAAGTAACCATTGGGACTAGTTTGCAGATGATCTATGACTATTAGAAAACTCAGACACGGATCAGCCTACTGAGGACACCCACATCGCTTCAGGTATCAGAGGATCCTTTTACTGACTTCAAAACTTAATACTGACTTAAATTTCTCACCTAAGGGCTTCGTATACCTTGAGTCTGATTCCTTTGTTAGTTCTGACACAGCCTGTTAACCTGTCCTATTTGGTTCTCTTCTCCCCTTCCATAAAGTAAAAAAAAAAGATTAATAAACTGAGGATGAGTTAATAACTCTGAAGTGGTCACGGGAGTGGTAGCTACTACTATTACCTCCTGTGCGATCCATGGAATGTGTCCAAAGTACACCCCAAAACGGGAAGAACACTGATAAAAAAAAATGATACCCAGTGGGAAAAATCAGTTGATAAGGAAGGGAAAAGAGAAGAAAGGGACTAGAGAAAGACAGTATGGTGGTCTAGATTTGGCAAAGTAAGAGTCCATGTGCCCTTAGATCGATACTCCTTAGGTGAGACTGCACTTAAATACTTGCAGAAGTCAGTAGGGAGAATTTGAATGCGTGAATGTGATTGTGGAGTTTACTTAGGACAGTTGCTAAGTGTGGGGGAAGTATATGTTGGTCTTGATGTCTGCAGATGAAATCTTTCATGTTGATTACTAAGGGGAATCTGAGTGTTATTGCTTCAACGATGAAAAGAGTTTCTGAAGAGTTTTCAAACCTCTTCACTACATTCTAGTTCTTTGTTTTCCTTGAGGACAAGCAAAGGCTAAGTGTGGGGGAGTTGATATATCATGGTTTTTACTAGTTTTAGACCATGATATAAGTGTGTTTTAGAATCTATTTGTGTCTCTTTAGAGTCTTTTACAGGTTTTATTAGGTACACGCACGTTTGGAGCTAATGTGGTGATTATGGAGCTTATTGGAGAATTTTGGAGATTCGGTCCGAGAGATAGAACTCACTGTCCAGTTTTGGGATCATGCAACGATCGACGCACACCTGCATCGGTCGTTGCACTACGCGAATGGGCCAGATCTCGGCGGTTTATGAAGTTATGAGATTTTACAGAAAAGCACAGAAGTTCCAGATATTACACAGAAGCCCCAAGATGTGATTAGCTATATTAATTAGGTTTTAGACTTTGTTTTACATACACCATTCATAATTTAGAGCAGAGAGTTTTTAGAGCTTTTGGGGCTGATCTGATCCTGTACTACACCTTTATTTTGGAGAAGATTTCGAACCCCTTTACTTGTTTAATCTCTTTTTTGATATCTAATTATTCATTGATTATGTTTACATCTTCTATGTCTGAGTAGATTCATAGTTAGGTTTAGGGTTTCTCATTAAGGATTTCATGACTTGCTAGACTTGTTTAATTCAGTTAAGGATTCATATCATATTTGTTCTTCGATCTTAATTGTGTTTAATGCTAGTTCTAACCTGATCAATTAGAATATAGATCTTAGGTTGCTAAATACGACACGAAAGTGTGGTTTAGAATCTGAACTATTTAGGTTGAGTAATTAAACTTCTCGCAAAGGAATTTGGTTTAGTTTAATTGTGAACATATCAAACTTGGAATTAAAGCTGGTTTAATCTGTTAGTAATTGCAAAGGAATTTGGATTGCTGCACTTCGACTTAGAGAATTCTCGCAACTACAGTATGTTAATTCTATATCCGTGTTTTGAGTTCTAGAACTGTGTTTAATTAGATCCTTACTGAATGATTTGTCTGCTTGTCTGATTTCCTGAGAACGCCATAGACTTAGCGCCCTTAATTAACTGCTTTCACAACCAATCCTGCTATTGATTTACTTTCTCGCACTGCTATTTAGTTTACATTACATTGCTTTCTTCTTAGTTTAAATCTCTACCGTTCTTGATCTATCGAAACCAGGGTCTCTGTGGATTCGATACCCTATATACTACAATCACTTGACTGTGCACTTGCAGTGGAATAGGATTAAAACTAGACCCCTATAAATACGCTAGCCGATACGAACTCTCTTTTTTCTCCTCTTCATCCTTTGAGCTCCAATCTTGCTCCTTGGCCACACCCAAACTCCATAGCACCTGTAAAACACAAAGAACACTCCAAAAACAACCTAAAGAAGCTAATTCCTATACTAAATGCTAATATACTCTAAATGCAACAAATGACAACATAATGATGCAAATGAATCAACAAAGAGAGTGAAACAAGATCTTAATTAAAGCTCAAATGCATGAATATGCGTGAATATCAATTCCCCAAAACTTAAACTTTTCGTGTCCACAAGCAAGCATCGACAACTCAAAGGCAAGTTAGGGAGAAAGGTTTGAAAATGGGAGATGAAATCTGATAATGTCAACAAAGGAATTCAATTCAATGCCCTTCAAAGTAGTTGCAAATACAAAAACAATCTCTACTCCAAAAGAGTTAGCCATGCTCATCAAACATTTCGCTCTAAAGATCAAACCATCAAAGCAATAACAAGCAACCAAAGCAACAAAACTCTTTAACATTCAATTAGGTGCTTGGTGGACTCTCTACTTGGAAACATGAACCACAAACCAAAGGGTAAGGTGTCAAAGAGGCTTAGAATGGATTTTGGTGAGGGTTACAAGTATTTAGTGGCTTATCTCAATAAAAAGGAACACAAGACTTTATGCAAAAGTAGGAACAAAGAGAACAATTCATGCATACAAGCATCCACTTCCATGTTCTACTCTTTCTTTAGCTTAAGTCCCAAAACCCAAAGCATAAACTGATAGGGTCAGGTTTTAATCCTATTCTACTACAAGTGCACAGTTCAGTGATTGTAGTATATAGGGTATCGAATCCACATAGATTCTGGTTTCGATAGCTAAAGAACAAAGGATTAAACTAGGAAGAAAGCAATGTGATGTAAATAAAAGCAATGCGAGAAAGTAAACAGAAAGCAGAGATTGTTGGTTGTGAAAGCAAATTATTAAAAGCGCTAAGTCTAGGGCGTTCTCAGGAAATCAGACAAGCAGACAGTTCATTCAGCAAGGATCTAATTAAGCACAGTTCTAGAACTCAAAACACAGATATAGAACTAACCAAATTTCTTTGCGATAATTCTCTAAGTCTAAGTGAAGCAAACCAAACTTTCATTTGCGAGAACTAAAAGATTAAACCAGCATTAATTCCAAGTTTGATATGTTCGCAATTAACCTAAACCAAACTTTCGTTTGCGAGAAGTTTAATTGCTCAACCTAAATAGTTCAGATTCCTAAACCACACTTTCGTGTCGTATTTAGCAACCTAAGATCTAGATTCAAATTGATCAGGTTAGAACTAGTTTTAAGCACAATTAGATTGAAGAACAGATATAGTTATGAATCCTTAACTGAAATAAACAAGTCTAGCAAGTCATGAAATCCTATGTGAGAAACCCTAAACCTAACTAGGAATCTACTCAGACATAGATAATGAAAACATAATCATATGAAGAATAAATTGCATAAAAGAAAATAAAGAATTAAAAGGGTTCGAAATCTTCTCCAAATACAGATGAAGTAAAGGTTCAGATCAGCCCCAAAAGCTCTAAAAATCCTCTGCTCTTAATTATGAAAGCGTCTCCCATTAAAACACCAAAAACTCAATAATATAGGTCTACTCTCGGCCAGGGGCTTCTTTGTAAATATCAGGAACTTCTGGATCAGAGTGCAATAACTTGACTCTTCATAAAAAGCCGAGTTTTGGCCCATCTCGCTGGTGCAACGACCGTTGCAGGTGTGCAACGACCGTTGCAGGTGTGCAACGACCGTTGCAGGTGTGCAACGATCGACGCAGTACTTTGTTTGGGACAGTGAACTCTATCTCTCAGCCAAACACTCCAAAAATCTCCAAAATACTCCAACATCTCCAGACCTGATTATACCTGTAAAAGACTCTAAAAGAACACAAAAGACACTAAAACACACTTATATCATGGTCTAAAACTAGTAAAAACCATGATATATCAACTCTCCCACACTTAGCCTTTGCTTGCCCTCAAGCAAAACAGATAACTAAAGCATGGTGAAGAGGTTTGAAAACTCTTCAGAAACTCATTTCATCCTAGAAGCTACAACACTCAGATTCCCCTTAGTAAACCACTGAAAGAATAAATCACAGGATATCAAGACCAACATATACTTCCCCCACACTTGGCAACTGTCCTAAGTAAACTCCACAATCATATTCAAGCATTCAAATTCTCCCTACTGACTTCTGCAAGTATTTAAGTGCGGTCTCACCTAAGGAGTATCGATCAAAGGGCACATGGATTCTTACCTTATCAGCTCTAGACCACCATACTATCTTTCTCTAGTCCCTTTCTTCTCTTTCCCTTCCTTAACAACTGATTTTTCCCCATTGGGTATCATTTTATTTTATTTTATCACTGTACTTCCCGTTTTGGGGTGTACTTTGGACACATTCCATGGATCGCACAGGAGATAATAGGGGTCTCTACCACTCCCGTGACCACTTCGGAGTTACTAACTCATCCTCAGTTTATTATCCCTTTTTTTTATGGAAGGGGAGAAGGGGACTAAATAGGATAGGTTGACAGGCTATGTCAGAACTAACAAGGGAATCCGACACAAAGTATACCAAGCCCTTAGGTGAGAAATCTAAGTCAGTATTAAGGTTGAAGTCAGTAAAAGGATCCTCTGATACCTGAAGTGATGTGGGTGTTCTCAGTAGATTGATATGTGTCTGGGTTTTCTAATAGTCAGAGATAGATCCTGCAATTTCATCCCAATGGTTACTTAAGTTCCTGCAAGTGCTACTAAACTTCTCAAAAAATCATTGTTTCTTACTTAAACAAATTTTGACTCGATAAAACAAATTTTTGAAAATTGGACTGACTCTTAAGAAAACAAAAGCGTGCGTCAGTAGCTCCTCCCCCCACACTTAAAACACACTGTCCCCAGTAGTGTTAAGCTTAGGGTCGGTGAGAATAAATAATCAAATCGAAACAATCCGAAAAGTTACAGAACGCATACCTGTCGTCGCCTTGTGTCGATCGATGCCACAAGGGTGTCGATCGATGCAAGACAAATTGTGCTCGCGGTTATGTGAATAACCGATGTATGGTCCGCAATTGATTCGGTAAACCGTAAATCGCAACTGCATCGACCGATGCACTAGATGTGTCGATCGATGCAAGGCGATTCTGCCTGTTTTTCACGCCTCTGAACACACTTAAACAGAAAAATCAAAAACACCAAATCAAATTGAAAAATGAAAACTAAAACGAACCTAACAGTGGGTTGCCTCCCACTCAGCGCTTGTTTAAAGTCAGTATCTTGACTATGGGAAGGAGATTCGACTCATGGCGGCTTCAACAGAGACTTTGAGTGTCTCTGTGAATATCTCTTCATCCAAGGAGGTGTGTATGCTGTCGGATCATGAGGCTTCCCAAGGAAAGAGTAAACAGAATCAGGGCGGGAGCGAAGCCTTGGTGGAATACTGCGTTTTCCTGCATTCAAAGCAATACGGTCAGGAGGTTTAAGCTTAGATGATTTATACCTTACCTTTGGTGCAGATATGATGTCTGGAGCTTTCTGCTTATGAGCAGTTGCATGTACTGAAGATGTTAGAGTAGGTTCAAGAGGGACTGCCATCTTCTTCTCTCCACTATCAGATACTGAAGTTCCACCAATCTGAAATTCATCTTTCAGATCACCATCAGTGGGGTTCATCTTCTTTGCATGAACTCGCGAAGCTTCAGATGGTAGAGTTTCATTCATCTTCTTATCCATCACTTTCATGCAGTTAACCACTTCTATCTCTTGTTTGGAGGGTTTAGGAACCTTAGGATATGGCACATTGGGCTTGTAGACTCGTTCTGGGACTGTTGCAGGCTTCTGGTCTCGTCTGCGATATGTGTCGATCGATGCAGTAGGTGTGTCGATCGACACAAGGCGATTACGTTCGTCGCAAGAACTCGAAATTGCCGTCAGAATAGCGTGTCGACCGACACTAAGGGGGTGTCGATCGATGTATGTATCAGACAGACAATATTCATCAAGAAAATCCGAGATTATGCTCTCTTCTTCACCTAGCAACTCAATCTCATCTCTTAAGGTCACAGCCTTGATGGATCGGTACTGTTCAGCTCTTCTATCTTTATTTTGCCTTTGTATTGCTCCAGCTGTCTGCTGAACTTGGACATCTAGCTCATTCGCATGTGTGCTCAAAGACACAAACATCTGTTGTTGTCCCTCAAGACACTGCTCCATCATGATTTCCAATCTGCTCTTATGTGTAGGTGCAGGCGGTGCTTGGTAAGAAGAAACACCATAGTTCCTCGAGAAGGCATTGCCCTGTTGCTGGAAAGGTCCCTGAAAAGCAGATTCCTGACTGTAGAATTCATTCCCACCAACGCAGTTGATAGCTTCTTGCGCATACTTTTCAAGTAGAAGACTATGCAGATAGTCGAGTTTACTCTTCAACCCAGCTATATGTGAACTGTCAATCCCTGAACTAAAGAAATCATACATCTTCCTTACGATATGTGTCGATCGATGCAGGAGAAGCGTCGATCGATGCAAGCGTGATGATGTGACGATCGACACACAAGACCGTGTCGATCGATGCAGGGCGATTACAGGCGTACCTGAAACGCAAGAACAGAAAAGAAAGCAAAAAAAAAAACGAAAAACCTAGTCTAAACCCTAAGTTCAAATCTATCGAAGACTCTAAGAGTCCCCGGAAACGGCGCCAAAAACATGATAGGGGTCAGGTTTTAATCCTATTCTATTGCAAGTGCACAGTTCAGTGATTGTAGTATATAGGGTATCGAATCCACAGAGACTCTGGTTTCGATAGCTAAAGAACAAGGGATTAAACTAGGAAGAAAGCAATGTGATGTAAATAAAAGCAATGCGAGAAAGTAAGCAGAAAGCAGAGATTGTTGGTTGTGAAAGCAAGTTATTAAAAGCGCTAAGTCTAGAGCGTTCTCAGGAAATCAGACAAGCAGACAGTTCATTCAGCAAAGATCTAATTAAGCACAGTTCTAGAACTCAAAATACGGATATAGAACTAACCAAATTTCTTTGTGATAATTCTCTAAGTCTAAGTGAAGCAAACCAAAATTTCATTTGCGAGAACTAACAGATTAAACCAGCATTAATTCCAAGTTTGATATGTTCACAATTAACCTAAACCAAACTTTCGTTTGCGAGAAGTTTAATTGCTCAACCTAAATAGTTTAGATTCCTAAACCACACTTTTGTGTCGTATTTAGCAACCTAAGATCTAGATTCTAATTGATCAGGTTAGAACTAGCTTTAAGCACAATTAAATTGAAGAACAGATATAGTTAGGAATCCTTAACTGAATTAAACAAGTCTAGCAAGTCATGAAATCCTATGTGAGAAACCCTAAACCTAACTAGAAATCTACTCAGACATAGATAATGAAAACATAATCATATGAAGAATAAATTGCATAAAAGAAAATAAAGAATTAAAGGGGTTTCTTCTCCAAATACAGATGAAGTAAAGGTTCAGATCAGCCCCAAAAGCTCTAAAAATCCTCTGCTCTTAATTATGAAAGCGTCTCCCATTAAAACACCAAAAACTCAATAATATAGGTCTAATCTCGGCCAGGGGCTTCTTTGTAAATATCAGGAACTTCTGGATCAGAGTGCAATAACTTGACTCTTCATAAACCGCCGAGTTTTGGCCCATCTCGCTGGTGCAACGACCGTTGCAGGTGTGCAACGATCGACGCAATACTCTGTTTCGGACAGTGAACTCTATCTCTCGACCAAACACTCCAAAAATCTCCAAAATACTCCAACATCTCCAATTCAGCTCCAGACCTGATTATACCTGTAAAAGACTCTAAAAGAACACAAAAAGACACTAAAACACACTTATATCATGGTCTAAAATTAGTAAAAACCATGATATATCATAAACCAAATTCCAAATCAACTTTTTTTTTATCTTTAAACTCACACCCCACTCTTTTCACTCTTTTTACAATTTGGGGAATCTCTTTTCTTTCAACACTTAGATCTTTTTTTTCAACTCTTTACTATCCTATTTTCTTTTCATTTTCTTTTCTCTTTGATTACATTTTATTAGAGAACTCAAAGGCATAAGAACTTAGAGCTATTACTTCATTTTCCACTTTTTAAGCCTTTTTTGAAAACTTTTGCCTCATGGCTTTTCCTTTTACTTTTATTTTCTCCCAAATCACTCTTTTCTTTTCAACTCACTCAAGAAATGAGCTCTCACCATCAAACCCATAAAATTAAAAGCAAAAACCATCCCAAGTCTTATCCTAGATTTAGCCAATCAATGCAATTGCCGCATGGAAGTGAGTTCTTGTCGTTCTCCTGTCATTTCAAAATTTTACACAAGTTTGCATTATCAACAAGAGGTCTCACTCAAGAATCAACAAGGGGAAAAGAATGATGGGCTAAGGTTCAAGGTGAGGATACCATTATGTGATGCAAATGGCCAATCAATGCTTGTAAGAATGTCAAAAGGGATAAGCAAGCATGATTGTTTTTAGAGTTACAATTGGTGAGCAATCTAAGTTCCAAGAGAGAGTAATTGAAAGTTCAAATTAAGTTCAAGTTCATTAGAGTTGTGCTACAAAGGGTGACATGTATCAATAATGAGATCTAACTTTCAAGCTAGTGAGATCCAAACATGGTGCATCATTAACTTCAAATTCACTCAAATGCATTTGCAACTCCTAAAGAGGGCATTAATTCAAGCTCATGAGTTGACATTCAAATGGAAGTTTTATCAAAATACCTTATGCAAAATGAAATACAATCCTAAGATATACTAGACTCAATCCTAAAGATTCTAATGCATGCTTCTTTTTGTGAATTTTTTTTTTCAAATTTTTCGATTTTTAGGGGTTTTCTATGCCATAAGTGAAATGCAAGAAGGAAAATAAGATCAAAGAAAAATAGAGATTAGCAATTGGTCCTTCCCCAAAACTTAAATCACACAGTCCCTTGTGTGAAAGAAGAAAGGAAGAAAGACCGGGAAAAAAAACAAATGCAAGAAAAGAAAAGAAGCAAAATATTTACAAAGGTTGGAGTGTTACTTGGAGAGTGGAATGGGAGGTGGAAGCATCTTTGACTTGGCGTTAGACTTCTCCCAAACTTAGACCATTGCATTGGCTTCTCATCCTTTGATTTAACATTGAAGTCCCTTTTCTCAATCCCAAAACTCATTCTTTTCTTCTTTGCATTTACCCCAAAGCTCCCCAAAAGGATAGACATGGGAATTCCTCCCAAGTGAGCTTGTTTTGAGTCACTTAGCTTGAAGGATTTTTCATTGGGACTATCTTGTTTCTCCATAGGATTTCCTTCAATTGGCTTTTGCATGGGATTTGATTGTTTTGGAAATTCTTCCATGACTGAGAGCTCATCTTGTGTGCTCTCTCCCTTGATATCCTTGCACTCAACAACCAATCCATCTTCATAAAGATCCTCATCATCTCTCACAACCTCTTGTACTTCTCCATTGTTGCTATTGATTGAATGACCCATGATTGTCTCTTCAGTATCTTCTTCTTCATACCTTATCACAAGATCTTCACCAAGAGTGCAACCAAGAAGCAATTCAAATTCCTTCATAGTCTCTTCAGCTTCTTTTAAGAATTCATCTTGGATTTGAGCATTCTCCTCATCTGTTGGCTCAACAATACTTGCATCTTGAGGCAAATGGTCAAAATCATTGTTGATCATTCTTAAGCTCTCATTGTACCTCTCTTGCCCTTCCAATGCCAACCTTGCCAAGTTGAGAAGCTCTTCATCACATGATTGGGAGGAGTAAGTTTCTTCATGCTCATGCTCCATGTTACAAGATTTGTATCCATCACCATATCCATATTGGTACTCATGAGAAGAGTACTCATTTGGAAGATCACCTTAATAAGTGGATGTGCTTTCAAAACCATGATGACTTGTAGGGTCCCAAGCCATCTCTCTTTCTTGAGCTTCTAGCATAGCCCTCAACATTGAAGCTATCTCTGAAGCCATGCTCTCTTCCTTGTGATTTACACCTTGAAAAAAGAACAAACTTGAAAGAAAGTTAGTAACCACACAAACTAAAACAAAACAAAAGCTTAGTCTAAAGTAGCATTTTTCGTAGCTTAGGGTTTTAACCCCCCCAAAATGAGTATTTATAGTTGGGAGCCACGCAGTGGCATTTGCGTAGATAAAACTGTCTGAAAATGGTCTTCACAGGAAACTGTATTGGCATGTTAGGCCGATACGCTGGCCGATACGGTCTCCCTGTTTTTCTGGCCGAGGAGATGTATCGGCCTGTTAGGCCGATACGCTGGCCGATACGAACTCTCTGTTTTTCTCCTCTTCATCCTTTGAGCTCCAATCTTGCTCCTTGGCCACACCCAAACTCCATAGCTCCTGAAAAACACCAAGAACACTCCAAAAACAACCTAAAGAAGCTAATTCCTATACTAAATGCTAATATACTCTAAATGCAACAAATGACAACATAATGATGCAAATGAATGAACAAAGAGAGTGAAACAAGTTCTTAAATAAAGCTCAAATGCATGAATATGCATGAATATCATGAGGTTGGCTTACCCGGGCTCTCTTGCCCCACGATGATCCTCCTCGGTCTGGTTTCGCCGTTGTTCACTGCTGGGCCTTTTCCTTTGAGGTCGTGCCGGGGACAGACGACGAAATCGTGGTTCAAGAAAGGAGCCCGGCTCCTTGTTAGATGAGATCGGGTTTATCGCGCGAGCTCCGATCCGGAAGAAATCGTGTTTCAAGAAATAAGATTAGCTTTGTAACGTCTTTTTTATGTTACTTTTGTAATTATTGGGAGAGATTTTAATAAAAGAGATTTTATTGTTTCCTTTCGTGTTTCGTATATTTTGTATTCACATTTTTTTTGTTTTCGTGTGCGAGTCGTTTCTCGGCTTTGGGCGAGGTCAAATTATAGGTGCAAGTACATGCTCGGCTTACCCTGTTTTTGATTTTAAAAGCTCGCCCACTTATACACAGAATTTTATGAGTGCGAGCATTGGCTCGGCTTACCTCGTCGTCTGCTTAGTTATCAATGTGCGAGTACGTGCTCGGCTTATCCTGTGGAGTCCCTGAACAGTTATGCGGAGGAGGTCCGGCTTACAAAACTTTTTCTAAGGACTCGTGCGGGTCTGGCCCCGGCTTATGTCGTTGAAACGACGATGTGACGCTATGCCACTGTGCACGGGACACGTGTTTATTGGATCGAACATTTGGCCAGAATATCGATTGTTAGTTATTTATAAGCTAGATTGTACGAAAATGCATGAAAGTTTTGATATTGAAGACTATAAAAGTGGTTGCACCTTACATAGGTTGCCTACGTACGCTCCGAAGAGAGATCAAGCCGAGCGTAGTTCTTTTTTGGTTACATATTCTGAGTCGTAGCTCGATTACTAGCATATATATCTAGATGCAGGTTGAGTAAAATTAGGACGTTTTACTTGCGGGTGCGGTGCTCGTCATACCTTTGTCGGGGTGCGGGTTTTGCCTTTCTCTGTCTGGGGCGAAGTGGCGACCGCTTGTTCGTATATAAAGCATGATGTTTGTCACACTCTGCGTTTCACTGTGAAGCAATACCTTGAGATCTTCTGGCTGCCGCGGAGTTTGAAGATTCCTCCCGGTGTTGGAAATTTTATGCATTGGTGGTATGTTGAAGGTACCGCTTTCATAGCGTGAATCCAAGGGGTCCCCAAGATTACGTTGTAAATTGCGGGTCGGTCTATGACGAAGAATTTGACGAGCTTGGTCAGGCGCCCGACGTGCACTGGCAGTTTGATGGTCCCGATCGTCGTGGTGGTTTCTCCCGCGACTCCGGTGAGGGGTTTTTCCGAACGTTTCATCCTATAGTCGCGGAGTTCCATCCTTTGCAGATTTTCTTCAAATATGAGGTCGACAGAGCTTCCTGTGTTGATTAAAACCTTGGTGACTTCGCAGTCTCCGATTTGGAATTCGACGACGAGTGGGTCATTGTGTGGCTTGTCGAGGCCCTCTTCGTCTTCCGCGCTGAAGGTGATCTTTGTTCCTGGTTTCAGCTCCTCGGGGATGTCCTTATTCCATAGTTGGCGTGCGTCAGCTTTTCGGCTATAGGCTGCTATCGATCTTACTGAATCGTTGCAAGTGGGGAGCCCCCCCACGATCATGTTGATCCGCTTTCTGGGAGTGGGTGTATCTTCTTCCTCGTTGTCGCGGGCTCGCTTTGGCAGTTCTGTGTCCATGTCGCTCTGCTCTGTCTTTTGCTGGCTTACTTGCCTCGCCTTTTCCTCCTGGATTAACTTGAAACGCTCTCCTTCGTTTTTAGGCTGCCGCGTTGTTTCTCAACTTTCCGGGGTTGTCGACGGGGGGTTGCGGTTGGTTATGTTTGTTACCTTTTTTTGATATTCGCCGAACATGAGATTTTGGAGGTGCCAACATTCTGCAGTGCTGTGCTCGGAGCGCTGGTGGAAGTTACAGAAGGTTTTCTCCTTATCGTCGGATCGTACGTACTTGTACCATGGTCGACCTTGTTGGTGGCTCGTCTGGCTGCGTCCTGGTTGTGAGAACGTTTGTTGGCTTGCCTGCTGCTGCTGCTCGCCAACGTAGCACATCGTGGCCTTCTTTCCCTTGTCATCAGGGTTGTCTGGGGCTGTATCCTTGCCTTTCTTGCCTGAGGCGAATTTCTTGGCGAGTAGATCCTTCTCCTCCTCTATCTCAACGAAGACGGCCGCTCGGTGGAGGGCGTCCTCAAGAGTTTGTGGCTTGTTGATGGCCAGCTCATCGCGAAAAGGGGATTCATACCAAAGTCCGTTTCGTAGTGCTGGGAGTCCTTCATTATCCGTTACCGTAATCTTTAAAACGATAACTTTGAACATGTCGATGTAGGATCTGAGGGGTTCTTTAGGTCCTTGGCTTAGGGCCGAGATGACATCGTTGATTTAATTAGATTTCCAATGAGCTTATGGATGGGTGCTAAACCCATATCCAACAGTGTTAAAAGTTAAACAAACTCTATATAATAAGAAAAGAGATACATTTGATTTGAGTATAATTTTATAGTTTTATTGATTTATTAAAATAAACAAACAAAAGGACACATAAGAAATGATATTAGAGTCGGTACAAAAAATTTTTTCACATAACAATGCTATAAACTCTTATAGTTATTTTCAAAAAAAATAAAATAAAAAAAAACTCTTATAGTTTATGTTTTATTTATTAGTAATTATGTTTGTGGTCTACATTTATATTTGCAAGGAATTCTGCATATGCACATATGATATATTGTTCCAATATCTCTTTTCATATTATGGCAACTTCATTTAAAACCTTTCGTTTTTGTTTTTGAAATGCATTCAGGAGCACTGCCGCAAACTCCATCGTACTCTTTCGCTGATTTACATCTACACCGAGCCTCCACATCTAGTATGTATATTAACGACAAAAAGGCATAATTGTTGTGAGAATCGAAACTCAGATGGTCAAAACTTGTAGAGCAAAATTTTTAGGGAACAAAAACTTTCAAGGATTAACTACTAAACTAGCAAACCCGGAGGACGTTTTATTGATTAGAAGTCAAAAAAGTACAAAGATCAGAAAACAAAGTAAAGGAATCGGAGAGAAAGTACAAAAGAACGCTAAAACGGCTAAGAGAAACTGCTAAGTTCTTAAGTCTAGGTATCGGGTTTTTCGCTCTGCCTTTCTCGTCTGGCTTCTCCCTCCTTTTATAGCTCCGGTTCGTCGGCTTTTGAGAATATTTCCGCAAGATTTGCGGAAATCTTCGTGTTTTTATCTTTTTTCTTTTTTCGCTGAAATGTACATTGCTCTCTCGGAATTTCTTTTTCCCAATCTCTTTCTTTACTTCTTCGTCTTTCCGCTGCTCAACTCATTTGCCGGATGGGCCGAGATTTGGACGTTCCGAGTTCGTTAACGTATC
Source organism: Orychophragmus violaceus (assembly GCA_030180135.1). NCBI lineage: Eukaryota > Viridiplantae > Streptophyta > Magnoliopsida > Brassicales > Brassicaceae > Orychophragmus > Orychophragmus violaceus. Next base: position 92,822,497 of record CM058237.1, on the reverse strand, counting down.
AACTTACTTATTTGGTTTAGATTTTGTCGTATGCTTGGGCCTAAGTTCCCATTTCTTTCGATCTCGATCCATCAGCCCAAGTAATCGGTCCAAGAAAGTATGGGCTGATGTTTCCGAAGGTGGGTTGCGACAAGTTATGCATATCGGCAAATGTTTGGTTATCCGTTCGGAAAGTTCAGCTCAGAAAACCAGAAACTGTTTAGCTAGGAAATCCGAGATGGTTCCGCTCAAAGGTTCACTCAACTCGGGATTTCCGGAAGGACAAATCATGATCAAGATCGAGACGTGATGGGTTTAGATCCGAGCAGGTTCAGCTCGGTTTTCCGAGCTGGTTTAGCTCGGAATTCCGAGCTGGTTCAGCTCGTCCTTTGCTTTAATTGGATGTTCCGTTGATCCGTAGTTCCTGTCGGAAGATATATTTGTCTGATTACGATGTCGTATGTTTTGCCGAAACCATTTTTCCGATAGATCATTTAGGTGACATTGTCGGCATTTCGTACAACTTTGTCATTTATACGAGACCTTGAAAGTCTAATTCAAATACTCGCTCATGCCCGACTGCTTGATCCCGCCTTCGGCTATTGTTTTCGTCGAGGAGGTTTTTGACCTCAACAATTAGCCCCCCCAGCTCGTCAGACTCGAGTGCGATGATGGCGAGGTAATTTTGTATTCGAGGCGAAAGAAATTATCCGAAAGACTTGGTTTGGTCCTTTCTGTTTTGTTGCTCTTCCGTTTGCGATGAAGGATTGTCCGAATCGTTTGTCGCATTTGGGTCTTCGTCTTGTACATTAAGTTTAGACGAATTTATTGAAATGGTATTTTCGAGTTTGATTTGTTCCGGCCCTTTCAGTAAGTCGATTCACATCCATTTGCATGTATATGGTGACCCTTTTAGATCTTTCGGCCGTAGTTGATTTTTTTTTGTGCAGAGTCTTCCGAGCAATTCCGTATGTTATTGAAATTTTCTTAGGAACCATTGGTCGTTCCTGGTGTATGACCTTGATGCTTCTTTACTTCGAGCGAAGAATTTTTGTTTACAGCTGAACCTTATGAAAGGCTGCCTATGTACCCTTAAGAAAGGGATCAAGCCATCCGTAGTTCTCTTGTCATGGCGTCGGATCTTCGTAAATCCATTATTGGTCTTTCGTCGACGCTTCCGTATTGAATTGTGAACCGATCGTGCTTACAAATGCGACGAGTCCGAGAGGGAAATCATGTTGGTCTTCGGAATTCTCTGAGTAAGTCTGATTGGATTTCCTGTGCAAATATGCTCGGATTTTCTGAGCAAATCTGCTCATGCTTTCCGAGTAGGTCTACTCTGGGTTTCTAAGTAAGGATGCTCGGATTTTTGAGTATGATTTGTTTTCAGGTTAGTTTTTCGAGCCTGCTAGAACGATTTGTACGTCCGAGAAGGTCAGCTGTCGTGTTGACGTTAGGTTAAGTAATACAGAAAAGTCGAGCAGATTTAATCGGGAGAAAATTGAAGGAATTTCTAGCAGTTCTAATCAGGATTAGCAACCCTAGGTATAAATTCCAAGTCTAGGATCTAGGGTTCATGTTTACATCATTGAATCTACTTTAGATCTCGAAGATAACTGGAAGTTGTGCAGCGGAATGTAATCAGGTATTCGAGACTGTCTAGCGCCTCAAGTGTTGCGCCTCTACTGGTATCCACACGCACACAAACTGGAACGAGCGGGATGCTAGTGCCGTCAGAGATCGGATCTCTCAAGAAATTTTCAGTTTTTCTAAAGTGGCTGTGTGTTAGGTCTAATCTGTGTAAAAGTCGTCCATATATCTTATATATGCCGACTTCTATCACGACCTGATTAACCGAAGTTAATCAAATCATAAACCAAAATCGGTATTTTGGTCCGCGATGTGTCGATCGATACACATGTTGTGTCGATCAACACTACCTCAGAAACTTGTTATCGAATGCATATCATATACACATTCATCAGATCATTACACTAATGATCAACCTCATATTCTATATCCAGTTTGCTTAGGTGTGTGACCCTATAGGATCATATAATACTAGCAATGAGTTCTAAACTCATTGATCATATGTGGCTTCTAGCAAAGCATTATGATTGCCTATTATTATATGACTGTCTCATCTCGACAATACAACTTTCATTTAGAGTAAATACAATAGATTTCAGGACATTCCCAACAATCTCCCACTTGTACTGGAATCATATATTCCTATAATCCCTTCGTCTCTATATCTCGAACTGGCATAAGGCAAGATCCGTGTCATCCTTATTAAGCCAATATCATGTTCATCGAACTCCGATTTATACTGACAAGACAAACGACTGACAATCACCTCGTTTGAGTGCGGCAACACATTTCTCAGTATCAAATCTTCGATGGACCCTGAGATATTTATCTCCTGTTATATAGGAGGGACGAATCCCATCTTGTTCCATCCCTGTTTCTTCACACACTTCATGATACGCCCAATTAATGCCTTTATAGTCACCAGCTACGGCTAACGTTTGACAAGGTTAAAGCGGATCAATTCACATGTAAGAAAACATGATGAACTCAGGTCTAAGGACTATACTCTATAGTCGTAATGAAAAATCTCATGACACTTATATAACTATCCTGTAGGGTTCTAATTAGTGGGTCTTGTCCGATCCTGTGTTCTCCAACACATATCTATGAGATTGACTTTAATACTCTTATTAATGACTCCATGCAACTTAGTCATCAATCACCTCACATACTAGTCTCATGTGGTTGTTAATGTCCCACTTTAACAACCTTGACCAGGGACCTTCATAATTTATGACATTTATTATCTATAGGGTTTCATGATCAAGTCACATACTTGATGACGTATAAAATGTCATAAATTGCTTTGGGACTATTATTTAATAACATAATTAAATAATATTGATGTCAGATTTCATTAACATAATCAAATTATGTTTACATGAACATAATATCATAACTAAACAACGACAACTCCCACTAAAATTAAGATCAGGTCTTAAGACATCTAATGCTTGTAGCAGAACTCTGACTCTCATACGCTCTTGCTCAGCATGTGTCGAAGGACACTGCGTCTTGCTAAGAGTAATGCCAAGAGTCATTTGCATGAAGCCCTTCTTGGAATCATGCATACTGGACTTGTGCAAGATCTTATCAATATAAGTATCTTGACAAAATCCAATTAGCTTGTCCAATCTATCTTTATAGATTCTTATTCCAATAATGTACACGGCTTTTCCCACGGGTTTGTCGGAAAAAAACTTTCGAGTCAAGTCTTAGCAGACTAAAACAATGGAACTTCATTTCCAAGAAGCAGTATGTTATTAACATACAATACCAGAAATGCAACTGCGCTCCCACTAGTCATCTTGTAAACACACGGTTCCTCTTCGTTCCTGATGAAGTCAAACCCTTTTGACTGATTCATCAAAACGAAGATTCCAACTCCGAGATGCTTGCTTTAATCCATAAATGGATTGATGAAGCTTGCATACCTTCCTAGCTTCATTAGGATCAATGAAAACTTCAGGTTGTGTCATGTACACATCCTTTTCCAGAATTCCATTAAGGAAAACTGTTTTCACATCCATCTCCCAGATCTCATAACCATTATGAGTGGCGGTTACTAGGAAAATCCGAATGGACTTAAGCATGGTGACTGGGGAATAGGTTTCTTCATAGTCAATACCATGAATTTGCTTGAAACCTTTCTTTTTTCACCAATCCGGCTTTGGATATTTGAATATTACCATCCACATCAATATTCCCTTTGAAAATACATTTACACTCAATGGCTTTTGCACCGTCGGGTAAATCGACCAAAGTCCACACTTGGTTCTGTGACATGGATCCCATTTCGGATTTAGCGGCTTTCAGCCACTTTTCGGAGTCAAGGCCCATCATTGCTTCTTCAAAAGTCACATACTCGTCACTGTCAATGATCAACAGATCATGGCAATTGGTCATGAGAAATCCAAATCTTTCAGGTTCGTGACGAATCCTCTCGGATTTGCGAACTTCAGGCATCACAGGTGTAGGTTCTACAACTCTTTGTACATCCAACTGCTGCTCTTCCTCATCAGGTTAAGCAGTCTCCTGTGATTTTCGAATTTCTTCGAGTTATACTTTACTCCCACTGCTCTTCCTGGAAAGAAAATCTTTCTCAAGAAAAACACAGTCAATTGTGTCGTTCTTCGCCTTGCATCGATCGACGCAACACTTGCGTTGATCGACACTCCCTCTAAACACGTATATTAATGTGTATCAAATACCCATTAATTTGATCGATGGGAGTAAAAGTAGCATGCCTTGGTCTCCTTAAGATAACCAATGAAGTAGCATTCATCGGACTTGGATGCGAGCTTATCAGAGATTAAACGTTTTACATAAGCCTCACAACTTCAAATCCTTATGTCCAACAAATCATGAACATTTCCAGTCCACATCTCATGTAGTGTCTTTGTAACTGATTTTGATGGAACCCTATTTAGTTTATACGCAGACGTTTCTAGAGCGTATCCCCGGAAGGATAATGGAAGATCTGAGTGATTCATCATTGATCGAACCATATCTAACAAAGTCCGATTCCTCCTATCGGAGTGAGTTGTGAAACAATTTCACAATCTCTCAGATGATCATTGAATTCTTGACTTAAATATTCACCTCCACGATCTTATCGTAGATCTTCAATACTTTTTCCAAGTTGATTATGTACTTCATTCTGGAGCTCCTTGAACTTTTCAAAAGATTCTGATTTATGTCTCATTACATGGACATAACCATACCCACTGAAAATATCAGTAAAAGTAATGAAGTACTAAAAATTTCCTCTAGCACTTGTGCTCATCGGGCCACACACTGAAGGATTATGTTTGTTCATAGGTTCAATTGTCAGATTACAACCTAACATAATCAACTAGGATCTAGGTGATTTGCAGTTGAATCATAAACAGATCAGGATCATTACCTTGTGATTGCAGCGGATTGATCAAAGGAATATCGAGATCTGCAAGAGCTGATGATTACCGGCTCCTCCTAGGTATCCACACGCTTACAAGCTACTGGATCAGGCTGCTAGACCAAGCTGGAACAACAGAGAGAGAGAGGACGGCCAGACCTAGAAAAATCGCAGACTCCTAGTCTAACTGGCGCCTCCTTCCTCCCTTATATGGGCCCAAGTAATTAAACTAATGGCCTATTAGGCTTTTGGGCCCAAGACCCAAATCAGACAAAATACTGTATTTTGTCTGGCCCAATTCTCTGTACAAATACAGTAAACGTCTTGCATCTTACTGTATTAATTCCTTGTTAACTTTCCCGTTAGCTATGGTGTGTGACCCTTAGGGATCATACAATACTGGTAATAAGTACTCAACTTATAGATCAAGAGCGGGCTCTAGCAAGTCATCATGATCACCCAGTATTTATGACTTATGTCTGATCTCGACACTTATCATACTTTCTAGAGATAGTACAGTAGATTTCAGGACATTCCCAACAATCTCCCACTTGTACTGGAATCCTACATTCCCTAATCCTTTTGTCTCAATATCTCGATCTGGCATAAGGCAAGATACGTGTCATCCTTATATAGCCAGACCATGTTCATCGGACCAGATTTGATACTGACAATGCAAACGACTTGGGCAAGTCCGTTTGGGAGTGGCCACTCTCTTACCAGCTATCAAGTCTCCGATTGGCCTAGAGATATTACCTCCGTTAAACGGCAGGGACAAATTCCATCTTGTTCCATCACTATGAACTACACACTTCATAATACACCCAACCAAGGTCCTTATAGCTCCCAGTTACGAAACAGCGTTAGACAATGATCAAAGCGCATCAATCCATGTGCAGCCACATGCATGCGAACTCAGGTCTAAGGACTATACTCTATAGTCGTATATGAGAACCTCTCATGACACAGATATTAATATCTTGTAGAGTTCTCATCAGCGGGCCATGTCCGGTCATATGCTCCCCTACATATACCTATGTGTCGACTTTGATGCCGTGCATCTATGACCCCTCGAAACTTGGTCATAAGTCTCAACACAATCTAGTCTCAAGTGGTTGTTGGTGTTCCAATTTCAACAACCTTCGACTATGGACACTATGATTTATGTCATTTCGTTAAATATGGGGTTTCAGGATCAAGTCTACTCATGTACTTCGATGGCCCATATATAATGACATGAATCATTTTGGAACGATTATTTTATATCACAGTTAAAAATAATCCAGAAATAAAAATTTCATTAACATTTAAAAAATGTTTACATGAACCAATCAAAATAACTAAATAAAGCCCTTTACTAACTCCCACTGAAATTAAGACTACATCTTAATTTCACTTATCCTACAGCTACAGTCCGCGACTCGTGCTTAGGCCTAAGGAGTGGCTTTGTTAATAGATTAGCAACGTTCTCATTTGTTGAAACTTGCTGATCTACTTAACACCTCTATCATTTATCTCTCGGAATAGGTTATACCTACCCTCAAGGTGTTTGGACCTCTGATGTGCAGCTAGCCTCATCTATGCTAGGAATCACATCAAGTTCAGTGATGAACTCTTCTTTCCAAACAACCTCTTTCGCCGCTACCCAAGCTGCGAAATGTTCAGCTTAAGTCATGGAGTCAGCAACAGTGCCTTGCACCGCCAGACAGACACAAGATATAACCGGACTGTGACCGGAAATCATCTTTGTCTGTTGGAAACTTGCCTTTCAGACTCTACCGACTTGTAGCACCTCACTTTCTCCGTAAATCAAGAACTTATCCTAAGTATTTTCCAAATACTTGAGGATATTCATTACGTCTATCCAGTGATTCTTTGCTGGATTTGACTGGTCTTTACTTGTCTTGCTTAACATTAAAGCAACTCTGACAATATAAGAATCCTGACTTTGTCCTATCAGCTCTTTTGGATCTCTATCTTTAGATCCAAAATCCAAGAACATACGTGGCTTTACCCATGTCAATCATAAAACAACTCCCAAGCCAGTCCTTTACCGACTGCAGCATTGGAATGTTATTTCCGAGAATCAGTATGTCATCGACATACACTATGAGAAATGCAACATCGCTCCCACTTATCTATTAGTAAACGCACAGTTCCACTTCGTTCCTGTTCAAGTCAAAACCTTGACTACTTCAACAGAACGAAGATTCCAACTCCGATATGCTTGCTTCTATCAATGAATGGATCGATGAAGCTAACTTACATACAGTATAATTTTCGGAGTCCGGGCTCACTTTCGCTTCTGTGAATTTCGCAGGTTCGTCACTTTCAATGATCATCAGATCATGGCAATTAATCACGAGAAATCACTCTCGGATTAGTAACGGATTCATTCAGATCTGCGAACTTCAGGCTCTACAGGTGTAGATTCTACAGAAATCTGTAAATCCATCCGCTGCTCTCCCTCAACAGGTTGAGCAGCCTCTTGTATTTCTCGAATTTCTTCGAGTTATACTTTTACTCCCACTGTTCTTCTTGGAAAGTAACTTTCCTTTTAGAAAACAGAATTCCGAACAACCTAACTTCGTTTTCGGAATGGACGTAAAAGGTAACAAGCCTTGGTTTCCTTAGGACAACCAGCGAAGTAGCACAACTACAAATACTCAGTAAAGACGAATTTGGATCATTTCCAGTCCACATTTATGTGGTGTCTTTCAACTGATATTGGTGGAACTATTTCAGCGTAAACTTAGATATTTCTAGAGCGTTATTCTTAAAGAATATCATGGAAGATTCGTGTGACTCATCTTTAATCATTTCTAATAAGATCTGATTCTTTCTCACAGAAACACCTCCAGGTTTTCAGGAGAAATGAGCTGTGAAACGACTTCACACTCATTCAGATGATCACACCATCAATGACTTAAGTATTCTCACTCGTGATCTAATCCAGAGTCTCAATACTTCTGTCACTCAGATTCTATACCTCATTCTGGAACTGTTTCGACCATTTCAAAGAATTCCGACTCGTGTCTCATCAAATGAGCACAGTCATACTCACTGAAGTAATCAGTAAAGATAATGAAGTACAGGAAATTTTTCTCTGGCATTACTGCTCATCGGGCCACATACATGAGTATGTTCAAGGTCCAATAAGCCTTTGGGCCTTTCTCTAGCTCGGCTAAGATGGGCCCTTTGTCTTTTGGTCCAGTAAGCAGAATTCAAGTCTCATAAAATATCCGATCAAATGAGCCCAAAAGTCCATAACTATGGGATTTCTGAATCCGACTCACTCTATGTGACCAAAACATTTACGCCAAGAAAAATCAGGTTTAATTCATCAGATTTAAACCAATTCGGTATTTATGTTACATTTAGGCACTCTTTGGTTTAAGATATAAAACCCATTCATTGAATAGGGTGCTACAATTAATATTTCATTAAGATCAAAAGAACAAAACTTGTCTTTTATCAAAATGAAAAACATTCAAATTCTTACAAGAAAATGAAAGACAACTCTGCTTAAAGCAGGTACATTGTAGCAATTACTTAATAAAACCAAGCCTCAAAGGCATCTACAAAGGAAAACCCTACGGCTGAGGCAGCATCCATAGCTCCTTCCAGACACGCAGTTCCACTTGCCCTTCCTTCAACGTTCTACTGCTGCTTAGGCTCTGCATATTATAACAAATATCAGTGCCACAACCAGTATCCAATACCTATAAGGTAGAACTTGAAGTAACAACATGAATACCTGAGGAAGTAGTCTCATACATCACCTTCAACTCCTCATAATCTTCCATGAATTTAATGCAATCTCTCTTCCAATGCCCAGCCTCTTTACAGTAGCAGCACTTACCAACGTAAGATGTATCTGACTCGGGCTCAGAAGACACAGGCTTGCCATGATTCAAAATCTGGACAACTTTGTCTTCACCCTTGTCAGCACTAGGTTTAGTAAACCTACCCCTCTCCATTATGAGATTATACAGGGTACTCTTCACGTTTGGCTCAACTGTCTTGAGCATATCATGCAGTTCAGTCAGCGTCTTCGTTAAGCCTTTCTTGATATAGTTCCTTTTGAACTTATCATAGCTTGACGGCAGTGACTGCAGAATGATCTCAGTTGCCAATTCTTGGCTAACTGGATAATCCAGTTTCCTCAGGTTATCAATGTAACCCATCATTTTACTGACATGAGGACTCACTGGATGATCATTTGGTAGCTTGCAGCTAGTGAGAGATTTAACCAACTGGTATCTCTCCACTCTTACCTGCTCCTGAAATTTCAATTTCAGGCTGCTGATCATCTCTATTGGCGACTTCATGTTCTCATATTGCTTCAGCAAATCTGAGTCCATGGTAGCCAATATCAGACCACGCACATCTACCGCATCATTATAATGCTTATTCCAAGCATCATATACTGCATGAGAGGCATTGGACCCGATCCTCTCGGGGAGAGCTCTCTCAAGGACATAGTCCTTTCTCTCCTGCCTGAGGACTAGCCTCAGGTTCCGCGACCAAGTCAAGAAATTCGATCCGTTCAGTTTGTCCATCTCAAGGACAGACCGGATCGAGAAAGTGTTTTGATTGTTTGTGCTAGTCATAACTGAAATTTAGAGATAAATAGAGTTTTAGTTATTCAGTTCATAAAAGAGTAATCTTAATAACTTATAAGAAAACTCGCATTGCATTCAAAATTTCTTTGTTTAACCTCATAAGAATGCAATGATTCCGAGACCCATGTTCAGCTAAATCCAAAGTGGGCCACTAGCCGTCACCCAGAAGTAGCTTTACTTGGTAAGCATACACACAGCTAGTTATATCCAATAACTCTCGGTTGTGAATTGGGCCCAAGGCCCAATACACCAGATGTCTCAAGGCCCGGGACTCCCGATGGCCCAGTCAAGGAAACCAATCTCTTACAGCCAAATAATCACTAAAGTCTGGGACTCCCAATGAAATTAGTGACTATATACTACTTTACTTACGCAAAAACAGACACCTCACACTGTAAGCCATATCTGTAATTGAATAAGCGTTAAGTAGCTGACAAGATTGGGCAAGACATCCAAGCTTGATATTGTTTTTGAGGATTTTAGGTTTCAATAGATTTCCTCCCAGAAATAGAAGACTACTATTTTGGGAAATTTTCCATTTCAGGTAACTTACTAAATATGGAAACTTTCTATTTAGGGAAACCTACTATTTTTAGAAACTTTCTTAATTTGGAAACTTACTATTTTTAGAAATTTCCTAACATGCCAAAATTAGAAACTTCTAATATTAGAAGCTTTCTAATTTAATGTTTTATTAAAGTTTTCGGTTGGGTCACAAATTATAGGCTCAATTCTTGGCCCAAGACCACAGAATTCCAATTGGCCCAATAATTTGACATAACCGAGTCGGTTCATTAATTCTGGTCCAAGACCAAATTAATTACTAAATCCAACTGGTTATTTACTAAACCAGACCAGCTCTAAATTATTTGGTCCAACCAAATCAAACTTAGACCAGCCTTCGGTTTAGGTTAAAATTCAATTTTGAATTTGAATCCGGTTTAACCAGAAATTAAACAACCTAATATGATCCAATTATGCAAAACCTAACGACCTAGGCTCTGATACCACTGAAGGATTATGTTTGTTCATAGGTTCAATTGTCAGATTACAACCTAACATAATCAACTAGGATCTAGGTGATTTGCAGTTGAATCATAAACAGATCAGGATCATTACCTTGTGATTGCAGCGGATTGATCAAAGGAATATCGAGATCTGCAAGAGCTGATGATTACCGGCTCCTCCTAGGTATCCACACGCTTACAAGCTACTGGATCAGGCTGCTAGACCAAGCTGGAACAACAGAGAGAGAGAGGACGGCCAGACCTAGAAAAATCGCAGACTCCTAGTCTAACTGGCGCCTCCTTCCTCCCTTATATGGGCCCAAGTAATTAAACTAATGGCCTATTAGGCTTTTGGGCCCAAGACCCAAATCAGACAAAATACTGTATTTTGTCTGGCCCAATTCTCTGTACAAATACAGTAAACGTCTTGCATCTTACTGTATTAATTCCTTGTTAACTTTTTCGTTAGCTATGGTGTGTGACCCTTAGGGATCATACAATACTGGTAATAAGTACTCAACTTATAGATCAAGAGCGGGCTCTAGCAAGTCATCATGATCACCCAGTATTTATGACTTATGTCTGATCTCGACACTTATCATACTTTCTAGAGATAGTACAGTAGATTTCAGGACATTCCCAACACACACATCCGTATGTACAAGGCCCAATAAGTCACCGACACTTTCATTTTGTCCGTTCGCGACCTGTGTCGATCGACACACCTTTGTGTCGATCGACACTACCTTCTGTTGAAAAGGGCCTTCGTCATTTTACCCGATAAACAAGATTTGCTTTTCTCATCATGATTCATAATCTAATGAGCCCAAAAGCCCATTATTATGGAGCTTCTGAATCCGTTTCTTATTTCTGTGGTCTAAACGACAATGACAGAGAAAAAGTTTGATTCATATCATTTGACTTGAATCTCTTGGTACTAATGTTATAGTTAGGCACGTTTTGGTTTAGAACACTAAGTCCATTCTCTAATGGACTGCTACTATAAAATATATCATAGTAATCAAATGAATAACACTTATTCTTAATTAGAAAACTGATATCCTTCCATATCCAAATAAGGAATGGAAATAATATATCTGCTTACAGCAGGTACATAGTAGTCGTTCTTAATTTCTAAAACATATCATAAAAGAAAAACAAATGAAATACTCATATGGCTAATGCAGCAACTCTTGCTCCATTTCCCATGCGTAGATCCACTTGTCTTTTCTCCAGAATCCTACTATTGCTTAGGTCCTGCACATTTTAACAAAATATGAGTACCACAGCCGGTATCTAATACCCAATAAGTAGAACCATAAGAAGTAACATTTACTTCCATAACATAAATACCTGAAGAAGAAGTCTCGCACGTCTTCTTCAGCTTCTCATAATCTTCCAGGAATTTATTGCAGTTTCTTTTCAAATGCCCATAACCTTTACAATAAAGGCACTTATCATCTCTAGAAGGACCAGGTCTAACCTTAGGAGCATGGTTAGACTCGCTTGGATTCTCAATCGAACTCGTCTTGCAATCACCTTTGTTCTTACCAAGTTTCTTAAACTTTTTACCCTTTTGTACCATAAGGACATTTGGGGTGTCCTTCTTGATGTTAGGTTCAGCAGTCTTGAGCATCCCATGCAATTCAGTCAAAGTCTTTGTCAAGTTGTTCATGTTATAGTTCATAACAAACTGATCATAGCTTGACGGCAATGACCGCAAAATGATGTCAGTGGCCAACTCTTGGCTAATGGGACAATCCAGTTTCCCCAGGTTATCAATATAACCCATCATCTTAATGACATGGGGACTAACTGGTCCGTCCTTTGGTAGCTTGCACTCAATTAGAGACTTAACCGTCTGGTATCTCTGAGTTTGTGCCTGCTCCTGAAACATACTTTTCAGGCTAGTGATCATCTCTACTGGCGACTCCACGTACTCATATCGCTTCTGCAAGTCCGAGTTCATGGTAGCAAACATGAGACAACACACATCGACCACATCATTAGAATGCTTATCCAAAGCATCCTTATCTGACTGTCAGGCATTGGCTCGGTACTTCTTGGGGAGAGCTTTCTCAAGGACATAATCCTTCTTCTCCTGTTTGAGAACAATTCTCAAGTTCCAATACCATTCAAGAAAGTTGGATCCATTTAACTTGTCCTTCTCAAGGATGGATCGTCGGGAGAAGGAGTTTTGATGAGCGTTTGTCATAGCTTAGATTAAGAGAAAAGAAAAGATTTTAGTTTTAATGTTCAAGAATTGAGAAATCTTAACTCTTTCGCATTATATTCAGACAATGTTTCCTCAGACGATTATAATGATCCAAGATCCATACTTCAATGAAACTCGAGTGAGCCACTGGCTATCGCCCAAATTTCAGCTATCTTGGTAAGCAACAACCTTGCTAGTTATATCCAATATAACTCTTGGTTGTGGATTGACATCTCATGTCCAATCCACCTGATGTCTCTGGGCCCAAAACGATTTTGATGGCCTAGTCAAGGAAACCAATCTCTTAAGTCATGTAATTGTTGATGTCTTGCACTGCAAGTCCATCAACACGATTACTTCCTGTCTTACTCATGTAATTGTGGACACCTTGCACTGCAAGTCTATCGCACAATGAAACAAGTCTTGATAGTTGACAAGATTGGAAAGGCATCTAAAACACTTTATATTTAGTTGAGGAACATAACTTTTAATCTAATATATACATCATATATGTATCTTAGAAGGATTATAATTTATTAAAACAACTAATTTTATTAAGTTTTAATTATTCTAAGAATTGGATTTATTTTGGTTTGGTTCTGTGATTTCAGGTTCAATAACCGAAACCTTTTGATCCTGTATACTGCTTTAGTGTCGATCGACACAATTCTACCAAAACCAAATTAGGATAACCGATCAATCCAATCGACTCAGTTTCGATAACCAGTCAGTGTCGATCGACACTAAATTAGTATCGATCGACACCAACTAAATCAAATCAATCGCAATAAACCGTTCCAAGCGGTTTAACCAATTTTAACCAAGCTCGATAACCGGTCCAATCCAATTGAACCGATTATCTTAATCGCAAGGTCTGTGTCGACCGACACAACTCTTGTGTCGATCGTCACAAGGCGAAATTAAGTTCGGGTTTTCGCCCTGTGTCGATCGACGCCGGATTGGCATCGATCGACACCATGCGAGAAACCCCTAAAACGATTTCGAACAAAAACCCTAGCCAAGATTATTTGATCAAAACTCAATTTTAAGCATGCATATCAAATATACAATGATCCAGATTCAACTAATCTAATCAACATGCTACAGATTCAATAGAACCCTAAGGCTCTGATACCACTGAAGGAATTTCTAGCAGTTCTAATCAGGATTAGCAACCCTAGGTATAAATTCCAAGCCTAGGATCTAGGGTTCATGTTTACATCATTGAATCTACTTTAGATCTCGAAGATACCTGGAAGTTGTGCAGCGGAATGTGATCGGGTATTCGAGATTTTCTAGCCCCTCAAGTGTTGCGCCTCTACTGGTATCCACACGCACACAAACTGGAACGAGCGGGATTCTAGTGCCGTCAGTGATCGGATCTCTCAAGAGGTTTTCAGTTTCTCTAAAGTGTCTGTGTGTTAGGTCTAATTTGTGTAAAAGTCGTCCATATATCTTATATATGTCGACTTCTATTACGACCTGATTAACCGAAGTTAATCAAATCATAAACCAAAATCAGTATTTTGGTCTGCGATCTGTGTCGATCGATACACATGTTGTGTCGATCGACACTGCCTCAGAAACTTGTTATCGAATGCATATCATATATACATTCATCAGATCATTACGCTAATGATCAACCTCATATTCTACATCCAGTTTGCTTAGGTGTGTGACCCTGTAGGATCATATAATACTAGCAATGAGTTCTAAACTCATTGATCATAAGTGGCTTCTAGCAAAGCATTATGATTGCCTATTATTATATGACTGTCTCATCTCGACAATACAACTTTCACTTAGAGTAAATACAATATATTTCAGGACATTCCCAACAAAAATCTCCTTCGTCGGCTCCATATAGATTGTACGAGTCGGTTTCGTAGAGCTTGAAGGATTTTCCAGAAAGCTTCGTATAACTCCCGAAGGAAAGTGTGATTTAGCATTTGACCCTTTGCGTTTTTAGGAGCATTACACTCATATGTGTATTCCGATTCTTGAGGTTAATGGGACAACATTTAAATCTGGCTTGCGTAGAAGCGTTCTGCCATATTTTGAATCAAGTTTTGGGTTTGGAGGTCGGCGAGATATACTCGCCTTTGTAATGACTAAGACCAGAATGCTCGAAAGCGCCTAACTGGGTTTTGAGTTAAGTTTGAAGGTCAGCGAGATATACTCTACCTACAAACCTGAGATGATTGAGACCAGTGTGCTCGGAAGCGTCTTACTGGGTTTCGAAATTGAGTCCGAGGAATAGTAAGACGTATTCCTTCCACGGACATGTAATGTGTAGATCAGTGTGCTCGGAAGCGTCTTACTGGGTTTCGAAATTGATTCTGAGGAGTAGCAAGATGTACTCCTCTTGCGGACTTGTAATGTTTTGACCAGTGTGCTTGGAAGCGTCTTTCTGGGTTTTGACATCGAGTCCGAGAAATAACAAAACGTACTTCTCTTGCGGACCTATAATGATTTAGACCAGTGTGCTCGGAAGCGTTTTACTTGGTTTCTATTCAGAGAAGTAACAAAACGTTTTTCTCTTGTGGGATTATAATGATCAGACCAGTGTGCTCGGAAGCGTTTACTGGGTTTCGAGTCCGAGAAATAACAAATCGTTTTTCTCTTATAGACTTATAATGATTAGACCAGCATGCTCAGAAGCGCCTTGATGGGTTTCGAGGAGTTTTACGGTTGACTTTATTACTAGTGTGGGGGTCTGCCGTCTTACATTCCCAAGTCGGTCGTGTACTCAATAATGACGTCGTCGAGACCATTGTGTTGCATTTTACTGGGTTTAGATTTTCGATCCCGGTTTTCCGCGAAACTCTCGCCTCACATCTTCCGTTCACTAAAAATAAGCCGGTATCCGCAGGACTACCTTTCAAAGATACCGAACCAAGATATACTTGGTTAAAACGTCATTTCACCAGTGTGCTGAGTAGCGTTATACTGGATTTTTTAGGGTTTATTATAGTCTCCAGTACTGGTACTGCGGATTTGAAGACCTTTCAAAAACTCTTTTTCGGGATCCTACGTCGACCTCTCGACTTATGTTCCCTTCGCCGATAATAAACATATATAGCGCGCTTTATCTGTTGTTGGATGTAATAGAGCCTCAATCCACATTGGTCGTGTTGGCTTATATCCGTAAAAGATGTATGCGTTTGTCCGCTGCGGCCGTCAGCGGACAAGATAAGCTATTCCTAACGACTATGCATGCGATGTAATAGTAGGCGGATTCTAAGTTACAATGTTCATATCCGAATTTCGATCTAAGAAAAATAAATTATAATTGAAGTGAGAAAAGGGAGTTTGTTTTTGTTACCGG
Source organism: Orychophragmus violaceus (assembly GCA_030180135.1). Lineage (NCBI taxonomy): Eukaryota > Viridiplantae > Streptophyta > Magnoliopsida > Brassicales > Brassicaceae > Orychophragmus > Orychophragmus violaceus. The sequence goes on along the minus strand of CM058237.1, from coordinate 92,806,356 downwards.
ATGTCTTCATGAGAATTGTTGGGGAGCTAAACTTTTGCGGACGCGCCGTGCTTCTAGTTCTGATTTGTTTTCCCAAGTTGTTTGAGTGAATTGGCTGTACGAGCCGAGTGCCTTGAGAGTAGTCCGAATATGCCTCAAAATCGGTTGGAAAAGTTTTGCCTTTGGTTGAGAGGAGCGTCATGCTCGGAATTTCCGAGAAGAGTGGTCAGCTCAAAATTTCCGAGCTGGCTAGTTCGGAATTTCCGAGAAAAGTGGTTAGCTCGGAATTTCCGAGAAGAGAGTTCAGCTCGGAATTGATGTACATCTCCTGTTTAATTTGTGGGATTCTCTTAGTTATTAGTTTTACCCTCTTTGGTATACAAAGTTAAAAACTTGACAAAAAAAAAAACAAATTTAGGAATTTTTATTCCCTATTTTTATTATTTTAAAAAAATTATTAGAAAAATTCTAATTGGTAGAGTATTATCTTACATGTAAACTCGCTTTGACTATACATTGTAACGCATCATGATGTATCATCTATATGTAAAATAATCCATGAGTCGCGTCTTGTATTGGAATTTGGAATACATGTTTAGATGTGGACTGTGGAGGAAGAGTAGCTACGATTCGTTCGGGACATTCATTATCACTATTAGATGGAGATTGGAGAAAGTATCCGCATAAGGTCATTGCAAGTTTTTTTGACTGATCAATCGTTTTTTATAATCTATGCAAAATCTCATTGGTCTAATATTCTTATTTATTGATTTGAACATATATTCTCACATCTATTTTACAGTTTTTATCGGCATTGTATATCTTTTTTATATATATTCATATGCACATTATATGTATGATTTTGATTAGATTATTTTCTCTTCAGATGTTTGTAATATTTCTAAACCGTAGATTCCATGGGAGTTTTGAAGAAATAAAAACAGTGTTAAAAATTAAAACAAACTCTATATAATAAGAAAAGAGATACATTTGATTTTTTTTTTTTTTAAGAAAAGGATTTTCATATTAAAAGCAAAAGAAAAGAAAATATTACAAACCCCCATGGGCTAGTGTTGGCACAAGGCCCATAATCATAACATCAAAAGATCCAAGTTGAACCCATACCCATTTGTTTCCCTTCCCGAGAGCTAAACGACCCAAACGAATTTATGGCCAGAGTTAAATGCCTTTACCCACTCTTCATCTACCTCTATGATATCGAAAGATACTCAAGCGGTTCTCAGATCAAACATGCAGGAGATCTTCATCAAAGTCGAGCCGTTTACAGCCATAGATGGAGCATCTTAGCTGCCATCGTCGGGCTTCTTTCCCTGTAGCTGTCGATCCTATTTCGCAGTTGACGATCCACCAGTTTCTTTATCGCCTCTGAACCCCGAAAGGTATTTCTATGCAGCCTCGAGTTTCTCTCTGTCCAGATCCAGTATATTACAGATTGCCAAGCCAGATAAACTAATCGCTTGAGATATTTGTTGCCTTGAAGGTTCTGTAATTGCAGTAGTGAGCCATGCCAATCTCTGGTCCCTACCAGATTGCACTTTGTTGCCGCAAAATCCCATATGTCCCAGCTATAATTGCACTCAAATAAAAGATGATCTCTGCTTTCTGCAGTAGAGTTGCATAGCAGGCAAAGGTGGTCAGTTCTGAGCCCCCAGTTGAGAAGCCTATCACGCGTGGGGTATCGGTTAAGCACAAATAACCAAGCCAGGAAGTTCTGCTTCGGGATACCTCCGGCATTCCAAACCACATCTTTCCAAGGTACAAGTTCTTCCTGAGGTCTTAACTTCGCATAGATTATTCCTGTTTTGTACTTGGAGCTAACATATCCATCCACTTCCCACTCATAGTAGTCTTCTTCCTCTGTCAAGGAAAGGGTAGTCAAATATGCTTGGAGGTTAACCTGGTTGTCTGATCTAGCCGCTGGAAGCAGCCAATTTACGTTCAGTTGCAAACTAGCAAGAGTTGAGCTTTGGTTAATGCCTCCTCTAAAGCTTCTCCCACTGTCAAGGTACGCCTCCAGCTTTCCAAATGGTGACCAATTATCTAGCCAGAACCTACAATTCATTCCATTGCCTACCCTTAGCTTGATCCAAGGGTAGATGTCGTCTCTGATCTTTAGTAATTTGTTTGCCAACCAGGACCTGTGACGATGGGGTTTAGCTGTCCAGAAGTTGGTGATCGAATCTTGATGAACCTCCTGCCTGTACCACGCAACCCAAACTGAACCTCCTTGGAAGAAAAGCAGCCAAATCAGCTTAAGGCAACAAGCTCTATTCCAGGTAAAGAGGTCACGTACTCCTAAACCCCCTGCTTCTTTAGACTTAGTCACTGATTCCCAAGAGACCCTAGCATTGTGATGCCCCTCCAGGTTCCCTTTCCATAAAAACATACTACAAATGGTGTTAATACGTCTTATGCATTCTTTTGGCAGGATACATGATGAACACCAGAATGTAGAGATACCTGTTGGAATTGTGTCCAGTAATCTCAGTACTGTCTCTAGAAAGTAAGAGTATGTCAATGATCAGACATAAGTCATATAATACTGGGGGTCATGATGGCTTGCTAGAGTCCGCTCATGATCTATAAGTCTTGGACTTATTGCCTTTATTATATGATCCCATATGGGTCACACGCCTAAGCTTACAGGAAAATGTGAAGGAACGGCTTAGCAGAAGTACGGTAAAAGTGCTAGGCATTTACTGTACTTAGAGAGAATAAAAGGGTTTGGCCACTGTGTGTCGATCGATGCACAAGGTGTGTCGATCGACACAGTGCGCGAACGCCTTCGAGTTATTTGGTATTTGGGCCAAATGGCCCAAGAGGAACCGGACGAGTTTTATAAATAAAACTCGAGTCTGTTTTCCTCTCCAACTCTAACCCAGCCGCCAACTCTCTCTCTCCTGCTGCGCCGATTCCCGTGTGGTCTAACAGCCTCTCTTCCTGCTTGGTGTGCGTGTGTGAACCTCTGGAGGAGTTATCACTTGGTGGCTCTCTGATCTCTGACCATACCATCCCTTTCCGCTGCATAAACAGGTATAAGGTGAGATCTACTTATGTTTCTATTCAAGTGAACCTAGATCCGCATGTTTAGGACTGTTGAATCTGAGAATTGAATCTGGATTAACACCTAAACATTCCTTCTGTGGTATCAGAGCTATTGGTTCTGGTTTTTCTTGTTTAGATTCATGTTTAGGATTGTTTAAAGAGGTGTTTTTGAATCAATCTACTGATAAGATTAAAACACTTAAGAAACAAGAATTGAATCCTAAACAAACAGTTGAAAAATCGCATGACCAAGCTATATTGATTTGGTATGCGACCTAAACTGATTTTTGCATCGACTGAGATCGCATTGCATCGATTGATGCAATGAATGGATCGATCGTTGCAACCGCGAGAGATCGACCACGATCGCATGGATCGATTAAACGATCGCATGGATCTCGCGTCGAAAATCTCTCGGCCAAGCCCGCTAACCGTCCGTGCAACGCGTGAGAGCATCGATCGATGCAGGATCGATGCACGATCGATGCAGGATCGATGCTGAGAGCATCGATCGATGCGGTTAGGGTTATGGCTCGGTTTAATTTGATTAAAACTTAAAACGTCACGGTTTAATAAACAGACTTAATAAATTTATTAAGTTCTGGTTAAACCGGGATAAGAAATCCAATGTCGTAAAAATTATTGGATTTAGTGCCTAAACCAGGATTTTCTAATTTGATTTGGTTGGACCAAATAAATTGAGAAAATCCGGTTTAGTAAATAACCGGTTGACAATTGTGGTCATCGTAGTAATTAAAATTTGGTTAGACCAATTTTAATGAACCAGACCGGTTATATCATTTAATTGGACAATTGGGTCATGTCTTGGACATGGACCAATTCTTGGGCCTCGGGCCAAGAAGTTAAAACAATTGGGCCAATTATTTGAATCTTTCTTCAGATTTAATTTAAAATTTATTTTATAAAATTATAAATCGATTTTAAATTAAAGTTTCCGAAATTTTGAAATTAGAAAGTTTCTTAAAATAGAAGTTTCTGGATTTGCATGTTTTGGATTTTAAGAAATTTCTAAAGTTAGAAAGTTTCCGGTTTTAGAAAGTTTCCAATTTTAGAAAGTTTCCAAAAATAGTAGGTTTCCAAAAATAGAAAGTTTCCGAAATAGTAATCTTCTATTTTGGGAATGAAATTTTAATAAACCTACGAACCTCAAATAATATCAAGCGTTGGATGTCTTGTCCAGGCTATGTCAGCTGTCGAAGCCCATTCAATTGTACTCATGGCCTTACAGTGTGAGGGTGTCTACTTTTGCGTGGGTAAGACGGTTTGTGATTCATAAATGTCATTGGGAGTCCCAGACATTAATGATTACATGACTGTATAGTCTGGTTTTCTTGACTAGGCCATCGGGAGTCCCGGGCCTTGAGACATCAGAGTGGATTGGGCCTCGGGCCCAGATTCACAACCAAGAGTTATATCACGGATATAATTAGCCAATATAGGGCTTACCGATATAAGCTAAGGTTGGGTGACGGCCAGTGGCCCACTTTAATCTTAGTTATATGTGGATCTTGGAATCATTATATTCTATTGAGGGTAACTGATGTTATTGAATATGATGCGTGATTAATCATATTAAATTTAATACGAGATTAATCATATTGAACATATTAACTAAAATCTTTTTATCTTATATATTTCAGCTATAACTAGCACAAACAATCAAAACACTTTCTCGATCCGGTCTGTCCTTGAGATGGACAAGCTGAACGGATCAAATTTCTTGACTTGGTCGCGGAACCTGAGGCTAGTCCTCAGGCAGGAGAGAAAGGACTATGTTCTTGAGAGAGCTCTCCCCGTGAGGATCGGGTCCAATGCCTCCCATGCAGTATATGATGCTTAGAAATAAGCATTATATTGATACGGTAGATGTGCGTGGTCTGATATTGGCTACCATGGACTCAGACTTGCGGAAGCAATATGAGAACATGGAGTCGCCAATAGAGATGATCAGCAGCCTGAAATTGAAATTTAAGGAGCAGATAAGAGTGGAGAGATACCAGTTGGTTAAGTCTCTCACTAGCTGCAAGCTACCAAATGATCATCCAGTGAGTCCTCATGTCAGTAAAATGATAGGTTACATTGATAACCTGAGGAAACTGGATTATCCAGTTAGCCAGGAATTGGCAACTGAGATCATTCTGCAGTCACTGCCGTCAAGCTATGATAAGTTCGTAAGGAACTATGTCAAGAAAGGCTTAACGAAGACATTGACTGAACTGCATGATATGCTCAAGACAGTTGAGCCAAATGAGAAGAGTACCCTGAACAATCTCATGAATGAGAAGGGTAGGTTTACTAAACCTAATGCTGACAAGGGTGAAGACAAAGTTGTCCAGATTTTGAATCATGGCAAGCGTGTGTCTTCAGAGCCCGAATCAGATATCTCTTACGTTGGTAAGTGCTGCTACTGTAATGAGACTGGGCATTGGAAGAGAAATTGCATTAAATTCATGGAAGATGATGAGGAGTTGAAGTCGATGTATGAAACTACTTCCTCAGGTATTCGTGTTATTACTTCAAGTTATACCTTATAGGTATTGGATACTGGTTGCAGCACTGATATTTGTTATAATATGCAGAGCCTGAGCAACAGTAGAACGTTGAAGGAAGGACAAGTGGAACTGCGTGTCTGGAAGGAGCTTGGGATGCTGCCTCAGCCGTAGGGTTTTCACTTATAGATCCCTTTGAGGCTTGGTTTTGTATTAAGTAATTGCTACAATGTACCTGCTTTAAGCAGAGTTGTCTTTCATTTTCTTGTAAGAATTTGAATGTTTTTCATTTTGATAAAAGACAAGTTTTTGTTCTTTTGATCTTAATGAAATATTAATTGTAGCACCCTATTCATGGAATGGGTTTTATATCTTAAACCAAAGATGCCTGAATGTAACATAAATACCGAATTGGTTTAAATCTGATGAATTAAACCTGATTTTTCCTGGCATAAAAGTCTTGGTCACATAGAGTAAGTCGGATTCAGAAATCCCATGGTTATGGACTGTTGGGCTCATTTGATAACATATCTTATGAGACTTGAATTCTACTTACTGGACAAATTGACAAAGGGCCCATCTTAGCTGAGCTAGAGATAGGCCCAAAGGCTTATTGGACATTGGACATACTAATGTATGTGGTCCGGTGAGCAGTAATGCCAGAGAAAATTTCATGTACTTCATTGTCTCTACTGATTAATTCAGTGAGTAAGACTGTGTTCATTTGATGAGACACAAGTCGGAATTCTTTGACATGGTCGAAAGAGTTCCAGAATGAGGTATAGAATCTGAGTGACAGAAGTATTAAGACTCTGAATTAAATCACGAGTGAGAATACTTGAGTCATCAGATGGTGTGATCATCTGAATGAGTGTGAAGTCGTTTCACAGCTCAATTCTCCTGAAAACCTTGAGGTGTTTTCTGTGAGAAAGAATCAGATCTTATTAGAAATGATTAAAGATGAGTCACACGAATCTTCCATGATATTATTTAAGAATAACGCTCTAGAAATATCTAAGTTTACGCTGAAAAAGTTCCACCAATATCAGTTGAAAGACACCACGTAAATGTGGATTGGAATCGATCCAAAATTCGTCTTTACTGAGTATTTGTAGTTGTGCTACTTCGCTGGTTGTCCTAGGGAAACCAAGCCTTGTAACTTTTACGTCCATACTGTTTTCTAAGAAGGGAAGTTACTTTCCAAGAAGAACAGTGGGAGTAAAAGTGTAACTCGAAGAATTTCGAGAAATACAGGAGGCTGCTCAACCTGTTGAGGAAGAGCAGCGGATGGATTTACAGATTTCTGTAGAATCTACACCTGTAGAGCCTGAAGTTCGCAGATATGAAAGAATCAGTCGCTAATCAGTTGAAAGACACCACGTAAATGTGGATTGGAATCGATCCAAAATTCGTCTTTACTGAGTATTTGTAGTTGTGCTACTTCGCTGGTTGTCCTAGGGAAACCAAGGCTTGTAACTTTTACGTCCATACTGTTTTCTAAGAAGGGAAGTTACTTTCCAAGAAGAACAGTGGGAGTAAAAGTGTAACTCGAAGAATTTCGAGAAATACAGGAGGCTGCTCAACCTGTTGAGGAAGAGCAGCGGATGGATTTACAGATTTCTGTAGAATCTACACCTGTAGAGCCTGAAGTTCGCAAATATGAAAGAATCAGTCGCTAATCCGAGAGTGAATTCTCGTCATTAGTTAAACCTGATGATCATTGAAAGTTCGCATGATCTGATGATCATTGAAAGCGACGAATCTGCGAAATTCAAAGAAGCGAAAGTGAGCATGGACTCCGAAAATTTACATTTTGTGTAAGTTAGCCTCATCGATCCATTCATGGATGGAAGCAAACATATCGGAGTTTGAATCTTCGTTCTGTTGAAGTAGTCAAGGTTTTGACTTGAACAGGAACGAAATGGAACTATACGTTTACTAATAGATAAATGGGAGCGATATTGCATTTCTCATATTGTATGTCGATGACATACTGATTCTCGGAAATAACGTCCCAATACTGCAGTCGGTAAAGGACTGGCTTGGGAGTTGGTTTTATGATTGACATGGGTAAAACCACGTAGTTCTTGGATTTTGGATCTAAAGATAGAGATCCAAAAGAGCTGGTAGGACAAAATCAGGATTCTTAAATTGACAAAGTCCCACACGTTTTCAGCATTCCAAGAAGGGTTTTATGCCAATGTCACATGGCATTACGTTAAGCAAGATACAGTGTCCTACGATAACTGCTGAGCTTGAATGCATGGATGAGATTCCATATGCGTCGGCAATTGGATCTATCATGTATGCCATGACAAGTACTTGTTTTGATGTTGCTTTAATGTTAAACAAGACAAGTAAAGACCAGTCAAATCCAGCAAAGAATCACTGGATTACCGTAAAGAATATCCTAAAGTATTTGAGGAATACTAAGGAAAATTCTTGATTGACGGAGAAAGTGAGGTGCTACAAGTCGATAGAGTCTGAAAGGCAAGTTTCCAACAGACAAAGATGATTTCCGGTCACAGTACGGTTATATCTTGTGTCTGTCTGGCGGTGCAAGGCACCGTTGCTGACTCCATGACTTAAGCTGAACATTTCGCAGCTTGGTAAGCGGCGAAAGAGGTAGTTTGGAAAGAAGAGTTCGTCACTGAACTTGATGTGATTCCCAGCATAGATGAGACTAGCTGCACATCAGAGGCCCAAACACCTTGAGGGTAGGTATAACCTATTCCGTGAGATAAATGAAAGAGATATTAAGTAGATCAGCAAGTTTCAACAAAAGAGAACGTTGCTAATCTATTAACAAAGCCACTCCTTAGGCCTAAGCACGAGTCACGGACTGTTGCTGTAGGATAAGTGAAATTAAGATGTAATCTAAATTTCAGTGGGAGTTAGTAAAGGGCTTTATTTAGTTATTGATATGTTCTTGTAAAACATTTTATGATGTTTATTGAAATTATTATTTCAAGATTATTTTAACTGTGATGAAATAATCGTTCCAAAGTGATATAAACCATTTTATAGGTCATCGAAGTAAGTGACTTGATCTTGAGTCATCAAAGTCATTTAGCTTGATCATGAGACCCTATATTTGAAATGAAGATGGATTATATCATTCTGTCCCTAGTCGAAGGTTGTTGAAATTGGAACACCAACAACCGTGAGAGACTGGATTGGTATGTGACTTATGACAAAGTCTCAGTGTGTCATAGATGCGCGGCATCAAAGTCAGTACATAGGTGTATGTTGGGAACATACGACCGGACAAGACCCGCTTATAAGAACTCTTCAGGATATTTATATCTGTGTCATAAGAGATTCTTACTACGACTATAGAGTATAGTCCTTAGACCTGAGTTCGCATGCATGTGACTGCACATGGACTGATGCACTTTGATCATTGTCTAACGCTATCGTTCTGCGATAGTTATAAGGACCTTGTTTGGGTACATTATGAAATGAGTAGTTTACAGTGATGGAACAAGACGGAATTTGTCCCTCCAATATAAATGGAGTGAATATCTCTAGGCCAATCGGAGATTTGAATACTGGAAAATGCATGGCCATGCTCAAACGGACTTTCCCGAGTCGTTTGGATTGTCAGTATCGAATCAGAGTCCGATGAACAAGATTAGGCTTTATAAGGATGACACTAATCTTGCCTTATGACTAATCGAGATATTGAGACAAAAGGATTATGAATACAGAGATTCCAGTACAAGTGGGAGATTGTTGGAATTGTGTCCAGTAATCTCAGTACTGTCTCTAGAAAGTAAGAGTATGTCAATGATCAGACATAAGTCATATAATACTGGGGGTCATGATGGCTTGCTAGAGTCCGCTCATGATCTATAAGTCTTGGACTTATTGCCTTTATTATATGATCCCATATGGGTCACACGCCTAAGCTTACAGGAAAATGTGAAGGAACGGCTTAGCAGAAGTACGGTAAAAGTGCTAGGCATTTACTGTACTTAGAGAGAATAAAAGGGTTTGGCCACTGTGTGTCGATCGATGCACAAGGTGTGTCGATCGACACAGTGCGCGAACGCCTTCGAGTTATTTGGTATTTGGGCCAAATGGCCCAAGAGGAACCGGACGAGTTTTATAAATAAAACTCGAGTCTGTTTTCCTCTCCAACTCTAACCCAGCCGCCAACTCTCTCTCTCCTGCTGCGCCGATTCCCGTGTGGTCTAGCAGCCTCTCTTCCTGCTTGGTGTGCGTGTATGAACCTCTGGAGGAGTTATCACTTGGTGGCTCTCTGATCTCTGACCATACCATCCCTTTCCGCTGCATAAACAGGTATAAGGTGAGATCTACTTATGTTTCTATTCAAGTGAACCTAGATCCGCATGTTTAGGACTGTTGAATCTGAGAATTGAATCTGGATTAACACCTAAACATTCCTTCAATACCCGCCACTACAGTTTTGATTAAGAGAAGCCTGCCTGCAAACGTTAGTGCTTTAACACTCCAGCAATTAACTCTTGTTTTGATTTGGTGTATCAGCATTTCACAGTTGCTTATACTCAGTTTTTTTGTGCATAGGGGGATTCCCAGATACCTCACCGGTAGTGATCCATGAGGCATGCCAGTGGAAAAGGAAATGAGATCACATTCATTTTGGGAGAGACCTGAGGCAAAGAAGCTAGACTTTTGAACACTAACAGCTAGGCCAGAGCGAAGTTCAAAATCCCTGAGAACTTGTAGGACATTCTGCACCGACTGAATAGACCCTTCAACAAATATCAATAAGTCATCTGCAAAGCCCAGGTGAGTCAGCTTAGTTTTTGAGCAGTACTGATGGTAGCCAATTCTTCCTTCCTCTGCCGCTTTGTTTAATAGTAGAGATAGGACATTCATAGACATTACAAACAGATAAGGGGACAATGGGTCCCCTTGTCTTAGGCCTCTCTTGCCTTTGAAGTATCCTTGCACTGTTCCATTGTAACCAACCGTAAAATTTGTTGTGCAGATGCAAGCTTTGATCCAAGCAAGAAACTGAGGAGGAACCATCAGACTCTCCAAGCAAGAGAGCAGAAAGGGCCAAGAAACACTATCAAATGCCTTAGCAGTATCCACTTTGATGGTAATTTTCTTCACTCCTGTCTCCTTATGATATCCATTGACTAGTTCTCCTGCTAGGATCGTATTCTCTACCAAGAGTCTATCTTTTACAAACGCAGTTTGATTAGGCAGGATTAGAGAAGGCAGAATCTGTTTAAATCTGTGCACCAGTAGTCTAGAGACCACCTTATAGAGAGAGTTTAGGCAAGAAATTGGTCTAAATTCAGTAATTTGGGAAGCACCTGGTCTTTTAGGCACCAATGTTAGGATAGTTGCATTTGTTGAAGCTGGCATGAATGCATCCTGAAAGAACTGCATAATTGATTTGATGACCTCCTCTCCTACAATATTCCAGCTTGCTTTATAGAATCCAGATGATAAACCATCCGGCCCAGGAGCCTTAGATGGATTAAGTCTGAACATTGTCTTTGTGATTTCAGCTTCAGAAGGTAAAGAAGTCAGGAGTCTTTTCTGGTCCTCGGTGCACCTGAATGGTATGATGGTCTGAAACCATTCCACAGTAGAGGAGACTTGGGCCACAGGCAAGATATCAGGACCCAAGATTGATTTGAAATAGCTTATCGCATGAGCACTCATATCCAAGGGATCAGTTAACATTACTCCATTGCTCAGTTGAAAGGCTCTAATTGAGTTAAAGCTTGTTCTTGCTTGACAAACACGAAAGAAGTAAGTTGTCAATAAATCCCCTTCTTTAAGCCAATTTATTCTCGATTTTTGTCTGAAATAGCACTCCTCAATGTGACGCAGGAAGTCCCATTTATCATGTAGTTCTTTCTCCTGAACAAATAAAGTAGAAGATGGTGACTGGAGCAGCTGTACCTGCACAACATTAAGCAAACTGTGAGCCTCACACACTCTCTTTTGTATTTGTGAATAGTTCTCTCTATTTAACTTCTTGAGCGCTCCCTTAATAGTTTTTTGCTTCCAACACAGGTAAGTAAGATTAGAAGCAACGCTTCCGGATTGAAACCACGCCTCATGTACCACATTCTGAAAGTCTGGATGCTTTGTGAGGTAGTTGAAGAATTTGAAAGGCCGGGTACCAGCTTGGGGCAGTTGAAAGGAAAGGTCAATGAGACAAGGGCTGTGATCAGAAAAGAGAGGGGGCAGGAAATGGGAAAGGCTATTGGGGAAGAGGTTGAGGAAGTGATAGTTAATCAAGAGCCTATCAAGTTTCTTGGCTATCGGATTCAAAGGCTGATTATTCGTCCACGTGAGAAGCGGCCCAATGTAACGAAGATCAAACATTTCCAGCTGAGTAAGGCAATCTCCAAACTCTATCATTCCTGAATCTAGAGTATTAACATCATAATTTGAATGTTCCATGTGATGCAGAATCTGATTGAAGTCGCCACCTAGCAACCATGGACAATTCTGGAGAGAAAGCGATTGCTGAAGATTTAGGAGCTCAATCCAAAGGTCTGTTCTTTCTGAACTAGTGTTTGATGCATACACAAAAGTAGCCACAAATTTGATTGAGTTAGAGAGTTTGACTTCACAGGTGATTGTCTGCCTTGACTGACATAAAACAGTGACCACAACCGGATTCCTCCAGATGAGGATGATCCTACCGTCGCCATCAGACAGGTGATTAGAAACATAGTTCCATCCAGGGCAAAGGTTAGACAAAATAGGGTTCAGGTTTGGATCTTTGATATGAGATTCTAAAATAGCACCAAAAAGGGGGTTATGACTATTAAGCCATTGACAAAAAGGCCGATGCTTATCCGGGTCATTTAGGCCACGGACATTCCAAAAAAATAGTTTACTACACATTAGGAAGAAGAATTGATCTCCCCTAGGGCAGGAGAGACCATAGAGCTAGATATAGTAGTAGGAATATTTACACTTTCAGGATGAATTAAAAGCTGATAGTTTAGAAAAGAAAGCTTTTGAGGGGGATGGGAACTTTCTGTTGACAAAGGGGGTGAGTTAAGAGAGGGATCAGAACGCGACCTTTTTAAGGAAGTTTTTTCTTTTTGAGCAGGGGGGCTATAAGGATAAGGAGAACCAGAAGGAGTAATAGCCGCTGGAAGCGCGACCACAAAAGGGTAATGAGGAGGGGGAATAGGAGGCAGAGTAGAGGAAGAAGTTGGAGGAACTATGGTTGAACTCTGTTTCACAGAAGAAGGGTTACTTGCCGCATTACTCATTTCCAAAGGTAACGATCTTTTTTCCATTGAGGTTGTGGCCACATTCTCCTTGGGAATACCATCCATGATCTTAGAATTAACTGTAGGATCACTTTCTGTTGAGGTAGCAGGAACATTCTTCTTTGAAGAGTCAACCTTAGCTTTGTAGACTTTAGTAGAGTGGTTTGCAAAGTCATTACCACTGGCAGCTTCTGAAGTCACTTTTTCTTTTTCCTTATCCTTTACAGGGGTGTTTCCTACTGTAGACTTTGCATTGTTTGTTGGCAATTTTGGAGCAGGAGGGATCAACAAGCAGTTTTTAGCAAAATGACCAAGCTCTTTGCAGTGCGAGCAAGTCGGAGGCAGCCACGGGTAGTGGACCAAAACCTCAACCATCTCACCAGTTTGCCTTGTAAACTCCACTATTTCCGGAAGCTCCTTTGTCAGGTTAACTTCCACTTTAACATGTGAGAGAGTAAGGCTTACCAAATTCTTTGTGAACTCATCTGTTTCTCTGGGGTCTCCTACCAATCCTGCCACAAAACTTAACCCTTGTTGGTGACGCAGGTCAAGCGGAATACCAGTGAGATGAGCCCATATTTGGATAGAGTCCATGGGTGGAGGTGAGGCAGCATTAGCAGAAGTCCATTGAGCTACATGGAACATGGAATCTCCCACATACCATAGCCCTTTATCAAGAATCTTAGTGCGGAGGTACTCACTCGGGATCCTTACTATCAAAGATCTAGAAAGAGGATTGTTATGTATCTCAAGTTTTTTTCCTTTTCCCCACATATGATTGAGAACGCTTTGGATTTGGTTGTAGGGTGGTGGCCTCCCATTGAAGTAACACACCAAGAAGTCTTTGTGTATTTCTGCCCCTCGCCGAAATACTTCATCCGGAATCAAAACCGTAGGTCTACCAGTAGTGGTGTAGGAGATAGGGGCAAGCCTACAGAGAGATTTGTCCTCAAACATTCTGATTTTCTCAGCCAGTGATGCAGGTTCCTTCACTTTTGTATTAGGAGCCTGGGGAACAGTGTTAGGTTTTGGGATTTGAGCGGTGCTAGGCAAGGGTTGGATTGGTTTGGTAATGGGAGGAAGGGTAGTAGAATTATTTGACCGGAGAGAAGATCCCAGAGCTGGATTAGTGTGGATTGGAGCTGATGGAGAAGAATGAAGTATGGTAAATTTTTCTGTTACTGTTGATGTTACTGTAGCAGGAGTTTCAGATCCAGTTTTTGGGGTACTGAAACTTTGAGCCAATAGATCGGCAGTGACAACAAGGGGCATCTCAACGTCCGTTGGAGCAGTAGTAGTAAGAGAGATATCAAGCTCCATATCCACGGATTCCTTTACCGGAATAGTTTGCAGAGAAGGAGAAGATACCTTAGCATTTGGGGAGACTAAAGGAGGAAAGAGAGATAGGGAAAGGGATGGATCAGGCGAGTCAGGAGGGACAAGGGGAGGCGGCAGCAGACAGTCACGAGCGGTGAGAGACGGCAGTTTCAGGGCGGAAGCAGAACTATTCGGGAACCAGCGGTTCTCCATAGGGAACCGTGCCTGAGAGAACAAGAAGGTTCTTTTTAAGAGATACATTTGATTTGAGTATAATTTTATAGTTTTATTGATTTATTAAAATAAACAAACAAAAGCACAAATATGAAATGATATTAGAGTCGGTACAAAAATTTGTTTCACATAACAATACTATAAACTCTTATAGTTATTTTCAAAAAAAAAAATCTCTTATAGTTTATGTTTTATTTATTAGTAATTATGTTTGTGGTCTACATTTGTATTTGCAAGGAATTCTACATATGCACATATGATATATTGTTCCATTATCTATTTTCATATCATGGCAACTGCATTTAAAACCTTTCGTTTTGTTTTTGCAATACATTCAGGAGCACTGCCGCAAACTCCATCGTACTCTTCCGCTGATTTACATCTACACCGAGCCTCCACATCTAGTAGTGGCGGACCCAGGCTCAGATTTTAGGGGGTTCAATAAGTGGGCTTTAGCCCAATATCAAAGAAAAATGAAAAAAAAAAACATGTAAATAAAGGCATATAAAGGGATTCGAACCAGGTTGAGGGGGGTCAAAGATCGGCTAAATGAACCAAATACGCTATGAACTCTATTGTTTCTTAAAGCAAAACACTAAAAGTATAAATTTAATCGGTGTCATATGACCCCCTATTCCCCAACGTAGGTCCGCCACTGACATCTAGTATGTACATTAACGACAAAAAGGCATAATTGTAAGTCGAAGAAAGACAAAAAGATATAACTGAAGCAGTTGTTTTTTCTTTTTTACTGAAAAACCATTTTTTTCACTAGAAATAATTTTCAGAATTTCCAACTAACCAATAAAAATCAAAAGAATACTAATATTATATATTATACCTTCAGCATGACTCAAGGTGAGTAACATGAACAAAATAGCAAACCGAATGATAGCAAATCATAAAATAGCCTACAGAAAAATTGCCGATTTTATTTGTGGATACCTATTGATGGTCTATTTGTTTAAATTTTTTTTACCAATACTCGTAATAAATATAGGCAATACTTGCTAAATATATATATATATATATATTTTTTTTTTTGGTCAAACACATTTTAAATATAACTATTTCTGTTAAATTAGAGGCAAAAGAGGCTAGAACTAATTCAACGAAATCAACGATTGGTTATTAATTTTTTGTTTTTTAAGAAGAAATCATTGATTTCCGTATTTTCTGAACTAATTAAGGATACTAGTTAACTTTCAACCTCCGCGCACGCACGGAGATTATATGGCCTACTCCTCATTTTAACCTTTTTTGGTTGTCTTATGTTTGTTGCATTCTCGTTAAATTGTGGTGCTTATCTCATTTTTAACCTTTTTTGGTTGTCTTATGTTTGTTGCATTCTCGTTAATTTGTGGTGCTTATCTTGTTCCATACGTTGTGGTTAAGTACTTGTTGTTACTGTTTTGGATGTGTATTTAGTTTGTTACAGCATATACAGACTGTTTTTTTATTGTGTTTTAAGTAACCGCGCGGTGACAAAAAAAAATAACGGCGAATACGGACAAGTTAAATAAAAAAAAACAGTATGTATATGCTGTATAATAAGAAACACCAGTATTTTATTTCTTATATTATGATTTGTTTTTGAGATTTTTATTTTAATAAAAAACAGTATGTATATGCTGTATAATAATCACATTTTGGGCCTTTTTGTAAGTCTGAGAAATTTTTGGGCAAAAACTGTAAATTCTCCAAAAAATGCAGATTTTTGTGCGCAGATCCCTGGAATCACATTGCAACGACCGATGCACATACTGCATCGACCATTGTAAGGCGATTTTGCAGCCAGTGAACTCTGTGAAACTATAAACAGTGCAGAAATGCTTCCAATGCTCACAGAACGTCCAATTGAGTTCCAAATGTGCCTAAACCTATAAAACACCTGAAAAGACTCCAAAACATACTAAAAAACTCGATAATAAAGACATATATCATGGTCGAAAGTCCTAAAAACTATGATATATCAACTCCCCCACACTTAGATTTTTCTTGCCCTCAAGCAAACAGAAAACCAAGATCCGGAAAAGAAGTTTGAAAACTTCGGAAACTCGTTTCATCGTAGAAGCACCACACTCAGATTCCCCTTAGTAAGCCACATGAAAATGAACCTGAAAATATCAAGACCAACATGTACTTCCCCCACACTTAGCAACTATCCTGAGTAAACTCCACAATCACATTCAGGGCATCCAAATTCATCATACTGACTTCTATAAGCTATTAAGTGCGCTCTCACCTATGGGGTATCGATCAAAGAACACATGGACTCTTACTCTGTTAGCACCTGACCACTCAACTATTGTTTCTGGTTCCTTTCTTCTCTTTTTCCTTCCTTAGGTGAGAAAATTAAGTCAAGTTAAAGGTGAAGTCAAGTAATGGATTCTCTGAATACCTGAAGTGATATGGGTGTCCTCAGTAGTCTGTGTTGGGTTTTCTAATAGTCATAGATCATCTGCAACCCATCAAATGGTCACTTAAGTTCCTGCAAGTGTGGTAATCTCCTCAAAAAGTCCTTGTTTCATACTCAATTTGACTCAATAAATCAAATTTGGACTGACTCTAAGAAAACAAAAGCAGTGCGTCAGGAGCTACCTCCCCACACTTGAAACAAACTATCCCCAGTGGTGTCAAGCTCAGGATTGGCGAGAAAAATTGGAATTAAGAGAATCCGAAAAAGTCAGAGAACCGTACCTGTCGTCGGCTTGCGTCGATCGATGCCACTAGTGATGTCGATCGACGCGAGGCTAATATGCTCGCGGTTATGTTGATAACCGGTGTCTGAATAGCAATTGAATCGGGAAACCGTAAATCGCATCTGCGTCGACCGACACAGTGTATGTGTCGATCGATTCTGAACGATTCTGCCTGTATCTCACGCTTTTGAACACACCAAAAACAGAAAAATCAAAAACACCAAATCAAAACGAAAAATAAAAATAAAAACGAACCTACTAGTGGGTTGCCTCCCACTCAGCGCTTGTTTAAAGTCAGTAGCTTGATTTTGGAAAAGAAATCGGACTTATGGGGGATTCAACAGAGACTTGGAGTGTCTCTGTGAATGTCTCTTCATCCAAGGTGGCGTATAAGCATCCGGATCATGAGATCTCCCAAGGAAAGAGCGAATAGAACCAGGGCGGGAGCGAAGTGTGGGTGGGATACTGCGTTTTTCTGCATTCACAGTTGATGGATTAGGAGGCTTAAGTTTAGAAAACCATACCTTTGCTTTGTTGGATGGAAGAGATTTGAAGCTTTCTGATTAAAAGCAGTTGCAGACTCTGAAGATGTTAGAGAAAGTTCAGAGTGAACTGCCATCTTCTCTTTTCCATTTGGAACCTCTGGTTCCACCTCAACACTGAAGCTCTGCCCATCAATGGTGGATTTCTGCAGTCTGTCCATCTTAAACTCCAAAGGTTGATCTCCCAGGTGGATAGCAATCAAACTCTGTCTCACATCAATTACAGCTCCAGCAGTAGCTAAGAATGATCTTCCAAGCAGAATAGGATCATCTGGCTCAATCTCATACTTCAGCACCACAAAGTCTGTTCGAATAAAGTAATTTCTAACTCTGAGAGGGTTGTTCTCAAGAACTCCTTCTGGATATCTCTTTGATCGATAGGCTATTACAAGAGCGATCCTAGTGGGCTGGAAATCCATCAGTCCCAATCTCACAGCCACAGTGTATGGCATTAGATTCACACTTGAGACAAGATCACACAATGATCTCTTGAATCTGTCCTTGTAGATAGAACAGTCTAACATAAAACCCCATGGATCATTTAGTTTCTCAAGAATCCTTCCATGAATAACAACACCGCACACTTCAGAGACCATCAAGACACTTTCGTCTTCAGTCATGTTACTAGAAATTAGGTCTGTAACACATCTCCTCACCATAGGAATGTTCTTAACAGCATCAATCAATTGGGCTTCAGTTAGCTTTTCTCTCATCATCTTCATGCACTTTTCTAGCTGAATCTCTTGCTTGGACTTCCTAGGGAAAGGAATCTTCGGTTTGTAGACTCTTTCTTCAGCTACAATCGGCTTCTCTGGAGAGACTGGCTGCTCACGCCCATGGTGTCGATCGACACTAAAGTGATGTCGATCGACATTGACACTTGAAAGTTGTGTCGACCGACACACATCTGTGTCGATCGATGCTGTATCTTCATCTCGAGAATGTCTCGGATTTTTCAGCTCCAAAGCAATAGTATCTTGATTCTGCTCAGCTCCATCTTCTGCCAAAGCTGCCTTAACATGTTCTGTCTGTATACTGGCTTCCACTTGCATTATCCTAACATCCATATTATCAACTCTGCTTGTCAAAGTCTCCAATTTTCCACTCAGATCCTGATACATGAATTCCATCTTTCCATTAAGATCTTGTGTCATCTTATTATTTCCAAGAAGTAGCTGCTCAAGCATGGACTCAACCTTTGTCTGCTCATTGGATGGGGAAGCTTGGTGAGATGAATAGCCATAATCATTTGATCTCGGAGCTTGTATCTGTTGACTTCTATATGTCTGTCCATGATAATCAACTCTATCTATATAATTCACCTCTGCAAACTCTTTAGCTACTGCATCAGATCAGATTTGCCTCTTCCTAACTAGGATGCTGTGGACATAATCCATCTTGTCTCTCATATCAGCTATCATCTCTGTCACCAAATCTCCGCCTCTCCTTGTCAGCATTCTTGACACTATTGCTAGTTATCATGTTCTCAAAAAGCTCTTTAGCTTCCTCTGAAGTCTTGGTATAGAAGTTCCCATTGCTTGCTGCATACATAGCTTTCTGATACCAAAAGTCCAAACCTCTGAAAAATGCACATAAAAGCTGCACCTCAGAGAAACCATGGTGTGGAAAATCTCTTTGGTACCTTTTGAATCTCATCCAAGCTGCCTTAAAAGACTCTGTAGGTTCCTGCTCGAATGTCAAGAGGTCATGCCTAAGCTGTTCGGATCGAGCATCATCATAAAAGTGTCTAAGGAACTCCTTCTTGGCTACATCCCAAGTGGTCAAAGATCCTGGTGGTAGCTGTTTCAGCCAGTAAGCTGCTTCCCCTTTTAGAGAGAATGGGAAGAGCTAACAGAAAAGATAATCTGAAGAGACTCCCTCAGCCTTGATACTGCTAGCTAATTCCTCAAATGTGTCTATGTGATCCATAGGATGCTCAATAGAAAAACCATGGAACTAATGTCGTCCAACCAATGCGTAGTATTCTGGTTTCAGCCTGAATTCAGATCTGGTAAATGGAGGTGTTCGAATCGCAGACCGATTAGCATAGAATATATCTGGTCTGTTATAGTCAGCAAGTGTCTTCTTCTGACCAGCCTCTTGCCGTGTAGGTTCCGCGCCCACGGCAACCTCTGGTATGATGGGGTTTCCTTCCCCATCCAGTTTCTGACCCTTCGCGTTGCGTATATGACCCTCTTGGTCTCGTAAAATGCCGTCCTCGCCGCGAATTAGAATCACAGGTTCCATAGAGAAAAACCTGCTAAACGTTCAAGTGCTCGGTATCTCGGGTTTCGCTTTGTGTCGATCGATGCAGGAACAACGTCGATCGATGCAGTCTGAAACGATGTCGATCGACACACATGACCGTGTCGATCGATGCAGTGCGATTCTAGGCGTACCTGAAACACAAGAAGAAAAGAAAAATAAGTAACCAAAAACCAAAAACCTAGTCTAATCCTTAAGTTCAAATCTATCAAAGACTCAAAAGAGTCCCCGGCAACGGCGCAAAAAACTTGATACGATCAGGTTATAATCCCCAGATCTACACTGCAAGTGCACAGATGTGAACCAGTAGTATATAAAGTATCGAATCCACAGAGACTTTAGATTCTTGCGATAGATTGTAAAAAGTCGAATTAAGCTAGGTAAAGCAGTAAATCAAGCAATAAAGTAAATAGATCGGTTTGTAAGCAAGAAGGCAAAGCGTCAAGTCTAGGGAGTTCTCAGGAAATTAGGAACATAAGCTAATCAATCAATCGAGATCTAATTAGGAACTGTTCTATAACTAGAGTCACAGAATTATAACAGACCAACTTTCTTTGCGAATATTATCTATGTCTAACAACCTAGCAAGCTAACTTTCGTTGTGAATCCTAGAGTTCCAAACAAGCATTAATCTCAGGTTCTTTCGTTCACAATTCTCCTAAGCCAAATTCCTTTGCGAATAGTCAAATTGCTCATCTAGGTTCTTTCTAGTTAATTAATCAGACATGGAAGATGAAACAAAAGACATGATGAATAGAATACTGAATATCATAAAACAGAATAAGAAATAGGGGTTTGAAATCTTCTCTCTGTCGAGTATCTGATCAGCCCCTAAAACTCTCTGAATGTAAAATAAAGCGTAGCCTAAACAAGTGGCTAAAAACCCTAATATAATGATCTAATCACGTTTTGGGCCTTTTTGTAAGTCTGGGAAACTTCCGGGCAAAAACTTTAAATTCTCCAAAAATGCAGATTTTTGTGCGCAGATCCCTGGAATCACCTTGCAATGATCGATGCACATACTGCATCGACCATTACAGGGCGATTTCGCAGCCAGTGAACTCTGTGAAACCTCTAAACAGTGCAGAAATGCTCCCAATGCTCCCAAAACGTCCAATTCAGCTCCAAATGTGCCTAAAACCTGTAAAACACCAGAAAAGACCTCAAAACATACTAAAAGACTCGATAATAAAGACATATATCATGGTCGAAAGTCCTAAAAACCATGATATATCAGAGAGGCCGCTCGGAATTTCCGAGAAGAGAGGTTAGCTCGAAATTTCCGAGAAGAGAGGCCGGATCCGAATTTCCGAGAAGAGAGGTCAGCTCGGAATTTCCGTGGAGAGAGGCCAGCTCGGAATTTCCGAGAAGAGAGGCCAGCTCGGAATTTCCTAGAAGAGAGTGATATGATCAGGTTTTAATCCCCAGATCTACACTGCAAGTTCACAGACGTGAACCAGTAGTATATAGGGTATCAAATCCACAAAGACGCTAGATTCTTGCGGTAGATTGTAGAACGTCGAAATAAGCTAGGTAAAGCAGTATGAAAGCAGTAAATCAAGCAATAAAGTAAATAGATCGGTTTGTAAGCAAGAAGGCAAAGCGTCAAGTCTAGGGAGTTCTCAGAAAATTAGGAACATAAGCTAATCAATCAATCGAGATCTAATTAGGAACTGTTCTAGAACTAGAATCACATAATTATAAAAGACCAATTTTCGTTGCGAATATTATCTATGTCTAACAACCTAGCAAGCTAACTTTCGTTGTGAATCCTAGAGTTCTAAACAAGCATTAATCTCAGGTTCTTTCGTTCACAATTCTCCTAAGCCAAATTCCTTTGCGAATAGTCAAATTGCTCATCTAGGTTCTTTCTAGTTAATTAGTCAACTGTCGTTGCAGAAATCAACCTAACAACATAAATCTGGGTAGCTTATTCAGATTAAGCATTAAGAACAACTCTAGATGAAGAACTAGAAAGATATGAATCCTTACATATTGATCAACCTATAATTCCATGAAATCCCTTGTGAGAATCCCTAAACCTAACTGGTAAACTACTCAGACATGGCAGATGAAACAAAAGACATGATGAATAGAATACTGAATATCATAAAACAGAATAAGAAATAGGGGTTTGAAATCTTCTCTCTGTCGAGTATCTGATCAGCCCCTAAAACTCTTTGAATGTAAAATAAAGCGTAGCCTAAACAAGTGGCTAAAAACCCTAGTATAATGATCTAATCACGTTTTGGGCCTTTTTGTAAGTCTGGGAAACTTTTGGGCAAAAACTTTAATTCTCCAAAAATGCAGATTTTTCTGCGCAGATATTTGGAATCACCTTGCAACGACCGATGCACATACTGTTGGATCATCCTAGGATCTAGGGTTTGTTATATTGAAATTACCAACATCGTTCTTACCTCGGATCTGGCAGTGGAATGGAATGGTGAACGAGATTTAGCGAATCAAGTGCTTCGCCTCTACCAAGCACACACTCACACAACCTGGAACGCCGGGATGCTAGTGCCGGATTCAGGGAATGAGTTTTCGATGTCTCTGCTTTTCTCTCTGAGAATCCCAGTGACGGCTAGGGTCCAGGTCGACCATATAAGCCTTTATATATCGACCTGGAAATGACATGACAAAACCATCGGAGAAGCCCGACTCGTTTACGTCAAAACCCGATATGTATCAATCGAGACACTTACTGTGTCGATCGACACACTGATAGGTCAAGAATTAATCCCTATACTAAACTGCAAGTGAACAGCAATGTCAAAGTAGTATATAGGGTTATCGAATCCACAGGGACACTTGGTCTCAAGAGAATCAAACTGTAGGAAATCAATACTAGAAATAAGCAATGTGATTGTATTTAAAAGCAATGCAAGAAAGTAAATCAGTAGCAGAGATTGTTGGTTGTGAAAGCAAGTAATTAAAAGCGTCAAGCTTAGGATATTCTCAGGAAATCAGACAAGCAGACAGTTCATTCAGCAAGGATCTAATTAAGCACAGTTCTAGAACTCAAAACACAGATATAGAATTAACCAAATTCCTTTGCGATAATTCTCTAAGTCTAAGTGCAGCAAACCAAACTTCCGTTTGCGAGAACTAACAGATTAAACTAGCAATAAGTCCAAGTTTGATATGTTCACAATTATCCTAAACCAAACTTCCGTTTGCGCAAAGTTTAATTGCCCAATTTAATTAGTTCAGATTCCTAAACCCCACTTCCGTGACGTATTTAGCAACCTAAGATCTAGATTCTAATTGATCAGGTTAGAGCTAGCTTTAAGCACAATTAAATTGAAGAACAGATATAGTTTGAATCCTTAACTGAAATTGAACAAGTCTAACAAGTCATGAAATCCTATGTGAGAAACCCTAAGCCTAACTAGGAATCTACTCAGACATAGATAATGAAATCATAATCATAGAATAAGTAAATTGCATAAAAGAATAAGAGTAAAAGGGGTTCGAAATCTTCTCCAAATACAGATGAAGTAACAGGTTCAGATCAGCCCCAAAAGCTCTAAAATCCTCTGCTCTTAATTATAAATTGCGTAATGTAAAAAGTATAAAGCGTATCTAATTAAAACTCTAAAAACTCTATTATATAGGCATAATCTCGGATGGGGCTTCTGTGTAAATACTGGAACTATCTTGGGCTTCTTTGTAAATCTTCAATACTTGTCAAACCGACGTGTACGGCCCATCTCGCGACTGCATCGATCGATGCTTTGAGTGCAACGATCGACGCATGATCAATTATACGAACAGTGAGTTAAGCTCTCGGCCAAAACGTCCCAAAAGTCCCAAAATGCTCCAAATATCTCCAATTAGCTCCAATCCTGATTTAACCTGTAAAAGACTCTAAACAAAGACAAAAGACACTAAAACACATCTATATCATGGTCTAAAATGGGTAAAAACCATGATATATCAACTCCCCCACACTTAGCCTTTGCTTGCCCTCAAGCAAAACAGAGAACTAAAACATGGTGAAGAGGTTTGAAAACTCTTCAGAAACTCATTTCATCCTAGAAGCTACAATACTCAGATTCCCCTTAGTAAACCACTGAAAGAATCAACCACAGGATATCAAGACCAACATGTACTTCCCCCACACTTAGCAACTGTCCTAGGTAAACTCCACAATCACATTCAAGCATTCAAATTCTCCCTACTGACTTCTGCAAGTATTTAAGTGCGGTCTCACCTAAGGAGTATCGATCTAAAGGCACATGGATTCTTACCTAGTCAGCTCTAGACCACCATACTATCTTTCTCTAGTCCCTTTCTTCTCTTTCCCTTCCTTAACAACTGATTTTTCCCACATTGGGTATCATTTTATTTTTTTTATCAGTGTTCTTCCCGTTATGGGGTGTACTTTGGACACATTCCATGGATCACATGAGAGAAAATAGTGTTTGCTACCATTCCCATGACCACTTCGGAGTTACTAACTCATCCTCAGTTTATTATCTTTTTTTTTTACTTTATAGAAGGGGAGAAGGGAACTAAATAGGACAGGTTTACAGGCTGTGTCAGAACTAACAGGGAATCCGGCATAAAGTATACCAAGCCCTTAGGTGAGAAATCTAAGTCAGTATTAAGTTGAAGTCAGTAAAAGGATCCTCTGATACCTGAGGTGATGTGGGTGTTCCCAGTAGGTTGATCCGTGTCTGAGTTTTCTAATAGTCAGAGATAGATCCTGCAACTTCATCCCAATGGTTACTTAAGTTCCTGCAAGTCTTGTAAATCATCTCAGAAAATCATAGTTTCTTACTTAAACAGTTTTGACTCAATAAAACAAAATTTTTTTTGAAAAACAGACTGACTCTTAAGAAAACAGAAAGATAAGCGTCAGTAGCACCTCCCCCACACTTAAGACACACTGTCCCCAGTAGTGTCCAGCGAAGGATCGGTAAAAAGAAAATAAAAAAAATTGAAAAGGTGAAATTATGTCTGTCGGGTTACCTCTGTCGCACAGCATCGATCGGTGCATTAGATGCATCGACCGTTACTTGGCGATTTTCGTTTATAGTCGATCGTTGCTTAGGACCGCAACGATCGCTGCAATGCGATTCCTTTCGTGTTGTGACGATCGACACTGAAGTGCGTCGATCGTTGCACTGCGATTTCGTCCGAGACCTGCAAACATGACTGCACCAAAAACAGAAACAAAACGTAAAATCCTAACAAAAACACCAAAAATTAAAAAGAAAAACACTAGTACCTAACGGTGGGTTGCCTCCCACCCAGCGCTTGTTTAAGGTCAATAGCTTGACCGGACGGATGGGAATTTTCAAGCTCCAGAAGATCCTGACAGAGACTTTTTCTGTCTCTGTTCAAGTCTCCTCATCCATGGTGGAGAATAGGCTGTTGCAGAATGCTTCAGTCCAAGAAAAGATGGAGTAAAATGCGCTCCAGGATCTATTATCACAGTCTCATTTAGCTGCTCATCATCTGCTTCCAAGATCTTGAAAGTCTGTCCATCTATCAGTGGCTTCCGCAGCTTCTCCATCTCATATCGCAGTGTCTCATCTCCCAGGTGGAGGTCTATTACACTCTGTCTAACATCAATCACAGCTCCTGCTGTAGCCAAGAATGGTCTCCCAAGCAATAAAGCTTCATCCGGATCGCAGGCATATTTCAGCACAAGGAAGTCCGTTGGAACTAAGTAGTTTCCAACTCTTACCGGAATATCCATAAGGAGCCCTTCAGGAACTCGCATGGACTGATCAGCTAGGATAAGACGTGTCCTAGTAGGAGTAAAATCCAACATACCCAGCTTCTCTGCCACAGAGTAAGGCATTATGCTCCCAGCAGCTCCTAAATCACACAGAGAACGCCTAAAACTATCCTCAAAGATAGAACAATCAAGTACAAAGACTCCAGGATCAGGCAGTTTCTTTGGGACCTTAGTTAACAGAACATCACTAATATGCTGAGGAACTATTATCACCCATTCTCTCAGCTCTTCATCTAATGGCAACATCTTGTTCAAATATTTCTGAACACATGGATGATAAGGTGGATCATCAGATGATGGAATTTCTTCCAAGTCTTCACCACTCTTTTCTAGCTTTTTCAGCTCTTCAATCTCTTGTTTAATCACTTCAGACACCTTGGGACACTGCCTAATGGCTTGTGCATAAACATCCTCTTGAGTGATCTCAGATATATCAGGGAACAGGCGGGCTAGTTCTGCATCAATCTCATTCTCATCCGATAACTCTGTCTGTTCACGATCTGCATCGATCGACACGAGAGGTGTGTCGATCGTTGCAATGCGATCGTCACAACTTCTACCCGAGAGTTTTTCACAGAAATCCGAAAATTCTTCCTCTGTCACCAACTCAGCTGTACTTAACTCAAATTTCTCCCCTAGATAAGATCCATCATTAATCATTACAGACCAGGCCTTAACATGAGTGTCTGCAACTCCTTTTCCCTTCAGTGAGCTAGACATCTGATTCACCTGAGTGTCCAACTGCTTCATATGAGTGCTCAGTGACTCAAACTTCCCATTGAGGTCTTGATATACAGCGTCCAGCTTCTTATTGTTGTCCACAGAAAGCTTGGTTTGACTCTCTATCAGTTGCTCCATCATAGCCTCCATTTTGCTCTCATGGGCTGTAGGTGCAGGAGGAGTCTGATAGGATGTAGATCCATAGGTTCTCTGAGTACCTTGTCCATAGGTCTTCTGAAAACCACCATTCTGTCCTCCATTTGAGAATCTGTTCCCCTGTTGATTACTAAATCTATTACCTTGGAAACTGGAACCTCCTATGAAATTCACATCTTCTTCCTGAGTGTCCTCCTCAGTCTGAATCACCTCTACATCTTGGGCAAAGTGGACAGCTTTTTTACTTGTCAGGAGATTGTAAACTGTGTCCAATCTGGATTTTATGTTAGCTATATCAGAATTCTCTACGGTTCCACCAGATTTCTTCCTCCTTTCATCCATCGTCTTGCAACTGTTGCTGCCAATCAGATTCTCTATCAACTGCTTAGCTTGTGTAGGAGTCCTGGTGTTGAAGTTAGCATTGCTGGAATTATCCAGCGCAGTCTGATAAGGGAGATCTATGCCTCTGAAGAAGATACCAATCAGCTGTACTTCTGTGAATCCTTGGTGTGGACAGTCACGCTGATACTGCTTAAATCTCATCCATGCAGTCTTCAAGGGCTCTACAGCTCCTTGGGAAAAGGTGAGTATGTCCTGTCTGGACTGGTCCGAGCGTGCATCATCATAAAAGTGACG
The DNA here is from genome assembly GCA_030180135.1 of Orychophragmus violaceus. Classification (NCBI taxonomy): domain Eukaryota; kingdom Viridiplantae; phylum Streptophyta; class Magnoliopsida; order Brassicales; family Brassicaceae; genus Orychophragmus; species Orychophragmus violaceus. The sequence continues at coordinate 92,779,230 of CM058237.1, read as the reverse complement.
CAGGAACTCACTCTTCAAGGCTGTCCAAGTAGTGTACTGACCAGGTGCCAGTTGTCTCAGCCATGCACTAGCGTCTCCAGCAAGACTGTGCGGAAATAGCTTAAGGAACAAGTAGTCCGGGCATACTCCTTCATACTTCATGCCAGTGACGATGTCCTCAAACTTGTCAATGTGATCCATAGGCTGCTCAGATTGAAGACCATGAAAAGCAATCTGCCTCATCAGCTGGTAGTAGATGGTTTTCACCTCAAAATCATTCCTCTCAAAAGCAGGAAGCACTAGAGCTGCTCGGTTTGCATGAAACTCATCAGGTCTATTGTAGTCAGCTAGTGTCCTCTCATGAACTACCATCTCTCTACCTTGAGCTTGCCCTGGCGGTTGTAGCTCAGGTTCAGGGGGATCAGGGATGACATTCCCTTCAGCATCAACCCGATGCCCAGCAGCATTGTACGGGTTGTTATCTTGGTCCCTCAGGGTACCTTCAGCATCTGGTATCAAGATCAGACGTTCTCGAACCATTCTCTCTCTCTTTTCTCTTCTGATAGTCCTCTCTAGACGTCCAAGTTCCTCTAGGTTGAGATTAACTAAGCTCGAGTTCGGATTACTTCGAGTGTTCTGCGTTGGCATAAACTGTCTGTAATCGTCCAGCAACGATCGATGCTACCAGTGCAACGATCGATCCAATCTCAGAATCGCCCAGTGACGATCGACGCAAGGTGTGCAACGATCGACGCAAGGCGAATTCGGTACCTGCGACAGAAAGAAACAGAGAGAAGATCAGCAAAAATCAAAAATAAAAACGAAAAACAAAAACGAAAAAAGAAAAATTCCTAGTAAAACCCCTAAGTTCGGTCCTATCGAAGACTCTAAGAGTCCCCGGCAACGGCGCCAAAAACTTGATAGGTCAAGAATTAATCCCTATACTAAACTGCAAGTGAACAGCAATGTCAAAGTAGTATATAGGGTTATCGAATCCACAGGGACACTTGGTCTCAAGAGAATCAAACTGTAGGAAATCAATACTAGAAATAAGCAATGTGATTGTATTTAAAAGCAATGCAAGAAAGTAAATCAGTAGCAGAGATTGTTGGTTGTGAAAGCAAGTAATTAAAAGCGTCAAGCTTAGGATATTCTCAGGAAATCAGACAAGCAGACAGTTCATTCAGCAAGGATCTAATTAAGCACAGTTCTAGAACTCAAAACACAGATATAGAATTAACCAAATTCCTTTGCGATAATTCTCTAAGTCTAAGTGCAGCAAACCAAACTTCCGTTTGCGAGAACTAACAGATTAAACTAGCAATAAGTCCAAGTTTGATATGTTCACAATTATCCTAAACCAAACTTCCGTTTGCGCAAAGTTTAATTGCCCAATTTAATTAGTTCAGATTCCTAAACCCCACTTCCGTGACGTATTTAGCAACCTAAGATCTAGATTCTAATTGATCAGGTTAGAACTAGCTTTAAGCACAATTAAATTGAAGAACAGATATAGTTTGAATCCTTAACTGAAATTGAACAAGTCTAACAAGTCATGAAATCCTATGTGAGAAACCCTAAGCCTAACTAGGAATCTACTCAGACATAGATAATGAAATCATAATCATAGAATAAGTAAATTGCATAAAAGAATAAGAGTAAAAGGGGTTCGAAATCTTCTCCAAATACAGATGAAGTAACAGGTTCAGATCAGCCCCAAAAGCTCTAAAATCCTCTGCTCTTAATTATAAATTGCGTAATGTAAAAAGTATAAAGCGTATCTAATTAAAACTCTAAAAACTCTATTATATAGGCATAATCTCGGATGGGGCTTCTGTGTAAATACTGGAACTATCTTGGGCTTCTTTGTAAATCTTCAATACTTGTCAAACCGACGTGTACGGCCCATCTCGCGACTGCATCGATCGATGCTTTGAGTGCAACGATCGACGCATGATCAATTATACGAACAGTGAGTTAAGCTCTCGGCCAAAACGTCCCAAAAGTCCCAAAATGCTCCAAATATCTCCAATTAGCTCCAATCCTGATTTAACCTGTAAAAGACTCTAAACAAAGACAAAAGACACTAAAACACATCTATATCATGGTCTAAAATGGGTAAAAACCATGATATATCACACACCTTCCCGAAAAGCCTGCATCGATCGACACACTCATGTATCGATCGACACATACATCATAAAACTCTATGTCAATGTGTATCCAATACACATCAACGTGATCATTATCAAATGATCATTCCCATATGTTAGCTTCCAGATTGCTTAGGTGTGTGACCCTATAGGATCATATATTACTGGCAGTAAGTATACAACTTACAAATTACAAGAGGCTTCTAGCAAAGCATTACAATCACCAGTATTATACTAACGATTGATCTCGATACACAACTACTATCAGGAGTGAGTACAAGTGTGATTTCAGGACACAATCCCAACAATCTCCCACTTGTACTGGAATCATCAATTCCTACAATCCTTTTGTCTCTATATCTCGATTTGGCATAAGACAAGATTAGTGTCATTCTTATTAAGCCAATATCATGTTTATCGAACTCCTGATCTATACTGAACAAAAACAAACAACTGAACTACAGTTCGTTTGAGTGCGGCCACACATTTTCTCAGCATAAAATCTTCGATAGGCCCTGAGATATTTATCTCCCGTTATTCAGGAGGGACAAATCCCATCTTGTTCCATCCCTGTTCCTTTACACACTTCATGATACACCTGAGCAGTGCCTTTATAGCCGCCAGTTACGGATCGACGTTTGACAAGGTCAAGGTGCACCAATTCACATGCAAGAAAGCATGATGAACTCAGGTCTAAGGACTATACTCAATAGTCGTAATGAGAACCTCTCATGACACATATATAACTATCCTGGAGACTTCTCATTAGCGGGTCACGTCCGATAATATGTTCACCAACATATATCTATGTGACTGACTGTGATACTCATATCATTGACTCCATGAAACTTAGTCAACAGTCACCTCACAAGCTAGTCTCTCGCGGTTATTATTGTCCCACTTTAACAACCTCGACTAGGGACACATCATAATTTATGTCATTTGTTACTTATAGGGTTTCATGATTAAGTCCTCAACTTGATGGCCTATAATATGATATAAACTTATTTTTGGACCATTATTTAATTATCCAATAGTCAAATAATGTTGATGTCAGTTTTTTTTTTCATAAACATGACCATATCATATCTATCTGAACATCATAACTAAACTAACTCCCACTAGAATCAAGACCAAGTCTTCAGATGTCTAGTACCTACAGCAACAGTGTTCAACTCGTGCTTAGGTTGTGAGAGATGCTGTGGTGTTCTTGCTTGGAACCATTCCAACAAACCACAACGCTATTCTTTAATGAGCACTATTCTACGGTCCTCTGCTTGGAAAACTTTCCAACAGACAGTACCGTTACACAGGCAAAATGACATAACCAGGTTACAACCAGGAGTCATCTTTGTCCGTCTAACTACTCATAACTGATTCGTCTTTTTCTCAGTTGTACAAGAATCTATCCTTAGTGTTTCTCAAACACTTGGGGATATACCTTACAACTGTCCAGTGACTTTTACCGGAACAAATTGGTATCTTCTCGTCATGCTCTATGCGTCAGCTGCATTTAGACGAGCGCAAAATATTGCATTCATGATGGATTCTATTGCTTAAGCAAAAGGAATCACACTCATAGACACTAGCTCAGCCAGTGTCCAAGACACTTCATCTTGCTAAGATCATTGCCATAAGACCTTTGGTGTGAAGCCATCCTTGGAATCATGCATATTGGAACTGTCCAGTACCTTATAATCGTAAGGATTCTGACACGATCCAATTAGCTCTTCTGATCCATCTCAATGGATCCATATTCCAAGAGCTTACTCGGCTTCTCCCATGTCCATTGTCAAATTTGACTTCCGACCCAAATATTGACAAGACTTTAGCGTCGGAACGTCGTTTATGAGATTAAGTACGTTTTAAACATACAATTTGAGAATTGCAACTACGCTCCCACTAGTTTACTTGTAAACGCACTGTTTCTATTCGTTGCTGATCGAGTCAAAGCCTTTGACCGTTTTAACAGAACATAGATTCCAACTCCAGATGCTTGCTTCAATCGGTGAAGCTAACATGCATAACTAGCCAATTTTTTGGAGTTGGGGCTCACCTTCGCTTCTTTGAATTTCGCATGCTCATCACTTTTCAATGATCAACAGATCACGGCAATCGGTCACGAGGAATTACCCTCGGTGCAGTGACCGATCCATCAGGATCAGCGAATTTCAGGCTCCACAGGTGCAGATCCTATAGCACTTTATAGATCTAACCGATGTTCCCTTCACCAGGTTGAGCAGCCTCCTGTGTTTCTCGAATTTCTTCGAGCTGTACTTTTACTCCCACTGTTCTTCTTGGAAAAACAGAGTTCCGAACAACAAAACCTTGTTCTCGGATTGGTTGTAAAAGTACTAATCCTCGGTTTCCCTAGGACAACCAGCGAAGCAGCACTTATCAGATTTGGGTTCAAGTTTGTTTGTTGACAACTTCCTTACACAAACCTTGCAATCCCAATTAATCAGAAAAACATATTTGGAAATCACCCAGTCCACATCCAATGTGGTGTTTTTCACTGATTCTGATAGAAAACTTATTTAGCGTAAACATGTTCATTTTAGAGCGTATTTTAAAAGAATAATGGAAGATTCATGTGACTCATCATTAATCGGAGCATATCCAATAAGATCCAATTCATTCTCTCAGAAATACCATTCAGGTTTTCTAGGAGAAAAGAGTTGTGATATGACTTCACACTCACTTAGATGATCACTCAATTCTTGACTCAAGTATTTTCCTCCGCGATCTAATCGAGGATCTCAATACTTCTGTCAAATCGGTTATATACTTCATTCTGAAACTCCTTTGATCATTCCAAAGGATTCTGACTCGTGTTTCATCAAATGAACACAATCATACTTATTGAAGCCATCAATAAGTCAATGAAGTATTGAAGTTTTCCTTTGGCACTAATGCTCATCGGGCCGTGTTCATCAGTATGTGTAAGGCCCAACGAGCCTCTGGCCCGTTTCTTTAGCTCTGCTAAAGAAGCCTTGGTCATTTGGCCTAGCAAGCAGAATTCATGTCTCAATTGATTTACAATCTAATGAACCTGAAGCCCATAACTATGGAACTTATGAAGCCGCTTCACTCTATTTGGTCAATGTGACTATGCTGAGGAAAATCGAGTTCAAGTCATCAGACTTAAATCGTTTGATATTTATGTTATATTTAAGCGTATGTTGGTTTAAGACATAAAACACTTTCAAAAGGGGTGCTACCATATGATATTTCATTAAGATCAAAAGAGCAAAACTTGTCTTTTATCAGAATGAAAAACATTCAAATTCTTACAAGAAAATGAAAGACATCTCTGCATAAAGCAGGTACATAGTAGCAATTACTTAATTAAAAAACCAAGCTTGAAAGGCTCCTACAAGTGGAGAATCTCTACGGCTTATGCAGCAACCATTGCTCCATACCAGGCACGCAGTTCCACTTGTCCTTTCTTCAACGTTCTACTGTTGCTTAGGCCCTGCATATTTCCAAAATATCAGTACCACAACTAGTATCCAATACATATGTAGAACTTGAATTAATAACACAATACCTGAAGAAGAAGTACCATACATCTTCTTCATCTCTTGTGATTCTTCCAAGAATTTAATGCAATCTCTCTTCCAATGTCCATACTCATCACAGTAGAAGCACTTTCTAACACCAGATGGGCCGGACTTGGGCTTATAAGATGACACAGGCTTATCCTGATTCCAAATCTGGACGGCCCTGTCTCTACCCTTGTCTACATAAGATTTCTCAAATCTTTTACCCTTCTTGATGCTTTGCTCTGCTGTCTTGAGCATGCCATGCAGCTCAGTCAACGTCTTCGTCAAGCCTTTCTTGATATAATTCTTAATGAACTTATCATAACTTGACGGCAGTGACTACAGAATGATGTCAGTTGCCAACTCTAAGCTGACAGGACAATCCAGTTTCCCCAGGTTATCAACGTAACCCATCATTTTAATGAAATGAGGATTCATTGGAATATCCTCTGGTAGTCTGCACCCAGTGAGAGACTTCACCATCTGGAATCTCTCAACTCGTGCCAGATCCTGAAACTTCAGTTTCAGGCTGGTGATCATCTCTATTGGCGACTCCATGTTCTCGTATTGACTCTTCAAGTTAGAGTTCATGGTAGCCAACATCAGACCACACACATCTACCACATCAATATAATGCTTATTCCAAGCATTATATATTGCATTCGAGCGATTGGCCCCAAGCCTTTCTGGAAGAGCTTTCTCAAGGACATAGTCCTTACTCTCCTGCTTGAGGATTAATCTCAAATTGCGATACCAATCCAGGAAATTTGACCCATTTAACTTGTCCTTCTCAAGGACGGGTCGTAACGAGAAGGTAGTTTTAGACATAGGCTGAAAATTTTAATGAAAGAAAATTTTAGTTATGATTTCAGGAAATGAGGAATCTTATCCAATAAGAAAACTCGCATTATATTCAAACAATGTTTCCTCTATGAATATAATAATCCAAGATCCATACATCACTAAAATCCGAGTGGACGACTCGTCTTCGCCCAGAGTTTAGTAATCTAGGTAAGCAAACCATTGCTAATTGTACTCAGTACAACTCTTGGTCGTAGATGAGACAATCCATGTCTCATCTACTCTGACGTCTCTGGACCCAGAACTTCTGATAGCCCAGTCAAGTAAAACCAATCTTTTTCTGTCTTGTGATCACTGACAGTTGCACTGCAAGTCTGTCAATGACCACCTGACTTACTCACGTTGCAGTGGATACCAAGGACTCCAAGATTATCCAACAAACGACACGAGTCTTGACAGTAGACAAGATTGGGCAAGACATCAAGGTCACTTGATATTTAGTTGAGGAAATGGAACTCTAAAAGATTAGTAATTCAATCTCTCAGGTCATGCAATAGTTGATGTCAAGCACTGCAAAAACATCAACACTACTACCTGCCTTACTCATGTAATTGTGGACACCAAGCTCTTGGCAAGACTATCCAACAACGAAACGAGTCTTGACAGTTGACCATATTGAATAACTAAGCTTCGATCTAACACACATACATTGTGTATTAAATAGGTTTAGAACATTTTTAACATTTAATTTCAATTTAGTTTTAATCGTTCTAATTTTAGTGGCTTAGGTCATTCGGTTCGGTCTCTTAATCATTTGGTTCAAAACCAAACGATTACGGTTCGCATCGTCACCATATGCGTCGACTGACACACTTGGTCGACTTTTGATATGCAACCTCAAGATCATTCGAGATAACCGGTCAAATCCAATTTAACCAGTCCTATCTCATTGAACCAATTCAACTAGTTTTAACTAATCGCGATAACCGGTCCAATCCAATTGAACCGACTTATCCAATCAAACTGATCTTAACCAATTAAATCGATTTATTCTAATTGAGATAACCAGTTCAATCAATTGAACCAGTTCATCCAATTTAAACCGATCTCATCTACCTTAACCAAGCATGATGACCAGTTCAATCCAATTGAACCGATTCAACCAACCGCAAGGTTTGTGTCGACCGACATTGTAGAATATTAGGGATTACGAACTAAACTGACATAACCGTGCGAGATAACCAGTTCAATCCAATTGAACCGATCTATCCATTCGCATAGTCTGTGTCGACCGATGCACCCAGTGTGTCGATCGACACAGTGCGATTTCAAATCTTTCGCATTTTCGCGATGCATCGACCGACACACCCAATGCGTCGACCGATGTTGTGCGAAAACCCTAACATCATTTACGAGTTTTCGCGATGTATCGACCGATAAACCCTAAAGTTGTTTACGCGTTTTTGCTCTGTGTCGATCGACACTATGCGACAAACACTAAATCTTATTATGCGTTTCGCGGTGTGTCGACCGACACAAGCTTAGTGTCGATCGACACAATGCGACAACAGCAGTTCGTCGTTTTCAACAGAGATTCAAATCCGAGATTAATTTCTTGAAAACACGATTTAACAGGCAATTAACTAATCAAATTCATCAGTATTCGATTTAAATGCCTCAGATTCAACAGACTAAACCCTACCATGCTCTGATACCACTGTTGGATCCTCCTAGGATCTAGGGTTTGTTATATTGAAATTACCAACCTCGTTCTTACCTCAGATCTGGCAGCGGAATGAAATGGTGAACGAGATCTAGCGAATCAAGTGCTTCGCCTCTACCAAGCACACACTCACACAACCTGGAATGCCGGGATGCTAGTGCCGGATTTAGGGAATGAGTTTTCGATGTCTCTGCTTTTCTCTCTGAGAATCCTAGTGACGGCTAGGGTCCAGGTCGACCATATAAGCCTTTATATATCGACCTGGAAATGACATGACAAAACCGTCGGAGAAGCCCGACTCGTTTACGTCAAAACCCGATATGTATCGATCGACACAATATACATCATAAAACTCTATGTCAATGTGTATCCAATACACATTAACGTGATCATTATCAAATGATCATTCACATATGTTAGCTTCCAGATTGCTTAGGTGTGTGACCCTATAGGATCATATAATACTGGCAGTAAGTATACAACTTACAGATTACAAGAGGCTTCTAGCAAAGCATTACAATCACCAGTATTATACTAACGATTGATCTCGATACACAACTACTATCAGGAGTGAGTACAAGTGTGATTTCAGGACACAATCCCAACACATACTGCATCGACCATTGCAAGGCGATTTCGCAGCCAGTGAACTCTGTGAAACCTCTAAACAGTGCAGAAATGCTCCCAATGCTCCCATAACGTCCAATTGAGCTCCAAATGTGCCTAAACCTGTAAAACACCTGAAAAGACTCCAAAACATACTAAAAGACTCAATAATAAAGACATATATCATGTTCGAAAGTCCTAAAAACCATGATATATCAGAGAGTACCGCTCGAAATTTTAGAGAAGAGAGGCCATCTCGAAATTTCCGAGAAGAGAGGCCGGCTAGGAATTTCCGAGAAGAGAGGTCAGCTTGGAATTTCCGAGGAGAGAGGCCAGCTCAGAATTTTCGAGAAGAGAGGTCAGCTCGGAATTTCCGAAAGGAGAGGCCAGCTCGGAATTTCCGAGAAGAGAGGCCAGCTCGGAATTTCCTAGAAGAGAGTGATACGATCAAGTTTTAATCCCCAGATCTACACTGCAAGTGCACAGACGTGAACCAGTAGCATATAAGGTATCGAATCCACAGAGACTCTAGATTCTTGCGATAGATTGTAGAACATCGAATTAAGCTAGGTAAAGCAGTATGAAAGCAGTAAATCAAGCAATAAAGTAAATATATTGGTTTGTAAGCAAGAAGGCAAAGCGTCAAGTCTAGGGAGTTCTCAGGAAATCAGGAACATAAGCTAATCAATCAATCATGATTTAATTAGGAACTGTTCTAGAACTAGAATCACAGAATTATAACAGACCAACTTTCGTTGCGAATATTATCTATGTCTAACAACCTAGCAAGCCAACTTTCGTTGCGAATCCTAGATTTCTAAACAAGCATTAATCTCAGGTTCTTTCGTTCACAATTCTCCTAAGCCAAATTTCTTTGCGAATAGTCAAATTGCTCATCTATGTTCTTTCTAGTTAATTAATCAACTGTCGTTGCAGAAATCAACCAAACAACATAAATCTGGGTAGCTAATTTAGATTAAGCATTAAGAACAACTCTAGATGAAGAACTAGAAAGATATGAATCCCTACAGACTGATCAACCTATAATTCCATGAAATCCCTTGTGGAATCCCTAAACCTAACTGGTAAACTACTCAGACATGGCAGATGAAACAAAAGACATGACGAATAGAATACTGAATATCATAAAACAGAATAAGAAACATGGGTTCGAAATCTTCTCTTTGTCGAGTATCTGATCAGCCCCTAAAACTCTCTGAATGTAAAATAAAGCGTAGCCTAAACAAGTGGCTATTAATATAATGATCTAATCACGTTTTGGGCCTTTTTGTAAGGCTGGGAAACTTCTGGGCAAAAACTTTAAATTCTCCAAAAATGCAGATTTTTGGCGCATATCCGTGGAATCACCCTGCAACGACCGATGCACATACTGCATCGACCATTGCAAGGCGATTTCGCAGCCAGTGAACTCTGTGAAACCTCTAAACAGTGCAGAAATGCTCCCAGAACGTCCAATTGAGCTCGAAATGTGCCTAAACCTGTAAAACACCTTGAGCCCTAAGGCGTTGAGAAATCGAGTTTCCCATGCTCGGTCATTCTGAAATACATCACATAAGTGCTCCTTTGTCTTCTGTATTGAGCCTTTTTGTTTGCTTGGCAAACATGCTATCTGCCTTGTCCCGATATCGATTTTTCTCATCAATACAGATGTCGTTTTCTTTAAATCAGACAGCGTTACGTCGACTGTCGTTGCATCAGTTGCAGCTGCGTCTATTGTAGCATTGTCCGTCGTGGTGTTATGTACTGCGGTTGCGTCTGCTGCAACGTTGATTGCCACTCGGTGATTTGTTCTGTCTCCATTGAAGGCCATATCTTCAGATCCGCTAATCGGTGGTTTTTAAGTGGTAGAAACTTCTATTTCCCCACAGACGGCGCCAAATTGTGAGCGTCGAAACTCACACGGTCAAAACTTGTAGAGCAAAACTTTTAGGGAACAAAAACTTTCAGCAATAACCACTAAATTAGCAAACCCGGAGGAAGTTTTATTGATAAGAACTCGGAAAAGAGTAAAAAGATTCAAAAGAAAGTAAAGGAATCGGAAAAGAAAGTACAAAAGAACTCGGCGGCTAAGATAAACTGCTAAGTTCTTAAGTAAAGGTCTAGGGTTTTTCGCTCTGCCTTTCTCGTCTGGCTTCCCCCTCCTTTTATAGCTTCGGTTCGTCGGCTTTTGAGAATATTTCCGCAAGATTTGCGGAAATCTTCCTGTTCTTATCTTTTTCGTTTTTTCTCTGAAATGTACATTGCTCTCTCGGATTTTCCTTTTCCCAATCTCTTTCTTTACTTCTTCGTCTTTCCGCGGCTCAACTCATTTTCCGGATGGGCCGAGATTTGGACGTTCCGAGTCCGTTAACGTATCAACTTACTTATTTGGTTTAGAGTTTGTCGTATGCTTGGGCCTAAGTTCCCATTTCTCTTGATCTCGATCCATCAGCCGAAGTCATCGGTCCAAGAAAGTATGGGCAGATGTTTCCGAAGGTGGGTGGCTACAAGTTATGCGTATCAGCAAATGTTTGGTTATCCGTTCGGAAAGTTCAGCTCGGAAAACCAGAAATGGTTTAGCTCGGAAATCCGAGATGGTTCCGCTCAAAGGTTTACTCAACTCGGGATTTTCGGAAGGAAAACTCATGATCAAGATCGAGACGGGATGGGTTTAGATCCGAGCTGGTTTAGCTCGGAATTTTGAGCTGGTTCAGCTCGTCCTTTGCTTTGTTTGGATGTTACATCGATCCTTAGTTTCTGTCGGAAGATATGTTTGTCTGATTACGATGTCGTCTGTTTTGCCGAAACCATTTTTCCGATAAATCATTTAGGTGACATTGTCGGCATTTCGTATAACTTTGTCATTTATACGAAACCTTGAAAGTCTAATTCAAACACTCGCTCGTGCCCGACTCCTTGATCCTGTCTTCGTCTTCGTTGAGGAGGTTTTTTACCTCAACAATTGTAAGTCGAAGAAAGAAAAAAAGGTATAACTGAAGCAGTTATTTTTTCTTTTTTATTGAAAAACCATTTTTTCACTAGAAATAATTTTCAGAATTTCCAACTAACCAATCAAAATTAAAAAAATACTAATATTATATATTACCTTCAGCATGACTCAAGGTGAGTAACATGAATATAGAAGAAATCATGAACAAAGTAGCAAACCTCATGATTCAATAGCCTATAGAAAAAATTTCGATTTTATTTGCGGATACCTATTGATGGTCTAATTGTCGCATTCTGTGCTGGCTCCGGAGGATCCTCGGTGTCTAGTGTTTCACCTGTTTTATCTCGGCATGTCTCTCTCCGGTTTTCTTGGTGGTTTGGGGGTGGTGTGGCGTGTTGGAATTTTCTGGTGTGGTGTTGTTGGGTTGTGCTCTTCCTCTTCTACCAGCTAGAGGACGGCAGTGGATCTGGATTTGTGCTTCACGGGGAGAGCTGTGGGCAGATCATAGTTCTTTGCGGTTTTCGCTTTCCCCTTCTTCTGGCTTAGGAATCTCCGACTGGAGGAGGTGGACCGACAATAGCAGGTTTTTGGGACTCCTCCTCTGTTGTCTCTTAGGCATGGCTCTTCTTCTCTGGTTTCCTACAGGTCGGTTTCTCTGGCTCGGTTGTTTGATGGCATTGGTGGTAGTCTCGTGGTGGCAGATTTTACCAAATGGTTTTTGTTTGCGGTGTGAAATCCACGTGACTATGTCTTGTGCACCTTCAAGAAAAAGATATATTAACCATGTTAAAGAAGTATCTCCCTGATGGAATAGTAGACTCAGCTTATCATTATCCCGATAGTTAGTTCCTTCTTTCAATAAGTGATAAGACTTTTTTGAACTGAATGTTAAAATTATTCAAATTAAAAAGCATATATACATCAAGTGCAACTGAGTTCTGAATTTATGACAGTATAAGCAGATTTTTGTATATAAAAAACAGAGCATCAAAACCTCCGAGTATCTTGTGAAGTATTATTTTGTTCTTTTGGTCTTCTTTAGAGAACCACAAAAACTATCCTCCTTATTGCCTTGATATCTCCATAAAAATATCCTCCTTATCACATTGATATCTCCATAAAAACTATCCTCTTTTGCATTCCTTCCTTGTCAGGTTACGATTTCAATCTTATCCTTGATTTCGATGTTTACAAAATAGAGATGTAGGTAGGGTTGCATTAATCGATATCCCATGTCGATAACCCCTGATGGACTAGTTAACTCAAAATGCATGCACTACAAGAAATATGGGCATTGGTAGCAGTTAATTGTAACACTAATTCACTAACTGCTACTAAATGTGCCAAAATCGGATTCCAACTCTACTGTAGCATTAAATTCGCGCTAGGAAAGATTTGCATTAAGCAGGAACTCAAAAATGTATTTTGTAGCTGTAAATTTATTTTGGAACCAAAACACTTAGCAAAATTTGTTGTTTTGGCGGAATTAAAATTTTTTCTGCCAAATCAGTTTCAGTCTAAACAACACAATTCATTCAGCCACCAAAAAAAAAAAAATCCTCTCTTGTCTCTGGTTTTCTTTCCTCCTCTCCTCCTATCTTCCTCCTCCGTTTTTACACCGACGACACTGCTCCTTTACTCGGAGCTCTTATCTTCTCTGGCGTTGGCTATATGAGATCCAACAACTCCGACCTCCGAATTTCATATCAGAGATTTTATCAGGTGAGTGAGACTCAGAAGATGCTAAAGCTATGGGATGGGTTCGATTATCTCTCTTCATCCTCCATCTCCGGTCAAGAGGAATAGAGTTGTCAGTAATGTGTTTTCTTTTTGGAACGGAGAAAGTTTCATCGATGTCTTCTTCATGGAGGTCTACTTATCTGGAAGCTCCTACACAAGAGATTAAGAAGAATCTTACACGGGTTAGCCTCTTTTTTGCTACTTTCGCTTACGATCGCCTTTTTGATCAATTGTGTTATCTTTTCCATTGATAGCTTCTTGGTCTTCGCATAAGAAACATGCATTAGAGAATCTTGCAATTTTTTTTGATTGATGATTGCGATTAAGTAACCGGATTTCTGAAATCGGGGTAGTGTTTCGATTTAAATCTCCGGCTAGAGATTCCAGATAAAGCTCATGCAATCCGATAATTGATTTCCTCCTGAGCTTAAAGTGTTGATCTTTTGTTCCTAGGCTGTTGTTACGACAGAATATTCAAGGTACTTTCTTGTTCTGGTTTTGGCAGCAATTTCTATCGAGTTTCATTCTACTTTATTGTTTGCAATCAGGTGATTTACATTCTTTAAAGCTCCAGATCTTTCTGGGTTGTTTTTTTTTGAAATCAGGTGATCCCGTCAGCTTTCTCAGTGATGTTGTAGTTGAACATATGCAGGAACCTCCTGAACATGGCTGTGGCACTGCAAGTAATCGATTTTCGCTTTCAGCTCGTTTCCTTGAGATCTCTAGGTCATAAGTGATTATAGATTCTGAATGACCATTGTTATCTGAGTTATGGATCCTCCTTTGAAGTTCTATTAGTTAACTTGAGATCTTATAGTTATTTTTTTGGTTCATAGCTTTGAATCTGAGACCTTTTCTTTTCTGTAGAGAGAGCTTATACAAACAAGAAGAGTTTGATCAGCATCAAAGACAGCTTGCTGCACTGGTACGAGATGTGTGCCATTGATTTCTTCTTAAGTAATGTCTTCAATCTCTGTATTGTGTTCGTTTCCAACTTCTAATTTGTGAAAGTGCTTTCCCCCATCTCTATACTTTAGACGCTTCCTCCACATCTAAGATCCTTTGTTTGAAATATCCCTCACTGACCATAAAGAGTTTTCACCGAACATCATTCGTTTTACCCAAGTATACCAAAGAGAAGGCTGATTGAGGTAAATCTTAACTGCAAATTTGTTCATGAAACCCAAAGTGCACAAAATGCAATTGTAGTATATTGGGATCGAATCCACAGAGACTCAAGATTCTCATGATAGACTTTCACTGTCAAATAAACCTAGGAAGGAATGATTTTAATTGTAAATTAGTAATGCAGAAACAAGTAAAATCTGTTTTGTTTTCAATAATAGGAAAGCGTTAGGTTTCGAGTATTTCTTAGGAAATCAAGCTATGCAAGTCAATTATATCAGCCAGGATCAAATTAAAAACGGTTCTAGAACTCAAATTACAGAGATAAGATAAACCAACTTTCGCTTCGAGAATTTACTATATCTAAATAATAAAAATCCAAATGTCTTGTGATTTCTAATGATTAACCTAGCATTAAGCGAATGTTCGATTCGTTCAAAAATTATCTAATCCAAATTTCTTTGCAATTGTCTAATTTGCTCGCCTTAAGGTCTGTCAGATTATAAATTACATTTTTGTTTCAACTTAACAACCTATGATCTAAATTCTAAGTGATCAATCTTGAACTAGCCTTAAAAATGACTTTAGGTGAAGTACTAATCAAGTTGTGAATCCGAACAGATACATCAGTTTAGCATTCCATAAAATCCTTAATGAGAATCCCTAAACATAACTAGAGATCTACTCAGATATATCGAATGAAACAAAAGGCATGGATGAAATAGATATCATATAAATCAAAAGAGAAATAAGAAAAAGGGTTCAAAATCTTCTCTCAAAAGCAGTACTAAGTATCGGATCAGCCCCCAGCACAAATCTCTCTCAAAAAATAAAAGTAAGAAAAGTATGAATGATGAAAAACTCTAAAACCAAATTGAAAGGCTACTACACGTTTTGGATATCTTCAGTAAATAATAAAACTTCTGGACCATCTTGTAAATCTTCAAAGTCTTCATGACTTGACGTGCTATTGTTATTACGATCCCATGTCGACAGACGAAAGGTGTGCATCAGTCGACACTCAGCTTCAACACCGATGGTGACGTGATCAACTCGGCTTCAATCTTCCAAAATGTACAAAATAACTCCAATTTCTCCGGAATGTCTCTAAACGTGCGCACCTGGAAAGGACTCAAAAAGACTCGATAAACACTTAAAAGACTCGATTATGTACATATATTATGGTTTAAAACTCATAAAAACCATGATATATATATATCAACTCCCCCACTTTTAGCCTTTGCTTGCCCACAAGGAAACAGAAAACCAAGATCGTGAGAAGAAGTTTAAAAAAATCAAACGCATTTCGTCGTCAGAGCACCATACTCAAATTTCCCTTAGTAAGCCACATGAAAATGAGAACACGCAAAAAAAAACATCAGAAAGAAAGGTAAAAGGATAATCATAAGGTTCACAAGTTCTATACACAATGGACTGACAGACGACTCAAGAAAAACATGAAAATGACTCAAGGAAAAAGAAAAATAGAGAAACTACAGAACGGGATAGTCGAGGAGCAGAAAACTAGAACTCCTCAGAGCTCTCATCGTCAATCATGGCCATATGGTCAGAGGCATCAGAATACTCAGCATCAGCAGCTTTGTCAGGGCCAGGTGTAGAAGAGCAGTGACGACGAGTAGCAGGTCACGGGACACTAACTTGTGGAGTGCGATGGCAAGAGAAGCTAGCAATCATGGTCCGTATCTGACGCAATGTATTCTTCATGAATGTTTGGATCGCAGGAGGAGCCATCTCAGCAGGTGGTATAGGAGGCTCGGGATAAGCAGCATGTATGAAGTCGTCCTCTGCTGCAGTAGGTGCATCTGAAGAAAAAGCTCCCTTGCGGGAAACTCAGCATCATAACATCATAAATGATTGTCATGACCTCTCGCAATGGGAGCTTAATGCACCACTCCCGGTCCGTGCATCATCGAAAATCCAACGACCCAGTTTCATCCAAGTTGCGCTCTTCAGGTGACCCCGTCCTTCCATAAGCTCTCTGTTCATATGGTGTAGCTGCTCGTGCCGATGCCAAAATGCCTGAATATCAGGGTCAGCATGCTACCAACTATCTCAAGCTTCTTCCCAACAACTGCATTTGTCTTCAGAGTGCATAGATGATCCCCAAAGGATGCACTCATGTTTAGGTTGGGGCATGTCTCAAGCTCTGCCAAGATGCCGTCGGGGAAAATGTGACCAATCCCTTTATGGAGCAATATAAGCTCTGATTTCCTCATCTTGCTCGGCTCTTCCTTGCACAAAATCATGTTCCCCAGGACATCTAAGATATACCTCAGGATCGGATGTCACAAGACATACCTCAGGATCGGATGTCATAAGACATACCTCAGGATTGGATGTCTTAGTGCAGTCTCTGTCGTAGTGCGAGAGTTGCAGATGCCATTCCCAAAGCGTGACCAAAAAGTCTACACATCGTCATCTGGCCACTCGGGAGATAAAATGCAGTGAATAGGACTCTTACTGAACCCGTAGATACCGCTGAGATCAGTGATGGAGATGGGGTACCTCACACCCTTACACATGAAGGTCAGGACCCCTTCTTGTGCTCTCTTCACCCGCTCATTCGTGTAGTAAATACGACAAGTAGCCAGTAAATGTTGAACAAAATCGGGGAAGAAATCATACTGTCTCATAGGAATGGTGCCTAAACCGATAGTCTTCAGGATCTTCTGCAAATCCTCTCTAATACCCATGCCCGGAACCGTCTGATTATCGATTAGCCGTGGGGGATTAATCTCAACATGCTGCCACACATTATGGAACAGTGTGTCATGAGGTGAGGAATCTGGTGAACCAAAGTCTGGAGGCGGGTTAGAGCGTGATGCATCTCACAATGCTTCTTAGATTTCTTAGCTGGAGGAGCCATCTGCGATCAAAGACACAAGACCGAGCATTCTCGCAAATTAAGCCAAAGCGCATAGATAAAAATCATGATAATCATCGCAAGCAATAATTTATAGCACCAAATCATTAATAATCCATCTCAATTTTGTCCTAATTCCAGACAAATCGCAAACAGCAAGGTTTCAGCATCAAATCGGGGATTTTCAGAAAACTTGTGAATTTGCTAATGTAACCACAAAGAAAACACGATATCACAGTCAAAACCCTAAAGTTCATGATTCCAACAACAAATCCTCAAGAACATGTTTCGAGTTTTTATACCTTTGGGCAGAAATAAAAAAAAAAGTCGAGATTCGGAGCACACACCTTGGAGATCGAGTTAATGGTTGACAAAAATAGAACGAGGGTCGAAATCCAAGTGTTCTAGGCTTTTGAATCACCAAAAGCGGTTAAGAAACAAGAAGATGGCCATTTTGGGGAGAGGTTTTGGGTTTTTCGTGAGAGAGAAAGTGAAGAGGAAGAAGAAGGGGATTTAAAGCACTTACCTGCCGAGGACATGCATCGACCAATGCATTGGTCCACATCGATCAACGCATGTATTTCAAGATTGTAACAACATGTTTGCATCGACCTAAGTCGATGTCCCATCGCCTTTTCTTCGTCTCGTCATTTGTTGTCATCGTCTGCGTTGATCGATGCTAGGACCGCATCGACCGACGCATGCAACAAAGGTCGACATCTCTGTATCTATACAGGTATGGAACAAACCGAAAACCAAAAAAAAAAATATTAAACCAAAACAATAGACAAAATTGCGTATTTCATACTTATCAGTGGGTTGCCTCCCACCAGAACGCCATACTGTCGCACCTCCTTGATTGTGAAAAAGAGCCTGACCATCAAGACCGCAATTTCCCTTGAAACAATTGTAAACAAAAGTTATACAAAAGTATATGTTCATTCTGCTCAAATTTTGTGGAAACCATCTTCTTGTCATTGTATAGTTTAGATCTCTCCATTTACAGATTTGAATTCTCATAGGCATGATGCCTAATCTCATTTTAGCTCGTTTAGCTGCACCGATCTCCTCTCTACAACAAACCTCACGTCAAAATTCATCTGCTTCACTGCCCATGCTGCATTATTCTCGAGCTCGACTGGAAGGTGGCAGGCTTTCCCACAGAGTAGATGAAACGGTGTAGTCCAAAGTGGCGTCTTAAAGGTAGTCTTGTAGGCCCAGAGCTTACCAACCGTCTTCTCCAGAATCTCATTAATATTCATGTAGGAAACTTCAACTTGCATTCTTGTTTGACGGTGATAAGGAGTTGCCACACGATGATTAACAATATGCCCTCATCACTTACCATAAAGTGATATCCTCCATCACCTACCACAATCTGAGGCCCTCAGAATCGAGAAACAATGATGGTATTAAACAGCTTAAGATAAACCGATGCATCAATTGTTGGACTAGCTACTGCTTCAAAAAACATAGACACATATTCCATAGCAACCAAGATACTTGTTCCCATATTTAGTTTCCAGATTTGATTTTTATTTGATTTGTTCTATGTGGTGTTTATTTATTGAGAACTATGTTAATCTTTATATTTTTCCCTTAGCAAGTTTTGGTACAGTGTGAATTCGTAAAGTCATGAGTAATGTGTGTTTTGATGATTGAAAGCTTGAAACTATGGTCCTATTTGATTACAAAGGTGTACTAAGCTAAAGACAAGGAACACATCTGAACAAAAATATGTTTTTGAAATCTATCTCATTGGAGAGGTGTTTAAGCATGATTTTGAAGATTAATCGCTTTCATTAGTTTTCAGATTTGAATTTCTTTGTGGATTGGTTATGTGTGGTGTTTGTTAATTAAGAACTGTGTTAATTTTTATATTTTTCCCTGAGTAAGTTTTGGTACAATGTGAATTCGTAAAATCATGAGTAATGTTTGTTTTGATGATTAAAAGCTTGAAACTATGGTGTATTTGATTACAGAGGTGTACTAAGCTAAAGGAAAGGAAAAAAATTTGAATCCAAATACGTTTTGTGAAATCGGTCTCATTGGAGAGGTGTTTAAAATTGACTTGGAGATTAATCGCTTTCATTAGTTTCCTTGTTGACTTTTTCAGTGGATCGCTTTAATTTCTCACTCAGGGGCTTGGTAATCTTTGGATCATATTCCTTTGATGTGTTTGGTACAGCCTATAATCCTGTCTGAGTATGGTTCCCTTTTTCCCTTCCCTTAAAGTAAAAAAAAAAAATAAGAACTGAGGATAATCTAGTAGCTTCGAAGTGGTCTCGGGAGTGGTAGCTACCATTATCACCTCCTGTGCATCCATGGAAACATGTCCAAAGTTACACCCCAAATAAAAAGGAAAGAGCACTGATAAAAAAAAATGATACCCAATGGGGAAAAATTAGTTGCTAGGGAAGGAAAGGAAAAGAAAGGAACCAATAACCGACAGTTTGGTTGTCAGATACTGAATAGGTTGAGTCCATGTGTTATTTGATTCGATACTCCCTCTGTGAGACCGCACCTAATTGTATACAGAGGCTAGTGTGGTGAATTTGAATGTCCTAACTTGATTGTGGAGTTTACTTGGGACAGTTGCTAAGTGTGGGGGAAGTACATTGTGGTCTTGAGTTCTGCCGGAAAATTTTCAGTGGCTTACTAAGTGAATGTGAATGCGAAAGTTCCTAAGACGAAATGAGTTTTTGTATTTTCAAACCTCTTCTCTTATATTTTGGTTCTTTACCTGCTTGAGGGCAAGCAAGAGCTAAGTGTGGGGGAGTTGATATATCATGCTCTTTACCTATTTTAAGCCATGATATAAGTATGTTTTAGAGTCTTTTTGTCGTGTCTTTAGAGTCATTTCAAGTACTTTACAGGTTTTATAACATTTGGAGTTTACTTGGACATTATGGCGCATTTTGGAGCATTTTGGAGCATTTTGGAGCATTTACCCGAGAAGAAGAAGTCACTGCTCATATTAGACACCTGCATCGATCGACACATATTGTGCATCGATCGACACAAGGTCGTGACAGAGTTATCTTGCGAGCGTTTAATGAAGATTTGGAAATTGCAACTTTGCCCAGAAGTTTCTCATAATTACAAAGTGACCCAAGTCATGTTTTACCAATTAAATTAGGTTTTACAGCCACTTGTTAGGCTGAGCTTTTCTTGAAGAGAGATTAGGAGATTTTGGGGCTAGTTTTGTTCTCGAGAGAGACTTGATTTCGAACCCCTGTTCTTATTCCTTTGATTATTCTATGATATCTATTTTGACTATGTTTTCTGTAATGATTGCTATGTCTGAGTAGATCTCTTGTTAGGTTAGGGATTCTCATTAGGGATTTAAAGGAATGTTAGAGTAACTAATTGATTTAAATTCATCATTTAGTTCTTCATCTAAACTGTTCTTAATGCTTAATCTGAACTGGCCATTTAGATTATTGATTTTAGATTGATTTACGCAACGAAAGTTGGTTAATTAACTAGATCTGATTTAGATGAGCAATTTATCTATTCACAAAGAGATTTTGTGTAGAGAAATTTTGAACGAACGAACTCGGAATTAATGCATGTTTAGAACTCTAGGATTTTCAACGAAAGTTTGCTTGCTAGGTTGTTAGACATAGATAATTATCGCAGCGAGAGCTGGTTAGTTTTACCTTTGTGATTCTAGTTCAAGAACGCTATAGATTGAATCTGGATTGTTTGTTAATCTGATTTCCTGATATCCTGAGAACTTCCCGAAACCTGACGCCTTCATTAATTGCTTACATTCAACTCATCTCATTCGTTTACTTGCTGTTTTGTTTACTGTTTTGAAATCTGATTCGCTTAGTTTAATTCGAACTACTCATAATCTATCGTGTGACAGTGAGTCCTTGTGGATTCGATACCCTAAATACTAAATTCGCATCACTGTGCACTTGCAGTTAGAATAGGGATAATTCTTGACCTATTAGGTACCCAGGCCGCTGTGAGTCAACTTTTCACACATGCCACTTTTTCTTTTTGCTTTCGTCTTGTAGACCACCCCATGTGTTTGTGGTCGACCATTGCACGTTTTTATGATCTATTTAAGGGTTCTTAGTGTGTTAGAAGAGCCATATCACCTCTTGTAATAATTCACTACAAACAATTTAGTTTTCTTTGATCTTTTATGAAATTTGGTTGTGTTCTTGAGTTCTTCTTTAAGTTCTTGTTGTTTATCATTCTTCTTAAACATGTCTTGCTCTGTTATAGCCATGGCTAGTGAGTAGTTTCTCTATAAGTTTGTGGGTTGATCTAGGAATGATTTAGGTTGTTTGGAACTTAGGAATATTGATTTCTTACTTGTTAGATGTTCTTAACACTCGGATTGAAGTAGCTAATCAATTCCTTGAACTTGAATATTGCTAGCACTGAGAAGTGTAGTTAATGTTTGAATCTCTATTCAAGTGCTTTACATACTTAACCAATGAGAATTGATGTTTAAGGTGTTTAGTGGTAATAAGAACTTGTTTCTAATGCATATCTATCTTGAAATTGCCAACGAGAGTTGATGTTAATACTTGATAGATATAGGGTTATCATCATGAGAGTGGAGTAACTTGAATTGATGTTCTTAGCCTAAGAAATCATCCCATGATTGCTAAATATTTCTAAACTTACAATTGATCACCTAAACCGAAAACTCAACCCAAGGAACTTAGTTTTAATTCAATTGTTTTAGCAACCATTTTCGCACTCTGTTTATGCTCTGTTCTTGTTCTATTTTAAGATCACTATTGTCTATCTTCTTGTTTAATCATGTTTTGAACTTGGCTTCATCAATAGTTATTAGCAACGAAACCCCCAAACAAATTTGATTGCACTTAGATTAAGGAAATACTTGTATTCTTAGTGTGTTTAATCACCCAAGTGGATTGACACCTCAAAACTACAATGACTAGGTTGTATACTTGCAACTGAAGTGAGTAAGAGGAACTGATTTATTTCTTATCAAGTTTGGCGCCGTTGCCATCTTGGGTGTTTATTAAGCCATTAGGATTTGGTGTTTGCTTGAGACTAAGTCTTTCGGTTACAGTGATACTAACTTTCTCTACCTCTTTTCCCTTTGTTTTGCAGGTGAATGAACTTGAAGATCAGGGGACCAACGAACCTTGTACCAAAAGTTGAAGACATAAAAGCTCACGAAAGTGAAATTTCAAGGAAGAGAAGGCAGCAGCAAAGGGTACCAAGAGTACAAAACAACACGGCTGACAATCCGCAACAACCGCACGACGGAGATGAAGTCAACAGACAAAACCGTCAACCAAGACCACACAGAGCCATTGGAGCCTATGATGAACCTAGCATCAACGACTACCATTCCGGAATCATTGCCCCAGCGGTAGGCAACAACAACTATGAAATCAAGGCAAGCATCATCAACATGGTGCAGGGGAGCATGTTTCATGGCCTACCAATGGAGGATCCACTTGACCACCTTGAAAAATTTGACAAGCTATGTCGAACAGTCCGCATCAATGGGATTTCCGAAGATGCCATGAAGATGATACTATTTCCATTCTCACTTAGAGATAAAGCCCACCTATGGGAGAAGAACCTTCCACCAAACTCAATCACCTCTTGGAATGACTGCAAAAGAGCTTTCTTATCAAAGTTCTTCTCCAAATCCAGAACAGCAAGGTTGAGAAACGAAATATCAAGCTTCAAACAAAAGGCCACAGAAAACTTTGGAGAAGCTTGGGAAAGATTCAAAGGCTACACCAACCAATGCCCTCACCATGGCTTCACTAAGGAGAGCCTACTTAGCATACTCTACCGTGGAGTATTTCCCAAATACCGGATGATGCTAGAAACTGCTAGCAATTGCAACTTCTTGCAAAAGATGAAAGAGAGGCAATGCAACTGGTGGAGAACTTGGCCATCAGTGACACCAACTATGGGGAAGACTATGACCGCACATACCGAGAAGGTGGAGATAGAGATGACCAAAGAAGGGAGATCAAAGCCCTCAATGAGAAACTGGACAAGTTGCTCAAAGCAAACCAGAGAAATGTCAACTTTGTGGGAGAGTTTGATCAAAACCAAGGGTACATGGAAGATGATGCTGAGATGAGTTTTGATGGACATGCTGAAATGAATTACATTGGAGGTCAAGGATTCAACAAAGGCTTCAACCAAAACTATAGGAATCATCCCAACTTCTCCTATAGAAACAATAATATGGAGAATCCCCAAGACCAGACATATCCACCATACAAACCTCAAGGGCAAACCAGTCTTCAAGGAAACTTCCCAACAAAACCAGCATTAAACAACAATGGAAATTTCCAGCAAAGGCAACCTTACAACAACAACCAAGAAAACTTCCAACCACGCCAACAGTACAACAACAACCAAGGGCTCTATCAAGGGAATCAACAGTACCAAGGACAAGAAAGCTCATCCTACCAACAAAGGCAAGAAGACTCAACACAACAAATGATGAAACAATTTATGGAGACCACCAAGAAGATGATGAGCGACATGAGTGCAAAATATGACAGCCTAACATATGATATGGCAAGCCTAAAACAATCACAACAAGCGGGATCATCATCAAACAGACCACCGGGCTTCCTACCTGGAAATCCAGAGCCAAACCCAAAGGAGTACATCAATGCCATAACACGAAGAAGTGGAAGAGAGCTACCATCAAAAGAGCTCATTGTGGACAATGAGAAACAAGGTGGGGGGATGGACTTTGAACTTGAAGGTGAGAAGGAAAACATTGAGAGAGAGAGGCATGATGCAGAAGAAGTCAAAGATATCAAAGGGAAAGGTAAAATGTATGAAGAAACAAAGGAGAAAGCAAAAACCGGTTCAGCCTCTACATCCAAGGAGAAAGTCTTTGTGCCACCAGCCTATGAACCCAAACTTCCCTTTCCTGGAAGGTTCAAGAAGCTGCTCTTAGAGAAGTATAGAACACTCTTTGATAAGAAAATGGAGAAGATTCCGCTCACCATGCCATTGATGGATGCATTCATGCTTGTGCCTCAATACATCAAATTTCTCAAAGACGCAATCAAGGTAAGAACAAAAGA
The DNA here is from genome assembly GCA_030180135.1 of Orychophragmus violaceus. Taxonomy (NCBI): domain Eukaryota; kingdom Viridiplantae; phylum Streptophyta; class Magnoliopsida; order Brassicales; family Brassicaceae; genus Orychophragmus; species Orychophragmus violaceus. The sequence continues at coordinate 92,754,654 of CM058237.1, read as the reverse complement.
GATGGAAGGCATGGTTGTCCTAACCCACAAGTGTAGCGCCATCATCCAGAGAAGGACGATTCCAAAAAGCTAGAAGATCCAGGAAGCTTCACCCTACCATGCGCTTTGGGACCACTCTCCTTTGAGAGATGTCTATGTGATCTTGGAGCAAGTGTAAGCTTGATGCCACTCTCGGTAGCAAAGAGCCTTGGTTTCACGCGCTACAAAGAGTGTAGAATCTCACTTGTGTTGGCTGATAGGTCAGTGAGACTTCCTGTGGGCATGCTTTAAGATATTCCGGTCATGGTCAGTAATTTCAAAATACCGACAGATTTTGTGGTTCTAGAGATGGATGAAGAACCAAACGACCCCTGATATTTGGGAGACCATTTTTGGCCACTGCTGGAGCCATCATTGATGTTAAGAAGGGGAATATTGGTCTACACTTGGGAAAGAACCATATACTCAAGTTTGACATAAATGAAGTAATGAAGAAACTGACAATTCAAGGGCAAGCCTTTTGGATTGAAACATTGGATGCTTTAGCTGATGAATACCTGGAGGAGATGGCTATGGAAGACTCCCTAGAGGTAGTCATGACCACAAAGAAAGACGTGAGTGAGATGGTCAACAAGGAAGGACATGAGTATGCAATACTCCTAGACTCTCGCAAGGTGTTGGAGTGAAACGATCAATTCTTGGAACTCCCTCAAGAAATCCAGAGTATCAAGTCCATGGAAGGAGATGAAGCAATCAAACCAGCTAGCAATGGTGAGTATAGCCTAGACAATGACTGGTGTGAGCTGAAAGCACCAAAGGTAGAGCTCAAACAACTTCCAGAAGGGCTAAGGTACGCTTTCTTGGGACCAAACTCATCATACCCTGTCATAGTAAGTGAAAACCTTGATGAAAATGAACTGAACTTGCTCCTAAAGGAACTGAGAAAATATAAGAGAGCAATAGGTTATTCACTTGATGATATTAAAGGAATCTCACCAAATCTTTGCACCCATAGAATCCACTTGGAAGATGAAACAATGACTTCAATTGAGCACCAAAGGAGACTAAATCCTAATTTGAAAGAAGTTGTTAAAAAAGAAATTCTGAAACTCTTGAATGCAGGGATTATATTTCCAATTTCAGATAGCACATGGGTCTCACCTGTTCATGTAGTTCCTAAGAAGGGAGGTATAAATGTGGTTAAAAATGAGAAAATGAACTAATCCCTACAAGAACTACAACCGGTCATAGAATGTGCATTGATTATAGGAAATTGAACTCAGCTACCAGAAAAGACCACTTCCCTCTCCCATTCATTGACCAAATGCTTGAACGCTTAGCAAATCATACATTCTATTTCTTTCTTGATAGGTACAGTGGGTTCTTTCAAATACCCATTCACCCTAATGACCAAGAGAAGACGACATTTACATGTCCTTATGGCACCTTTGCTTATCGAAGAATGCCATTTGGATTATGTAATGCTCCAGCTACCTTTCAAAGGTGCATGATATCAATCTTCTCTGACTTAATTGAAGAAATGGTTGAAGTTTTCATTGATGATTTCTCTGTGTATGGTTCCTCGTTTGCTGCTTGTTTGTCTAACTTGTGCAGGGTACTTCAGCGTTGTGAGGAGACAAACTTGGTACTAAATTGGGAGAAGTGCCACTTCATGGTCAAGGAAGGGATAGTGCTTGGGCACAAGATTTCAGAAAAAGGGATTAAGGTGGACAAAGCCAAGATAGATGTGATGATGGGATTGCAGCCGCCAAACAAAGTCAAAGGCATAAGGAGCTTTTTAGGTCATGCAGGTTTTTACCGGCGGTTGATATATCATGGTTTTCACCGGTTTTAGACTATGATATAAGTATGTTTTAGAGTCTTTTGGTGTTTCTTTAGAGTCATTTACAGGTGTTATTAGGTACATGCACGTTTGGAGCAGAATTGGAGATTATGGAGCTTTTTGGAGCATTTTGGTGATTTGACCCGAGAGATAGAGTTCACTGTCCAAAACAGAGGATTGCATCGATCGATGCATAGCGAGATGGGCCTTTCTCGGCGAGTTTAATGAAGAATTCAGAAATTGCACTTTTGCCCAGAAGTTCCTGATATTTACAAAGAAGCCTCAAGACATGATTTGGCTAATATAATTAGGTTTTTGAGTTTAGTTTTACATACGCTTTCATACTTTGAGCTGAGAGTTTCTTAGAGCTTTTTGGGGCTGATCTGAACGTGTACTGCTTCCTGCTTTTGGAGAAGATTTCGAACCCCTTTGTTTTCTATACTCTCTTTTATGCAATCTATTTATTCATTGATCATGTTTTCATTATCTATGTCCGAGTAGATTCATAGTTAGGTTTAGGGATTCTCATTACGGATTTCATGACTTGCTAGATTTATTTATATCAGTTAAAGATTCATATCATAATTGTTCTTCAATCTAAATTGTGCTTAATACTAGTTTCTAACTTGATCACTTAGAATCTAGACCTTAGGTTGTTAAATTGACACGAAAGTGTGGTTTATAATCTGAACTATTTAGGTTGAGCAATTGAATTACTCGCAAAGAAATTTGGTTTAATTGAATTGTGAACATATCGAACTTAATCATAAAGCTAGTTTAATCTGTTAGGAATTGCAAAGAAATTTGGATTTCTGCTGTTAGACTTAGAGAATTCTCACAACGAAAGTTGGTTAATTCTATATCCGTGTTTGAGTTCTAGAACCGTACTTAATTTGATCCTGACTGAATACTTAATCCGCCTATCTGATTCCCTGAGAACTCCCTAGACTTAGCGCTTTTAGTTAATTGCTTACAAACCACTCCTGCTATCTGATTTACTTTTCTGTTTGCTTTTTAGTTTCTTAATACTTTCTCCTAGTTTAACTTGACTGTTCTTAATCTATCGTGACCGAGAGTCTCTGTGGGATTCGATACCTTTTATACTATAATTGCATTAAATGTGCAGTTGCAGTAGAATATGATCTAAAATTCTGATCGTATCAGCGGTTCATCAAAGATTTTTCGAAGATTGCAAGGCCATTGACAAGGCTATTGTGTAAGGAGACAGAGTTCATCTTTGATGATGAATGCCTCAAGGCATTCCACACGATTAAGACACTTGTTGGCTAAGAAGGATGCTAAGCCAAGGTTGTTAAGATGGATACTTCAGCTTTAGGAGTTTGACCTTGAGATCCAAGACAAGAAAGGAATTGAGAATGGGGTAGCTGATCACCTATCAAGGATGAGGATTGATGAAGAGTTACCAATTGATGACTCCCTACCGGAAGAACAACTCCTGCTCGTTCAAATCCTAAAAGAAGGATATGAGATGACCCTTAAGATGGAAGAAGTAAAGAGCTCGAAAGAGGAGAACCTACCTTGGTACGCAGACTTTGTCAACTACTTGGCCTGTGGAAAGGAGCCACCAAACCTCAGCAGCTACCAAAGGAAGAAGTTCTATCGGGATGTCACTAGATTTTATTGGGATGAACCTTACTTGTTCAAAAGGTGTTCAGATGGTCTCTACAGGAGATGTGTTCCAGAAGAAGAAATGGAAGGGATCTTGTATCACTGCCATGGTTCAGATTATGGAAGGCACTTTGCATCGTTCAAAACCGCTACAAAGGTGTTACACTCAGGATTTTGTTGGCCCAGCCTGTTTAAGGATGCTCACGGATATGTGTCCAGGTGTGATGCCTGCCAAAGGAAGGGGAACATTGGAAAGTGGAATGAAATGCCACATAACCCCATATTGGAAGTTGAAGTGTTTGATGTATGGGGGATTGACTTCATGGGACCATTCCCATCCTCATATGGGAACCAATACATTTTGGTGGCAGTAGACTATGTGTCCAAATGGGTAGAAGCTATTGCAAGTCCCACCAACGATGCTAAGGTGGTCATTAAGTTATTTAAGACTATCATATTCCCATGATTTGGCGTACCAAGAGTTGTGATCAGTGATGCAGGCACCCATTTCGTCAACAAGGTGTTCGAGAGTCTTCTTAAGAAGTATGGAGTGAAACACAAGGTGGATACACCTTATCATCCTCAAACCAGCAGACAAGTGGAGGTTTCCAACCGGCAAATCAAGGCTATATTGGAGAAGACTGTTGGAAGCTCAAGAAAAGACTGGTCCAAGAAACTTGATGATGCTCTTTGGGCATACCGGACAACCTTCAAGACACCCATTGGCACAACACCCTTCAACCTCTTGTATGGGAAGTCATGTCATCTACCAGTTGAGTTGGAGTACAAGGCAATGTGGGCCATTAAGCTTCTGAATTTCGACATAAAGACTGCAGCAGAGAAGCGCCTCATTCAACTCCATGAGCTTGACGAAACCCGACTTGATGCTTATGAAAGTTTAAAGATTTACAAAGAAAGGACGAAGGCGTTCCATGACAAGAAGATTGTCAAGAAGGAATTCAGGGCAGGAGACCGAGTTTTACTGTACAACTCCCGGTTGAGGCTGTTTCCCGGGAAACTTAAGTCAAGATGGTATGGCCCATTCTCAGTCATGGAGGTACGACCATATGGAGCCGTCATTCTACTCAACAAGGACGGAAGTGAGTTCACAGTGAACGGACAAAGGCTCAAGGTCTACTCTACGTCATACCCCGTAGAAGAAGAGATATCGATTCTTCTCACAGACCCAACCCTGAGCTAAAACAGTAAGAGAGTCAAGCTCGTGACTTAAAACAAGCGCGCTTGGGAGGCAATCCCATGTTATCCTTTGTATATATAGTGAGAATTGTCTATCTTTTGTTTGATTGGTGTGTTTTTGTGTGAGTTTTATGTGTGTTTTAGTTTTTTGTGTGAGTTTTCAGGCATGTGGAAATGAGCGGGAGCAAGAATGGCCTTAAGGAGAAGCCGGAAAAGGAAAGAGAACTCACAGCGGCTACCCACAGCGGGGTACCCAAGCCGCTGTGAGATATTTGCGGAAAGGCGAATTCCGGAGCGGGATGCACAGCGAGGGCGTCCAGCCGCTGCGGATAAAAATTCTTCACAGCGGCCACCCATAGCGGGGTACCCTCACAACGGCATCTGTCAGCGAGGTACCCGGGCCGCTGTGAGGTTATTTTCGCCCAATATCTCTCGCGACCCACTCTCTCTCTCTTCTTCTCAAAACTCCATTTTTCTCCTCAGAGCTTTAGAACTCAATCTCTCTTGATTCTAAGCCGATTTCATTGATTTCTTTTGCTTTAACTCGCGATTTCTCATCATCTTCTTGTCTATAATCATAATCTGTCATCAAATCGAACCAAGGTATGAGATTTCAAAACTCTTGATCTTTAAGGTAAAATTTTGATTTCGATTTTTATGGTGTTTGATGCTCTAAACTTGTTCATTGGATGATTCTAGACACACCCATACTGTCAATTCGAAAAACTATCGGTTAAATTCTATTGAAATCGGATTTTCAGATTCTAGTGTTCTTGGTGAAAATTGGAAATTGGGGAAACGCGACTTGATTGTTCCTAAGGCTTTGATATGATGTCTAGAGCATACTTTTCAAAAGGAACCTTACCTAATTCATAAAGGATTGAAATTTTTGAGGAAAAAGAATGGAAATCAAGAAAAAATGGTGAAAACTTGAAAATTCTTGAAGAATGAGTTCTTGATGCTTACTTGACTATGTAATTGCCTAAATGTGGAATGTTTGACGTTGTATTGATTGAAAATTAAAATGCTCAGACTTTAGGGATCACTTTTGAGTTGTTGCTTGAAATGTGGTTTGATCACTTTGAATTTGCATCTATGCAGATGGTAAGAAAGAAGTCGATACCTCAAGAGTAAAGCACACAGACTCATCGCTCGGGAAAGGAACCCACTGTTGAGTTTGACGATGAGGACGAGACACTTGACTTATCAAGTAGCAGTGAAGAAGAAATAGTGGAACAAAAAAAAGAACAAAGCAAAGGCAAAGAAACCTGCAAAGAAGCCTGCACAGAAGAAGTAGAAGGTTCCTAAGGGCTACACTTTGGGGCAGGTGCGGAACAAGCTGGAACCGTACACTTGGACTGAGACAAAGTTCGGGAATCCCGAAGTCTGTAAGAAGCTGGGGATTTATGATGATGTGATGATCATGCTGCGAGCCATGAGCCTGGAGAGCCTAATGGGCGAAGTTTATATGGTATATAGTACGGCATGCCACCAGTTTATGTGTACATTCTGTTTAGAGGAATACATGGATGGGACGACTGAGGAAGACGGATTTGGGCACATAACCTTCGTCTGCAACGCACAAAAGCACATGATGGGTTTAAGTAGATATCGGAGTTGCTTGGATTCAGAGATGACTAGGTCAACCAGCTGCCGGAAATTGGACTCCTACCCACAGTGATGTGGAGAACAATATCCAGGACTCCATACCAGACCGGAGAGACGAAGAACTCCGATATTGCGCACCCAGCCATCCGCTATGTGGAGAAGTTGCTAGCGTACACCTTGTTTGCAAGGAGGAAAACAACAAGGTGCTAGAAGAGGGGCTGAGGTTTTTGGCGATTGGTCTCTAGCTGGTAATGCAAGAGGTTGATATCCCGGAGATCAACTACGGAAACTATAATGAGCTGGGAATGGTTGGATACTTCATGAAACAATTAACCGCGGCAAGAAAAAAGGCAATGACGTCAGTAGACAGGACGCCGACATTCAGATTTGGGGGACTACTGACACCAATCTTCAGAGCATTAGGAATCCCACTCCGTAATGAGAAATCATCATCATGGCTGGACGAGAGTCATCTCAACAGGACCTACTTCCTTGCTGGAAAGATCGACGACAGAATTGCCTACAATTTCAGGGCCGGTCCGCAGAAAACCGCGAATGTGCTCCTCCCAAACCTAGCCATTACCTCATTGCGGGACAAAAACAACATTCGGTTCTCACATGACCCAAGGTACTACCACAGCATAGCCACAAAGTTTCTTGAGTCGCTGAACAAAAAGAAGAAAAGGAAAGCCACTGAGAGCTCTTTACATGGTACCGGGTGATACAAACAGGTTTTAATCCCTAGATCTACACTGCAAGTGCACAGACGTTACAGTAGTACATAGGGTATTGAAATCCACATGGACTCTAGACTCTTGCGATAGATTATAGAATTTCAGGTTAAGCTAGGTAGAAACGGTAGAAAGCAGTAAATCAAAATAGAAAGCAAGTAAACGGTTTGTAAATCAACAGGCGAAGGCGTCAGGTCAAGAGAGTTCTCAGAAAATCAGGAACACAAGCAATCAATCAATTGGGATCTAATTAAGAACTGTTCTAGAACTGGAATCACGGAAGTATAAAAAGCCAACTTTTGTTGCGAATCCTATCTATGTCTAACAACTTAGCAAACCAACTTTCGTTGCGAATTCTAGAGTTCTAAACAAGCATTAATCACGAGTTCGTTCGTTCACAATTCTCTTAAGCCAAATTTCTTTGCGAGTAGATCAAATTGCTCATCTAGGTTCTTAATAGCTAATTAACCAACTGTCGTTGCATCAATCAACCTATCATCATAAATCTGGATAGCTAATTCAGATCAAGCATTAAGAACAACCTTAGATGAAGAACTAACATATATGAATCCCTACTGATTGATTAACCTGTAATTCCATGAAATCCTTAATGAGAATTCCTAAACCTAACTGGTAAACTACTCAGACATGATCATAGAAACAGAAGACATCATGAATAGAAAACCAAATAGCATATAATAAAATAAAGATATGGGGTTCGAAATCCTCTCTCTTTCAAGAACAAGATCAGCCCCTAACTCTCTCAAAGTAAAATAAAGCTTCTGAAAAGCGTATCAAAAGCGTAGCCTAAACAACGGCTTAAAAACCCTAATATAATGATCTAATCACGGTTGGGGCTTCTTTGTAATTATAGAAACTTCTGGGCTTAAGTTGCATATTCCAAAACTCTTCATTAACCGCCGAGAATTATCTGTGTCGACCTTGTGTCGATCGATGCACATAGTGTGTCGATCGACACAGATGTCTGATATGGGCAGTGACTTCTTCTTCTCGGCCAAATCCTCCAAAATGCTCCAGAATGCGCCATAATCTCCAAATCCGCTCCAAACGTCCATAGACCTGTAAACATACTAAAAAGACTCCAAAACATAATAAAAGACTCGATAGATAAGACATATACCATGGTTAAAAACCCTAAAATCCATGGTATATCAACTCCCCCACACTTAGCTCTTGCTTGCCCTCAAGGAAGTAAAGAATCAAAATATAAGGGAAGAAGTTTGAAAACACAGAAACTCATTTTGTCCTAGGAACTTTCGCATTCACATTCACTTAGTAAGCCACTGAAAACTTTCCTACAGAACTCAAGACCACAATACACTTTCCTCACACTTAGCAACTGTCCCAAGTAAACTCCACAATCAAGTTAGGACATCCAAATTCACCACACTAGCCTTTGTATACAATTAGGTGAGGTCTCATAGAGGGAGTATCGAATCAAAGGACACATGGACTCAACCTATTCAGTATCTAACCACCAAACTGTCGTTTTCTGGTTCCTTCTTTTCCATTTCTCCCTTAGCAAGTGATTTTTCCCCACTGGGTATCATTTTTTTATCAGTGCTCTTCCCTTTTTATTCGGGGTGTAACTTTGAACATGTTTCCATGGATGCACAGGAGGTAATAGTGGTAGCTACCACTCCCGAGACCACTTCGAAGCTACTAGCTTATCCTCAGTCCTTATTACTCTTTTTTTTTTTTTACTTTTCAAAGGAGGGAAAAATCAAGAACCATACTCTGAACATGATTATAGGCTGTGCCAAACACATCAAAGGAATCCGATCCAAAGATTACCAAGCCCCTAAGCGAGAAATTAAAGTCAATATTAAGGTGAGACTAGTAATGGACCCTCTGAATACCTTGTTAGATATGGGTGTCCTTGGTAGGCTGATCCATTTGGGGTTTTCTAATAGTCATAGAGGCTCTGCAAGTCTGTCCAATGGTTACTTAGTTCCTGTTCAAAAGAAAAATTTCCTCGAAAAATCATAGTTTCATACAGATTTTGACTCAATAAAACAATTTTGAAAAACAAAGGACTGACTCTAAGAAAACAAAAGCGTGCGTCAGCAGCGACCTCCCCCACACTTAAACTACACTGTCCCCAGTGTAATCAAGCTCAGGATCGGCGAGAAAGATCAAATTGAAGAACAATCCGAAAAGTTGCAGAATACTTACCTGTTGTTCGGCCTGCATCGATCGATTCCACAAGGGTGTCGATCGATGCAAGGCAACTATGCTCGCGGTTATGTAGATAACCGGTGTCTGAACCGCAATTAAATTTTCTTACCGTGAATCGCAACTGTGTCGACCGATGCACTATGTGTGTCGATCGATGCAGTGCGATTATGCCTGTTTCTCTCGTCTTTGAACACACAAAAGCAGAAAATCAAAAATACCAAATCAAAAACGAAAAATGAAAACAAAAACGAACCTAACAGTGGGTTGCCTCCCACTCAGCGCTTGTTTAAAGCCAATAGCTTGACTATGCGAAGGAGATCGGACTCATGGTGGTTTCAACAGAGACTTTGAGTGTCTCTGTGAATGTCTCCTCATCCAAGGTGGTGTATATGCTGTCGGATCATGAGATCTTCCAAGGAACGAAGAAATAGAACCAGGGCGGGAGCGAAACTTGGGTGGGATTCTGCGTTTTCCTGCATTCAAAGTAATACGGTTAGGAGGTTTAAGCTTAGATGATTTATGCCTTACCTTTGGTGGAAATGAGATGTCTGGAGCTTTCTGCTTATGAGCAGTTGCAGGCTCTGAAGATGTTAGAGCAAGTTTAGAATGAACTTCCATCTTCTCTTCTCCAATAGGAACCTCTGGTTCCACCTCAACACTGAAGCTATGTCCATCAATGGTGGCTCTCTGCAGCATGTCCATCTTGAACCTTAATGTCTCATCTCCCTGGTGGAGATCAATCAATCTGCATCTCATATCAATCATTGCGCCCGCAGTAGCTAAGAATGATCTTCCAAGCAGCAAAGGATCATCCGGTTCAATCTTATACTTTAGCACCACAAAGTCTGTTGGAATCAAGTAATTTCCAACTCTGACAGGAACGTCCTCAAGAACTCCTTCTGGATACTTCTTCGATCGATCAGCTAGGATAAGAGAGATCCTAGTAGGTTGCAATTCCATCAGTCTGAATCTCACAGCCACAGAGTATGACATAAGATTCACACCAGATCCTGAATCACACAGAGAATGCGAATCTTTCCTCAGAAATAAAACAGTCTAGATCAAAGACTCCTGGATCTGGAAGCTTCTCTGAAATCTGAATCAGCTGCTTCTCCATCACTTCCATGCAATTAGCCATGTCTAGCTCCTGTTTAGACAGTTTAGGAGCCTTAAAATATTGATCGAAAGGCTTGCAGACTCGTTCTAGGACTATTGTAGGCTTTTGCTCCCGTCTGCAATATGTTTCGATCGATGCATAGGGTGTGTCGATCGACACAAGGCGATTTTGCACATATTCATCCGACGTATCGGGCTTGCATCGATTGACATCAAGTGTGTGTCGATCGATGCATGTCTCAGACAAACATAATTCTTCCAAAAAATCCGAGATGATGTCCTCTTCTTCACATAACAACTCAATCTCAACTCCAGTGATCACAGCATTAATGTATTGCTTTTGTTCAGCTTTCCCAGCTCCATTCTGCGTTTGCATTGCTTGAGATGTCTGTTGGATTTGAACATCCAGTTTCTTCACATGTGTGCTCAAGGATTCAAATCCCACATTCAGATTTTCATACATGGCATCCAGCTTCCTGTCGAAGTCGACAACAGTCTTAGTCTGACCTTCCAGCAACTGGTCCATCATGGTTTCCATCTTTCTCTGATGAGCACTAGCATCAGGAGGTGTTTGATAGGAGGATGGTCCATCAGTCCCCTGATAAGAATTACCTTGCTGAAAAGGCTTCTGATAACCAGCAGTTTGTCCAAATCCAGAAAAGTTCTAGTTGCTTGTGAAATCACTCTTTTGTCCGTCATTAAAGAACTTGTTACCTTGCTGGTTTCCAAAACTGTTTCCTTGAAATCCAGAGCCACTGATGTAGTTCAAATCCTTTTTCAGTAAAAGTTCCATCATACTTATAAGCTTATCAGACTGCGTATTTGAGGAGGAACAGGCTGATATGTTGAAGATTCATAATCTCTGGTGAATGAATAAGAACCATAGTCCCTGCAGAATGAGTTATTATGCTGATTTTCCAAGATCCATTCCACCATTCCCATCATCTTACGCGTTGTGTCGATCGATGCAAAGTAGTGTCGATCGATGCAAGCGCGAAGATGTGACGATCGACACACAGGACCGTGTCGATCGATGCAATCCGATTCTGTCGAACCTGGCCTGCAAAACAGAGAAAAACAGAAAAAATAAATAAGTAAAATAAAAACGAAAAACCTAGTGTCAACCCTAAGTTCAAATCTATCGAAGACTCAAAAGAGTCCCCGGAAACAGCGCCAAAAACTTGATACAATCAGGTTTTAATCCCTAGATCAACACTGCAAGTGCACAGACGTGACAGTAGTATATAGGGTATCGAAATCCACAGGGACTCTAGACTCTTGCGATAGATTATAGAATTTCAGGTTAAGCTAGGTAGAAACGGTAGAAAGCAGTAAATCAAAATAAAAAGCAAGTAAACGGTTTATAAATCAGAAGGCGAAGGCGTCAGGTCAAGGGAGTTCTCAGGAAATCAGGAACATAAGCAATCAATCAATCATGATCTAATTAAGAACTGTTGAAGAACTGGAATCACGGAAGTATAAGAAGCCAACTTTCGTTGCGAATCCTATCTATGTCTATCAACCTAGCAAACCAGCTTTCGTTGCGAATTCTAGAGTTCTAAACAAGCATTAATCACGAGTTCGTTCGTTCACAATTCTCTTAAGCCAAATTTCTTTGCGAGTAGATCAAAATGCTCACCTAGGTTCTTTCTAGCTAATTAACCAACTGTCGTTGCATCAATCAACCTATCATCATAAATCTGGGTAGCTAATTCAGATCAAGCATTAAGAACAACCCTAGATGAAGAACTAACATATATGAATCCCTACAAATTGATTAACCTGTAATTCCATGAAATCCTTAATGAGAATCCCTAAACCTAACTGGTAAACTACTCAGACATGATCATAGAAACAGAAGACATCATGAATAGAAAACCAAATAGCATATAATCAAATAAAGAACTGGGGTTCGAAATCCTCTCTCTTTCAAGAACAAGATCAGCCCCTAACTCTCTCAAAGTAAAATAATGCTTATGAAAAGCGTATCAAAAGCGTAGGCTAAACAATGGCTTAAAACCCCTAATATAATGACATAATCACAGCTGGGGCTTCTTTGTAATTATAGAAACTTCTGGGCTTAAGTTGTAATTTCAAAAACTCTTCATTAACCGCCGAGAATTTTCTATGTCGACCTTGTGTCGATCGATGCACATAGTGTGTCGATCGATGCACATAGTGTGTCGATCGACACAGATGTCTGATATGGGCAGTGACTTCTTCTTCTCGGCCAAATCCTCCAAAATGCTCCAAAATGCGCCATAATCTCCAAATCCGCTCCAAACGTCCATAGACCTGTAAACATACTAAAAAGACTCTAAAACATAATAAAAGACTAGATAGATAAGACATATACCATGGTTAAAAACTCTAAAATCCATGGTATATAACTGGGGAAGGTGCAAGCAGTGGAGCAGGTCAGGCTACTAAGCCAGCAGGAGATACTGAGTAGTTTAGACCTTCGAGCCCCATCTACGGGAGTGCCCATTACCACCTTCATGCACCAAACGAGGTGATTCAGGGAGCACAGTTGAGAAGAGCTCATAGTTACATCCGAAAGCTGGAACGGTGGAATAAACTCCAAGACCGGACAATTGGGAAATTGGTAAGGGCTGCACGAAGGACGAAGGAGGTTCTAAAGAAGAAATATAAGGAGAAAACAAAAGCGCTCAGTCGTCAAGTAAAGTACAAGGCTTACATGCTGACGGGAAAGAAAGGTCTTGTGAAAGTACTTCCTGGATACCCAGAGAGTGAGGAAGAGGCAAGATCAGAGGATTTCCCGAAGGAGCAGTATCACGTAGAAGGTACCAGCTCATCCGGCAGAGCACCACGTCGCATCCCCCTTGACGAATGACGTCGCAGAGCCCGACGCCACATCCCACCACCATCCCCCGGTTCCAGCAACGAGTCCCTATCCTTGGGTGAAGATGAGGAGGACACCGCACCTCCTGACTATTGAGGTAACCACCACCACTTTGTACATAGTCTTCATTTTGTTTTTATTTTACCATCTTTAGCTCCACTAGATTTGCTTTCACACCGAGACGGTGGGAAGTAAGTTTGGGGGGGGGGGGGGTGATCATTTAACCATCTTCTTTTTGTTTTATCTTTGTGATTGAGTCATTGCATTTGTGTGTTGCATTGTAGATAGTTATGATTTTGAGAAAAAACCAAAAAATTTGAAAAATTTGAAAACATAAAAAAGAGCATGTAGTTTCATATTTATTTCTCTTTTAGGATTGAGTCTAGTAGAATTTTAGATTACATTTGCATAGGAGACAATGATTTAATCGCCTTGCAAGAAATCTAGACTTTAGAATTCAACATAATGCCCTTGAAAATCATAATATGTTGCTTAAACAACCCTTGAAACACTTGTACATTTCGAGCTTTGATCACACCACTCGAATCTATTTGTTAAGTCTGATACCCTCAACTTTGAAACTAACTCAATTATTTGGATTTAATGAACTTAAATTTCTCACTCATGGGTTTTTGATACTTGATCATGGTCACCATATTCACACTTAGATTATCTTATACCACATTTTACCACCCTTTGTTAATCCAAGTGGTCATTCTCACTCTTAGGATTAGGCCTGGGATTATAACCCGAACCGAGTTAACCGAACCGAGCCGAACCAAGATTTTTGGTTTTCGGTTCGGGTTCGGTTAGGATAGCCAAACCGATCGGCAAATTTTTTTTTACACTCGGTTATCCGTTCGGTTCGGTTCGGATCGGGTGAACTGAACGGTTAACCGGATAATAAGAAACCTTGAATATACCAGTCCAGTCGGTTTACTCGTTATGCTAAACCGTAAACATGTACGCTATATAAACTAGTAAGAGTAACGTGACTTTACCGATGTGGGATAGTATTGATGATTTATGGGCTAATTTAATTACTTTACTTTCTAATATGGGCCAGCGACATATAATTCACTTGATTTAATGGGCAACACACAATATTATTGATATATACCAACTCAAGCCCATGAAAAAAAGAAAACGCTAAGTATTATTTTGTTCTCTTCTCTGTCGTGAGTTGTTCCAGCCGCCTCTGATTCTTTGTTCATCTTTTTTCTAGTCTCTTCTTTTCTTCTTAAGACATCTTCTTCGAACACTCCCACTCTCGCTCAACTCAACCGCCATGGATGCTTCTTTCTACTAAGAATCTTCTCCTTCTCTTTCTAAACACATACGATTTTGCTCTTCGATTTTTTTTTTTTTGAGATCTCAATACCCGAACCAAATAACCAACTCAAACCGATTTGTACCGATTTTACCCAAATTTTAATTGAAAACCGAAAAAAATCGGGTTAATTTCGGTAAATATAAAAATAACCGAACTAACCGGTATCCGAACCGAACCGAACCGTAGTTAATTTCGGTTCAATTCGGTCGAATTTTTCAAAACCGAACTAACCGAAAAACCGAACTAACCGGCCGGTTCGGTTCGGTTTATCCGAAATCCCAGGCCTACTTAGGATGGTTTCCACACCATAAAACCGTACCCTTTCCTTTTAAACCTTCATTTGATTGATTGAGTGAGGCCTCTTCTTGATAATGCTAACATGTGTAAAAGGTTAAAAGTATGAGAACGACAATGATTAGCTCTCATAGGCTAGTCTAGGAGTTCATATTGTTGATTAGCATTTGGGGTATTAGCACTTGAAATGGGAATGTGAGTGAAGTAAAAGAAAGAGTAAAATGGGAAGTAAAAGGAAAAGAAGGAACAAGAATGGCTTGTGAAGGGAAACACTTGGGAAGTTGAGACAAAATGGGAAAAACTTTAAGTATGGAATGAAAAGAAATCAAAAGAAAAAGAATCTTAGTGAATTGAAAGAATAACTTCTCAAGACCCAAAAATGAAAAAGTCAAATGGTTTAAGTTTGAAAAGAATGGGAGTTTGGCTAAAATAGTAATAAGATTGGGAAACACATTGGGAAACACTTTGGGAAGACAATGAGAGTTAAGAATTATATGCATAAATTGTTCTTGTCTTGCCACATTTTACATAATGATTAGCATTCCTTTTCTTTGAGAGTTAGCCACTAAATAAGATATCATGACCCTCCTCTAAACACCATTTGGAGCTTTTTATGCCAAGCCAATTGATCAGGATCAAATCCCTATTTGTGAAAACTACACCTTGATGAATGAATGAATGTAAGAGTTGGTGGAATGTTGAGTTAGTTGATTCTTGACAATGTGCTTAAGAGAATAAGATTTGGTGTGTTGATAAGCCTAGAGAAATTAAAGTGGATTAAAGTGTTTGTTCATGCAATATATTGTCATTTCCTAAGGACATCATGTTGAGGGCTTGCTAAATTTCTTTGGTTATGAGTCTCCAACTTCAAACCTCTTTCCCATTGTTTTCTTTGTTGTTTGCTTGTGGACAAGCAAAGAAACAAGTTTGGGGGAATTGATGTGTTGTGTTTTTAAGTGTTTTTAATCATGATTTAGTGTGTGTTTAAGTTTTAGGAAAAGCATTTATGCATCATTAAGAGTGCATATGCATTTTTTTCTCTTTTGTAGGTGGTGGGAGACATAATCAAGTGCGCAAAGGATAATGGAGGAGGTAGGGACTGAAGAACAACCAAAAAGGAGCAGAAAAACAGCTAAGGGTCGTGCAGGGATCTCACAGCGGGGTGTCACAGCGGCCACGCCAGCCCGCTGCAGAAGATGTGCAGAATGTCGAAATCCACAGCGGCTTGTGCAGCGGGTTCGCTCGGCCGCTGTGGACCATTAAACTCTCGCAGCGGCCATCCACAACGAGCTCCCCAGGCCGCTGTGGGATATATTGCGGAATGAGGTTTTCTCCAGCGGTACCCACAGCGGCCACCCCAAGCCGCTGTGGATCAAGAAAACTTACAGCGGCCCGGCACAGCGAGGTACCCAGGCCGCTGTGAGTCCACTTTTTCACACATGCCACTTTTTTTTTTTGCTTTCGGCTTGTAGACCACCCCATGTGTTTGTGGTCGACCATTGCACGTTTTTATGATCTATTTAAGGGCTCTTAGTGTGTTAGAAGAGCCATATCACCTCTTGCAATAATTCACTACAAACAATTTAGTTTTCTTTGAACTTTTATGCAATTTGGTTGTGTTCTTGAGTTCTTCTTTAAGTTCTTGTCGTTTATCATTCTTCTTAAACATGTCTTGCTCTGTTATAGCCATGGCTAGTGAGTAGTTTCTCTATAAGTTTCTGGGTTTGAGTTAAGTGAGGGTGATCTAGGAATGGTTTAGGTTGTTTGGAACTTGGGAATATTGATTTCTTACTTGTTAGATGTTCTTAACGCTAGGATTGAAGTAGCTAATCAATTCCTTGAACTTGAATATTGCTAGCACTGAGAAGTGTAGTTAATGTTTGAATATCTATTCAAGTGCTTTACATACTTAACCAATGAGAATTGATGTTGAAGGTGTTTAATGGTAATAAGAACTTGTTTCTAATGCATATCTATCTTGAAATTGCCAACGAGAGTTGATGTTAATACTTGATAGATATAGGGTTATTATCATGAGAGTGGAGTAACTTGAATTGATGTTCTTAGCCTAAGAAATCATCCCATGATTGCTAAATGTTTCTAAACTTACAATTGATCACCCAAACCCAAAACTCAACCTAAGGAACTTAGCTTTAGTTCAA
Organism: Orychophragmus violaceus; assembly: GCA_030180135.1. Lineage (NCBI taxonomy): Eukaryota > Viridiplantae > Streptophyta > Magnoliopsida > Brassicales > Brassicaceae > Orychophragmus > Orychophragmus violaceus. The sequence goes on along the minus strand of CM058237.1, from coordinate 92,737,700 downwards.
TTGTTTTAGCAACCATTTTCGTACTCTGTTTATGCTCTGTTCTTGTTCTATTTTAAGGTCACTATTGTCTATCTTCTTGATTAATCATGTTTTGAACTTGGCTTCATCAATAGTTATTAGCAACGAAACCCCAAACAAATTTGATTGCACTTAGATTAAGGAAATACTTGTATTCTTAGTGAGTTTAATCACCAATGTGGATTGACACCTCAAAACTACAATGACTAGGTTGTACACTTGCAACTGAAGTGAGTAAGAGGAACTGATTTATTGCTTATCATTTTGTGAAATCTGTCTCATTAGAGAGGTCTTTAAGCTTGATTTGGAGATTAGTCGCTTTCATTAGTTTCCAAATTTTCATTTTTCGGTTGATTGGTTATGTGTGGTGTTTATTTATTGAGAACTATATGAATCTTTATATTTTTCCCTGAGTAAGTTTTGGTACAGTGTGAATTCGGAAAATCATGAATAGTGTTTGTTTTGATGATTGAAAGCTTGAAACTATGGTGCTATTTGATTAGAGAGGTGTACTAAGCAAAAGACTAGGAACAAATTTGAATCAAAGTATGTTTTGCGAAATATGTCTCATTGGAGAGGTGTTTAAGCTTAATTTGGAGATTAATCGCTTTCATTAGTTTCCAGATTTGACTTTTCAGTGGATTGGTTATGTGTGGTGTTTATTTATTGAGACCTATATTAATCTTTATATTTTTCTCTGGGTAAGTTTTGGTACAGTGTGAATTCGTAAAATCATGAGTAATGTTTGTTTTGATGATTGAAAGCTTGAAACTATGGTGCTATTTGGTTACAGAGGTGTACTAAGCTAAAGACAAGGAACAAATCTGAATCCAAAATATGTTTTGTGAAATCTATCTCATTTGAGAAGTGTTTAAGCTTGATTTCGAGATTAATTACTTTCATTAGTATCCAGATTTGACTTTTTCTATAGATTTGTTATGTATGTTGTTTATTTATTGAGAACTATGTTAATCTTTATACTTTCCCTGACTAAGTTTTGGTACGGTGTGAATTCGTAAAATGAAGAGTAATGTTTGTTTTGATGATTGAAAGCTTGAAACTATGGTGCTATATGCTTACAGAGGTGTACTAAGCTAAAGACAAGGAACAAATTTGAATACAAATATGTTTTGCGAAATCTGCTCATTAGAGAGGTGTTTAAGCCTCATTTGGAGAATAATCCCTTTCATTAGTTTACAGATTTCACTTTTTCATTGGATTGGTTATGTATGGAGTTTATTTATTGAGAATATGTTAATCTTTATATTTTTCCCTCAGTAAGTTTTGGTACTGTGTGAATTTCTAAAATAAAGATTAATGTTTGTTTTGATGTTTGAATGCTTGAAACTATGGTGCTATTTGATTACAGAGGTGTACTGAGCTAAACACAAGGAACAAATCTGAATCCAAATATGTGTTGCAAAATCTGTCTCATTGGAGAGATGTTTAAGCTTGATTTGGAGATTAATCCCTTTTATTAGTTTACAGATTTGACTTTTCATTGGATTGGTTATGTATGGTATTTATTTATTAAAAACTATGTTAATCTTTATATTTTTCCCTAAGTAAGTTTTGGTTTAGTGTGAATTTGTAAAAAAAAAAGATTAATGTTTGTTTTGATGATTGAAAGCTTGAAACTAGGGTTCGATTTGATTATTGAGGTGTACTAAGCTAAAGACAAGGAACAAATCTGGATCCAAATATGTTTTGTGAAATCTGTCTCATTGGAGAGGTGTTTAAGCTTGATTTGGAGATTAATCGCTTTCATTAGTTTCCAGATTTTATTTTTTCAGTTGATTGGTTATGTGTGGTGTTTATTTATTGAGAACTATATTAATCTTTATATTTTCCCTGACTAAGTTTTGGTACAGTGTGAATTCGTAAAATGAAGAGTAATGTTTGTTTTGATGATTGAAAGCTTGAAACTATGGTGATATTTGATAACAGAGGTGTACTATGCTAAAGACAAAGAACAAAATTGAATCCAAATATGTTTTGTGAAATCTGCTTATTGGAGAGGTGTTTAAGCCTCATTTGGAGATTAATCCCTTTCATTAGTTTACAGATTTGACTTTTTCATTGGATTTGTTATGTATGGTGTTTATTTATTGAGAACATATTAATCTTTATATTTTTCCCTGAGTAAGTTTTGGTACTGCAATTTCTATTGCTTCCAATACCGTCTTTCATGAACGGACTAAGCATGTGGAAGTAGACTGTCATTCAGTTCGGGAAAAGATTGATAAAGGTCTTCTGAAACTGCTTCACATAAGAACAGAAGATCAAATTGCAGATTGCCTCACCAAACCTTTGTTCCCTGTTAACTTCTATCATTTACTATCCAAGATGAGCTTGATTAACATCTTTCGCACATCTTGAGGGGGACTATTGAGGAATGTACATTATGTATAGGTTTGGTTAGCACTGGTTAGCACCGGTTTAATCATTATTTAGCAATTGTATATAAAGCTATTTTGTACAGATTAAACGTTAAGAGTTCATTTTAATATAATTGAAATCTCCAGAAACTCTCTCTTCTTCCTTGTTCGTAATATGGTATCAGAGCCATCAGCGGCTTCTCTTTCTTGATTTTTGACCTTCTTTTCTTCTAATTTGAGCTTGGATTCAGCTTCATGATCTCTGATCATCTCTCCGATTTGATCATTCTCTCGAAATCATGGTCAAAATCTGCAAAGTCCCTCGTCGTTCAGCTCGGATTCAAGGAATGACGCCTTCTGGTTCTTGTCGACCTCCTAAGCACGGCGATGTTGATGAAACTCCTCCGCGAAGTCCTCCGACAGCTCGATCTAAGACTGTTCGTCCTTCGCGAGCTCGACTTTCATCTGACGTTCTCGATCTGGACCGATCTCCGCTGCTTCTTCAAAACTCTGATCATCCAGGACTCAACATCATTTCGATTCAATTAGACGGTACGAATTATGATGATTGGTCTGTTGCGATGAGAATTTCTCTTGATGCTAAGAATAAGCTAGGACTGATTGATGGATCTGTTTTGAAACCTTTGCCGATGCATAAGAATTTTAATATATGGTCTAACTGCAACTCTATGGTGAAGGCATGGTTATTAACTCGGTATCTCCACAGATTTATCGCAGTATTCTACGCTTTGATAAGGCATCTGATATTTGGATTGATTTATATGGTCGTTTCCATATGTCCAATCTCCCGAGAACTTTCAATCTCACTCAAGTTACAGGATTTTGGTCAGGGATCCTTGTCTCTCTCCGAGTATTACACTCATTTGAAAACTCTGTGGGATCAACTTGAAAGTGCAGAAGAACCGGATGAACCTTGCACTTGTTGAAAAGCTGCTCGTCTGCATCAGAAGGCAGAGAGAGCTCGGATTGTCAAATTTCTTGCTGGTCTTAATGACTCTTATGCTATTGTTAGACGTCAGATCATTGCCAAGAAAACTCTCCCATCTTTGGTTGAAGTCTATAATCTTTTAGACAGTGATGATAATAAGAAGGGATTCTCCAATGTGGTTGCACCTGCTACTGCTTTTCAGGTGTCTGATCAGTCTCAACAATCTCTACAGAATGGACCTATTGCAAAGATTCACTACGTTCAGAATGGACCTAACAAAGGTCGTTCTGTTTGCTCTTACCGCAATCGAGTGGGTCACATTGCAGAGAGATGTTATAAGAAGCATGTTTTTCCACCAGGCTTTGTCTCAACGTATAAGAATGCTTCTGATAAGATGCCAAAGACCTCATCTGCTTCGAAGCCAGTGTTTGTTCCTTCTCCAATGGCAGCTGAAGTTCAACTCTCTCCGAATTTGATGGTGTACTTGGTGATGTGACTAAGGAACAACTTCAGAGTTTCATTGAACTTTTCAGCTCGAAGTTGCAGAATTCTTCTGCTTCTCCTTCAGCGGTTGCCAATTCTTCATCTAACCCTGGTGATCACTCTGGTATCTCCTTTTCCCAGTCCACTTACAGTTTTGTTGGTATCTTAACTATCTTCCAATATACTTTGTCCAATGAAACATGGGTTATAGACTCTGGAGCTACACATCATGTGTGCCATGACAAAGCTTATTTCACTCACTAGATACCTCTGTGAATAACTCTGTCCATCTTCCCACTGGATCCAAAGTTACAATCATTGTAGTTGGTCAAGTTCAGTTGAATTAGAACATTTTCTCCATAATGTTATGTTCGTTCCTAAATTTAGACTCAACCTGATCAGTATTAGCTCCCTCACCAGTTCTTTGGATTCCAGAATAGTGTTTGATCCAAGTTTTTGTGATATTCAAGATCTTACCAAGGGCTTGATGATTGGTCAGGGTAGTCGGATTGGGAATCTGTATATGATGGACAATGCTGTTGGCTCTCCCTCAATCAATTTGGCGGTGGATATTGGATTGTGGCACCAGCGGTTAGGTCACCCATCATATATGAGATTGGATATCATCTCTGAAGACTTGGGAACTACTAAGGCTATAAATAAAGGGTCTGCTTATTGCCACATTTGTCATTTGGCTAAGCAGAAGAGACTATCTTTTCCGTCTGAGAACAACATTTGTAATTCCTCTTTTGAGTTGTTGCACATTGACCTTTGGGGGCCTTTTCAAATGGAGACAGTTGATGGATTTAATCATTTTCTTACTATTGTTGATGACCGTACAAGAGCAACCTGGATTTATTTGTTAAAGAACAAGCATGAGGTTATATCAGTATGTTCATCTTTCATCAACAAAGTAGAGAATCAATATAATGTAAGGGTCAAGGCAGTTCGATCAGATAAAGCACCAGAGCTGAATTTTACCAAATATTTTCAAGAAAAAGGCATTGAATCTTACCACTCTTGCCCTGAAACTCCTGAGCAGAACTCTGTTGTCGAGCGCAAGCATCAACATCTGCCTAATGTGGCACGAGCTTTGATGTTTCAGTCTAATCTTCCACTTCAGTTATGGGGTGATAGTATCTTAACAACTGCATTTTTGATCAACTGAATGCCATCACCTATGTTATCCAACAAGTCTCCATATGAGGTTCTCACTGGAAAGAAGCCTGTTTATTCTAAGCTCAGAATATTTGGTTGTCTCTGTTATGGAACAACTTCACCTAAACTGAGACACAAATTCATGCCTAGAGCTCGAGCCTGCATCTTTTTGGGATATCCTCCTGGTTTCAAAGGATACAAACTTATGGACTTGGAGAGTCATAAGATTTTTATCTCACGAAATGTGGAATTTGTTAAAGAGAAGTTCCCAATGGCAAACTCTTCTGATTTGGTTCAAGATCAGGATCTTTTTGCCTCAGGTAATATCATCCCTTCTCCCTCTCCATCACCTCAAATTTCTCCATCACCTCAAATTTCTCCATGTCCTTTACTTCCTTCTACTCGCATACATAAACAACCATCACATTTAAAAGAGTATCATTGTTACAACATCTCCAATGATAATCCTTATCCTATTTAATCATTCATTTCATATAATCATCTTTCATCACCATATCTCTCATATATTAATCATATAACTCAAATACATATCCCTCAAACATACTCTGAGGCAAAAGGGTCGGTAGAGTGGCTTGAAACTAGGGTTCGATTTGATTACTGAGGTGTACTAAGATAAAGACAAGGAACAAATATGGATCCAAATATGTTTTGTGAAATTTGTCTCATTGGAGAGGTGTTTAAGCTTGATATGGAGATTAATCGCTTTCATTAGTTTCGAGATTTTATTTTTTTAGTTGATTGGTTATGTGTGGTTTTTATTTATTGAGAACTCTATTAATCTTTATATTTTCACTGACTAAGTTTTGGTACTGTGTGAATTTCTAAAATAAAGATTAATGTTTGTTTTGATGTTTGAAAGCTTGAAACTATGGTGCTATTTGATTACAGACGTCTTGAGGTAAACACAAGGAAAAAATCTGAATCCAAATATGTGTGGCAAAATCTGTCTCATTGGAGAGATGTTTAAGCTTGATTTGGAGATTAATCCCTTTCATTAGTTTACAGATTTGACTTTTTCATTGGATTGGTTATGTATGGTGTTTATTTATTAAGAACTATGTTAATCTTTATATTTTTCCCTGAGTAAGTTTTGGTTTAGTGTGAATTTGTAAAAAAAGATTAATGTTTGTTTTGATGATTGAAAGCTTGAAACTAGGGTTCGATTTGATTATTGAGGTGTACTAAGCTAAAGACAAGGAACAAATCTAGATCCAAATATGTTTTGTGAAATCTGTCTCATTGGAGAGGTGTTTAAGCTTGATTTGGAGATTAATCGCTTTCATTAGTTTCCAGATTTTATTTTTTCAGTTGATTGGTTATGTGTGGTGTTTATTTATTGAGAACTATATTAATCTTTATATTTTCCTTGACTAAGTTTTGGTACGGTGTGAATTCGTAAAATGAAGAGTAATGTTTGTTTTGATGATTGAAAGCTTGAAACTATGGTGTTATTTGATAACAGAGGTGTACTATGTTAAGGACAAGAAACAAATTTGAATCCAAATATGTTTTGCGAAATCTGCTCATTGGATAGGTGTTTAAGCCTCATTTGGAGATTAATCCCTTTCATTAGTTTACAGATTTGACTTTTTCAATGGATTGGTTATGTATGGTGTTTACTTATTAAGAACATGTTAATCTTTATATTTTTCTCTGGGTAAGTTTTGGTACTGTGTGAATTTCTAAAATAAAGATTAATGTTTGTTTTAATGTTTGAAAGCTTGAAATTATGGTGCTATTTGATTACAGAGGTGTCTTGAGCTAAACACAAGGAAAAAATCTGAATCCAAATATGTGTGGCAAAATCTGTCTCATTGGAGAGATGTTTAAGCTTGATTTGGAGATTAATCCCTTTCATTAGTTTACATATTTGACTTTTTCATTGGATTGGTTATGTATGGTGTTTATTTATTAAGAACTATGTTAATCTTTATATTTTTCCCTGAGTAATTTTTGGTTTAGTGTGAATTTGGAAAAAAAAAAAGATTAATGTTTGTTTTGATGATTGAAAGCTTGAAACTAGGGTTCGATTTGATTACTGAGGTGTACTAAGCTAAAGACAAGGAACAAATCTGTATCCAAATATGTTTTGTGAAATCTGTCTCGTTGGAGAGGTCTTTAAGCTTGATTTGGAGATTAATCGCTTTCATTAGTTTCCAGATTTGACTTTTTCTATGGATTGGTTATGTGTGTTGTTTATTTATTGAGAATTATGTTAATATTTATATTTTCCCTTACTAAGTTTTGGTACGGTGTGAACTAGTAAAATGAAGAGTAATGTTTGTTTTGATGATTGAAGCTTGAAACTATGGTGCTATTTGATTACATAGGTGTACTAAGCTAAAGACAAGGAACAAATTTGAATCCAAATATATGTTGCGAAATCTGCTCATTAGAGAGGTGTTTAAGCCTCATTGGGAGATTAATCCCTTTCATTAGTTTACAGATTTGACTTTTTCATTGGATTGGTTATGTATGCTGTTTATTTATTGAGAATATGTTAATCTTTATATTTTTCCCTGAGTAAGTTTTGGTACTGTGTGAAGTTCTAAAATAAAGATTAATGTTTGTTTTGATGTTTGAAGGCTTGAAACTATGGTGCTATTTGATTACAGAGGTGTCTTGAGCTAAACACAAGGAAAAAATATGAATCCAAATATGTGTGGCAAAATCTGTCTCATTGGAGAGATGTTTAAGCTTGATTTGGAGATTAATCCCTTTAATTAGTTTACAAATTTTACTTTTTCATTGGATTGGTTATGTATGGTGTTTATTTATTAAGAACTATGTTAATCTTTACATTTTTCTCTGAGTAAGTTTTGGTTTAGTGTGAATTTGTAAAAAAAGATTAATGTTTGTTTTGATGATTGAAAGCTTGAAACTAGGGTTCGATTTGATTACTGAGGTGTACTAAGCTAAAGACAAGGAACAAATCTGGATCCAAATAGGTTTTGTAAAATCTGTCTCATTGGAGAGGTGTTTAAGCTTGATTTGGAGATTAATCGCTTTCATTAGTTTCCAGATTTTATTTTTTCAGTTGATTGGTTATGTGTGGTGTTTACTTATTGAGAACTATATTAATCTTTATATTTTCCTTGACTAAGTTTTGGTACGGTTTGAATTCGTAAAATGAAGAGTAATGTTTATTTTGATGATTGAAAGATTGAAACTATGGTGCTATTTGATAACAGAGGTGTACTATGCTAAAGACAAGAAACAAATTTGAATCCAAATATGTTTTGCGAAATCTGCTCATTGGATAGGTGTTTAAGCGTCATTTGGAGATTAATCCCTTTTATTAGTTTACAGATTTGACTTTTTCAATGGATTGGTTATGTATGGTGTTTACTTATTGAGAACATATTAATCTTTAGATTTTTCCCTGGGTAAGGTTTGGTACTGTGTGAATTTCTAAAATAAAGATTAATGTTTGTTTTAATGTTTGAAAGCTTGAAACTATGGTGCTATTTGATTACAGAGGTGTCTTGAGCTAAACACAAGGAAAAAATATGAATCCAAATATGTGTGGCAAAATCTGTCTCATTGGAGAGGTGTTTAAGCTTGATTTGGAGATTAATCCCTTTAATTAGTTTACAGATTTTACTTTTTCATTGGATTGGTTATGTATGGTGTTTATTTATTAAGAACTATGTTAATCTTTACATTTTTCTCTGAGTAAGTTTTGGTTTAGTGTGAATTTGTAAAAAAAGATTAATGTTTGTTTTGATGATTGAAAGCTTGAAACTAGGGTTCGATTTGATTACTGAGGTGTACTAAGCTAAAGACAAGGAACAAATCTGGATCCAAATAGGTTTTGTAAAATCTGTCTCATTGGAGAGGTGTTTAAGCTTGATTTGGAGATTAATCGCTTTCATTAGTTTCCAGATTTTATTTTTTCAGTTGATTGGTTATGTGTGGTGTTTACTTATTGAGAACTATATTAATCTTTATATTTTCCTTGACTAAGTTTTGGTACGGTTTGAATTCGTAAAATGAAGAGTAATGTTTATTTTGATGATTGAAAGATTGAAACTATGGTGCTATTTGATAACAGAGGTGTACTATGCTAAAGACAAGAAACAAATTTGAATCCAAATATGTTTTGCGAAATCTGCTCATTGGAGAGGTGTTTAAGCCTCATTTGGAGATTAATCCCTTTCATTAGTTTACAGATTTGACTTTTTCAATGGATTGGTTATGTATGATGTTTACTTATTGAGAACATGTTAATCTTTATATTTTTCCCTGGGTAAGTTTTGGTACAGTGTGAATTTCTAAAATAAAGATTAATGTTTGTTTTAATGTTTGAAAACTTGAAACTAGGGTTCGATTTGATTATTGAGGTGTACTAAGCTAAAGACAAGGAACAAATCTGGATCCAAATATGTTTTGTGAAATCTGTTTCATTGGAGAGGTGTTTAAGCTTGATTTGGAGATTAATCGCTTTCATTAGTTTCCATATTTATTTTTTTTAGGATATTGGTTATGTGTGGTGTTTATTTATTGAGAACTATATTAATCTTTATATTTTCCTTTACTAAGTTTTTGTACTGTGTGAATTCGTAAAATGAAGAGTAATGTTTGTTTTGATGATTGAAAGCTTGAAACTATGATGCTATTTGATAACAGATGTGTACTATGCTAAAGACAAGTAACAAATTTGAATCTAAATATGTTTTGCGAAATCTGCTCATTGGAGAGGTGTTTAAGCCTCATTTGGAGATTAATCCCTTTCATTAGTTTACATATTTGACTTTTTCAATGGATTGGTTATGTATGGTGTTTACTTATTGAGAACATGTTAATCTTTATATTTTTCCCTGGTAAGTTTTGGTACTGTGTGAATTTCTAAAATAAGGATTAATGTTTTATTGAGGAATGTACATTATGTATAGGTTTGTTTAGCACTGGTTAGCACCGGTTTAATCATTATTTAGCAATTGTATATAAAGCTATTTTGTACAGATTGAACGTTAAGAGTTCATCTTAATATAATTGAAATCTCCAGAAACTCTCTCTTCTTCCTTGTTTATAATATGGTATCAGATCCATCAACGGCTTCTCTTGCTTGATTTCAGACCTTTTCTTCTAATTTGAGCTCGGATTCAGTTTCATGATCTCTGATCATCTCTCCGATTTGCTCATTCTCTCGAAATCATGTCAAAATCTGCAAAGTCCCTCGTCGTTCAGCTCGGATTCAAGGAATGACGCCTTCTGGTTCTTGTCAACCTCCTAAGCACGGAGATGTTGATGAAACTCCTCCGCGAAGTCCTCCGACTGCTCGATCTAAGACTGTTCGTCCTTTGCGAGCTCGACTTTCATCTGACGTTCTCGATCTGGACCGATCTCCGCTGCTTCTTCAAAACTCCGATCATCCAGGACTCAACATCATTTCGATTCAATTAGACGGTATGAATTTGGATGATTGGTCTGCTGTGATGAGAATTTCTCTTGATGCTAAGAATAAGCTAGGACTGATTGATGGATCTGTTTTGAAACCTTTGCCGATGCATAATAATTTTAATCTCTAGTCTAACTGCAACTCTATAATGAAGGCATCGTTATTAACTCGGTATCTCCACAAATTTATCGCAGTATTCTATGCTTTGATAAGGCATCTGATATTTGGATTGATTTATATGGTCTTTTCCATATGTCCAATCTCCCGAGAACTTTCAATCTCACTCAAGAGTTACAGGATTTTGGTCAGGGATCCTTGTCTCTCTCCGAGTATTACACTCATTTGAAAACTCTCTGGGATCAACTTGAAAGTGCAGAAGAACCGGATGAACCTTGCACTTGTGGAAAAGCTGCTCGTCTGCATCATAAGGCAGAGAGAGCTCGGATTGTCAAGTTTCTTGCTGGTCTTAATGACTCTTATGCTATTGTTAGACGTTAGATCATTGCCAAGAAAACTCTCCCATCTTTGGTTGAAGTCTATAATCTTTTAGACAGTGATGATAATAAGAAGGGATTCTCCAATGTGGTTGCACCTGCTACTGCTTTTTAGGTGTCTGATCAGTCTCAACAATCTCTACAGAATGGACCTATTGCAAAGATTCACTACGTTCAGAATGGACCTAACAAAGGTCGTTCTGTTTGCTCTTACTGAAATCGAGTGGGTCACATTGCAGAGAGATGTTATAAGAAGCATGGTTTTCCACCAGGCATTGTCTCAAAGTATAAGAATGCTTCTGATAAGATGCCAAAGACCTCATCTGCTTAAAAGCCAGTGTCTGTTCCTTCTCCAATGGCATCTGAAGTTCAACTCTCTCTGAATGTTGATGGTGTACTTGGTGATATGACTAAGGAACAGCTTCAGAGTTTCATTGCACTTTTCAGCTCGAAGTTGCAGAATTCTTATGCTTCTCCTTCAGCGGTTCCCAATTCTTCATCTAACCCTTGTGATCACTCTGGTATCTCCTTTTCCCAATCCACTTACAGTTTTGTTGGTATCTTAATTATCTCCCAACATACTTTGTCCAATGAAACATGGGTTATAGACTCTGGAGCTACACATCATGTGTGCCATGACAAAGCTTATTTCACTCACTAGATACCTCTGTGAATAACTCTGTCCATCTTCCCACTGGATCCAAAGTTACAATCAGTGTAGTTGGTCAAGTTCAGTTGAATCAGAACATTTGTCTCCATAATATTCTGTTCATTCCTGAATTTAGACTCAACCTGATCAGTATTAGCTCCCTCACCTGTTCTTTAGATTCCAGAATAGTGTTTGATCAATGTTGTTGTGAAATTCAGGATCTTACCAAGGGCTTGATGATTGGTCAGGGTAGAATGATTGGAAATCTGTATGTGATGGACAATGTTGTTGGCTCTCCCTCAATCAATTTGGCTGTGGATATTGGATTGTGGCACCAGCGGTTAGGTCACCCATCATATACGAGATTGGATATCATCTCTGAAGACTTGGGAACTACTAAGGCTAAGAATAAAGGGTCTGCTTATTGCCACATTTGTCATTTGGCTAAGCAGAAGAGACTATCTTTTCCCTCTGAGAACAACATTTGTAATTCTTCTTTTGAGTTGTTGCACATTGACCTTTGGGGGCCTTTTCAAATGGAGACAGTTGATGGATTTAAGCATTTTTTTACTATTGTTGATGACCATACAAGAGCAACCTCGATTTATCTATTAAAGAACAAGTATTAGGTTATATCAGTATTTCCAGCTTTCATCAACAAAGTAGAGAATCAGTATAATGTAAGGGTCAAGGCAGTTCGATCAGATAACGCACCAGAGCTGAATTTTACCAAATATTTGTTGGAATGTTCGGTTGATCCTGATTCAATTCTCATATTGATATCAACCTAAACATGCATCAGATCTAGGTGTTCTTATTTAGAAACAATATGATCTCACCTTTTACCTGTTTGTTGCAGCGGAATTGATGAACAGGTCAGAGATCAGGGAGATACACCAAGGGATGAATCCTCCAAAGGCTCACACACGCTTCACAAGGAAATGGCTGCTAGACCATCAGGAAGAGAGGCGCAGAGAGAGGAGAGAAATCGCAGAATGGGGGCTAGGGTTAGGGAGAAAAGACTTGGCTTTTAGTCATTAAAAGCCTTCTCTTTTCCCTTTTGGGCTTTTGGGCCCAATCTGATTAAATCCCATTTAATCAGACCCATTAATCTTTCTCTCTTAGTACGACAAATGCCTAGCACTTTTGTCGTACTTCTGCTAAGCCGTTCCAACACATTTTCCTGTTAGCTTAGGCGTGTGACCCATATGGGATCATATAATAAAGGCAATAAGTCCAAGACTTATAGATCATGAGCAGACTCTAGCAAGCCATCATGATCCCCAGTATTATATGACTTATGTCTGATCTCGACATACTCTTACTTTCTAGAGACAGTACCGAGATTACTGGACACAATTCCAACAATCTCCCACTTGTACTGGAATCTCTGTATTCTTAATCCTTTTGTCTCAATATCTCGATTAGTCATAAGGCAAGATTGGTGTCATCCTTATAAAGCCTAATCTCGTTCATCGGACTCTGATTTGATACTGACAATCCAAACGACTCGGGACAGTCCGTTTGAGCGTGGCCACGCATTTTCCAGTATTCAAATCTCCGATTGGCCTAGAGATATTCACTCCATTTATATTGGAGGGACAAATCCCGTCTTGTTCCATCACTGTAAGCTACTCATTTCGTAATACACCCAAACAAGGTCCTTATAGCTATCGCATAACGACAGCGTTAGACAATGATCAAAGCGCATCAGTTCATGTGCAGTCACATGCATGCGAACTCAGGTCTAAGGACTATACTCTATAGTCGTAGTAAGAATCTCTTATGACACAGATATAAATATCCTGAAGAGTTCTTATAAGCGGGTCTTGTCCGGTCGTATGTTCCCAAACATACACCTATGTACTGACTTTGATGCCGCGCATCTATGACACACTGAGACTTTGTCATAAGTCACGTACCAATCCAGTCTCACACGGTTGTTGGTGTTCCAATTTCAACAACCTTCGACTAGGGACAGGATGATATAAACTACCTATCAAGTATAGGGTCTCATGATCAAGCTAAATGACTTCGATGACTCAAGATCAAGTCATTTACTTCGATGACCTATAAAATGGTTCATATCATTTTGGAACGATTATTTCATCACAGTTAAAATAATCTTTAAATAATAATTTCATTAAACATCATTATATGTTTTACAAGAACATATCAATAACTAAATAAAGCCCTTTACTAACTCCCACTGAAATTAAGACTACATCTTAATTTCACTTATCCTACAGCAACAGTCCGCGACTCGTGCTCAGGCTCAAGGAGTGGCTTCGTTAATAGATTAGCAACGTTCTCATTCGTTGAAACTTGCTGATCTACTTAACATCTCTGTCATTTATCTTACAGAATAGGTCATACCTATCCTCAAAGTGTTTGGATCTTTGATGTGCAGCTAGTCTCATCTAAGCTGGGAATCACATTAAGTTCAGTGATGAACTATTCTTTCCAAACAACCTCTTTCGCCGCTTCCCAAGCTGCGAAACATTCAGTTTAAGTCATGGAGTCAGCAACAGTGCCGTGCACCGCCAGACAAACACAAGATATAACCGGACTGTGACCGGAAATCATCTTTGTCTGTTGGAAACTTGCCTTTCAGACTCTATTCACTTTATAGCACCTCACTTTCTCCGTAAATCAAGAACTTATCCTTAGTATTCCTCAAATACTTTAGGACATACTTTAGGAAACTTGATTCTTTGCTGGATTTGACTGGTCTTTATTTGTCTTGCTTAACATTAAAGCAACATCAAACAAGTATGCTTCATGGCATACATGATAGATCCAATTACCGTCGCATATGGAATCTCATCCATGCATTTAAGCTCAGCAGTTATCTTAGGATACTGTATCTTGCTTAAATGAATGCCATGTGACATTGGCATAAAGCCCTTCTTGGATTGCTCAAAACGTGTAGGACTTTGTCAATTTAAGAATCCTGACTTTGTCCTACCAGCTCTTTTTGGATCTCTATCTTTAGATCCAAAATCCAAGAACTACGTGGCTTTACCCATGTCAATCATAAAACCAACTCCCAAGCTAGTCCTTTACAGACTACAGCGTTGGGACGTTATATCCGAGAATCAGTATGTCATCGACATACACTTTGAGAAATGCAATATCGCTCCCACTAATCTATTAGTAAACACACAGTTCCGCTTCGTTCCTGTTCAAGTCAAAACTTTGACTACTTCAACAGAACGAAGATTCCAACTCCGATATGTTTGCTTCCATCCATTAATGGATCGATGAAGCTAACTTACATAAAATGTAATTTTTCGGAGTCCGGGCTCACTTTCGCTTCTTTAAATTTCGCAGATTCATCGCTTTCAATGATCATCAGATCATGCGAACTTTCAATGATTATCAGGTTCAACTAATGACGAGAAATCACTCTCGGATTAGTAACTGATTCATATCTGCGAACTTCAGGCTCCACAGGAGTAGATTCTACAGAAATCTGTAAATCCTTCCGCTGCTCTCCCTCAATAGGTTAAGCAGCCTCCTGTATATCTCGAATTTCTTCGAGTTGTACTTTTACTCCCACTGTTCTTCTTTGGAAAGTAACTTCCCTACTTAGAAAACAGAATGGTCGTAAAAAATACTTTTTTACTCCCACTGTTCTTCTTGGAAAGTAATTTCCTTCTTAGAAAACAGAATGGTCGTAAAAATACCGAGCCTTGGTTTCCCTAAGAAAACTTCGAGTTATGCTTTTACTCCTACTGTTCTTCTTGGAAAATAACTTCCCTTCTTAGAAAACAGATTGGACGTAAAAGTAACAAGCCTTAGTTTCTCAAGGACAACCAGCGAAGTAGCACAACCACAAATATTTAGTAAAGACGAATTTGGATCGATTCCAATCCACATTTACGTGGTGTCCTTCAACTGATATTCGTCGAACTATTTTAGCGTAAACTTAGATATTTTAGAGCGTTATTCTTAAAATATCATGGAAGATACATGTGACTCATCTTTAATCATCTCTGATAAGATCTGATTCTTTCTCTCAGAAACACCTCAAGGTTTTCAGGAGAAATGAGCTGTGAAATTACTTCACACTCTCAGATGATCGCACTATCACTGACTCAAGTATTCTCACTCGTGATCGAATCCAGAGTCTTAATACTTCTGTCACTTAGATTCTATACCTCATTCTGGAACTCTTTCGACCACGTCAAAGAAATCCGACTTGTGTCTCATCAAATGAACACAGTCTTACTCACTGATTTAATCAGTCGAGACAATGAAGTACTAGAAAATTTTCTCTGGCATTACTGCTCATCGGACCACATACTTGAGTATGTTCAATCTCCAATAAGCCTTTGGGCCTTTCTCTAGCTCGGCTAAGATGGGTCCTTTGTCTTTTGGTCTAGTAAGCAGAATTCAAGTCTCATAAGATATTCATTCAAATGAGCCCAACAGTTCATAACTATGGGATTTCTGAATTCGACTTACTCTCTGTGACCAAGACGTTTATGCCAAGAAAAATCAGGTTTAGTTCATCAGATTTAAACCAATTTGGCATTTATGTTACATTTAGGCAATCTTTGGTTTATTTCATAAAACCCATTCCTTGAATAGGGTGCTACAACTAATATTTCATTAAGATCAAAAGAACAAAACCTTGTCTTTTATCAAAATAAAATCATTCAAATTCTTACAAGAAAATGAAAAACTACTCTGCTTAAAGCAGGTACATTGTAGCAATTACTTAATACAAAACCAAGCCTCGAAGGCATCTACAAGTGAAAACCCTATGACTGAGGCAGCATCCATAGCTCCTTCCAGACATGCAGTTCCACTTGCCCTTCCTTCAACGTTCTACTGTTGCTAAGGCTCTGCATATTACAACAAATATCAGTGCCACAACCAGTATCCAATACCTGCAAGGTAGAACTTGAAGTGATAACATGAATACCTGAGGAAGTAGTCTCATACATTAACTTCAACTCCTCATTGTCTTCCATGAATTTTATGCAATCTCTCTTCCAATGCCCTCTCTCTTTACAGTAGCAGCACTTACCAACGTAAGAGGTATCTGACTTGGGCTCGGGAGACACACGCTTGCCATGATTCAAAATCTGGACAACTTTGTCTTCACCCTTGTCAATACTAGGTTTAATAAACCTTCCCTTCACGTTTGGCTCAACCGTTTTGAGCATATCATGCAGTTCAGTCAACGTCTTCGTTAAGCCTTTCTTGATACAGTTCCTTACGAACTTATCATAGCTTGACGGCAGTGATTGCAGAATGATCTCAGTTGCCAATTCATGGCTAACTGGATAATCCAGTTTCCTCAGGTTATCAATATAACCTATCATTTTACTGATATGAGGACTCACTGGATGATCATTTGGTAGCTTGCAGCTAGTGAGAGATTTAACCAACTGGTATCTCTCCACTCTTATCTGCTCCTGAAATTTCAATTTCAGGCTGCTGATCATCTCTATTGGTGACTCCATGTTCTCATATTGCTTCTGCAAGTTTGAGTCCATGGTAGCCAATATCAGACCACGCACATCTACCGCATCATTATAATGCTTATTCCAAGCATCATTTACTGCATGAGAAGCATTGGACCCGATCCTCACGGGGAGAGCTCTCTCAAGGACATAGTCCTTTCTCTCCTGTCTGAGAACTAGTCTCAGGTTCCGCGACCAAGTCAAGAAATTTGATCCGTTCAGCTTGTCCATCTTAAGGACAGACCGGATCGAGAAAGTGTTTTGATTGTTTGTGCTAGTCATAACTGAAAATTAAGATAAAAGGATTTTAGTTAATATGTTCAATATGATTAATCTCGTATTATATTTAATATGATTAATCATGCATTATATTCAATAACATCAGTTACCCTCAATAGAATATAATGATTCCAAGATCCACATATAACTAAGATTAAAGTGGGCCACTGGCCGTCACCCAACCTTAGCTTATATCGGTAAGCCCTATATCGGCTAATTATATCCGTGATATAACTCTTGGTTGTGAATCTGGGCCCGAGGCCCAATCCACTCTGATGTCTCAAGGCCCGGGACTCCCGATGGCCTAGTCAAGAAAACCAGACTATACAGTCATGTAATCATTAATGTCTGGGACTCCCAATGACATTTATGAATCACAAACTGTCTTACCCACGCAAAAGCAGACATCCTCACACTGTAAGGCCATGAATACAATTGAATGGGCTTTGACAGCTGACATAGAATGGACAAGACATCCAACGCTTGATATTATATGAGGTTCGTAGGTTTGTTAAAATCATTCCCAAAATAGAAGATTACTATTTCGGGAAACTTTCTATTTATGGAAACCTACTATTTTTGGAAACTTTCTAAAATTGGAAACTTTCTAAAACCGGAAACTTTCTAACTTTAGAAACTTCTTTAAAATCCAAAACCCGCAAATTCAGAAAATTCTATTTTAAGAAACTTTCTAATTTCAAAATTTCGGAAACTTTAATTTAAAACCGACTTTATAATTTTATAAAATAGATTTTAAATTGATCTGAAGAAAGACTCAATTAACTGGCCCAATTGTTTTAACTTCTTGACCCGAGGCCCAAGAATTGGTCCATGTCCAAGACATGACCCAATTGTCCAATTAATTGACATAACCGGTCTGGTTCATTAAAACTGGTCTAACCAAGTTTTAATTACTACGATGACCACAATTGTCAACCGGTTATTTACTAAACCGGAATTTCTCAATTTATTTGGTTCAACCAAATCAAATTAGAAATCCTGGTTTAGGCACTAAATCCAATAATTCTTTCGACATTGGATTTCTTATTCCAGTTTAACCAGATTTAATAAAATTATTAAAATCCGTTTATTAAACCAGAACGAAGATTTTAATCAAGTTTTGAACCGAACCAGCTAACCGAAATCGAACCGGCCCATCAGACCCAAAACCCTAACCGGCCAGCCGTAAGCCTCACGCAAAAAGCGATAGCCGCAGGCCAGCCGGGACGGTTTGGGCTGCATGAACCGGACGTACGCTCGGCAGCTCGGGACGATCGTGGGACGATGGCGGGACGATCGTGACGCGGGTGAGAGCTGGACAACGCACGGCTCTCGGTCACGCTCGGGACGGCATGACGCAACGCGATCCATATGATCGATCCGCGATCGACGTATGCGATCGGCTCGTCATGCATACCGCGATCGTCTGGGACGATGCCGAGACCATCATGAGACGATCGTGGCTCGGTCCAACCGTTCCACTCGATCGCTCGTTCTCGGTCGATCATGCGATCAATCATGGATCGATCCATGCATCCAACTCGTCGGCCAATCATAAAATCGAGTCATATAGCTCGGTCTTGTGATTCAAGTGTTTGTTTAGAGTTCAATTCTGATTCTTAACTGTTTTATCTTATCAGTAATTGATTCAAAAACAATTCTAAACAGATTAAACAACCTAAACAATGAATCTAAAACAAGAAACCTAAGAACCAATGGCTCTGATACCACTGTTGGAATGTTCGGTTGATCCTGATTCAATTCTCATATTGATATCAACCTAAACATGCATCAGATCTAGGTGTTCTTATTTAGAAACAATATGATCTCACCTTTTACCTGTTTGTTGCAGCGGAATTGATGAACAGGTCAGAGATCAGGGAGATACACCAAGGGATGAATCCTCCAAAGGCTCACACACGCTTCACAAGGAAATGGCTGCTAGACCATCAGGAAGAGAGGCGCAGAGAGAGGAGAGAAATCGCAGAATGGGGGCTAGGGTTAGGGAGAAAAGACTTGGCTTTTAGTCATTAAAAGCCTTCTCTTTTCCCTTTTGGGCTTTTGGGCCCAATCTGATTAAATCCCATTTAATCAGACCCATTAATCTTTCTCTCTTAGTACGACAAATGCCTAGCACTTTTGTCGTACTTCTGCTAAGCCGTTCCAACACATTTTCCTGTTAGCTTAGGCGTGTGACCCATATGGGATCATATAATAAAGGCAATAAGTCCAAGACTTATAGATCATGAGCGGACTCTAGCAAGCCATCATGATCCCCAGTATTATATGACTTATGTCTGATCTCGACATACTCTTACTTTCTAGAGACAGTACCGAGATTACTGGACACAATTCCAACAATATTTTCAAGAAAAAGGCATTGAATCTTATCACTCTTGCCCTGAAACTCCTGAGCAGAACTCTGTTGTCGAGCGCAAGCATCAACATCTGCTTAATGTGGCACGAGCTTTGATGTTTCAGTCTAATCTCCCACTTCAGTTCTGGAGTGATAGTATCTTAACAGCTGCATTTTTTATCAACCGAATGCCATCACCTCTGTTATCCAACAAGTCTCCATATGATATTCTCACTGGAAAGTAGCCTGTTTATTCTCAGCTCAGAACATTTGGCTGTCTCTGTTATGGAACAACTTCACCTAAACAGAGACAAAAATTCATGCCTAGAGCTCGATCATGCATCTTTTTGGGATATCCTCCTGGTATCAAAGGATACAAACTTATGGACTTGGAGAGTCATAAGATTTTTATCTCACGAAATGTGGAACTTGTTGAAGAGAAGTTCCCAATGACAAACTCTCTGGATTCTGTTCAAGATCAGGATCTTTTTGCCTCAGGTAATATCATCTCTTCTCCCTCTCCATCACCTCAAATTTCTCCATCACCTCAAATTTCTCCATGTCCTTTAATTCCTGCTACTCGCATACATAAACCACCATCACATTTAAAAGATTATCATTGTTACAACATCTCCAATAATAATCCTTATCCTATTTCATCATTCATTTCATATAATCATCTTTCATCACCATATCTCTCATATATTAATCATATCACTCAAATACCAATCCCTCAAACATAATCTGAAGCAAAAGGGTCTGTAGAGTGGCGTAATGCTGCTGAGAAAGAAATCTCTACTATGGAATCTACTAATACATAGGATGTTGTGAGTTTGCCTTCTTGGAAGAAAGCGGTTGGGTGTAAATGGGTATTCACCTTGAAGTTTCATGCTGATGGGAATCTTGAGCGTTACAAAGCTCGCCTGGTTACAAAGGGGTTTACTCAGAAGCCTTGCCTGGATTACACTGAATCATTTTTTCCGGTTGGGAAAATGGCAACGGTTAAACTGTTGTTGAAAGTCTCTGCATCCAAGAAATGGGTTCTCAAGCAACTGGATATCTCCAATGCTTTTCTTAATGGCACCTTGGATGAAGTGATTTACATGAGACTCCCTGAAGGTTATGCTGGTAATAAGGGGGACACCTTACCTCCAAATGCGGTCTGCAGATTAAAGAAGTCTATATATGGCCTTAAACAGGCATCAAGACAGTGGTTCATCAAATTCTCTGATGCTTTGATTACTTTGGGATTTCTCAAGTGTCATGGTGACCACACTCTTTTTGTCAAGACAACTTCTACAGACTTCATTGCTCTCCTGGTATATGTAGACGACATTGCCATTGCTAGCTCATCTGAGTTAGCTGCTGATCAACTAATACTGGAGTTGAAGAAACTTTTCAAGTTCGGGAACTTGGTCCTCTTCAATATTTTTTGGGTTTGGAAGTTGCTCGTTCTCAGATGGGTATATCATTGTGTCAGAGGAAATATGCCTTAGAACTTCTAAAGTCTATGGGAATGCTTGACTGTAAGCCATCTTCCACGCCCATTGTTCCTAACTTACAGTTTTCTAAAACATCTGGTGATTTGATTGATGATAGAGAGCTTTATAGGAGTTTGGTTGGACGTTTTATGTATCTTACTATCACTCGGCCAGATATTACTTTCGCAGTGAACAAACTTTGCCAATTCTCATCAGCTCCTCGCACAGATCATCTCCAAGCTATTTATAAAGTCCTTCAATATATCAAGGGGACTGTTGGTCAAGGTTTGTTCTACTCTGCTGAACCTGATCTCACTCTCAAAGGTTTTGCAAATTCTGATTGGGCAGCATGTGTTGATAGCCGAAGATCCACCACTGGTTTTACCATGTTTGTGGGTTCTTCTCTCATATCTTGTAGATTCAAGAAACAATCTACTGTGTCTAGATTGGCTACTCTGTTGAAGGACTTGAAGATTGATACAGGTACCGTGCCGATTCTCTATTCAGACAGTACTACTGTAATTTCTATTGCTTCCAATCCCGTCTTTCATGAACGGACTAAGCATGTGGAAGTAGACTGTCATACAGTTCGGGAAAGATTGATAAAGGTCTTCTGAAACTGCTTTACATAAGAACAGAAGATCAAATTGCAGATTGCCTCACCAAACCTTTGTTCCCTGTTAACTTCTATCATTTACTATCCAAGATGAGCTTGATTAACATCTTTCGCACATCTTGAGCGGGACTATTGAGGAATGTACATTATGTATAGGTTTGGTTAGCACTGGTTAGCACCGGTTTAGTCATTATTTAGCAATTGTATATAAAGCTATTTTGTACAGACTGAACATTAAGAGTTCATTTTAATATAATTGAAATCTCCAGAAACTCTCTCTTCTTCCTTGTTCGTAATATGTTTGTTTTGATGTTTGAAAGCTTGAAACTATGATGCTATTTGATTATAGAGGTGTACTGAGCTAAACACAAGGAACAAATCTGAATCCAAATATGTGTCGCAAAATCTGTTTCATTGGAGAGGTGTTTAAGCTTGATTTGGAGATTAATCCCTTTCATTAGTTTACAGATTTGACTTTTTCATTGGATTTGTTATGTATGGTGTTTATTTATTAATAACTATGTTAATCTTTATATCTTTCCCTGAGTAAGTTTTGGTTTAGTGTGAATTTATATAAAAAAAAAAAGATTAATGTTTGTTTTGATGATTGAAAGTTTGAAACTAGGGTTCGATTTGATTACTGAGGTGTACTAAGATAAAGACAAGGAACAAATCTGGATCCAAATTTGTTTTGTGAAATCTGTCTCATTGGAGATGTGTTTAAGCTTAATATGGAGATTAATCGCTTTCATTAGTTTTCAGATTTTATTTTTTCAGTTTATTGGTTATGTGTGTTGTTTATTTATTGAGAACTATATTAATCTTTATATTTTCTCTGACTAAGTTTCGGTACAGTGTGAATTCGTAAAATGAAGAGTAACGTTTGTTTTGATGATTGAAAGCTTGAAATTATGGTGCTATTTGATAATAGAGGTGTACTAAGCTAAAGACAAGGAACAAATTTGAATCCAAATATGTTTTGCAAAATATGCTCATTGGAGAGGTGTTTAAGCCTCATTTGGAGATTAATCCCTTTCATTAGTTTACAGATTTGACTTTTTCATTGGATTGGTTATTTATGGTGTTTATTTATTGAGAATATGTTAATCTTTATATTTTTCCCTGAGTAAGTTTTTGTACTGTGTGAATTTCTAAAAAAAAAGATTAATGTTTGTTTTGATGTTTGAAAGCTGGAAACTATGGTGCTATTTGATTACAGAGGTGTACTGAGATAAACAAAAGGAACAAATCTAAATCCAAATATGTGTTGCAAAATCTGTCTCATTCGAGAGGTGTTTAAGCTTGATTTGAAGATTAATCCCTTTCATTAGTTTACAGATTTCACTTTTTCAGTGGATTGATTATTTATGGTGGTTATTTATTAAGAACTATGTTAATCTTTATATTTTTGCCTGAGTAAGTTTGGTTTAGTGTGAATTTGTAAAAAAAGATTAATGTTTGTTTTGATGATTGAAAGCTTGAAACTAGGGTTTGATTTGATTACAGAGGTGTACTAAGCTAAAGGCAAGGAACAAATTTGAATCAAAATATGTTTTGCGAAATATGTCTCATTGGAGAGGTGTTTAAGCTTGATTTGGAGATTAATCGCTTTCATTAGTTTCCAGATTTTTTTTTCAGTTGATTGGTTATGTGCGGTGTTTATTTATTGAGAACTATATTAATCTTTATATTTTCCCTGACTTTGTTTTGGTAGGGTGTGAATTCGTAAAATAAAGAGTAATGTTTGTTTTGATGATTGAAAGCTTGAAACTATGGTGCTATTTGATTACATAGGTGTACTATGCTAAAGACAAGGAACAAATTTGAATCAAAATATGTTTTGCGAAATATGTCTCATTGGAGAGGTGTTTAAGCTTGATTTGGAGATTAATCGCTTTCATTAGTTTCCAGATTTGACTTTTCAGTGGATTGGTTATGTGTGGTGTTTATTTATTGAGACCTATATTAATCTTTATATTTTTCCCTGAGTAAGTTTTGGTACAGTGTGAATTCGTACACTACAAAAACAAGAAGCATTGATAGCACATGAAGATAGCACGGTTTTTACAAGTGTTATTGTAGAGGTATGTTGATGTGGGATACCCTATTACAGCACTATATCAAGGCTGTTACGTAAATTCCTTTTCCACCACTCTTTGCCGGAATTCATGGATTGACTACCATAGTTTCAGCACTATCGAAACCCTAACCCAAATTTCTTCCACAACTGTCATCCTCACCCAAACCCTAGATCCTATTTTCTAATTCTGACCTCCTCCTTCTCTTGCTCGACGCGGCGGCTTCGGTTGGTTCTACCTCTTTCTTATTCCATTTTTCCACTAGTTCCCTTGCTCTTACTTCTCGTTGTCGTCGTCTCAGACCGCCGTCCGAGCCTCTGAATGCTCCCTTCGCCGGTTATCTACTTCAGAAGCTGCTAGAACACGGCTATTGCTAAGTCGTGGCTTAAGACTACGCTCTGTCGCGAGTTAGCTCTCCGTTCGCGCCGTCACTACACAACCCGCACCTTATTATTCCGGTGAGATTATCGAACTCTTTATTTATCTGTAGCATTCTAAATGTTATATTTTCCTATATATTGGTGACCTGTTTCGAGTTTCGCAGGGTATTTTGTTCATCGCTGGCGTGAAAATACACACTGAGAATTGTTTTTAGGCTTTCTTCAAAGCGGGTACCAAGGATTGCAAATCGAAGGAGCAAAAAAGGCTCTTGATTGTCAATGAGGACGTTGCTGGGAATTACGATGATACCTTCGGAGATGTCAAAATGGTGAGAAAGATTGTTTTTCAGAGGAAGGATTGTTAAGCTTATAGCTCTCTCATCACTTTTCAATTTTACAGCAAATTGTTAATTATTTCACGTACAAAGCTGTGAGGACGGTTCTTCATCAGCTCTATGAAATGAATCCTCCCCAATACACTTGGTTCTATAAGTAAGTTTCTTACTTCTTTCGATCATCTAAATCTCTCAGTTTGATCAAGTTCTGTGTTAGGACTAGATTTTAACAAACACTAACTCGATCTCGTTTTTGGCTTCTGGTCATATGTGTCTCCTTTGTTTGACAACAGTTACGCCGTGTCAAACAGACCAACCGATGGCAAACGTTTCTGCCGCAAACTCGGCAAGGTAATCAAGTTTAGTTTATATCATCAGTTTAGCTGCTCAAACTTTAGCTATGTTACCGTAGGAATAGCAGATTGTAGCTCTGGTGAGTTGGTTAGACAACAGTTGTGAGGTCTGACTCGTCTCAATGTTATGCTTTTGTCTTCACTGATAATTTGAATTGACATCTTAGTTTTCTCCCCTTTTTCTATTTTGCATTGCAGGGAAAGAAGAGGAAGGATACTGTGTGCATTGCGTTAGCTGGTGATTCATGTGACGAACAAAAAATTAGGATGAACAAGGTTGTTAGGTTGAACCTGAGGGTTAGGCGAAACATATTCAATGCATACCTTAAACGTGAGTGTTTTCTCGTCCAGATTTTATCCCTTCATTCTTTAAATCCTTATTAACAAAACATTGTTTACTGTCTTGTCCTTAACGATATAATCCAAATGTGAAATAGAAAGCATGGTGGTTAGAAAGATGAATTGATCGACCTATATCACTTTATTAAGTGGGAATTAGATTCTCTTTGTGGATAGACCTTGTAATAACTTAGTGGCTATTATGCATTTCTTGTTGGTTCAGCTTGGTAAGTGAAAAGGCTTGCATAAATTTCTTGCTCTTAGCTGCATTTTGGGAATTTGCATTTTAATCAAGATCTAGAGCAGTTTATAACATATGTTTTTGTTGACTCAGGTTTTGCACCTATTACAAGACCACTGAGATTTACAAAGAGTATAATCAAGTCTTCTGCAGCATTGACCTATGTTGAAGCTCAGGCCCGGATGGATGACAGGTAAATTATCTGTACCATAGTGTTAGAGGCTCAGTGGTTTGTATGCTCATCTTTGTTGTTAGAATAAAACTATTTCATTTCATGCTCTCTAGTGATTTGACAGTAGAATTAATGTTAGTAAAGATTTGTTCAAAAAATCTGCATGTTTGGAGTCCCCCTTTTACATTATGCGCAAGATTGATAAGTGTTATTACGTTTTGCAGCCGATTGACGGGGCCAGTGACAACAGATCTGAGGAACATGAATACTTTGGCAAAGGTTTAAAACCCTACCTCTCACTTGTTGTCATATGTTCCAGAAATAATAGAAAGAACACAATATTTTAACTATTTTTTTGCTTTTTAATTCTGTAGATAATGAGGCAAAGGCGTATAGATAGGGAAGCCTTAACTCTTGCGTCTGCTGAAGTTAAATTTCAGACTAATACCGAGACTCATGATCCTCTTGACATTAGTATGTTTGCTGAGAAAATTTTGCTCTTCTTGATGAATATGAATGATATTTTCTTGGTCTTTGTCACCCAAACACCTATGAAGTACAACAACCTCTATCCTTTTGAATGATGTGAATGATGTACTCATCCGTATCGGTGACTCAGTTTTGCACAGGCATGTATCAGATTCGAGAAGCAAATCAATGGTAGAGGAATTCATGCTTGCTGCATATGTTTCAGTCGCTGAACAAATCCTTGAACAATTCCCTTGTTCACTATTAAGGTAAAGTTTGCGATGAGAATGCTGAGCATGGAAGAGACCAAGTGGGAATCAACTTAAGTGTTGAAGAAACAATGTTGTGAATATGTTAGGAATTTGTAGATTTTTCTTCGGTATTTTTAATGTAATATTACATTTATGTAATTTTTAATAATTTATAAAATATGTTTTTAATCAAATATAAAATTATAATTATAATTAATTAATAATGTGTAAAAATAGGATTCAAAACAATTGAATAATAGTACTTAAAAATACATAGCACGAATATAAAGCTATAATAAAATATATTACGATACATATAATGTGCTATAGTATACTTAGTAATAGCAAGATGAAAATATTGCTATCATAAGTAAACGATATAATAGCACAGACGAAAATATTATGGTAGGGGGGGTCTATTATAGCTGCCGCTTTCAGGCCGTTTGTGAAAACTCTATCTATTACATACCATAGCTGATTTTTCTTGTAGTGGTAAAATCATGAGTAATGTTTGTTTTGATGATTCAAAGCTTGAAACTATGGTGCTATTTGATTACAGAGGTGTACTAAGCTAAAGACAAGGAAAAAATCTGAATCCAAAATATGTTTTGCGAAATCTATCTCATTGGAGAGGTGTTTAAGCTTGATTTGAAGATTAATCCCTTTCATTAGTTTACAGATTTCACTTTTTCAGTGGATTGGTTATGTATGGTGTTTATTTATTAAGAACTATGTTAATCTTTATATTTTTTCTTGAGTAAGTTTTGATTTAATGTGAATTTGTAAAAAAAGATTAATGTTTGTTTTGATGATTGAAATCTTGAAACTAGGGTTCGATTTGATTACTGAGGTGTACTAAGCTAAAGAAAAGAACCAAATCTTGATCCAAATATGTTTTGTGAAATCTGTCTCATTGGAGAGGTGTTTAAGCATGATTTGGAGATTAATCGCTTTCATTAGTTTCCAGAATTTTTTTTTCAGTTGATTGGTTATGTGTGGTTTTTATTTATTGAGAACTATATTAATCTTTATATTTTCCCTGACTAAGTTTTTGTACGGTGTGAATTCGTAAAATGAAGAGTAATGTTTGTTTTGATGATTGAAAGCTTGAAACTATGGTGCTATTAGATTACAGAGATGTACTAAGGTAAAAACAAAGGAACAAATTTGAATCTAAATATGTTTTGCGAAATATGTCTCACTAGAGGGTTGTTTAAGCTTGATTTGGAGATTAATCGCTTTCATTAGTTTCCAGAGTTGACTTTTCAGTGGATTGGTTATGTGTGGTGTTTATTTATTGAGACCTTTGTTAATCTTTATATTTTTCCCTGAGTAAGTTTTGGTACAGTGTGAATTCGTAAAATCATGAATATTGTTTGTTTTGATGATTGAAAGCTTTAAACTAGGGTTCAATTTGATTACTAAGGTGTACTAAGCTAAAGACAAGGAACAAATCTGGATCCAAATATATTTTGTGAAATATGTCTCATTGGAGAGGTGTTTAAGCTTGATTTGGAGATTAATCGCATTCATTAGTTTCCAGATTTGACTTTTCTGTGGATTCGTTATGTGTGGTGTTTAATTATGCAGAACTATGTTAATCTTTATATTTTACCCTGAGTAAGTTTTGGTATAATGTGAATTCGTAAAGGCATGAGTAATGTTTGTTTTGATGATTGAAAACTTGAAACTATGGTGTTATTTGATTAGAGAGGTGTACTAAGCAAAAGACAAGGAACAAATTTAAATAAAAATATGTTTTGCGAAATATGTCTCATTGGAGAGGTGTTTAAGCTTGATATGGAGATTAATCGCTTTCATTAGTTTCCAGATTTGACTTTTCAGTGGATAGGTTATGTGTGTTATTTATTTATTGAGAACAATTTAATCTTCATATTTTCCCTGCGTAAGTTTTGTTACAGTGTGATTTCGTAAAATCATGAGCAATGTTTGTTTTGATGATTGAAAGTTTGAAACTATGGTGTTATTTGATTAGAGAGGTGTACTAACCTAAACACAAGGAACAAATCTGAATTCAAATATGTTTTGTGAAATCTGTCTCATTGGAGAGGTTTTTAAGTTTAATTTGGAGATTAATCGCTTTCTTTAGTTTCTAGATTTGACTTTTCTGTGGATTCGTTATGTGTGGTGTTTATTTATGGAGAACTATGTTAATCTTTATATTTTACCCTGACTAAGTTTTGGTACAGTGTGAATTCGTAAAGGCATAAGTAATGTATGTTTTGATGATTGAAAGCTTGAAACTATGGTGCTATTTGATTACAGAGGTGTACTAAGCTAACGACAAGGAACAAATCTGAATCCAAATATGTTTTGTGTAATCTGTCTCACTGGAGAGGTGTTCAAGGTTGATTTGGAGATTTATCGCTTTCATTAATTTCCAAATTTGACTTTTTCTGTTGATTGGTTATGTGTGTTGTTTATTTATTGAGAACTATGTTAATCTTTATATTTACCCCTGAGTAAGTTTTGGTATAGTGTGAATTCGTCAAGTCATGAATAATGTTTGTTTTGATGATTGAAAACTTGAAATTATGATCCGATTCGATTACCGAGGTGTACTAAGCTAAGGACAAGGAACAAATCTGGATCCAAATATGTTTTACGAAATCGGTCTCATTGGAGAGGTGTTTAGGCTTGATTTGGAGATTAATCGCTTTTATTAGCTTCCATATTTGACTATTTCTATGGATTTGTTATGTATGTTGTTTATTTATTGAGAACTATGTTAATCTTTATATTTTTCCATGGCTAAGTTTTGGTATAGTGTGAATTCGTAAAATGAAAAGTAATGTTTGTTTTGTTGATTGAAATATTGAAACATTTGTGTGCAATTTGATTACAAAGGTGCACTAAGCTAAAGACAATGAATAAATTTGAATCCAATTAAGTTTTTCGAAACCTGTCTCATTTGAGAGGTGTTTAAGATTGATTTGGAGATTAATCTCTTTCATTAGTTTACAAATTTGACTTTTTCAGGGGATTAGTTATATATGATGTTTATTTATTGAGAACTATATTAATCTTTATATTTTCCATGAGTAAGTTTTTGTACAGTGTGAATTTGTAAAATAAAGATTGATGCTTGTTTTGATGTTTGAAAGCTTGAAACAATGGTGCTACTTGATTACAGAGGTGTACTGCGTTAAACACAAGGAACAAATCTGAATTCAAATATGTTTTGCAAAATCTGTCTCATTGGAGAGGTTATTAAGCTTGATTTGGAGATTAATCTCTTTCATTAGTTTACAAATTTGACATTTTCAGTGGATTGGTTATATATAGTGTTTATTTATTAAGAATTATGTTAATCTTTATATTTTTCACCGAGTAAGTTTTGGTTTAGTGTGAATTTGTAAAAAAAAAAGATTAATGTTTGTTTTGATGATTGAAAGCTTTAAACTAGGGTTCGATTTGATTATTGAGGTGTACTAAGCTAAAGACAAGGAACAAATTATGAGTGGTGTTTATTTATTGAGACATGTGTTAATCTTTATATTTTTCCCTGAGT
This sequence comes from Orychophragmus violaceus, assembly GCA_030180135.1. Lineage (NCBI taxonomy): Eukaryota > Viridiplantae > Streptophyta > Magnoliopsida > Brassicales > Brassicaceae > Orychophragmus > Orychophragmus violaceus. Next base: position 92,707,791 of record CM058237.1, on the reverse strand, counting down.
AAGTTTTGGTACAGTGTGAATTCGTAAAATTATGAGTAATATTTGTTTTGATGATTGAAAGCATGAAACTATGATGCTATTAGATTAGAGAGGTGTACTAACCTAAACACAAAGAATAAATCTGAATTCAAATATATTTTGTGAAATCTGTCTCATTAGAGAGGTTTTTAAGCTTAATTTGGAGATTAACTACTTTCATTAGTTTCCAGATTTGACTTTTTTTGTGGATTCGTTATGTGTGGTATTTATTTATGGAGAACTATGTTAATCTTTATATTTTACTCCGAGTAAGTTTGGTATAATGTGAATTCGTAAAGGCATGAGTAATGTTTGTTTTGATGATTGAAAGCTTGAAACTATGGTGCTATTTGATTAGAGAGGTTTACTAAGCAAAAGACAAAGAACAAATTTGAATAAAAATATGTTTTGCGAAATATGTCTCATTGGAGAGGTGTTTAATCTTGATTTGGAGATTAATCGCTTTCATTAGTTTCCAGATTTGAATTTCAGTGGATAGGTTATGTGTGGTGTTTATTTATTCAGACGAATGTTAATCTTTATATTTTTCCCTGTGTAAGTTTTGTTACAGTGTGAATTCGTAAAATGATGAGTAATGTTTGTTTTGATGATTGAAAGCTTGAAACTATGGTGCTATTTGATTAGAGAGGTGTACTAACCTAAACACAAGGAACAAATCTGAATTCGAATATGTTTTGTGAAATCTGTCTCATTGGAGAGGTTTTTAAGCTAAATTTGGAGATTAATCGCTTTCATTAGTTTCCAAATTTGACTTTTCTGTGGATTCGTTATGTGTGGTGTTTATTTATGAAGAACTATGTTAATATTTATATTTTACCCTGAGTAAGTTTTGGTACAGTGTGAATTCGTAAAGACATGAGTAATGTGTGTTTTGATGATTGAAAGCTTGAAACTATGGTGCTATTTGATTACAGAGGTGTACTAAGCTAACGATAAGGAACAAATCTGAATCCAAATATGTTTTGCAAATCTATCTCATTGGAGAGGTGTTTAAGCTTGATTTGAAGATTAATCCCTTTCATTAGTTTACAGATTTCACTTTTTCAGTGGATTGGTTATGTATGGTGTTTATTTATTAAGAACTATGTTAATCTTTATATTTTTCCTTGAGTAAGTTTTGATTTAATGTGAATTTGTAAAAAAAGATTAATGTTTGTTTTGATGATTGAAATCTTGAAACTAGGGTTCGATTTTATTACTGAGGTGTACTAAGCTAAAGACAAGAACCAAATCTTGATCCAAATATGTTTTGTGAAATCTGTCTCATTGGAGAGGTGTTTAAGCATGATTTGGAGATTAATCGCTTTCATTAGTTTCCAGATTTTTTTTTCCAGTTGATTGGTTATGTGTGGTTTTTATTTATTGAGAACTATATTAATCTTTATATTTTCCCTGACTAAGTTTTTGTACGGTGTGAATTCGTAAAATGAAGAGTAATGTTTGTTTTGATGATTGAAAGCTTGAAACTATGTTGCTATTAGATTACAGAGATGTACTAAGCTAAAAACAAGGAACACATTTGAATCTAAATATGTTTTGCGAAATATGTCTCACTAGAGGGTTGTTTAAGCTTGATTTGGAGATTAATCGCTTTCATTAGTTTCCAGAGTTGACTTTTCAGTGGATTGGTTATGTGTGGTGTTTATTTATTGAGACCTTTGTTAATCTTTATATTTTTCCCTGAGTAAGTTTTGGTACAGTGTGAATTCGTAAAATCATGAATAATGTTTGTTTTGATGATTGAAAGCTTTAAACTAGGGTTCAATTTGATTACTGAGGTGTACTAAGCTAAAGACAAGGAACAAATCTGGATCCAAATATATTTTGTGAAATATGTCTCATTGGAGAAGTGTTTAAGCTTGATTTGGAGATTAATCGCATTCATTAGTTTCCAGATTTGACTTTTCTGTGGATTCGTTATGTGTGGTGTTTAATTATGCAGAACTTTGTTAATCTTTATATTTTACCCTGAGTAAGTTTTGGTATAATGTGAATTCGTAAAGGCATGAGTAATGTTTGTTTTGATGATTGAAAACTTGAAACTATGTTGCTATTTGATTAGAGAGGTGTACTAAGCAAAAGACAAGGAACAAATTTAAATAAAAATATGTTTTGCGAAATATGTCTCATTGGAGAGGTGTTTAAGCTTGATTTGGAGATTAATCGCTTTCATTAGTTTCCAGATTTGACTTTTCAGTGGATAGGTTATGTGTGGTATTTATTTATTGAGAACAATTTTAATCTTCATATTTTCCCTGCGTAAGTTTTGTTACAGTGTGATTTCGTAAAATCATGAGCAATGTTTGTTTTGATGATTGAAAGTTTGAAACTATGGTGTTATTTGATTAGAGAGGTGTACTAACCTAAACACAAGGAACAAATCTGAATTCAAATATGTTTTGTGAAATCTGTCTCATTAGAGAGGTTTTTAAGTTTAATTTGGAGATTAATCACTTTCTTTAGTTTCTAGATTTGACTTTTCTGTGGATTCGTTATGTGTGTTGTTTATTTATGGAGAACTATGTTAATCTTTATATTTTACCCTGACTAAGTTTTGGTACAGTGTGAATTCGTAAAGGCATAAGTAATGTATGTTTTGATGATTGAAAGCTTGAAACTATGGTGCTATTTGATTACAGAGGTGTACTAAGCTAACGACAAGGAACAAATCTGAATCCAAATATGTTTTGTGTAATCTGTCTCACTGGAGAGGTGTTTAAGCTTGATTTGGAGATTTATCGCTTTCATTAATTTCCAAATTTGACTTTTTCTGTTGATTGGTTATGTGTGTTGTTTATTTATTGAGAACTATGTTAATCTTTATATTTACCCCTGAGTAAGTTTTGGTATAGTGTGAATTCGTCAAGTCATGAATAATGTTTGTTTTGATGATTGAAAACTTGAAATTATGATCCAATTCGATTACCGAGGTGTACTAAGCTAAGGACAAGGAACAAATCTGGATCCAAATATGTTTTACGAAATCGGTCTCATTGGAGAGGTGTTTAGGCTTGATTTGGAGATTAATCGCTTTTATTAGCTTCCAGATTTGACTATTTCTATGGATTTGTTATGTATGTTGTTTATTTATTGAGAACTATGTTAATCTTTATATTTTTCCATGTCTAAGTTTTGGTATAGTGTGAATTCGTAAAATGACGAGTAATGTTTGTTTTGTTGATTGAAATACTGAAACATCTGTGTGCAATTTGATTACAAAGGTGCACTAAGCTAAAGACAAAGAATAAATTTGAATCCAATTAAGTTTTTCGAAACCTGTCTCATTTGAGAGGTGTTTAAGCTTGATTTGGAGATTAATCTCTTTCATTAGTTTACAAATTTGACTTTTTCAGGGGATTAGTTATATATGATGTTTATTTATTGAGAACTATATTAATCTTTATATTTTTCCATGAGTAAGTTTTTGTACAGTGTGAATTTGTAAAATAAAGATTGATGCTTGTTTTGATGTTTGAAAGCTTGAAACAATGGTGCTATTTGATTACAGAGGTGTACTGCGTTAAACACAAGGAACAAATCTGAATCCGAATATGTTTTGCAAAATCTGTCTCATTGGAGAGGTTATTAAGCTTGATTTGGAGATTAATCCCTTTCATTAGTTTACAAATTTGACATTTTCAGTGGATTGGTTATATATAGTGTTTATTTATTAAGAACTATGTTAATCTTTATATTTTTCACCGAGTAAGTTTTGGTTTAGTGTGAATTTGTAAAAAAAAAGATTAATGTTTGTTTTGATGATTGAAAGCTTTAAACTAGGGTTCGATTTGATTACTGAGGTGTACTAAGCTAAAGACAAGGAACAAATTATGAGTGGTGTTTATTTATTGAGACATGTCTTAATCTTTATATTTTTCCCTGAGTAAGTTTTGGTACAGTGTGAATTCGTAAAATTATGAGTAATATTTGTTTTGATGATTGAAAGCATGAAACTATGATGCTATTAGATTAGAGAGGTGTACTAACCTAAACACAAAGAATAAATCTGAATTCAAATATATTTTGTGAAATCTGTCTCATTAGAGAGGTTTTTAAGCTTAATTTGGAGATTAACTACTTTCATTAGTTTCCAGATTTGACTTTTTTGTGGATTCGTTATGTGTGGTATTTATTTATGGAGAACTATGTTAATCTTTATATTTTACTCTGAGTAAGTTTGGTATAATGTGAATTCGTAAAGGCATGAGTAATGTTTGTTTTGATGATTGAAAGCTTGAAACTATGGTGCTATTTGATTAGAGAGGTTTACTAAGCAAAAGACAAAGAACAAATTTGAATAAAAATATGTTTTGCGAAATATGTCTCATTGGAGAGGTGTTTAATCTTGATTTGGAGATTAATCGCTTTCATTAGTTTCCAGATTTGAATTTCAGTGGATAGGTTATGTGTGGTGTTTATTTATTGAGACGAATGTTAATCTTTATATTTTTCCCTGTGTAAGTTTTGTTACAGTGTGAATTCGTAAAATGATGAGTAATGTTTGTTTTGATGATTGAAAGCTTGAAACTATGGTGCTATTTGATTAGAGAGGTGTACTAACCTAAACACAAGGAACAAATCTGAATTCGAATATGTTTTGTGAAATCTGTCTCATTGGAGAGGTTTTTAAGCTAAATTTGGAGATTAATCGCTTTCATTAGTTTCCAAATTTGACTTTTCTGTGGATTCGTTATGTGTGGTGTTTATTTATGAAGAACTATGTTAATATTTATATTTTACCCTGAGTAAGTTTTGGTACAGTGTGAATTCGTAAAGACATGAGTAATGTGTGTTTTGATGATTGAAAACTTGAAACTATGGTGCTATTTGATTACAGAGGTGTACTAAGCTAACGATAAGGAACAAATCTGAATCCAAATATGTTTTGCAAATCTATCTCATTGGAGAGGTGTTTAAGCTTGATTTGAAGATTAATCCCTTTCATTAGTTTACAGATTTCACTTTTTCAGTGGATTGGTTATGTATGGTGTTTATTTATTAAGAACTATGTTAATCTTTATATTTTTCCCTGAGTAAGTTTTGATTTAATGTGAATTTGTAAAAAAAGATTAATGTTTGTTTTGATGATTGAAATCTTGAAACTAGGGTTCGATTTTATTACTGAGGTGTACTAAGCTAAAGACAAGAACCAAATCTTGATCCAAATATGTTTTGTGAAATCTGTCTCATTGGAGAGGTGTTTAAGCATGATTTGGAGATTAATCACTTTCATTAGTTTCCAGAATTTTTTTTTCAGTTGATTGGTTATGTGTGGTTTTTATTTATTGAGAACTATATTAATCTTTATATTTTCCCTGACTAAGTTTTTGTACGGTGTGAATTCGTAAAATGAAGAGTAATGTTTGTTTTGATGATTGAAAGCTTGAAACTATGTTGCTATTAGATTACAGAGATGTACTAAGCTAAAAACAAGGAACACATTTGAATCTAAATATGTTTTGCGAAATATGTCTCACTAGAGGGTTGTTTAAGTTTGATTTGGAGATTAATCGTTTTCATTAGTTTCCAGAGTTGACTTTTCAGTAGATTGGTTATGTGTGGTGTTTATTTATTGAGACCTTTGTTAATCTTTATATTTTTCCCTGAGTAAGTTTTGGTACAGTGTGAATTCGTAAAATCATGAATAATGTTTGTTTTGATGATTGAAAGCTTTAAACTAGGGTTCAATTTGATTACTGAGGTGTACTAAGCTAAAGACAAGGAACAAATCTGGATCCAAATATATTTTGTGAAATATGTCTCATTGGAGAAGTGTTTAAGCTTGATTTGGAGATTAATCGCATTCATTAGTTTCCAGATTTGACTTTTCTGTGGATTCGTTATGTGTGGTGTTTAATTATGCAGAACTTTGTTAATCTTTATATTTTACCCTGAGTAAGTTTTGGTATAATGTGAATTCGTAAAGGCATGAGTAATGTTTGTTTTGATGATTGAAAACTTGAAACTATGTTGCTATTTGATTAGAGAGGTGTACTAAGCAAAAGACAAGGAACAAATTTAAATAAAAATATGTTTTGCGAAATATGTCTCATTGGAGAGGTGTTTAAGCTTGATTTGGAGATTAATCGCTTTCATTAGTTTCCAGATTTGACTTTTCAGTGGATAGGTTATGTGTGGTATTTATTTATTGAGAACAATTTTAATCTTCATATTTTCCCTGCGTAAGTTTTGTTACAGTGTGATTTCGTAAAATCATGAGCAATGTTTGTTTTGATGATTGAAAGTTTGAAACTATGGTGTTATATGATTAGAGAGGTGTACTAACCTAAACACAAGGAACAAATCTGAATTCAAATATGTTTTGTGAAATCTGTCTCATTGGAGAGGTTTTTAAGTTTAATTTGGAGATTAATCACTTTCTTTAGTTTCTAGATTTGACTTTTCTGTGGATTCGTTATGTGTGTTGTTTATTTATGGAGAACTATGTTAATCTTTATATTTTACCCTGACAAAGTTTTGGTACAGTGTGAATTCGTAAAGGCATAAGTAATGTATGTTTTGATGATTGACAGCTTGAAACTATGGTGCTATTTGATTACAGAGGTGTACTAAGCTAACGACAAGGAACAAATCTGAATCCAAATATGTTTTGTGTAATCTGTCTCACTGGAGAGGTGTTTAAGCTTGATTTGGAGATTTATCGCTTTCATTAATTTCCAAATTTGACTTTTTCTGTTGATTGGTTATGTGTGTTGTTTATTTATTGAGAACTATGTTAATCTTTATATTTACCCCTGAGTAAGTTTTGGTATAGTGTGAATTCGTCAAGTCATGAATAATGTTTGTTTTGATGATTGAAAACTTGAAATTATGATCCAATTCGATTACCGAGGTGTACTAAGCTAAGGACAAGGAACAAATCTGGATCCAAATATGTTTTACGAAATCGGTCTCATTGGAGAGGTGTTTAGGCTTGATTTGGAGATTAATCGCTTTTATTAGCTTCCAGATTTGACTATTTCTATGGATTTGTTATGTATGTTGTTTATTTATTGAGAACTATGTTAATCTTTATATTTTTCCATGTCTAAGTTTTGGTATAGTGTGAATTCGTAAAATGACGAGTAATGTTTGTTTTGTTGATTGAAATACTGAAACATCTGTGTGCAATTTGATTACAAAGGTGCACTAAGCTAAAGACAAAGAATAAATTTGAATCCAATTAAGTTTTTCGAAACCTGTCTCATTTGAGAGGTGTTTAAGCTTGATTTGGAGATTAATCTCTTTCATTAGTTTACAAATTTGACTTTTTCAGGGGATTAGTTATATATGATGTTTATTTATTGAGAACTATATTAATCTTTATATTTTTCCATGAGTAAGTTTTTGTACAGTGTGAATTTGTAAAATAAAGATTGATGCTTGTTTTGATGTTTGAAAGCTTGAAACAATGGTGCTATTTGATTACAGAGGTGTACTGCGTTAAACACAAGGAACAAATCTGAATCCGAATATGTTTTGCAAAATCTGTCTCATTGGAGAGGTTATTAAGCTTGATTTGGAGATTAATCCCTTTCATTAGTTTACAAATTTGACATTTTCAGTGGATTGGTTATATATAGTGTTTATTTATTAAGAACTATGTTAATCTTTATATTTTTCACCGAGTAAGTTTTGGTTTAGTGTGAATTTGTAAAAAAAAAGATTAATGTTTGTTTTGATGATTGAAAGCTTTAAACTAGGGTTCGATTTGATTACTGAGGTGTACTAAGCTAAAGACAAGGAACAAATTATGAGTGGTGTTTATTTATTGAGACATGTCTTAATCTTTATATTTTTCCCTGAGTAAGTTTTGGTACAGTGTGAATTCGTAAAATTATGAGTAATATTTGTTTTGATGATTGAAAGCATGAAACTATGATGCTATTAGATTAGAGAGGTGTACTAACCTAAACACAAAGAATAAATCTGAATTCAAATATATTTTGTGAAATCTGTCTCATTAGAGAGGTTTTTAAGCTTAATTTGGAGATTAACTACTTTCATTAGTTTCCAGATTTGACTTTTTTGTGGATTCGTTATGTGTGGTATTTATTTATGGAGAACTATGTTAATCTTTATATTTTACTCTGAGTAAGTTTGGTATAATGTGAATTCGTAAAGGCATGAGTAATGTTTGTTTTGATGATTGAAAGCTTGAAACTATGGTGCTATTTGATTAGAGAGGTTTACTAAGCAAAAGACAAAGAACAAATTTGAATAAAAATATGTTTTGCGAAATATGTCTCATTGGAGAGGTGTTTAATCTTGATTTGGAGATTAATCGCTTTCATTAGTTTCCAGATTTGAATTTCAGTGGATAGGTTATGTGTGGTGTTTATTTATTGAGACGAATGTTAATCTTTATATTTTTCCCTGTGTAAGTTTTGTTACAGTGTGAATTCGTAAAATGATGAGTAATGTTTGTTTTGATGATTGAAAGCTTGAAACTATGGTGCTATTTGATTAGAGAGGTGTACTAACCTAAACACAAGGAACAAATCTGAATTCGAATATGTTTTGTGAAATCTGTCTCATTGGAGAGGTTTTTAAGCTAAATTTGGAGATTAATCGCTTTCATTAGTTTCCAAATTTGACTTTTCTGTGGATTCGTTATGTGTGGTGTTTATTTATGAAGAACTATGTTAATATTTATATTTTACCCTGAGTAAGTTTTGGTACAGTGTGAATTCGTAAAGACATGAGTAATGTGTGTTTTGATGATTGAAAACTTGAAACTATGGTGCTATTTGATTACAGAGGTGTACTAAGCTAACGATAAGGAACAAATCTGAATCCAAATATGTTTTGCAAATCTATCTCATTGGAGAGGTGTTTAAGCTTGATTTGAAGATTAATCCCTTTCATTAGTTTACAGATTTCACTTTTTCAGTGGATTGGTTATGTATGGTGTTTATTTATTAAGAACTATGTTAATCTTTATATTTTTCCCTGAGTAAGTTTTGATTTAATGTGAATTTGTAAAAAAAGATTAATGTTTGTTTTGATGATTGAAATCTTGAAACTAGGGTTCGATTTTATTACTGAGGTGTACTAAGCTAAAGACAAGAACCAAATCTTGATCCAAATATGTTTTGTGAAATCTGTCTCATTGGAGAGGTGTTTAAGCATGATTTGGAGATTAATCACTTTCATTAGTTTCCAGAATTTTTTTTTCAGTTGATTGGTTATGTGTGGTTTTTATTTATTGAGAACTATATTAATCTTTATATTTTCCCTGACTAAGTTTTTGTACGGTGTGAATTCGTAAAATGAAGAGTAATGTTTGTTTTGATGATTGAAAGCTTGAAACTATGTTGCTATTAGATTACAGAGATGTACTAAGCTAAAAACAAGGAACACATTTGAATCTAAATATGTTTTGCGAAATATGTCTCACTAGAGGGTTGTTTAAGTTTGATTTGGAGATTAATCGTTTTCATTAGTTTCCAGAGTTGACTTTTCAGTGGATTGGTTATGTGTGGTGTTTATTTATTGAGACCTTTGTTAATCTTTATATTTTTCCCTGAGTAAGTTTTGGTACAGTGTGAATTCGTAAAATCATGAATAATGTTTGTTTTGATGATTGAAAGCTTTAAACTAGGGTTCAATTTGATTACTGAGGTGTACTAAGCTAAAGACAAGGAACAAATCTGGATCCAAATATATTTTGTGAAATATGTCTCATTGGAGAAGTGTTTAAGCTTGATTTGGAGATTAATCGCATTCATTAGTTTCCAGATTTGACTTTTCTGTGGATTCGTTATGTGTGGTGTTTAATTATGCAGAACTTTGTTAATCTTTATATTTTACCCTGAGTAAGTTTTGGTATAATGTGAATTCGTAAAGGCATGAGTAATGTTTGTTTTGATGATTGAAAACTTGAAACTATGGTGCTATTTGATTAGAGAGGTGTACTAAGCAAAAGACAAGGAACAAATTTAAATAAAAATATGTTTTACGAAATATGTCTCATTGGAGAGGTGTTTAAGCTTGATTTGGAGATTAATCGCTTTCATTAGTTTCCAGATTTGACTTTTCAGTGGATAGGTTATGTGTGGTATTTATTTATTGAGAACAATTTTAATCTTCATATTTTCCCTGCGTAAGTTTTGTTACAGTGTGATTTCGTAAAATCATGAGCAATGTTTGTTTTGATGATTGAAAGTTTGAAACTATGGTGTTATTTGATTAGAGAGGTGTACTAACCTAAACACAAGGAACAAATCTGAATTCAAATATGTTTTGTGAAATCTGTCTCATTGGAGAGGTTTTTAAGTTTAATTTGGAGATTAATCACTTTCTTTAGTTTCTAGATTTGACTTTTCTGTGGATTCGTTATGTGTGTTGTTTATTTATGGAGAACTATGTTAATCTTTATATTTTACCCTGACTAAGTTTTGGTACAGTGTGAATTCGTAAAGGCATAAGTAATGTATGTTTTGATGATTGAAAGCTTGAAACTATGGTGCTATTTGATTACAGAGGTGTACTAAGCTAACGACAAGGAACAATTCTGAATCCAAATATGTTTTGTGTAATCTGTCTCACTGGAGAGGTGTTTAAGCTTGATTTGGAGATTTATCGCTTTCATTAATTTCCAAATTTGACTTTTTCTGTTGATTGGTTATGTGTGTTGTTTATTTATTGAGAACTATGTTAATCTTTATATTTACCCCTGAGTAAGTTTTGGTATAGTGTGAATTCGTCAAGTCATGAATAACGTTTGTTTTGATGATTGAAAACTTGAAATTATGATCCGATTCGATTACCGAGGTGTACTAAGCTGAGGACAAGGAACAAATCTGGATCCAAATATGTTTTACGAAATCGGTCTCATTGGAGAGGTGTTTAGGCTTGATTTGGAGATTAATCGCTTTTATTAGCTTCCAGATTTGACTATTTCTATGGATTTGTTATGTATGTTTTTTATTTATTGAGAACTATGTTAATCTTTATATTTTTCCATGTCTAAGTTTTGGTATAGTGTGAATTCGTAAAATGAAGAGTAATGTTTGTTTTGTTGATTGAAATACTGAAACATCTGTGTGCAATTTGATTACAAAGGTGCACTAAGCTAAAGACAATGAATAAATTTGAATCCAATTAAGTTTTTCGAAACCTGTCTCATTTGAGAGGTGTTTAAGCTTGATTTGGAGATTAATCCCTTTCATTAGTTTACAAATTTGACTTTTTCAGGGGATTAGTTATATATGATGTTTATTTATTGAGAACTATATTAATCTTTATATTTTTCCATGAGTAAGTTTTTGTACAGTGTGAATTTGTAAAATAAAGATTGATGCTTGTTTTGATGTTTGAAAGCTTGAAACAATGGTGCTATTTGATTACAGAGGTGTAATGCGTTAAACACAAGGAACAAATCTGAATCCAAATATGTTTTGCAAAATCTGTCTCATTGGAGAGGTTATTAAGCTTGATTTGGAGATTAATCCCTTTCATTAGTTTACAAATTTGACATTTTCAGTGGATTGGTTATATATAGTGTTTATTTATTAAGAACTATGTTAATCTTTATATTTTTCACCGAGTAAGTTTTGGTTTAGTGTGAATTTGTAAAAAAAAAGATTAATGTTTGTTTTGATGATTGAAAGCTTTAAACTAGGGTTCGATTTGATTACTGAGGTGTACTAAGCTAAAGACAAGGAACAAATCTGAATCCAAATATGTTTTGTAAAATCTGTCTCATTGGAGAGGTGTTTAAGCTTGATTTGGAGGTTAATCGCTTTCATTAGTTTCCAGATTTATTTTTTTTCAGTTGATTGGTTATGTGTGGTGTTTATTTATTAAGAACTATATTAATCTTTATATTTTTCCCTGAGTAAGTTTTGGTAAAGTGTGAATTCGTAAAATCATGAATAGTGTTTGTTTTGATGATTGAAATCTTGAAACTATGGTGCTATTTGATTATAGAGGTTTACAAAGCAAAAGAGAGGGAACAAATTTGAATAAAAATATGTTTTGCGAAATATGTCTCATTGGAGAGGTGTTTAAGCTTGATTTGGAGATTAATCGCTTTCATTAGTTTCCAGATTTGACTTTTAAGTGGATTGGTTATGTGTGGTGTTTATTTATTGAGACATGTGTTAATCTTTATATTTTTCCCTGAGTAAGTTTTGGTACAGTGTGAATTCGTAAAATTATGAGTAATATTTGTTTTGATGATTAAAAGCATGAAACTACGATGCAATTAGATTAGAGAGGTGTACTAACCTAAACACAAAGAATAAATCTGAATTCAAATATGTTTTGTGAAATCTGTCTCTCATTAGAGAGGTTTTTAAGCTTAATTTGGAGATTAACTACTTTCATTAGTTTCCAGATTTGACTTTTTTGTGGATTCGTTATGTGTGGTATTTATTTATGGAGAACTATGTTAATCTTTATATTTTACCCCGAGGAAGTTTGGTATAATGTGAATTCGTAAAGGCATGAGTAATGTTTGTTTTGATGATTGAAAGCTTGAAACTATGGTGCTATTTGATTAGAGATGTTTACTAAGCAAAAGACAAAGAACAAATTTGAATAAAAATATGTTTTGCGAAATATGTCTCATTGGAGAGGTGTTTAATCTTGATTTGGAGATTAATCGCTTTCATTAGTTTCCAGATTTGAATTTCAGTGGATAGGTTATGTGTGGTGTTTATTTATTGAGACGAATGTTAATCTTTATATTTTTCCCTGTGTAAGTTTTGTTACAGTGTGAATTCGTAAAATGATGAGTAATGATTGTTTTGATGATTGAAAGCTTGAAACTATGGTGCTATTTGATTAGAGAGGTGTACTAACCTAAACACAAGGAACAAATCTGAATTCGAATATGTTTTGTGAAATCTGTCTCATTGGAGAGGTTTTTAAGCTAAATTTAGAGATTAATCGCTTTCATTAGTTTCCAAATTTGACTTTTCTGTGGATTCGTTATGTGTGGTGTTTATTTATGAAGAACTATGTTAATATTTATATTTTACCCTGAGTAAGTTTTGGTACAGTGTGAATTCGTAAAGACATGAGTAATGTGTGTTTTGATTATTGAAAGCTTGAAACTATGGTGCTATTTGATTACAGAGGTGTACTAAGCTAACGATAAGGAACAAATCTGAATCCAAATATGTTTTGCGAAATCAGTCTCACTGGAGAGGTGTTTAAGCTTGATTTAGAGATTTATCGCTTTCATTAATTTCCAGATTTGACTTTTTATGTTGATTGGTTATGTGTGTTGTTTATTTATTGAAAACAATGTTAATCTTTATATTTATCCCTGAGTAAGTTTTGGTATAGTGTGAATTCGTCAAGTCATGAGTAATGTTTATTTTGATGATTGAAAACTTGAAACTATGATCCGATTCGATTACCGATGTGTACTAAGCTAAGGACAAGGAACAAATCTGGATCCAAATATGTTTTGGGAAATTTGTCTCATTGGAGAGATGTTTAAGCTTAATTTGGAGATTAATCGCTTTCATTTGTTTCCAGATTTCACTTTTTCAGTGGATTGGTTATGTATGGTGTTTATTTATTAAGAACTATGTTAATCTTTATATTTTTCCCTGAGTAAGTTTTGATTTAATGTGAATTTGTAAAAAAAGATTAATGTTTGTTTTGATGATTGAAATCTTGAAACTAGGGTTCGATTTTATTACTGAGGTGTACTAAGCTAAAGACAAGAACCAAATCTTGATCCAAATATGTTTTGTGAAATCTGTCTCATTGGAGAGGTGTTTAAGCATGATTTGGAGATTAATCACTTTCATTAGTTTCCAGAATTTTTTTTTCAGTTGATTGGTTATGTGTGGTTTTTATTTATTGAGAACTATATTAATCTTTATATTTTCCCTGACTAAGTTTTTGTACGGTGTGAATTCGTAAAATGAAGAGTAATGTTTGTTTTGATGATTGAAAGCTTGAAACTATGTTGCTATTAGATTACAGAGATGTACTAAGCTAAAAACAAGGAACACATTTGAATCTAAATATGTTTTGCGAAATATGTCTCACTAGAGGGTTGTTTAAGTTTGATTTGGAGATTAATCGTTTTCATTAGTTTCCAGAGTTGACTTTTCAGTGGATTGGTTATGTGTGGTGTTTATTTATTGAGACCTTTGTTAATCTTTATATTTTTCCCTGAGTAAGTTTTGGTACAGTGTGAATTCGTAAAATCATGAATAATGTTTGTTTTGATGATTGAAAGCTTTAAACTAGGGTTCAATTTGATTACTGAGGTGTACTAAGCTAAAGACAAGGAACAAATCTGGATCCAAATATATTTTGTGAAATATGTCTCATTGGAGAAGTGTTTAAGCTTGATTTGGAGATTAATCGCATTCATTAGTTTCCAGATTTGACTTTTCTGTGGATTCGTTATGTGTGGTGTTTAATTATGCAGAACTTTGTTAATCTTTATATTTTACCCTGAGTAAGTTTTGGTATAATGTGAATTCGTAAAGGCATGAGTAATGTTTGTTTTGATGATTGAAAACTTGAAACTATGGTGCTATTTGATTAGAGAGGTGTACTAAGCAAAAGACAAGGAACAAATTTAAATAAAAATATGTTTTACGAAATATGTCTCATTGGATAGGTGTTTAAGCTTGATTTGGAGATTAATCGCTTTCATTAGTTTCCAGATTTGACTTTTCAGTGGATAGGTTATGTGTGGTATTTATTTATTGAGAACAATTTTAATCTTCATATTTTCCCTGCGTAAGTTTTGTTACAGTGTGATTTCGTAAAATCATGAGCAATGTTTGTTTTGATGATTGAAAGTTTGAAACTATGGTGTTATTTGATTAGAGAGGTGTACTAACCTAAACACAAGGAACAAATCTGAATTCAAATATGTTTTGTGAAATCTGTCTCATTGGAGAGGTTTTTAAGTTTAATTTGGAGATTAATCACTTTCTTTAGTTTCTAGATTTGACTTTTCTGTGGATTCGTTATGTGTGTTGTTTATTTATGGAGAACTATGTTAATCTTTATATTTTACCCTGACTAAGTTTTGGTACAGTGTGAATTCGTAAAGGCATAAGTAATGTATGTTTTGATGATTGAAAGCTTGAAACTATGGTGCTATTTGATTACAGAGGTGTACTAAGCTAACGACAAGGAACAATTCTGAATCCAAATATGTTTTGTGTAATCTGTCTCACTGGAGAGGTGTTTAAGCTTGATTTGGAGATTTATCGCTTTCATTAATTTCCAAATTTGACTTTTTCTGTTGATTGGTTATGTGTGTTGTTTATTTATTGAGAACTATGTTAATCTTTATATTTACCCCTGAGTAAGTTTTGGTATAGTGTGAATTCGTCAAGTCATGAATAACGTTTGTTTTGATGATTGAAAACTTGAAATTATGATCCGATTCGATTACCGAGGTGTACTAAGCTGAGGACAAGGAACAAATCTGGATCCAAATATGTTTTACGAAATCGGTCTCATTGGAGAGGTGTTTAGGCTTGATTTGGAGATTAATCGCTTTTATTAGCTTCCAGATTTGACTATTTCTATGGATTTGTTATGTATGTTTTTTATTTATTGAGAACTATGTTAATCTTTATATTTTTCCATGTCTAAGTTTTGGTATAGTGTGAATTCGTAAAATGAAGAGTAATGTTTGTTTTGTTGATTGAAATACTGAAACATCTGTGTGCAATTTGATTACAAAGGTGCACTAAGCTAAAGACAATGAATAAATTTGAATCCAATTAAGTTTTTCGAAACCTGTCTCATTTGAGAGGTGTTTAAGCTTGATTTGGAGATTAATCCCTTTCATTAGTTTACAAATTTGACTTTTTCAGGGGATTAGTTATATATGATGTTTATTTATTGAGAACTATATTAATCTTTATATTTTTCCATGAGTAAGTTTTTGTACAGTGTGAATTTGTAAAATAAAGATTGATGCTTGTTTTGATGTTTGAAAGCTTGAAACAATGGTGCTATTTGATTACAGAGGTGTAATGCGTTAAACACAAGGAACAAATCTGAATCCAAATATGTTTTGCAAAATCTGTCTCATTGGAGAGGTTATTAAGCTTGATTTGGAGATTAATCCCTTTCATTAGTTTACAAATTTGACATTTTCAGTGGATTGGTTATATATAGTGTTTATTTATTAAGAACTATGTTAATCTTTATATTTTTCACCGAGTAAGTTTTGGTTTAGTGTGAATTTGTAAAAAAAAAGATTAATGTTTGTTTTGATGATTGAAAGCTTTAAACTAGGGTTCGATTTGATTACTGAGGTGTACTAAGCTAAAGACAAGGAACAAATCTGAATCCAAATATGTTTTGTAAAATCTGTCTCATTGGAGAGGTGTTTAAGCTTGATTTGGAGGTTAATCGCTTTCATTAGTTTCCAGATTTATTTTTTTTCAGTTGATTGGTTATGTGTGGTGTTTATTTATTAAGAACTATATTAATCTTTATATTTTTCCCTGAGTAAGTTTTGGTAAAGTGTGAATTCGTAAAATCATGAATAGTGTTTGTTTTGATGATTGAAATCTTGAAACTATGGTGCTATTTGATTATAGAGGTTTACAAAGCAAAAGAGAGGGAACAAATTTGAATAAAAATATGTTTTGCGAAATATGTCTCATTGGAGAGGTGTTTAAGCTTGATTTGGAGATTAATCGCTTTCATTAGTTTCCAGATTTGACTTTTAAGTGGATTGGTTATGTGTGGTGTTTATTTATTGAGACATGTGTTAATCTTTATATTTTTCCCTGAGTAAGTTTTGGTACAGTGTGAATTCGTAAAATTATGAGTAATATTTGTTTTGATGATTAAAAGCATGAAACTACGATGCAATTAGATTAGAGAGGTGTACTAACCTAAACACAAAGAATAAATCTGAATTCAAATATGTTTTGTGAAATCTGTCTCTCATTAGAGAGGTTTTTAAGCTTAATTTGGAGATTAACTACTTTCATTAGTTTCCAGATTTGACTTTTTTGTGGATTCGTTATGTGTGGTATTTATTTATGGAGAACTATGTTAATCTTTATATTTTACCCCGAGGAAGTTTGGTATAATGTGAATTCGTAAAGGCATGAGTAATGTTTGTTTTGATGATTGAAAGCTTGAAACTATGGTGCTATTTGATTAGAGATGTTTACTAAGCAAAAGACAAAGAACAAATTTGAATAAAAATATGTTTTGCGAAATATGTCTCATTGGAGAGGTGTTTAATCTTGATTTGGAGATTAATCGCTTTCATTAGTTTCCAGATTTGAATTTCAGTGGATAGGTTATGTGTGGTGTTTATTTATTGAGACGAATGTTAATCTTTATATTTTTCCCTGTGTAAGTTTTGTTACAGTGTGAATTCGTAAAATGATGAGTAATGATTGTTTTGATGATTGAAAGCTTGAAACTATGGTGCTATTTGATTAGAGAGGTGTACTAACCTAAACACAAGGAACAAATCTGAATTCGAATATGTTTTGTGAAATCTGTCTCATTGGAGAGGTTTTTAAGCTAAATTTAGAGATTAATCGCTTTCATTAGTTTCCAAATTTGACTTTTCTGTGGATTCGTTATGTGTGGTGTTTATTTATGAAGAACTATGTTAATATTTATATTTTACCCTGAGTAAGTTTTGGTACAGTGTGAATTCGTAAAGACATGAGTAATGTGTGTTTTGATTATTGAAAGCTTGAAACTATGGTGCTATTTGATTACAGAGGTGTACTAAGCTAACGATAAGGAACAAATCTGAATCCAAATATGTTTTGCGAAATCAGTCTCACTGGAGAGGTGTTTAAGCTTGATTTAGAGATTTATCGCTTTCATTACTTTCCAGATTTGACTTTTTATGTTGATTGGTTATGTGTGTTGTTTATTTATTGAAAACAATGTTAATCTTTATATTTATCCCTGAGTAAGTTTTGGTATAGTGTGAATTCGTCAAGTCATGAGTAATGTTTATTTTGATGATTGAAAACTTGAAACTATGATCCGATTCGATTACCGATGTGTACTAAGCTAAGGACAAGGAACAAATCTGGATCCAAATATGTTTTGGGAAATTTGTCTCATTGGAGAGATGTTTAAGCTTAATTTGGAGATTAATCGCTTTCATTTGTTTCCAGATTTGACTTTTCTATGGATTGGTTATGTTTGGTGTTTATTTAAGCGAACTATGTTAATCTTTATATTTTTCCCTGAGTAAGTTTTGGTACAGTGTGAATTCGTAAAATCATGAGTAATATTTGTTTTGATGATTGAAAGCATGAAACTAGTGAAATTTACTCCAAGTAGTATGAATCTTTCGAGTAATTATTTAGTTAGTATTCATAACCCTAAGTTTACTAACTTAGTGTTTAGGAGGTCAAAAATGACTTAAATACCCCTGTTTAAACACTTTCCTATTATAATACATTTACCTTAAAAATCTTATAATTATAATTATATAAAATGAAAAAAAACAAAAATTATTCAAAAAAAAAAGAAAACCGATGTGTTAAAAAAGAAAACAATGTTTTAATTTTTATTTTTTTTAAAAGGTAAAAGCTTTGGGTAAAAACTTTGGGTAAAAGCTTTAGCTTTAATTTACTAGGTCTTCTATTGTTCTCCAAGCTCACGTCACCGTCTCGTACCGCTTCGCCGTTCTTCAGGACAAAAGAGCGACAGAGATATTTCTCTCTTCATCCCTCTGTCTCTCTCTTCTCTCTTTTTTCGGACACCGAGAGACTCGAAAAGCTCGTCTTTCATATTTGCCGACACAAACCACAGAAACCATCGTAAGCACTCGTCTCTCTTGATTGATTTTGTAGCAAAAGATCCAAAATTCAGATTATATCCACGGTCCCGTCTCAGTTCGAGCAAAGTTTTATTCTTTTTGTAGAACGGGTCATGCTCATTTTATTGATTAGCATTAGGGAATCTGATTAATGCTAGCGAGACACTTAAGATCCATGCTTTAACGTCTTTTAGTTTGAATGTGTCAGCTGGAAATTTAGATACTCATTTTGAGTACTTGAAATTGAGGGTATCTTTGTTTTCTGAATCAGCAGCAAAACATTAGACGGAAATGGGTTACATAGGAGCACATGGTGTAGCAGCTCTTCATAGGTACAAATACAGTGGAGTGGATCACTCATATCTTGCCAAATACGTGCTTCAACCTTTTTGGACTCGTTTTGTCAAAGTCTTCCCTCTATGGATGCCGTAAGTGTCTCTCTTTTAATACTGTTCTCATTGGGTGTATTAAAAAGTCTTCCTTTGATGAGGTTAAATGAGAATCTGACTTCTGTTTTATTTTTTACTCTGCTTGTCTTTTCAGGTAATATTTTCTCTGTTACTGCATTTGGAACCATATCCAGACCAAACATGGTATATAAGTGATTCCTGTTTCTCCATTCTTGCATTATGTGGAATCCTCAGTACTTTGAAGTTAAAAAGGTTTTGTGTTTTTTGTTTTGCAGATAACTCTTATGGGGTTCATGTTTCTACTCACATCAGCCCTGCTAGGATACGTGAGTGACGTGATTCATTTGTGTCTTGTTCTGTAGTCTCTTCAATTGGTTGTTTTCTTGTTGGTGATTGTGTCCGCTTTGAGCATATAGATCTGATTTCAAAGACGCTTTTCTTTACCTGTCTCAGATATATTCACCACAGTTGGATTCTCCTCCTCCACGGTGGGTTCACTTCGCACATGGTTTGCTTCTATTCTTGTATCAGGTCTGCGTCTCTCTCCTTTCTTCAAAAGTCTAACTTTCGTTTCTACTAGCTTGTGAATGTGTTTTTAAGTCTTCTTTGTCCTGACACCTTTTGAGATTTTATTAGACATTCGATGCGGTTGATGGGAAGCAAGCAAGAAGGACAAATTCCTCTAGCCCCTTAGCAGAGCTCTTCGATCATGGTGATTTGTTTTTCCCCATGTTTCTCCTTTGATTATTTGTCTTCAGTTTTGTTTCTAGATTTTGCTGACATGCGTTCCATTTGGTAGGTTGTGATGCACTTGCTTGTGCGGTATGTAGCTAACTATCCTATTTATATACTCGTCCTGGAATTGAAGCTGAAAGTTTAACAATGAAAACAGTTTGAAGCCATGGCATTTGGAAGCACTGCAATGTGTGGTAGAGATACTTTTTGGTTCTGGGTTATTTCAGCTATTCCGTTCTATGGAGCTACATGGGAGCAGTAACTCTCTGATTATGTCTCATAACACGTTAATACTTGTGGAAATTTGTTAGATCTGTTCTAAGACTTTTACTTAACACTTCTATAGCTATTTCACCAACACACTTATTCTTCCGGTCATCAATGGACCTACAGAGGGTCTTGCACTTATATTCGTCAAGTACAAATACGAAGGAAGTTCCGCATATCCACTCTCATGGCTACCATTAGCCAACAAGCGTGCATATATAAGGGCCCGATGAGCTTTCCAGTAGTCAATCTGCCAAAATAACCAACTTATTTTAACTATGTTTTTCACACAAAACAATCCGCAACAAGTCGTAAGTAAGGCATCTATAAATCTGCATCAAACGAATTAACAAAGAAAATCCGCAACCAGTATAAAGATTACAACTTACCTTTATACCAAATTTGAAGTTAAGAGCCACCGCAACATGATCTGGTATCACTTTTGGTCCAACACTTCCCAACAAATTTCCACCTTGTTTCATCAAATATCCAGTCGCCACACATAAGAACAATCTTAACCATGAGTACGTACCAATCAAAATTGTGGGAGATGAAGGCTAGATGTTGTGATTACTGTGGAGGAATTTTGGAGAATTGGCGTTTTCTTGCAAAGGAAAAACGCCAGTTTCCATCAATGAAAAAAAAAACAATTAAGGCAATAATTAATGACAATAATTAAAGCTTCCTAATATGGTAACACGGAATATTTCCGTTTTTTGATTAAAATTATATTTCCTTTTTTGTAATAGTCGAATTATGTAGTTGCCTAAAATTTTTTTTTCTCGAAATTGTCATAAAACAATAAAATATTTTCCGAAATTTAACAAAATTTAATAAGACACTTATTGACTTATTTGGTTATTTGCATGAATTTATTATTAAAATACTTTCGAAAATCAATTAGTATATAGTTTTGGGAATTTAGAATAGAAAATTTTCAAATATAATTACAAAACTATAAACCTACTTTTTTAAAAATATTATTTTTAAAAAACTATAATTCATTTTATAATCATTTAAATTTAAATTTGAAAATTCATAAATCATTCTCAAAACATTAAAATTAAAATTTAAACATTACTATTTTTGCCTAAGATTTTTTAAATTTTAAATTTAGTGCTCAATAGTAAATATGGAAACAACTAACAAATCTGCAAAAAAAAAAATTAATTCAAAATGTGTCACATTATAAAATTATAAAAAATCTGTAGAAAATTATGATAAATCTGTAACAAATAAAAAAACTCTGTAACAATATAACACTGGTTTAATAATTTTTTTCACCTTTTCGTCTATGTAACAGATTTTCCTAAATCTGCATCAAATGGAAAAAAACAGCAACACTGAAAAAAACTCTGCAGTTTTAATCCGCAAATTCTTGAAAAAAACGGCAAACAAATAAAAAAATCTTCAACACTAGCCATGAAAAATCATATATAATCCGCAGAAAATTAAAAAATCTGTAACACATAAAATAAATCTGCAACACGACATACTACTTTAGTAATTAAAAAACAGCAATACACTTTGTTACGGAGTAATATTATATCCGCAACAAATAAAAAAATCTGCTACACAT
This sequence comes from Orychophragmus violaceus, assembly GCA_030180135.1. Lineage (NCBI taxonomy): Eukaryota > Viridiplantae > Streptophyta > Magnoliopsida > Brassicales > Brassicaceae > Orychophragmus > Orychophragmus violaceus. The sequence goes on along the minus strand of CM058237.1, from coordinate 92,686,001 downwards.
AAAATTAAATCTGCAACGAAAAATCTGTAAATTTCTAAGTAAATCCGAAAACACAAAAATCTGCAACACATAGCTGCAGATTTAAATTCGTAGGGAAGGTGGCAATTTCGTAAATAATAAAAATTTTTCCAGATTTGGAAAAAATCATTAATGGCAAATCGGTAAATTTTTTTTTTCCTTCCAAATGGTTGTAAGGGTAGTTTAGGCAATAAAGTAGAGGAAAAAAAGGTCAAAAGATTAGTACTAAGCTAGTAATTGCTCTATTAATTTATACTAAATAAATAAATTTCCCATGAAACTATGATGCTATTAGATTAGAGAGGTGTACTAACCTAAACACAAAGAATAAATATGAATTCAAATATGTTTTGTGAAATCTGTCCCATTAGAGAGGTTTTCAAGCTTAATTTGGAGATTAACTACTTTCATTAGTTTCCAGATTTTACTTTTCTGTGGATTCGTTATGTGTGGTGTTTATTTATGGAGAACTATGTTAATCTTTATATTTTACTCTGAGCAAGTTTGGTATAATGTGAATTTGTAAAGGCATGAGTAATGTTTGTTTTGATGATTGAAAGCTTGAAACTGTGGTGCTATTTGTTTAGAGAGGTTTACTAAGCAAAAGACAAAGAACAAATTTGAATAAAAATATGTTTTGCGAAATATGTCTCATTGGAGAGTTGTTTAAGCTTGATTTGGAGATTAATCGCTTTCATTAGTTTCCAGATTTGACTTTTCAGTGGATAGGTTATGTGTGGTGTTTATTTATTGAGACGAATGTTAATCTTTATATTTTTCCCTGTGTAAGTTTTGTTACAGTGTGAATTCGTAAAATGATGAGTAATCTTTGTTTTAATGATTGAAAGCTTGAAACTATGGTGCCATTTGATTAGAGAGGTGTACTAACCTAAACACAAGAAACAAATCTGAATTCAAATATGTTTTGTGAAATCTGTCTAATTGGAGAGGTTTTTAAGCTAAATTTGGAGATTAATCGCTTTCATTAGTTTCTAAATTTGACTTTTCTGTGGATTCGTTATGTGTGGTGTTTATTTATGAAGAACTATGTTAATCTTTATATTTTACCCTGAGCAAGTTTTGGTACAGTGTGAATTCATAAAGGCATGAGTAATGTGTGTTTTGATGATTGAAAGCTTGAAACTATGGTGCTATTTGATTACAAAGGTGTACTAAGCTAACGATAAGGAACAAATCTGAATCCAAATATGTTTTGCGAAACCTGTCTCACTGGAGAGGTGTTTAAGCTTGATTTGGAGATTTATCGCTTTAATTAATTTCCAGATTTGACTTTTTATGTTTATTGGTTATGTGTGTTGTTTATTTATTAAAAACTATGTTAATCTTTATATTTATCCCTGAGTAAGTTTTGGTATAGTGTGAATTCGTCAAGTCATGAGTAATGTTTATTTTGATGATTGAAAACTTAAAACTATGATCCGATTCGATTATCGATGTGTACTACGCTAAGGACAAGGAACAAATCTGGAACCAAATATGTTTTGGGAAATCTGTCTCATTGGAGAGATGTTTAAGCTTAATTTGGAGATTAATCGCTTTCATTTGTTTCCAGATTTGACTTTTTCTGTGGATTGGTTATGTGTGGTGTTTATTTATGAGAACTATGTTAATCTTTATATTTTTCTCTGAGTAGGTTTTGGTACAGTGTGAATTCTTAAAGTCATGAGTAATGAATGTTCTGATGATTGAATACTTGAAACTATGGTGCTATTTGATTACAAAGGTGTGGTAAGCCAAAGGCAAGGAATAAATCTGAATCAAAATACGTTTTGTGAAATCGGTCTCATTGGAGAGGTTTTTAAGCATGATTTGGAGATTAATCGCTTTCATTAGTTTTCAGATTTGACTTTTTCCTTGGACTGGTTACATTGGTGTTTATTTATTGAGAACTTTGTTAATCTTTATATTTTTCCCTGAGTAATATTTGGAATAGTGTGAATTCGTAAAATCATGAGTAATGTTTGTTTTGATGATTGAAAGCTTGAAACTATGATGCTATTTGATTACAGAGGTGTGCTAAGCTAAAGGCGAGGAAATAATTTGAATCCAAATATGTTTTTCGAAATCTGTCTCATTGGAGAGGTGTTTATGCTTGATTTGGAGATTAATCGCTTTTATTAGTTTCCAGACTTGACTTTTCTATGGATTGGTTATGTGTCTTGTTTATTTATTGAGAACTATGTTAATCTTTATATTTTTCCATGGCTAAGTTTTGGTGCGGTGTGAATTCGAAAAATGAAGAGTAATGTTTGTTTTGATGATTGAAAGATTGAAACTATACAGAGGTGCACTAAGCTAAAGACAATGAACAAATTTGAATCCAAATAAGTTTTTCGAAACATGTCTCATTGGAGAGGTGTTTAATCTTGATTTGGAGATTAATCCCTTTCATTAGTTTCCATATTAGACTTTCAGTGGATTGGTTATGTTTGGTGTTTATTTATTGAGACCTATGTTAATCTTTATTTTTTCCCAGAGTAAGTTTTGGTACAGTGTAAATTCGTAAAATCATGAGTAATATTTATTTTGATGATTGAAAGCTTGAAACTATGGTTCTATTTGATTAGAGAGGTGTACTAACCTAAACACAAGGAACAAATCTGAATTCAAATATGATTTGTGAAATCTGTCTCATTGAAGAGGTTTTTAAGCTTAATTTGGAGATTAATCGATTTCATTAGTTTCCAGATTTGACTTTTCTGTGGATTCGTTATGTGTGGTGTTTATTTATGGAGAACTATGTTAATCTTTATATTTTACCCTGAGTATGTTTTGGTATAATGTGAATTCGTAAAAGCATGAATAATGTTCGATTTGATGATTGAAAGCTGATATATCATGGTTTTTAGGTGTGCGAGCCATGATATATGTACATAATTGAGTCTTTTATGGAGTCTTTCGAGTCCCTTAAGGTGTTATATTTGGATATTATGGCGCATTATGGAGCGTTCATGCGATTACAAGGAGTTAGTGTGATCGTCTGAGGCTGATGTCAGTCGACACTCCTATGGTGTCGGTCGACACCTAGCGTGATCAGCAAATTCCCGCCAGTTTATTGAAGACTTTGAGGATTTGCAATTTATCCGAGAAGTTTCTCATAATCACAAAGATTTCGAATTCGTGTTTTAACTTTATATTAGGGTTCTTAAGCCATTGTGAAGGCTAAGCTTTACTTTAAGAGAGATTTGGAGTTTTGGGGCTAGTCTTGTACTCGAGAGAGAAGAGATTTTGAACCCCTGTTCTTACTCTTTTGGATTTTATACGATATCTATTCTGATTATGTCTTTTGTGATGATTTGGATTCATCATCTAGTTCTTCATCTAATTTGTTCTTAACGCTTAATCTGAACTGGCCATTTAGATTATTGATATTAGGTTGATTTCTGCAGTGAGAGTTGGTTAATTAAATAGAAAGAATTTGGGTGAGCAATTTATCTATTCGCAAAGAGATTTGGTATAGAGAAATTGTGAACGAACGAACTTGGAATTAATACATGTCTAAAACTCTAGGATTCGCAACGAGAGTTGGCTTGCTAGGTTGTTAGACATAGATAATTATCACAGCGAGAGCTGGTTAGTGATACTTCTGTGATTCTAGTTCAAAAACGCTAATAGATTCAATCCTGATTGTTTGTTATTTGATATCCTGATTTCCTAAGCATTTCCTGAAACTTGACGCCTTCGCTGACTGTTTACACTCGCTTTACTCCACTCGGTTACTTTGTTGTTTTGTATACTGCTTTATAATCTGTTTCGCTTGGCTTAATTCGACTACTCATGATCTATCGTGTGAAACTTGAGTCTCTGTGGATTCGATACCCTAGTTACTACATTGTTCGATACTGTGCACTTGCAGTTAGAAATATGGATTAATTCTTGACCTATCAAAAGCTTGAAACTATGGTGCTATTTGATTAAAGAGGTGTACTAAGCTAAGGACAAGGAACAAATCTGTAAAAACCCAAAATTTTGCAACCAACCCATTAGTCTTTGTTCCTTCATGTGGCCCACCAAAGGCCCAAAATTTTGAACCCAGCCCATTAGTCTTTGTTCCTTCCTGTGGCCCACCAAAGGCCCAAAATTTTGTTTTACAGTTTACCTTCTGCAGCCGCATATTCACACGATTGTATGCATCTCCTTCTCCACCAAAACCCTAGCCATCTCCATCCATCTCCTTTCATTTCTCTTATCTTCCTCCATTCTCTCTTATCTCCTTCTTCTCTCCAATGAGAGAAAATCTCAGTTCGTGTGCCGGAATTATTAACATGTGCGGAGATCATGTTCATAGAAGGAGACCAATCTCGACGCCACCACCGGAGCCATCACAACCCCACCGCATCTCCAGCCACCGATCTTAACTCTCATGAGCCATGAGACGTCAGAGACAAAGTCAGCATCACCGGAGATTGATATCCACTAAAACGAGGCTGGTCCGTGTGATCTATAGACGTTCCTTGTGGCACCCGCTTCTTTGTTGGTGTTGTTGTAGCCTTCGGCCAACGTCGCTCACCGAAGCATGTGCCATCGTTCATCCTTCGTCTCGCCTCTCATGATCGTAGTTGTATGCAACGTATATTTATCACTCTTTCGACTATTGTGTTTATCTTGTACCGGCGTTGGTTATCTCTAAACCGAACCAAACCAAGCTGATTCGTCTCAACGTGGTGATTGGATCTAAGAGTAATGTCAAACCCTAGGTCTTTCGTGTGTCGCAAGTCAATGCATTTCGATCGTGATTACCGTGTGTACGTTCATCGTCCGTTCGTCTCAGCTGACCTAGGCTAAGGTGAGGGCTATATCACAATTTCTCGAGCTTTGTCTATAATCTTCTTATAAAGTAGTTTAGTACCTAAATGTGTATTGTTTTTTCTGATCGAGTCTATGATAGTTTTGCTTGTTAAATGGGTGATAAATATATGTTAATATATAGTTATTGAGTAGGTAGATGATGGGTTCGAATCCCATCTAGTATGTGATATCGGGGGTTCGAGTCCCGCCGAGTGACGATGTGATATATGGTGGGTTCGAGTCCCATCTACAAGGTGATACCGAGGGTTTGAGTCACATCTACTAGGAGGCATCGGGGGTTCGAGTCCCACCGGGTGTTTTATAGGACATTGCTTGGGCGCTTTAGGTGTCGTGATTGTACATGTTTAGACTAGACTTCTTTATTGGAAGTCTAGGACCGAGTCCAAGGACTTGCGCTTTAGCATCCCATACCTCACTGGGCGACTCCCCTGTTTCTCACTCCTCCTTCTTTCCCTCCTTTCAGGTGAACTTGACATGTAGATGGACACTTAGTTGGATCGGGTGCTATCTTCTTTTCCTCATTTTCATTTTTAGATGTTGCATTATATTTATTCGTTTATGTTGGTTATTATTGGAGTTTATTGGAGAGACTTGAGTCGTACGTGAGGGTTGGTGACACAATGTCTCGAGAGTGAGGAGACGGGTGTAACATTTTGGTATCAAAGTGGGTTTTGCATTTTGCATTGCATTCGGTTTTCGGCGGTTTTCAACGTTTTGGGGGAATTTAGAATTTTTCAAAACAAAAAGTAGCACCCCTTCAGCTCAGTATCAGTCTATTAATCGCCATCCCTTAACTTCAACTAATACTCTAACCAGTTTATTTTTTTGTGCTAAGTGCGGTACCCAAAACCAGTTGTTTGGCAGCAAAATTTTGAAGACCACCTTCGTCTGGAGATCTTCGTTGTATGTCTTGAGTTATTTGTGTGAGTTGTTGTGGAGTTATGCGGTTTACTATGGAGTTATTTGTGCAATTTTAAGGCAGCTAAGAGAGTTTCTTCATGTGGTAAAGGTGGTTTTTAAAGAGTTTGGAAAGTGGAGTTGTGGCATTTGGAATTGCATACTGTCGATTTGGATCTCTGTGTATTTCAAGCGAAAGTGGAAAAGAAAAACTAGTGGAACGGAAAGACAATGAGAAAGTGTTTGGAAAACACTATTGCAGATTGGCAAGTACTTGCAAGAGAAAGCGGACGAAGGACAAGGTTAATACGAATGGAAACCCAAAATGATGGTGTTTGGAAAACATCACAGTTGGATGACAAGGTATGGAACATAAAGCTTAATGGGGTTGGAAACCCAAAGGATTGTGCTCGGAAAACATTACAGAGAAATGAAAATGTAAGAAATTTTGAGTTGTATGTCATTTTGGCAATCGAGTGAGCGCAACGGAAGCATAGTGGTAGTTCCCCACATGCTAGAAAGCCGTAATGGATATGGCTAGCAAATTCTTTCAGTATGATATAAGGTAATAATGTCAGCTGGTATGACAATCATTCCCCTAATGACACAGTAATGGAAAACTATTCAGGAAAATCCATTTGGAAGTGAAACATCGCATTCATGTTGAGAGCCACTCGAAGGATAAGTGTTGTTTCTAAAATTTTAGAGTTAACAGATATGTCACAGGTCGTTTCCTGTGTTTATATGGCTAAGCGGCAGTGTCAACCATTCCCAAAGACAAAGACTGTATTTCAATTGGGATCAAGCTGGAAATGAGATGTGGTGATGGACTTCTGCTAGGTAATGGAGCCTAAAAATTTAAACCACCTCATCAAAGTGAGTAGCCGATCCTAATGGACATGGACGGTGGTAAGCGGTCTTTTTGTTGAGTTTTTAAGTCGATGTTATCTTGGTACCAAAAGAAGGACACTCCACGCTTGGTTGGGAACCAAGTGGGGGAGAGCAGTCGTACATATTTGAGGAAAAAATCTTTTCAACCGAGTAGGAGTCAAACATAGTTTTCTCTACCGAAGATTTCATTGCGTTTTCCTGAGTGTAAGCTGTTGGAGTAGATGGATCGAGTTTTTTGGGAAGATTGTGATTTGGTAACCACTCATCATTCAGATAAATACAATCATATGGTGGAGCCTTAAGCAAGCGCATGAGGTACATTTCATGGATCAAGAAGGCTCAGGAGCTAGTTGGAACACCGGCTAGTGTCAGATTATTACAGTTACCGCAAAAGGGGAGACGGTGGATTTTGAGGTATTGGATCATGTAAGTTTACTTGGGGGTTCGACAAGCTCAAAGGAAGGATAAGGTTTTTCATAAGCATATCGAGAAGGAGGCTCTTCTTGTTAATATGTGTCGTGTACCAAGATGTTGTTTAGAAGAGGGGGAAGGGCAAGTCATATGATCATCAAAGGTTCAAGAGATGGTAAAGCAAATGGAGATGCTCCAGAGGTGGCTAAAGTAAGCCTATGATCATCGGAAGAGTTATGCAGTTAAGAGCAGAAGCGATTGAGAGTTTGAGGTAAGTGATTTACGGTACTTAAAATAAGGACATTTCAAGGAAGAGTTAAGAATTAAAAGCTAAAAAATTGTTGAGGTACAGAGCACTATATCTTTCACTAAGCAGATTGGAGCAGTACCATATCATATGAGTTTATCAGCAGAGTCGAACGATTTCGACGACGTGTTTCATGTATCAGTATAGAGGAACGTTGTCAGTTAGCCAAAGTTTATTTTGCAGCAGCCGCCAAGCGATCTCAGTAAGGATTTTTAGGGTCTAGCCAAGCAGTGAAGGTTCTAGAACGTTAGTAAAAGGAAATTCAGAAGAAAATGATTGTGATGGTCATAGTAAGTTGGGAGAGATACATAATTCAGGCGTAAAAACCAGGAAGTCCAAGTATCAGATAAGATCAGGCTACCAAAGCTTTTTGGAGTTGGAAGCGAGAAGCTGAGTCAGAACCTGAATTCGAGAACCTGAATTCGAGGACTAATTCTCTTGTTAGTGGGGGAGAATTGTAACGACCCAAAATTTTGCAACCAACCCATTAGTCTTTGTTCCTTCCTGTGGCCCACCAAAGGCCCAAAATTTTGTTTTACGGTTTACCTTGCGCAGCCGCATATTCACACGATTGTATGCATGTCCTTCTCCACCAAAACCCTAGCCATCTCCATCCATCTCTTTTCATTTCTCTTATCTTCCTCCATTCTCTCTTATCTCCTTCTTCTCTCCCATGAGAGAAAATCTCAGTTCGTGTGCCGAATTATTAACATGTGCGGAGATCATGTTCATAGAAGAAGACCAATCTCGACGCCACCACCGGAGCCATGACAACCCCACCGCATCTCCAGCCACCGATCTTAACTCTCATGAGCCATGAGACGTCAGAGACAAAGTCAGCATCACCGGAGATTGATATCCACTAAAACGAGGCTGGTCTGTGTGATCTATAGACGTTCCTTGTGGCACCCGCTTCATTGTTGGTGTTGTTGTAGCCTTCGGCCAACGTCGCTCACCGAAGCATGTGCCATCGTTCATCCTTCGTCTCGCCTCTCATGATTGTAGTTGTATGCAACGTATATTTATCACTCTTTCGACTATTGTGTTTATCTTGTATCGGCGTTGGTTATCTCTAAACTGAACCAAACCAAGCTTATTCGTCTCAACGTGCTGATTGGATCTAAGAGGAATGTCAAACCCTAGATCTTTCGTGTGTCGCAAGTCAATGCATTTCGATCGTGATTACTGTGTGTACGTTCATCGTCCGTTCGTCTCAGCTGACCTAGGCTCAGGTGAGGGCTATTTCACAATTTCTCGAGCTTTGTCTATAATCTCCTTACACTACAAGAAATTCGAGTATTAATAGCAGTTGCAGATAGCGTTTTGAGTGTTTATGCTATGGTTGATATACTCCGATATTTTAGATAGCGTTTACAAAAATACAAACGCTATGTTTACTCGGTTTGATATGAAATGCTTTGTATAAGTGACGCAGAAAAACTAGCGCCAGGAAATTTTTGTTCCCTCCTTTTTTTCTAGTTCCTCCCTCTTTATTTTTGTTCCCTCCTTTTCTCTAGTTTTTCCTTTTTTCCCTCTCTTTTTTTTTTCTATTTTCCCCTCTTTATTTTGGTTTCTCTAACTTTTTCCCACTAATAAAATAGGATTTATCTTTTTCCCTTCAATATTAACAATAAAAATATAATATTTTTTATATATTAATGAATGTTTAATTATATAAAATTTTCAAATTTTGAATTAGTTTATAATTAGTTTCTAAATCTTAAACCCTAAACCCTAAACTCTAGATCATAAAAACAAACTTTAAGGACTTCAACCCTACACTTCTAACCCTAAACCCTAAACTCTAAAACATTAATTATATATCCTAAACACAAACCCTAAACCCTAATAATCTTTAATTATAAACTCTAAAATTTTAACTCTAAAACCATAACTCTATACCCTAAACACAAACCCTAAACCCTAAACTTTTAATTTTTAATCATAAACACTACATTTTTAAAATTTAAAACCTTAAATCTATACCCTAAACCCTAAAGTTTTAATCTTTAATCATAAACACTACATTTTAAAACTCTAAAACCTTAACTCTACAAACCCTAAACACAAACCCTAAACCCTAAACTTTTAATCTTTAATCATAAACACTACATTTTAAAACCTTAAATCTAAACCCTAAACCCTAAAGTTTTTTTTTTGAAAGAAAACCCTAAAGTTTTAATCTTTAATCATAAACACTACATTTTAAAACTCTAAAACCTTAACTCTATACCCTAAACACAAACCCTAAACCCTAAACTTTAATCTTTAATCATAAACACTACATTTTTAAACTTTAAAACCTTAAATCTATACCCTAAACCCTAAAGTTTTAATCTTTAATCATAAACACTACATTTTAAAACTCTAAAATCTTAACTCTATATCATAAACACAAACCCTAAACCTTAAACTTTTAATCTTTAATCATAAACACTACATTTTAAAACCTTAAATCTATATCCTAAACCCTAAACTTTTAATCTTTAATCATAAACACTATATTTTTAAACTTTAAAACCTTAAATCTATACCCTAAACCCTAAAGTTTTAATCTTTAATTATAAACACTACACCCTAACTCTATACCCTAAACACAAATCCTAGACCCTAAACTTTTAATTTTTAGCACTGCAAAAATTTGTAATTTTAAGTATTATATCATTTATAAGTATTATATATATTCATTTTAACAATTAATTTTATTTTTATGTCATTTTTCATAATTTTATACTAGTTAAATTCCAGAATAATTTGATTGGCTGATACAATATCACAAGGATCACAGATCTGGACCGTTGATTAAAGATATCAACGGCTTAGATTTATTCCACTTAACACACATATCATATTTTCATCCATTAGATCTTGATCTTAACCTAATTATCTTACGATCTCTCTCACCCACCTCTCCTCGCCGTAACTCTCTTATGTTCTTCTTCTTCGTTCTTCAAGTCAAGGGACTCCGACGCCAGTTTCGCTAGCAGCCGTCCTTCATCGATCGGTTTAGGCCGAGCCTCCGACCCATCCGCGACTATTCGTTCCATCAACGCCTTCCTCGCTTCTCAGAATTCTTCAATTTCATTTCGCGCTCACGCTGTTCCTCCTGAAGTCATCTCCGAAACATAACCATCCAAACATAATAAAATTCTAAGAAAACAAGAAAAACAAAAGTGCAAGAAAAGATAAAAAGTCAGAATACAGAACCGAGAATCAAGAGATGACACTAAGCTCACTCGCTATCATCAATACCAGCAAATCTCTCGGCATCACTGGCATCCTCTGGAGATCGTTGTCGACGACGTCGGTCAGGTACGGGCTGATGGATCTGTGGTGGCCTCCTGCAACTGCAAGTGCGCATGAAGTTCCAAACAACTCGAAAAATACCATCTGATCTCTCTCTCCACTCGGCCTCAGAATATGCACCGTAATCCATCGTAGGCTCGGGAAAGGGACCCACATCGTCGATCGGGGCAGGCGCTGGCGCAGGAGTAGGGGCAGCAGAAGTCGAAGCTCGTGAGGAAGGCTCTCCCAGCGGATGAGCCATAGAAGGAATCCCTCGCTGCGCAGACTCAGGAGGCTGAAATCTCAAGGCCTCTAATGTGTCAATCTGTGTCCATCTGGCAGCAGGAAGCTCTATACCAGTGTTCCCAGTGGTCGGGTCATGATAAACCCAAACTCGCCCCTCCTTGAGCCAAGTGGAGCTCTGCAAATGGCTGAGATCTAGGAATTCCCGGGCTGTATCACGCTCTGTGCCCTGTAGGGGAATCCCGCAGTACTCAAAAATGGGAGTAAGCAAACTCCCTACCGTCTCAGTACCAGCTCCATCAAACGGCTTCGTCTGCAGATCAACCATATGCTGTGCGAAAATGGCTCCCAAGTTGAGACCCGTAGTAGGATCTCTCACTCCAGAACCTCTAAACTGATCTCTCAGCCCCATATATAGCAGCTCCATCTCATATTTGCGCATCTTGTTTGCTTCAAACTTGCAAAGCAAGCTCCAGCACAAGATACGCGAGACTATTCGCAGCACCGGATGTCTCATCTGCACTACTGGTGTGGTCCTGGAGTTGTATCGACCGCTGCCAATACACTTCCAGAACAGTCTGGCCTCATCTGGATCCCAGTCAAGTGGCATGGCTATGCGCCTCGGCTCAGTACTGAACCCGTAGATCCTGCAAAGATCAAGTAGAGGAATCCGATACCTGACTCCCCAACTCATGAAAGTGAATGCACCTACTGTAGCGCTCCTGTTGTCGGGATCCGAGTAAACCACTCTGCAAGTGGCCAATAACTGCCTGACCAGCTCAGGATAGAGATCATAATGTCGCATCGGCATTGTCCCTAGACCAATGCCTCTGCATACAGCGAGTACCTGCTCATCAATCCCCAGAGTCTTGCAGGTGGAGTAGTCAGCGAACTTGGTCGGTTTGAAGATCATCCCACACCAACCACTGTAGAGAAGCGAGTCATACTCGTCCCAGTGACTGAGCAATGGCTGCTCTGTGAACTCAGCAGTCTTGAAGAAACGTATAAGGTCCTCCGGCCACTGTCTGTCTGTCTGAATCGGTGTGGCGTCCGCTCTGGGCCAAGGTAAAGCAATTGGTGGCCCATATATTGCGTATGGTGCGGGTTGTTCTGATTCTCTGCTAAACCACTCAGGCGGTGGGATGTATTGTATTGATGCTGTAGAAGCTGTGGCTCGTTTCTTGCGGGGTTGCCGTTGAAACGCCATCTGCAAAAGAAACAAAGTTCAAACAATTATAAGTCTCGGCAATTCTCTGTGAAATCGCGAAGCAACGACCGTTGCATCTAAGGCATCGATCGTTGCAAGGCGATTTCAGTTTATCGAACATTTCCCAAAATCGCAAAGCAACGACCGTTGCAAGGCGATTTTGCCGCAAACAAATCATCAAAATCAGTTCAAATCCAAGCCACATTGCCTCAAATCAGTTCAAAATCATAACCCATCACCCTAAATCGTTCTAATTAAGCATGCATCATCAATTTTACAGTTCAAAATTCTCAAACCCTAAAACCCTAAAACCCTAAAATTCAATCCGAAAATTTGAGAAATAGAGGTTCATTACCTTGGATTCTTGAGATATGAGTGAAAGACAAGGGTTTAGAGTGTGGGATAGGAAGTATAAGCAATTGAAACAAAGAAAAATGATGAGAAAATTCGATTTTTGGGTGTGGAGATTTCGGTGTACGGACAATCAGAAATGAGGAAGAAAAGAGAAGAGAAAGGGTTTAAGGCACTAACCTGGTCGTGGGTGCAACGATCGTTGCTGTAGGGTCAACGATCGTTGCTTGGTAAATCGAAATCGATTTCCGGTTAAGCACATACCTTAATTTTTTTTTGCAATTGAACCAATTGCAACGACCGTTGCATAGGAGCAACGATCGTCACAATGCGATTACCCCTCTTCGTCAAATCTCCTTGCAACGACCGGTGCACAAGTGCATCGATCGTCACACATATCCAGACTCGAATTCTGTATCTGAAACTTAGCAAAAACAAAAACGAAAACGTGAAATCCTAACAAAAACACCAAAAATAAGAAATAAAAACAACTAAACCTAACAGTGGGTTGCCTCCCACTCAGCGCTTGTTTAAGGTCATTAGCTTGACCGGACGCACAAGATCTTTCAGGCACTAAGAGATCCTGACAGAGACTTTTTCTGTCTCTGTTCAAGTCTCCTCATCCATGGTGGAGAATAGGCTGTTGCAGAATGCTTCAGTCCAAGAAAAGTAGGAGTAGAATATGCTCCGGGGTCTAATATCACTGTCTCGTCCGGCTGCTCATCATCTGCTTCCATGATTGTGAAAGTCTGCCCATCTATGAGTGGCTTTCGCAGCTTTTCCATCTCATACCACAGCGGTTCATCTCCCAGATGGAGGTCTATTAGACTCTGTCTAACGTCTATCACAGCTCCCGCTGTAGCCAAGAATGGTCTTCCAAGCAGCAACACTTCATCAGGATCACAGTCGTATTTCAGCACAAGGAAGTCTGTTGGAACCAAGTAGTTTCCAACTCTCACTGGGATGTCCTTTAAAAGTCCTTCCGGAACACGTATAGACTGATCAGCTAGGACAAGAGAGGTCCTAGTTGGAGAAAAATCAAGCATCCCCAGCTTCTCTGCCACAAAATATGGCATCATACTTCCAGCAGCTCCCAGATCACAAAGAGAGCGTCTAAAGCTGTCCTCGAAGATAGAGCAATCAAGTATAAAGACTCCAGGATCAGGCAGCTTCTTCGGAATCTTGTTCAGCAGAACATCACTGATATGTTGGGGAACTATAATCACCCATTCTCGCAGCTCCTCATCTAAAGGCAGCATCCTGTTCAAGTACCTCTGCACACAGGGATGATAAGGCGGATCATCAGACGGTGGAATTTCTTCCAAGTCTTCACCACTCTCTTATATCTTCTTCAGCTCTTCAATCTCCTGTTTAATCACTTCAGACACTGAAGGATACTGTTTAACAATCTGCGCATAAATCTCCCGTTGAGAGATTTCAGAAGCTCCAGGGAATAAGCGATCAAGCTCCAAGTCAGCATCTATCCCATTATCATCCGATAGTTCTGTTTCTTCAAGACCTGCAACGACCGACACCAAGGGTGTGTCGATCGTTGCAACACTGTGTTCACAACTTTCACCCGAGAGTTTTTTACTCAAATCCGAAAATTCTGCTTCATCCACTAACTCAGCTGTACTTAGCTCAAATTTCTCACCTAGATGAGATCCATCATTAATGAGTACAGACCAGGCCTTAATATGAGTCTCTGCAACTTCTTTTCCTTTCATAGAACCAGAAATCTGATTCACCTGAGTGTCCAGCTGCTTCATGTGAGTGTTCATGGACTCAAACTTTCCATTGAGATCCTCATACAAAGCATCAATCTTCTTGTTGCAGTCCACAGAAGTCTTGGTTTGACTCTCCAGCAGCTGTTCCATCATTGTCTCCATCTTTGTCTCAAAAGCAGTAGGTGTAGGAGGTGTCTGATAAGATGAAGATCCGTAGGTTCTCTGAGCACTTTGTCCATACGGCTTCTGGAAACCACTAGTCTGTCTAAAAGAGTTCCGATTGCCTGTGAAGGCACTCTTTTGTCCTTGGTTGAAGAACCGGTTTCCCTGCTGATTACCAAATCTGTTTCCTTGGAAACCAGATCCTCCAATGAAATTCACATCTTCTTCCTGAGTGTCCTCCTCAGTCTGAATAATCTCTACTTCTTGAGCAAAATGGACAGCCTTCTTTTCTCCCAGAAGAGTGCAGATTTTGTCCATCCTAGACTTCAATTCAGCAATCTCTGAGTTATCAACACTTCCACCAGATTTCTTCCTCCTTTCATCCATAGTCTTGTAACTGTTGCTGCTGACCAGATTCTCTATCAACTGCTTAGCTTGTGCAGGAGTCCTGGTGTTGAAGTTGGCATTACTGGAGTTATCCAGCGCCTGCTGATAAGGAAGATCAATACCTATGAAGAAGATACCCAGCAGTGTGACCTCAGTGAATCCATGGTGTGGACAGTCACGCTGGTACTTCTTGAATCTCATCCATGCAGCTTTCAGAGGCTCCACAGATCCTTGGGAAAATGTGAGTATGTCCTGTCTGGACTGATCCGATCGTGCATCATCATAGAAGTGACACAGGAACTCACTTTTCAGGGCTGCCCAAGTAGTAAACTGCCCAGGTGGCAGTTGCTTCAGCCATACAGCAGCGTCTCCAGCGAGACTGTGCGGGAAGAGCTTCAGAAACAGATAGTCCTGGCAGACTCCGTCATATTTCATGCCAGTAACTATATCCTCAAATGAATCTATGTGATCCATAGGCTGCTCCGTAGGAAAGCCATGAAATTCGTTCTGTCTCATCAGCGAGTAATAGATGGTTTTGATTTCAAAATCATTCCTCTCGAATCCAGGCATCACCAAAGCTGGCCGGTTTGCATGATACTCATCCGGTCTGTTGTAGTCAGCTAAGGTCCGCTCATGGGCAACCACCTGTCTATTCTGCTCCTGTTGCGGTCCCTCTAGAGGATCAGGGATGACATTCCCTTCATCATCAACCCTCTGCCAAGCAGCGTTGTACGGGTTGTTATCTTGGTCTCTCAGAGTACCTTGAGCATCTCGTAACAACATTACTCTTCGTGCGGCCATTCTCTCTCTCTTTTCTCTTCTTATTGTCCTCTCTAGACGTCCAAGTTCTTCAAGGTCGAGATTGACTAAGCTCGAGTTCGGATTACTTTGAGTTTTCTGCGTATGCATAAACTGTCTGCAATCGTCCAGCAACGATCGATGCTATCAGTGCAACGATCGATTCAATCTCAAATCGCTTAGTGACGATCGACGCAAAGGATGCAACGATCGACGCAAGGCGAATTTCGTACCTGCGACAGAGAAAAAGAGAAAAAGTTAGTAACCAAAAATAAAAATAAAACGAAAACAAAAAACAAAAACGAAAAATTTCTAGTAAAAACCCTAAGTTCGGTCCTATCGAAGACTCAAAGAGTCCCCGGCAACGGCGCCAAAAACTTGATAGGTTCTAAGTTTTACCCTATTCTAAAACTGCAAGTGAACAGCAATGTCAAAGTAGTATATAGGGTTATCGAATCCACAGGGACACTAGGTCTCAAGAGAATCAAACTGTAGGAATAAATACTAGAAATAAGCATATGGTGAATGAAATAAATTGCGAAGCAAGAAAGTAAACGATAGCAAGTTGGTTTTGAAAGAATTAACTAAAAGCGTCAAGCCTAGGGTATTCTCAGGAAATCAGACAAGCAGACAAGTTAATCAGTCAGGATTAAATTAAACTCAGTTCTAGAACTCGAATCACGGTATTAGAATTAACCAAATCTCTTTGCGAGAATTCTCTAAGTCTAAGTGCAGTAACCCAAATCTCTTTGCAATTACTAACAGTTTAAACTAGCATTAAGTTCAAGTTCGATATGTTCACAATTAAACTAAACCAAATCTCTTTGCGAATAATTTAATTGCTCAACCTAAATAGTTCAGATTCTAAAACACACTCTCGTGTCGAATTTAGTAATCTAAGATCTAGATTCTAATTGATCAGGTTAGAACTAGCATTAAGCACAATTTAGTTTGAAAAACATTCTAATCATATGAATCCTTAACTGAATTAAACAAGTCTAGCAAGTCATCAAACCCTAATGAGAAATCCTAAACTCAACTATGGATCTACTCAGACATGATTGATGAAAACATAATCATAGAAATAATAGATTGCATATAATAAATTAAATAGATAAAGGGGTTCGAAATCTTCTCCAAAATAACTGAAGTACAGGATTAGATCAGCCCCGAAAACTCTAAAAATCTCTTAGCTCTAAGTATGAAAGCGTAGGTAAATAAAACACCAAAATCTAGTATATATTGGCATAATCTCGGATGGGGCTTCTGTGTAAATACTGGAACTATTCTGGGCTTCTCTGCAATTCTTCATATCTTCATTAAACCGACGTGTACGGCCCATCTCGGTAGTGTGTCGACCGATGCACAATGTGTGTCGGTCGATGCATGATCAATAAATCAGACAGTGAGTTAAGCTCTCGGCCAAAACGTCTCAAAAGTCCCAAAATGCTCCAAATATCTCCAATTAGCTCCAAACTTGATTAAACCTGTAAAAGACTCTAAACGAATACAAAAGACACTAAAAACACACTTATATCATGGTCTAAAATGGGTAAAAACCATGATATATCACCTTTCGCTACATTAACCAGCTGGATCGCTTCAAATAATTCCGCAATACTCTGATCTATCTTCGAATGGAGCTTCTCATTCTGATCCGAAATTTGAACCTCCAACTCCTGGAATCTCGAACCGAATGAAGCTTCGATCTCCTTGAGCATCATTTGCGAACGCGTCTCCGTCATCGTTCCGAGAATCGTTTGAGCTCTGATACCTTTGATAGAGTAAACCCAACGATCAATTGAATATCCGATTAAGAATGAAGTAACACGATTCCAATGTTCATTAAACACCGAATCAATACCCGAATCGACTAGAATCACGAAGGTAGAATGGATTCAAGACGAACACGAGCTTACAATTCCCAGAATCACAGAGAAAAGAGAGAGAGTTTGTTACAACAATTTTCGAATGAAGAAAATAAAATGTTGACGATAGTCAACAATATTAACAGACACTCCAGCTCTCGTCCGACGTGTCATGTTGACTTGTTGACTTGCTGACGTGGCTATTCGGTATTCCTATAACACGAATTAACTTTGAAACGATGTGGGATATCTGAACGCTCTACTTACATTCTAGCTGCTCGGTTCAATGCTTCTCCCATTGAGGTTCATCATCTCTTCAACCATCTAAGAATTTGACTTTCCATGTTGTTTCTATTAACTGTTGACATGTTTTGAGATCAAAACCAGATGGAGGAGGTGGCCAAATTGATAAACGGGAAGGAAATTGATCTAGAGGAGTTAGAGACCCTAGCCAATCAAGCTCATATATTAAAGCTAATGTTTTGGTTACAATAGTTAAAAACCCTTTTCGTTTAGAATCCTATTTTAATCTGCGGCATTGATTCTTTCAGCATTACAAGATAACAAGCCAAGAACTTGGGATTTCTTCTCTCGGAGATGCTATTGTTTGCCGGACGAAACTGTGAGTTATAAGCAAAGTATTTGGAATCCTTAGTGGTCTTATGTGCTAGAAGTTAGCTTATTGTTAGGTTCTGATCTGTTAGCTTGTTGAGACCATCGCCCATTTCATTTTTATCCTCATTCAACACCCTCAAGCCATGTTTCCTATGAGGCCAATGTTATCCATTATGAATCTTTGGCTGCTCTGTTTAATTCGTTTATTATTGATTTTAGCAAAATTCATGTTCATTTTTGTAGTGACTGAATCGGATATAGGGAGACTAAAACACGCATTGAAACTTCTTTCTTAGGCTGAGAAGAAGCTTAGAGTTTCTAATGACCGTTCAACCTAGTTCACAACGACTTTGCTTTAGCTTGGGTCAATGCCTTCTCCTGAAAACAACTTATGATAACCCGTCAAGCTTTTCTAAGGAAGTGATGGCTTACAAACAGATATTCCATTTTTGTTTATAATGTATTGTACTTTCTGTAAAAATGTAATTGTATATTCAAACTTAATTTAATTAATTATTTATATAATTTAAAAAAAAAAAAAAAAAATTTGTAATACCATAGCGTTTAATAAACACTATTGTAGAATAATCTAAAACGTTATCTTAAAAATATATAACATAGCTTTTAATAAAAACGCTATTTTAAAAATATGTAACCATTGCATTTATTGAAATGCTATCTTAAAAATATATACAATAGCATTTACGAAAAACGCTATCTAAAGTGCCAGACTTTTTTTATAGCTGTCGATGATATAGCGGGTAACACAACGCTATCGTATCGATACATAGCGTTTTTTGATAGCTATCAATACGCGAATTTCTTGTAGTGTTATAAAGTAGTTTAGTACCTAAATGTATTTTGTTTTCTCTGATCGAGTCTTTGTTTGTTAAGTTGGAGATAGGAAAGATGCTCCAACCCATTTGTTTGTCGTTCAACGTTAATTGTTTGTGTGATAAATATATGTTAATATATAGTTATTGAGTAGGTAGATGATGGGTTCGAGTCCCATCTAGTATGTGATATCGGGGGTTCGAGTCCTGCCGAGTGACAATGTGATAGATGGTGGGTTCGAGTCCCTTCTACTAGGTGATACTGGGGGTTCGAGTCCCCTGGGAGACGATGTGTTAGATGGTGGGTTCGAGTCCCATCTACTAGGAGGCACCGGGGGTTCGAGTCCCACCGGGTGTCGTATAGGACATTGCTTGGGTGTTTTAGGTGTCGTGATTGTACATGTTTAGACTATACTTTTTTATTGGGGGACTAGGACCGAGTGAGTGGACTTGAATTTTAGCATCCCATACCTCACTGGGAGACTCCCCTGTTGATGACTCCCCATTCTTTCCCTCCTTTCAGGTCGCGTTTTCCGCATTTTCATTTTTAGATTTTGCATTATATTTAGTCGTTTATGTTGGTTATTATTGGAGTTTATTGGAGAGACTTGAGTCGTACGTGAGGGTTGGTGACACGTTGTGTCGAGAGTGAGGAGACGGATGTTACATTTCTTGAAAAGCCCAGTCCGCCCCTACCAGTGAGTCACCCATCCTTCTATCGGGCTCATGGGCCCCACCCCTGTCCGACGATTGGTGCGTTATTTTTCGTAGGCCCGACCGAGTAATTTACTGACCCTGCAATCACCACGTGACCTGTTACCATGTTTTGTCCTCACTCGCATGATACCATGAGTCATTTCCCGATAGGTCGCCCATCCTTTGACTACTTCAGCTCAAGCACGTTTAACTCTGGAGTTCTCTCTGGACAAGTGACCGAAAAGGTAAGTGCACTTTGGTGACATAGGTAGGCAAATTAACTCATTTAAGCCTTTTCATAAATGGGTCGGGCCCAGTATGTTACAATTCTCCCCCACCTAAAGGGAATTCGTCCCCGAATTCCACATCTTGTTGGGGTCCATCTCTGACCCTCCGACTCATAACCGGAGCAACCAAAACCCTCCAACCCTAGGATTGTCTCCCGAAACAGAATCGGTTTGACTTTTCTGTGGATTGGTTATGTGTGGTGTTTATTTATTGAGAACTATGTTAATCTTTATATTTTTCCCTGAGTAAGTTTTGGTACTATTTGAATTCGTAAAGTCATGAATAATGTTTGTTTTGATGTTTGAAAGCTTGAAACTATGATGCTATTTGATTACAGAGGTGTACTGAGCTAAACACAAGGAACAAATCTGAATCCAAATATGTTTTGCGAAATATGTCTCATTCGAGAGGTGTTTAAGCTTGATTTGGTGATTAATCGCTTTCATTAGTTTCAAGATTTGATTTTATGTGTATTGGTTATGTATGGTTGATAGGTCGAGTTTTAATCCCTATTCTAACTGCAAGTGCACATTGATGTATATGTAGTACTTAGGGTATCAAATCCACAAGGACTCCGGTCACACGATAGATTATAAGTAGTTCGGATTAAACTAAGCAAAGCAAATTTGTAAAGCAATAAACGAAATAGCAAGTAAACAGATCAAGCGAGGTGGATGTAAGCAATCAAATGAAGGCGTCAGGTTTCGGGAGTTCTCAGGATATCAGGAAATCAGATAAGCAATCAATCAGATTCAATCTATAGTGTTCTTGAACTAGAATCACGAAGGTAAAACTAACCCCATTTGACCTGGTTTGTCATCTTGGACCCGGATCCTTCATTCATGTACTCTCTCCACAGTATAAGATTTCAAGAGCAAAATCTTTTTCCCACTCCAACCATCCGACAGGATCGACAAGATCGTCAATAAACAATTTTATGATGATCGTCCTAGAATATCGTCTCCATAGTTGACCTAAGTAGGCCTTGAAGTTTGCTTTTACAGGGATCAAGTCCGTGAGCTTCCAAATAATGCGAAAGTAGTTTGTAGAGAAGAAGAAAAATTTAGGTCAAGAGATCTTTTAGCTCTGATACCATAAAAGATTGCAAAAAATGTTGTGTTTATTGATACATTATGTAAGGTATATATACAAGTAATTGTAGTGCTAAACCTAATAGGAATAGGAAAGTTAGAGATAGATACAAGAAGTAAAGTATCTCTTATAACTAATGTATATCCTAATAGCCAACACACTTAAAGTTCAATTCATCTATTGTGCGAAACTAAAAACATATTGCTGTTGGACACCAACACGGATATGACTCTTTATTTTTGGTTCATTTAAATATTTAGAAAAAATATCTATTTATGGACTGCCCTTCTTCCAAAGATTTGGTCTTGCCTAATATCAATAAGTCTGTGATTACTATAAGTTATAAAAAAAACCAAACACATGTGGATAATGTTGTTTAATTTTTAGCAATATTGATATCGTGTATATATATATATGTATATATAAATGTATAAGCTATATATATCGGTATGAAATGTAGCATTGAATAATAATAATAATGGTGAGGATGGGAATGTCGTACTTGTCATGTGCGCTCCTGTAATGATTCCACATGCATTATGACCCTCCAAAATAAAACCTAACTTGGATTCATGTTCTTATTCTCCTTTTCCTGCTTCTCTGTAAAAGTTTTCCCATTATTGATGAACAACCAAGGAAACAGATGGTAAAGGCTATAACTTTTATCTCTAAACATAAATTAAAGTTTCTTTGACTAAATTCTAGTTTAATTTCATGATATATGCTTATGAAATGTGAAACCATCTTTTTACTGTCATATAATCTCGATATATCAAGACTTAGTTTGCGAATTCAACGGACCATAATATTCTTTTTTGAACCTCACTTATCATTTGCTTTTTCGAGTTGAATATATAACTACACATACAATAATAGAACTTCTCTAGAATGTTGATCATATAATAAGTTCAAGTCTAAATGACTTGATCCCATGTTTACGATCCAATTGCATAGTGGTTACAACACTTAATTTGCTTCATTATTTTCAAAACTTAACGATTATAAACCTAGATAAAATGGGATGCCGGTTAAATAAGCCACGTGTTACCATCAATAAATGGACCGATTTTGAATTGGGTTGCCTCCATATATTGAGTTTTTTCATGGGTCTGTAACCGGGCCATTTGACCCGGGTTGTCATCTCACTACAAGAAAACATGCATTTTGCGACTACAAGTTGCGACTGAATTTATAGTCGCTAAAATTTGCGACTAATTAGCGACTAAGTTGCGACTAAATTTGCGACTAGTAGGGTAAAGTCGCTATTTAGTCGCTAAATTGCGACTACAACTTATCAGTCGCTATATAGTCGCTATTTAGCGACTAAATTCGGCGGGTCGCTAAACGGTTTCTTATTTAGTCGCAAAAAGTTGGTATAAAACACGTTTATATTGTGCCACGCGTGTTGGACCTAATTTGTAACTAATTTTTGCGATATAGTCGCTAATCAGTCGCAAATCAGTCGCTAAAACAGTCATAAATAATACTCCAAACAAACCCTAAAACCCTAAATTATAAATAAAAATCTAATTATTAAAATTTCTATTACTTTAACATATCTAAAACTAAGATTCAACATTTGCAGAAACTTTTTTATTTTTTTTAATCTAATATTTTAAAACCTTAACTTTAAAATAAACCCTCAAACCCTATAACACAAACTATAAAACATATTGTAAACCTCAATGCTTAATCATAACATAAAATCTAAATATAATCATTAATCATAGCCTATACATTGTCATTGTTACACTTTGCTAATGAATATAAGGTTTTGAGTGTATGGTTTAGGGTTTATGATTTAGAGTTTAGGGAAAAGAAGTAAAACTAATCATTATTCACTTTAGTTTAGATTTTGTTCGGTTTTGGATGAATAAATGTTTAGGGTTTAGGTTAAGAAAATATTGTTTAGGACTTAGGTTAAAAAAAATTCGGATTTCAGCGTAATCTATAATCTTCTTCTTCTGATGATGATGAAGCGGAAGACAATGAAGCGGAAGATGACGAAGAACCGTATTGATTAATGTATTTCAGATTTCAAATAATTTATACTTAGCATGATAATAATTTCATATAGAGTATGTTAATGTTTAATGTCTAATATCAATGTTTAATGCTTATGACATATTGTTCTTGTTTTAGTTATAAAGTTAATGATTAATGTTTAATTATAATTTCAAATGTTTATGTTCAATTATAATTTCATAATGTTTATTGTTCAAATATAATTTCATTATGTTTGTTAACGTTTAAACTCTTAAAATATATTTGTAAATTAGCAATTAGTTAGCGACTAAATAGTGACTAAACAGAGTTTAAAAATTTGAGCTTCACAAATGAATTGTTCGTGTAAATGTTTTAGCCCAATCAACTTAAACCGCCCAATTTTTTGGAGTAAGCGGGAAAATTTTTCCCCAAAAAATCCACAAAGGGTCAATCCCATTTTCTTCTTTCTTGAAAACTCATCCCCTCTCTCGACCTCCATCTCTCTTTCTGTTGAAACCCTAGTTCTTCATCTCTTCATCATTCTTCAATTCTTAGTCTCAAATTCCTAGAGAGAAACCCAAATGAAATCCGTAATCAACCATCTATTTTCGATTCTATTTCTCTCTCAGTTTATTATACCCTCAATCACATAACCTAAATCGAAAACTCATCGCATCTCTACCTTTCTCTGCGTAGATACGGCTCCGTACCGCAGCTCACCGTCTCTGCGTCTTTCCCCTCATCCGACTCCGTATACGGCTCCATATTTCAACGAGGTTTGTTCGGTCGTATCTGTTCGCATTTGCTGTGACGCTGCCACCAAAACTTCTCTTGATTATGGTTACGTCAACTACAGCAACAACGATGATGGTTTAGTCCCCTAAATTTTTTTCCCCTTTTGATATATTACATTCCACATTATCTTTACGATCTGATTTTGCGAATCTATAAACATTTTTGGATAATCTGACTGATGGGTATTGAAGAATCAACTGTTTAATTTGTATTTTTGCTTCCAATTTTACGACTTGTTTGCAGTGATTTCGAATGCATATAGAATCAAATTTCGTCTAATTAGACTTATTGGTTGCAATTTTAGGGATTTGTTTTTATCATGTTACTTTGGTTTGAGTCTCTTTTGTATGTTTTGTAATGACAGCGGAGAAGACACTGAATAAGTTGAACTACACTCATCTCAATGGCAAGATGATTCGGATTACTTACTCTTCTCGTGACTCTTCTGCTCGTAGAAGTGGCATTGGGAACTTATTTGTCAAGGTATTGGTTTTTGAACTTTCTCTAGCAACTTTGTTTTCTGCTTATGTTATGTTTAATGATGCGTAATTATGTGGGTGTTTCTTTTACCTTTTCTCATGTGAAGAATTTGGACAAGTCAGTTGACAACAAGACTACGTTTTCAGGGTGTGGAAGTATTGTGTCCTGTAAGGTTGCTACTGATCACATGGGTCAGTCCAAAGGATATGGGTTTGTGCAGTTTGAGAGTGAGGATTCAGCTAAGAAAAGTGGTGTGGAGCTTACAACTGGTTCCTCAGGTTGTCTTTCCATTACCATAGTAACAGGTTATGTGCTAAGCTGAACTTGTGTTTGATCTATTTCTTATCAATTATGTTTTCATTCTCAGATATGTTTCTTATCACTGTGTTTTGTTATGTAGGTCGCTTGAATCCATACAGAGTTTGCTGATTTGACATGGCAAGAGTTTCAAAGGACCAAGCTTGGTGCTGCTCAAAACTGCTCTGCCACTTTAAAGGGTAGCCACAAACTCACAGAAGAAACTCTTCCTGAAACCGTAAGTCTAGTACTAATCTTACTGCACATAAATCATCCAGTTCCTTTTCTTCAGCTTTAAGAAAACGTCTTTAGCTGCTAGACCCTTTTTAAAATTTGTTCTGAGTCTTGAAACTGTTTAAACTGCAGAAAGATTGGAGAGAGAATATGTCTCTCTGAGCAACAGTTTATGGATTGTGCTGGAGCTTTCAACAACAATGGCTGTCATGGTGGCCTTCCTTCCCAAGCTTTTGAATACATCAAATCCAACGGTGGACTTGACACAGAGGACGCTTATCCTTGCACCGGTGAAGATGACACCATTGACGATTATTTTTATCTAGCTTTCTCTAGCACTCTAATTTGGAGAATTTGTATGAATTGTAAACATAATATGTTTAATATAAATTTTGTTTGTGGATTAGCATATAATTAGTATATTAATTAATATTTAATTTAAATTTTGTTTATGGATTAGCATATAATTAGTATATTAATTAATATTTAATTATTATCTAATTAATATATGTCAAAATTAATATTAATTTTTTTATTATTATTAGTCGCTAATCAGTCGCTAAAATAACCACATATCAGTCGCAAATTAGTTGCTATCTAGTTGCTAAATTTAGCGACTAAGTAGCGTCTAATATTAACAAAATATATATAGTCGCTAATTAGCGACTAATATAGCGACTAATAAATTTAGCGACCACAGATTAGCGACTAACTACTTTAGTCGCAATTTAGTCGCAAAATCTAATTTTGCGACTAAATAGCGACTATTTTAGCAGTCGCTAAATCCCTGTTTTCTTGTAGTGTCTTGGACCCGGGTCCTTCATTCATGTACTCTCTCCACAGTATAAGGTTTCAAGAGCAAAATCTTTTTCCCACTCCAACCATCCGACAGGATCGACAAGATCGTCAATAAACAATTTTATGATGATCGTCCTAGAATTTCGTCTCCATGGTCGACCTAAGTAGGCCTTGAAGTTTGGTTTTATAGGGATCAAATCAGTTGTGGCCAGGGGCGGATCCAGAGAAAACATTAGTATGGAGCAAAAAAATAAATATTCAATATAACAAAATTTATGAAAATAACCATAATTTATAACATTTGTAATATATTTTAAGTTTCTGAATATACTAAACTTAAAATTAGTTTGTATCAAAAAAAACATTTACATTTATTTCCCGATCTTTTATATATGTAAGAAATATTAAAATGGTACTAAAAACTGTAAAATGTACTTTACTGGTATACTAAATATAATTTTAATTAATTTATTAAAATATAGGTGAAATAGTTTAAATTAATTATAAACTGAAAAAGAAAAAAGCAAACACTAGAAACAAAGTATAAAATGCAACTAATCAAGAGAAAAGCTTTTAACAGATTTAAAAAAAAAACTAATCAAAGGTGGAAACGTCAAAGTAAATTGAGAGTACCGAGTAGACAAAAAAAAAATATGGAGAGTACAGAGTTAAAAGGAAGGATGTAAAAAACAATCCCTAACGGAAACAACAATGGCCAATTCACCTAATATACCATTCATTTACATGCTCGTTAGAAAACTTATAATCTTGGTATGTGGCCAAGATTCTACAATTAATCATAGAGATACTTGTAGGCTGATCCAATTAATTGCAGCTTTGAGCGGTGTAGGCCATTTTCTGGTTAGGATCTGGTTTACCAGCATAAAGACTACAATTTTGGGTCACAACAGCCGCGTTACCGCATATGAAATCGACCGTACCAAATATATTGCATTCTCTGTAGAACCGTTCGGCTAAATGGACGTAAAAAGTGCCAGAACACAGCCCATTGTAGATTAAGAATGTGCCCACATGGACGACGCGTTTAAATTAGAATCGTTACTCGTTATAATGGGCTCAAACCAGATGGGTTAAACACCAGCCTTTTCTATATTTTTTTTGTTTTATCACAACTTTTTGTTATCAAAAAGATTTTTTTTTTTTTTTCTGAATTTTTCAACCTGTATTTTTTTTTTGGAAAGACGAATCTCTAACTATGTATTTTTGGAGAAGATTCCAAAACCCTAGTTTACCTTTTTAGTGGATTATGAATTTTTTTCATCTTTGTTTTTGTCTATTTTAGTTATATATGAGAGTTCTCCAGTTAGGTTAAGAGTTTTTAGTGGATTTATTGAATCGATAGTTGCAATTGATTAGATTAGGGAATTATTTATTAGATTCTTCATCTAGGTTGTTTTTATTGCTTGAACTGAATTGGTTACTTAAATCATGATTTTAGAATATTTAAGATACTGAAAGTATTTGATTAAATACCTGAACGAACCTAGATGAATTGAACAACTTTAGCCAATGGGAACTAATGTTAAGTGTTACGTTAATTTAACAAATCGGACTAGAATGCATGTTTAGGATTTTAGAGTTTAATGGAAGTTAGTCTTCATAGATCTAAGCATATGAGTTAAGATTTGGAAGAAGGTTAATCTAACATTGGTTTGAGTTCTAGAACTATTCTTAATCCATTCCCTGATCACATAATCTTATATGTCATTCATACTTCCTATGAATCATCCCTTGACCTAGCGATTTTTTCATATGAATTTACAGCTTCTGCATTATTATTTTTAGTTCCTAGAAAACAACAAACAAACCACCATATGTCTTAGGTTTACTTTATTTTTGCATTCTCATAGTGTATCACTTGGTCTTCATGAATTCGATCCCTAGAATAGTACTTCATTTTAATGTGTATTTTTATGAGGATAATAGGGTTAAAAACAATGTTCATCAAGTTTTTAACACCGTTGTCGGGAACATATGTTAACCTACAAGTCTTGAACTAGAGTCTAGTGTAAAAGTTGTTTTGTACTAATGTTTTGCGTATGTCAATCTAAGGATTTGTTAGAATATTCTAACTCTAACAAAAACTACATTTGTAATGATGATATTACGTTATTTTTAAATAAATAGAAATCTAATTAATCTTTTTGATTCTATTTTGAAAAAGACATACACAAATTTAGAAGAGATAAGATGAAATTTTTAGTGTTTCAGTCGTATGAGCCAGAGTGAAGGTTATGGACATCTGCTTGATTTGAATGAGGATTTGGCATGAGTATAACGAGAAAACATAAGGAGGAGAAGACAATGGCTCACAACATGGGAAATCTGAATATCACGACTAATGATCATGCTGATGAGCATGGAGTGGATGGATTTTATGAGCAAAGGATGGGGTTCCTAGAGTTATAAACTTGCATTAATTCTAAGTTCGATTCGTTTACAATTTCTCTAGACCAAATTTCTTTGCGAGTAGTTAAATTGCCCGCCCTAAATTCTGTCAGATTATTATTCAGACTTTTGTGCCGATCAATTAACCTATGATCTAAGTTCTATGTGATCAATCTAGAATTATCATTAAGAACAACCTAGAGTGAAATACTAATCAGATTATGAATCCTAGTCAACCATATAACCTATCAAAGCATGAAAACCCCTATGAGAATCCTTGAATCTAACAAAGAAAGCTAGTCAGACATGGAAAACGAAAAATTGAATTAACAAAATAATAATATAAATCGATAGATAAAAACTGGGAATCAAAATCTTCTCTTAGACGAACATAGTCTCAGATCAGCCCCTTACTCTCAAAAATCTCTCTAACTCAAAGTAATTAAAAGGTAACCTAAACAACGGTTGTAAAACCTAATTAATAGTCTAAACATGATTGGGGTCATAATGTAAATAAATAAAACTTCTTGCCAGTCTTGTGAATCTTCAAAAATCATAAAATCTCGCACATGTCTGGTCACGCACACGGTGTCGACCAACACCAACACCATGGATCGGTTCTCACTTCGTTTCCTCGCCAGAATGCGCTCCAATGCTCCAAATTGCTTCATTATCTCCAAATAAACTCCAATCATGCCATAAACTGTAAAGACTCTAAAAGGACTAAAAAACTTTAAATACTCCATATACAGATCTATATCATAGCTTAAAACCCGGAAAACCATGATATATCAATCACCTACCCATAGAAACCAATGTCGTCCCATCGGAACCATCGACAGTCCTCATCAGTTATATAAGGACAGGGCTACTATTCGCCCACCACTGATTCATAGGCAGAATTTTGAAACCAAGCCTCTTATCATTTCTCTAGTGAAGCATCATTTGTTCTATAAGAAAGCTATTGAAAATCCTATGATCACAGTGAGATATTTAAGAAGATTTCCAGCACAAAAAGTGCAAATGGAGTTCCTCCTGGCTATCTGAAGTGCAAGTTCTTCTCTTTCTCTCTGTCTGAAAGAGCATTGAGGTTGCTGAAGTCTTTGGAACCTGGTTCACTGGATTTTTGGGATTCAACCAGATCAGCTTTTCTGAACCATTTTGACACCAAGTCAAAGATAGCTTCAGTCATGACTAAGATCACCCAATTTTAACAGAATGGTGGTGAACCCTTAAATGAAGCTTGTGAAAAATTTAGAGATTATCTCAGGGAGTGCCAATACCATGAATTTTCTGATGAGGAGGTGCTGAACATTTTCTACAATGGAAACGATTGAGAATTCAAAGGACAACTAAATGCAACCAACAATGGTGATTTCATGACCAAGACTAAGAAAGAAGCATATCACTTAATTGAAAATCTTGCTACAAGCTCTAGTCATGGAAAACCATAATATGATAGACTAATTAAGGTGAGTTTATAGTGTTGACACAAAGAAAATAGATGGCTTGACTGTCAAAGTTAAAAAATTATCATGCTAACACTTTTGAATTTTTGTTGACAACAATTTATTTGATCAATTTTTTCTTATTAATTAAATATATATTTTGTTTGATATCATAAATTTTTCTTGTGTCGTTTTTATGTTTTTTGCTAATTTGTTTTTGGTTGGTTTCAAGAATAGATCTCAAATCTTGGTCAAATGCAAAAGTGGACCACAAATTGTGGTCCCTCTATTTTCGCCATTTATTTTTGATATTGACCTTGTATACGACAAATATTTACGAAGCAGACTTCTCCAAGAAGCCTACTAATAATTTTGGGAAGTTTCAAATGACTTAAGTTACCTTTTTTCTACCTCGTATTTACCACAATGTCATCGTCATCAATTCTACCAACCACCATGGACAACCGATTTTGAAGCTGTAAATGCCTCAACAACCTAAATTTAACCTTGTATAACTCATTATTTGTTTCACTAACTTCATATTCCTTTCAATCTTCTCTCTTTTCATATCAAAAACTCTAAAATTTAGTTTTAAAATACTCGATCTCTTCGAACTCTACCCTTTTCGGCGTTTTTTTTGCATTTGCAGTGGCCGGTTTTCTGTGTTAGTGGTTGAAATTGAAGTTGGGTTGTTGAGGTAGGTAAATCGCCTCCCTTTAGTTTTCTTTCAATTTTCCGATATGGGTCGCGATAGTAGATTTCGTTGAGCAATCCAGAAGTCTACTGATCAACGTTTGGTCTAGTTTTGCAATTGACTTTTTGAAAATTTTCGTGAGTAGACTTCTTTTCTAGTATCGAGAACTCTAATGCTTCCCTTTGAAAACAAAAAAGTGTAGTCGACTTCTCGTATTAGTCTCCACACAATTTAGGGTCTAGTTTTGCATTTGACTTAGTCAAAGTATTTTTCGTGAAGTTTGACTTAGTCAAAAGGGGTCTAGTTTTGTATTTGACCAATCTTTGACTTCAGAGGTAGACTTCCTCACGAAATCTACTATAGTTTAGTTATGGGTTGACAACTCGTTCGAGATTTGACTAGTGTAGTAGACTTCGTGACTCTCTCCCCGAAGTCTACAATTAATTTTGAATTTTTTTGGTCAACTCCAAAACTAGACCCCAATAGATTTCTGAGGGAAATCTAACCTGGTTGACTTTGCATAGAAGTTTACTTTTTGATTTTTCAATTGCAAAACTAGACCTTTTTTAGTAGACTTTCCATGTAGATTGCCCACAAAGTCTACTTGATCCGACAAAGTCTACTGCTAAAAAGTCAAAGTTTGGTCAAATGCAAAACTAGACCCTTCACTTTTGCAGACTTCTCTACGAAGTCTACAACTTTATTTTAATTCCAAAAGTTGTCCCTTTGCAGACTTCGCGAACAAATCCCCAAGGTAGATTTGTTCACGAAGTCTACTAACGTAAGTAGACATCTCCGAGAAGTCTACTCCTGACACATTATACTGACATCGTTTTCACGTCACTAATTTATTAAAAAGGGTTTTGTATAAAATATATAATGAATTTGGATTTTTTTATATATTTGGATTATGTAATATATTTTCTTTTGAATGAGTTTGACATGTTTATTCCTTATAATATTCATGAATATTTTTTCTAGTGAAATTGCGAAACTAGCTTATTTATGGTAGATTTAATGGAGAAGTCTACATTTACATTTTTTTTTTTTTTTGAAAATGCATTTTAGTGCATATTTTGATGATTTTTATTTTTAATTTTTGAAAATTTGGTTATGTATTGTTGGTATTTATGTATAAGTTTCACAAGACTTTATGTTATGATTTAGTTTGAAATGAATTTATGATTTTAACATTTTTTGGCAGATTTCAGTTGGAAATCAACCTAGGTAGACTTGTACGAGAAGTCTACTTCCTACATATCATGCTGACATCATTTTCACGTCACTAATTTATAAAAAGGCTTTTGTATACAATATATAATGAATTTTTTAGTTTTTTTTTTCAATGTCTGGTTTAGATAATATACTTGCATGTGAATGAGTTTGGTATGTTTATTCTGTATACATATGCATGAATCTTTTTTCTAGTAAAATTGAGATAGTAGCTCATTTATGGTAGATTTCTTGCAGAAGTCTACTATTTTATTTAAATCTTCAAAAACGCACTTTATTATTGAATTATGAAGAATTTTTAAAAAAACTTCTTCTCATACATGTTGGCTACATAAGATACAATAAAACCAATGTAATTGAGGTTTCATATTTGTTACGAGATCTGATTCTTCATCAAATGCTTGGTGATACCCCTCATACATATGTCATCAACGACAGACAAGTCTGAAGCTTGATCCAGTTTAGTAAGATGTATGTTGTACAGCTCTGCGCTTCTAGTCGGACCATGTATGTGTGATTGCTATAATTTTGGTAGATTTCAGTTGGAATTCGACCCATATATACTTGTACGAGAAGTCTACTATCTGTATGTTGGATTACTATAATTTGAATAAGTTTGTGTATGTTTAATAAACTCTAAGATCAATATGTCAGGTTTTAGCTTATTTAGACATCACATATCGTCAATTTATACACTTCTCTCAAACATCTACCATACGTAACTCATTATATTATAACTCCTACAATGGTGAGTATGATTTTATAGCAATTCAAACATCAAACTTAAAACTGAACATCATAATGGAATAAAATTATATCACAATAGGTCCAAAAAGGAAAGTGCAGAAGACAACATAAAACAGAAATATTAACTAGGAGTTTTTAGTACATGAGAAATATTCGACAAAGATAATAAACTAGTCGTCAATTGGCCACTCATGAGCACACAAGTGTATGTTGGCACAAAAGTTCCACGCCTCATACTGCCAGAAAAAAGATCGCACCTCTACATAGTTGTAGTTCCATCGAGTCTCTCTACCCAGCCTGGTTTTGCTTTAAAGCACCAGCAATCGAAGCATGTGTTTGCATCTATTTTTCCATTATTTCCAGAACCTGCACTGGTTTCTCGTAATCCCAATGGCCTCCGAGATCCCATCTAGTAATCATGTTCGACATGCGATCAACATGTTCACGAGTAAAACTTGGATAGTTGTGAACCCTTCCTCTCTCATCAACGCTAAACACTAAGTTCTTCATAGCATTTACATACTTGGCCAACTCGCATCCACTCTCACTAGCAAGACGTATTTTTTTCCTCCCTTCTTCAAGTAAATGAAGCATGAAAAACTCATACATACCTGGCAAATAAATTCCTCTGGATTCCCAAACGGTAGCTGAATGTTCTCACAACATTGAACTCCCATATCAAGTTGTTCAAGAAAAGGAGATTTGCAGTTCTGTAGAAGTGATCTTCTCTATCAACTTCAATGAATCCATGATATGCTCAGAGTTTAATCCCTAGAGTTACACTGCAAGTGTACAGACGTGACTAGTAGTATATAGGTCGAATCCACAAAGACTCAAGAATCTTACGATAGACTACAAAAATTCAGGTTAAGCTAGGCGATGCAAATCAGAAAGTAGGAAACAATAAATCGAATTAGAAAGCAAGTAAACGGATGTAAATCAATCATACAAAGCGTCAGGTCAAGGGAGTTCTCAGGAAATCAGGAACATAGGTTAATCAATCAATCGGGATCAAATTAAGAATTTTTCTAGAACAAGAATCACAGAATTATAACAGACCTACTTCGTTGCGAATATTATCTATGTCTAACAACCTAGCAAACCAACTTTCGTTGCGAATCCTAGAGTTCTAAACAAGCATTAATCTCAGGTCCTTCGTTCACAATTCTCCTAAACCAAATTTCTTTGCGAATAGTCAAATTTCTCATCTAGGTTCTTTCTAGTTAATAAATCAACTTTCGTTGCAGAAATCAACCTAATATCAATAATCTAAGTGACCAATTCAGATCAAGCATTAAGAACAACCCTAGATGAAGAACTAGAAAGATATGAATCCCTACAGATTGATCAACCTATAATTCCATGAAATCCCCTGTGAGAATCCCTAAACCTAACAGGTAAACTACTCAGACATGATCAATGAAACAAAAATTATAATGAATAGAAAACCAAATAACATAAAATAAAATAAGAAACTGGGGTTCAAAATCTCTTCTCTCTCGAGTACAAGATCAACCCCTAACTCTCTCAAAGTAAAATAATGTGTAGCATAAACAATGGTTTAAAACCCCTAATATAATGATATAATCACGGCTGAGGCTTCTTTGTAATTATGAGAAACTTCTGGGCTTTGTTGCAATTTCCAAATCTTTCATTAAACCGCCGAGAAAAGTCCATCTCGCGTCTGTGTCGATCGATGCACAAGTTGTGTCGATCGACACACATGTCCATAATCGACAGTGAACTCTTCCTCTCGGGCAAATGCTCCAAATAGCTCCAGTATGCGCCATAATCTCCAATTCCACTCCAAACGTACCTAGACCTGTAAACACACATAAAAGGACTCCAAAAGACTCTAAAAGACTCGATAAGAAGACATATACCATGGTTGAAAGTCCTAAAAACCATGATATATCAACTCCCCCACACTTAGCTTTTGCTTGCCCTCAAGCAAACGGAAGACCAAGATCAGGAGAAGAAGTTTGAAAACTTCAGAAACTCGTTTCATCGTTGGAGCACCACACTCAGATTCCCCTTAGTAAGCCACATGAAAATGAACCTGCAAACATCAAGACCAACATATAATTCCCCCACACTTAGCTGAGTAAACTCCACAATAACATTCAGAGCACCCAAATTCACCATACTGACTTCTATAAGCTATTAAGTGCGGTCTCACCTATGGGGTATCGATCAAAGAACACATGGACTCTTACTCTGTTAGCATCTGACCACTCAACTGTTGCTTTTGGTTCCTTTTTTTTTTTCTTCCTTAGCACTGATTTTTCCCCACTGGGTACCATTTTATTTTTTCTACCAGTGCTCTTCCCTTACTAAGGCATACTTTGGACATGTTTCCATGGATACACAACAGGTAATAGGGGTCTCTACCACTCCCGCGACCACTTCGAAGCTACTAGCTTATCCTCAGTTTATCCTTTTTTAGTATTTTACTTTCAAGGAAGGAGAGAAGGGAACCATAATCAGACAGGTTTACAAGCTGTGCCAGAACCAACAGAGGTATCCGACTCAAAGTATACCAAGCCCATAGGTGAGAAAATTAAGTCAAGTTAAAGGTGAAGTCAAGTAATGGATTCTCTGAATACCTGAAGTGATATGGGTGTTCTCAGTAGGCTGGTCTGTGTTGGGTTTTCTAATAGTCATAGATCATCTGCAACTCATCCAATGGTCACTTAAGGTCCTGCAAGTGTGGTAATCTCCTCAAAAGGTCCTTGTTTCCTACTCAATTTGACTCAATAAAACAGTTTTCACTGACTATAAGAAAACAAAAGTGGTGCGTCAGTAGCTACCTCCCCCACACTTGAAACACACTGTCCCCAGTGGTGTCAAGCTCAGGATTGGCGAGAAAAATCGGAATAAAGAGAATCCGAAAAGGGTCAGAACACTTACCTGTCGTCGACATGCGTCGATCGATGCCACAAATGGTGTCAATCCATGCACGGCAAATATGCTCGCAGTTATGTAGATAACCGGTGTCTGAACCGCAATTGAAACGGCAAACCGTAAATCGCATCTGCATCGACCGACACAAAGGATGTGTCGATCGATGCGGAGCGATTCTGCATGCTTCTCACGCCTTTGAACACACCAAAATAGAAAAATCAAAAACACCAAAGCAAAACTAAAAATGAAAAGAAAAACGAACCTACTAGTGGGTTGCATCCCACTCAGCGCTTGTTTAAAGTCAGTAGCTTGACTATGGAAAGGAGATCGGACTTATGGAGGATTCAACAGAGACTTGGAGTGTCTCTGTGAATGTCTCTACATCCAAGGTGGCGTATATGCATTATGATCTAGAGATCTCCCAAGGAAAGAGTGAAAGAAATCAGGGCGGGAGCGAAGCGTGGGTGGAATACTGCGTTTCCCTGCATTCACAGCTGATGGTTTAGGAGATTTAAGCTTAGAAGATCCATACCTATGCTTTAGTGGATGAGAGATGTGTGGAGTTTTCTGCTTAAGAGCAGTTGTAGGCTCTGAAGATATTAGAGAAAGTTAAGAATGAACTGCCATTTTCTTTTCTCCATTAGGAACCTCTGGTTCCACCTCAACACTTAAGCTTTGTCCATCAATGGTGGCTCTTTACTTCTTGTCCATCTTGAACTGCAATGGCTTATCTCCCATATGGAGATCAATCAGACCGCGTCTCACATCTATCACAGCTCCAGCAGTAGCTAAGAATGATCTTCCAAGCATAATAGGATCATCTGGCTCAACATTATACTTCAGCACCACAAAGTCCGTTGGAATCAAGTAGTTTCCAACTCTGATAGGTATGTCCTCAAGAACTCCTTCTGGATACCTCTTTGATCGATCAAATAGGATAAGAGAGATCCTAGTAGGCTGGAAATCCATCAGTCCTAATCTCACAGCCACAGAGTATGACATGAGATTCACACCAGAGCCTAAATCACACAGAGAATGCTTGAATCTGTCCTTAGAGATGG
Organism: Orychophragmus violaceus; assembly: GCA_030180135.1. Classification (NCBI taxonomy): domain Eukaryota; kingdom Viridiplantae; phylum Streptophyta; class Magnoliopsida; order Brassicales; family Brassicaceae; genus Orychophragmus; species Orychophragmus violaceus. The sequence goes on along the minus strand of CM058237.1, from coordinate 92,650,009 downwards.
AACAGTCTAGCACAAAGACTCTTGGATCTGGAAGCTTCTCTGAAATCTGAATCAACTATTTTTCCATCACTTTTATGCATTTAGCTTCGTCTAGCTCCTGGTTGGACAACTTAGGAGCCTTAGAATGTGGTACAGAAGGCTCAAAGATTCGTTCAAGGACTGTTGCAGGTTTCTGGTCTCGTCTGCGATCTGTGTCGACCGATGCAGTAGGGGTGTCGATCGACACAAGGCGATTATCAGCAGTTTCATCAGACGTATCGAGCATGCATCGATCGACATCGAGAGTGTGTCGATCGACGCTCGTCTCATACAGACAGAATTCATCCAGAAAATCCGAGATGATGCTCTCTTCTTCTCCTAGCAAGTCAATCTCATCTTCTGTGATCACAGCATTTACGTATTGCTTCTGTTCAGCTTTCCCAGCTCCATTTTGCCTTTTTACTGCTCCAGCTGTCTGTTGAACTTGAACATCTAACTTCTTCACATGAGTGCTCAAAGATTCAATCTTTCCATTCAAGTCCAAGTACAAAGCATCAATTTTCCCATTGAAGTCCACTGTGTTCTTCTGCTGTCCTTCTAAGAGCTGTTCCAAGAGTCCCATCATCTTATCATTTTGCTCATTTTGAGGAGGAGCAGGCTGATATGATGAAGAACCGTAATCTCTGGTGAATGAGCTGTTCTGCTGGAATGGTCTTTGAAATGCAGACTTTGGTGTAAAACTTGAAGTTTGTCCTTGCTGATTTCCATACCTCTGACCTTGATAACCAGCTCCAACTATGTAATTCACATCCTCAGTCTCCTGAACATCCACCTTCTTTCCAAGCAACAGATCAATCTTCTTATTCATCTCAGCTATCTGTGAGCTATCAGGTTTCCCACCAGATTTCTGTCTCTCCTTATTAGCATTCTTGACACTATTGCTAGTTATCAAGTTCTCAATAAGCTCCTTTGCTTCTTTTGGAGACTTAGTATGGAAGTTCCCGTTGCTTGCAGCATCCAGAGCCATATGATACCACAAATCAACTGCTCTAAAGAAGATGCCCAGCAACTGAACCTCAGTAAAACCATGGTGTGGGCAATCTCTCTGGTACCTCATAAATCTCACCCAAGCTAACTTTAAAGGCTCTGTAGATCCTTGCTTGAAAGTCAAGAGATCCTGTCTAAGCTGCTCAGATCTACCATCATCATAGAAGTGACACAGTAACTTCTTCTTCACTGCATCCCAAGTAGTCAGAGTCCTAGGTGGAATCTGCTTCAGCCATTTAGCAGCTTCTCCTCCAAGAGAGTGAGGAAAAAGCTTTCAGTGTAGATAGTCATAGGTCACTCCATTGTGCTTCATCCCAGTGACTAAAGACTCAAAAGTCTCAATGTGATCCATAGGGTGCTCATGTGGAAGCCCATAGAAAAGATGCTGCCCCACAAGTGTATAGTAGGATGTCTTAATCTCAAATTCATTCCTTGGGAAAGCAGGAGGCACAATCGCAGATCTATTAACATAGAACTCATCAGGGCGATTGTAATCAGCTAGTGTCCTCCTAACAGGAGGCTCTGGTGCTCTCGGTGCTTCAGCTTCAGACTGCTGAATCACATTCCCTTCAGCATCAATCCTCTGCCCTTGAGCATTGTAAGGATTGTTCTCCGCATCTCTCAGAACACCTTCAGCACCTGGTGTCAAAATCAAAGGTGCAACCACGTTTGCCATCTTAGCTGTCTTCTGAGCTTTTTTGTTCTCTCTTTCTAGCTTAGCAAGCTCTTTGTCCGCATTACTCCTCAATTCGCGATCAGACATAAACTGATCTGTTTACGCAAGTGTGGCGATCGATGCAGGGAGAGCGTCGATCGATGCTAATCGTGAAGTTGTGTCGATCGACACTCAGGACCGTGTCGATCGATGCATTGCGATTCTAGGCGTACCTGAAACGCAAGAAGAAAGAAAAAATAAGTAACCAAAAACAAAAACGAAAAACCTAGTCTAAACCCTAAGTTCAAATCTATCGAAGACTCAAAAGAGTCCCCGACAACAGCGCCAAAAACTTGATATGCTCAGAGTTTAATCCCTAGAGTTACATGCAAGTGCACATACGTGAAGGGGTCGAATCCACATAGACTCAAGAATCTTACGATAGACTATAGAAATTCAGGTTAAGCTAGGCGATGCAAATCAGAAAATAGGAAACAGTAAATCGAATTAGAAAGCAAGTAAACGGATGTAAATCAATCAGGCAAAGCGTCAGGTCAAGGGAGTTCTCAGTAAATCAGAAACATAGGTTAATCAATCAATCGTGATCAAATTAAGAACTGTTCTAGAACTAGAATCACAGAATTATAACAGACTAACTTCGTTGCGAATATTATCTATGTCTAACAACCTAGCAAGCCAACTTTCGTTGCGAATCCTAGAGTTCTAAACAAGCATTAATCTCAGGTTCTTTCGTTCACAATTCTCCTAAACCAAATTTCTTTGCGAATAGTCAAATTGCTCATCTAGGTTCTTTCTAGTTAATAAATCAACTTTCGTTGCAGAAATCAACCTAATATCAATAATCTAAGTGGCCAATTCAGATCAAGCATTAAGAACAACCCTAGATGAAGAACTAGAAAGATATGAATCCCTACAGATTGATCAACCTATAATTCCATGAAATCCCCTGTGAGAATCCCTAAACCTAACATGTAAACTACTCAGACATGATCAATGAAACAAAAATTATAATGAATAGAAAACCAAATAGCATAAAATAAAATAAGAAACTGGGGTTCAAAATCTCTTCTCTCTCGAGTACAAGATCAGCCCCTAACTCTCTAAAAGTAAAATAATGTGTAGCATAAACAATGGCTTAAAAACCCTAATATAATGATATAATCACGGCTGAGGCTTCTTTGTAATTATGAGAAACTTCTGGGCTTTGTTGCAATTTCCAAATCTTTCATTAAACCGCCGAGAAAAGTCCATCTCGCGTCTGTGTCGATCGATGCACAAGTTGTGTCGATCGACACACATGTCCATAATCGACAGTGAACTCTTCCTCTCGGGCAAATGCTCCAAATAGCTCCAGTATGCGCCATAATCTCCAATTCCACTCCAAACGTACCTAGACCTGTAAACACACATAAAAGGACTCCAAAAGACTCTAAAAGACTCGATAAGAAGACATATACCATGGTTGAAAGTCCTAAAAACCATGATATATCAACTCCCCCACACTTAGCTTTTGCTTGCCCTCAAGCAAACGGAAGACCAAGATCAGGAGAAGAAGTTTGAAAACTTCAGAAACTCGTTTCATCGTTGGAGCACCACACTCAGATTCCCCTTAGTAAGCCACATGAAAATGAACCTGCAAACATCAAGACCAACATATACTTCCCCCACACTTAGCTGAGTAAACTCCACAATAACATTCAGAGCACCCAAATTCACCATACTGACTTCTATAAGCTATTAAGTGCGGTCTCACCTATGGGGTATCGATCAAAGAACACATGGACTCTTACGCTGTTAGCATCTGACCACTCAACTGTTGCTTTTGGTTCCCTTTTTTTTTTCTTCCTTAGCACTGATTTTTCCCCACTGGGTACCATTTTATTTTTTCTATCAGTGCTCTTCCCTTACTAAGGCATACTTTGGACATGTTTCCATGGATGCACAACAGGTAATAGGGGTCTCTACCACTCCCGCGACCACTTCGAAGCTACTAGCTTATCCTCAGTTTATCCCTTTTTAGTATTTTACTTTCAAGGAAGGAGAGAAGGGAACCATAATCAGACAGGTTTACAAGCTGTGCCAGAACCAACAGAGGTATCCGACTCAAAGTATACCAAGCCCATAGGTGAGAAAATTAAGTCAAGTTAAAGGTGAAGTCAAGTAATGGATTCTCTGAATACCTGAAGTGATATGGGTGTTCTCAGTAGGCTGGTCTGTGTTGGGTTTTCTAATAGTCATAGATCATCTGCAACTCATCCAATGGTCACTTAAGGTCCTGCAAGTGTGGTAATCTCCTCAAAAGGTCCTTGTTTCCTACTCAATTTGACTCAATAAAACAGTTTTCACTGACTCTAAGAAAACAAAAGTGGTGCGTCAGTAGCTACCTCCCCCACACTTGAAACACACTGTCCCCAGTGGTGTCAAGCTCAGGATTGGCGAGAAAAATCGGAATAAAGAGAATCCGAAAAGGGTCAGAACACTTACCTGTCGTCGACATGCGTCGATCGATGCCACAAGTGGTGTCAATCCATGCACGGCGAATATGCTCGCAGTTATGTAGATAACCGGTGTCTGAACCGCAATTGAAACGGCAAACCGTAAATCGCATCTGCATCGACCGACACAAAGGATGTGTCGATCGATGCGGAGCGATTCTGCATGCTTCTCACGCCTTTGAACACACCAAAATAGAAAAATCAAAAACACCAAAGCAAAACTAAAAATGAAAAGAAAAACGAACCTACTAGTGGGTTGCATCCCACTTAGCGCTTGTTTAAAGTCAGTAGCTTGACTATGGAAAGGAGATCGGACTTATGGAGGATTCAACAGAGACTTGGAGTGTCTCTGTGAATGTCTCTACATCCAAGGTGGCGTATATGCATTATGATCATGAGATCTCCCAAGGAAAGAGTGAAAGAAATCAGGGCGGGAGCGAAGCGTGGGTGGGATACTGCGTTTCCCTGCATTCACAGCTGATGGTTTAGGAGATTTAAGCTTAGAAGATCCATACCTATGCTTTCGTGGATGAGAGATGTGTGGAGTTTTCTGCTTAAGAGCAGTTGTAGGCTCTGAAGATGTTAGAGAAAGTTCAGAATGAACTGCCGTCTTCTTTTCTCCATTAGGAACCTCTGGTTCCACCTCAACACTTAACCTTTGTCCATCAATGGTGGCTCTTTACTTCTTGTCCATCTTGAACTGCAATGGCTTATCTTCCAGATGCAGATCAATCAGACCGCATCTCACATCTATCACAGCTCCAGCAGTAGCTAAGAATGATCTTCCAAGCATAATAGGATCATCTGGCTCAACATTATACTTCAGCACCACAAAGTCCGTTGGAATCAAGTAGTTTCCAACTCTGATAGGTATGTCCTCAAGAACTCCTTCTGGATACCTCTTTGATCGATAAAATAGGATAAGAGAGATCCTAGTAGGCTGGAAATTCATCAGTCCTAATCTCACAACCATAGAGTATGGCATGAGATTCACACCAGATCCTAAATCACACAGAGAATGCTTGAATCTGTCCTTAGAGATGGAACAGTCTAACACAAAGACTCTTGGATCTGGAAGCTTCTCTGAAATCTGAATCAACTATTTTTCCATCACTTTTATGCATTTAGCTTCGTCTAGCTCCTGGTTGGACAACTTAGGAGCCTTAGAATGTGGTACAGAAGGCTCAAAGATTCGTTCAAGGACTGTTGCAGGTTTCTGGTCTCGTCTGCGATCTGTGTCGACCGATGCAGTAGGGGTGTCGATCGACACAAGGCGATTATCAGCAGTTTCATCAGACGTATCGAGCATGCATCGATCGACATCGAGAGTGTGTCGATCGACGCTCGTCTCATACAGATAGAATTCATCCAGAAAATCCGAGATGATGCTCTCTTATTCTCCTAGCAAGTCAATCTCATCTTCTGTGATCGCAACATTTACGTATTGCTTCTGTTCAGCTTTCCCATCTCCATTTTGCCTTTTTACTGCTCCAGCTGTCTGTTGAACTTTAACATCTAACTTCTTCACATGAGTGCTCAAAGATTCAATCTTTCCATTCAAGTCCAAGTACAAAGCATCAATTTTCCCATTGATGTTCTTCTGCTGTCCTTCTAAGAGTTGTTCCAAGAGTCCCATCATCTTATCATTTTGCTCATTTTGAGGAGGAGCAAGCTGATATGATGAAGAACCGTAATCTCTGGTGAATGAGCTGTTCTGCTGGAATGGTCTTTGAAATGCAGACTTTGGTGTAAAACCTGAAGTCTGTCCTTGCTGATTTCCATACCTCTGACCTTGATAACCAGCTCCAACTATGTAATTCACATCCTCAGTCTCCTGAACATCCACCTTCTTTCCAAGCAACAGATCAATCTTCTTATTCATCTCAGCTATCTGTGAGCTATCAGGTTTCCCACCAGATTTCTGTCTCTCCTTATTAGCATTCTTGACACTATTGCTAGTTATCAAGTTCTCAATAAGCTCCTTTGCTTCTTCTGGAGACTTAGTATGGAAGTTCCCGTTGCTTGCAGCATCCAGAGCCATCTGATACCACAAATCAACTGCTCTAAAGAAGATGCCCAGCAGCTGAACCTCAGTAAAACCATGGTGTGGGCAATCTCTCTGGTACCTCATAAATCTCACCCAAGCTACCTTTAAAGGCTTTGTAGATCCTTGCTTGAAAGTCAAGAGATCCTGTCTAAGCTGCTCATATCTACCATCATCATAGAAGTGACACAGTAACTTCTTCTTCACTGCATCCCAAGTAGTCAGAGTCCTAGGTGGAATCTGCTTCAGCCATTTAGCAGCTTCTCCTCCAAGAGAGTGAGGAAAAATCTTGCAGTGTAGATAGTCATAGGTTACTCCATTGTGCTTCATCCCAGTGACTAAAGACTCAAAAGTCTCAATGTGATCCATAGGGTGCTTATGTGGAAGCCCACAGAAAAGATGTTGCCCCACAAGTGTATAGTAGGATGTCTTAAGCTCAAATTCATTCCTTGGGAAAGCAGGAGGCACAATCGCAGATCTATTAACATAGAACTCATCAGGGCGATTGTAATCAGCTAGTGTCCTCCTAACAGGAGGCTCTGGTGCTCTCGGTGCTTCAGCTTCAGACTGCTGAATCACATTCCCTTCAGCATCAATCCTCTTCCCTTGAGCATTGTAAGGATTGTTCTCCGCATCTCTCAGAACACCTTCAGCATCTGGTGTCAAAATCAAAGGTGCAACCACGTTTGCCATCTTAGCTGTCTTCTGAGCTTTTCTGTTCTCTCTTTCTAGCTTAGCAAGCTCTTTGTCCGTATTACTCCTCAATTCGCGATCAGACATAAACTGATCTGTTTACGCAAGTGTGTCGATCGATGCAGGGAGAGCGTCGATCGATGCTAATCGTGAAGTTGTGTCGATCGACACTCAGGACCGTGTCGATCGATGCAGTGCGATTCTAGGCGTACCTGAAACGCAAGAAGAAACAAAAAATAAGTAACCAAAAACAAAAACGAAAAACCTAGTCTAAACCCTAAGTTCAAATCTATCGAAGACTCAAAAGAGTCCCCGACAACGGCGCCAAAAACTTGATATGCTCAGAGTTTAATCCCTAGAGTTACATGCAAGTGCACATACGTGAAGGGGTCGAATCCACATAGACTCAAGAATCTTACGATAGACTAGAGAAATTCAGGTTAAGCTAGGCGATGCAAATCAGAAAATAGGAAACAATAAATCGAATTAGAAAGCAACTAAACGGATGTAAATCAATCAGGCAAAGCGTCAGGTCAAGGGAGTTCCCAGTAAATCAGAAACATAGGTTAATCAATCAATCGTGATCAAATTAAGAACTATTCTAGAACTAGAATCACAGAATTATAACAGACCAACTTTCGTTGCGAATATTATCTGTCTAAGAACCTAGCAAGCCAACTTTCGTTGCGAATCCTAGAGTTCTATACAAGCGTTAATCTCAGGTTCTTTCGTTCACAATTCTCCTAAACCAAATTTCTTTGCGAATAGTCAAATTGCTCATCTAGGTTCTTTCTAGTTAATAAATCAACTTTCGTTGCAGAAATTAACCTAATATCAATAATCTAAGTGGCCAATTCAGATCAAGCATTAAGAACAACCCTAGATGAAGAACTAGAAAGATATGAATCCCTACAGATTGATCAACCTATAATTCCATGAAATCCCCTGTGAGAATCCCTAATCCTAACAGGTAAACTACTCAGACATGATTAATGAAACAGAAATCATAATGAATAGAAAACCAAATAGCAAAAAATAAAATAAGAAACTGGGGTTCGAAATCTCTTCTCTTTCGAGTACAAGATCAGCCCTTAACTCTCTCAAAGTAAAATAATGCGTAGCCTAAACAATGGCTTAAAAACCCTAATATAATGATTTAATTACGGCTGGGGCTTCTTTGTAATTATGAGAAACTTCTGGGCTTTGTTGCAATTTCCAAATCTTTCATTAAACCGCCGAGAAAAGTCCATCTCGCGTCAGTGTCGATCGATTCACAAGTTGTGTCGATCGACACACATGTCCAGAATCGACAGTGAACTCTTCCTCTCGGGCAAATGCTCCAAATAGCTCCAGAATGCGCCATAATCTCCAATTCCACTCCAAACGTACCTAGACATGTAAACACACATAAAAGGACTCCAAAAGACTCTAAAAGACTCGATAAGAAGACATATACCATGGTTGAAAGTCCTAAAAACCATGATATATCAATCCACGGAAAGCCACTCTTGTTGTACTGTGATCACGGACACTGTTTGTACACACCTTTGCCAGAATCTGATGAAGCATCTCAGGAGGGAGGGAAGCCAAGTTTAAGTTCACCATGTCTTCTCCGAAACAATACTTAAGAGTTTAAACAATTAGGGCTTAGAAGGAAAGAAGAAATGAAGGGGTGATGTCATTTATATATAAATTAAAACAAGCTTTAATATAATTAATCGCTTACCCATGCAGACGGGTGCCTCAAAGATATGCACCCTTTTGTATCCAACCGTTTCAATAATCATCATCACACCTTATATCTCTCTTCTCTTTGTAATGTGAAGTCTTATCAGCATTAAATACAGCTTAATCCGAATTTGAACGGAAAGTAATTAAATACAGGATTAACCATCCTGCACCAACGAAAAGACACTTTAAAGAAGTCTTCTTGAGAAGTCTACCATTGAAGTCTACTGTATAAGTCTACGGTATAAGTCTCTTATAGAATTCTACAATATAAGTCTACAACCTAAGTCTCCCTAATAAGTCTACGATCTAAGTCTAACCATGAAGCATAACAAATTAAAATTAGAAAATGATGCTTTTTAAAATAGGGTTTTTACCCTTTGCGGTGGTGTAGAATCTGATTTACCCACAGAAATCAAGAGAGGCAGCGAGGCAAGAAAATCGAGCGAGACGGCTTGGCACATAAATCGAGCGACGGATACGGCGATGCCGATAGAGATGGGAAAACAAAAATAAGTTTAAGGTTATTTTCAAGTCATTTCAATATTCAAAAGAAGAATAATAGATAAAGTCCGCAAGAGAGGCGACCAACGGCGATGGAGGCAACCGATACAACATAGATAGCGACAAAAATAGGAGTTCCTCTATATAAAAGAGAGGAGAGGGTGATACAAAAAACGACGGCGAATCTGACGCCGAGTCGACGACCTCGACGGTGCTGAGTAGAGATGCGAGATACGCCGACGATAGTTAGGGATTAGAGAGACGGAACACAGGCGACAAAGTACGAAGGCGAAATTGACGCTGAGACGAATTCATCGACGCGAAATTGATGCCGAGACAGAGACGTCGACGGCGAGATGGCGTGATGGTGCTGACTACAGAGGCGAGATGCGCTGCCGATAGTGAGGGATTAAAGAGATGGAATATGCTACAATCTAATTAGGGTTATGAGTAAAGCTTTGGAAAAACGTTATATAGGTAGGTTGAAAAAATCGGTAAAAAATCGGTTATTATCGTTTTAGCGACGGTTTACATTGGTTTAGATTAAATTTACGGTATGGTTTACTTATATTTTATATTAATCAAAAAAATTTCGGCTCATATCGGTATAGTAAAATTGCAATTCCCGCTCAAATCGGTCTTGTTAAAATACTGGTTCCTGCCCAAATTTTTTTCCCCACCTCATAAAGTTAGGTAAATTTGAAAAGTAGACTTGAATGTAAAGTATATAGAACTCCAAAAATTTACGTTACGGGTTAACTTAATTTGGTTCGATTAAAATCCTATTCTTATATTAGTTCGATCAAAAACATTTTAATTTTTGTTTATAGACTTCAATGTGAAGTGTACTTTAGAGAACTCCAACAATTTACGTTACTGTAATCAATTTGGTACAATCAAAATCCTATTCATTTATTGGTTCAATCTAAAACATTTTAATTTTCATTTGTATACTTCGATAGGAAGCCTACACTATAAGTCTTCTTAAGAAGTCTGCAACAACCAAACAAACAAGCAACTCACTAGAATTAATAATCATGGTTCTTGAACGTGATACAAATCCCTGTCAATATCAAATCCGACCACTAATCTATAATTTTAAATGGCAAAAACAAAGGAGCATGTTAAAAGGACTACAACGACTAAAACCGCCGTTTTCAGCTTCACGACTCCAGAAAAGTGTTGCAGAATTGTGTCCTTGAGTTGAATGATCTCAGCCTCAATCCGAGTTTGAGATGCATGATAATCACTAACTTAAAGAACATGGATGCTGTCTCCCTGGTTTTTTAAAGCACATATAAGCTCTTGCAATTTCTCCATAATAGCTTCATCCCACCATTTAAATAAATGATGGTTACCATCCTATACGTAGATATTAAACAATTTATTATATTGAAAAGACACAAACCACAATCGTAAAACAAAGAACACCACAAGAGTCTTATTACCTTGTAGTTCTTGCATCAAAAAGATAACCGACCCGAATTATCGTTGGTATTGGAAACTTTCATTATGGCCAACAACCCGCAAAAATATTTGCCAGGAATCCCGAATTTAGTTTGAGTAGCAGAGTTCACTTCGGGAAACCCTGAACTCCACAAACTCCTCATAGAGCTACTTGACGGTTGACTGTAGGAGTATCTCCCCATATCTATGTGTTATTAAACAAAACTCATGAGAAGTCAAAAAAGAAGAATAATGTATTACTACACAAACAAATTGAAGAAAAAATAATACCACAAAACAGAGCGACGACGATAAACGAGGCTCACGACGAAGATAGAGAATTTTAGAGAGAGAGAGAGAGAGAGAGAGAGAGAGAGAGAGAGAGAGAGAGAGAGAGAGAGAGAGAGAGAGAGAGAGAGAGAGAGAGAGAGAGAGAGAGAGAGAGAGAGAGAGAGAGAGAGAGAGAGAGAGAGAGAGAGAGAGAGAGAGAGAGAGAGAGAGAGAGAGAGAGAGAGAGAGAGAGAGAGAGAGAGAGAGAGAGTGGATAGATTTTCTTTCTTTTACCAGAACAAAAGTAACACTTACCCTCGCTGCTTTATATATGAAGTAAAGTTTCCATGTTAAAAATCATTTTCAGTAGCCTTCAGAAGGAGACTTCTCAAGTAAACTTCAATGGTAGATTTCTTTTTCAAAATAAAAATTACCGCCAAAAACATTTTAAGTTCCCGCCAATTTTCATTCTAGGTCTGACTTGAGAAGGTAGACTTCTACGGAAGACTTTTACCGTAGACTTCTTCTTCAAGACCTAAAATTTTCTATTTAGACATGTTTGTTAAATAGGACTTATTTGTATCAAATTTTATTTTTCATATGTGACATTTGACAAGTGGTTTGATAAAAATATTTTTTAAAATTTTATAATAATTTATAATTTAAATTTAAGATGTATGAAAAAATGCAGAATTCTCAATGAAGTCTAAATCTTTCTCGTAGACTTTCAGATAATGAATAGACTTTTAAGAGTTAATACAATAATTTAAACTTCTATTTATTGTTTGATCACGGGGATGGTAAAAGTTATTGCCTAACTCTAAAAGTTCTTTTTGCATTTCTTTTCAAAATGATCTACTTTACACTACAAGAAATCAGAGTATAGATAGCACATTAAGATAGCGTTTTGGTCAGTTATGCTATCTTTGACTACAGTGGGTATTTAAGATAGCGTTTCTTATATTTGAAACGCTATCTTATCATTACTTTGCCGAAACCGCCAATTTTTACGTTTGGCGGGTGTTTTTTAATAGCAGACAGGGCCGATAAACGCTATGGATAGTATGACCGGGAGATGAAAATTTTGTTCCCCGCGTATCGAACAAAAAAACATTGGTGAAGTACAAAACCTGAAATTTTTTGGCTAATGCAAAAAATCAAAAAATTCAGACCGACCAGAGAGCTAGCTCAGAGAGATCTTTGCATGTCCTTTTCCGGCTTGAAATCTCACTTCCACATTCGAATTTAAACTCCTCCTTGTATAAATCTCGGTGTCATTGTTCAGATCTAAATCATTTCGACCACTGCGAATCAATTCTTGTACTCGTGATTGAGGGAGTATCATCAATTGATAGAGAAGAAAGGCTACATATCTGGTAATCGAGAGGAATACACATTGATTTCTGGGTTTTTATAATCGATTAATTCTGTTCAAAATTCCTAACACGATTAGATTATTTTGTGAATTGGCAGGTAGCTTTCTGGGTTTGAATCTAGTGAAAGGTATGTGAAATTAAATTGAGTTTTTGTTTCAATTTATGTTTCAGCAATTGCAATCAATTGACGGCTAAGGTTTTTACAAGTTTTAGCGAGTTATGGTTGCAAAAAGCTTGTTTTTTCAAAGTATAATGGATGCTTCTGTAATCTGCAGGGAGCTTTCCGTTTTAGAACTTGCGTTTTGTAAGGACCCAAGGTTTACTCAGGTTAGACCGAATCTCAGTCACTCTTTTCTTATTTTATTCTTGTTTTGGTTGTTAGCGTTTATTTCTTAGTTTCAGTTGTTCATATCTCTCTTCCTGATACACTTCCCTGTTATTTTCTTATATGTTTGTTTAAATGGTCGTGGAGATTTGGTGTTGTTTTAACATGGACAAGTATTGGGTATGGCATCCAAGGTATTGATTTCTTTATTATCTTCTTTCGTTTGTTGCGTATAATTTATTTGATGACTTGTCTGAAATTTTAAATGGTTCTAACCACAGGGCTAGTCTTGAGTATCACAGAGGGGCATCTAAATTTGTGCAAGCATCATCAGTGAGATTGGGTAATCCTACTGAGATGTAATGTCCATGCATTGATTGCCGCAATTTATGCCATCAACCTGTATATACAGTGGATGATCACTTAGTCATTAGGGGTATGGATCAGAGATACAAGAGGAATACAGTGGAGGATCACTTAGTCACCCAGTGCAGCGGCTGTTATAGTTACATCTGTCTGCAGGGAGGATGCATTTGTCTGGAGGCCAACATCAGAGATGACAAGGATTGGCCAAGCTCTGGGAATGAAGATTCCATGGTTAGCTGATAAAATCATGTTGGACAATGATTTGAACTACCCAACTCCTAGTCACACTGCTGGTTCATCGGTAATATTTCATTTCCCTCTTTCTTGTTAAGAACTTGATGAATGGTATGCATGCACATTCCTAATATATAAATATAAATGTATGCATGTCTTAGGTGTCACGTGATAGAGTCATTGTATACGACTGGAATAAGGAGGATGTTGTGGTTGCTGAGGGTATTTTGCTGTCAACTGATCTAGAGGAGAAGGCCAACGGTATTCCTCTCGTACCCAATGCTGCACTTGTGAAAGTTGATAAGGTGGTTGTGAAGGAAATTCACATGTGGAGACCTATCAGTGATAAAAAAAAATACTTGATGGGAAGTGCTCTCCATGATACCATAGTGTGGCCTATTTCAAAGATAGGGATTTCTGATCCTCATAACCGATCATCACCAAAGGCAACATCTCCTGGGATAATAATCTGTGATCTTAAACTTAATCTAATTTGCTAAGATAGGAATGTCTTGATTTGGTGTTTTACTAGGCTGTGTTTGGTCTGTTAGATTTGTTCTGATATAGATTTTATGTTTGGCAGAGTGTAAGCTGTAGCAAATCAAGTGGCCAGAATAAATGTATGTTGTTGGATATCAATAACTCCGGTGAAGTCGTTGCAGAAGGAAAACTCTTATCAAGCATTCCTGAAGACAAAGTTCATTTCGTACCACTGGGTCCAAATGCAAGCAGTGTGATGGTGGTAGTTGTAAAAATTGGAACTGCAGATTTGTGGAGGCCAAATTCAGAGATGGAATATCTTTCTGATGCAATGGGATCAACAGTGGCATGGCCTACTAATAAACTTGTTTTTATGTGAATGTGTTGAAGTCTCTTTTGGATTTGAGTGTTGTGTTAATGATTAAAATTTATTTGAGACTTGAAGTGTGTTATAACTCTTAACAATCGTGTAATATTGTCTTGTCAGACCAAAAACATATATGTCAAGTAGTATTGTTCTAAGTTAATATTTAGACTGTTAAATGAACCTTTAAGCGTGTAACCATATAAATCATTTAGGTTTATATATAGTTAATAAACCCGAATAACTTTAGAGTGTTGATTTTTTGCATTAGAAAATACAAAAAATAAGCCTCATATACATCTATACCCTAAACTTTAGGGTTTTAGGTTAGGGTTTAGGGTTGGTAATTATACGGTTTAGGGTATTAGTATAATTGTAACTTAGTATAGGGTTTAGGGTATTGGTATAATTGTAACTTAGTATAGGGTTTAGAGTATTGGTATAATTGTAACTTAGTATAGGGTTTAGGATTTACACTTGTCTAATTACAACTTAACAACACACGTTTAGGATATTGTTATTTAAATGCTTATCAAAATCTAAAGCTAATGATTTCAGTGTTGTTTTTAGTTAATCTTTACACTTGACAATGTGTGTTCACTCTTATGCTTTTATCCTTTTCAAAGATTTTGGCTTACCATAGCCTTAAATAAAATTGTGGTCAGACAAAACAGAACAACACAATTGCCTTGATATTAAAATTGGGCCTTAACCATGTCAACCGGAGAGCATAAGAAGGTTAGGGTTTCTCCCAAATGAGACATTTATTCTCATTTGGTCCTCTCCGTGTTTCAGACCAAAGAAGGTTAGGGTTTCTCCCCGTCGATGTCTCTGTAATATCTCTCTAACACTATCTATCTAACCCGTGTAACCATTCCATTGTTCCTCATTGTTAATTAGGGTTTGTCTCGCAATCCCTAAACCGATTTCTGAATCTTCGCCGATTTCGAGGTTAGACAATATTCTCTATCGTTGCTGTCTTCTGGTTTGGGGATTTTCTTAAATGTTTTCTATACATTTTTCTCAGTAATCCGAATCGTTTCTAGTCAGTTTGCAGCAACTCAGAAGAGGTACATTCGTCAAACTTTTTTGATTCTCTTTGATACAATTCTGATATTCTTTGATACAATTAATGATATGTTAGCGATTTACATTTTCGAGCTTTGTTTGCAGCAACTCAGAAGAGGTGCACGAGCGATACGACATGGCCGAGAACCTGACTTGTAAAGGTTAGGTCTTCCTCTTACCCTCTCCTTCAAAAACTATGCACGACTTGTAAAGCAGCTGATGCACTTCTTTGTATGCAGGTTCATATTTACTTTTTTTTTATTCAATTCAGGTAATTTATTCGGTCGGTTATTCACTTACAAACTTCCATCCTTAGCCTTTAATATTTGAATGACTATGTGACTGATCATTCATTCAATTCATTGGAAACATATATCATAGAAGAATCTGTGAAGTTGAAGAATCTAAAGGTAATTGAAATCATTTTTCTGATTTTAGTTCAATTTTACTTGCAGTCATCGAGATGTTAAACTAATCATCGGTCTCGCTTTACGTTTTGTTTCAGCAATGGAAGCAAGGAAGGAAATAATCTGTGGACTGCCAGCAAAAGGATTCATCCCAAAGATCAACCAACAGCCACCAGAAGAAGATCATGATGTCATGGAGATCACAGAAAGGCAGTACCGGAGAGCTGTAGGATACCTGATTCGGATTGAGGAAACTGACGTCGAAGATGAGTTTCTAAGACTTGTCCAAAACCTCAAAGGTGAAGAGCAAAGACTCAGAAAAGAAGAGCTGAAGGCTGCATTGAAAAGAACTAAACCGGAACGAGGAGAGTCCTCAAGAGGCAAGATGCGTCGTGGAGAGTAAGGATTGCAAGATGTAGTGTTTGGAATTAACTTATGTAGTTGGGTAATTCAACATGTAGACTTTTATATTTTGTGTTTTGGTGTTTTGGGTTTGAGGTCAATGTAATGTAAACCATGTATTTTGTTATTTTGCAATCTAATTTTATTTTATAATTGATTTTTTTGTCAATATTTTATAATTGATTTTTACAATTTAATTGAATTTAAATTAAATTAATATTTACAGAAAATTCGGCTATAATAAACCTCTAATATATAACAGTAAAATATCGCTATGTTTATTAAATAAATGGCATTTTCATAATGCTATGTTTAATATTTTAATGACATTTCAAATAACGCTATTATATAGTTATTAATAGCAGAGAATAAACGCTATTATATACATATCGATTGCAAACAAATAAACGCTATCTTAAAAATATTTACTATAGCACTTACTAAAAATGCTATCTAAATGGCTCGACTTTTTATCGCGGCCGATGACATAGCGTTTCGATAAACGCCATCGTATCTATAGATAACGTTTTTCAGCCGCAATAGATACACGATTTTCTTGTAGTGTTAACTTTTAAAACCAAATTATGGTCTAAAAAGAGCAACCCTCCCTCTTTTGTGTGGTCCATTGCTGATTTAATCTCATGTTAAACGTACTGTTTTGAGGGATGTTAATAGAGGTCTTAAGTTCGGCTTGATTCTATTAAGTATAAGCTTATCATGTTTTAATCATAATCATGTTTTAACCGTATAAGTACCCAGATATAAACTTTTCTCCTGTTAAATTTTTCTTCCAACCAAACATATTATATTAGTTTATGCTTATATTAATATTTAATTTAAAATGGGTTAAGTATATTATATTTTCTTTCTCATCCATATTTATTATATTTTAATAATACTTATTATATAATTACATAAATTGGGTTATAGTTTATTAGAAAATATTATGAAGATTATTTGTTGTAAATATTAGTCATTATAAAACTTAATTTTGCGGTTTTGACAGGTAAAATCGATTTTGTGTTTTTATGAGAAAACAAGATTTTTTGTTTTCATCAGGAAAACTCAAATTTTAGATTTTGGCAGGAAAGCTTGATTTTTGGTTTGACAAGAAAACTCAATTTGTGGTTTTAACGGGAAAACAATATTTTATGGTTTTGGCGAGAAAAATCAGATATTTTGATTTTGGCGGAAAAATAAGATTTTGCGGTTTTGGTAGAAAAAATAATTTTTTGTTTTATCTTTAGATTTTGTATAAGACGTTGTATAATACATGTGTAACATCCCGGTTTGTGGTATATGCAAATAGGCTTAAAACTTGATTACAAATTATAAATGTGCACTATCGGAAAGTGATTCGTGGTATAGTGCGAGTGAGAACAAATCACGGGGAAAGATCACGTGGTAATTACATGGACAGTAAACAAGTCTTTTGAGCTTCCCAAACCAACAATCCGGCCGTCTGACGAAAGTGGGTCCACGAGCCTATAGAACGGGCATGGGACCTAGGGCGGGTCGGTTGGGGTATTACAAGTGGTAGAAGATCCAAATCCAAAAACGTGTGTGGAGTTAGTGAGATTTCACATTACCAAGGATAACGTCATGGTACGCAATGAGGGTGTTTCATTATGTGAAAATGGGTGATTGTAACATCTCGGTTTGTGGTATATGCGGAGAGGCTTAATAAGAATTGATTTAGCTACCTATGTCACCAGGACAGTGGAGGTCGGGGGCGTTACAAGGGGTGTCATCGCCGAATCCAAAAACGTGTGTGGAGCCAGTGGGGACTCATGCCGTCAAGGATAACGATCCTTGAGCGCAACGAGGACGCTGCGTTCTGTGAGAGGGGTTGATTATAACATCACGGTTTGTGATGTATGCGGAGAGCTTAAAAGAATTGATTTGTTTACCTATATTACCAAAGTGCACTATCGGAAAGTGATTCGCGATATAGTGCGAGTAAGAACAAAGCACGGGGAAGATCACGTGGTAAATACATGGACATCAAACAAGTCTTTTGAACTTTCCGGACTAACAATACAGCAGTCTAACAAAGGTGGGCCCACGGGCCTAGAGAGCGGGCGTAGGACCCACATATGGTGGCATTCGGGGCATTATAAGTGGTATAAGAGCTGAATCCAAAAACGTGTGTGGAGTTAGTGAGGTTCACATCGTCAAGCATAATGCTTATGGTGTGCAACGAGGGTGTTTCTTCATGTGAAAAGGGGTGATTGTAACATCTCGGTTTGTAATATATGCAAAGGGGCTTAAAAGAATTGATTTGAGTACATATGTGGCGGTCAGGCGTTACAAGTAGTAACAGAACCGATTCCAAAAACGTGTGTGGAGCCAGTGAGAGTTCACACCGACAAGGTAATGATAATGGAGCGCAACGAAGGCGTTGCGTTCTGTGAGAGGGGTGATTGTAACGGCCCAATTGGTGGTATATGCTAAGAGGCTTAAAAATAAAATAATTTATTTGGCTACATATACTACAAAAGTGCACTATCGGAAATTGATTCGCGGTATAATGTGAGTGACTAAAAAGGGCGCGGAAAGATCACGTGGTAATTATATGGACAGTAAGCAAGTCTTTCGAGCATTCCGAACTAATAATATGGCCGTCTGACGAAGGTGGGTCCACAGGCCTAGAGAGCGAACGTCGGCCCACGGACCGTGGCGGTCGGGGCATTACAAGTAGTATAATAATCCAAAAACGTGTGTGGAGTAAGTGAGGGTTCACATCGTAAAGGATAACAATTATGGTGCGCAACAAGGTCGTTGCGAACTATGAAAAGGGAAAATTGTAATATTTCGGTTTGTGGTATATACAGAGAGGCTTAAAATAAATTAATTTTTCTTCCTATGTCACCAGGACGGTGGGTCGGGGCGTTACATATGGTATCAGAACCGAATCTAAAAATGTGTGTGGAGTCAGTGAGGATTCACACCGTCAAGGATAACGATCATGGAGCGCAACGAGAGCATTGCGTTATGAGAGAGGGGTGAGTGTAACATCTCCGTTTGTGGTATATGCGGAGATGGTTAAAAGAATTGATTTGGCTACATACGTTACTAAATTGCACTTACTTTTTCGGTCACTTGTCCAAAGAGAATATCGTAGTTAAGCGTGCTTGGGCTAGAGTAGTTGAAAGATAGGTGACATACTAGAAAGAGATTCATGGTATCATGCGAGTGAAGACAAAACATAAAAAAAAATTATGTGGTGATTTCAAAGAAAATAAACAAATCTTTTAAACCTCTCTGACTAACGATCCAACCACCAGATGAAAATGAGCCCACAAACCAAAAGAACAGGTGTGGAGCCTATAAATGATGGCGATCGGACGTTACAATAGAGTTAAACTTAACTTTGTTAAGTCAAAGTATTAATTATAACTGGCTTTTAGTTCTATTAGGAGAGAACCCGCGCAAATGCGCGGATTTTGTTTTGTTATTTAAATATTTAATATATTTTTGATAATTATTTAGAATATTAATATTTTTATATATTTATTTACAGATTTGTATTTTTTATGATCATAATAATATGATGAAAATAATATGCGCTCAAAAGCAATATTAATTTAAATTACATGTCATATAAGTTTTAGTTTTCAATTTTCATGAATTTTCTTTTTTGGAATTTTTATTTCCTTCAACTTTCTTATCATTTTTTAATTTTCATACATTATTTAAAACATATGTACTTGTTACATTTTTCAGTCATTCATGTCGCAGTATTACAATAATATTTTGACATTTTTATCATTTTGAATTTCGTTAAGTTATGAATATATTTCATTGAATTTCTTATTTTTATATTTTATATTATTTATTTATTTCTATTACCATCTTATCTCCTTTTATTATTGATAACTAATAATTATCATTTTCATTAGTTATTAATTTTTTGTTATATGGCTTTTTCTTCTAATTTTTAATTATTTTTAAAATAATGCATAATTGCATATTTGTTTTTGGTTTATAATTTAGTATTTTCACTTATATTAATATTTAATTATATTCGAAATTAAATTTCAGTTTTAATTTAGTTTATATTTATGTTTAATATTTTTAACTAATTACATTTAAATTAAATAATTTTAAAATATTTATTATAGATTTATTTCATTTAATGATGATGTGGCAATTTTGTATGAGGTAGACCAATCAGAGGGAAGCTGACGTGTCAACGCAGGAGAGCCCCCTCTTCATCTTTTATATATAGGATTATAAACTTTAGGGTTAAGATTATAAAATTTGATACAAAGTTAGTCTTAACCCTATAACGTGAGCCCATGTTAATATCCTTAACTGTCGTACTGATGATTTTGCACTACTCACACGTCAGCGACTCAGCATAAGTACGTAGTATAACAAAAAAAAAAAAAAAACATGATATATGATTGGTTGAATGATATCAATTCTAGCGTCGTGGTTGAAATAATATTTGTTTTGCATCAAGGAAAACAATTTGAAATTTATTATTGCGTTTGAGTCGGTTCGTTTAATTTTCAGGATACGTGAAAATGATGTATGTTTTCTAAATTTGATACGTTTTTGTCTGTCTATTTCCTTCAAATTTATGTCGGCACACAAACTGACGAGTGAAAGTAAGAGAGTATAACATGTGTGCCGTTTTTTATCCATTCCTTAACAGTTTTATACGTGTCACTTTATTTTACCATAAAGTTTTCACGTTTAATTCAAACTCAAAGCATGGCGCAATTCTTCATTGCTTAACGATACCTTTTTTTAACGGCCTTCATTAAAAATAAAAGTTTATAACCATAAATAAAATAGAACATCAGAATTGATGATCCTGTGTCCATTTTATTAGGTGATCTCTCTCAAAGCTAAGACACTAGAAGAAAGAGAGGGTCTTGACCTGAATAGGTATTGACCTGAGTCATCTGCATTACACGTGACTCACTCTTTATGTAAACATCTAAAGTATAAAGTTGTAGCTCCTTCCTCGAGTCGATGTAACAAGTCGATCTGAATCTTGTAACAGACGATCTTGACGCCATTGTAGAGAGAGATCGGAGCTCGGGTTTGAACTGTTCTAGTGTATTGTTGATAAGGTCAGCCCCAATGAGGATAGCTGCTTCTCACATTGAGGAGTGAGGTGAATACCGGGTGAACAAATCTCTATGTGTCTTCCCTTTCTTCGTATTCTTGCTTAGGTCGATTGATTAGGTTCTGGTTAGGGTGAGCTATAAGGAGCTTAAGTCTCACAAATTGGTATCAGAGCTGAGGTTTACTCAGCAAGAGTGAAAGAATCGGATATCGAGGATTCTGAATCGGCAAAGGATGGGTGGACCGAAAGTCCAGATCGAAAAATTCGATGGACAAGGAGACTTTTCGATGTGGAGAAAAAAGAATGTATGCCCTTCTCAGTGTTACTGGACTGAAGGATGTCCTGGTTAAGAAGGAAACAGTCCAGAGAAGAAAGAAGACGATGATAAAGATCCAGAAAAAGAAAAGAAACTCATTGCGGACGAAGAAGCGAGATTGGAACAAGGTGAAAATGCGATGAACACAATTTTCCTAAATGTTGGAGATCACGTCCTAAGGAAGATTGAAAGATGCTAGGCCGCAGCTGAAACTTGGGATCCTTTGGATAAATTGTACATGCCTAAATCTTTACCAAATCGAGTTCATGGCCAGCTACAAATGTACGGATTCAAGATGCAAGAACAACGAACAATCGACGAAAATGTCGACGACTTCCTCAAGCTCGTTAACGATCTAAGTTACCTCGGTGTTGTTATCTCTGAAGAGGTACAAGCAATTCTCTTATTAAACTCACTACCTTCGAAGTATGATCAGCTAAAGGAAACACTTAAGTATGCTAGAGAATCTATACAACTTGAGGATGTTACGAGTGCTGGTCGGTCTAAAGAAAAGGAATTGCGTACAAGCTCGAGTACTAGAGTGAGCTCAGAAGGACACTACGTCAGAGGCAGGACTGAAAACCGCGGGTCGTATCAAGAAAAAAGGTAAAGATAATAGGTCAAGATCCAAGTCCAAGGATGGGAAGAAGATATGTTGTATCTGTGGTAAAGAAGGGCACTACAAAAGGCAGTGTTACAAGTGGATTGAAAGGAACAAAGGCAAAAGCCACAATAATTCTCATGGAAAAGGTCATCCACAAGGCTGAGGAGAATCATCACATGCAAGAGATGATGCTCAAGATCTGGTAGGATTGATAGCTATGGAAAATAAACTATCAGAAGAGGCTAATGATCTAGAAGAATGGGTACTGGATACAGGGTGTTCCTTTCACATGACACCAAGGAGGGAGATATTCTTCGAGTTTTAAGAAACTTCAGGTGGAAAAGTGAGAATGGCGAATGACTCCAGCACAGAGGTAAAAGGAATTGAATCAGTAAGATTCTTAAACTCAGATGGATCAACTTTTGTGCTTAGTGAAGTTAGATATATGCCTAGCATAGGGAGGAATCTGATTTCATTAGGTACATTAGAGAAAAAGGGTTGTGAGTTTAAGGGATCACAGGGAATTCTAAAGATAGTCAAAGGCTGCACTGTGATAATGAAAGGTTCAAGAAATGGAGTCGACACTCTTTATATGTTGCAAGGTTCAGCAAAGAAGGCTGAAGTGTGTATTGCATCTACTAAGACATGTAATAAGAACAAAGAGGAAGACTATACAAAGCTCTGGCACAGCCGTATGGGACATATAGGACAGAGAGCAATGAATGAGCTAGTTAAAAAGGGATGTCTAGAAAGAGACAAGATGACAGAAGTAAAATTCTGTGAAGACTGCGTCATGGGTAAAACGCATAAAGTTGGCTTTGGTCAAGGACATCATGTAACTAAAGCTAAGCTAGATTATATCCACTATGACCTATGGGGATCTCCAAATTTCCCTATGAGCTTGGGAAAATGCCAGTACTACGTGTCATTTACAGATGATTGGTCTAGGAAGGTTTAGGTATATTTTCTCAGAACCAAATACGAAGCATTCGAAAAATTCCTGGAATGGAAGCAGATGGTTGAGACACAGTCAGAAAGGAAAGTCAAGAGGTTAAGAACTGATAACGGTCTCGGATTTTGTAACCTGCGATTCGACACTTTCTGTAAACAAGAGGGAATAGTGAAACACAAGACTTGCACCTACACTTCGGAGCAGAATGGTATAACTGAACGACTGAATAGAACACTGATGGATAAGGTTCGGAGTATGTTGATTGAAAGTGGACTTGAGCAGCGTTTTTGGGAAGAACCAGTATCAACAACAGTATATCTGTTGAACATGACACCTTCATCAGCAATCAACTTTGATATTCAAGAAGAAAGGTGGTCTTCAGCAACACCAAACATATCAGACTACGGCGTTTTGGATGCTTGGCTTATATTCACTCATCAGATGGGAAGCTTAATCCCAGAGCTAAGAAGGGTATATTTACGGGTTATCCAGATAGAATGAAATGTTTCCGAGTGTGGTTGCTAGACGAAGAGAAAGTGATAATCAGTCGGAATGTTGTTTTCAAAGAGGATGTGATGTACAAAGAGATAAAGTCAGAGACACAATCATGTATCATATCAAACAACATTTTAACTAACAAAATCTTAAGCTTTGATGATGCAGGTAGAAACAGTTTATCAGATCATGATCAAGACGAAGAAGAGAACGAACAAGTTCATGGTGGAGAATTTTAAAATGAGGTTGTAGAAGACAATAGTTCAGTGAAATCCGCAGACGACAAGAATCAGTCAGAACATGAGATATCTTGGAACAGACCAAGTAGAGAACTAAAGCTACCTACTAGATTCAAATACTACCATGTGTATGCAAATGATGACGATGGTATAGCAGGCTATGCATAATTAATGATTGAAGATGGTGGATCCTGAGGAGGCTCTTATGGATCCTGACAGGGACAAATGGCTTGAAGCTGTCGATGAGAAAATAAGGTCACTGGTTAAGAATAAAACATGGGTGCTGGTTGATCAAGTTAAGGGCCACAAACCCATAGGCTGTAAATGGGTCTTTAAGCGAAAGGTAAGTATCAGTGGAGTTGAAGCTCCCAGGTTCAAAGCTATATTAGTGGCCAAAGGATATTCGCAGAAGGAGGGAGTGGACTACCAAGAAATCTTATCTCCAGTCGCTAAACATGTATCTATAAGACTTCTCTTGTCTGCAGTAGTTCACTTTGATCTCGAACTTCAACATATGGACGTCAAAACAGCCTTTCTTCATGGTTATTTGGACGACGATATATAGATGGAACAACCTGAAGGTTATGTCACTAAGAAACATCCAGAGAAAGTTTGTCTAGTGAAAAGATCATTGTATGGATTGAAGCAATCTCCTCGACAGTGGAATACTAGATTTGATGAGTTCATGAAGACAAACAAATTCAAGAAGAGTGAATATGACGTCTGCGTTTACTACAAGAAGTTACCTATAGAAGGATTCATCTATTTACTTTTGTATGTAGATGATATTTTGATAGCAGCCAAGAACAGAAAGTTGGTTGCTGAATTGAGGAATCTTCTGAGCTCAGAATTCGACATGAAAGATCTGGGAGACGCAAAGAAGATTTTGTGAATGGAAATCAGTAGAGACAGGGTAAAAGGTACTTTGTCTATATCTCAGAGAAGCTATCTTCTGAAGGTGCTAGGAAATCTAGGGAAGGATCAAGCAAAACCAGTAGCAACACCTCTAGGAGTTCGTTTTAAACTCAAATCAGCTACTGAGAGGGAACTTCAAGAACATGGAGATAAAATGAGAATTGTTCCTTATCAGGGTGTTGTGGGTAGTCTCATGTACGCAATGGTAGGAACTAGACCAGATCTGTCCTTTGATGTTGATATGGTTTGCAGGTTCATGAGTGGTCCTCTGAAGGAGCATTGGCAGGCCGTGAAGTGAATTCTTCGATATATAAAAGGAACTCTTGATGTCAAGCTGTGTTTCAGAAAAGATAAAGACTTCTTTGTAAGGGGTTATTGTGACTCTGACTACGCAGCAGATTTGGATAGGCGAAGGTCAATTTCAGGGTTGGTCTTGTTGGGATAGTGTCCTGAAATCACACTTGTACTCACTCCTGATGATAGTTGTGTGTCGAGATCAGATATTCGTATAATACTGGGCGGTTGCAATATTTTGCTAGAAGCCTCTTGCAATGTGTAAGTTGTAGACTTACTGCCAGTATTATATGATCCTATAGGGTCACACACCTAAGCAAACTGGAAGCTTAAATATGGGAATGATCATTATGGTAATGATCATGTTAATATGTATTGGATACACATTGATATCGAGTATATGGTGGTGTGTCGATCGACACAGTATGTGTGTCGGTCGACACAGATCGGGTTTCGAAACAGACGTTTCGATTTTATGACTTAAACGAGTCGGCCCGTTTTGAGTGATTCTAGGTCTTAATAAATCAATGAGTTTCGACCTGGAATTGTAGCCGTCGTCTTTTTCTTGACAGAGAAAGCAGAAACACCAAAACTCAGAAATCCCAAAGATCCGGCACTAGCATCCCGGTTTCCAGGTTTGTGTGTGTGTGTGTATCTGGTAGAGGCGAAGCATCTGAGTCGCTTACTGATCTCGTCACCAATCATTCCGCTGCCAGTTCAAGGTAAGAACGAGGTTGGTAATTTCAATACAACGAACCCTAGATCCTAGGTGATCCAACAGTGGTATCAGAGCTTGTTAGGGTTTAGTCTATTGAATCTGAAGCATTTAATTCGAAAACTGATGTAATTGAATAGATTGATGCTTGATAAATCGCGTTTTCATGATGTTAATCACGAATTAAAGCCTCTGTTGAAAATACGATGTCTGTGTTTTCGCAGAGTGTCGATCGACACAAAGCGTGTGTCGGTCGACACACGGCGAAAACGCGTAAAAATTTTTTTAGGGTTTTCGATCAGTGATCGAATATCTGTATTCGCACTGTGTCGGTCGATACACTGGGTGTGTCGGTCGACACAGGCAAAGCGAAAGGGTAGATCGGTTCAATTGGATTGAACCGGTTATCTCGCTTGGTTAAGATAATTAATCAATTTGGTTCTGGTTGGGTAATGTCGATCGACACAGTGGTGTGTAGCAATCGACATGGACCATTAAACCGGACCGGTTCAATTAGATTGAATCGGTTAAGGAAATTCGATCCAGTTTGACCGGCTATCGAATTCCGGTTTAAATTGGGTTGTGTCGACCGACGCCAATGGTTGGTGTCGATCGACACACCAATCGCAGACTAGATGGTTGGACCTCAAATTTGCAAATACCGGACCAAATTTACTCCTAAAGTTCTAAATTAACCTAAACTTAATAAACCTATATGTTTTATTTAAGTTAATAACTTCTTGGATGTATACTGGATATGCATCAAGATTAAATAGTTCCTTTCCTCAACTAAATATAAAGTGATCTTGATGTCTTGCCCGATCTTGTCTACTGTCAAGACTCGTTTCGTTGTTGGATAGCCTTGGAGTCCTTGGTATCCACAACAACATGAGTAAGGCAGGTGGTCATTGATAGACTTGCAGTGCGACTGTCAATGATCACAAGACAGAAAGAGATTGGTTTACTTGACTGGGCTATCAGAAGTTCTGGGCCCAGAGACATCAGAGTGGATAAGACATGGATTGTCTCATCTGCGACCAATAGTTGTACTGGGTACAATTAGCAATGATTTGCTTACCTAGATTACTAAAGTTTGGGTGATAGCGAGTCGCCCACTCAAATTTTGGTGAGCTGAGGATCTTGGTTCATTGTATTCATGTGAGGAAACATAGTTTTTGAATATAATGCGAGTTTTCTTATTAGATAAGAATTCTCATTTCCTTGAGCATAATAACTAAAACCTCTACCTTTTTAATTACAGCTATGTCTGTCTCAACTCACATCAACACTTTCTTGCTAAGATCCGTCCTTGAGAAGGACAAGCTTAATGGATCAAATTTCTTGGAATGGTATCGGAACCTGAGAATAGTTCTCAGGCAGGAGAACAAGGAATATGTCCTTACAAGAGTTCTCCCCGAGAGGCCACGTTCCAATGCCACGCAGGCAGATAAGAATGCTTGGGATAAGCATTCAGCTGATGTCAAAGACGTTAATTGTCTAATGCTGGTGACTATGAACTCTGAGCTGCAGAAGCAATATGAGAACGTAATGTCACCGATTGAGATGATTAACAGCCTGAAAGCTTTGTTTCAGGAGCAAGATCGCACAGAGAGATACCAGAAGGTTAAATCTCTCAAGGATTGCAAGCTGGCTAAGGACAGTCCAGTAAGTCCTCATGTCCTTAAAATGATGGGTTACCTTGATAACCTGGGGAAACTGGACTGTGCCATTAGCCAGGAGCTAGCCACTGACATGATTCTGCAGTCTTTGCCGTCGTGTTTTGATCAGTTCATCATGAACTACAACATGCAAAACATGACTAAGACATTGACTGAGTTGCACGGCATGCTGAAGACAGCAGAGCCGAATCTCAAGAAGGCAACTCCTAGTGTACTGATGGTACAAGGAGGTAAAAGGTTTAAGAAACCTAGTAAGGATAAGGGAAAAGCTAAAGCTGTCCAGACTGAGAGTCAAGACAAGCCCAAGCCCAAGTCCGGGCCTTCTCCTGAGGACAAATGCAACTACTGCAAGCAGCTGGGGCATTAGAAGAGAGACTGAAAGAAGTTCATGGAAGATTACAAGAAGCTGAAGAAGACGTATGATGCGTCTGACTCAGGTATTTATGTTATCGAACTTAATGTTATGTCTTCTAGTTCTACTTCGTGGGTATTGGATACCGGCTGCGGTGCTCATATTTGTACTAATATGCAGGCACTAAGAAACAGTAGAACGCTGAAGAAAGGACAAGTAGAGCTGCGGGTCAGGAATGGAGCTAAGGTTGCTGCACTGGCCGTAGGCACTTATGATTTGTCTTTACCTTCTGGCATGGTTTTAGTATTGAATAATTGCTACTTTGTACTTGCGATTAGCAGAAACATAATTTCAGTTTCCGTTTTGGATTTGGAAGGTTTTGATTTTGCTGTTAAGAATAAAGTTTGTTCTTTTAATCGCGATGGTACGTTTTATGGTAGCGCCCCATTAGATAATGGGTTATATGTCTTAAACCAAGAAATGCCTGTCTTTAACATAAATACAAAGCGGTTTAAGTCAAATGACAAAAACCCGACTTTCTTATGGCATTGTCGTTTGGGCCATATCAATGAGAAACGCATTCAGAGACTCCATCAAAATGGGCTTCTGGGCTCATTTGATTTTGAATCATGTGAGAAATGTGAATCTTGCTTGATGGGCAAAATGGCTAGGACCCCTTTCAACAAACCGAATGAAAGGGCCAGTGACTTATTGGGCCTTATTCATACTGATGTATGTAGGCCGATGAGCACTGTTGCAAGAGGAAATTACAAGTACTTCATTACCTTTACTAATGACTTCAGTAGATATGGCTACGTCTATTTGATGAGACACAAGTCAGAATCCTTTGATATATTCAAGGAGTTCAAGAATGAAGTACAGAACCAACTTGGCAAAAGTATCAAAGTTCTGCGGTCGGATCGCGGAGTAGAATACTTGAGTCAAGAGTTCAGTGACTATCTGAGCGAGTGTGGAATTGTTTCACAACTCACTCCTCCTGGAACACCCCAATGGAATGGAGTGTCAGAGAGGAGGAATCGAACCTTATTGGATATGGTTCGGTCTATGATGAGTCATTCAGATCTTCCATTATCCTTTTGGGGATACGCTCTAGAAACGTCTGCGTTTACACTAAATAGGGTGCCATCTAAATCAGTGGAAAAGACTCCACATGAATTGTGGACTGGGAATATTCCAAGTCTGTCTTTCCTGAAGATTTGGGGTTGTGAGGCTTATGTCAAACGTTTAATCTCTGACAATCTCGCACCCAAATCAGATAAATGCTACTTCGTTGGTTATCCTAGGGAAACCAAGGCATACTACTTTTACAACCAATCTGAGAACAAAGTCTTTGTTGCTCGGGACTGTTCTTTTCTTGAGAGGGAGTTTCTTTCTAAGAAAAACAGTGGGAGTAAAGTACATCTCGAAGAAATTCAAGATGCACAGGAGACTGCTCAACCTGTTGAGGAAGAGCAGCAGTTGGATCCACAAAGTTTTGTGGAACCCACACCTGTGGAGCCTGAAGTTCGCAGATCCGAAAGGATCCGTCACGAACCCGAGAGATATTATGGATTTCTCGTGACCAATTGCAATGATCTGATGATCATTGAAAGTGATGAACCGGCGACATTCGCGGAAGCAATGATGGGCCCGAACTCCGAAAAGTGGCTTGGAGCCTCTAAATCCGAAATGGGATCCATGTCAAAAAACCAAGTATGGTCCTTGGTCAATTTACCTAATGGTGCAAAAGCCATTGAGTGTAAATGGATCTTCAAGAAGAAGATTGACGTGGATGGTAATGTACAAATTTACAAAGCTAGGTTGGTTGCTAAAGGTTTCAAGCAAATTCATGGTATTGACTATGATGAAATCTATTCCCCAGTCGCTATGCTTAAATCCATTCGGATTCTTCTAGCAACTTCCGCTTATTATGATTATGAGATTTGGCAGATGGATGTCAAAACCGCCTTCCTGAATGGAATTCTGGAAGAGGATGTGTATATGACACAGCCTGAGGGTTTTGTAGATCCTAAGAATGCTGGGAAGGTATGCAAGCTTCATAAATCCATTTATGGATTGAAGCAAGCATCACGGAGTTGGAATCTTCGTTTTGATGAAGCAGTAAAACAATTTGGTTTCATCAAGAACGAGGAAGAACCATGTGTATACAAGAAGACTAGTGGGAGCGGAATTGCATTTCTTGTACTGTATGTCGATGACATAATTCTTCTCGGTGATGACGTTCCGTTGCTTCAGTCTGTTAAGACTTGTCTCAGAAGTTGTTTTTCCATGAAAGACATGGGAGAAGCCGCGTACATCCTTGGAATCAGAATCTACAGAGATAGAGCGAATAGGCTGATTGGATCGTGCCAGGACACTTATATTGATAAGGTGTTGCACAGATTCAAGATGCAAGATTCCAAGAAGGGCTTCATACCAATGTATCATGGCATTAGTCTCAGCAAGAAGCAGTGTCCGGCGACACATGCTGAGCGAGAACGCATGGATAGGATTCCTTCTGCTTCTGCAATAGGATCTATCATGTATGCCATGCTCTGCATTCGTCCAGATGTAGCTTACGCGCTAAGCATGACGAGTAGATACCAATCTGATCCAGGTGAATATCACTGGACAGCTGTCAAGAATATTCTCAAATATTTGAGACATACTAAGGATAATTTCTTGGTATATGGGGGAAGTGAAGAACTTGTGGTGAATGGATTCACCGATG
Organism: Orychophragmus violaceus; assembly: GCA_030180135.1. Lineage (NCBI taxonomy): Eukaryota > Viridiplantae > Streptophyta > Magnoliopsida > Brassicales > Brassicaceae > Orychophragmus > Orychophragmus violaceus. Next base: position 92,619,730 of record CM058237.1, on the reverse strand, counting down.
CGAGTTTTCAGACAGACAGAGACGATTTCCGATCACAATCTGGATATGCCTTTTGTCTACATGGCGGTGTGGTAAGCTGGAAGAGCTCTAAGCAGAATACCGTAGCTGATTCCACGACGGAAGCTGAATATGTTGCTGCTTCAGAAGCGGCAAAGGAAGCTGTTTGGATCAAGAAGTTCATGACTGAACTTGGTGTGGTTTCTAGTATCTTGGAGCCAGTGGCTTTGTTTTGTGATAACAACGGAGCCATTACTCAGGCGAAAGAACCCATGTCACACCAGAAGTCCAAACACGTAGAGAGGAGATATCACCTGATTCGTGATATCGTCAATAGAGGTGATGTAAAGATCAGCAGAGTTCCGACGGACGAGAATGTCGCTGATCCTCTGACTAAGTCACTCCCAAGGCATAAGCATGAGAGTCATACGACTGCTGTAGGCATTAGAGATCTTAAGATGTAATCTTGATTCTAGTGGGAGTTTTAGTTTTATTTTAGTTATAATAAGATGCTCATGTAAACATTCTTTTGGATATGTTTAATGAAATTTGATTTCAGTATTATTTATTGTGATCTAAATAATGGTCCCAAAATAAGTTTATGTCATATTATAGGTCATCAAGTTGAGGACTTGATCATGAAACCCTATAAGTCATAAATGACATAAATTATGTTGTCCCTAGTCGAGGTTGTCAAAGTGGGACAATGACAACCGCGAGAGACTAGATTGTGAGGTGACTGTTGGCTAAGTTTCATGGAGCCAATGATATGATTATCGCAGTCAGTCACATAGATATATGTTGGTGAACATATGATCGGACATGACCCGCCAATGAGAAGTCTACAAGATAGTTATATCTGTGTCATAAGAAGTTCTCATTACGACTATAGAGTATAGTCCTTAGACCTGAGTTCATCATGCTTTCTTGCATATGAATTGGTACACTTTGACTTTGTCAAACGTCGATCCGTAACTGGCGACTATAATGGCACTGTTCAAGTATATCATGAAATGTGCGTTGAAATAGGGATGGAACAAGATGGGATTTGTCCCTCCTGAATAACAGGAGATAAATATCTCAGGGCCTATCGAAGATTTAATACTGAGAAATGTGTGGCCGCACTCAAACAAATTGTAGTTCAGTTGTTTGTAATGTTCAGTATGAGATCAGGAGTTCGATAAACATGATGTTGGCTTAATAAGGATGACACCAATCTTGCCTTATGCCAAATCGAGATATAGAGACAAAAGGATTATAGGAATTGATTATTCCAGTACAAGTGGGAGATTGTTGGGATAGTGTCCTGAAATCACACTTGTACTCACTCCTGATGATAGTTGTGTGTCGAGATCAGATATTCGTATAATACTGGGCGGTTGCAATGTTTTGCTAGAAGCCTCTTGCAATCTGTAAGTTGTAGACTTACTGCCAGTATTATATGATCCTATAGGGTCACACACCTAAGCAAACTGGAAGCTTAAATATGGGAATGATCATGTTAATATGTATTGGATACACATTGATACCGAGTATATGGTGGTGTGTCGATCGACACAGTATGTGTGTCGGTCGACACAGATCGGGTTTCGAAATAGACGTTTCGATTTTATGACTAAAACGAGTCGGCCCGTTTTGAGTGATTCTAGGTCTTAATAAATCAATGAGTTTCGACTTGGAATTGTAGCCGTCGTCTTTTTCTTGACAGAGAAAGCAGAAACACCAAAACTTAGAAATCCCAAAGATCCGGCACTAGCATCCCGGTTTCCAGGTTTGTGTGCGTGTGTATCTGGTAGAGGCGAAGCATCTGAGTCGCTTACTGATCTCGTCACCAATCATTCCGCTGCCAGTTCAAGGTAAGAACGAGGTTGATAATTTCAATACAACGAACCCTAGATCCTAGGCGATCCAACAGGTCTTCACTGTTGGAGGAAATGTGGTTAGCTGGAGGTCAAGTCTTCAGAAGGTGGTTGCTCTTTCCACAACTGAGGCTGAGTATATGGCGTTAACAGAAGCAGCTAAAGAAGCTGTATGGTTAGGAGGTTTTTTGAAGGAACTGGGATTTCACCAAGAGATGGTAGATATTCACTGTGACTCGCAGAGTGCCATTGGCTGGCCAAGAACGCGGTTCATCACGAACGTACTAAACACGTACCAGTCAAGTTTTATTTCATCCGAGACTTAATCACTGATAGGATTGTTCAAGTTCTAAAGATTGCTACAGCCTACAATCCTGCTGACATCTGCACAAAAGATCTGCCAGTAAGGAAGTTTCAAGAAGCTTTGCAGCTACTTAGAGTGACAGAACATTAAGCGAGGTGGTGCTCACGATCAAAAGCTGGGAGGGTTTTCTCAGGAAGATATGAAGCTGGGTGGGTTTTCTCAGGAAGGTATGAAGCTGGAGGTTATCCAGGATGCTGCAAATATTTGCAGAAGATTGCATGGTTTTGTGCATATGGAAGAATGAGAGGAGTTGTCTCTCATGTCTCTCTTTGGATGGTTGTATCCAAAAGCAACTAGAACTAAGTGTAGAATAAGAGGACAAGGTGGAGATTTTATGATCATATGTCCATCTTATTAGGTGATCTCTCTCAAGGCTAAGACACTAGAGGAAGGACAGGGTCTTGACCTGAATAGGTGTTGACCCGAGTCATGTGCATTACACGTGACTCACTCTTTATGTAAACAGCTGAAGTATAAATCTGTAGCTCCTTCCTAGAGTCGATGTAACAAGTCGATCTGAATCTTGTAACAGACGATCTTGACACCATTGTAGAGAGAGAGAAGCTCGGGTTTGAGCTGTTTTAGTGCATTGCTAACAAGGTCATCCCCGGTGAGGATAACTGCTTCTCATATTGAGGAGTGAGGTGAACACCGGGTGAAAAAATCTCTATGTGTCTTCCCTTACTGTTCTTCTTCGTATTCTTGCTTATGTCGATCGATTAGAATCTGGTTAGGGTGAGCTATAAGGAGCTTAAGTCTCACAATCTTCTCTGTAAAAAAAAAGAAAAGAGAAGAAACATAGAGGAGAGGAAGAACTATTTGCCACATAGATAGATAAAACAAGGGAGAACGTTGGACAACCAATAGAGAGTAGAGATCGATGAATCCTTTAGCCTCAAGTCCATCTTAGAAGTAGTTTATCAGCAAACTTAGAGTTCTTATACTTCAGAGCCAAACACAGATTTCTGACCAGTTAGAGAATAATCTGATGAGTTGGACATAAGTTAAAGTAATAGCGCCTATTCCTTTCCTTCCAAATCTCATAGATTGAAGATTGCCACACTTGTATGATAGTAAACCAGAAGATCTTATCCGACCAAAGTGGGGATAACCACAAGATAATTTCATAATCGATAGCTTCTCTAAAACTCAAAACCTCACAACAAGGGTAAACTCCCACTCGAAAAAATATGATTCCTAGACTCAAGAGCATTTCCACAGAGAAATTATGCCCGCGGTTACGTAGATAATTGTTGGGATTATGTCCTGAAATCACGTTGTACTTACTCTAACGATAGTTGTATGTCGAGATCAGACATGTTGTATGATACTGGGCGGTTGCAATGTTTTGCTAGAAGCCTCTTGCAGTCTGTAAGTTGTAGACTTACTATCAGTATCATATGATCCTATAGGGTCACACACCTAAGCAACCTGGAAGCTTTGTTATGGGATTGATCATCATGGTGATGATCAAGATGATGTGTATTGGATACATATCAATATCGATTAAAGAGAGATTCCGAGACTGATGTTTTGGTTTATGACATAGATTTTTCGGTTAAACCCGTAATATGGTTTAGTCATAACAGGTCATATATATAGGCCTATATGGTCGACCTGAACTAGAAGCCGTCAGTTTTCTTGATCAGAGAAAACAGAAAAACTCTCTCTTCGATTCCCAGATCCGGCACTAGCATCCCGAGTTTCCAGGTTGTGTGCGTGTGGACTACGGTAGAGGCGAGGCATCTGAATCGCTCCTGATCTTGTCTTACCTGATTCATCTTCCGCTGCCAGAACAAGGTAAACGCGAGATCCATGATTCAATTACTTAAACCCTGAGATCCTAGTCTCGGAATTTAGACTTAGGGTTGCCTAATCGGATTAGGAACTGCTAGGAATTCTAACAGTGGTATCAGAGCATTAGGGTTTTCCATTGAATCAACCTGTTTAATTGAATTTGATGATTTAGATTCGCAAACTAGGTTGTTTGATTAAGAACAGGTGAGACCGATCTAATCGAAAAACGATTCTGTGTTTTCGCACAGTGTCGATCGACACACTAGGTGTGTCGGTCGACACAGAATTGTGAATTCGACAGAATCGGCGGCTAGGGTTTTTCGCGAAGAAAAATAAGAAAAGTTGTTGTGTCGATCGACACAGGTTAAGTGTCGGTCGACACAGAACAGATTCGGTCAAGTGTCGATCGACACAGGTTAGTTTCGGTCGACACAGACCTAGCGAATGGTTAATCGGTTTAATTGGATTGGACCGGTTATCATGCTTGGTTAAGTCCGAATAGATCGGTTTAAAAGGATGAATTGGTTCAATTGGATTGAACTGATTGTCTCAATTAGCATGAACCGATGGGTTAAATCAGTTTGATTGGATAAAACGGTTCAATTGAATTGGACCGGTTATCGCAATCAGTTAAAACTGGCTAAAACGGTTTAAATTGGATGAATTGATTCAATTGGATTGAACCAATTATCGCAATTAGTATAAACCGATTTGAATGGTTAAGATCAGTTTGATCTGATAAGTCGGTTAATTTGGATTGAACCGGTTATCAAAACTGTCTTCGGTTTAGGTCTATGTCGACCGTCACACATGGGTTGTGTCGATCGACATGACCGGTTCAAAAAAACCGGGTTAATTAGATTAATCGGTTATTAAAGTCCGGTTAAGTTTGGTGTTGTCGATCGACAGACATAGTCTGCGTCGATCGACACAGAGCTCGAAATTCTGGTTATTGAACCTTGAATTTGCAGAAACCAAACTAGACTTAAACCTTGATAAAAGTTTAGCTTCAATATGGTCAACTGTCAAGACTCATTTCATTGTGTGATGGTCTAGCCAAGAGCTTGGTGTCCACAATTAGGTGAGTAAGGCATGTAATTATGTTTATGGACTTGCGGTGCTTGACATCAACAATTACATGACCTAATAGATTGATTTGCTAACCTTTTAAAGTTTAGTTTCCTCAACTATACATCAAGTGACCTTGATGTCTTGCCCAATCTCGTCTCCTGTCAAGACTCGGTTCATTGTTGGATAGTCTTGGAGTCCTTGGTATCCACAGTGACATGAGCAAGGCAGGTGTTCATTGATAGACTCGCAGTGCGAGTGTCAATGATCACAAGACAGAAGAGATTGTTTTACTTGACTGGGCTATCAGAAGTTCTGGGCCCAGAGACATCAGAGTAGATGAGACATGGATTGTCTTATCTGCGACCAAGAGTTGTACTGGGTACAATTAGCAATGATTTGCTTACCTAAATAACTAAATTTTGGGTGATGACGAGTCGTCCACTCAGAATTTGGTGAAGTGTGGATCTTGGATCATTATATTCATAGAGGAAACATTGTTTGAATATAATGCGAGTTTTCTTATTAGATAAGATTTCTCATGATATACATAACTAAATCTTTGTTTTTCTTGGATTTCAGCTTATGTCTATGACTACTTTCTCGTTGCGATCCGTCCTTGAGAAGGACAGGTTAAATGGATCCAACTTCCTGGATTGGTATCGGAATTTGAGATTAATTCTCAAGCAGGAGAGCAAGGACTATGTCCTTGAGAAAGCTCTTCCAGAAAGGCTTGGCACCAATCGCTCGAATGCAGTATATGATGCTTGGAATAAGCATTATATTTATGTGGTAGATGTGTGTGGTCTGATGCTGGCTACCATGAACTCGGACTTGAAGAGTCAATACGAGAACGTGGAGTTGCCAATAGAGATGATCACCAGCCTGAAACTGAAGTTTCAGGATCTAGCACGAGTTGAGAGATTCCAGATGGTGAAGTCTCTCACTGGGTGCAAGCTACCAGAGGATGCTCCAGTAAGTCCTCATGTCATTAAAATGATGGGTTACATTGATAACCTGGGGAGACTGGATTGTCCTGTCAGCTTGGAGTTGGCTACAGACATCATTCTGCAGTCACTGCCGTCAAGTTATGATAAGTTCATAAAGAACTATATCAAGAAAGGCTTGACGAAGACGTTGACTGAGCTGCATGGCATGCTCAAGATAGCAGAGCAGAACATCAAAAAGGGTAAAAGATTTGAAAGATCTTGTATAGACAAGGGTGAAGGCAAGGCCGTTCAGATTTGGAATCGGGATAAGCCTGTGTCATCTTTTAAGCCCAAGTCAGGCCCATCTGATGTTGATAAATGCTGCTACTGTAAAGAGTTTGGGCATTGGAAGAGAAATTGCATTAAATTCTTGGAAGATTCACAAGAGATGGAGAAGATGTATGGTACTTCTTCTTCAGGTATTGTATTATTGTTTCAAGTTCTACGTTAGTATTGGATACTAGTTGTGGTACTGATATTTTTTTTTTTTGAAATATGCAGGACACAAGCGACAGTAGAACGTTGAAGAGAGGACAAGTGGAACTGCGTGTCTGGTATGAAGCAATGGTTGCTACATGATCCGTAGAGATTCTCCACTTGTAGGAGCCTTTCATACTTGGTTTTAGAAATTAAGTAATTGCTACTATGTATCTGCCTTGTGCAGAGATGTCTTTCATATTCTTGTAAGAATTTGGATGTTTTTCATTTTGATAAAAGACAAGTTTTGTTCTTTGGATCTTAATGAAATATTATTTGGTAGCACCCCATTTAGAATGGGTTTTATATCTTAAGCCAATGTACGATTGAACATATAACGTAAATACCAAACAGTTTAAGTCTGATGACTTGAACGCAATTTTTCCTTAGCACAGTCGTTTTGACCACATAGAGTGAAGCGGATTCAGGAATTCCATAGTTTTGGAGTCATTTGATTATTAATCATATGAGGTATGAATTCTGCTCACTGGGCCAAATGACTAAGGCCTTTTTAGCAGAGCTAAAAGAAAACGGGCCAGAGGCTTATTGAGCCTTACACACACTGATGTATGCAGACCGATGAGCATAAGTGCCAGAGGAAATCTTCTGTACTTCATTACCTTTATTGATGACTTCAGTAAGTATGTATGTGAATGAAGTATAGATTCGATTTGACAGAAGTATTAAGATCCTCGATTAGATCGCGGAAGAAAATACTTGAGTCAAGAATTGGGTGATCATCTGAGAGAATCGGATCTTATTAGATATGCTCCGATTAATGATGAGTCACATGAATCTTCCATAATCATTTAAGAATACATTCTAAAATGTCTGTCTTTGCGCAGAAAAGGTTTTCAATCAGAATCAATTGAAAGATACCACATTGGATGTGGACTGGAAGTTTTTCAAGTAAGTTGTTTCTGATAATTTGGGGATGATAGCTGATTAGCTTGAACCCAAACCTGATCAGTTCTACCTCGCTGGTTGTCCTAGGGAAACCGAGGCTTACTACTTTTATACCCAATCCGAGAACAAAGTTTTATTGCCTGGAAATGTGTCTTTTGAGAAATATTATACTTTCCAAAAGGAACAGTGGGAGTAAAAGTACACATCGAAGAAATTCGATAAACACAGGAGGCTGCTCAACCTGTTGAGGGAGAGCAGCGGTGAGATCTACAAAGTGCTGTAGGATCTACACCTGTGGAGCCTGAAATTCGCAGATCCGAAAGGATCCGTCACTAACTCGAGAGTGATTTCTCGTAGCCGATTGTCGTGATCTGTTGATCATTGAAAAGTGACGAGCATGCGAAATTAAAGAAGCGATGGTGAGCCCCAACTCCGAAAATTGGCTGGGTATGCATGTTAGCTTCACCGATCCATTTCTGGATTGAAGCAAACATCTTGGAGTTGGAATCAACATTCTGATAATGTGGTCAAAAGTTTTGACTTGATCAGAAAAAGAAATGAAACCATGCGTTTACAAGAAGACTAGTGGGAGCGTAATTGCAATTCTCACACCGTATGTACATAATGTACTTAATCTCATGAACGACGTTTCGTCGGTTAAGTCTTGTGAGACATGGGTCGGAAGTCAAATTTGAACAAAAGACATGGGAGTAGCCTCGTGAATTATTGGAATAAGAATCTATTGATATAGATTGGATAGGCTAATTGGATCGTGTCAGAATCCTTATATAGATAAGGTGTTGGACAGTTCCAATATGCATGATTCCAAGAATGGCTTCACACCAAAGGTCTTATGGCAATAAATCTTAGCAAGATGAAGTGTTTTGAACACGTACTGAGCTATTATTAATGAGTGTGATTGCTTATGTTGTTGCAATAGAATCCATCATGAATGCCATATATTGCGCTCGTCTAGATGCAGCTTACGCATAAAGCAAGACGAGAAAATACCAACATGTTCCGGTAAAAGTCGCTGAACAGTTTCCAGAAATATACCAAGTGTTTGAGAAACACTAAGGATAGGTTCGTGGTGAACTGAGGAAGTGACGAACCAGTTGAAAGTAGTTAGACGGACAAAGACGATTCCCGGTTCCTACCTGGAATGTCTCTTTGTCTGAATTGCGGTGCTATCTGTTGGAAGGGCTCCAAGCAGTGGACCGTAGAATAGTGCTTTTATCTGAATGGCGGTGTGGTTTGTTGGAATTGTTTCAAGCAAAAACACCGCAATCTCTCCCACAACCTAAGCACGAGATTTATTCTGTTGCTGTAGGTATAAGATATCTGAACAGATGATCTTGATTCCAGTGGGAGTTATTTTAGTTATGTTATAATCTTTATATAAACATGCTATGGCAATGTTTGTGTAAGTTAAAACTGACATCGGTATTATTTAATTATTGGATAATTAAGTAATGGTCCCAAAGTATTTTATGTTCATTTTATAGGTCATCAAGTTGAGGACTTGATCATGAAACCCTATAAGTAAAAGATTACATAAATTATGATTGTCCCTAGTCGAGATTGTCAAAGTGGGACACTGACAACCGCTAGAGACTAGCTTGTGAGGTGACTGTGAAGGATTATGTGTGTTCATTGGTGTAATTGTCAGGTTACAACCTAGCACATAATCAACTAGGATCTAGGTGATTTGCAGTTGAATCATAAACAGATCAGAATCATTACCTTATGATTGCAGCGGATTGATCAAAGGAATGAAGAGATCACAGAGAGCTGATGATAACCGGCTCCTCCTAGGTATCCACACGCTTACAAGCTACTGGATCAGGCTGCTAGACCAAGTTGGAATCAACAGAGAGAGAGGATGACGGCTGGCTGTCAAAATCGCAGAGCCTTAGGGCTAATGGCGCCTCTCCTCTTCCTTATATGGGCCCAAGTGATTAAACTAATGGCCTATTAGGCTATTGGGCCCAAGACCCAAATCAGACAAAATAACTGTATTTTGTCTGGCCCATTTCTCTGTACAAATACAGTAAATGCCTTGCATCTTACCGTATTATTTCCATTTAACTTTCCCGTTAGCTATGGTGTGTGACCCTTTGGGATCATACAATACTGGTAATAAGTCCTAAACTTATAGATCATGAGCGGGCTCTAGCAAGTCATCATGATCACCCAGTATTTATGACTTATGTCTGATCTCGACACTTATCATACTTTCTAGAGATAGTACAGTAGATTTCAGGACATTCCCAACAATCTCCCACTTGTACTGGAATCCTACATTCCCTAATCCTTTTGTCTCAATATCTCGATCTGGCATAAGGCAAGATGCGTGTCATCCTTATATAGCCAGACCATGTTCATCGGACCAGATTTGATACTGACAATGCAAACGACTTGGGCAAGTCCGTTTGGGAGTGGCCACTCTCTTACCAGCTATCAAGTCTCCGATTGGCCTAGAGATATTACCTCCGTTAAACGGCAGGGACAAATCCCATCTTGTTCCATCACTATGAACTACACACTTCATAATACACCCAACCAAGGTCCTTATAGCTCCCAGTTACGAAACAGCGTTAGACAATGATCAAAGCGCATCACTCCATGTGCAGCCACATGCATGCGAACTCAGGTCTAAGGACTATACTCTATAGTCGTATATGAGAACCTCTTATGACACAGATATTAATATCTTGTAGAGTTCTCATCAGCGGGCCATGTCCGGTCATATGCTCCCCTACATATACCTATGTGTCGACTTTGATGCCGCGCATCTATGACCCCTCGAAACTTGGTCATAAGTCTCAACACACTCTAGTCTCCAGTGGTTGTTGGTGTTCCAATTTCAGCAACCTTCGACTATGGACATTATGATTTATGTCATTTCGTTAAATATGGGGTTTCAGGATCAAGTCTACTCATGTACTTCGATGGCCCATATATAATGACATGAATCATTTTGGAACGATTATTTTATGTCACAGCTAAAAATAATCCAGAAATAAAAATTTCATTAACATTTAAAAATGTTTACATGAACCAATCAAAATAACTAAAATAAAGCCCTCACAACTCCCACTCAAAAAGAGATTACATTTGAATATCTCTAATTCCTACAGCAGCAGTATGCAACTCGTGCTTAGGTCTCGGGAGTGGCTTTGTCAACGGGTCAGCCACGTTCTCATCAGTGGGAACTCTGCTAACCATCACTTCACCTCTATTCACTATATCACGAATCAGGTGATACCTTCTCATAATATGTTTGGATTTCTGATGATGTCTCGGTTCCTTGGCTTGAGCAATTGCACCATTGTTGTCACAATACAGTGCCAGAGGCTCAGTGGCATTTGGGAATACACCGAGTTCAATCAAGAAGTTCCTTATCCAAACTCCTTCCTTCGCAGCTTCTGAAGCAGCGATGTATTCAGCTTCATTTGTGGAATCTGCCACGGTGCTCTGCTTGGAGCTCTTCCAACTTACTGCACCGCCATTCAGACAGAAGATGTAACCAGACTGTGACCGGAAATCATCTTTATCTGTCTGAAAACTTGCATCCGTGAATCCACTCATTTCAAGCACTTCACTTCCTCCGTAAACCAAGAACTTATCCTTCGTATTCCTTAAATACTTCAGGATATTCTTTACGGCAATCCAGTGATTCTCACATGGATTAGACTGGTACCTACTCGTCATGCTCAGTGCATAAGCAACATCAGGACGAGTACAGATCATGGCATACATGATAGATCCTATAGCCGAAGCATAAGGAATCCTACTCATGCGCTTAAGCTCATCAGGTGTTTTAGGACACTGATCCTTGCTTAGTGTAGCACCATGTATCATTGGCGTGAACCCCTTCTTGGATTTATCCATTCCGAATCGATGCAGGATTTTGTCTATATAAGCATCTTGACAAAGTCCAATCAGCTTTTTAGATCTTTCTCTAAAGATTCGGATTCCAAGAACATACGCGGCTTCACCCATGTCCTTCATGGAAAAACAACTTCCCAGCGAGTCTTTAACAGACTTCAGCATTGGAATATCATTTCCAAGAAGCAATATGTCATCGACATATAGGATAAGAAACGCCACTTTGCTCCCACTAGTTTTCTTATACACACATTGTTCTTCTTTGTTTCTGATGAAGTCAAAGTTCTTTATTGCTTCATCAAAACGAAGATTCCAACTCCTCGATGCTTGCTTCAATCCATAAATGGATTTGTGAAGCTTGCATACTTTCTCAGCATTCTTAGGATCAATGTAACCGTCAGGCTGTGTCATGTACACATCCTCCTCCAAGATTCCATTCAGGAAGGCGGTTTTCACATCCATCTGCCAAATCTCATAATCATAATAAGCGGCAGTTGCTAGGAGAATCCGAATTGATTTCATCATGGCCACTGGTGAATAGGTTTCATCATAGTCTATACCATGAATTTGCTTGAAACCTTTCGCCACCAACCTGGCCTTGTAAATCTGGACATTTCCATCCATGTCAATCTTCTTCTTGAAGATCCATTTACACTCGATGGCTTTAGCACCAGCGGGTAAATCAACAGACATGGAGTCCATCTCGGATTCAGTGGCTTCACGCCACCTTAAGGAGTCAGGGCCCATCATGGCTTCTGCAAAGTTCGAGGGTTCATCACCGTCAATGATCAAAAGATCATGGCAATTAGTCACGAGGAATCCCTGATATCTATCGGGTTCGTGACGGATCCTTCCGGATCTTCGAACTTCAGGTACTGCAGGTTCAGGTTCTATTACAACTTCATGTAATTCATCCTGCTGTTCTTCCTCATTAGGTTGAACAGGTTCCTGTCCTTCTTGAATTTCATCAAGTTGTACCTTACTCCCACTATCTTTCTTAGAGAGAAATTCCCTCTCAAGAAAAGTGCAATCCCGAGCAACAAAGATCTTGTTCTCGGATCGCAGATAGAAGTAATAAGCCTTGGTATCCCTAGGATAACCAATGAAGTAGCATTTGTCAGATTTTGGTGTAAGCTTGTCTGAGATTAATCTTTTGACATAGGCTTCACAACCCCAAATTCTGAGAAAAGACATTGCTGGAGCTTTTCCAGTCCATAACTCATATGGTGTCTTTGCTACTGCTTTTGATGGCACTCTGTTCAGTGTGAACGTTGCGGTCAGCAAAGCATATCCCCAAAGGGATATAGGAAGGTCTGTGTGACTCATCATGGATCGGACCATATCTAACAATGTTCGATTCCTTCTCTCAGACACACCATTCCACTGAGGTGTTCCAGGAGGTGTGAGTTGGGAGATGATCCCACACTCACTCAGATGATCACGGAATTCCTGGCTCAAGTATTCTCCTCCTCGGTCCGACCGAAGAGCCTTAATACTTTTACCAAGCTGGTTCTGTACTTCATTCTGGAATTCTTTGAACTTCTCAAAGGTTTCCGACTTATGTTTCATCAAGTAGACATATCCATATCTACTGAAATCATCAGTGAATGTAATGAAGTACTGATAGTTTCCTCTAGCATTTGTGGACATTGGGCCACACACGTCAGTATGTATCAGGCCCAATAGTTCACTGGCCCTTTCTGTAGGTTTATTAAAAGGGGCCCGTGTCATTTTGCCCATTAGGCAAGATTCGCATTGCTCACAAGACTCAAAGTCAAATGAGCCCAAGAGTCTATTTGTATGGAGCCTCTTGACGCGTTTCTCACTAATGTGCCCCAAACGACAATGCCAGAGAAACGTTTCATTTTCTTCGTTAGATTTGAACCGTTTTGTATTAATGTTATATACTGGAGCAGATTGATCCAGCATGTACAGCCCATTAATAAGAGGGGCACAGCCATAGAACATATTATTGAGATTAAAGGAACACAATTTATTCTTAATAGAAAAATCAAATCCTTGCAAATCCAATAATGAAACTGAAATGATATTTCTGCTTATAGCAGGTACAAAATAACAATTCTCAAGTTCTAAAATCAATCCAGAAGGTAAAGACAACAAGTAAGTGCCAACGGCCAGTGCTGGAACCTTCGCTCCATTGCCAACCCGTAACTCTACTTGCCCTTGCTTCAACCTTCTACTGTTGCTGAGCGCCTGCATATTAGTACAAATATGAGCCCCACATCCAGTATCTAATACCCAAGTGGTATTATCAGAAGTAGTAGTATTTACTTCAATAACAAAAATACCTGAAGCAGTAGTCTCCAAGGACTTCTTCTTCTTCTTCAGACTTTCCTAGTATTTCTTACAGTCCCTGCGATAATGCCCTGCCTCTTTGCAAAAGTGGCAGATATCAGAAGGCCCAGCTTTAGACACGGGCTTGGGCTTGGCCTTTTCGACTGCCTTGCCCTTTCCCTTGTCTGCAGCAGATTTCTTGAAACCCTTGCCCTTCTGCACCATGAGTACAGACGGCTCCTTGGCCTTCTTCAGAACGATATCACAAGCAAGCTCTTGGCTTATAGGACAGTCGAGTCTAGTCAAATGATCGAGATAACCCATCATTTTCAGAACATGTGGACTCACTGCTGCATCCTTAGCCATTTTACAGTCCAAGAGATTCTTTACAGTTTGGAATCTCTCTGTACGAGCCTGCTCCTGAAACAACGCTTTCAGGTTTGCCATCAGTTCCATGGGACAAGTCAGGCCTTCCCACTGCATCTTCAGTTCGGGAGCCATTGTCGCCAACATTAGGCAAACCACGTCATTAGCATCTGAAGAATGCGTATCCCAAGCATTCTTCACAGCTTGTGCGGCATTATTCGCAGGTCTAGGGGAGAGAACTCTTTCAAGGACATAAGCCTTCTTCTCCTGCCTGAGCACAAGTCTCAGGTTCCTGGACCAGTTCAGGAAGTTTGATCCGTTCAGTTTGTCCTTCTCAAGGGCAGACCGGATCGAGAAAGTGTTTTGTGTTGTTGTGCTTGACATAGCTGAAATTATGAGACAATAGAGTTTTAGTTATTTAGTTCATAAAAGAGTAATCTTAAAAACTTATAAGAAAACTCGCATTGCATTCAAAATTTCTTTGTTTAACCTCATAAGAATGCAATGATTCCGAGACCCATGTTCAACTAAAACCAAAATGGGCCACTGGCCGTCACCCGGAATTAGCTTTACTTGGTAAGCATGCACACAGCTAGTTATATCTTTATAACTCTCGGTTGTGGATTGGACCCAAGGCCCAATTCACCAGATGTCTCAAGGCCCGGGACTCCCGATGGCCCAGTCAAGGAAACCAATCTCTTACAGCCAAATAATCACTAAAGTCTGGGACTCCCAATGAAATTAGTGACTATATACTACTTTACTTACGCAAAAACAGACACCTCACACTGTAAGCCATATCTGTAATTGAATAAGCGTTAAGTAGCTGACAAGATTTGGGCAAGACATCCAAGCTTGATATTGGTTTTGAGGATTTTAGGTTTTCTTTCCAAAAATAGAAGATTACTATTTTGGGAAACTTACTTATTTTAGAAACTTTCTAAATTTAGAAATATACTAAAAATAGAAATTTCTAATTTAATATTTTATTAAAGTTTTCGGTTGGGTCACAAATTATAGGCCCAATTCTTGGCCCAAGACCACAGAATTCCAATTGGCCCAATAATTTGACATAACCGAGTCGGTTCATTAATTCTGGTCCAAGACCAAATTAACTACTAAATCCAACTGGTTATTTACTAAACCAGACCAGCTCTAAATTATTTGGTCCAACCAAATCAAACTTAGACCAGCCTTCGGTTTAGGTTAAAATTCAATTTTTTTTGAATTTAAATCCGGTTTAACCAGAAATTAAATAATACCAATTGTATTAAATAATTTCCAGCAAACCGCGATTTGGGTTAACCGCTTGAACCATAATTATTCAATGATTGATTTTGACTTTTCCAAATCGATAATTGTTTTTGACTTTACCAATTCGATTATGACATTCAAATAAGACAAAATCATGATCCTTAACAAACCTTAACAAATCGTATCATAACAAACACATGAAGACAAAAACGATTTTGTCATTTTTCAAATTCAACAATCGATTATGCTATTAACAAACCAAACACGTTTGAACCTCATTCACTTAAAGACAAACAATCAAATCGATTCTCTTATGATTGCACAAAGTCAACAAGCGAATGATTGTCTCATGATTGAAATCAATGACGACAAAATCAAGCTTTAACAAATTAAACCAATCGAATTCTTAATTATAAGACAAAATCATCTTTCTGATACATACCAAGCAATGTCATCATGCGATTTCATATTAGGGTTTTACAAGTTCTAATCAAATTTCTTAAGCCAAATTCGATTCTTAACATTAAAACAACCTAAATATGATCCAAACAGCAAAAACCTAACGACCTAGGCTCTGATACCACTGAAGGATTATGTGTGTTCATTGGTGTAATTGTCAGGTTACAACCTAGCACATAATCAACTAGGATCTAGGTGATTTGCAGTTGAATCATAAACAGATCAGAATCATTACCTTATGATTGCAGCGGATTGATCAAAGGAATGAAGAGATCACAGAGAGCTGATGATAACCGGCTCCTCCTAGGTATCCACACGCTTACAAGCTACTGGATCAGGCTGCTAGACCAAGTTGGAATCAACAGAGAGAGAGGATGACGGCTGGCTGTCAAAATCGCAGAGCCTTAGGGCTAATGGCGCCTCTCCTCTTCCTTATATGGGCCCAAGTGATTAAACTAATGGCCTATTAGGCTATTGGGCCCAAGACCCAAATCAGACAAAATAACTGTATTTTGTCTGGCCCATTTCTCTGTACAAATACAGTAAATGCCTTGCATCTTACCGTATTATTTTCATTTAACTTTCCCGTTAGCTATGGTGTGTGACCCTTTGGGATCATACAATACTGGTAATAAGTCCTAAACTTATAGATCATGAGCGGGCTCTAGCAAGTCATCATGATCACCCAGTATTTATGACTTATGTCTGATCTCGACACTTATCATACTTTTTAGAGATAGTACAGTAGATTTCAGGACATTCCCAACAGACTGTTGACTAAGTTTCATGGAGTCAATGATATGAGTATCACAGTCAGTCACATAGATATATGTTGGTGAACATATGATCGGACATGACCCGCTAATGAGAACTCTACAGGATAGTTATATCTGTGTCATGAGAGTTTCTCATTACGACTATAGAGTATAGTCCTTAGACCTGAGTTCATCATGCTTTCTAGCATATGAATTGGTGCGCTTTAACCTTGTCAAACGTCGTTCCGTAACTGGCGGCTATAAAGGCATTTCTTAGGCGTATCATGAAGTATGTGTAGAAACAGGGATGGAACAAGATGGGATTTGGCCCTCTTATATAACAGGAGATAAATATCTCAGGGCCCATCGAAGATTTGATACTGAGAAAATGCATGGCCGTGCTCAAACGAGGTGATTGTCAGTCGTTTGTTTTTATCAGTATATATATCAGGATTTCGATGAACATGATATTGGCTATAATAAGGATGACACAGTCTCTTGCCTTATGCAATACCAAGATATAGAGACGAAAGGATTATAGGAATAGATGATTCCAGTACAAGTGGGAGATTGTTGGGATTATGTCCTGAAATCACGTTGTACTTACTCTAACGATAGTTGTATGTCGAGATCAGACATGTTGTATGATACTGGGCGGTTGCAATGTTTTGCTAGAAGCCTCTTGCAGTCTGTAAGTTGTAGACTTACTATCAGTATCATATGATCCTATAGGGTCACACACCTAAGCAACCTGGAAGCTTTGTTATGGGATTGATCATCATGGTGATGATCAAGATGATGTGTATTGGATACATATCAATATCGATTAAAGAGAGATGTGTCGATCGACACAGTTGGTGTATCGATCGACACAGGGTCGAATCCGAGACTGATGTTTCGGTTTATGACATAGATTTTTCGGTTAAACCCGGAATATGGTTTAGTCATAACAAGTCATATATATAGGCCTATATGGTCGACCTGAACTAGAAGCCGTCAGTTTTCTTGATCAGATAAAACAGAAAAACTCTCTCTTCGATTCCCAGATCCGGCACTAGCATCCCGACTTTCCAGGTTGTGTGCGTGTGGACTACGGTAGAGGCGAGGCATCTGAATCGCTTCTGATCTTGTCTTACCTGATTCATCTTCCGCTGCCAGAACAAGGTAAACGCGAGATCCATGATTTAATTACTTAAACCCTGAGATCCTAGGCTCGGAATTCAGACTTAGGGTTGCCTAATCGGATTAGGAACTGCTAGGAATTCCAACAATAACCGGTGTCTGAACCGCAATCAAATCGGCTAACCATAAATCGCAACTGTGTCGACCGATGCACTATGTGTGTCGATCGATGCAGTGCGATTTTGTCTTTTTCTCAGGCTTTTGAACACACCAAAGAAGAAAATCAAAAACACCAAATCAAAACGAAAAATGAAAAGAAAAATGAACCTAACAGTGGGTTGCCTCCCACTCAGCGCTTGTTTAAGGTCATTAGCTTGACCTTTCAGCAGAATCAGGTAGAGGGTGCATTAGCCAGAGGCAAAATCTGACCTCTCGGAATCTCGGCCTTAGCCTAATAATGCTTCACCCTCTGTCCATTTACAGTGAATTATTTACCTTCCTGGCTGATTAGAACGACAGCTCCATAAGGACGTACTTCCTTGATTGTGAAAGGACCAGACCACCTTGATTTCAGCTTTCCTGGAAACAATTGCAAACGAGATTTATTCTGTTGCTGTAGGTATAAGATATCTGAACAGATGATCTTGATTCCAGTGGGAGTTATTTTAGTTATGTTATAATCTTTATATAAACATGATATGGCAATGTTTGTGTAAGTTAAAACTGACATCGGTATTATTTAATTATTGGATAATTAAGTAATGGTCCCAAAGTATTTTATGTTCATTTTATAGGTCATCAAGTTGAGGACTTGATCATGAAACCCTATAAGTAAAAGATTACATAAATTATGATTGTCCCTAGTCGAGATTGTCAAAGTGGGACACTGACAACCGCTAGAGACTAGCTTGTGAGGTGACTGTTGACTAAGTTTCATGGAGTCAATGATATGAGTATCACAGTCAGTCACATAGATATATGTTGGTGAACATATGATCGGACATGACCCGCTAATGAGAACTCTACAGGATAGTTATATCTGTGTCATGAGAGTTTCTCATTACGACTATAGAGTATAGTCCTTAGACCTGAGTTCATCATGCTTTCTAGCATATGAATTGGTGCGCTTTAACCTTGTCAAACGTCGTTCCGTAACTGGCGACTATAAAGGCATTTCTTAGGCGTATCATGAAGTATGTGTAGAAATAGGGATGGAACAAGATGGGATTTGTCCCTCCTATATAACAGGATATAAATATCTCAGGGCCCATCGAAGATTTGATACTGAGAAAATGCATGGCCGTGCTCAAACGAGGTGATTGTCAGTCGTTTGTTTTTATCAGTATATATATCAGGATTTCGATGAACATGATATTGGCTATAATAAGGACGACACAGTCTCTTGCCTTATGCAATACCAAGATATAGAGACGAAAGGATTATAGGAATAGATGATTCCAGTACAAGTGGGAGATTGTTGGGATTATGTCCTGAAATCACGTTGTACTTACTCTAACGATAGTTGTATGTCGAGATCAGACATGTTGTATGATACTGGGCGGTTGCAATGTTTTGCTAGAAGCCTCTTGCAGTCTGTAAGTTGTAGACTTACTATCAGTATCATATGATCCTATAGGGTCACACACCTAAGCAACCTGGAAGCTTTGTTATGGGATTGATCATCATGGTGATGATCAAGATGATGTGTATTGGATACATATCAATATCGATTAAAGAGAGATGTGTCGATCGACACAGTTGGTGTATCGATCGACACAGGGTCGAATCCGAGACTGATGTTTCGGTTTATGACATAGATTTTTCGGTTAAACCCGGAATATGGTTTAGTCATAACAAGTCATATATATAGGCCTATATGGTCGACCTGAACTAGAAGCCGCCAGTTTTCTTGATCAGAGAAAACAGAAAAACTCTCTCTTCGATTCCCAGATCCGGCACTAGCATCCCGACTTTCCAGGTTGTGTGCGTGTGGACTACGGTAGAGGCGAGGCATCTGAATCGCTTCTGATCTTGTCTTACCTGATTCATCTTCCGCTGCCAGAACAAGGTAAACGCGAGATCCATGATTCAATTACTTAAACCCTGAGATCCTAGGCTCGGAATTCAGACTTAGGGTTGCCTATGTAGGAATTTCTAGCAGTTCTAATCAGGATTAGAAACCCTAGTCTGAATTCCGAGCCTAGGATCTAAGGTTCATATAATTGAATCTATGGGATCTCAGATTTACCTGGTGATTTGCAGCGGAAGTATTAGCAGATAATCGAGATCACGAAGCGCCTCAAATGCTGCGCCTCTACTGGTATCCACACGCACACAAACTGGACTGCAGGGATGCTAGTGCCTTACAGAGATCTAATCTCCAGAGAGGTTTCTTTCTATGTTCTGGTGGCTGTGAATTAGGTTAGTTGTGAGTTTAGGTCAACCATATATCTGTTGGAATTATGTCCAGTAATCTCTGTACTGTCTCTAGAAAGTAAGAGTATGTCAATGATCAGACATAAGTCATATAATACTGGGGGTCATGATGGCTTGCTAGAGTCCGCTCATGATCTATAAGTCTTGGACTTATTGCCTTTATTATATGATCCCATATGGGTCACACGCCTAAGCTAACAGGAAACTATGAAGGAACGGTTCAGCAGATGTACGGTAAAAGTGCTAGGCATTTACTGTGCTTGGAGAGATAGAAGGGCCTGATTAAATCCAAGGGATTTAATCAGACTGGGAATTGGGCCCAAAAGCCCAACAGAACTAGAGAAGGGTTTTATAATTAAAACCAGACCTAGCTCTTTTTTCCCAGCCAACTTCTGCGCCTCCCTCTCTCTCTCTCTGCGCCTCTCTCCTCTCGGTCTAGCAGCCAATTTCCTGCAGTGTGCGTGTGTGAGCCTTTGGAGGAGCTATCTCTTGGTGGTTCTGCTGATCTCTGACCCGTACCTCTTCTTCCGCTGCAAAACAAGGTAACAGGCGAGATCCTTTATGATTCTAGCAAGAGAACCTAGATCTGGCATGTTTAGTAGGATCAATTAATCTGATGAATTGAACCAGGAAATACTAAACGAATCCTTCAGTGGTATCAGAGCCAGGTTCTGTTAGGATTTCTTGTTAGAATCATGTTTAGGTTGTTTAGAAGTGTTTGAATCAATCTATGATAAGAAAACACTTAAGAAACAAAGAATTAAAACCTAAACTAAATAAAATCGCATGATCCAATCTATATTGAATTGGTATGCGTCGGAGTGTTGATCGGAAAGGATCACACGTCCGGATCGGTCAAGACGCACGAACCGATTGCATCATGGATCGAGTTGCGTGGTCGGATCGATCAGCTGGTGAACCGCGAGTGATGAACCGATCGGCCGAGCCGATCGCATGTATCGATCACGGATCGATGGCATGGATCGATGCGATCGCATCCAGCTCTCGTCGCGTCTCGACCCGACCACCGTCCCATCCCGTCTCGCCATCGTCCCGATCGATCGTCAGCGTCGCGGTTGTGATCGAGATGGACCGATCCCGGATCGCGTCCCGTCCCGTTCGTGTATCGCGTGATGCTTGCGGCTGGCCGATCGTGTCTCGTCTCGATCGCGAAGCTAGGTCACGACCGTGATCGGTTCGTGACCAATCGGTTCGGTTCGGTTAATGGTTCGGTTTAAAAATTTATTAAAACTTAATCGTCACGGTTTAATAAACAGACTTAATAAAATTTATTAAGTTCTGGTTAAACCGTGATAAGAAATCCAAAGTCGTAAAATTGGATTTAGTGCCTAAACCAGTGGTTTTCTAATTTGATTTGGTTGGACCAAATAAATTGAGAAAATCCGGTTTAGTAAATAACCGGTTGACAATTGTGGTCATCGTAGTAATTAATTTTGGTTGGACCAATTTTAATGAACCAGACCGGTTATGTCATTTAATTGGGCAATTGGGTTATGTCTTGGACATAGACAAATTCTTGGGCCATGGGCCAAGAAGTTAAAACAATTGGGCCAGTTATTTGAGTCTTTTTCTTCAGATTGAATTTAAAATTTTATTTAATAATTAAAATTTAATTTTAAATTAATCAGTTTCCCAAATCTGAAATTAGAAAGTTTCTTAGAATAGAAGTTTCTAGATTTGCATGTTTTGGATATTTAGGAAATTTCTATAGTTAGAAAGTTTCCAATTTTAGGAAGTTTCCAATTTTAGAAAGTTTCCAAAATTAGTAGGTTTCCAAAAATGGAAAGTTTCCAAAAATAGTAATCTTCTATTTTGGGAATGAAATTTTAAAATAAACCTACAAACCTCAAATAATATCAAGCGTTGGATGTCTTGTCCAGATTATGTCAGCTGTTGAAGCCCATTCAATCGTACACACGGCCTTACAGTGTGAGGGTGTCTATCTTTTGCGTGGGTAAGACAGTTTGTGATTCATTAATGTCATTGGGAGTCCCAGACATTAGTGATTACATGACTGTATAGTCTGGTTTTCTTGACTAGGCCATCGGGAGTCCCGGGCCTTGAGACATCAGAGTGGATTGGGCCTCGGGCCCAGATTCACAACCAAGAGTTATATCACGGATATAATTAGCCGAGATAGGGCTTACCGATATAAGCTAAGGTTGGGTGACGGCCAGTGGCCCACTTTGATCTTAGTTATATGTGGATCTTGGAATCATTATATTCTATTGAGGGTAACTAATGTTATTGAATATAATACGAGATTAATCATATTAAATATAATGCGAGATTAATCATATTGAACATATTAACTAAAATTATTTTATCTTAAATTTCAGTTATGACTAGCACAAACAATCAAAAACACTTTCTCGATCCGGTCTATCCTTGAGATGGACAAGCTGAACGGATCAAATTTCTTGACTTGGTCGCGGAACCTGAGGCTAGTCCTCAGGCAGGAGAGAAAGGACTATGTTCTTGAGAGAGCTCTCCCCGTGAGGATCGGGTCCAATGCCTCCCATGCAGTATATGATGCTTGGAATAAGCATTATAATGATGCGGTAGATGTGCGTGGTCTGATATTGGCTACCATGGACTCAGATTTGCTGAAGCAATATGAGAACATGGAGTCGCCAATAGAGATGATCAGCAGCCTGAAATTGAAATTTCAGGAGCAGGTAAGAGTGGAGAGATACCAGTTGGTTAAGTCTCTCACTAGCTGCAAGCTACCAAATGATCATCCAGTAAGTCCTCATGTCAGTAAAATGATGGGTTATATTGATAACCTGAGGAAACTGGATTATCCAGTTAGCCAAGAATTGGCAACTGAGATCATTCTGCAGTCACTGCCGTCAAGCTATGATAAGTTCAGAAGGAACTATATCAAGAAAGGCTTAACGAAGACGCTGACTGAACTGCATGATATGCTCAAGACAGTTGAGCCAAACGTGAAGAGTACCCTGTATAATCTCGTAATGGAGAAGGGTAGGTTTGTTAAACCTAGTACTGACAAGGGTGAAGACAAAGTTGTCCAGATTTTGAATCATGGCAAGCGTGTGTCTTCTGAGCCCAAGTCAGATACCTCTTACGTTGGTAAGTGCTGCTACTGTAAAGAGACAGGGCATTGGAAGAGAGATTGCATTAAATTCATGGAAGATGATGAGGAGTTGAAGTTGATGTATGAGACTACTTCCTCAGGTATTCATGTTATTACTTCAAGTTCTACCTTATAGGTATTGGATACTGGTTGTGGCACTGATATTTGTGATAATATGCAGAGCCTAAGCAACAGTAGAATGTTGAAGGAAGGACAAGTGGATCTACATGTCTGGAAGGAGCTATGAACGCTGCCTCAGCCGTAGGGTTTTCACTTGTAGATGCCTTCGAGGCTTGGTTTTGTATTAAGTAATTGCTACAATGTACCTGCTTTAAGCAGAGTTGTTTTTCATTTTCTTGTGAAGAATTTGAATGTTTTTCATTTTGATAAAGACAAGTTTTGTTCTTTTGATCTTAATGAAATGTTAATTGTAGCACCCTATTCAAGGAATGGGTTTTAAATCTTAAACCAAAGAGTGCCTAAATGTAACATAAATACCGAATTGGTTTAAATTTGATGAATTAAACCTGATTTTTCTTGGCATAAATGTTTTGGTCAAATAGAGTAAGTCGGATTCAGAAACCCCATAGTTATGGACTTTTGGGCTCATTTGAATGAATATCTTATGAGACTTGAATTCTGCTTACTGGACCAAAAGACAATGGGCCCATCTTAGCCGAGCTAAAGAAAGACCCAAAGGCTTATTGGACATTGAACATACTCATGTATGTGGTCCGATGAGCAGTAATGCCAGAGAAAATTTCATGTACTTCATTGTCTCTACTGATTACTTCAGTGAGTGTGACTGTGTTCATTTGATGAGACACAAGTCGGAATTCTTTGATATGATCGAAAGAGTTCCAGAATGAGGTATAGAATCTTAGTGACAGAAGTATTAAGACTCTTGATTAGATCACGAGTGAGAATACTTAAGTCATTGATGGTGTGATCATCTGAATGAGTGTGAAATCGTTTCACAGCTCATTTCTCCTGAAAACCTTGAGGTGTTTCTGTGAGAATGAATCAGATCTTATTAGAAATGATTAAAGATGAGTCACACGAATCTTCCATGATATTCTTTAAGAATAACGCTCTAGAAATATCTAAGTTTACGCTGAAATAGTTCCACCAATATCAGTTGAAAGACACCACGTAAATGTGGATTGGAATCGATCCAAATTCGTCTTTACTGAGTATTTGTAGTTGTGCTACTTCACTGGTTGTCCTAGGGAAACCAAGGCTTGTTACTTTTACGTCCATTCTGTTTTCTAAGAAGGAAAGTTACTTTCCAAGAAGAACAGTGGGAGTAAAAGTATAACTCGAAGAAATTCGAGAAATACAGGAGGCTGCTCAACCTGTTGAGGGAGAGCAACGGATGGATTTACAGATTTCTGTAGAATCTACACCTGTAGAGCCTGAAGTTCGCAGATATGGTTGAATCCGTCACTAATCCGAGAGTGATTTCTTGTGATTAGTTGCACAACCAGATGATCATTGTTGGTTGCACAACCAGATGATCATTGAAAGTTGCCATGATCTGATGATCATTGATAGTAACGAACCTGCGAAATTCAAAGAAGCGAAAGTTAGCCCGGACTCCGAAAAATTACACTATGTGTAAGTTAGCTTTATTGATCCATTCATGGATGGAAGCAAACATATCGGAGTTGGAATCTTCGTTCTGTTAAAGTAGTCAAGATTTTGACTTGAACAGGAACGAAGTGGAACTGTGCGTTTACTAAAAGATAAGTGGGAGCAATATTGCATTTCTCATAGTGTATATCGATGACATACTGATTCTCGGATATAACGTCCCAATACTGCAGTCGGTAAAGGACTGGTTTGGGAGTTGGTTTTATGATTGACATGGGTAAAGCCACGTATGTTCTTGGATTTTGGATCTAAAGATAGAGATTCAAAAGAGCTGGTAGGACAAAGTCAGGATTCTTAAATTGACAAAGTCCTACACGTTTTCAGCACTCCAAGAAGGGTTTTATGCCAATGTCACATGGCAATATGTTAAGCAAGAAACAGTATCCTACGATATCTGCTGAGCTTGAATGCATGGATGAGATTCCATATGCGTCGGCAATTGGATCTATCATGTATGCCATGACACGTACTTGTTTTGATGTTGCTTTAATGTTAAGCAAGACAAGTAAAGACCAGTCAAATCCAGCAAAGAATCACTGGATTGCCGTAAAGAATATCCTAAAGTATTTGAGGAATACTAAGAATAAATTCTTAATTTACGGAGAAAGTGAGGTGCTACGAGTCGGTAGAGTCTGAAAGACAAGTTTCCAACGGACAAAGATGATTTCCGGTCACAGTCCGGTTATATCTTGTGTCTATATGGCGGTGCAAGGCACTGTTGCTGACTCCATGACTTAAGCTGAACATTTCGCAGCTTGGGAAGCGGCGAAAGAGGTTGTTTGGAAAGAAGAGTTCGTCACTGAACTTGATGTGATTCCCAGCATAGATGAGACTAGCTGCACATCAGAGGTCCAAACACCTTGAGGGTAGGTATAACCTATTCCGTGAGATAAATGACAGAGATGTTAAGTAGATCAGCAAGTTTCAACGAATGAGAACGTTGCTAATCTATTAACGAAGCCACTCCTTAGGCCTAAGCACGAGTCGCGGACTGTTGCTGTAGGATAAGTGAAATTAAGATGTAGTCTTAATTTCAGTGGGAGTTAGTAAAGGGCTTTATTTAGTTATTGATATGTTCTTGTAAAACATTTTAAGATGTTTAATAAAATTATTTTTATGATTATTTTAACTGTGATGAAATAATCGTTCCAAAGTGATATAAACCATTTTATAGGTCATCGAAGTAAGTGACTTGATCTTGAGTCATCAAAGTCATTTAGCTTGATCATGAGACCCTATATTTGATAGATGGCTTATATCATCCAGTCCCTAGTCAAAGGTTGTTGAAATTGGAACACCAACAACCGCGTGAGACTAGATTGGTATGTGACTTATGACAAAGTCTCAGGATGTCATAGATGCACGGCATCAAAGTCAGTACATAGGTGTATGTTGGGGTACATACGACCGGACAAGACCCGCTTATAAGAACTCTTCAGGATATTTATATCTGTGTCATAAGAGATTCTTACTACGACTATAGAGTATAGTCCTTAGACCTGAGTTCGCATGCATGTGACTGCACATGAACTGATGCACTTTGATCATTGTCTAACGCTGTCGTTAAGCGATAGTTATAAGGACCTTGTTTGGGTGTATTATGAAATGAGTAGTTTAAAGTGATGGAACAAGACGGGATTTGTCCCTCCAATATAAATGGAGTGAATATCTCTAGGCCAATCGGAGATTTGAATACTGGAAAATGCATGGCCATGCTCAAACGGACTGTCCCGAGTCGTTTGGATTGTCAGTATCAAATCAGAGTCCGATGAACAAGATTAGGCTTTATAAGGATGACACTCATCTTGCCTTATGACTAATCGAGATATTGAGACAAAAGGATTATGAATACAGAGATTCCAGTTCAAGTGGGAGATTGTTGGAATTATGTCCAGTAATCTCTGTACTGTCTCTAGAAAGTAAGAGTATGTCAATGATCAGACATAAGTCATATAATACTGGGGGTCATGATGGCTTGCTAGAGTCCGCTCATGATCTATAAGTCTTGGACTTATTGCCTTTATTATATGATCCCATATGGGTCACACGCCTAAGCTAACAGGAAACTATGAAGGAACGGTTCAGCAGATGTACGGTAAAAGTGCTAGGCATTTACTGTGCTTGGAGAGATAGAAGGGCCTGATTAAATCCAAGGGATTTAATCAGACTGGGAATTGGGCCCAAAAGCCCAACAGAACTAGAGAAGGGTTTTATAATTAAAACCAGACCTAGCTCTTTTTTCCCAGCCAACTTCTGCGCCTCCCTCTCTCTCTCTCTGCGCCTCTCTCCTCTCGGTCTAGCAGCCAATTTCCTGCAGTGTGCGTGTGTGAGCCTTTGGAGGAGCTATCTCTTGGTGGTTCTGCTGATCTCTGACCCGTACCTCTTCTTCCGCTGCAAAACAAGGTAACAGGTGAGATCCTTTATGATTCTAGCAAGAGAACCTAGATCTGGCATGTTTAGTAGGATCAATTAATCTGATGAATTGAACCAGGAAATACTAAACGAATCCTTCAATATCTTATATATGTCGACTCAAACGTAACGGAATTAACCAACGATTAAACCGAATTAATCTGATTAATCCGCGAGTTGCATCGATCGATGCACTACTGCAACGATCGACGCTGCCCCAGAATATTGATATCGAATGCATATCAAATATGCATTCGCTGGATCATTACATTAATGATCAACCTCGTCTTTAACGCCCAGTTTGCTTAGGTGTGTGACCCTGTAGGATCATATAACACTAGCAATGAGTTCTCAACTCATTGATCATAAGTGGCTTCTAGCAAAGCGTTATGACTACCTAGTGTTATGTGATTGTCTCA
This sequence comes from Orychophragmus violaceus, assembly GCA_030180135.1. Classification (NCBI taxonomy): domain Eukaryota; kingdom Viridiplantae; phylum Streptophyta; class Magnoliopsida; order Brassicales; family Brassicaceae; genus Orychophragmus; species Orychophragmus violaceus. The sequence continues at coordinate 92,592,093 of CM058237.1, read as the reverse complement.
TCTCGACAATATGACTTTCACTTAGAGCAAGTACAATAGATTTCAGGACATTCCCAACAATCTCCCACTTGTACTGGAATCATCTATTCCTTTAATCCCTTTGTAGCTATATCTCAATCTAGCATAAGGCAAGAACTGTGTCACCCTTATTAAACCAGATCACGTTTATCGAATCCCGATTTGTACTGATAAAACAAACGACTGACAATCACCTCGTTTGAGCGCGGCCACGCATTTCCAGTATCAAATCTTCGATAGGCCCAGAGATATTTAACTCCTGTTATATAGGAGGTACAAATTCCATCTTGTTCCATCCATGTCTCTTTTATATCTCATGATCCGCCTAATCAGTGTCTTTATGATCACCAGTTACGGCTGACGTTTGACAAAGTCAAGACGAACCAATCCATATAAGAGAGGACATGATGAACTCAGGTCTAAGGATTACACTCTTTAGTCGTAATGAGAAACTCTTATGACACTCATATAACATCTTGTAGAGTTCTCATTAACGGGTCATGTCCGATCATGTGTTCTCTAACACATATCTATGTGACTGACTTTTAATACTCTTATTAAATGACTCCATGAAACATAGTCATCAGTCACCTCACATACTAGTCTCACGTGGTTGTTAATGTCCCATTTTAACAACCTCGACTAGGGACCAACATAATTCATGACAATCTTTGTTTATAGGGTTTCATGATCAAGTCACATACTTGATGACCTATAAAATGTCATAAATTACTTTGGGACAGTTATTTAATAACACAAATAAATAATGCTGAAATAATTTCATTAATATAACATAACTAAATTATGTTTTTCGAACATCAAGTCATAACTAAAAACCAAATATAACTCCCACTGAAAACAAGATCATATCTTAAGAAATCTAATGCCTACAGCAGCAGTGTGAAACTCATGCTTAGGCCTTGGGAGGGGCTTGTTCAGTGGATCAGCTACATTCTCATCCGTCGGGACTCTGCTGATCTTTACATCTCCTCTATTCACAATATCACGGATGAGGTGATATCGCCTTTCTATGTGTTTGGATTTCTGGTGTGATCTAGGTTCCTTTGCTTGCGCAATGGCTCAGCTTCAGAAGCAGCGAGGTACTCAGCTTCAGTTGTGGAATCTGCTACAGTGTCCTGCTTGGAACTCTTCCAGCTGACTGCACCGCCATTCAGGCAGAAGATGTAACCAGATTGCGATCGGAAATCATCTTTGTCTGTCTGAAAACTTGCGTCTGTGTAACCACTTACTACCAGCTCATCACTTCCTCCATACACCAAGAATTTATCCTTAGTATTTCTCAAATACTTTAGAATATTCTTGACTGCTGTCCAGTGACTTTCACCTGGATCCGATTGGTATCTACTCGTCATGCTTAAAGCACAGGCAACATCTGGACGAGTACAGAACATGGCATACATGATGGATCCCAACGCCGAGGCATAGGGAATCCGACTCATGCGTTCTCGCTCAGCAGTTGTCTCAGGACACTGCTTCTTGCTGAGACTTATGCCATAAGACATTGGTATGAAGCCCTTCTTGGAATCTTGCATTCTGAACCTGTGTAAGACTTTATCGATATAAGTGTCTTGACACAGTCCAATCAACTTGTTTAATCTATCTCTATATATTCTTATTCCAAGAATATACGCGGCTTCTCCCATGTCTTTCATTGAAAAACAACTTCCGAGCCAAGTCTTAACAGACTGTAACAACGGAACGTCATTTCCGAGAAGAAGTATGTCATCTACATACAACACGAGAAATGCAACTGCGCTCCCACTAGTCTTCTTGTAAACACATGGTTCTTCTTCGCTTCTGATGAAATCAAACTTTTTGACTGCTTCATCAAAACGAAGATTCCAACTCCGAGATGCTTGCTTCAATCCATAAATGGATCGATGAAGTTTGCATACTTTCCTAGCTGCATTTGGATCGATGAAACCTTCGGGTTGTGTCATGTACACATCCTCTTCCAGAATTCCATTAAGGAAAGCTTTTTTCACGTCCATCTGCCAGATCTCATAATCATAATGAGCAGCTGTTGCTAGGAGAATCTGAATGGATTTAAGCATGGCGACCGGGGAATAAGTTTCTTCATAGTCAATACCATGAATTTGTTTGAAACCTTTTGCCACCAGCCTTGCTTTATATATCTGAATATTTCCATCCACATCAATTTTCTTCTTGAAAATCCATTTACACTCAATGGGTCTTGCACCATCGGGTAAATCAACCAAAGTCCATACTTGGTTCTGTGACATGGATCCCATTTCGGATTCAGCGGCTTTCAGCCACTTTTCGGAGTCAGGGCTCATCATTGCTTCTTCGAAATTCGCTGGCTCGTCACTGTCAATGATCAACAAATCATGACAATTGGTTACGAGAAATCCATATCTCTCGGGTTCGTGACGGATCCTTTCGGATCGGCGAATTTCAGGCTCCACAGGCGCGGTCTCTACAACTCTTTGTAGATCCAACTGTTGCTCTTCCTCTACGGGTTGAACATTTTCCTGCGGTTCTCGAACTTCTTCGAGTTGTACTTTACTCCCACTGTTTCTCTTGGAAAGAAATTCTCTCTCAAGAAAAACACAGTTCCGAGCAACAAACACTTTGTTCTCGGATTGGTTGTAAAAGTAGTATGCCTTGGTTTCCTTAGGATAACCAACGAAGTAGCATTTATCAGACTTGGGTTCGAGCTTATCTGTAATTAATCTCTTAACATAAGCTTCGCAACCCCAAATCTTCAGGAAAGACACATTCGGAACATTTCCTGTACACATCTAATGTGGTGTCTTTGTAACTGATTTTGACGGAACCCTATTAAGTGTAAACGCAGACGTTTCTAGAGCGTATCCCCAAAAGGATAATAGAAGAGTTGAGAGACTCATCATTGATCGAACCATATCTAATAGAGTCCGATTCCTCCTCTCAGACACGCCATTCCATTGTGGTGTTCCAGGAGGAGTGAGTTGTGAAACAATTCCACAATCTCTCAAATGATCACTGAATTCTTGGCTTAAGTATTCTCCTCCACGATCTGATCGAAGAGCCTTAATACTTTTGCCAAGTTGATTCTGTACTTCATTTTGGAACTCTTTGAACTTTTCAAAAGATTCCGACTTATGTCTCATTAAATAGACATAGCCATACCTGCTGAAATCATCAGTGAAGGTAATGAAGTATCGAAAATTTCCTCTAGCACTTGTGCTCATTGGGCCGCATACATCTGTATGTATAAGGCCCAATAGGTCACTGGCCCTTTCATTTTGTTTGTTGAAAGGCGCCTTTGCCATTTTGCCTAGTAAACAAGATTCACATTTCTCACATGATTCATAATCAAATGAGCCCAAAAGCCCATCACTATGGAGCTTCTGAATCCGTTTCTCGTTTATGTGGCCTAAACGACAATGCCAAAGAAAAGTTTGATTCGTGTCATTTGATTTGAATCTCTTGGTGTTAATGTTATAGATTGGTGTGCTTTGGTTTAAAACATAAAGCCCATTCTCTAATGGGCTGCTACCATAAAATATATCATCGTAATCAAAAGAACAACATTTATTCTTAATTGAAAACTGATATCCTTCAACATCCAAAACAGGAATAGAAATAATATTTCTGCTTATCGCAGGTACATAGTAGCAATTATTAAGTTTTAAAACCAAACCAGAAGGTAAAGACAAGTTATATGTTCCTACGGCTAATGCAGCAACTCTTGCTCCATTCCCCACGCGCAGGTCCACTTGTCCCCTTTCCAACGTCCTACTGTTGCTTAGGGCCTGCATATTTGTACAAATATGAGCACCACAGCCGGTATCCAATACCCAAGAAGTAGAACCAGAAGTAGTAACATTTACTTCTATAACATAAATACCTGAAGATGAAGTCTCGAAAGTCTTCTTCTTCTTCTTCTTCTCTTCCAAGAATTTGTTGCAATTTCTCTTCCAATGCCCAAGATCTTTACAGTAATGGCACTTATCAGTCTCAGATGGGCCAGGCTTAGGCTTCGGGGCTGGCGCAGGCGTGTCCTGGTTCTCAACCTGGACTGCCTTGCCCTTTCCCTTACCCTTGCCAAGTTTCTTAAACTTCTTACCCCCTTGTACCATAAGTACATTAGGAGTGCCCTTCTTGATATTAGGCTCAGCTGTCTTGAGCATGCCATGCAGTTCAGTCAACGTCTTCGTCAAGTTGTTCATGTTATAGTTCATAACAAACTGATCATAACTTGACGGCAGTGACTGCAGAATGATGTCAGTAGCCAACTCTTGGCTAATGGGACAATCTAGCCTCCCCAGGTTATCAATATAACCCATCATCTTAATGACATGAGGACTGACCGGACTGTCCTTTGGTAGCTTGCATTCAATGAGAGATTTAACCGTTTGGTATCTCTCAGTTCGTGCTTGCTCCTGAAACATGCTTTTCAGGCTAGTAATCATCTCCACTGGCGACTCCACGTTCTCGTATTGCTTTTGCAAATCCGAGTTCATGGTAGCCAACATGAGACAATTCACATCGACCACATCATTGGAATGCTTATCCCAAGCACTCCTTTCTGCATGTGCAGCATTGGCTCTCGGTTTTTCAGGGAGAACAGTTTCAAGGACATAGTCCCTTTTCTCCTGCTTGAGAACAATTCTCAAGTTCCGATACCATTCGAGAAAGTTCGATCCATTTAACTTGTCCTTCTCAAGGACGGATCGCAGGGAGAAAGAGTTATTATGAGTGTTAGTCATAGCTGAGAACAAAGAAAGGAAAAGGTTTAGTTATGATGTTCAAGAAATGAGAAATCTTAACTTTTAAGAAAACTCGCATTATATTCAAAACAATGTTTCCTCAGATGAATATAATGATCCAAGACCCATACTTCACTAAACTTGAGTGAGCCACTGGCTATCACCCAAATTTAGCTATCTAGGTAAGCAACAACTTTGCTAGTTATATCCAATATAACTCTTGGTTGTGGATCGACATCTCATGTCCAATCCACCTGATGTCTATGGGCCCAAAACGATTTTGATAGCCCAGTCAAGCAAACCAATCTCTTCAGTCATGTAATTGTTGATGCCTTGCACTGCAAGCCCATTAACACGATTACTTCCTGCCTTACTCATGTAATTGTTGATACCTTGCACTGCAAGCCTATCGTACAATGAAATGAGTCTTGACAGTTGACAAGATTGGAAAGACATCAAGCATCACTTGATATTTGGTTGAGGAACGGAACCATTTAAAACGTTCAGTTTTATTATGTTTTAATTCTTATAATTAATTGATTTGTCTTGCTTCGGTTCTGTGATTTCAGGTTCAATAACCCAATCATCAAACCTGATGTCGACCGACACTACTATAGTGTCGATCGATGCAGGATAACCAAAAGCAATCTGCGATAACCGATCAATCCAATTGATCCGGTTTTGAATACCGGTCAGCGTCGATCGATGCTACGTTAGCATCGGTCGATGCCAACCTAATCAAGACAATCGCAATTAAACCATTCACAGTGTTCGACCATCTTTAACCAAGATCGATAACCGGTCCAATCCAATTGAACCGATTCATCAATCTCGCGAGATTTGTGTCGATCGATGCAACATTTGTGTCGATCGACACTAGGCGAAAACTGAGTTTTATTCAGGTTTTCGCCCTGTGTCGATCGATGCCGGATTGGCAACGATCGACACCATGCGAAAAACCCTAAATTTTATTTGGGTTTTCGCCCTGTATCGATCGATGCCGGATTGGCATCGATCGACACCATGCGAAAAACGTTTTCGAACAGAACCCTAAACTAGGTTTTTCATGAAAACGAATTTTAGCAAGTTTGTATCAACCATACACAGATTCAGATTCAACTAATCTAATCAACATGCTATAGATTCAATGGAACCCTAAAGCTCTGATACCACTGTAGGAATTTCTAGCAGTTCTAATTAGGATTAGAAACCCTAGTCTGAATTCCGAGCCTAGGATCTAAGGTTCATATAATTGAATCTATGGGATCTCAGATTTACCTGGTGATTTGCAGCGGAAGTATTAGCAGATAATCGAGATCACAAAGCGCCTCAAATGCTGCGCCTCTACTGGTATCCACACGCACACAAACTGGACCGCAGGGATGCTAGTGCCTTACAGAGATCTAATCTCCAGAGAGGTTTCTTTCTATGTTCTGGTGGCTGTGAATTAGGTTAGTTGTGAGTTTAGGTCGACCATATATCTAATATATGTCGACTCAAACCGTAACGGAATTAACCAACGATTAAATCGAATTAATCTGATTAATCCGCGAGTTGCATCGATCGATGCACTACTGCAACGATCGACACTGCCCCAGAATATTGATATCGAATGCATATCAAATATGAATTCGCTGGATCATTACATTAATGATCAACCTCGTCTTTAACGCCCAGTTTGCTTAGGTGTGTGACCCTGTAGGATCATATAACACTAGCAATGAGTTCTCAACTCATTGATCATAAGTGGCTTCTAGCAAAGCGTTATGACTACCTAGTGTTATGTGATTGTCTCATCTCGACAATACGACTTTCACTTAGAGCAAGTACAATAGATTTCAGGACATTCTCAACAGCCTAATCGGATTAGGAACTGCTAGGAATTCCAACAATAACCGGTGTCTGAACCGCAATCAAATCGGCTAACCATAAATCGCAACTGTGTCGACCGATGCACTATGTGTGTCGATCGATGCAGTGCGATTTTGTCTGTTTCTCACGCTTTTGAACACACCAAAGCAGAAAATCAAAAACACCAAATCAAAACGAAAAATGAAAAGAAAAATGAACCTAACAGTGGGTTGCCTCCCACTCAGCGCTTGTTTAAGGTCATTAGCTTGACCTTTCAGCTGAATCAGGTAGAGGGTGCATTAGCCAGAGGCAAAATCTGACCTCTCGGAATCTCGGCCTTAGCCTAATAATGCTTCACCCTCTGTCCATTTACAGTGAATTATTTACCTTCTTGGCTGATTAGAACGACAGCTCCATAAGGACGTACTTCCTTGATTGTGAAAGGACCAGACCACCTTGATTTCAGGTTTCCTGGAAACAATTGCAAACGAGAGTTATACAAAAGTACCTGATCATTAGGCTCAAATTGTCTAGAGACAATCTTCTTGTCATGATAAGCTTTAGTCCTCTCCTTGTACAGCTTTGAGTTCTCATAAGCAAAGTGCCTAATCTCATCCAACTCATTAAGCTGCACCAATCTCCTTTCTGCAGCAGACTTAAGATCGAAGTTCATCTGCTTCACAGCCCATGTTGCTTTGTACCCAAGCTCTACTGGCAGATGACATGCTTTTCCTTACAGCAGATGAAATGGAGTAGTCTCAAGTGGCGTCTTGAATGCAGTCCGGTAAGCCCATAGTGCATCATCCAGTTTTGCGGCCCAATCCTTCCTTGTCTTGCCCACTGTCTTCTCCAGGATCTCCTTAATCTGTTTGTTAGAGACCTCTACTTGCCCACTGGTCTGAGGGTGATAAGGAGTAGCAACTCGGTGATGAACTCCATGCTTCTGTAGTAGCTTCTCGAAGACCTTATTAATGAAATCCTCCATCACGAATCACTATCCGAGGTACTCCAAATCTAGGGAATATGATGGTCTTAAACAGCTTAATAACCACCGAAGAATCACTGGTTGGACTAGCTATTGCTTCCACCCACTTAGACACATAGTCCACAACAACCAAAATGAACTTGGCATCACACTGAGAGACAAAATAATGAGCGCCTCTAAACATCGTAGGCCACCAAAAACCTGCTTGCGGAACCTTAGACACAATCTTAAAAGTAGCAAAGTGTCCAGCATAATCTGATCCATGACAGTAGAATAAGATATCTGGAACCTCTGATTCAGCAATGCATCTCCTGTAAAGACCATCTGAACAGTGCTTGTAGAGATACATCCCAATTGTATCGTATGAGCTCTCGGAAGAACTTCTTCTTAGCATATCCCTTCAACTCATCTGGTTCAGTCTCTGCAGCCAGGTAATTAGCAATATCCGCAAACCAGGGTGTAACTGTCGTCGCAACAGTACAAAGTTTGAGATTCAAGCACTCAATTTAACCCTCAAAGGAATCTGGGTTCGTAGGCGATCTGCATCGACCGACGCATAGGTCTGCGTCGATCGTTGCATCCCTGATACTTGCATCGATCGCTGCCGAAGTGGCATCGATCGATGCACTGCGATAAATCCGAGAGTTCTGCTTCTTCCTGTCCAAATCTGACATAAACCCTGTCTCAATCATATTGACATTCTCCTCAGGTAAGAAATCATTAATGGGGACGTCTTCTTCAACTATAATCCTTGACAGATGGTCAGCAACTTTGTTTTCTACTCCCTTCTTGTCTTTCACCTCAATATCATACTCTTGAAGCAACATAATCCATCTCAACAATCTCGGTTTAGCATCTTTCTTCTGCATCAGATACTTCAGAGCAGAATGATCAGTGTGTACAATCACTTTAGAACCAACAAGATAAGACCGAAACTTCTCAAAAGCAAAGACAACTGCCAACAACTCCTTCTCCGTGGTGGCATAGTTTCTCTGCGCATCATCTAATGTACTGCTGGCATAGTAAATGACATGAAGCTTCTTGTCTTTCTTCTGCCCCAGAACAGCTCCTACAGCATAGTCGCTCGCATCGCACATAACCTCAAAAGGTAAATCCCAATCTGGTGGCTGAACGATAGGAGCAGTCACTAATGCTTGCTTGATCTGTTCAAATGCCGTTTGACAATCTGCAGTAAACCAAATTTGGTATCCTTACACAGCAAAGCAGTTAGTGGTCTAGCGATCTTGCTGAAATCCTTGATGAATCTTCTATAGAACCCAGCATGTCCAAGAAAACTCCTCACAGACTTCACAGAATCAGGTGCCTGAAGGCTGGTCATAACCTCAATCTTAGTGCGGTCTACTTCAATCCCTGCTTCAGACACTCTATGTCCAAGAACAATGCCATCTCTGACCATGAAATGACATTTCTCCCAATTAAGAACCAAGTGCTTCTCCTCACATCTAGCTAGCACTTTGCACAGATTATCCAAGCACTCATGATAAGATGACCCGTAGACTGAAAAGTCATCCATAAACACCTCCATAAAGTCCTCAATCATATCAGTAAATATGGACATCATGCATCTCTAGAAGGTGGCTGGTGCATTACAAAATCCAAAGGCATCATGCGGTATGAAAATGTGTCATATGGACAAGTAAAAGTAGTCTTTCCCTGATCTTCGAGATGGATGGGATCTGGAAGAAGCCTGAGTACCCATCGAGGAAGCAATAGTAAGAATGATTCGCTAACCTCTCCAGCATCTGGTCGATCAAAGGTAAAGGGAAATGATCCTTCCTTGTCGCAGCATTGAGCTTCCTGTAATCTATGCACATCCGGTGTCCAGTCACAGTCCTTCTAGGAATCAGCTCGTTCTTCTCATTCTTCACTACTGTAACTCCACCCTTCTTAGGCACAACATGAATTGGGATAACCCAATCACTGTCTGAAATCGGATAGATGATCCCAGCATCTAGGAGCTTCATGATCTCCTTCTTTACCATATCATTAAGATTAGGATTCAGTCTCCTTTGATGCTCAACAGATGTCTTAGACTCTTCCTCAAGATGTATCCGATGCATGCACAGCTCCGGAGAGATACCTGAAATGTCATCAAGAGAATAGCCAAGAGCTTTGCGATGCTTGCACAGCTTGCTTAGCAGTAAAGTGAGCTCTGCGTTGTTCAAACTAGCATTAACAATCACTGGATATGTCGAATTATGTCCAAGAAACGCGTACCTTAGCCCGGATGGAAGTTGTTTCAGCTCAATTTTTGGGGCATTCTCTTCTGCCCAATCACTGTCGACTTGCATCGATCGTTGCACAGGTGGTGTCGATCGATGCAAAGTCGCGTTAGATACATCCAACTGCATCACTTCCTCAGTGGAATCCATTAGCTTCGCATAGCAAATTGCAGGCTCGTCTTGCAGATGTTCCAGTTCCATAATAGAGTTAAGTAGGGCTCTTTCTAGTGGATCCTCAGCATGTGTCTTATGAAAGTAATCCGCAGCCAAATCAGTGAGTGTATCCACATAAAAGGTCTGTCCGTCAATGGTTGGTATCTTAACCAGCTTGTCCATATCAAAGCTCATCTTTAGATCACCCACATTCAGAATTATCGTCCCATTCCTACAGTCAATCATAGCACCAGCAGTAGCCAAGAAAGACCTACCCAAAATCAGTGGATCCCTTGGTTCTTCTCCATACTGCAGAACCACAAAATCAGTAGGAATCACACATTGGCCAATCATTATAGGAACATATTCCAATATTCCTTCAGGAATTCTGACTGTTCTATCCGCAAAGACTAATGAGATCCTAGTGGGCAGGAATTCAGTCATCCCAAGTCTCTTAGCAACAGAGAGAGGCATAAGGTTCACACTAGAACCAAGATCACACAGAGATCTCTCAAATCTCTCCTTGTAGATACCACAACCCAACACAAAGCTCCCTGGATCTTTCAACTTCTCAGGAATTCTACCCTGAATCACTGCGCTACATACCTCTGAGATCATAAGTACACTCTCCTCATCAGTCAAGTTACCAGCAAGAAGATCTTTAAGACACCTTCTCATCACAGGGGTGTTCCTTATAGAATCAATCAAAGGCACTTCAGTAAACACCTTCTACAACATTGCTTTACTTTTAGCTATATGTTTCTCATTCTTAGACTTCCTGGGGTTCTTGGGAAAGGGAACCTTAGGCTTGTAGATCCTCTCGTCAGCTTTCTGCAACTTTTCTGTGCTTGAACTCTCGGCTGTCGCTTTGCGTCGATTGACATCAGATGTGTGTTGATCGATGCTAGGCGATTTCTTCATGACCTCTGTGTCGAGCTTAGGATTAGCATCTTTATTTTTGCCTTGCATCGATCGTTGCATTGGTGCGTCGGTCGATGCATTGCGAAATCCGCGGATCTCATCTTCCATCTCTTCAATTTCCACGATTTCTTCTAAACTCAACTGCTTTTTCTGGGCAGGAAACAGCTCCTTACCACTTCTCAACGTCACTGCATTGCATTGGTACTTAGGATTAGCATCAGTTCGTCCCGGAAGAGATCCATCTGGCCTCTTAGCAGATCCAACAGTCTGCGCAACCTGAGCATCAAGCCTCTTCACATGTGTGCTCAAGGATTCAAACTTCCCATTAAGATCTTCATACACAGCATCCAACTTCTTGTGAATTCCACAGTGATCTTAGTCTGGCATTCCAGCACCCGCTCCAACATATCTTCCATCTTGCTCTCATGAGCATTAGCAGTAGGAGGTGTCTGATATGAAGATGATCCATAGTTCCTCTGATAAGAATTACCTTGCTGAAAAGGTTTCTGATAACCAGCAGTCTGTCCATATCTAGAAGAGTTCTGGTTGCTTGTGAAAGCACTCTTCTGTCTACCATTAAAGAACTTGTTGCCTTGTTGATTTCCAAACATGTTTTCTTGAAATCCAGAGCCACTGATGTAGTTCACATCCTCTTCCTGGTGATCTTCTTCAGCTGCAAATAACTCAACATCCTGAGCAAAGTGGACAACTTTCTTTCTAGTCAACAAACTGTGAACAGTGTCCAGCTTATTCCTGATATTAGTAATCTCCAGATTATCAATCTTTCCACCAGACTCTTTCCTTCTCCTATCAGCAGTCTTGGTGCTATTACTGCTCACCAAGTTATCAATCAGTGTCCTAGCCTGTTCAGGAGTCCTTGTATTGAAATTGCCATTGCTGGCATTATCCAATGCAGACTGGTAATGGAGATCAATCCCTCTGAAAAATAGGCCTAGCAGCGTCATTTCAGAGAATCCATGATGAGGACAGTCACGTTGGTACTTCTTAAACCTCATCCAAGCAGACTTAAGAGGCTCTGTAGGACCTTGGGTGAAGGTGAGAATATCCTGTCTCGACTGATCAGAGCGAGCATCATCATAAAAGTGCCTCAAAAACTCTCTCTTCATAGCATCCCAAGTAGTAAACTTCCCAGTTGGAAGTTTTTTCAGCCAAGCTACAGCCTCTCCAGCGAGAGAATAGGGGAAAATCTTGAGATACATATAGTCATAGTTTACCCCATTGTACTTCATTCCAGTGATGAAGTCCTCAAAATCATCAATATGGTCCATGGGTTGCTCATGTCGGAGACCATGGAAAGGATTCTGCCTCAGAACAGAGTAATAGACAGTTTTGATCTTAAAGTCATTCCTCGCAAAGCCAGGAGGTACAATTGCTGACCGGTTAGCATAGAACTCATCCGGACGGTTGTAGTCAGCAAGAGTCCTCTGGTCTGCAGGAGGATTAATCATCTGTCCTTGACCTTGGGGCGGTTCAGGATCAGGTTCATGGATCACACGTCCCTCAGCATCAATCCTCAGCCCGTCATTATTGTACCGGTTGTTCTGTTGGTCTCTCAGAACACCCTCAGCATCAGGTCTCAAAATCAAACGATTTTTCGTCATCCTTTCTCGTTGACCTTTTCTGTTTGTTCTCTCTAGTCTAGCAAGTTCCTCAAGCCTGAGATTCACGAGATTCGCGTTCGGATCACTTCTGGTCTCACGCTTCTGCATAAACCGTCAGTAATCGCACTGCAACGATCGATGCTAAGTATGCAACGATCGATACGGGATTCGCCTTGTGTCGATCAATTCAAGAGATGCGTCGATCGATGCAAAGCGATATCAGACCTGAAACACACGAGAAAAACAGAGAAATTAGTAACAAAAAAAAACCTAGTCTAAACTTTAAATTCAAATCTATCGAAGACTCAAATGAGTCCCCGGCAACAGCGCCAAAAACTTGATATGCTCAGAGTTTACTTCCCTAAGTTCAACTGCAAGTGCACAGAACAATTGTAGTATCTAGGGGTCGAATCCACTGAGACTCAAGAAATCTTACGATAGACTATAGAATGTCAAGTTAAGCTAGGCAATACTAATCAGAATAAATAACTAAGCAGAAAGTAAATCAATATCAAGAACGGTTGTTGTGAAGCAAGTACTAAAAGCGTCAAGTATAGGGAGTTCTCATAAAATTCAGACAGGCAGATCAATTATCAGTCAGGATCAAATTAAGTTCGGTTCTAGAACTCAAACACATATATAGAACTAACCAACTTTCGTTGCGAGAATTCTCTAAGATCAATTATCAGAAACCCAAATTTCTTTGCAATTCCTAACAGATTAAAATAGCCTTAAGAGTAGGTTCGATTTGTTCACAATTCAATTAAACCAAATTTCTTTGCAGATAGTTAAATAGCTCAACCTAAATAGATCAGATTCTAAACCACACTTTCGTGTCAATTTATAAACATAAAGTCTAGATTCTAAGTGATCAGGTTAGAAACTAGTATTAAGCACAATTCAGGTTGAAGAACAAATAAGATATGAATCCTTAACTGGTTGATTAAATCTAGCAAGTCATAAAATCCCTAACGAGAATCCCTAAACCTAACTATGAATCTACTCAGACATTATTAATGGAACACAAATCAATGAACAAATAGATATCATAAAATCAAAGAGTAAAGAGTAAAAGAGGTTCGAAATCTTCTCTATGGAGTACAAGAACGATCAGCCTCAAGCTCTCTCTCTTTAAAAAGCTAATAGTATGAATGCGTATGAAAGTGTATCTAAAACAAAACACCAAAAACCTAATTATAAAGCCTTAATCACACTTGGGGTCTTTTTGCAAATACTAGAACTTTCTGGGGGAAAACTGCAAATCTTCAAAGTCTTCATTAATGTGCTGGCGCAGAGGTGTGTCGATCGATGCCAATGATGCATCGATCGATGCATCGGTCGATCAGACTTGGTGAAATCAACTCTCTCGGCTTAAACTCCAAATAATGCCCAAAATGCTCCAAAATCTCCAATAATCCTCCAAACGTGCATGTACCTAATAAACAACTGTAATGACTCTAAAGACACAACAAAAGACTCTAAAACACATTTATATCATGGCTTAAAACAGGTAAAAACCATGATATATCAACTGTCTGATTCCTTCCAGCACTTCTTCAGCAATTTTTGGACGTCCTGTCAAATGATCGACACCAATCTGACTCTCTTTGAGAACTCCAAACAGAGGGTCGTTAGGATTGAGAAAGGTAGATTGTGATCGTTGCGCCGCTTTCTTGGTTTCCAGAACTTCTTTCCTTCGAACATCTTCCTTCTGACGTTTGATAGGACATACTTCCTGAGAGTGTGTAAGACGATAACAAGTGAAACATAGCTTATGAATTTTCTCGTATTCATATAGGACTGTTGTAGAGTCCCCATCAGGTAGATTAACCAGCTTAGATCTCCTCAAAGGATTCGAAATATCAAAGAGGACATGGACTCTCACAAACTCCTTGTTTTGCGCTTTGGTTGGATCAAAAGCAACTTGTTTAACCACTCCCGCGAACTCACCCAAAGCAGCAATTGATAGCGCCGTGTTGTAATTTACAGGTATGTTGCGAAGTTGAACCCATACCAGAATATGCTGCAGATAATCCGGTGGTGGCTTGGGAACCCATCTCTCGAAGACAGTTACCCATTGATTGTAAGTCTGAACCCCTTTGTTGAGAACCATTTCTAGTTCATGCTCGTACTTGAAGATGAATTGAAATTTCTCTATAGTTAGAGCAATTCCTCTGACCATGTCATAAAGCTGACACTTCCTTGGCATATCCAAGATGAGACTAGACATATTTTGCCCATCTGGGTTGAGAAGACTCCCGATCAGACTGAGATGGTTCCCGATACAGGAAGAGTATTCCGGTAAGTCAGGGAGATTAAAAGGTTCGTCTTCCTCGTCCAGATGCAAATCCAGCAAGGCTCGATCAAGTGGAGAAGACATCAGGGAAAGGATAATCGAAGATTTGCGATCTTGGTGAAGAGAAATCAAGAGAAAAGAAAGGCGGTCCGAAAGAAATTTTAGGGAGATAAGAACAAACCCTAAAAACACCTCGGGATAAACAGAGAAAGAGCAGAGTAAAGTCAAAAAGCCCCAAAATCAATAGAGTAAAAGACTCTAATTGAAGTAGAGAGTGTTAAGTCCAAAAGAGGGAATTTTTTTTTCCTTTTCCTCACACACTATACATTTCATGTGAATAGTTTTGTTCTCATGTGAACTAGGATCCGAGCCGCACTGAGCGTGCAAATCTTTTTTTCATTTTGATTCACATTAAAGAATTGTTTGGTTTTTTTATTTATGTTAATAGACGATTTTTTATATTAATATATGGTAGTTAAATAATTATTTTTCTATTTATATTTTAAATGTTAAAAAGAGATGTTTTATTTCTGAGTTTTTTTTAATTAGCTTTGGACAACATTTGATTTTGTTTTATTCGTTTTAAAGCATTTGTAATTGATTATGTTTACTCGCAATTGTTACTTCCAATTAAATAAATATTAAACGCGCTCGCGGAGTATTAGTTTGATGATTCTTTTCTATTTGTTTTTATCGATTTTTATTCGAGATCGTTATATTTATTTATATTACTATTTATTTTAATTATTTATGTTTTCTAGAATAAAAGTTTTTATATAATTTTCGGATCTATGTAGTAAATTTTTTAGATTATATAGTGGGGAGCATGAATTAGTTTGATGATTGTTTTTTTTTTATTAGAGATTGTCATGTTAGGTTTAAGATAGAATATATTATAGTTAAAAGGTTGTTGGAAAAATATATATTAAAAATATAAAATAATAAAATTCATGGTTATGTGTAGTTAGTTAGAATACATCACATGTTTTTTAGATACTATATTGTGAACATTTATCTGTAAATTATGATGGTTAGTATATTTCAAAAATATTATTTTTAATCTTTATTAAATATTGGCACTAAAAATCTGGAATTTTCATATATAATTGTAAGAGTATATCTATGTTTTTAAATTGAAAAAAAAAATTAAAATGTTTCTAAAAATATGAATAGAGATCCAAGTATATTTAATATTTTCAACATATATTTAATCACGGATTAATTCAGTAGAAATACCGATAACCACAATCTCTAAATATAACTAATAATATTACTTTTAAATTTTCATGAATATTATCTTAAAAATAATAAATAGGGTTAATATGAAAATTTCATAAATAAAATAATTTTTGTTTTCCATAATTCTGATATTGTTATGATTTAAAAGATATAGTAAAATATTAAAAAATTGTGATTTTTTAAAATTAAATGTAACATTATTAATTAGTGTGACCGCCAATTAATCACATTAAAGATATCATAGCCAAATATTCGATAAAACTATATTCGGCTGTCGCAGAGGTTTAAAGAGAATGATAAAATTAGTGCGACGGCCAAGTAACTTCGAACTAAATCCTAATATGTTATTCGCTAAATCGATTTCTATTAGATTATCCTCCACATGTAACCCTCCGATGACCACATACGTTCTCGTGTTGACTCCTTTGTTAACCATCGTAATTTTCTTACATCTCCTTGTAAAGCATTTTGCATCAACAAAGGTCAGAAGCAGAGACTTGAAGATTTACAAATCTCACCTTCAATTTTTCAATGGCTCTTTCTCTCTAGTAAGCAAAGAACTTCAGTAACTGCAACAACAACAACAACAACAACAGAGAAAAGATTCATTCAAATATGGTTTAGCATGATTCTCTCAATAAAATATAATGAAAGGAAAGACGTTTCACTTACGCCTAGTCGCTGCATCGCAGCTGATCTTTGTAAACCATTTCTTTTCGTCAAAAGATTATGTGCCATCAGTGTTGACGAAGGACGTTTGTAGTTCTTGCCACGGTATATGAGTATCGCATGTCCTTCTTTAATTTTTTTCAATTGATATTAGTACTCCAATGCTCTCTTCTTATGCATTGTGATCACTTTCACAACCTCCATGTGCTTCCAATGCTCATGCAGGCCTTCCATTACACCATCAAATAATCCTCTTCTACCTAAAAATTGAAACATATACCTTGTGTAAATCAATCTCATATCCATTTGAGAAGAAATAAGAAGAAGCCAAGAATGGATTCTGTAGCTCCTACCAGGAACCAAGGTGCTGTTCATCTTCAGCACTATTCTTCTCAAGCACTCTCTTTCTTCAAAATAGAATGACTGACCTTTGATTTGGCCTTGATTTTATTCATCGTCCTTTAGCTGAAATGACCATGTCACAGATCTGAAACAACATGCGTCAAAATCGAGAAACATCAAATCTGAAGAAAAGGAAAAAAAGATCCAAAGAACAACTAAAGCAACAATTAAGCAAGTGACCAACCGCGGATATCAAGTAAAATGAGAAGCTAGAGTCTCTAACTCTAACTTGTAACGTCATCTCCATTCTAAATTTAACTGAACCTGAATTCTATCAAAGATATTTCCCAATATTCCTCGCCCAAGCTCCACTAAGAGTGGCTATAAATTCAAGCAAAAATATAGATTAGGTGCAACTTCAACATACCAATACCCAAAAAAGGCCAGAGAAAAGACACCACAAACGTTGTGTGTGTTCGAAGAACAGGATCACTGATCCTGCTATGAAACTCTTATATATAATATCAACTAACCTTTTCTTCATCACTTGCTAGAGTCTATATAAATTCCAATCACTTTCAATGCAAGTCTTAGACTTAAGGATAATTCCTCCTAGAATGATTTTTTCTTCCACAGCCGCCAAATCCAAAGATTCAGTAGCTTACGATTAAAAAAGTCCACAGTTTTTAGAACTATTCCAAATCTAGCTTAGCATACCGTTTTACTATCCCCATAATCCAAGAAAGCTCTCACAAACATCAATAAATGTAAAATTGTTAAATAGAGACAATGATTAACTCACACCTCAAGTTAATTGATAAGTACAACAACCAAATTCCAATCAGATTAAACAGTTATCACACTTCATGATGAACCAATCTAGAAAACTTTAAGTATTTACACACATTTAGGATCAGCGTATATAACAAAATCCATTCTAAAAAATCAGAAACTTTAAGAAATCCGAAACCTATATACATCCAGAAGAAAATCTCAAATGGTATCCGCATTGAAGAGATAAGAAGCAACATAGTAAAGCTCTTACAGAGCAGATTTTCCTTGTCCATCGACGGCTCTTTGCCTCAAGATTACCACATTTTCTCTGTAACTGAAAACAAAATCAACAGTATTCTGAGATACTAGGGATCAAATTCTCATAGATCTAACAATCGTTGTAAAAAACGAATAGAAAAATCATAATCCGTAGAGAAATCGAATGAAGAAGGAAACAGAGAAACATAGTAGATCGATACCGGAAAGGGAATTGATTACCTTAGATTTTTCCGATCTACCGCGCCGGCAAAAAGGGATTGGAGACAGCGGATTTCGTAAGAGAGAAGAAGACAACTGAAAGATGGTGGTTTTAGAGGAAACAATTAATAACTGATCTTTATTGTTAGACTTCACCAATTGCAAAGGATCCATAGCACATCGCGAGCGGTTCTTCTTCAAGGTAATTGTTTGTTAATTTTTTTTTTAACTATTCGGCAAAAAAAAAAATCCAGAAAATCATGCAGTGAATGACACATCAATATGAATATCTTTTTATAATTACAATTTTTGATTGAGAAAATCCAGCCGATTCATCATGTAACAATACTATTAGTATCAAAACAAAATTAAAAACAAAAACATAGAAATCCATATTAAATCGTTAAAAAGAAGAAAGTAATAGAAATGATAGCAGATCATTTGATAAAAAAATTTAATGATCCGAAAGAAAACTGCCATAGCCAATGAAAAAAAAAAAATAGAGAGAAAGCTTCTTAAAACCCGATTGTTTACCACCAAATCAATGACGCCAACACTTATTCAGACTATAGGCTCATTAGGACAACCGGGACTTGTGATGTGAACTAACAACGTCTTGGCAACAACCATCATTCGGACTTTTAGATCTCATCTATAAATTCACAGTCCTTTATAGAAATTCTCAGACGTTTGTTAGTTCACTTCACATCATTAAACTTTAGCATCTTTCTTTCATGGGACCAAACGAACAAAACATAATTAAAAAACCAAAAACATAGAATCCTTTCAAAATCGTTAAATAAGAAGAAGAAAGTAAAAGAAATGACAACGGATCATTTGACCAAACTTTTGTTGATCCGGAAGAAAACTTCCATCGCTAATGAGAAAAAAAAAATAGAAAAAGTTCTTGAAAATATTGAAGATGCAAACGATTGTGTTTCTAGGCCACCACAAACTCTCTTTAATAGGATTTCACAAACTTCTCTCGAAAGCTTGGTATATGCCATATAATATTTTTTTTTTCAAACTCGAACTAATAAGATATTTAGAAAGATATTGTACATTTTTAGGAAATAAATTAATTAAAGGAATTAAAATCGATATTTATCAAGATTGTAAAGAATATTCATCAAGAATGCAGATTTATGTTTTCTAAAATATAGGTTACGAAAATAAATATATGGTAAGTCTGTTGACAAAATTAATTAAAAATAATAATTAAATGGTAGAATTAATAAAATAAACTAATCTGACGGATAATATTAAATCAACGAAATGAACGATCAAGATTAAAAAATAGGATCCGCGTGTATATCCGTATTCCAAATCCGAATCCACCAAAATATCCTTGCGTGACAAAATATGCAAAAATTCCACTTTTATCCTTAATAAAAAATACACTTTCTAATCATTCCAAAGATAATTTTCGGGAATACAACCTTTGCTTTTTATACCAAATGACGATTTCCTGTTTTTATTTATCGTTAGCTATCATTTTTCCATAAGTATATAGTTTAAAAAGCTTAGGCGCGTGATATAACGCACTTAAGACGCGTAAAACTCGTAGACAAATATTCACCCGAAAGGCAGAGAAACCATTCCCGCTTTGAGAAGACGAAAACACCCTCATCTTCTTTAGTCGCACCGCTTCTACAGCAATGCCATTTTAGTCAAACCACATTTCACCACCAAATCCATTTGTTGTCCAAATCCAAAATCCTCCCTCTCCCTCTCCTTCTTCGCTGTACGCTTTACCTAAACTCGAAAATAATGCAATCATCAAAAGTACGGCGGAAAATGGGTCCCACAACCACCGGAGCCGGTATAGACTCGGCGGAGAAGCTTGACGAACTCTTGATATCGTCTGCGATTTGTAACGGCGAGGATTTGGGACCGTTTGTGCGGAAAACATTCGGTACGGGGAAACCGGAGACTCTTCTTCACCATCTTAAGTTCTTCGCTCGATCTAAGGAATCAGAGATCGAGGAGGTTTGTAAAGCTCACTATCAGGACTTTATCCACGCCGTAGACGATCTCAAGTCGCTTCTCTCAGATGTTGAATCGCTCAAATCTGCGCTTTCCGATTCGAATTCTAAACTCCAGTCCATCGCGGCACCACTTCTCTCGTCTCTTGATTCGCTTGTTGAGGCTCAGACTGTGTCGAAGAACGTCGATCTGGCGATTGGAGCTGTGACGCACTGCGTTCGTGTAATGGAACTTGTCTCCCGAGCCAACCAACATCTTCAGAGCGGTAACTTCTACATGGCGTTGAAGTGTGTGGACTCGATTGAGAGCGATTTCATGGAGAAAACTCCTTCGTCAACGCTGAAACGGATGCTTGAGAAAAGGATTCCGGAGATTCGATCTTATGTGGAGAGGAAAGTGAGCAAGGAGTTAGGAGATTGGTTGGTCGAGATCCGTGTGGTGAGTCGGAATTTGGGTCAGTTAGCAATTGGTGAAGCTTCCGCGGCTCGTCAGCGAGAGGAGGAGCTCAGGATCAAGCAGAGAGAAGCGGAGGAGCAGAGCAGACTCAGTCTACGCGATTGCGTCTACGCGCTAAACGAAGAGGAAGACGATGAATACGGGTCTGGCCCTGAAGGCAGTGATGCTGGTAGTTCAGGTGGAGGATTGGTTGGCTTTGATTTGACTCCGCTCTATAGAGCTTATCACATTCATCAGACACTTTCCCTTGAGGATGGTTTCAGGCGGTACTATTTTGATAATAGGGAACTTCAGCTTAAATCAGACTCCCAGGTATCTTCTATGACTCCGTTTCTCGAGTCTCATCAGACGTTTTTTGCACAGATTGCTGGGTTTTTCATAGTAGAGGATAGGGTTTTGAGGACTGGGGGAGGTTTGATTTCGAAGATGGAAGTTGAGTTCTTGTGGGATCTTGCTGTTACTAATATGTGTGCTGTGTTGGAGGATCAGTTCTCTAGGATGCAGACGGCTAATCATCTCTTGTTGATTAAGGATTATGTGAGCTTGTTAGGTGTGAGTCTACGTAGGTATGGATATACTGTTGATTCCCTTCTCGAGGTATTGAGCAAGCACAGGGACAAGTATCACGAGTTGTTGTTATCTGATTGCCGTAAGCAGATCACAGAAGCATTGTCAGCAGATAAGTTTGAGCAGATGCTGATGAAGAAAGAATATGAATATTCTATGAATGTGCTCTCTTTCCAGTTACAAACATCAGATATTGTACCTGCATTCCCTTTCATTGCTCCGTTTTCTACCACCGTGCCAGACTGTTGCCGGATTGTGCGGTCTTTTATTGAGGATTCGGTTAGTTTCATGTCTCACGGAGGTCAGCTTGATTTCTATGACGTCGTGAAGAAGTATCTGGATAGGCTTCTAGGCGAAGTTCTTGACGAGGCTCTGTTGAAGCTGATTAACACATCGGTTCATGGAGTTTCTCAAGCAATGCAGGTCGCAGCAAACATGGCTGTGTTTGAGCGTGCTTGCGATTTCTTCTTCCGTCACGCTGCACAGCTTTCAGGAGTTCCATTGAGAATGGCGGAGAGAGGTAGGAGACATTTCCCCTTAACCAAAGCTCAAAACGCTGCGGAAGATACACTCTCGGGATTGCTTAAGAAGAAGATAGACGGGTTCATGACATTGATCGAGAATGTCAATTGGATAAGCGACGATGTTCCACAAGACGGGAACGAGTACATGAACGAAGTACTGATCTACTTAGAAACTTTGGTTTCCACAGCGCAACAGATATTACCAGCTAAAGTCCTGAAAAGGGTTTTGCGCGATGTCCTTGGTCACATCTCTGAGAAAATCGTTGGAACTTTATGTGGGGATCTAGTGAAAAGACTGAGCATGGCTGCAATCAAAGGAGTTGGTGTGGATATTCAGTTGCTGGACTCTTTTACAGAACAACTAACTCCATTGCTCACAGATAAAGAAGCGAAAGAGATGAAAACAGCTTTCGTGGAGATAAGACAGATGATTAATTTGCTTCTGAGTAGTCACCCTGAGAACTTCGTGAACCCGGTGATCAGAGAAAGAAGCTACAACGCTTTGGATCACAGGAAAGTTGCGACGGTGTCTGAGAAATTCAGAGATCCATCAGATAGTATTTTCGGGACGTTTGGAAAAAGAGGGTCGAGGCAAAACCCCAAGAACGAATCGATACACGCGTTAATAAAGAGATTGAAGGATGTGAGCTAATGATGATGTGATGATTTGAGAACAAACACAAAGCGTAAGTATGTTAATTCCTCTCCTTTGATTGTCTTTTGCAGTATTGTTTATTATATGATTTGCTTTATATTTCATTGTTGATGATTCGTTGGTCTCTGAGCAAAAAAAAAAAAACACAACTGGCTTCACCCCAAGATTTGTATTTCTTTTGCACATGAGTTATTGAGTTCTATATAGTTGATCGAGTTACCTTTTGCCGGTATTTCTTTTTGTCCGAAATTTCGGTATATGAGGTATGATAACTAGATTGAATTTGAAACTAATGCTGGGAATGGTGACATAAGCATTTTTCATGTGTTTTTTAAAAGCCTTTTTTAAAGTATCAATCATATAATTTTTTGTAATTGATATTTTTAGAAAAAAATATATTTTTAAAACAAATGAAAAACTGCATTTATCCTGTAAATACATTTTTTATGTATCTTATTTGACATGTTATCGCATTTTAAATTTGCTTTTTCTGTAGATGCAAATAGAGTGTCACCATTGAGACTCTAAAATGAATTGGTTTGTTACGGTTCTGCATTTCAGTTGGCTCTAGTTGGATTTTCTTTCAGGAACAGACCCTATTTAATCGATTGTAAAGTTGGTAGTTGGTACAGTTTCTTCGTCTTTCAGTTAAGGTTTGGTTTGATTTATCTGAACACGTGACCCCTGTCGATCAAATCTCCGCCGTCCGTCTATCGCATGGTCACTTCATCGGGATACGCCCAGTGCACTGTCACAATACATAAACACTTGACAACTGTTTTCGTCTTCTGTTCTTATAACAAAACACGACTACTTTAAAAGAAACAGCTACTAGACACGAATCATTAGCAACAACAGAAGTTTTTTTTTTTTTTTTTTTTTTTTTTGATAATCCAGGGAGGATCCCAGACCAAGGTCCAGACTAATAACAGAAGTTTAGAAGAAGAAGAAGAACTTATGTCGTCAAACGCAATACCCATTTCGAGCCTCATCTTCTTTCTATTCCTTACCGTTTCTTTCTTTGTCTCCGACCAAAAGCTCACCGCTTACGACGAAGTGAAAAGCTACAATTTACCAGCTGGAATCCTCCCTAAAGGTTTCGTTGACTACGAGCTTAACCCCAAAACCGGCGATTTTAAAGTCTATTTTAACGACACGTGCGAATTCTCAATCCAATCGTACCAGCTCAAGTACAAATCAACTATCTCCGGCGTTATAACCACCGGCCATGTCAAGAATCTGAAAGGCGTTAGCGTTAAAGTGCTTTTATTATGGGTTAATATTGTTGACGTGTCTCTTGAGGGTGGCGATCTTGATTTCTCAGTCGGGATTGCGTCCGCGAGTTTCCCGGCGGTTGATTTTATGGAGAGTCCTCAGTGTGGTTGTGGGTTTGATTGTAATGTGTGTTTCTTTTCTTCTTGAATCTATTGAGCCTTGTGTTATACTGAATAAAAAGCCATTTTGTTATGAGTAGTTTGTTAATAACTCACTAACTAATAATGTATATATGATTTGGTTTTGAATTATTAAGGTAGTGAATGGCGTCAATATTGCGGGACGGTTTTGTTGTACTGCGGGGTGGTTTTGTGTTATGTTGCCAACCAAACAGATTTTTTAGTTAGTGGAAAGTTTTATCAAATAACGCATCTATTAAAAAAAAAAAATTTTGTTTGTTCTACTTTCCTCAAAAACAGCATTTCATTTTCTCTCGTACCCAATATGGTGCGGTTAGCATGCGTTTTTGTTTTTGTTTTTCTTTTTTTAACAAAACACTACAAATTTAATTTAATTTTTATGTAATCATTTTTATTGCCTATAGTTCCAGTTATCTTTTATATGTAATCAATTTTATTGCCTATAGTTCCAGCTATCTTTTATATCATTTATTTCAAAAACTGTCCGAGTGATTAATATTTGTATTTAACTACTTTAAATAAATTATTATTATTTAATTTAAAGTATTCAAAATTATTTTTAAAATCATATATTTTAATTTAACTAATCTTTACAATTTTATTATAAAAATAATTATGTCGGAGATATGTAAACGAGATGTGGAATTTACGGATTAATGATTTTCATTTCGGTTAGGTCTAAATAAGATGTGATCGATTTTTGGTTAAATGATTGAACTTGGTTAACTAATTATCATTTCGATTAATTTCGATAGTATTTCTATTGTATTATTCTTAATTTTTGTAACTTAACATTTAACTTTATTTAGTAATTTATTTTTATAAATAAATTTATTTTTATAAATAAAATTTTATTTCAAATTAATTAGATTTATACAACCGAACCGAATTATATGAAAATTTAGAACCGAACTATCTAAAACAACCAGATTTAACAAAAAAAAAAGAAACTTATTAAACCGAACAGAATATACTTGAAATAACTGAATTTAAACAAATTAATCAAATTAACCGAATTTATCCAAAATAAACTAAATTTAATTATTTTTTTTCTTCTAAAAACCGCATTTGTCACCAGTCAATAGGTATTTCGCACCGTTTATTATATACAAACCGCACTTGTCCCGCAAACCGTTCGTACCGCAGTTGAATCGCACCGCATTTTAAAACCGCTTTTCCACACAGCTAAAATCGCGGTCACCATTTAGACAATTAGGGTTTGGACTGTCACATCTCGATAATCGGGCAATAGTTAAAAATTAAAAATAATCTGCGGAACAATTTAAAATTACGAAATATTTTTTGGTAATGAATGGAAACAAGTGGATGCGGTTTTCAAAGCGGTTTTTACCAAAACCGCAGTCATGTCACCAGTCACACAAAAATGAAAACAAGTGCGTTTTTCATAATAATAAAATGCAAAAACGCACACGTTTTTCGAGACAAAATTATAGCATAAAAAGGTGAATTACACACTTTGGTTTAATATTCGAGAAAATTTTAGATTCATTTTGGATTTTTAATTAAGTTCGGGTAATTAAAAAATTGAATAAAGCGATTTTAGTTATGCGAGAAAAACGATTTTAGAGTGAGATACAATTCAACTGTGGTACTTTAATATTTATAATTTATAATTTTTTTGATAGTTGAGTTATTTTAAGTGTAAATATAATTAATATTTTTAAATATATAACTGTATTTGAATATTTTGGATAACTATTTGCATTTGAGTTTGGTTTGTCGGATATAGATATATAGGGTCTGTTTAGGAATATTTATGAACATTTTTATTGACCAATTATTTTTATAGTAGAATTGTATAGATTAGTTATATTAAAATACTTGATTTTATAAACAATTTTAGATAATTACTGACATACTAATAATAATCTGTATATTTGAAATAAAAAAACGCTAATGAACGGTAGAAAACACACCTTATTTGATAATGTAATGAAGTTTATGCGTTATTTAAGGTTAAAGAACAAACAAAAAGTTGTTTTTGTTTTGCAAATTGGTAGGTGCGTTTTTTTTTGGTGAAATACGTTTATCTATATAAATTGTTTGATTGGTGACATGATAAAGTTTACACTGCGGTTTTAGGAAAACCGTTCCGCTCCGCGTTCCGCATTCATTGCATTAAATTACTTCCTATATTACATCAACATATGCAACTATTACACGAAGACTCCATATACTTCTTACCTTCCTCTCTCTTAGGGTTCGAATGGTGACCGCAGTTTTAGTTGTGCAAGAAAAGCGGTTTTAGAGTACGGTGCAGTTCAACTGCGATACATGCGATTTGCGGGATAAGTACGGTAAAAAATGATTTGCAAGACAAGTGCGGGTTTTTAAAATAATTTTAATTAATTTTGGTTTATTTTGAGTAAATTTGGTTAATTTGAATAATTTTTATAAAATTCGGTTATTTTAGGTCGATTTGGTTCGGTTTAGTAAATTTTTATTTTTTGTTAAATTCGGTTACTTCATTTGTTTCGGTTCAAATTTTTTGATTTAAATACGATTTGGTTTGCTATAAATTGGCATGATTTAGTTTCATATTTTTTTGAAAGATCAATTTAACCGTCAGTCAAACCGATAACCGATTTATTTTAATCTACCAAATCCGCCAGTTATTAAATCTAAATATAATTAATATTTTTAGTATATAATTGTGAGTCGGATATTTCGGGTATCCACTCGAATTCTTCGGATATATGAATTTATGATCCGTTCGGGTATTTTGTCGGTTTGGATTCGGGTTTAGTTCCTTTTTTGGTACATGTTCAATTCGGTTATTATGTTTAACCATAAATATTATTAAATTATTTTTTATTAATCATAAATTAAATAATTAAAATGTGCCAATTTGTTTGATCCGAATATGCATTATATAGTCCATTATTCTTTGTAAACCTGGTATATCCATATATGTGCATGTGTATTTATTATATCGTGTGCGTGTGCGGTATTGATAATGAACCGCTGCATAATTGAGGTAATGAATGGTGACAGTTTAAATGCGGAATTCAAAGCGGTTTTATTAAAACCGCTTTTAATACACCAATCACCAAACTTGTTAATAATTTGCGGTTTTTGATACAGTAAAAAGAAAAACCGCTATCAGTTTTCGAGGCACCTAATTGCTCAAGAAATAATTTACTGTTGTTGAAAACCGCACCACTGATAATTGTTGGGATTATGTCCTGAAATCACATTGTACTTACTCTAAAGATAGTTGTATTGTCGAGATCGGACAATTCATGTGATACTGGGGAGTCATAATGTTTTGCTAGAAACCGCTTATGACAAATGAGTTGTAACTCATTTCTAGTATCGTGTGAACCTAAAGGGTCACACACCTAAGCAAGTTGGATACGCTTCTGTAGGGAATTGATCATTGGCATATGGTCCGATCAATGTGTATTGGATACACATTGAATTCATGTTTCAAGAGGTGTGTCGATCGATGCACTTGGTGCAACGATCGACACAAGGTCGATACCGTAACTGATGTTACGGTTTGTAAACCGTGGGCCCATTTATAAGGGCCAGGTTACACAACCTAAACAGTGAGCCGTCGCAGACAGTTTTTCTTGACAGAAAAACAGACCCTCTTCCTCGAGAAACATGTAGAGAATCCCAGGAGATCCGATCATCGGTACTAGCATCCCGGCGGATTCCAGCTTGTGTGCGTGTGGACTACGATAGAGGCGCAACAATTGAGGCGCTCTAGATCTCGTTTACCTGC
Source organism: Orychophragmus violaceus (assembly GCA_030180135.1). Classification (NCBI taxonomy): domain Eukaryota; kingdom Viridiplantae; phylum Streptophyta; class Magnoliopsida; order Brassicales; family Brassicaceae; genus Orychophragmus; species Orychophragmus violaceus. Next base: position 92,564,413 of record CM058237.1, on the reverse strand, counting down.
TCAAACTTCCGCTGCCAATCTCCAGGTAATCACGAGGTCAGTTCTTAGATTCAATCACCTAGACCCTGGATCCTAGGGATTCCAACAGTGGTATCAGAGCCATAGGGTTTAATGGATTGAATCAGTAGCCTGGAATTCAATTAGAATGGTTTTTTGATTGAATTGATGCTAGCTAGGATTCGTTTTGATAATATGAATCTCGGATTTGTTAATATCGAAAATGAAGAACTGTGTTTTCGCACAGCATCGATCGATGCACTGGGTGTGTCGATCGATGCAGCGTGAAAACGGCAAAACTGATTTAGGGTTTTCGCACAGTATCGATCGATGCACTGGGTGCATCGATCGATGCAGCGCGAAAATGCAAAAGCAATTGTGTTTTCGCATAGCGTCGATCGACACAATCGATGCACCGCGAATTCGCCTAATTAAAACAATGGGTTTCGATTTAGAAATTGCACTGTGTCGATCGACACACTGGGTGCATCGATCGACACAGGCTGTGCGAAAGGATAGATCGGCTCAATTGGATTGAACCGGTTATCTCGCATGGTTATGTCGGTTTAATTCGATTAAAATTCCCTGATACCCTACTGTATCGATCGACACAGGTTTAGTGTCGGTCGACACAGTCCTTGCGATTGGTTAATCGGTTCAATTGGATTGAATTGGTTATCATGCTTGGTTAAGGTAGGTCATATCGGTTTAAATTGGATGAATTGATTCAATTAGATTGAATTAGTTATCTCAATTGGAATAAACCGATTTGATTGGTTAAGATCAGTTATGATTGGATAAGTCGGTTCAATTAGATTGGACCGGTTATCGCAATTGGTCTAAGACCGGTTATAGGGTTGGTAAAGGTTGCATATCAAATGTCGACCAAGTGTGTCAGTCGATGCGCATGGTGACGATGCGAACCGTAAGCGTATGGTTTTGAACCAGATGATTGAAAAACCGAACCAAATGACCTAACCCACTGAAATTAGAACGATCAAAACTTAATTAAAAATTAGAAGTAAAATGTTCTAAACCTATCTAATACACATTGGATGTGTGTTAGATCAAAGTTTAGTTTTCAATATGGTCAACTGTCAAGACTCGTTTCGTTGTTGGATAGTCTTGCCAAGAGCTTGGTGTCCACAATTACATGAGTAAGGCAGGTAGTAGTGTTGATGGTCTTGCAGTGCTTGACATCAACTATTGCATGACCTAAGAGATTGAATTACTAATCTTTTAAAGTTCCATTTCCTCAACTAAATATCAAGTGATCTTGATGTCTTGCCCAATCTTGTCTACTGTCAAGACTCGTGTCGTTTGTTGGATAGTCTTGGAGTCCTTGGTATCCACTGCAACATGAGTAAGGCAGGTGGTCATTGACAGACTTGCAGTGCAACTGTCAGTGATCACAAGACAGAAAAGATTGGTTTTACTTGACTAGGCTATCAGAAGTTCTGGGCCCAGAGACATCAGAGTGGATTAGACATAGTTTGTCTCATCTACGACCAAGAGTTGTACTGAGTACAATTAGAAATGATTTGCTTACCTAGATTACTAAAATTTGGATGAAGGCGAGTCGCCCACTCCAATTTTGGTGATCTGAGGATCCTGATTCATTATATTCATAGAGGAAACATTGTTTGAATATAATGCGAGTTTTCTTATTAGATAAGATTCCTCATTTCTTGAAATCATAACTAAAATTTTCTTTGATTAAAATTTTCAGCCTATGTCTAAAACTACCTTCTCGTTACGACCCGTCCTTGAGAAGGACAAGTTAAATGGGTCAAATTTCCTTAATTGGTATCCCAATTTGAGATTAATCCTCAAGCAGGAGAGTAAGGACTATGTACTTAAGGAAGCTCTTCCAGAAAGGCTTGGGGCCAATCGCTCGAATGCAGTATATAATGCTTGGAATAAGCATTATATTGATGTGGTAGATGTGCGTGGTCTGATGTTGGCTACCATGAACTCGGACTTGAAGAGTCAATACGAGAACATGGAGTCGCCAATAGAGATGATCACCAGCCTGAAACTGAAGTTTCAGGATCTGGCACGAGTTGAGAGATTCCTGATGGTGAAGTCTCTCACTGGGTGCAAGCTACCAGAGGATGCTCCAGTAAGTCCTCATGTCATTAAACTGATGGGTTACATTGATAACCTGGGGAAACTGGAATGTCCTGTCAGCTTAGAGTTGGCCACTGACATCATTCTGCAGTCACTGCCGTCTAGTTATGATAAGTTTATCAAAAGCTATATCAAGAATAACTTGACGAAGACGTTGACTGAGCTGCATGGCATGCTCAAAACAGCAGAGCAAGACATCATAAAGGGTAAAAGATTTGAGAAATCTTGTGTTGGCAAGGGTAGAGGCAGGGCCGTCCAGATTTGGAATCAGGATAAGCCTGTGTCATCTTATAAGCCCAAGTCAGGCCCGTCTGGTGTTAGAAAGTGCTTCTACTGCGATGAGTCAGGGCATTGGAAGAGAGATTGCATTAAGTTCTTGGAAGATTCACAAGAGATGAAGGAGATGTATGGTACTTCTTCTTCAGGTATTGTGTTATTACTTCAAGTTCTACGTTTGTATTGGATACTAGTTGTGGTACTGATATTTTGGAAATATGCAGGACCTAAGCAACAGTAGAACGTTGAAGAAAGGACAAGTGGAACTGCATGTCTGATATAAAGCAATGGTTGCTGCATGAGCCGCAGAGATTCTCCACTTGTAGGAGTTTTTCATACTTGTTTTTAGAAATTAAGTAATTGCTACTATGTATCTGCCTTGTGCAGAGATGTCTTTCATTTTCTTGTAAAGAATTTGGATGTTTTTCATTTTGATAAAAGACAAGTTTTGTTCTTTAGATCTTAATGAAATATCATATGGTAACACACCGTTTGGAATGGGTTTTATATCTTAAACCAGCGTGAGTTTGAATATAACACAGATACTAAAGGTTTAAGTCTGATGACTTGAACTCGACTTTTCCTTGGCATAGTCGTTTTGACCACATAGAGTGAAGCGGATTCAGAAGTTCCATAGTTTTGGGCTCATTTGATTATTAATCATATGAGGTATGAATTCTGCTCACTGGGCCAAATGACTAAGGCCCTTTTAGCAGAGCTAAAGAAAACGGGCCAGAGGCTTATTGGGCCTTGCACATACTGATGTATGCGGCCCGATGAACGTTAGTGCCAAAGGAAATCTTCTGTACTTCATTACCTTATTGATGGCATCAATAAGCATGGCTGTGTTCATTTGATGAGACACGAGCAGGAATCCCTTGAGGAGTTCCAAGATGAAGTGTAGAATCAATTTGACAGAAGTATTGAGATCCTCGATTGAATCGCGGAGGAAAATACTTGAGTCAAGAATTGGGTGATCATCTAACAAAATGAATCGGATCTTATTAGATATGATCCGAATAATGATGAGTCACAGGAATCTTCCATAATCATTTAAGAACACGTTCTAAAATGTCTGTCTTTACGCAGAAAAGGGTTTCAATCAGAATCAATTGAAAGACACCACATTGAATGTGGACTGGAAGTTTTTCAAGAAAGTTGTTTCTGATCATTTGGGGATAAGAGCTAATAAGCTTGAACCCAAATCTGATAAGTTCTACCTCGCTGGTTGTCCTAGGGAAACCGAGGCTTACTACTTTTATAACGAATCCGAGAACAAAGTTTCGTTGTTCGGAACTATGTCTTTTAAGAAAGATCATACTTTCCAAAAGGAACAGTGGGAGTAAAAGTACACATCGAAGAAATTCGATAAACACAGGAGGCTGCTCAACCTATTGAGGGAGAGCAGCGGTGAGATCTACAAAGTACTGTAGGATCTACACTTGTGGAGCCTGAAATTCGCAGATCCGAAAGGATCCGTCACTAACTCGAGAGTGATTTCTCGTAGCCGATTGTCGTGATCTGTTGATCATTGAAAAGTGACGAGCATGCGAAATTCAAAGAAGCGATGGTGAGCCCCAACTCCGAAAATTGGTTGGGTATGCATGTCAGCTTCACCGATCCATTTCTGGATTGAAGCAAACATCTTGGAATAGGAATCAACATTCTGATAAAGTGGTCAAAAGTTTTGACTCGATCAGAGTAGAAATGAAACCATGCGTTTACAAGAAGACTAGTGGGAGCGTAATTGCAATTCTCACACCGTATGTACATAATGTACTTAATCTCATAAACGACGTTCCGACGCTAAAGTCTTGTCAAGATTTGGGTCGGAAGTCAAGTTTAACGATGGACATGGGAGAAGGCCGTGAAAGTTCTTGGAATAAGGATCCATTGGAATGGATCGAAGAGGCTAATTGGATTGTGTCAAATATCCTTATGTTGATAAGGTATTGGACAGTTCCAATATGCATGATTCCAAGAATGGCTTCATACCAAAGGTCTTATGGCAATAATCTTAGCAAGATGAAGTGTTTTGGACACTAGCTGAGCTATTATTAATGAGTGTGATTGCTAATGCTGCTGCAATAGAATCCATCATGAATGCCATATTTTGCGCTCGTCTAGATGCAGCTTACGCATAGAGCATGACGAGAAAATACCAATATGTTCCGGTAATAGTCACTGAACAGTTACCATAAATATCCCAAGTGTTTGAGAAACACTAAGGATATGTTCGTGGTGAACTAAGGAAGTGATGAACCAGTTGAAAGTAGTTAGACGGACAAAGACGATTCCCGGTTCCCACCTGTTTATGTCTCTCTGTCTGTGTAGCGGGGCTATCTGTTGGAAAGGTCTCCAAGCAGTGGACCGCAGAATAGTGCTTATTAAAGAACAGCAGTGTGGTTTGTTGGAATGGCTCCAAGCAAGAACACTGCAACATCTCTCACAACCTAAGCATGAGTTTCATGATGTTGTTGTAGGTACTAGATATCTGAAGACGTGGTCTAGATTCTAGTGGGAGTTATGTTAGTTATAATGTTCAGATAGACATGATGTAGTCATGATTATGAAAAACTGACATCAACGTTATTTAATCATTGGATGATTAAATAATGGTCCCAAAGTATTTTATGTTCATATTATAGGTCATCAAGTTGAGGACTTGATCATGAAACCCTATAATTAAAAGATAACATAAATTACGATTGTCCCTAGTCAAGGTTATTGAGGTGGGACACCAATAACCGCGCGAGACTAGCATGTGAGGTGACTGTTGGACTAAGTTTCATGGAATCAATGATATGATTATCACAGTCAGTCACATAGATATATGTTTGTGAACATATTATCGGACATGACCCGCTAATGAGAACTCCACATGATAGTTATATCAGTGTCATGGGAGGCTCTCATTACGACTATAGAGTATAGTCCTTAGACCTGAGTTCATCATGCTTTCTAGTATATGAATTGGTGCACTTTGACCTTGTCAAACGTCGATCCGTAAATGGCGGCTATAAAGACATTGCTTAGGTGTATCATGAAGTATATGTAGAAACAGGGATGGAACAAGAAGGGATTTGTCCCTCCTATATAACAGGGGATAAATATCTCAGGGCCCATCGAAGATTTGATACTGAGAAAATGCATGGCCGTGCTCAAACGAGGTGATTGTCAGTCGTTTGTTTTATCAGTATAGATCAGGAGTTCGATGAACATGATGTTGGCTATAATAAGAATGACACAGTCTCTTGCCTTATGCCATATCGAGATATAGAGACAAAGGGATTATGGGAATAGATGATTCCAGTACAAGTGGGAGATTGTTGGGATTATGTCCTGAAATCACATTGTACTTACTCTAAAGATAGTTGTATTGTCGAGATCGGACAATTCATGTGATATTGGGGAGTCATAATGTTTTGCTAGAAACCGCTTATGACAAATGAGTTGTAACTCATTTCTAGTATCGTGTGAACCTAAAGGGTCACACACCTAAGCAAGTTGGATACGCTTCTGTAGGGAATTGATCATTGGCATATGGTCCGATCAATGTGTATTGAATACACATTGAATTCATGTTTCAAGAGGTGTGTCGATCGATGCACTTGGTGCAACGATCGACACAAGGTCGATACCGTAACTGATGTTACGGTTTGTAAATCGTGGGCCTATTTATAAGGGCCAGGTTACACAACCTAAACAGTGAGCCGTCGCAGACAGTTTTTCTTGACAGAAAAACAGACCCTCTTCCTCGAGAAACACGTAGAGAATCCCAGGAGATCCGATCACCGGTACTAGCATCCCGGCGGATTCCAGCTTGTGTGCGTGTGGACTACGATAGAGGCGCATCAATTGAGGCGCTCTAGATCTCGTTTACCTGCTCAAACTTCCGCTGCCAATCTCCAGGTAATCACGAAGTCAGTTCTTAGATTCAATCACCTAGATCCTGGATCCTAGGGATTCCAACAATAATTAGCAGCGGTCGAACCAATAACGCACTTGATAATAAATTTTTCTTCAGAAAATTACAAAAAAAACTTCAGTGTACGAACACATTAGATCACTATGCCACGTATCATCTCTACCAACCATCTCATTCAATGGATTCACATATATATTTATTATATATATATATATATATTTTTTATGAAAGCATTATAACTTGGTTTATATTCTACATTAAACTAGTCTATATAAAACTATACGATCTGATATACTACATATACTTTTTGTCAAAATATACTACATATACTAAATAATGTTATATATATATATATATGTATAATCAGTTGATAAGATCAAACATATGTCGGATTAGTTATTTAAAAAATATATATATCAATTTTACTTAATTAATATTTATAGTTGGTATAAATATAGTTTCCATATTAATTTTAGTTCTTAGAAATGTTCCAAAACAATAATTATATATCTAATTCTATAATTGAGAAGTGAAAACGCAACAGATTCATTCTCACGAGGTCAATGACGAGGATACCCTTAATGAAAATTTAATGAAATTGTCCCACATCGGTAGTTGGAAGAATAATTCCCTAATATATATATAAGATAAGAGACCGAGAGAGACCGAGAGAGAGAGAGAGCGATAGAGAGAGAGACCGAGAGAGAGAGAGAGAGAGAGAGAGAGACCGAGAGAGAGAGAGAATACACCAGATTCATTCTCACGAGGATAATTACCAGTCTATCCTTAATGAAATTTTAATGAATTATTTCCTTTTAATTATTTTAATTTTCCTTAAAAATCGAGCCTTTTAGGTTATGTTAATTTTCCTAAACTCGAGTCCTCTTGGTTATGTTAATTTTCTCTTTTAAAAAAATTGTCGTATTATGGAGATAATGTCTAATTATGATGATACCCTTAATTAAATTTTAATGACATTGTCCCACATCGGTAGTTGGAAGAATAATTCTCTAATATATATAGGGTAATAGACCGAGAGAGAGAGAGAGAGAGAGAGAGAGAGAGAGAGAGAGAGAGAGAGAGAGAGAGAGAGAGAGAGAGAGAGAGAGAGAGAGAGAGAGAGAGAGAGAGAGAGAGAGAGAGAGAGAGAGAGAGAGAGTGCACCAGATTCATTCTCACGAGGTTAATTACCAGTCTATCCTTAATGAATTTAATGAATTGTTTCCTTTTAATTATGTTAATTTCCTTAAAAATCGAGCCTTTTAGGTTATGTTAATTTTCCTAAAATCGAGTCTTTTAGGTTATGTTAATTTTCTCTTTTTAAAAATTGTCGTATTATGGACATAATGTCTAATTATATGATTGAGAACTAAAAACGCATCAAATTCATTTTCACGAGGTTAATGACGAAGAATATATATCGGTAGTTGGAAAAATAATTATTCTAACAAAATCTTTGTCCGCACAGGGTGCGGACACACCACCTAGTATGTTTTATAACGTAGATCATTTAATGTTTTTAATACAAATTTATCTTTTTAAATTAAATTGAGTCTGTTGAACCAAACCGAATCAAATAAAAATGATGTTTTGTTTAGATTTGGTTATAAGTTCAATTCGGTTTGGTAGATTAAAAAATCGGTTATTGGTTAAGTAATTGATTAGTTTTGTTTTTTTAAATAAAATATAAATTAAATAATACCGATTTATATCTATCCAAACTGAATTTATATCAAAATTTTGAACCAAACTGTTTGAATTAACCAAATTTAACCAAAATTAACCAAATTTAATCAAATTAACCGAATTTATCCAAAATAAATTAAAATTAATCATTTTTTTTTCTAAAAACCGCATTTATTCCGCAAATAATTTTTACCAATCAATATGTATTCCGCACCGCGTATTATGTACAAACTGCATTTATCCCGCAAACCGCATGTACCGCAGTTGAACCGCACTCTAAAACCGCTTTTCCCGCACGACTAAAACCGCGGTCATCATTCGAACCCTGAAGTAAGGTAAATTAAGTGCGGGTTTTAATGAAACATGAACAAATAAAAAATGTATTTTTGAAATGCGTTATTTTATGAAAAAATCGCATATGAATTCAATTTTGCATTGATTGGTAACAATTTTGAAATCCGCCCCGCAGTCATGTTTCCATTCATTACCTTAAACTCCACAAAGTATAACTTTTTTACTTATAGACACATGTCCTCTTCCCACTTTTTTATCTTCCTCTTTTTATTGATATTCTGTTTCTTTTACAAATTAAACATAATAATATTAAGTATTCAGTGCATAAAATATATATTTTATTAGTGATTATTTTTACTAACAAGTTTAATTTAAATTTTATTTTATAAAAATAAAATTTTAGTTAAGTGGTTAAATTAATAAGTTATTATTACACTACAAGTATTTTTCGAATAAACAATAATAAAATCCATATTTAAATTACATATACAAATATGTTCTTATAATCCAGCACCAAAAATAAATGATATGGTTTTGAACAATAACAAATTTACTTAATGTAGTGATTTATATGTTAAAATATTTTTTTATTTTGAATGAATTGGGGATTTATAATTTATAGATATGTATTTTTTAATAACACAAAATATTTCATTTACAAATATATTCATTCTATAATATGAAATCCGCATTTACTTTTTCCAATAAGTACTACATTATTTTGGTTTGGTTTCATTTTTGTTGATATCAGTTCCATATCGATTCAGATACATAAAATAAAAGCGTAAAATATCTTACTCTTTTTTTTTTAATTGGTTCAAGTATTTAGTACCTAAAATATAATTTTATATCTAAAATGTAACTAAAATATTGGAGGGGTTCAGTTGATTTAGAAACTCACGACGTATTTGACACATGACATCAATCAATTTTAAATTATTGATTAAATATGTTATGGTTAAATCAAACTTCTTAATGGTACTTTTTATTGTATTTTTTAATTTTGTGAATTAATATTTAATTTTATTTAGTAATTTATATATTAAAAATAAAATATTATTTTAAATTAATTAGATATTTATAGCTCATAGATATATAAAATATTTTTATTAATAATAAACAAATAATTTAATTTAAAATATACGAATTATTAATATATTTATATCTATTATATTTAATCTATAATTTAGAATCCACACCGGTAATTATCTTGATATTGATTCTACAAAATATTCGAATGAGGTTTAAGTTTAGATATTTCAAACATTGGATAATACTTAAAACGAATTCGAATGAGTATCCGAAAAAATCCGAACTTTTACTTAATTTTCAATAATTTTACTACTTTCGAGTTTTTTTGAGTAGTTTGAGTAGATTTTATTGGCTTTTTGGGTATGATGGATATTTCGAATACTTTTGAATGCTTTTAGCTACTTTAGATATATTTTTACAGAATTTTTTGGATACTTTCATCTTCTTTTGAATATTTTCCGAATTTTTAGATATTATATATATATATATAATTTTGGATATACAAACCCCATATGCTCCCGATAAGTCCAAAACTGAACCGATTCGATTCGATATATCCGAACAAGGTCTCTAACCTTAAAACAAAAACCTAAAAAACCCGATCCGAGTCCAAACAGGAATTTGACACATAAGATCGATCAATTCAAAAAATTTATAATATATTTTATTTATAATCTAAAATCCGCACCGCTAATTATCTTTTCACCATTCAAACATTTTATTATGTACCACAAATTGTTTTTTCACCAATCAACTTTTATATTATACCGTTTTTTATACAATCCGCACTTGTTCCGCAAACCGCACGTACCACAGTTGAACTGCACCATACTCTAAAACCGCTTTTCCCACACTACTAAAACCGCAGTCACCATTCGGACCTAAATGTATGATTGAATAGGTTTTGTGGAATGATAAAATATAAAAATTCTATAAATAATACTTTAACATCACTTTTGTTTAATGAGGTTTCAATTTGTATTTTTTAAGTGAAAAGGAATAGTCTATTTTTTTTGTTCCATAAATTTTTATAATTCAAAAAGAATTTTTAGAAATCACGTTTTAAATTATAAATCCGTCTTGAATGATGAATTTCAGTTTGAAGATAATGTTTTAACAACTTTTTACTTTTTATTTTTCATTTTTTGTCAACTTTTATTTTACATATTTGCTGGAGATGTGCCTGTAACCGAACGCTAAGCGACCAAAAATGCTGTAATGTAATTTATATTTTTTATTCCGAAAAATGATTCTTAGGTCATGTGCAATTTTTTTTGTCTTTCTGTTAACAAACGTCGAATTGCAAATTATTTCAACTTAATCCAGTCTCATCACCAAAACATAAACAGCCTGTTATTGCGTCACGGGTCCAGTTGTCTTCTTAAAACGACATCGTTTACCGAAGATATTTTCAACGACCAATAGTAATAGTCTCCGACGGGAAAACGAAACCCAAAGGCGGAGAGAGAAATCAAAACCAAATGTCTCGTCTCCCGATAATAATCGCTGCTTTTCTCTTCCTCTTCCATGTACCTTCTCCACTCGCCGTCGCCATCGCCGCCGAAGTAGATTCGCCGACGGCGTATTCTCTCCTCCAGAGCTACAACTTCCCTGTCGGAATCCTTCCAAAAGGAGTCGTGGCTTATGATTTAGACACATCGACAGGAAAATTCCATGCGTATTTCAACGATTCGTGCAGCTTCTCGCTCGTGGGTTCTTACCAATTGAACTACAAATCGACGATCAGTGGTTACATCTCCGAGAACAAGCTCAAGAAATTGACTGGTATTAAGGTGAAAGTTTTGTTCTTGTGGCTCAACATCGTCGAGGTCATCAGGAAAGGAGACGAGATGGAATTTTCCGTTGGGATCACGTCGGCGAATTTCGGGATCCAAGAGTTCTTGGAGTCGCCTCAGTGTGGGTGTGGATTTGAGTGCAAGGAATCGAAATCGGAGACGTTTGACAGAAGCTTCCCTTTTGTTTCTTCTTCTTGAACATGAGAAAAAAGGTAGTCTTGATGAGTGACCTTTTGAATCTTTCTAAACTTTTTTAGTTCTCCCGAATCTCTTGTCCAATAAGATGATCGTAGTGTCTGAATTTGTATCTGTTCTTGCCATTGGTTGAGAAATCAAACCTCATATATTTATTGGCTTTCCATTTATGGGATCTTGTTATAGTGAAAGAAAAGTGACTGAAGGGAGATGTGAACATTTTTTTTTTGGCAAAGGTTTTTCTTAGATTAAAAGTAAAACTATCTTACAAGAAAGGAGAGAGAAGGATCAAAAGGTTTGATAGGGAAGAGACAACAACCATAATATATGGTAACTTGCTAAAGTCCAGCAGTTGGAGAGTTCCAGTGATTTAAGAGAAGCGAGCCATGCTTAGAACCCTGTTGTTGAAGAGCCATGGCCTTGAACACTAGCGTAGTCCGGATCTGCTCATACACCGTACGAGAGCTATTCGTGAGTCCTTTATGGAATCGACAATTCCTTTCCTGCCAAAGAAAGTATATAGTTGCTTGCCAGGCTTGAAGGAGAGCAAGCTTAGTGTGTTGTGCGATTCGAATACGCTCTAACCAGATGATAACTTCAGTCCAGGCCGTTGGATATTGCCCGAACCCAAACTTCGCCATAATCATGGACCAAACTTCTGTCGAATATAGGCAGTGAAAGAATAGGCGGTCCCTACTCTCATTAGCAACTCCACAAAAAAGGCATTGAGCCTCTACATCCACACCCCAAGCTTGCAAGCGATCGAGCGTAGGATTCCGGTTTAACATAAACAACCAGGCTGAAGTAGATCCTGGCCTTATGCCAGATCAGACCCACCCAGTAGGGAGATGTGAACATTGTGAAGTGAAATGTAAGACAAACCAATGAATTTAATGGTGAATTTGGATGATTTATGATCATGTCCCTGTATTTGTGTGTTCTTTTTGTTTAACTTCTTTGGTCATTTAGTTCGAATGAACTGAGAGATACAGTTGAGCTGCAGTTTTTAGTTTACAACTCATCAAGTTTATGTTATTTGCTTGTGTGATATTTGAGTTAGTTAGTGAAGATGCCTTTTAGTTGGGGATGAAATATTCTGTTTGGGGATGAATCAGGACACGATTCTTCACTGATTTCTTTACTACATCATACCATTGTGTTGATGATCAATGAGTTAATACATCATTACCATTGAGTTAAGAGTATGAGTGCGTTGCTTTGTATTCGAATTGAGGTTCGAAATACTTCTACAGGGTCTAATAATAGTAAGGAATATGTTTTAGGTGTCCTCTCTCCCAAATACCGGGGAAATTTAGACAGATGTTATCTGTTTTAGCATCATTCGAGTTCAAATCTGAGTTGTAGCAACAATGACTAGATTGAGTCACAAGTCACACAATCTGTTGTCTAAGGGTTATGAAGATTTTAGGTACTTTTTTGTTCTTCTTACTTTAGAGATGAAGGTTTTTAGGTACCTTTCTTGTTCTTCATCTAGTGGCTTTTGAGGGGAAAGGTTCCTCGTAAAAGTTGATAAGGTTATGGTCTCAAGGTCAACGTTGTCCCAAAAGAATAAAAGGTCTCAAGGTCGACAACATATGGTTATGTCCTGATCCATTTCGTTCAACGCATCTGAAAAGACAATAAGCCAATGAGTGTGCCAAATAATTAATTTACGTCTGTCCATCCAACCGGTAATGGCGAGTTTTTTTTTTAAACACTGGAAGTTCCAGATTTAGATCCATACCTTTTTGCATGTTCGAAATCTGTTTTTGGAAATTCTGTTTTTTTAGATAGTATTTCGTATTAAAAATAATTTAAATCCGAGGTACAGAAAAGTCTGATAACGTCGAGCTCTTGAGAGTTGAAACTGATGGCATTAGAAGAAAAGATTTAGAAATTAACCGCAATTGACTTGATGAATTAGAGAAAGAATAGTATATTTGTTCTTATAAATATGCGATATAATGATTATTTTGAAGAGTGTTCTCTATAATGACTGTCTATAAATTTGTGAGATAATGGTTACTAGATGAAAGTGCGGAGTGAACTTTTTTTGTCGACGATTGTTTAATTTTATTGAGGAGATTAATGTGTATTAGTATTAGAAACTTTACAAATTTAAATATATCAATATCACATTTATATGGATTAAAAGATGTAGTTAATGGGTAGAATATATCATTATTTGTCTGCTTAATTTCAATTTGTTCTTTTTATATAGTAGAATTGTATTATAATTATAATCACTTTTCGTAACTACTTTATAACTAAAGTGAAAATATTGACGTATATTTTATAAACCGAAAGTATAATTTAGAACGTTACTTTATCTATAGAAATAGAATTAGTGAAGGATTGTTTACGGCAAAGTCCATATATTTATTTTGTATATTTATATTAATCAATTTTTACAATTTTATTAATTTTGACAAATCGTTTTCTACCAATTATATAAAGAAGAAGCAGTTGTATGAAACATAAATTGTAACAAATGAGTTGTAGAAAATACATACAATCCAAAATATACACTTAAGGTTTGAGTTGAACATTTTTTAAAAGGTTACACCAATATAGACTAAAAGAACATCAAGTGCGTATGTTGTTGTTTGAGCAGAAGAATAACCAAGGAGTCGTTGGGTTTTCCCAAAGTAACTCCAACACGAAAGTGTTGTTCGGCTTGATGTTGATTGCCGTTAGAAATTCGCTTAAGAAACCTGTTAAACTTAAGCGACGTCTAGTACTTCCAAACTCAATCACTAAAAATACATGCCACCAATCACCGCTCTCATTTGCCAATATAATTCTTTTTTCCTACAGCCTTTTCAATATCATTTGACTTTACAAACTTCTGAGGCAGAAACTACATTAACAGAATTTTGTTTGTTTTAAAAAAATCGAGTTATCACGAATGAGAAATAAGTAAAAGCTTCTGAAATGATATATGATGAACACTTACAATTCTACTGTTTTTATTGTGTTTTTGGTGGATTTTAGTCTCAAAACGTTGTCTTCGTCAGAGATATTGTGAATTAAAGATAAAACTTTTTATAAGAAGTTTGAAGTTAATAAAATTATCCCAAAAAAGATAAATATAGTGGAACAACTTTAATTACATACCACATCAACAAGGGATTGTAGAAGATGAGGTTTCACAAAATTTCGATTCGTCATTGTTATAGTCAGGTGTAGTTTGATCTAAATTTGATATCATTCATCGATGAGATATATTGAGTAATTTAGTAAAAAAAGGTGGAACATCATTGCGAATCGAAAGCATGCAGAGAAAAATCTCTCAATCGTACAGTAAATCTGTAATATTTGTTGTTCATAAACCCTAAAGTAACAAAATCTAATAACGGATTAAAGAAATTAAAGGGTTAAAGTTAGGGTTTATATACTTTCGATTGAGTCCTTGTCTGAAGAGAATAATCAGTAAGGGAAGGTACGGTAAACAGAAACTGAAGATAATGTTACCGATTTTGGTAAATATTTATTATACATTTTTTTAGTTCGTTATTATCGATGATATAGACAAAATTTGAAATGGGCTTTAAACAGTTTTTGTAAATAGTTACAAGTAATGGGCCATTTTAAGTGGACATAATTTTTTTGATCAATATAAAATACAAAAATATCGCTTTCAATAAAAATCAGTATATAAGAAATATTAATACAATACATATGTTACAATCAATCACTTAGCATTTACATCTAAATTTCTATAAAAAGATATAAAGTACCTAAATATTAATATTTTCATATATATACAAACACTTAATAATCGACAATGTGTGCATCTTAGTAAACGTATCTAAAATTGTTTCTAATTATCCGAAATTCTTGATAAATAATAATATTATGCAGAATAAAGTAGCATGATAATTAATAATATTAAAAAGATGTAATGTTTGACGATAAAATAAGTTAAAGCCCTTAGATGGGCGTTAAGTTAAGATAACAAAAAAACAAAATGTATTACAAACGAGATAATAAGTTCTTAGTTTAAAAGGAGTTGAATTAAGATGAGGAGGATCATAGTTTGAAATTGATTTATGTGGCTTTGGTCCAACGAGCCCTAGACGGTAAAAAAGAAAAGGTGTTACATTATGAACCATAAAAATGTAATTATAGAATTGTAATTTTTGAAAAACATACCACTCTTTCATCTGCTTAACCTCTTCCAACTCAGGATCAAATTCAATTTGGAAAATCAGTCCGAAATCTTCAACATAAGGTGTACCTAAGCGAGAAACAATATAATTAATTTAGATATTATAGTTATTATTTTCCGGAAATAAATGAATTAAGTAAATATGTAGGAAAAAAATATGTACTTACCCAAAGTACGATTGACTCTCCAAAACTTCAACACAATAACTATTTCATAATTTCCGGATGAGTGCCAGAATTCATGAAACTTCATTGCATGAGAACCTCTGGCCAGGCATTTTATATATGTTTCACTACCGTTATAGTATTTAAAATGGTTATTTTTTATAAAAATATATAAACTTATAGTTGAAATAACAAATGTTAATGGTGTCGTCAATGGTTATAAATTAATTTAATTTTAATAAATATATAAATTTAGATTGTCTTACTTCATTTCTCTAAGATGAAACCAAATCTGCTTCACCAAGTCGGATGAGATTTGTCTTCTATTAATCTTCTCTTGCTCACATGATTCCATGTGACCCACAAATTTGATGCATCCAATGACATCTACAAAACAAATATATGAATATTTCAGAAAATATTATGCATGGCTGAACAAAATATATTGTAAGATAAATAAGATATAAACATATATTGTATAACCGTAGTTTTAATAAACAGTCTCAATGGGTTCATCATCATCAAAGAAGACAATCTGCTGGTTTGGAAGATGAAAACCAAGTTTCTCAACAGGTACACTACAGTAATGTGTACGGAATGCAAATATATGCCATGTTGCTTCGGGTGGTGAAAGATATCTAGCAATCACAGAGTGAAAAGAAATGCATTAAAATATTATGATAAATGTTATACACATAATCAATAGTGTACAAAACAGGTCTAATACCTACAGTTGTAATAGTGCTCAATTTCGTCAATAACATCATCTTCATTCTCTTTTTCAATAGTAATCGCAATATGACCAGGACCTTTCTGAATTTATTTAAACAAATACTTTATAGCTCGCGACTGGACACACCACTCAGCATTAATATGTGCACGATATCGAAGCATGAATTCCTTGTTTTATGGAACAACATATCCATTGTCAAGTTGAAATTTTCCCTTTTCAACGAATCTTTTATCATCTCTATGTCTGTAGCAAGGAAAACCATTAGTATCAATTGTTGTCCTATTGTTTACCGGCCTATGATACTTCTTCGAACATCTTCTGTTTACCATACAAACAGTACTTTTGTTTGCGTTCCCACATGGACCATGCATCATGCATTCTGACATTGTTGCGTATAAGTTCGGTTGTGTAACCTTGTCTGGTATTTCTACACAAATAATCTTATCTATGTCTTCTGATGTTGGAAATTTATAATCTTTTTCCATAAATAGTAGAATATGCGTATGCGGCAACCCTCTTTTTTGAAACTCAATCGTGTACATTGCTGTAATATAAGAACAAAAGATAAGTTTTTGAATTTTCAACTTGTCATTGTACCACGCTTATAGGTATATAAATTATTAGCCACAATATTTATAGTATATTTAGATGAATAGGTAAATAACATGGGCGTAAAATATATACCTCCAGCAGTCTTTCCAAAGATACCTCCTCCTTTTTTGGTCAATTTCATGATCAAACTGTCCAGTTTTGTTTTAAAAATTCGACAAATGATATATGGTCTATCCTCGATGGTCAATCTAAATTTATCATGGAATCTGGTTATCTCCGGCCACTTAGGGTTGCATGTAAAAGTAATGAAAAGGTCAGGAATACCTAAGTATTTGCATATAGCCATTGCATCCAAATAATGTTGATGCATATACCTAAAACCACATGTAAAACTTGATGGAATAAATAATCGTCGACCTTGTTTTAGAAGATTAACACCTCCCGCCTCAACCATTTTTTCGTAGTTTTCTAATCGAAACTTCTTCTGGTTTTTCCAAACATAACGCAATGATATGCTCTAGAAGTTTTAATCCTATACTACTGCAAGTGCATAGATATGCGATTGTAGTACTTAGGTATCGAATCCACAGAGACTCCGGTCAACGATAGATATTAGAACAGTCGAGATTAAACTAAGATAAAAGCAATGTGATATAACTAAAAAGCAAGCAAGAAAGTAAATCAGATAACAAGATTGGTTGTGAAAACAGTTAACTTAAAGCGCTAAGTCTAGGGCGTTCTCAGGAAATCAGACAAGCAGATTAATCATTCAGTCAGGATCTAATTAAGCACAGTTCTAGAACTCAAAACACGGATATAGAATTAACCAACTGTCGTTGCGAGAACTCTCTAAGTCTAAGTGCAGCAATCCAAATTCCTTTGCAATTACTAACAGATTAAACCAGCATTAATTCCAAGTTCGATATGTTCACAATTAAACTAAACCAAATTCCTTTGCGAGTAATTTAATTGCTCAACCTAAATAGTTCAGATTCTAAACCACAATGTCGTGTCGTATTTAGAAACCTAAGATCTAGATTCTAATTGATCAGGTTAGAACTAGCATTAAACATAATTTAGATCGAAGAACAAATAAGTTATGAATCCTTAACTGAATTAATTAAATCTAGCAAGACATGAAATCCTATGTGAGAAACCCTAAACCTAACTATAGGAATCTACTCAGACATAGATAATGAAAACATAATCATATGATGAATAAATTGCATATAAGAAATCAAAGAAGTAAAGGGGTTCAAAATCTTCTCCAAATACAAGATGAAGTACATGTTCAGATCAGCCCCAAAATCTCTCTAAAACTCTCAGCTCAAAGTATATTCAACGCGTATCTAAAAACTGATCTAAAAACCTAATTAAATAGCTAAAACACATTTTGGGGCTTCTGTGTAAATATCTGGAACTTCTGGGCAATTCTGCAATATCTCATAACTTCATTAACTCTCGCGAGTCTGGCACATTCGCGCTATGCATCGATCGATGCAGGTGTGCAACGATCGACGCAGTCCTCTGTTCTGGACAGTGAGCTTCACCTCTCGGGTCAAATCTCCAAAATACACCAAATAGCTCCATAATCTTCACTTCTGCTCCAAACATGCGTGTACCTAATAAGACCTGCAAAAGACTCTAAAGAAACACTAATAGACTCTAAAATACACTTATATCATAGTCTAAAACTAGTAAAAACCATGATATACCAACTCCCCCCACACTTAGCCTTTGCTTGTCCTCAAGCAAAACAAAGAACTAGACATGGTGAAAAGGTTTGAAAACTTTCAGAAACTCTTTTCATCTTTGAAGTAACAACACTCAGATTCCCCTTAGTAAGCCACATGAAAGATTTCACCTGCAGACATCAAGACCAACATATACTCCCCCCACACTTAGCAACTGTCCTAAGTAAACTCCACAATCACATTCACGCATTCAAATTCACCCTACTGAGTTCTGCGAGTCTTTAAGTGCGGTCTCACCTAAAGAGTATCGATCAAAGGGCACATGGACTCTTACCTTGTCAGCTCTAGACCACTATACTATCTTTCTCTGGTCCCTTTCTTCTCTTTTCCCTTCCTTAGCATTTTGATTTTTCCCCATTGGGTATCATTTTTTTTTATCAGTGCTCTTCCCGTAAGGGGTGTACTTTGGACACATTCCATGGATGCACATGAGGTAATAGTTGTAGCTACCACTCCCAGAGACCACTTCGGAATTACTAACTCATCCTCAGTTTATTACTCTTTTTTTTTTTACTTTATGGAAGGGGAGAAGGGAACCAAATAGGACAGGTTTACAGGCTGTGTCAGAACTAACAAAGGAATCCGACTCAAGGTATTCCAAGCCCTTAGGTGAGAAAATTAAGTCAGTATTAAGGTGAAGTCAGTAAAAGGATCCTCTGATACCTGAAGTGATGTGGGTGTTCTCAGTAGGCTGATCCGTGTTTGGGTTTTCTAATAGTCATAGATAATCTGCAACTTCATCCCAATGGTTACTTAAGTTCCTGCAAGTGCTATTAATCTTCTAAAAAAATCATTGTTTCTTACTTAAACTGTTTTGACTCGATAAAACAAATTTTGAAAAACGGACTGACTCTAAGAAAACAGAAAGATAAAGTCAGTAGCACCTCCCCCACACTTAAGACACACTGTCCCCAGTAGTGTCAAGCGAAGGATTGGTAAAAAGAAAGAAAAATTAGTTAATGGATGTGTTGAGTTCTGTCGGATTTTTACCTCTGTCGCACATGCATCGACCGTTGCACTAGGTGCGTTGATCGTTGCTGTGCGATTTTCGTTGTGGGTCGATCGTTGCTCAGGACCGCAACGATCGCTGCAATGCGATTTCTTTCGTGTTGTGACGATCGACACAGTGGTGTGTCGATCGACGCACTGCGATTCGTCCGAGACCTGCAGACAAAAACTCACCAAAACCAGAAACAAAACGTAAAATCCTACAAAAAGTGCAAAAACGAAAACAGTGGGTTGCCTCCCATTCAGCGCTCTTTTAACGTCAATAGCTTGACGTTTCAGCTGATCTAAGTAGAGGGTGCATCATCCAGAGGCAGAATCTGACCTCCTGGAATCTCGGCCTTAGCCCAATAATGTTTCACCCTCTGTCCATTCACAGTGAATTCATTACCTTCCTTGCTGGTTAGAACGACAGCTCCATATGGACACACCTCTTGGATCGTGAAAGGACCAGACTACCTTGATTTCAGCTTACCTGGAAACAAATACAGACGAGAGTTATACAAAAGTACTTGATCATTAGGCTCAAACTGTCTAGAGACAATCTTCTTGTCATGATAAGCCTTAGTCCTCTCCTTGTACAGCTTTGAGTTCTCATAGGCAAAATGTCTAATCTCATCCAACTCATTAAGCTGCACCAATCTCCTCTCTGCAGCAGATTTAAGATCAAAGTTCATCTGCTTTACAGCCCATGCTGCTTTGTGCTCAAGTTCTACTGGCAGATGACATGCTTTTCCATACAACAGATGAAATGGAGTGGTCCCAAGTGGTGTCTTAAATGCAGTCCGGTAAGCCCATAGTGCATCATCTAGATTTGCTGCCCAATCCTTTCTTTGTCTTTCCAACTGTCTTCTCTAAAATCTCCTTGATCTGTCTATTAGAAACCTCGACCTGTCCACTAGCCTGAGGGTGATAAGGAGTAGCAACTCGGTAATGAACTCCATGCTTCTTTAGTAGCTTCTCGAAGACCTTATTAATAAAGTGAGATCCTCCATCACTAATTACTATCTGAGGTACTCCAAATCTAGGGAATATGATGGTCTTAAACAGCTTAATAACCACCGAAGAATCATTGGTTGGACTAGCTATTGCTTCCACCCATTTAGACACATAGTCCACAGCAACCAAGATGAACTTATTCCCATAGGATGAGGGAAAAGGACCCATGAAATCTATGCCCCAGCAATCAAAAACCTCAACTTCCAGAATGAAATTCTGAGGCATCTCATGCTTCTTGCTGATTTTCCCTCTCCTCTGACAGGCATCACATTGAGAAACAAAAGAATGAGCGTCTCTAAACATCGTAGGCCACCAGAAACCTGCTTGCAAAACCTTAGAAACAGTCTTGAAAGTAGCAAAATGTCCAGCATAATCTGATCCATGACAGTGAAATAAGATATCTGAAACCTCTGATTCAGCAACACACCTCCTGTAAAGACCATCCGAACAGTGCTTGTAGAGATAAGGCTCATCCCAGTAATATCGTCTAAGCTCCCTGAAGAACTTCTTCTTTGCATAACCCTTTAAATCATCTGGTTCAGTCTCTGCAGCAAGGTAATTAGCTATATCTGCATACCAGGGTCGATCGGTGGTTGCGACAGCAGCAACTTCGAATTTATAGCCTCCAATCTGGACCGTGAAATGTTCTGTGCTCGTATCCGCACTGCAACGATCGTCACAGAAGTTAGCATCGACCGTTGCATCCCTGACACATGCATCGATCGTTACAGATGTGGCATCGATCGACGCAGTGCGATTAATCCGAGAGTTTCGAAGATTTCTGTCCAAATCCGCCTGAGACACTGTCCCGATCATATTGTCGTTTTCCTCAGGCAAGAAATCATTAATAGGTACATCTTCCTCAACCAGCATCCTTGAAAGATGATCAGCAACTCCATTCTCAACTCCCTTCTTATCCCTCACTTCAATGTCAAACTCCTGAAGCAACAGGATCCATCTTAGCAATCTTGGCTTAGCATCTTTCTTCTGCATCAAATACTTCAGGGCTGAATGATCAGTATGCACAATCACCTTGGAGCCAACAAGATATGGGCGAAACTTTTCAAACGTAAAGACAACAGCCAACAACTCCTTCTCCGTAGTGGCATAGTTTCTTTGCGCATCATCTAGTGTCATACTAGCATAATAGATAGTATGAAGCTTTCTATCCTTCTTCTGCCCCAGAACAGCTCCTACATCATAATCACTGGCATCACACATAACCTCAAAAGGTAGATCCCAATCTGGCGGCTGAGCTATATGAGCACTCACTAATGCCTGCTTGATCTGTTCAAATGCAGCTTGGCAATCTGCAGTGAACTCAAATTTGACATCTTTACACAGTAAAGCAGTCAGTGGTCTAGCAATCTTACTGAAATCCTTGATGAACCTCCTATAAAATCCAGCATGTCCAAGAAAGCTCCTTACAGACTTCACAGAATCAGGTGCCTGAAGGCTGGTCATAACTTCAATCTTAGCGCGGTCCACTTCGATCCCTGCTTCAGACACTCTATGTCCAAGAACAATACCATCTCTGACCATAAAATGGTATTTTTCCCAGTTAAGGACCAAGTGCTTTTCCTCAAATCTAGTTAGCACTTTGCACAAATTATCCAAGCACTCATTATAGGAGGATCCATAAACTGAAAAATCATCCATAAAAACCTCCATAAAGTCCACAATCATATCAGTGAAGATGGACATCATGCATCTCCGGAAGGTGGCTGGTGCATTACAGAGTCCAAAAGGCATCCTACGGTATGCAAATGTTCCATAGGGACAAGTAAACGTAGTCTTTCCCTGATCTTCTGGATGGATGGGAATCTGAAAGAAACCAGAGTACCCATCGAGGAAACAGTAATAAGGATGATTAGCTAACCTCTCCAGCATCTGATCAATAAAAGGCAAGGGAAAGTGATCCTTTCTGGTTGCAGCATTCAGTTTCCTGTAGTCTATGCACATGCGATGTCCAGTCACAGTCCTTGTAGGAATCAGCTCATTCTTCTCGTTCTTTACCACTGTAACTCCACCCTTCTTAGGCACAATATGAACTGGACTGACCCAATCACTGTCAGATATAGGAAAAATGATCCCAGCGTCCAGCAGCTTCATGATCTCCTTCTTTACCACTTCCTTAAGGTTAGGATTCAGCCTCCTCTGATGCTCTACTGATGTCTTAAACTCATCCTCAAGATGTATCCTATGCATGCACAGCTCCGGAGAGATACCTGAAATGTCATCAAGAGAATAGCCAAGAGCTTTGCGATGCTTGCGCAGCTTGCTTAGCAGTAAAGTGAGCTCTGCGTTGTTCAAACTAGCATTAACAATCACTGGATATGTCGAATTAGGTCCAAGAAATGTGTACCTTAGCCCGGATGGAAGTTGTTTCAGCTCAATTTTCGGAGCTTTCTCCTCTGCCCAATCTCTGTCGACTTGCAACGATCGACGCTCGAGATGTGTCGATCGATGCATCGTCGCGTCAGATACTTCCACCTGCATCACTTCCTCAGCAGAATCCATCAGTCTCGCATAGCATATTGCGGGCTCGTCTTGCAGATATTCCAGCTCCATTATAGAGCTCAGTAAAGCCCTTTCCAGTGGATCTTCAGCACGAGTTCTATGAAAGTAATCTGCGGCCAAATCACTGAGAGTATCCACATAAAATGTCTGTCCGTCGATGGTTGGCCTCTTCACCAGCTTGTCCATATCAAAGCTCATCTTCAGATCTCCTACATTCAGAATTATCTTACCTCCTGGCAGTCAATCATCGCACCCGCAGTGGCCAAGAAAGGTCTACCCAAAATCAGTGGATCCTTTGGTTCCTCTCCATATTGCAGAACCACGAAGTCAGTAGGAATCACACATTGGCCAATCATTATAGGCACATCTTCCAATAATCCTTCGGGAATTCTGATTGTTCTATCTGCCAAAACCAGTGATATCCTAGTGGGTATAAAATCAGTCATCCCGAGTCTCTTAGCAACTGAGAAAGGCATAAGATTCACACTGGAACCAAGATCACATAGAGACCTTTCGAATCTTTCCATGTAGATAGCACAATCCAACACAAAGCTTCCTGGATCTTTCAACTTCTCAAGAATTCTGCCGTGAATCACTGCACTACATACTTCCGTGATCATCATTACGCTCTCCTAATCAGACCACTTTCCAGCAAGTAAATCCTTAAGACATCTCTTCATTACAGGAGTAGTTTCTATGGAGTCAATCAAAGGCACTTCAAGCTTCACTTTTCTAATGAACTCTTGGCACTTGGCGTACTGCTTATCGTTCTTAGATTTTCTGGGATTCTTGGATAAGGTACCTTAAGCTTGTAAACCATCTCAGTCGACTGTTTCGGTTTCTCTGCTCTTGAACTCTCTGCAGTCGCCTTGCGTCGATCGTTGCTTGAGTTGCATCGATCGTTGATGGGCGACTGTGTTTCAACTCCTGTGTCGAGCTCTGGTTCGTCATCCTTGTTTTCGCTTTGCATCGACCGTTTCTGAGGTGCGTCGATCGATGCATTGCGAAGCTCGCGGATCCCCTCTTCCAATTCTTCAATTTTCACGATTTCTTCGACACTCAACTGCTTTTTCTGGGCAGTAAACAGCTTCTTACCACTCCTTAATGTCACTGCATTGCACTGATACTTAGGATTAGCATCAGTTCATCCCGAAAGATATCCATCTTCCCTTTTAACATGTCCAACAGTCTGTGCAACCCGAGCATCAAGCTCTTTCACATGCGTGCTCAAGGATTGAAACTTCCCATTCAGATCATCATACATACGCTCCAGCTTCTTGTCGTAGTTCTCAGCATTCTTATTATGCCCTTCTAGCAGCTATTCCAGCATTAACTCCATCTTACTTTTAACAGTAGGAGGTACTTGGTATGTGGACGTTCCATAGTTCTTCTGAAAAGGCTTCTGAAATCCAGCGTTCTGTCCACCATGGAAGAATCTGTTTCCCTGCTGATTACCAAATCTGTTACCTTAGAATCCAGATCCTCCGATGTAATTCACATCCTCTTCCTGAGTGTCCTCCTCAGTCTGAATCACTTCCACATCTTGGGCAAAGTGGACAGCTTTCTTCCCAGCTAGAAGATTACAAACTGTATCCAGCTTAGATCTAATATCAGCAATCTCCAAATTCTCTACCTTTCCACCAGACTTCTTCCTCCTCTCATCAGTAGTCTTGCAACTGTTGCTGCTCACTAAGTTCTCTATCAACTGCTTTGCCTGCTCAGGAGTCCTAGTGTTGAAATTTCCATTGCTGGAATTATCCAATGCAGTCTGATATGGAAGATCTATGCCTCTAAAGAAGATACCAAGCAGTGTTACCTCAGTAAATCCATGATGTGGGCAGTCACGCTGGTACTTATTGAATCGCATCCAGGCAGTCTTAAGAGGTTCTGTAGGACCTTGAGCGAAGGTGAGAATGTCCTGTCTAGACTGATCAGAACGAGCATCATCATAGAAGTGTCGCAGAAACTCACTCTTCAAAGCTTCCCATGTAACAAACTTCCCAGGTGGAAGCTGTTTCAGCCAGGCAGCAGCATCTCCAGCGAGAGAGTAGGGGAAAAGCTTGAGGAACAGAGAGTCATAGTTCACTCCATTGTATTTCATACCGGTGACTATGTCCTCAAAATCATTCCTCTCAAAACCAGGAGGCACAAGAGCTGACCGGTTGGCATGAAACTCGTCCGGTCTGTTGTAGTCAGCTAAAGTCCTCTCATGAACAACCATCTGTCTACCATGGGCCTGTCCTTGGCCTTGGTTCTGCTCCTGTTGTTGTCCAGGAGGATCAGGGATTACATTCCCTTCAGCATCAATCCTATGCCCAGCAGCATTGTACGGATTGTTATCTCGGTCCCTCAGGACACCTTGAGCATCGAGTATCAGAATCAGGCGTTCTTGAACCATTCTTGCTCTTCTTTCTCTTCTGTTAGTCCTCTCTAGTCGTCCAAGTTCTTCAAGTCCGAGATTGACGAGATTCAAGTTCTGATTACTTCTGGTTTCACGCGTCTGCATAAACCGTCTGTAACCGCAGTGCAACGATCGATGCAAGAGATGCAACGATCGACTCAACTCAGAATCGCCTGGTAACGATCGACACAGAAGGTGCAACGATCGATGCTAGGCGAATGTCGTACCTGCGACAGAGACAAAACAGAGAAAAAGTCAGTAACTAAAACAAAAAATAAAAATCCTTGTAAAAACCCTAAGTTCAAATCTATCAGAGACTCAAAAGAGTCCCCGGCAACGGCGCCAAAAACTTGATATGCTCTAGAAGTTTTAATCCTATACTACTGCAAGTGCATAGATATGCGATTGTAGTACTTAGGTATCGAATCCACAGAGACTCCGGTCAACGATAGATATTAGAACAGTCGAGATTAAACTAAGATAAAAGCAATGTGATATAACTAAAAAGCAAGCAAGAAAGTAAATCAGATAGCAAGATTTGTTGTGAAAACAGTTAACTTAAAGCACTAAGTCTAGGGCGTTCTCAGGAAATCAGACAAGCAGATTAATCATTCAGTCATGATCTAATTAAGCACAGTTCTAGAACTCAAAACACGGATATAGAATTAACCAATTGTCGTTGCGAGAACTCTCTAAGTCTAAGTGCAGCAATCCAAATTCCTTTGCAATTACTAACAGATTAAACCAGCATTAATTCCAAGTTCGATATGTTCACAATTAAACTAAACCAAATTCCTTTGCGAGTAATTTAATTGCTCAACCTAAATAGTTCAGATTCTAAACCACACTGTCGTGTCGTATTTAGGAACCTAAGATCTAGATTCTAATTGATCAGGTTAGAACTAGCATTAAACACAATTTAGATCGAAGAACAAATAAGTTATGAATCCTTAACTGAATTAATTAAATCTAGCAAGACATGAAATCCTATGTGAGAAACTCTAAACCTAACTAGGAATCTACTCAGACATAGATAATGAAAACATAATCATATGATGAATAAATTGCATATAAGAAATCAAAGAAGTAAAGGGGTTCGAAATCTTCTCCAAATACAAGATGAAGTACATGTTCAGATCAGCCCCAAAATCTCTCTAAAACTCTCAGCTCAAAGTATATTCAACGCGTATCTAAAAACTGATCTAAATTAGAACCATGTTAATTGTAAGAAATAGATACCTATCGTTTGGCTTGGTATGAAACATAACTGCAAATTCATCTAAAACGACAAGACAAAATTTGAACCATGTTAATTGTAAAAAAGAAATACATATTGTTTGGCTTGGTATGAAACATAGCTGTAAATTCATCTATAACCACAAAACAAAATTAGAACCATGTTAATTGTAAAAAATAAATACCTGTCGTTTGGCTTGGTATGAAACATAGCTGCAAATTCATCAAAAACACAAAATAAAATTAGAACCATATTAATTATAAGAAATAAATACCTATCGTTTGGCTTCGTATGAAAGCAAATTCATCAAAAACACAAAAAATAGTTAGAGCAATATTATTAACATTATTAAAAAAAATTTCCGAATCATCTCTAAATCAAAATAAACTTATAATAAACTATTTAAATTTTTTAATTTGAATGTAATTAGTTAAAAACTATTAAAATATAAAGATATACTAAATTGAAATTGAAATTTAGTTTAGAATTTCACAATATATAAATATTATATATTAAAATATTTACATACATTTTTATTTTTTGTGCAATTACTTTGTAAATATAACTAAATTTTAGTACAAGTGAAAATACCAAATAATAAGACTAGAAATAAATATAATTTTATAAAAATATTTAAATAATTGAAAACTAGAAGCATGTATATATATATATAACAAAAAATATTTTTAAAATAATAGAAATAATAATTATTAGTAATAGAAAGAAAAATGTGGTAAAAGGAGATAAAATGGTAACCGAAATAAAATTGTATAAAATATAATAAAATAATAAATTAAATGAAACCAGTGAAATATATACATAAATTAATGAAATTTAAAATGATAAATAAAAATTAAATATTATAATATTAGAACTTGGATGACTGAAAATGTATAAATATCAAGTATATATCTTTTTAATAATGTATGAAATAGTAAAAGAATGATGAAAATTGTTGAATAAAATAAAAATCTCAAACAAAAGAACTCTATAATAAAAATCATGTAAATTTTATTATTTATAATATAAATTTAAGTAATACTTTCATGTTAGTGCTATGTTCTTTTATGAAAATTATTATGATCATAAAAAAAAAATATAAATTTATAAATAAAAGATATATGAAAATGTTAACTCAAAATACATATCAAACTATGTTAAATATTTACATAATAAAACAAAACCCACGCATCTGCGGATTTAAAATTTAGATGTTAAACTTTGATTTTCTTATTATAATAGGTTTACCAATAGGGATATGTCGTTATAACCAACATAACTCATATTTATTCAAGAGTGAACTGATTGTTTACCTTCTCAATATCTCCAACATATACTACATGGTTTAATAAAGATGTTTTCATGATCGCATTTGGATACCAAATGATGAATGTATTAGCCTCTCAACAAAAACATGGGTTTGTACTCTGAAAAACATTATAATCTATTTTTTTATAAATATAAAGATGATAAAGCCAATATAATGTAATCATTCATGAAATTTACCCTAATAAATTTTCCATTACGCTCGTTACATCTTCAAGTTATGTGTTAAGATCGCTGAATAAATTCTCCGTGCACAAGTTTCTTTCTCAAAAAGTCCGCTTGAGCATTTAGTCAATGCGGAATCTGGATAACAGTAAAAGTTTCAAAGTTCTGTCCACCTCATTGACTTTTTTCCAAATCATCATTAACTCAAAATAAACTTATAATAAACTATTTAAAATCGTTTAATTCGAATGTAATTAGTTAAAAATTATTAAAATATAAAGATAAACTAAACTGAAATTTAAATTTCATTTATAATTGCACAATATATAAATATTATATATTAAAAGATTTAAATATCTTTCATATTTTGGTAATATACATGATAACATATCTTATGGCTCTTCACATAGCTTAATCAACATGTTGTGGATCTCTCCTTGAAAGCATATGAATTATATTTTAATGATTTTCGTTGATATCCTCGTCAAAATAACAACAAAAACAACAGTTGAGATACATAGGTTTGTTTTTCCTATATTTTTCCTTTGATAGATGCAACATGCTAAAAAAAATTGAATAATAATATTTATGTTTATCTACATTAAAAATGTTAAACTTAAAATAAAATGGTTTATTATAATAGGCTTACCAATGGTTATATGTCCTTATAATCAACAAAACTCATATTTATTCAAGACTGAACCGATTGTTTACCTCCTAATATCTCCAACATATACTATATGGTTTAACAAAGATGTTTTCATGATCGTATTATTTTGCATTTGGATACCAAATGATGAATGTATTAATCATCTCAACAAAAGCGGGGGTTTGTACTCTAAGAAACATTATATCTATTTTTTTATAAATATAAAGATTATAAAGTCAATATAATGTAATCATTCATGAAATTTACTCTGAATAAATTTTTCCATTACCCTCCTTATATGTTCAAGATATGTGTCAAGAGACTTCATAAATGTTGAGGAAAACGAGCTATTTCCACATGAGAATTATATATATAGCATCAGATCCACACCGAACTATTGCCTCGATCTATAAAGACACGCTAACTATAGTATGATTCTAATTTCACCCGAATTAATAGTTCGAAATACAGTTGCCTATAAAGTTAGATTTCGTTGGTTTTCCTGCGAACCATTGACCCAGCCTTCAAACCAGTTAAAACAAACCATTATACCCGACCCCAAATGAAGTTATAACCCGAACCGACCTAAAACCCGAAATAAAACCATGTCGATGTGTCTTTCTCTTTCTTCCCCAAATCTAAATTTTTTTTAAATTTACAGAACCCTAAATCCCCAATTTGAAGATAGGGATGTCTGGAGCTTCTAGCCACGTTTCTAACAACTCAAATGGAGCAGGCAATAGTCGGCGTAGAAGTGGAAGGTTCATTGGCGTGCCTAAAAAGTGTTGGTGTGGAGAACAAGTCGTTTCGTTGATGTCTAATTCAGAACATAATCCTGATGCTATATATATATAGTTCTCATGTGGAAATAGCTCATTTTCCCGAAATGTTGTTTAAGGATTAACGTAATCTTTCTTGTTTTATAAG
Organism: Orychophragmus violaceus; assembly: GCA_030180135.1. Lineage (NCBI taxonomy): Eukaryota > Viridiplantae > Streptophyta > Magnoliopsida > Brassicales > Brassicaceae > Orychophragmus > Orychophragmus violaceus. Next base: position 92,534,476 of record CM058237.1, on the reverse strand, counting down.
CTCAAAAAGGTTTGAGGAAAAGGTTTGATTCTAATATGAAGATTCATGTATGCTCTATATGATCCGAATATACATGCGAAGCTTCCGAACCGAACCAAGGTTTGTGGATTTCGGTTCTAACTCGGCTAATCATGGTAACCGAGCGGAAAACATTTGTAATATGTTCTGTTCGGTTCTGCACCTCCGAACCGTTCAGTTTTTGGGGTTTTGTGAAAACACTGAACTTCTTCCCTTCGTCCTTTGGTCTATTCGTTGAGCTCATTATTATTATATCTCTATCCAGGGGCGGAGCTAGGTGAGGGTGAGGGGGGAAGGGGCAGATGCCCCGGTAGATTTGACTAATTATTAAAATGTGTAAGTAAAACTAGCAAAGTTGGTTGGTGTTGCTGGTAGTTGCCCCCTTCCATAATTTTATATGCTCCTGTTAACGAGTTCTTTTTTTTTGGTCAACTTTCTTTTCTTTCATAATATAGTAAAATCATATTTAGGGCGACATGGATGGCGACGCCGCCGCATCTCGTCACCCTCGCGCCGAATCGGAAGGATTGCATTCACTTGCTCCTGCGGTTCCAACAGCGTTCTCTGATGACTCTCCGAAATCGCTTGCTGCGCCCAATTCACCGAAATCGTCTCAACCAACTTGGGTCTCTCCAACCAAGGATCTGTTAGTCGGTGCCTCTGGCATCTCTAATCCTAATTTTGTTGTCGTCAATGGGGTCGCTTCCATTGAAATTCCGGTGGAAGTGTATGAGGATGTTGTGCCGTTATGGAATAGTTTTGTGGTTGGGTATTTTATTGGGGATGATCCTCATGTGGGGAAGATCCACGCAACCATTTCGCGCATTTGGTCAATTCCAGGAACACATACCAAATTTGATGTTCAGTTCATTGGCAAGAATACCATTCTGATCAAGATCGATAATGCTCAAGTCCGAGCTCGGGTTGTTAAAAGGAAATATTGGCACATCTCGGAAGTTCCACTCGTTGTCAATGTCTGGAATCCAGACACTGCTCAGGTTCCTTCAGACTTGACAGCAATGCCACTATGGGTAGATTTGAAAGCAGTTCCCAGCCATCTCTACTCTCATGTTGGTCTGAAATTCTTGGCAGGTATTACTGGGAAATTTGTTAAGCTGCACCCAAATACTGAACGGTGTATGCGTCTTGATGTCGCCAGAGCTCTGGTGGAGGTTAACCTACAAGCTCCTCTGGTGGAGCATATCAAGTTTCAAGATGGGGAGGGGTTGGAAGTAAATGTGGCAGTTCATTATCCGTGGCTTCCATCACGATGTAGTGCCTGCAACAAATGGGGCCTTTGGGTAAAGACTGTCAGGAGAAGATAACAATTTGTGGAAAGGAAACTACTATAAATGAAGTATTAAACTATGTGACTTTGGATGGGAGTGCAGTTACTAAGGTGGTCAGCAATTTAATTCAGGAGTTGGACAAGTTTCCTGTTAGTCTTGAGCACTTCCATCTACATCAGTTTAAGGATGATGCTCATGTTGCTACTAGTGCTTGTGATGCTACTATTGTTCACTCACCAAGTGCAACTGGTGCACTTAATGGTAGTTCTGTTGCACTTAATGGTAGTTCTCTAGTGGAAGGGGAAGATACAAATCTTGAAGGTAGTAGTGAACCATGGATTCATGTTGCTGGCAACCGCAATTTCCCACCTAAGAGTAGCGAGAGATATGATCAGGAAAACGTGAATGATTGTGAGAATGTTTCTCCATCAAGGTTTCAAATACTAGCAGATATTGAGGAGGATGATGATGATGAAGTTGAGGAAGGAGAAGTGGTTAAAGATCGAGAGGAGGTCTCAGCAGCGATGAAAAATTCGTCTAAGGGGCATGCACAGAGAAATGTTGTCAAGGCTAAGAAGCAGAAAACCATTTTTAGGGCCAAGGATCTTAAGTATATGACCACTCTTCCGCCAAAAAAGTTTCCTTCAGGAAACTATGACGTCTTTCTTCGCATAGAATATGCGTGGGTTCAACGCGCCACCTAAACACGAGGTAGTTAGGAAATGGGTTCGGTCTGAAAAGCCAGTTTTTGGTTGTCTGTTGGAGACAAGAGTTCAGCAATCTGCTCATTTGGGTATTCTGAATTCTTCGCTTCCAGGATGGAATCCTGTGACAAATTACAATTATAATAGTCTGGGAAATATTTGGTTTTGTTGGTCAGATGAAGTACGCGTCACAGTTCTGCACAGGAGTTCCCAACTCATCTCATGTGCAATTCAAGTGGTCTCTACTAATGATGTTTTCATGTGTTCAGCTATCTATGCTGCTAATTTGGAAAGTGAGCGGAGAACTCTTTGGTCAGATATTCGTGCTACTCAGTCTGCGTATGGCCATCTTTCCGTTCCCTGGATTCTAATTGGTGACTATAATGAAGTTCTGTCCTCAGCTGAGCATTCTCGAGGGTTTGATTCTAGTTTTAGCCAGGTCGGGATGCGTTATTTTCAAAGTCTGGTGGCTGACTGTGAACTGTTGGACTTGAAGTCTGTTGGCAGTGTTTTCACTTGGTGGAATAACCGTGACTCTGATCCGATTGGTAAGAAGTTAGACCGCGCTCTAATTAACGGTGAATGGTTGGTGAAGTTCTCGGGTTCTTTTGTCAGTTTCGAAGCAGGGGGTATATCTGATCACGCAAGATGCTTAGTTTGGCTGAATCCACTCGTAGCAAATGTTAGGAAACCATTCCAGTTTTTTAACTATCTCACTGATCACCCTCAGTTCCTGCAAACTGTCGCCCGGGTCTGGCAAGGCAACGCGCCTCTGATCCATTCACGAACTGCTATGCATCGTTTCCATAGACAGTTGAAGCAGTTGAAGTTTGAGCTACGCATCCTTAATAAATCCTATTATGGTGACATTCAGACTCGCACTAAAGCAGCATTTGATGAGCTCTGTTTACGTCAGCATGAGGCTCTCTTAAACCCGACCAATGACACTGTGGAAGTGGCCTCATTAGCTGCTGATCGTTGGCACCATCTAGCTGGGATTGAGGAGAGGTTCTATAGGCAAAAGTCAGGGGTCAAATGGCTAGCGGCAGAGGACCAGAACACAAATTTTTACCAGCAGGTAGCTGCAGGTCGTGCTGCCCGCAAAGCTATCAAATATCTGGTCACTGACAGAGGTGAAACCATATCGGATGTATTGGATATAAATGCAGAGGCCGTTGGCTACTTCCAAAGATTCCTCCAATCTCAACCGCAAATGGGTGAGGACATATCGGTCAAGGCGTTAAGAGAAATTCTCAGCTATCGATGCCCTGTTTCCACTTCAGCTGAGCTTGTTGCACCTGTGGTTGCTGGTGAGATTTTGGCAGAAATCAAGTCTCTCCCAAATGACAAGGTTTTAGGACCAGATGGATTCACTAAAGAGTTTTTTTGTTGCAGCTTGGCCGGTCCTTGGACAAGATCTCATTAAGGCTGTTCAGCCTTTCTTTTTGTTTGGCTTTCTACCTAAAAGGGTCAATGCTACTCTCATTTCTTTGATTCCCAAGCATGACGATGCTAAGACTATGAAGGACTACCGGCCAATTGCATGTTGCAACTTCCTCTATAAGGTTATTTCTAAAATTCTGGCTCGACGACTAAAGGTTCTCCTTCCTGATGCCATAGAACCCAACCAGTCTGCTTTTACGAAAGACCGGCTTCTGTTGGAGAATGTTTTGCTTGCATCAGAAATAGTCAACGGATATCACAAACCAAGCACGTCTGCTCATTGTACCACAAAATTTGATATCTCTAAAGCTTTTGATACAGTAAAGTGGTCTTTTATCATCTCTGTTCTTCAAGCTATGGGGCTGCCTGAAAGATTTATTCAGTGGTTATATCTTTGTATTTATACTTCCAGCTTCTCAGTGGTGATCAATGGAGAGGTTGAGGGGTTCTTTTCGAGTGCAAGAGGGATTCATCAAGGCTGCTCTTTGTCTCCTTACTTGTACGTTATTCTGAATAATATCCTCTCTAGATTACTGAACAAATCTGCAGAAGAGAGGATCTTTGGCTACCACCCTATGTGTCAAGGGGTTAAACTCACACATCTGAGTTTTGCTGATGACATCCTAGTCTTCTCCGATGGTCGGCCTGCTTCTTTAACTGGTGTGTTGGGGGTGTTTCAGAATTTTGCTCGTATGTCTGGCCTTCATATCAACGCAACGAAGTCATCACTATTTATTGCTGTCGAGGATCATTTGGGACTGAAAGCAGTTGCGGAGCGTGCTGGCCTAGCGCTTGGTCACCTTCCAATACGGTACTTGGGACTGCCATTGTTGACTAAATCGATGTCAAAAATTGACTATGAGCCTCTGGTTGATCGGGTGAGAAGGAGATTGGTTTCTTGGACCCACAAATCGCTTACTTTTGCTGGCCGTCTTCAGCTTATCAAGTCTGTGATTTCCGGAATAACCAATTTTTGGTCATCTGCCTTCATCCTTCCTAAGAAGTGTATGGCTGAAATAGAAAGTCTCTGCAGTGCATTTTTGTGGTCTGGAAATCCAAACAATACTCATAAGGCCAAGGTGGCTTGGGAGGAAGTGTGTGCTCCAAAGGCTGAGGGAGGTTTAGGATTGAGACGGCTCAAGGACACTTCACGAGTATGTGCTCTTAACCTCATTTGGCGCTTGTTTACATTGTCTGGTTCCTTCTGGGTAGTGTGGATTAAACATTATATGTTTAAAGGAACCTCATTCTGGGACATCAAGGACACGGGTAAAGGCTCTTGGATGTGGCGCAAGCTCTTAAAGCTCAGGGAACGAGTGTATCCGTTCCTCCGAGCTTTGGTTAACAATGGTGAGAAGGTTATTTTTGGACTGATAACTGGATGAATGTGGGGAAGCTAATAGATATAACTGGTGATTCTGGCCCGTGCACTCTCGGAATCCCACGACATGCTACGGTGGCAGAAGCAGCTACTCACACAAGCTGGAGAATTCGAACTCGTATCAGGTAGCATTTGGATTTAGTTAATATCTAATATACATAAATCAAAAGTCATGAGAGAGAAAGATGAGGTTCTCCTCATCTGACACGTAAGTGTTTGATTACGTGTCATCTTCTGAAAATTCAACAATTTATTTTTTCATTTTATTTTTTCTCAAAACAGTTTCTTCACCCAAAAACCACTATCCACGATCCCTCCCCTCTTTTTCTCCACAATTAGATTTAACAACCATCAACAAATTTTCAATTCACTTAGATCAACAAAGATTGAAGAAAAGAGCGCGCCTGAGATCCACGATCTGAGGAAACTTCGTGGCGGGGAAGGATTTGTCACATGCAAAACTGCCAACATCATCAAACCGGAGCACAGAAGATCGGATCTCCACAGCCGTTAGAAAGAGAATCGAGGAAATCATTGATTTCTACACCATAATCCCACCCACAGATGAAGGCTCCGTCAAAAGACCATCACTAAGGCCCCGTCAACGGACGAAGAAGATATTAATCCACTTGCAAGAAGAAATTAAGCAATAGGGAAGTAGATAAAACAATCAACTGATGCAAAAGACTTCAATCTTTGAGAGAGAGAAAGGTGAATTTCCGATTAATCAGAAATCTGTTCCAACAAAGATCAACCTCCTTCGATTGACGCACCTGATAAATGGCTGGGTCTAATGAGTCTGTGAATCTAATGGTGTGACATTGCACTATTCCTGGCAAAGCCTGGGTAAGTATAAACATCTATGACAGACATGCAATTAGTGGTGATGAGTTTGCTTATACCTATTGATTTATATTTGTGTGTGTAAACTTCTGATTAGTATTAGAAACAAAACAAAAGTGAAATTAGGGTTCATGGATTTTCTTAAAGCTCTGGTTTTTACTGTAAAGTCTATGTTGTTCATTTTGGGGTTGTTTATCATTTTCCGATGCTTTACGTCTTCCAAGTCCGAAGCTTGCATTAATTTCTTTGTGATTCATAGAACCATGGAAGATTATCTTTTGTGAATTCTTAGTAGAAAGATTTGTTTTTTAACTTATGATGTTCTGAACTGGTGCAGAAATCTGTCTTCTTTAATATGTTTTTGGATTTGAACTTTGCTGTGTGTAGAAAGAGTAGCTGTCATCTCACTGTTTATCTTCACATGTGATGTTCTAAATTCTTGCTTAAAAATTGTGGTCTAGAAAATGGCATGGTATCTGAACTCTTCTGCCTTTCTTACATTCTTAATTTTTGTGGCTTTTCGATATCTGCAACATGCTTTGAACAATAAGAGTAATTGCTAATGTTGTTCTTGAAATATATAAACCATAGAGAATTTACTTGACACTTACAGACTGATTGGGAAGGTGGATTCTTTCCCTTAACGATGCACTTCAGCGAGGACAATCCGAGCAAGCCTCACAAATGCAAATTCCCACAAGGTTTTTTCCACTCTAATGTCTATCCATCGGGAACAGCCTGTCTCTCAATCCTAAACGAGGATTCCGTAAGTACTCTTCTGCTTCTTTCTTTGCATTTCTCAATGACCAAAATCGATCTTCATCATCCTCAAGTTCCCTGTTGTTAATATGTAATGTTGATAGGGATGTGATTGCGACACGACAGTTCTATATAGAAAAGAAGACAACTGAACAGCTAACTGGTGAAGGGTTGACTCTTCGTGACCCAGCCTCAAAGTTACTGTTTCATAATGCTATTAGGCTTCCTGATGCAAGCAATGAAGACTTCTACCAGAAGGTTAGGCGGCTAGACACGATTCTCACTTCTAGGGACTCCATGCATAGCGTCCCTGTGAATTTAGAGGCTAGACGGTGGATTGCTTTCTTTAGCAATTCTCTTCTCATGAACTTGCCTCATGCTCCTCAGGTTAAGAAAGTGATGGCGTTCAGTGTTCAGTGGCTATCAATGTCTTCCATGTTGTCGCACCTCACAACCTCTGCTTCAACAACGTCGAACTTGGGTTGAGCAAGGATTCTTTAGTTTTCAGAGTTGTACACTTCTGGGAGGCACTTAATCACAACAAAATGGCATCAATATGTGGGACAGTGCTGCAGCGGAGCTCCCAAAAAAAACACGCGCAAGTAGTAGTTCTTTTGGTCACCACAGTCAACTCTAAGAGAATTGGAGGGTAAGCATACTCTGTATTTCGACATGTGAAACGTTTATTTACAGTGATGTTCATTTACAAGTGTCTGTACGATTATATTATGGTTACACTTAGATTAATGGTTACATTCACATTTAGATTCATTCAGATTATGTACGCTTAGATTATGGTTACATTTAGATTCATGTTTCACAGTTTGTATGTTTAAGCACACTCTAACATAGGTAATGATTACATTTAGATTCAGTAATCCTTTGTTTTAGGAGAGAACTCTTTTATTTAAACCTGTGGCCATTCAGTAATCCTTCCATGTGTAGGCCAATTCCTAATGAAATTTATCTGTCATGATATAATATTTATATATATTAACTGAGCAGATCATTGATAAAGTTTGTAAATTTATTAACATAGTAAAAATGACAAAATTTGTTGGGACACTTTTAGCTACCCAAATATAAACTAAAATCTATGTGTATACTTTTTGGTTAATTAGCATCGTCACATCACTGAATAAATAGTGCATCTGTTTTCTTCTTAATCTTTACTAATGGAAACTTTTTGCTACACTGTTTTCTATACGCAAATCCTCGCAAGCAGAGCTACCCTCAGTTCCATGTCTTCCTCTAGAGTCTTCTGGGACGTTGAAGTTCTTCTAACCAGGGAATATATGACTTGGTATCTACTTCTAACCTCAATACAAACTCACTCTGAAGTTTAAACTAATCTTTCTCATGTTACAGGCTTGGCGATATTGCAAGCAATGTAGCCACAATTAATGCATCTCAGGTGACAAAGGTGGAGATCCTAACAATTGGTGAAATCATCACTTTCCAAAGCAAAGAGCCTCCTCGGGTAACTTTAAATCTACATATACAACAACCCAAATATAAACTGCTAAATATGACCAAACGGGTTACTATATAAATATAGGTGGCGAGTGAGTTTTGAATATATCTACAAATGATGATGTGCACCATGAATGTGGCTGGTACTACATATCTTGCAGTGACTGCCAAACAAAAGTCAGCCGAGAAGCAACATCTTTCATCTGCCCCAAATGCAACAACCAAAATGTATAGGAGTTATCAAGTATGTAATACAACCACCACTTGCATCACTAACCAAGTTTTAAAAAATATACTACTATCTCCCATGTTTAGATATCGTGTGGAATTATCTGTTCACGATAATGACAACATAGCCACTTTTCTGCTCCTTGACGATGCTGGAGCTGAACTTACTAGGAGAAAGGCCACTAATATTTGGAGGTATGCATTGAAATTAAGTTTTCACACTTACATAACAAAGAAACCAACATACTCATGTTTGTCGTATTTTTGGCAGGCCATGAGATACCAACCCACGTTTTTTTTTTTTGATGCCATCAACCAAACTCATAAATTCAAGGTGAGAGTGAACAAATACAACTTTGGTGCATGTAGGCAGACCATAACAGTTACAAAAGGTCCTAGAGGATGCAGTACTCCCCCAACTCACACCAAAGAACCATGAACCAGGTGGAAAAAGGTGTAAGTTAACCATTGAAGAATCAAAGACACATGATGGTACAAAGAGTCGTACTCTATCTATTGGTGAAAATAAAAAGGCAGTCATGACGCATAGTGAAGCGAGTCAAGCTAAACATCAGAAGCCAAACCCTCAAAGACTCCTTAACGTCAAAACTTGCCACTTCATAATGAGGCACCTGCTCTATCATCACATCTTACTTTTATTTTAAATTTTACACTAAGATCACAATTTTTTTTTTTTAAGATTCTACATTTGAAACTATAATGTCTTTATAAATGACTTCATTCTCCTTATATTCTACTTACACATCTCACTTAGTCACCATTCTAATTATAAAAAAAAACTTCTCATGTGCATATTCCATTTGTCTGCATACGTGCCAAATCAGTAGTTAAGACTGTTAGAATAAAAGTCTTCATTCTCTTCCTATTCGATTTGAACATATCACTTGGTCACCATTATACTTAAAAATATATTCTCATATGCACATTCCATTTCTAAGCATACGTGCGAAATCAGTAGCTATGATTGTTAGATACATCAGAAACATGATTTTATTTCGACAAATCGAATGACCAACTGAAGATCCTTTCGGAAGAAAAGGAAAGGATCTGACATGAACCAAAGCTACAGAACATGGGTGATAGATAGTACAACGAGACAAATACTACATTTTCCAATCGCTTATCGTATAAAATAGAGTTTATTTATGTTTTTCGTCAACAATGTTATTGAATATAACTACAAAAATTCATGAAACAAGGAACATTGCCAATATAAACCTCTAAACTAAAAGTTGTCAAAAAAAAAAAAACCTCTAAACTAAAATAAAGCATACTACAAAACAAAGCAAACTTTTAAAAATCCAACTCACGCGTAGCATGGGAAAAACACCCATGTCCGATTTTGTTTTTTTTTACAAATATCTGTTAAAGATATTCTTTACAAAAGTCTGGTTTTGTATTTTTTTGTATTTTTATTTATTTATTTTTATCACGATATCGTTTATTCCATATACAGTGTTTTGTGTCATTTCTTTTTTAAAATTTGAAACATCTATTGATCCACAAATAATAACACATTTATCATAACAGATATCATATATGACACAAAAACAAATGATAGTACATTTCATCGGAACTTGACCGATGATCATTTTATTCAATATACTTATTTTTATATTAATCTGCAAGTCATTTCCGGCATATCATTTTTCATCATGATCTTGGCCGTGAATATAAACAACATAAATATTAACTAAAAAATAATAATTATATTATTCCACCGTCTATTTAGACCAACTCTAACACGTATGTCATCATGTAATAACGGATCTCAAATCCATAAACATTAGTCCGTGCAACGCACGGGCCAGAATACTAGTGATCCATAATGCTCCTGTTCCTGCTTCACATCTCGGCACAGACACTTACCTTTGGCGACGTGAGAGCGACGATTACGCAGAATGTTTCTCTGCGTCTTCGACTTGGGACCGGATCAGGGTCAGGAGAAGTAAAGTATATAGGTGCCGAGTCATTTGGTTTCCACAAGGTGTCCCACGGTTCTCTTTCATGGCATGGTTGGCTCTCAAGGATAGATTGAACACGGGTAGTCGTATGAGAATTATGGGAATTGTGCAGGGATGTGTTTAGTGTGGGGAACCGGATGAGACAAGAGACCATTTGTTCTTTGCATGTCCATACACGTTTACCGTATGGCTGGACACGGTTGGAGGCATACTCGGCCAGTCAGCAACTCTAGACTGGACTGATACCTTGCGCCGTCTGACACTTCTAGGGCAGCAGCAGAATATGGACTCAATTCTGCTCAGACTAGCCTTCCAAACAGTTATTTACCATTGTTGGAAGGAGAGGAATTTCAGGACCACCAGAGAGGCTGGAACTCAACAAGCCAGCTAACCAAAACCATTGATCGCATCATTCGTAACAGAATTTTGTCTCTTGGCTACAAATATCCTCACAAATTGGAAGGAGTGCTTCGAAGGTGGCTACAACTCCATTGACTATGCTAATGGGGAATTTTGATTTTCCAGATTTTTAACCATTTTTTATTCGTTATAGCCACATTTTTTGTAAATGGCTTTTCCTTGGTTGATCAATAAATATGAAATTTTAACGAAAAAAATATATTAAACTAACTTCAGTCCTCTACATCTTTTAGATAATTATTTATTTACTTCTTTTTTCTATTGTTCTTCGTACCTTCTATATCTTTAATATTATCATATCTTTATCATTTTTATATTTTCTTTTACCAATATTTTGTTATTTATAATAATATATTGTGATGTACTATTTTATTCTTACCTTACATCGTTTGGATTTTTTATAACATTTTTATTTTCTAATTAATTTTCTCTTAATAAACTGCATATTTATATTTAAAATAATAATATATGCAAATCAATAAAATAAATTTTTTTCCATACAATGTGTTAAATCATATAAGTACCATCAACAAAAATTTATATGCAAAATTTAGATTTTATTTTCTAGATTTTAGTATATATTTTTGTATATTTATAAATAATTTATAGTTTGTTCTAATATTTAAAAATAATATTATTTTAATAAAATATTATTTTATAATTTAATATTTTTTATAAATTAATTTATGCCCCTGATAAAATTTGTTTCTTGCTCAGCCACTGTCTCTATCATCTTAAATCTTGTTTTCTTCTTTGTTTGAAATGCAGCCGCCGCTCCAATTTTGCCTTTGTCTTTTAGGAACTTGAGGATGACTACTAGGTTTAGTTTCCAAGTTTATTATATTATTGAGCTCTAGGATTAGCATGTTTGATTGTTAGCCAATTTAATCTTTAAAAAACTGATATGTTATTGGGTTTACAATATTTAGCCGTTTTAACTAGATTTTTTTTTTAACATATGTAACCGAATAAACCGAATGAACCGACTGATCCGAACAGTCCGAATTTAACAGAATTTTTTCAAAAATTCAAAATTTGGCTATTTTCGGTAAAAATTTTAAAACCCAAACTACCCAATATCTAAAAAGAACCGAACCGTATTTTAATTATGTTATTTTCGGTAGAATTTTCATAAACTGAACTAACCGATTAACCGAACTACTCGAAGCGAATTAACTGAATAATCCAAACTGGCAGGCCTAGATCCAGATGTACAATTCTTTTTTTTGGGAGTAGTTCATGCAAAAGAAAAAAAAGGGAAAAGACAAATGATTATATAAGTTTACATCATGATCAGCGAATCATTACTACTACCATGCCTTTTGCTATAGGATGTAAAGTTGACTAATAATTCTTCTTCTTTTCTGATGAGCGTAAAAATCCTCAGGAACACCACTATCATGAGAAGACAAACATAATTTAAAGTATTTCAACTTGTTTCTAACTAAAAAAAGAGTAAAACTCTTTAAGAAGTTTCCAAATGACTCTATTGATCATCAAATTCTTTAACATTTCAAAAACTAAAAACACTCTAATCAAATTTGTAGGTGTACAACTTCTGATTCAAGTATGTATCCCTCATTGTTTGTTCGTCTACCATTGCTTGTTTGCATTTTACGGCAGTTTCACCTTCAAATTATTTTCATTCGACCATTATAACTTCGTAAAGACCTTGGTACCGAGCCTTTTCTTTGGGGTCAGAATAGATTCATAGATTTTGAAATACCTCGACCGGTCTTCCTAGGCTGCAGTCGATGCGTTTCCGGATCAAACTACTTTCCGGCATAACCTCCCTTATATCCGTTTCTAATTCAAATTTGTACCCCTCGGGAAAGAATTCCTTCGGATCTTTCTAATGACTTTCCATAGTCCTTTCATAGCTTAGATTCATTATACTTAACAATACGCCGCGAAAATCCTATCCAACCTTGATTCAACTCCAATCAAAGACCTTCCCGGTCTAATCATCTATACTGATGTAGCCCCAAAGATGAAACTTGATGGATAGATTGATGGAGGCACAAGCACTGGCTTTATTGCTCTCTTACTTGACCGAGATAGATTGAAGGAATGGATGATTTACTCTCTCAATCGGTGGATGTTGATTGACTCTCTCAATATGTGGCGAATCAGTTCTTCTTGAATCACACAAGCAATCCTAATCCAATAATCTTCATAGACAATTGAATCACTCAAATGAATCTTAAGACAAGAGAACTTCAAAGACACTCTTTGAAAGAAGAAAATGAATTCTTTTGAATAATACTTTGATTGATTAAAAGGTGAATAATATAATGTTCTAGAATAAGCTTAAATAAGCTGTACACAACAACCATATGGTCAGAAATAAAGAAACAAATCAAAACTTAATGAAAACTAGTTGTTAGGCTGAATATGGTAAGGCTTCAATGCTTGAATGCTTTTCTTTGTATCTGGATGGCTTTAGGGGATAAGTGAGAATCTCTGGAACATCTTTAATGGCATAGAATTCATAGCTTTCATTCTTGGAAAGGAGTCGTTGATGTTTGATCTCTTTCTGCTCCAAAAATGGAAAGTTGAGCTCCTTGTGATTTCGTGTGTTCTGGTGTGGTCTGGAGTAGCTTAGGATGTCTAGAATTGATGAACCTCCAAATTTTTAGGAAGATTTGCAATCACTCTAGAAAACCGGTTAGGTCCTTTTTTTTTTGAAGACAAAAGCTATTGGCTCTGAAAAAATCAAACTTGGTCCAATGCTTTGGTTTTAAATCAATTTGCACACGATTTTCAAATCAATAAAATGCTGGTTTTATAAATCAAACTCGGTTTTAAAAAAAATATCAAGTTTCCTTTTGTGGTTTGTTGCACACAGTTTTGGATAGTTTAAAAAAAAAGGAAAACAGAATATCTATGAATCAAGAGGAGCCTTTGTTTAAAAACTTTCGAAATCCTAAAAAAAGTAGTAAGGAAACAACATTTTTTTTTTGCTTTTTGGGTTTAGAAATCGGATCAAAAGAATGAAAACTTATTCTTTTTCTTTTTGAACTTTTTGAAACAAACTAAGAACACTTATGAACAAAATCGACAGAAACACAAACTTGGACTCTTTTTCTTTTGGTTTTTAAAAGATGCAAACAATAGAACAAAATGAACTAGGTGAATCAAATGCAAGACAAACGATTTTTATGGGTTTTTGTTTAAGTATGCAAACAAAAAAATCAGAAATTATAAACTAAGCAATATGTTGAAACAAAAGATGTTTATGGGTTTTTGATTGAAGATGCAATGAAAACAGAACTATGAATCTATATGAAATAAAAACCGAAAGGATAAAGGATAGATTACACCTGATTTAGGAACCTTTCGGCTCTGATACCAGATGATGTAGCCCTAAAGATGAGACTTGATGGATAGATTGATGGAGGCGCAAGCACTGACTTTATAGCTCTCTTACTTGACCGAGATGGATTGAATGAATGGATGATTGACTCTCTCAATCGGTGGGTGTTGATTGACTCTCTCAATCTGTGGTGAATAATTTATGCTTGAATCACACAAGCAATCCTAATCCAATAATCTTCAGAGACAATTGAATCACTCAAATGAATCCTAAGACAAGAGAACTTCAAAGACACTCTTTGAAAGAAGAAAATGAAGTATTTTGAATAATACTTTTATTGATTGAAAGGTGAATAATACAATGGACTATGCTAAGGTTATATAAGTTTTTTCTACAACGGTCTTATTGACCAGAAATAAAGAAACAAATTAAAACTTTAATGAAAAACTAGCCGTTAGGCTGAATATGGTAAGGCTTCAATGCTTGGATGCTTTTCTTTGTATATGGATGGCTTTAAGGGATAAGTGAGGATCTTCGGAACATCTTTAATGGCATAGAATTTGCAGCTTTCATTCTTGGAAAGGAGTCGTTGATGTTTGATCTCTTTCTGCTAAAAAAATGGAAAGTTGAGCTCCTTATGATTTCGTGTGTTCTGGTGTGGTCTGGAGTAGCTTAGGACGTCGAGACTTGATGAAAATAATCCCAAAACATTTCAGATTTGATAGGGAAAGGTTTGGTGCTGATTTGATCCCTTTAGTGTGAATGCATCCAAATAAGGCAAGTGTAGCATCTCCTGGTTTAGAAGTTGAATAACTTTTAAACCATAAGTCATTTTGAACTGAATCCAATTCTCCGGGGTCCTATGATGAGTTGAGAATCCACAACAATTGGATTTGTTGATTGGTTCCTCATGGATTGGTCGGAGTGCTTCATTTTCTGACTGTTGGTCTCTATCGGGTCTGGTTGCGCTGGCTGACGTAGTGGTTGAGTTAGGGAGCGCCTGACGTGGTCTGGTTGTGCTGACTGACGTAATGATTGATGTAATGGTTGAGTTAGTGAGCGCCTGGTCTGGTATGGTTCTGATGACCTCATCATATACCTTCGGTTAGTTCACTTAATTACCATTCGGCTTGACTTATCAATTTTAGACCGCATTCAAGTTATGTGTTCCTACATGCTCAATGTTCCATTCCTCTAACCTTTCTATCCAGAACTTAGGCTAGTTACTATTAATTCCTTGTAATTGCTAGTTCGTACCTTGGCCATGTCCGGATTCCATCTAATTCGGTTGCGTGTCTCTTTGATCACGCTTGGCTGGCGAATCCTCCTAAGTCCTTGTGTCAACTAATGTAATTAATACGCTTCTCTTCGGTAATCACCCATTCAACCAACCATCCCCAAAGGCCAAGTATATGTTCGTGAAAACTTTGGTATCGGTGCGTCAATGCGTGTATGGCCCTTTCTGGCTCATGCACCATTTCCGCATCCCTCATGCTCCCTCGGCTAGACCACCAAGTCTCGTTTTGGCCCAACCATCCCATCATTACCAAGTCACTCAACTAACCACCCCACGTGATTTGAACTCGATGAGAGATTTTGGTGTTAATTTCCATCGCACCCCTTCGGAACCGATCTCACCCCTTCAAGACCGATCTCACCCCTTCGAAACTGATAACACCCATTCGGAACCGATCACACCCCTTTAGAACCGATCACATCCCTTTGGAACCGATCGCAACCCTTCAGAATAGATCGCAACACTTCGGAATCGATCGCAACCCTTCGGAATAGATCGCAACCCTTTGGAACCGACTGCACCCCTTCGGTACCGATCACACCCCTTCGGAACCGATCGCACCCCATCGGTACCGATCTCTCCCCTTCGTGCACAATCTCTCCTCTTCGGGACCGATCGCACCCTTTGTTCACGATCGCACCCCTTCAGGACCAATTGTACCCCTCTGTCCACGATCACACCCCTTCATGACCGGTCTCACCTTTTCGTGAATGGTCTCACCTTTTCGTAAAAGGTCGCACCCTTTCACGAACAGTCACGTCTCTTGGAAAACAATCACATATCTTGGTGAACAGTCGAATCTCCTCGCGAACAGTCCCATCTTTTTGTGATCGGTCGTTGAACTGTCGATTAACCGCATCTCCAAAGACATATCACGATTTGTCGGCCCGACTATGACACGTCGGAAGTGGGCTATTGTCTCACATCCGGTCTCCCTCTTTCTTGGGCATTTTTCTTTTCTCCCTTTTTATGTGTTGTTGAAAATGAACCCAAGGCCTCCTATTTATAGATTTGACCTTGGCCAGAAAACCATTGCAACTTTTGCATTGGTGTCCCTGCATATGGACACATCTCTTCATTGGTGTCCCTGTGAATGGACACATCTCGTCATTGGTAGATCCTCCCCATAATCAGCTGAACACTCAGCTTATCACTCAGTTGATCGTCTAGGTATACTAGCTCATCTAGTCACCAAGTGATCCAACTACGGCACACTCCGTCCAGCTATGTTAATCTGCCTACTAGCTCGTCCAATTGGTTCAGCTTGTAGCTTATCTACTTCATATTCTCCAACTCCTCTACAAGCTCTCGCTTCATTTGGCTAAATCATTTGGTCCGTTCCTAGACATTGAATAAGCCTTCTCGATAACTTGTTCACAATCATTCTCCATGATCTGAACCAAGCCGTTCATTCTTCTCCTGGACCGAATATGACCTATGTAATATTCCCAAGATGGGGATGTTACAAGTATCCCCCACAAAATGGGAATTCGTCCTCTAATTCGGTGGCGGTTAAATCTTGTGACCGCTCCCTCTGCCCATGATAAGCCTTTGCTCACTTTCGATTTAAGTTATCCTTAATAATTTCTCATTGACTTTGTCCCATCAAGACTTAATCATTTCCAAGATTTTTGTCTTGTCTTGGTATCAGTCCAATCTTGATCAATATCCTCATGGAATTTATCCAGACTTGATCCTTGTCCTTCTCATACTTGATCTTACTATCCCGATCTTAGTAAGTGTCATACTAGATCATAATCAGGCTCTGGTCCCTGTAGGACTTGACCTATTATCCCGGCCTTGGTTCTTTATCGGACTCGGCCTTTACCAATAATCTTCGGACTCACAAAACCATGTGTAGCTCCGAAGTCAAACAGTGTTTGTGTGTCCATACCCCCAATGGTTACGGTTCCTACACCTTTATCTCAGAATTGTAAGTACATACCCCCAATTCCCCCACGCGATTCTATAAAGGAAAAGAAACATTTTCCCCATGCGACGTTTGCAACCCTTTTCCCCAATACGATGCATTGCAGGAATTGTAACCCTTTTCCGCAATACGATGCATTGAAGGAAAAGAAAATAAAAGTTTGGGCTTAGTGACGCACCAGTGATCGCATTGAATGTATAAGCCTCTCCAAAGTCCTTCACTAGCTCGTAAATCCGAGGTACCCCAGCTTGGCCCTTGGCCTTAACCGTATTACCACCCTCAAGGTTCACTCCTTGGCCTACTCCCTCTTGCATCTTTGTTCCTTCCTGAAATTACCAAATTTTCTGCAATACAAGCAGGTCCTTGAGCCATCACTTGTTACTTTTCCTTTATCTTGTAGACAGTCTAGGATTCTGTGATCCTTACTTCTGCACCTCGCACATGCCTCTCTTGTCATCCAACACTCCTTGTGTGATTCTACCCGCAAGAAGGGCATCTTGTGCGACCAGTAGAGGTCTGGTGACCATCCACCTGGTCTCATTTCCTCTTTAGGTTCCTCCCGGTTCGGCCCATCACCTTCTCCCGTGACTGAGCTTTCATCTGGTTATCCTCAGCTAAATTTGCCTCCAATTTGGCAGTCCGTTCGATCAACTCTGTGACAGAGCTAAAGGTATAAACCGATCAGTGGGTACGAAGTTCAATCCGCAGCCCGTGAAGGAAACGACACACTTTTTCCCCTTCGTCCTCAAGTTCTTGTAACACCTGAGCCGGTTGAACTCTGCCACAAGATCTCGCATCGTCTTGTGACCTTGAACCAAGTCCAAGAACTAACCTTCCAACCGATCTCATAATCGTCTAGAAAGTGCGACCTTTCAACCGATCCCATACTCGGCTGGGAAGTACTTCCGGTTGGACTCGACCTCAAAGTTTGCCCAAGAGTCAGTGTGTCCCATGGTGTGTTTGTCGGTCTTAAGCCACCAGTTATGTGTGTCACCCTCCAGAAAGTGAACCGCAATGTCCTAGAACCAAGCAAGCTCTGTTACCGACTTGAAACACCCCATCCCGGCTACTAAGACCAAAGAGGTTGTTCCCGTTTGGTCACTAAGTGACCCAAACCATTCAGTCCATACCTTAAGATTCCAATCATTCATTAAGTCCTATTTCGAGTTATACATTCCATTCATATAAGACTATAGAAAATAAGCATAATGAAACTATGCAATAAACTATTTTTACATTAATAAACCAAGGTATCGATACCATCGTAAGTTTGCACAATAAACTAGTGTATTGTTCGATCCTAATCTATCCAGTCTATTCCACCACTCGTTTCCCTAGTCATGTGTCCCGCACACCTAAGCCTGGTCATTACCGCGATCAACCTCAGGTCTTGTATATATAAACACATATGTAGTCTAATAAGACTTAAACATATAATCCAACGACCGAGTCATTCTATATGCACCTTTGTTCCCAACTCTAAGTCGCTAAATTCCTCTAACCAATCTAAATCCATTGACTAGTCAGGAACAAAAAACATTCACGGACATGCACCATGCTGTGAACCGCGAACCATTGCCGCCATCATTGAATTGTCCCGAGACTGTACGCATGTACGGTTGTGGTCGGTTTTCCCATTGCACCGATGTTTCTACTACTATATGTGTTTTGCGACGCACCAAAACTTCCTCTGATTTTTCATATTGGAAAACACCCTTAATCTAATGTTTTCTCATTGGGAGGAGATGGTCGGGCAATATTGAAGTTAACGATTTGTTTCAACTCGCTTATTCTTGCTTCTGGTATCCCCTGGTTCAAGACGAATCCCAAGGCTGTTTTTATGTCGTATTCGTAGCAGCAGTGGAGATCATATTTTGCAAGTTTTCAACACTTTTGATCTCACATTATGGTGTTTATGATATAAGTACATGTGTATATATCCTCTTTAGTATCTCTCCTAAATCCTAGCTAAAGAAAGTGGTAACCATGGATAACACTTGAATCAAATAACAAACTAACCTAATGAACAATAAACATTATTTAGCAAATAATAAAATAATTATTATTAAAAATAGATAAATAAAAATATGATATGTCATACAAAAATAGTAATAGAAGTTAAAAATGAAAATATAAAAAGAAAAAAATTAAATGAAATTAATGAAATATATACATAAATATTGGACCGGATCCACCGATATGAATGATTGAGAGATAGAGGGTGTGATTGGTAACCCTTTACCGCAGCGGTAAGGGGCTTACCGCTTTGATGGTCACCAATCATCAAAGCGTTAGCAAAAATAATATTAAATTTTTTTTCTCAGCTTTTTCATATCGCTTTCTCCAACCGCTTGTTCTTACCGCTTTGCACTATTCTTTAACCGCTTACCACTTTCGCTTACCGCTAATCTTACCGTTCCGCTTTTGTTCACCAATCGGACCCAAAATTTTTAAGTTTTTCTTTGCTGCCAAAAAAAAGAAATGTATACATTAATTAATAAAAATTAAAAAGATAATAAAAATTAATATATTAGAATTAAATGACTGAAAAGATATAAATAACAAGTATTGGATCGGATCCACCGATATGGATGATTGACAGATAAGATTTTTAAGTTTTTCTTTGCTGAAAAAAATATATATACATAAATTAATAATTTTTCACACAAAAATACATAAATTAATAAAAATTAATAAAAAAATAAAAAATAAATAAAAATTAAAATATTATTATAATATTAGAATTTGAATGACTGAATAGACACAAGTATATATATTTAAAATAATGTATAAAATATTTAAAAATGATAAAAAAATGTTGAAGAAAATAAAAATCTCAAAACAAAAAAACTCATGAAAATAATAATAAAAATATATAAAACATATTATTTATAATATAAATTAAAATAATATTCACGTGTTAGTGCTGTGTTTTTTATGCAAATTATTATGATCATAAAAATAAAATAAAATTATAAATAAAAGATATATAAAAATATAACTCAAAATAAATATTAAAATATATTAAATATTTACATAATAAAATAAAATCAGTGCGTTTACGCCGGATTCTCTCCTGTTACTTGATAAAATGAAAAACACAGTTTATATGTTTACTACAGTAAATCAATTATATCATATCAAACGAATAATGCAGGCAACGAAATGACAAATAAAAGTCGTCTCTAGCAAAATAGCAATATATCATGCGTTTACGTCGGATTCTCTCCTGTTACTTGATAAAATGAAAAACACAGTTTATATGTTTACTACAGTAAATCAATTATATCATATCAAACGAATAATGCAGGCAACGAAATGACAAATAAAAGTCGTCTCTAGCAAAATAGCAATATATCATAAATAAGTAATATTATTAAGAAAATAGTCAACTAAAGACTTTTTCTTTTAGAATAAAATAAACACTATGATGTATATTGTTCTTTGAAGCCAATGTATATTTCTTAACGCATCTAATCTATTAAAACACGAAGGTTTGCCATGGTACATAAATGTTGTTCCCAGAATTTGCCCTTGATATTATTAGGATTTGTAACCTTCATTAAGGGTAAAACTGTAAAACAATGTATATTTGATTTATTATCTCTACAATCCATGTTTCCAAACAAGACAATTATTAACAAGACAATTATTAAACATGTAACCAAACAACCAAAATCTAATGGGTCCCACTTTCCTAATTAATTAAAATCAAAATAAATTAATTGATAAATATAATTAATAATTTATACATCAACTATTATATATAAATTAAGATTCTCTAATTTATGATTTAATTCAAAATATATTTATAATATATTTTAATATCTTTTTATTTTGTTTCAAATATATATATATATATATACACATATTACGATTGATGTTTTTCGATTGTACTTTTTAGCAGGTTTTTTCATCAAACTGAAAAATATTTAATTAATTAAACGGGTTGAAAAATTAATTAGCCAGTCTCGATTATAAATTTTCTAAAAAAATTTCGCATATAGTAAATAATTTTAGTTGATATATTTTAAAATTAATAAAATATTAAAATGATTTCATACTTATATTATTCAAATATTTGAAGCGTCAAATTATGCTTTATGTTTGAATGAAGTTTTTAACGGATAGTTCCATCAAATTTGTAAATTATATATACGACTACAACATGTATTTTATAAAATAATATTTTAGATAAATAAAATAACAATTAAACATATACCACATAACTTTTACAATAGTTGTTTTCACATATATATATTTTTTCCAAACTATGATCTTACGATACAACACAGATTAAAATATATAATGTGAAATCGTTATTTTAATCTCTTAATCCTTACGATATATCTCCTCCAAATAACACATAATTCATTTAAAAAAAAAACTAAATTGCTAAATCACTGTTTATAATATTGGTTAAACAATTATAATCAAAATTAGATTACATAATTAAAAATCTAAACTACTATTAACAAAATGAATAAAAAGTAAAATTTGTAAAGAAAATTATACCCGCACTTAGAAGTGCGGGTCAAAATCTAGTATGACATTAAATTACAAACAATATGCATATGAATTTACAGGTGGCAATGGTTTGTAGCCTCAGAAACACATTATGTGCATTAACCATTTGGTAAACATTAACGCAATAAACAAAGGGGTTTCTCTCTCTGGTGAGAGAAGGCGATTTCCGACTCGTCGGAATCGCTTTCGATGCCGGCGGTTCTTCCTTCCTCCTCCGCCGCTCGAGTTTTTTTCTGATTGCTTCCTCTTCTCTCTCCCAAATCTTTCAGAGGAAGCAGTCTTTTTTTCTCGATGTTTCTGGGTTTCTGCCTCTTTTCTGTTTCCGATCTGGTTCCGATTTTGGCTTTTCTTTTCCGGTTGTTCCCGATGGTTTTAGATCGGATTGTTTTTCTTCGGGCTTAATAAGTCCGATTTTGATTATAATGCTGGCTGTTCCTTGTCCGCTACCGGACTCAACCGGTTTTCCGGTCACTTTCTGGCTTCTGCCAATGATCTCCCTCCCCTTTTCCATGCCTCACCGTCCCTGCCCTTTAGTTGTCTCCGCCTAGCCTCCGGTTGTCCGATTCTTAAGGATTAATATCGCTTTTGTTTTTACCAGCTTTAGAGGACAAACGCATGGTGGTCTCGATGGGTCTCTTAGTCCCATCCGCAAAGGCGCCTCCTTGGCTTCGGGTGCTTCCGGCGGTGGTTTCGTTGACTGGGTTCTTTTGTTGCAGGTGTGCGGTGGTTCTGGGAGGTGCATGATCGACGAACGGTTTTCTGCTCCTACAACGAATTGGTCCGGTGCGGTGTGACGGCGTTCTCCTCCGCGCATGCCACAGGTTTCCGGCGAAGCTTCTTTCTCTGACGCGTGTCCCTGCCGCCTCGTGGAGTTCGACGCGTGGATCTCATCCACATTCGCGGGTGATTGGGCTTGTTGGGCTTGTGTTGGTTTGTTTGTTGTAGGGCTTAGGCCCGTTTGTAAGTTTAAGGCCTTGGCCCATTAATCAAAATCGTTGATAAAAAAAAAAAAACCATTTGGTACAATAACTATATTTTTCCAGAATAAATTCTCTATATATAACTCTATCAAGAGTTTAAAAGGTGCTAGAAGCCGAGAAGCTTTAACACGTTTTTGTTTGCTTTGTTAAAGTAGCTCTAACTCGTTCATTGCCAAACTTCCTTTTTAGAGTTATAACAAACATTCTTCCTAGGTTTAGGTATAGAAAAGAGGCAAGTTTAGTTTTGCCAATTTTTTAATCTAATTGGGAGTGTTCGGCAATCTGTCGCTAGCGACAAGTTCATTTTGTGATCACCAACGACATCTTTTATTCGGTGCAAGATAAAAGATGGACATCTTAGCCTTAACTTTAGAATCGTGATGTCAGTTTTGCAGACGCTAAAATTTTTAACGTCTTTGAAATCGTCGGAAAATAACGACATCGACAAAATGTATCATCTTCTGCAACAAAAATGAAGTAGAAATAAACATATTTTGGTGGCTCAAATGAATTGCTAGCGACAGATTGCCGAACAGGAAAATTATCTATAGTCTTGAACAGACTGTTTAGAAATAATAAAAATTATGTATGTAACCATACACATGACATGCATTCTTAATTCATTTTTAAGGAATTCAAAAGCCTTTAAAAGTTTTTCGAAATTTTTTGTTGGATATGGGTTTAGCACCCATTCATAAGCCCATTGGAAATCTAATTAAATCAACTATGTCAGCTCGGCCCAAGAAGACAGGCCCGCTAAGGAGTCAGCAGCCCAAGGAAGAGTCAACATCCAAGCGCTATAAATAGGACATTTCACTCTTCATTTTAGGGAGATTGTAACTTGCGAGAGGCCGAGCTAGTTCTATAAAGCTCCGACCTCAAGCAATGTTTAGTGAGCACGTCATTCGACGGACTCACACCTCGTACCATCCTGTTCATTGCTCGGCTCCGGCCTTAAGATCAATAAAGAATCATTTCGTCCTCGTATTATATTCATATTTCACCTCGTAGTTCATACATTCCAGATCGTAGCCCGTAATATTGACTAGGTCAGATTTCTGTAACAACAATTGGCGCCGTATGTGGGGACGATAGGCTTCTTTACGATCTAAGACGAAGTCGAGATGATAGGACCATCATCAACGGAGAACGACCCAAAATCGCCTGAGCAAACCCGAAGTCCGCTCGCTCCGAGCTCGGAGTCACCAATGTCGCCAGTTAACGTCGAAACCAATCAAGCTAGGACAGCCGACACGCGTCGGGACGGAGCGCGTCCAAACGACCAAAGGCAAGACGTCTCCTCTCTCATAAGAATGTTAATGGCCCAGGTCGACGAGCTGACCAAAGACAACAATGCTCGCCTCGATGTGCTGACAAGCAATCAAGACTAGTGCAGGGAACGGATCAATTACCTGCAAACCGCCGGTTTTCAAGCGCCTCAAGCAGACGAAAACCCTACCCCACGACTCCCGAGGGTATTGTTCGGAGAAACACCACCTCTGAACACCGAATCAAGCAGGCGACCGACCGTCCACTTAGAACTACCACCGATCGGACACACCCAAAACCAGAGTGGAGGTAGCAGAAACAGCGAGCTCGAATCACTCAATATTCAACTGGATAATATGACGTCGAAGGTTCACAAAGCGACCAGCTCAGCCCCCGAAATAGACAAGGTATTGAAGGAAACCCAAAACACTCCGTTCACGAGCAAGATAACAGGGACACCAGTCAAACACCCCGGGAAGATCAAGCTACCTACTTACGACGGAAGCTCGGATCCGCGACAGTACATGACGGCCTTTACCATCACAATGGGACGAACCCAATTCTCACCAGAGGAACGTGACGCCGGCTTCTGCCAACTGTTCGTCGAAAATCTAAGCGGAGCCGCTCTTAACTGGTTCTCGCGGCTGGAGGCCCACTCCATCAACAGCTACCATCAGCTGACGACCACCTTCCTAAAGCATTACTCCATGTTCATCCAGGAAGGAGCCTCCAGCGCCGACCTCTGGGCCGTAAGCCAAGGACCGAGAGAGCCCCTCAGATCCTACATCGACAGGTTCAAAGTTATCGTCTCAAAGATTACGATAACAGATAACGAAGGACTCCCAGCACTACGAAACGGACTTTGGTATGAATCGCCTTTTCGCGACAAACTGGCCATAAACAAGCCACAAACCCTTGAGGACGCCCTCCACCAAGCAGCCGTCTTCGTTGAGATAGAGGAGGAAAAGGATCTACTCGCCAAGAAATTCGCCTCAAGCAAGAACGGCAAGGATATGGCCCCAGACAGCTCTGACGACAAGGGAAAGAAAGCCGCAACATGTTACGTTGGCGAGCAACAGCAACAGTCAAGCCAACAAACGTTCCAACAACAAGGACGCAGCCAGACGAACCACCAGCAAGGTCGACCATGGTACAAGTACATACGGTCCGACGATCAGGAGAAAACTTTCTGTAACTTCCACCAGCGTTCTGGGCATAGCACCGCGGAATGTCGGCACCTCCAAAACCTCCTGTTCGGCGAATATCAAAAAGGGGTAACAAACATAACAAACCGCAGCCCCCCATCGGCGTCCTCCGGAAGTCGAGAAACACCGCGGCAGCCCAAAAACGAAGGAGAGCGGTTCAAGTTAATCAGGAGGAGAAGATGAGGCAAGCGAGCCAACATAAAACAGAACAAAGCAACATAGATACAGAGCCACCAAAGCGAGCCCGTGATGACGAGGAAGAGGATACACCCACTCCCAGAAAGCGAATCAACATGATTATGGGGGGGGGGGGGCTCCCCACCTGAAACGATTCAGTGAGATCGATAACGGCCTATAGCCGAAAGGCTGACGCACGCCGTCTATGGAATAAGGACGTCCCCGAGGAGCTGAAACCAGGAACGGAAATCACCTTCAGCACCGAAGACGAAGAGGGCCTCGACAAACCGCACAACGACCCACTCGTCGTCGAACTCCAGATTGGCGACTGCGAAGTTACCAAGGTTCTAATCGACACAGGAAGCTCTATCGACCTCATATTTGAAGAAACTCTGCAAAGGATGGAACTCCGCGACTACAGGATGAAACGTTCGGAGAAGCCCCTCACCGGATTCGCCGGAGACACCACCACAACGATTGGAACCATCAAACTGCCAGTGCACGTCGGGCGCCTGACAAAGTTCGTCAAATTCGTCGTCATAGATCGACCTGCAATCTACAACATAATCTTGGGGACACCTTGGATCCACGCTATGAAGGCGGTACCTTCAACATACCACCAATGCATAAAATTCCCAACACCAGGAGGAATCTTTACACTCCACGGCAGCCAGAAAATCTCAAGGTATTGCTTCACGGTGGAATGCAGAGTGCGACAAGCATCATGCTTTATATCTGAGCAAGCGGCCGCCACTTCGCCCCAGAAAGAGAAAGGCAAAACCCGCACCCCAACAAAGGTATGACGAGTACCGCACCCGCAAATAAAACATCCTAATTCTACTCAACCTACATCTAGATATATATGCTAGTGATCGAGCCACGGCTCAAAGTTTGTAACCAGAAAGAACTACGCTCGGCTTGATCTCTCTTCGGAGAGTACGTAGGCAACCTATGTAAGGTGCAGCCACTATTGTAGTCTTCAAATATCAAAAATGTTCATGCCTTTTCGTACAGTCTAGCGTATAAATAGTTAACAATCGACATTCTGGCCAAATGTTCGATCCAATAAACACGTGTCCCATGCACAGTGACATAGCGTCACATCGTCGTTACAACGACATAAGCCGGGGCCAGACCCGCATGAGTCCTTAGGAAAAGTTTTGTGAGCCGGACCTCCTCCGCATAACTATCCAAGAACTCCACAGGATAAGCCGAGCACGTACACGCACCTAGATAACTAAGCAGATGACGAGGTAAGCCGAGCCAATGCTCGCACTCATGAACTTCTGCGTATGAATGAGCGAGCTTTGAAAATCAAAAACAGGATAAGCCGAGCACGTACTCGCACCTATATTTGACCTCGCCCAAAGCCGAGAAACGACTCGCACACGAAAACAAGAAAGTATATATATAAAATATATAAATCAGAAGGGGAAACAATAATTTCTTTTATTAAAATTCTCCCGACAAATTACAAAAAAAAAGAAGAAGAACAACAACAGAGAGAACTACAAAGCTAGTCTAAATTCTTGAAACACGATTTCTTCCGGATCAGAGCCCGCGCAACAAGCCCGATCTCATCCAAAAATGAGCAAAGCCTCTTTCTTGAAACACGTTTTCGTCGTCCGTCCTGATGCGACCTCAAAAGGCAGAGGCCCATCAGCGAGCAACGACGAAAACCAAACCGAGGAGGATCGTCATGGGGTAAGAGGGCACAGGCACGCCAACCCCAACACATCAAAAGGAGGAGCTGGGTCCTGGAACCCGATCCCACGGTTCCCCTGGCCACTCTGACGTCAGTTGCTCTCCATGAAGGATTTTCCCCCTTACTCGGAGGAAAATGAGCCAGCTTGACGTCGAGCCCGCTGTCCTGCAAACAAAAAAAAAACAGGAAGGAATTCAGCAAAGAGCGAGCAAACCGAAGAACAAATTGCAACGAATAACGCACTTACGTGAAAAGAGACAAGCTCAAGACAGGACAGCCCTCTGCACGTTACTAAAATCGGATAACGCATCAGATCCACCCGACCGGAGGAACTGCGCGTCGCCCTTAACTTCGCAAGAGCGATAAACAAGGGCGGCCATCGGTATAAATCCATACATCGACAAGCCCCCATTTCAAGGAGAAAACACGAGCCCACTCGACAAAGAGGAAAACAGAACTCCGGCGGCCGGAGGCGCCCAATGATTAACACCGGAAAAGAACCTATTGGCAGACCGGCCTTGCTGCAACGACACGACAAAACACGACTCTATGGCCAAACCAGAACGAAAAGGCTGTTCCACACTCAAAAAAAAAAACAACAGAGAGAAAGGAGAAGAATAGTATGATGTGAAAAATCAGAAAAATGGAAGGAGTATTTATAGCCAGCAAAAGCAAGAACAGAGGAGACAATGCATTCAATACAATGCATCAGTTACCAACGCACACATTCAATGCAGAAACGGCGGTTCATCTTTCGCCATTAACACGGCAAAGTAACTCCCGAGGAAATCAGTAATTACGCATGGACCAAGCCTCGGAAAATCAAAACAACGCGTCAACCGAGGATATTTTAGCGAGCCTCCCTCAGAATAAAAGAGAGCAGGAAGTCATCAGCCCGCGCCAGCAAAACAGAAGCATAGGACGGATCTTTTTTCTTAAAAAAAAAAAAAGACGAGCAGAAAAGGAAGCAAGCAAAGCGTACATACAAAAAAAAACGAACCGGAAATTCAAGCACTAGTACAAATAATACAAAAGAAAAACAACAGACACATAATCCAACGATCACGCCGAACACGACGGAAGTGAGCCCGTAATATCATCTCGACACGGCAGCATACAGAGAGCATCGAAATCTAAGGGATCAGGTCGCAACTCATTGACTTCCCGCTCCAGGAGAGGCATGTCCGCTTCAAGCTTGGCAATCAGTGAAGGAGGAACCGGAACTCCACTGTCCGCGAGCAGCTGATATGCGCTAAGAACACTGGATGCCTGATTATACTCCAGCAGCTTGGGAATATAACGATCCACCTGCTCTCTCTCCGACCTCAACTTCTCCAACCGACGAGATACATCCTCATACGCAGCATCCCGCTCAGAGCGAAGGCGCGCGTCAAAAGATTCTCGAAGCCCGTCGTACTTAGCAGTAAGGGAGTCAACCTTCAGTCTAAGAGAATCGGCCTCGGATAGAAGACCGCGTTTCTCTTCTTCAAGCTCAGCCAATTGCCTCTCCAAGACCGCTGCTTTCTCTTTCACCAAGGGCAAAGCAGCAGAAGCCCCTTTTGCCTCATCAAGATCTTTGCGAACGTGCTTCAATTCGCGAGCCAAACGCCGCAGCGAATCAATATGTTCCCTAAGGATGCTTTCCGTCGATTTCGCTTGGCGCCTATCAGACTCATATGAATCTCGAAGCTGATTCATAATCGTGCACACCATAACGAGGTGATGACTTAACTCCTCCTGAAGACGCGGCTTGTGCATATCTGAAACGGGCATGAGATCCTAGACCAGGCCGGCTCTGAGCCTTTGAACGAGACTGGTACACGATGACATATCATTTATCAAAGACGCCTTCCCCTTATGGATGTACGACCAGGACGGCTCGCCCGAACCAGGTACGGGATTCACAGACCCAGACACCAGGTCGACAGCCCGAACAGGAGATGTCAAAGGCTGAACTCCCTCGGAAAGCTCGACAGGGCTCGGCTGACGTTCCTCCTGACAAAAAGCCCCAGCGGGCAAA
This sequence comes from Orychophragmus violaceus, assembly GCA_030180135.1. Lineage (NCBI taxonomy): Eukaryota > Viridiplantae > Streptophyta > Magnoliopsida > Brassicales > Brassicaceae > Orychophragmus > Orychophragmus violaceus. Next base: position 92,505,507 of record CM058237.1, on the reverse strand, counting down.
GCGACCTGATCCGAAGCATGCCTCGGCACCCCCTGCGGCTGATCAGAGATATCACCAGGAATAGTCACCGGGGGACGTGCCACCGCCGCCGCTACCTCAGAAGTCCTCCGTCTCTTCCTAGATAGTCGAGGTGACGACGGCTCAGCAGAAGAATCCATCTCCAAAAACGCTAAACACAGCAAAAGCAGCAACTTCAGCACCACGGAATGATCCTCTTTCAAAACAAAAAGGGGGGATGAAGAGTACACATACCTAAATCAACCTTCTTTAGACAATCACGGACCCTCTGATCAAACCGACGCTTGGCCTCTTCGGCCTTCGATGAAGGCCAATTCACACCGCCGTGAGCTCTCAGTCTGTCCAAATCCTTCGTAAACACGGTGATCCAGCAGCTCGAGGAGGAACGAACTACAAAAGCAAAAATGCACCTCTTAAAAACCAACGACAATAGCACGCAAACACAGCACAAGAAAGACTACCAGGTTTATAGTTCCAAGTTGATCGAGAAACTTTGCTTGTATCAAAGGAAAATGCGCAGTTTACATGCGCGAAAAAATAGCCATCTTGCCAATCAGAAGTCTTATCTGGAGGATCAGACACTACCCTCAAACGGCGACCAGGCCTAAATCTCACGTAGAACGTACCAGAAGTCCCCGGGTTGGCTGAAATCGACGTCAGCTCCTCAAAAAACCGAGCAGATATGTCTATCCCACTATCAGCTGCCACAACTAAGATACCTAATATATTACGAATAGCGGAAGGGCAGAGCTGAGATAGGGCAATCTCCCTGGCCTCGCAGTACTCAACCAAAATCCTAGGAAGGGGGAAAAGTAAAAAACACTCAGTGAACCAGCACTCGTACAAGCAGACCCAACCGGGAGGAGCATCCCAGGGCCGCTCGTGCAAGGTTGGCAGTCGAAATTCAAGACCAGGAATACGAGAACATCGCTCACTGATACCATCTAAGCTCGCCTGCTCACAAAAAGACGAGCGGATTACCCTGGCAGTCACTGCTTTCGTCTCCTTTGGAGGCGCCGCCTGAGAACGACGGCCACGAACAGCCGAGCTATTTTCCGAGCAATCCCCCGAATCGTCAACCCTAATGTCGCTCTCGCGATAATCCGTTCCGTCGCCATCACCGAGATTTCGCCCCACCATGATAGTAGACTCGTGACTCCTAGACAACTCCATTGCGGCTCGACTGCCACGAAATCGGCAAGGCTTTCTCCCAGACCGGGACATTAAAAAATCATCATCAACCTCAATTGACCTAGATACGGAGGGACTAGCATCGGAGGACTCGGAAAAACCGGAATCATCGTTACCAATAGAAGAATGCTCGCTAGAATCTACCCGCATGATCAACGAACGCGAAGGAAAGATGAAGAATGGAAAAAACAAGTTACCTGAGAAAACGGAACCTAAAAGGGCGGAATTTCGTAGAAAAGGAAAAAGCAATTCTTCGCGAAATATAAGAAGTCGCAACACCAACGGTTCGCGTCCCTTCCAGAAGAGTCGTAGGTAAAGACGGAAGGAGAACACTTGCAAAATCAAGACGTCGGTTGATTTAACCAGATTTCTTCCCGACATAAATACTCAAAAGAAATTCGCCGAGCTCAGCACCACGACTCGACGAACTGGGGGGGGGACTAATTGTTGGATATGGGTTTAGCACCCATTCATAAGCCCATTGGAAATCTAATTAAATCAACTATGTCAGCTCGGCCCAAGAAGACAGGCCCGCTAAGGAGTCAGCAGCCCAAGGAAGAGTCAGCATCCAAGCGCTATAAATAGGACCCTTCACTCTTCATTTTAGGGAGATTGTAACTTGCGAGAAGCCGAGCTACTTCTATAAAGCTCCGACCTCAAGCACTGTTTAGTGAGCACGTCATTCGACGGACTCATACCTCGTACCATCTTGTTCATTGCTCGGCTCCGGCCTTAAGATCAATAAAGAATCACTTTGTCCTCGTATTATATTCATATTTCATCTCGTAGTTCAGACATTCCAGATCGTAGCCCGTAATATTGACTAGATCGGATTTCTGTAACAACACTTTTGCACTCATATATCTCTCGTGCAAACAATACAATGACAAACAAATTGATAAGAATTGTTTGTACTAAATTGTCATATTTCGTTTATGTGGGAATAGAATCGCCAATTTAGAATGCTAAATCGTTTTAATTTTTCAAAAAAAAATTGAAAAAAATTATCTAACTATACAATAGCTAAACATGTGCGAATTTTTTTAGTATTACTATTCTATATACTTGTTGCCGAACTATGTGAATTAGAGTATCAACATCCAAATCAAGCATTCTTATGAAAATTATGACGATATGAAATGATTGGATACGAATTATCAAACAACTCAAAAGAATAAAAGAACATGTAACAAAAGAGATGACTCTCGGCTTGTGGTCAAGTGGTAAGGAGAGTGACTTGGGACGCTAACACGTTTCAAGTTCGATCCACTTGGACACCTACATGGATATGAGCCCATTGTTTTCGGCCCATTTGAATATTCAGAGAGAGGGTCTATCTATAGGCTACACCTTCTTTTGAAAATTAGTCTGAGGCTCCACGAGGTTGGGATACCCGGTTAATCAAAAAAAAAAAAAAGAGACGACTCTGCTTTTTTTGTTTATAGTCAGGTAAAAGAAAATTCAATGTTGATAGATTCGATGTACCACAAAGTTGCCTTTGTCAATAAGTCGTTCTCAAGTCTCAAGAGCCTTTTGAGCATAATTGACTCTTCAAAAAAAGACAGGACACGTCTTATGTTTCTTTGGCCCTTTTGAAATTCTTCAACTTCACGTCCCAAGTAGTTCTTTTTATTAATGTTTTAATATAAATTTAACAAAATAAAAATTCCAAAGCCGTCTAGTCGAAATTACAAAATGGGTTAATCCGAATATATTTATACAAACTATATATTGATAAATACACTTATTAAATTATATATTGATAATTTGATGTGTAGAGTACTAGTTTTTTGAAAATGATTCTGTCAACGAAATTTTTTCCAATAAATAAGAATATTCTTGGTCCTTTTTTTGTCATACCATGTGATCTTGAGATGAAGAATCAAAGTTTGGTTGATCTTTGAGTCTCATGACTCGCTACATTTTATTCCTGGATTTTAATAACTTAAATCCTCCCTAAATAATCAACAAAAAAAAACAAAACAACAAAAACAAATAAACAGTTTAGCCAATAAAAAAACAAACAACCAAACAAGTATTTTATAATCATGATCAATGTGTTGTTAGATGAACGCGAAGAGATAAAGCTAAAGGTGTCTCCTAAACCTAACATATACATAGACATAACTTGCGTTATAAAAATATTAGTATAAAGGAACTGCCAAGTGCCAATTGCTAAACAACTAAGCTATATATTAACAATTAGATAACCAGGACAAGATTATGTCGGTTATATCCATGCAAGCAACAACATCGTATATTCAGATGAATACCTTTATTTTAATTTGCTTAAATTATACGCCAATAATCATAACAATATTCCTTTTAATATGTTATCTCTTACGTTAATCATTTACACACAGATATGCAATAATTGAACCTTTATTCATCCACATAGCTGTGTACATGAATCTGTATTACAATTTACAGAGGTCCTACCAATCTTTTGCACTGATCACCCAAATACTGATCTTGATCAATTCTCGATTTATATACCTTTTTTTGTAAATATACCGATCTATATGCTTATCAAACATAGATATGATACAATAATTACAAAAAAAAAAACTGGATAAAGTAAGAAAGTATTTCAAATCAAGATTTTTGGAGTTCGCCCTAGAGTTAGCTTTCTCTCTAGCGCCGTTTTCGAGACATCTTCTTCGTGAGTTCAGAGTATTACTGGCAGGCATTTATTGACGTTGTCGGGGAGGTGTTGCCAATCATTGATATCCTTTATAGTCCGCCTTCTCCCCTTCGATCTTTGCAACGATTTGTCGGTGCCACCTTTCTCAGATTTCCTCTCCTCGCCGCCGCTTTCTCTGCTTTTCGTTGCCGCCCATTCTGCTTTTCGCCACTATTCTCTCTGCACCTCTTGCGATTTCCTCGACGCGTTGGCATGTCTCCGCTTCTTGTCCTCCCCTCAGCTGTGTTTTCTCTCCGTTGGGACTTTTGATGCGGTTGGTTTTGAGGTCCTCGGGGTTTCGTTCTTTTAACAGTGGTTTTTGGTCGGTCTAGGTCGGGCTTCTCCCGGCTTGGTCGTGCTTTCGGTCGGCGATGTTTGGTCCAAAATTTTAGGGTTGCTTTTTTTTTGCAGGTGTAGGTATGTGGTTATGAATTTTATTTGTCGGTTTGGTTTGATGATGGTTCCGGCTTTTGTCGTGGAATGGAGGGTTGGTTTTTGGTTTTACCTTAAATTTAGGTTCCTCTTCTATTAAGACAGATCAATATTTCAATATTTGGTTCTAATTTCTTAGCTTGCGGGTTTGTTTGATCGTGAGTTTCGTTGTGAGATTTTTTTTTTTTAATGATTTTTCCGGTTTCGTCGATTTCGGGGGGTTTGTTTGGGTAGGCTTCATTGAAGAATTGGATTTTGTGTAGGGCTTCTATCTAGGTGGTTCTCGAGCGCAATTGTAATTGTGTGCGTCTCAACCGTATTTTAAAGAGTTTAGTAGAACTAGTAGCAATTCTATCTTGTCGGGTTATGAAGTCTTGGATTCTTGGATTTGGGTTTGAGAGTGTCTCTCTGAGGATCTCCTGGTTGCGAATGTTATCGTTTAGTGGACCCTGGGCAACATCGACAAATCTCGTTCTATATTCTTAGCGGGAGCCAAGCTTTGCAAATGTAGTTGTTATTGCTAGATTTTATTTATCTTTGATCTATGTTTGTTTTAGTCGTAGGATTTAGGTTTTCGTCTTTAAAATTGTTTTTCAGGATATTTCATGAATCCGCCGGCTTAAATGTTTTTTTAGACTTAATTTCTAGAGATGTTTTTTTTATTTGCCGAATTTTGTATTACACGGTTATGTTTCATCTTGTTTAATCAAAGTTTTACTTGAGACGAAAAAAAGAAGAAAGAAAGATATGATACAATAATTGATATCTAGTATGATATGCTTACATTGTAGTTTCATATCAATATAAGACTTCAATTTTCAATTGATTTTCTTAGATGAGATTCTCACTTTTTGAGATACCCATATACTTTTTTAGATGTCAATGTTAATTAAGTTAGCTTAAAAGTTGCGAATTTGCTAGAAAATAAGTGATTAAAAACTATATTATGGATACATCATACATCCAACGATCCTTTTGTCACAAAGGGCCTGATTGGTAACAGCTGTAGCTTTAGATTTTTGACTTTAGAATTTCAGCTGTAGAAACTTTGACGGTAGAATTTTTGACTTTAGAATTTTGGCTGTGATTTTATAAATAAAAATTTGATTGGTTCAATTGTTGCTGTAGATTATTTTTAATTGCAATTATATTTTATATTATGTAAATAGTTTGGAAAATCTATAATATATATATATATATATAAATACATAACATTATATACATATAAAAGAAATAATCATATTTATTTACTGTTTATATATCGTATGTTATATATATATATATATATTTGGGGTATTATAAACAAAAATATCATGTGCATATGAAAAAACATGTTAACCCTATATATTACGTTTAAAAAATATATAAATATGGAATTGTTATATATTTTTGTTATTATATATCATAATACACATAGTATAGATGCATAAATATTTTTTATTTAAACTTCAATAGATCATTCTAAAACTTAATTGAAAGAAATAAATATAATTTATACATTAATTTGAAAATTTCAATAAATATCAATTATATAGATGTGTGTTTATATTACCATGTATATATGATACACAATATATAAGATAATATTTTGAATAAAATATTATTGTAATAAACTTAATTTATATGATGTTTATTGATGTTCATTTGATCATATTAAGGGTTATTCAATTTGTATGCTAGTAATGATTATGTAATATATATATATATATATATATATATATATATACATTTATATTGAATTTTGAAAGAAAAAAATAAAGATTACTGATTGTATACAATAGAAAAAATAACGAAGATCGTTGGTTTTGTATGTTAATATATATTATAATGAATCTTGTATATATATATATATATTATAATGAATTACAAAAAGAATATAAATTTAAAGAGAAAAATGTAACGAAGAAGAACTTGAATAAAGAAGGGAATCAAAGCACTAATTTAGGAGCTGTCAATTTTTGGATTTCTAAAGCTAAAATGTAGAGATTTTTTTGTTTTGTAGCTGTAGCTTTTAAAAACTCTCTAAAGCATGATTGGTTGATTTTAAAGCTGTAGAAATATTAGAGGGCTGTACACAGCTTCTACAGCCTCTACCAATCAGAGGAACCAAAAAGGCTTTCCCTATATATTTATTACAGAATCGCACGTAGCAGATGAAAATAGGGTTCACCGCACCGGATCATTACCCTCTTCCCCTAATCTCCTCTCAAGACATTGAAATTAAACATTAAATAATTAATTAAAAGAGCATCCTTTTTAATTAATCAATCACTGCTTGTTGTTTAAGAGAGCTGCTCGTAGCTCCGCTGGGTCAATCTCTTTGGAACCGGTTTCCGGTCTGTAATAACCGGTTTTGGGATCTGGAATCCAAGAGATCTTCTGGTTCGATTCTTCCACTCCCTTCTTCTTCATCACCGCCGAAACAACGGCTCCACTTTTCCCACCGCTCGATTGCGCCGCCGTGGCCGCATAACCGCGTCTGTTAACAAAAAAAGAAATACAAAACGATACCGCTTAGAAAACAGAGCGTAACGAGAAAAACAGAGCGTAAACGGAGAAAACAGAGCATAGCGAACTTACCGGAAGATTGCATTGGAGAGTTCTTGAGAGACGAAAGCAGATACGATCTTAACGTTGGATAGAGAACGAGCCATTCTTGGAAGAGAGAGAGATAGAACAGACAATAGAAAGGTTGAAACTTTTTTTTTTAATAGTTTGGGAGGTTTGTTCCTCTGTTCGCCGCCGCAGAAGGAGAGGTTTATCCGAGGAATAGGAATAGGAATATTTTGATCTGCGGCAACGAGAGATTGAAGAAACTTGGTTACGTCTGTGTTATCTCTCTCAAACTAGATTGATTTCGAAATGGCTTGAGGAGATGAGAAACGAGAAAGAGGAGAGGAAGGTTTATATAGAAGGAAGAAGGGGAGAACGAAAGAAAAGGAAGTAGCTTCGAAATTGTCTTTTCGCTCTCCAAAAATGACTGTGTCAATTATGGCCCTTGACCCATAATTAGCTTTCCTTTTAAAAAAAAAAGTCAATTTAGCATTTTTATTTGGTAAAATATCTGTTGACAAAAAATATCTTCAATGTGGGAAATATAGTAAAAAGAATTTAACCATTACATTTTAAAAAAAAACAGATAAGAAAACATTTTTGAGCTTATAGCAAAACTTATAGATTTATTAAGTTCCAGTTGAGCTATCAAATTTCTTAATAGTTAAACTAAATCATAGAAAATGTTTATTTTGTATCTTAGAAAATAACTAAAAATATAATACGAGAGCTAAATGATTGATGCTAATCAATAAGGGGAGGTGTGTAAAGTAGGGACAAGTGAGGCTAATATAAATTATGAATGTGATTTAGCACGTTAAGATGACATTGGTGGAAGTCTCGAATTATATTTGAGTAATAATAATAACTTCGTATCGTACAATAAAATAGATAGATATTTTGGGGGCGGTGAAGTTTCTGTTTATTGGTTATCGACGACCACTTGCATCGTGGCAGGGTTCTTTGCTTCGTGGTTTCGCCCCCAGCTTTACTTACAAAAGCAAATTGTTTCGTATTTTTTGTTGAGGTGTGTTCTCAGCTCATTTTTGGCAGAGTAATTCTGTCAGCCTAAGTGTTAGAAATACTCTGTGGGATTCTAAGACTCTTATCTGATTAATTGTGTTAGCCGGTTTGGTGCAATTAGTTGGTTAATGAGCATTGGTTAGATCCGGTTATGTAACACCTTATGATAAAAGGTGAAACGCAGAGTATTAGGTGTGTAACTCGGGTATAAGGGTCAACGGTTCATAACTGAATCGTTGACAGTCTTCATCTTCTTCGCAAGAGCTTCTCTGATCTTGGAGAGCTCAGTCTTTTGATCTAGTGGATTTGCTGAGCAGAGGCTTAGCCCCAGTGAGTAGCTCCACATATCGTGGGTGAACACTGGGTGATCAATTCCTTGTGTCTCTCTTTTACTTTCTTGCACAATCATAACACAATCGAGTGAACCGAGTTAAGTGAGTCAAGAGAGCGAGTCCAAGTTTAGATCGATTGAATCTGGTTTCCGCGTAACAAGTGGTATCAGAGCGGAGGTTTCTTCGGCGCTCCGATCGGTGATTCAATGACGACGACGACGAAGAAATCGATGATTCGAGCTGAGGTCGAGCTGTTCGACGGGTCTGGAGATTTCTCGTTATGGACGATTAGGATGATGGCTCATTTCGGTGTGTCAGGATTAAAGGAGGTCGTTCTCAATGACGATTTTGAGATCGATGCTCAAGTTACGAAGGACAAAGAAAAGAAACTGGATGGCGATGGTTCTGAGAAACCTGCTGCGGAGCTCAAGAAAGTTCTTGATCCAATTAAACTCGAGAAAGACGAACGAGCGAAGGACATGATTATCTTGAACATTAGTAATCAAGTCCTTCGGAAGATCAAGCACTGCACCACTGCTGCATCCATGTGGTCACTACTGGAGAGGTTGTATATGTCTAAATCCCTACCCAACCGGATATTTGTACAATCTCAGTTCTATACCTTTAAATGTGATCACTCAAAGCTGATTGACATTAACGTAGATGAGTTCTTGAAGATAGTTACAGAGATGAGTAGTTTGAATGTCAGTGTGACTGATGAAATCCAAGCTATAGTGTTCTTGAGTTCTTTACCTGCTAGCTATGATCAGCTTAAACATACTTTGAAGTATGGTAAAGACTCTTTATCTCTTGAAGAGGTAATCTCAGCAGCTAGATCGAAACAAAGAGAGCTGCAAGAAGGTGGAAACTTGAGAAGAATTCTGCCACGGCTCTGTACTCATCAGAGAGAGGAAGGAGCAGCAAGAGAGATGGTTCAGACAAGAAGGAAGGTCATAGAGGACGTAGCAAATCTCAGAACAGGAAGGTTACTTGCTGGTATTGCAAGAAGGAAGGCCATGTCAAGAAGGATTGCTATGCGAGGAAAAATAAGATGGATAACGACAGTGATTGTGAAGCTGCTGTGGCCATTGGAGATCCAGAACTGATGAAGGTTTTGACTGCATCAGGAGAGGATGTCCAAGAAAATTGGGTTATCGACTCTGGATGCACCCATCACATGACATCCAGGAAAGACTGGTTGATAAACTTCAAAGAAGTGAGCTCCAGCAACATTCTCTTAGGAGATTTTCACACTGTGGAGACGTCTGGTGTTGGAAGCATCAGGATCAATACTCATGGAGGGACAGTCAAGATCTTACACAATGTAAGATATGTTCCTTCACTCAGAAGAAACCTCATTTCCACAGGAACTCTGGACAAGCTTGGTTTTAGCCATACTGGTGGAAATGGAAAGCTGGTGTTCTCCAAGAAAAACAAGATGGCTCTTCAAGGAGTTTTGAAGAATGGTCTGTACATTTTGGATGGGGAGACAATCACTGCAGAAGTTTGTCAAGCTGAGAACAAACAACATCATATACCAATCTGGCACAGCAGGCTGGGTCATATGAGCTATAAGAACCTTCAGGTTATAGTCAGAGATGGTATACTAAAGAAGAAGGACATTGGGAAGGACATACTTGCATATTGGGAAAAGCCAAACGAGTAAGTTTTGAAACAAGTAAAACTAACACTAACAATATTCTTGAGTATGTTCATGCAGATCTCTGGGGATCACCTAATGTCACTCCTTCCATCTCTGGTAACCACTACTTTCTATCCATCATTGATGACTTTTCTAGGAAGGTATGGATATGGTTTCTTAAATCTAAGGATGAAACATTTCTCAAATTTTGTGAATGGAAAACCTTAGTGGAAAAACAGGTTGATAAGAAGGTAAAATGCTTAAGGACCGATAACGGTCTGGAGTTTTGCAACAACATGTTTGATGAGTTTTGCAGGAAACAGGGCATTCTAAGGCACCACACTTGCACATACACCCCACAGCAGAACGGTGTAGCTGAGAGGATGAACCACACCATTATGGAGAAAGTCAGGTGTCTTCTCAGTGAGTCAGGGTTGAGTGAAGAGTTTTGGGCCGAAGCTGCTGCAACATCTGTGTATACAATAAACAGGTCACCATCAGCTGCAATCCATTTTAAATTGAAGGATTATGCGTTTTTCCATGGTTCAATTCTCAGATTGCAACCTAGCACATAATCTTAAACAGATCTAGGTTCTTGTAATCGAATCATAAAACAAACCTGATCTCTACCTTTGCAGCGGAATGATTGGTGGTAATGACAAGATCAGATTAGAGCTGATGAGAAACGGCTCCTCCTAGGTATCCACACGCTTACAAGCTACGGATCAGGCTGCTAGACCAAGCTCGGAATCAACAGAGAGAGAGAGGACGGCACAGCTCAGAAATCGCAGAAGGCTAGGGTTTCTGGCGCCTCTCTCTTGCCTTATATAGGCCCAAGTTATTAACTAATGGCCTATTAGGCTTTTGGGCCCAAAACACAAATCAGACAAAAAGCCCGTTTTTGTTTTGGCCCAATTCTCTGTACAAATACAGTAAATGCCTTAGCATCTTACCGTATTAATTCCATCTTAACTTTCCCGTTAGCTATGGTGTGTGACCCTTTGGGATCATACAATACTGGTAATAAGTCCTAAACTTATAGATCAAGAGCGGACTCTAGCAAGCCATCATGATCACCCAGTATTTATGACTTATGTCTGATCTCGACATTTATCATACTTTCTAGAGATAGTACGGTAGATTTCAGGACATTCCCAACAATCTCCCACTTGTACTGGAATCCTACACAGGACATTCCCAACAATCTCCCGATTGTACTGGAATCCTACATTCCCTAATCCTTTTGTCTCAATATCTCGATCTGGCATAAGGCAAGATGCGTGTCATCCTTATATAGCCAGACCATGTTTATCGGAACAGATTTGATACTGACAATGCAAACGACTTGGGCAAGTCCGTTTGGGAGTGGCCACTCTCTTACCAGCTATCAAGTCTCCGATTGGCCTAGAGATATTACCTCCGTTAAACGGCAGGGACAAATCCCATCTTGTTCCATCACTATGAACTACACACTTTATAATACACCCAACCAAGGTCCTTATAGCTCCCAGTTACGAAACAGCGTTAGACAATGATCAAAGCGTATCACTCCATGTGCAGCCACATGCATGCGAACTCAGGTCTAAGGACTATACTCTATAGTCGTATATGAGAACCTCTTATGACACAGATATTAATATCTTGTAGAGTTCTCATCAGCGGGCCATGTCCGGTCATATGCTCCCCTACATATACCTATGTGTCGACTTTGATGCCGCGCATCTATGACCCCTCGAAACTTGGTCATAAGTCTCAACACAATCTAGTCTCAAGTGGTTGTTGGTGTTCCAGTTTCAACAACCTTCGACTATGGACACTATGATTTATGTCATTTCGTTAAATATGGGGTTTCAGGATCATGTCTACTCATGTACTTCGATGGCCCATATATAATGACATGAATCATTTTGGAACGATTATTTATATCACAGTTAAAATAATCCAGAAATCATAGATTTCATAAACATAAAATATTATGTTTACATGAACCTTTCAAAACAACTAAGTAAAGCCCTTTACAAACTCCCACTGAAATTAAGACTACATCTTAATTTCACTCATCCTACAGCTACAGTCCGCGACTCGTGCTTAGGCATAAGGAGTGGCTTCGTTAATAGATTGGCAACGTTCTCATTCGATGAAACTTGCTTATCTACTTAACACCTCTGTCATTTATCTCACGGAATAGGTTATACCTACCCTCAAGGTGTTTGGACCTCTGATGTGCAGCTAGTCTCATCTATGCTGGGAATCACATCAAGTTCAGTGATGAACTCTTCTTTCCAAACAACCTCTTTCGCCGCTTCTCAAGCTGCGAAATGTTCAGCTTAAGTCATGGAGTCAGCAACAGTGCCTTGCACCGCCAGTTAGACACAAGATATAGCCGAACTGTGACCGGGAATTATCTTTGTCTATTGGAAACTTGCCTTCCAGACTCTATCGACTTGTAGCACCTCACTTTCTCCGTAAATCAAGAATTTATCCTTAGTATTCCTCAAATACTTTAGGATATTCTTTACGGCAATCCAGTGATTCTTTGCTGGATTTGACTGGTCTTTACTTGTCTTGCTTATCATTAAAGCTACATCAAAACAAGTACGTGTCATGGCATACATGATAGATCCAATTGCCGACGCATATGGAATCCTATCCATGCATTCAAGCTCAGCAGATATCGCAGGACACTGTATCTTGCTTAATGTATTGCCATGTGACATTGGCATAAAACCCTTCTTGGATTGCTGATTACGTGTAGGACTTTGTCAATTTAAGAATCCTGACTTTGTCCTACCAGCTCTTTTGGATCTCTATCTTTAGATCCAAAATCCAAGAACTACGTGGCTTTACCCATGTCAATCATAAAACCAACTCCCAAACCAGTCCTTTACCGACTGCAGCATTGGGACGTTATTTCCGAGAATCAGTATGTCATCGACATACATTATGAGAAATGCAACATCGCTCCCACTTATCTATTAGCAAACGCACAGTTCCACTTCGTTCCTGTTCAAGTCAAAACCTTGACTACTTCAACAGAACGAAAATTCCAACTCCGATATGTTTGCTTCCATCCATGAATGGATCAATGAAGCTAACTTACACATAGTGTAATTTTATGGAGTCCGGGCTGACTTTCGCTTCTTTGAATTTCGCAGGTTCGTCGCTTTCAATGATCATAAGATCATGCGACTTTCAATGATCATCAGGTTCAACTAATGACGAGAAATCACTCTCGGATTAGCAATTGATTCATTCAGATCTGCGAACTTCAGGCTTTACAGGTGTAGATTCTACAGAGATCTGTAAATCCATCCGCTGCTCTTCCCTTAACAGGTTGAGCAGCCTCCCGTATTTCTCGAATTTCTTCGAGTTATACTTTTACTCCCACTGTTCTTCTTGGAAAGTAACTTCCCCTCTTAGAAAACAGAATGGACGTAAAAGTAACAAGCCTTGGTTTCCTTAGGACAACCAGCGAAGTAGCACAACTACAAATACTCAGTAAAGACGAATTTGGATTGATTCCAATCCACATTTACGTGGTGTCTTTCAACTGATATTGGTGGAACTATTTCAGCGTAAACTTAGATATTTCTAGAGCGTTATTCTTAAAGAATATCATGGAAGATTCGTGTGACTCATCTTTAATCATTTCTAATAAGATCTGATTCTTTCTCACAGAAATACCTCAAGGTTTTCAGGAGAAATGAGTTGTGAAACGATTTCACACTCATTCAGATGATCACACCATCAATGACTTAAGTATTCTCACTCGTGATCTAATCAAGAGTCTTAATACTTCTGTCACTCAGATTCTATACCTCATTCTGGAACTCTTTGACCATTTCAAAGAATTCTGACTCGTGTCTCATCAAATGAACACAGTCATACTCACTGAAGTAATCAGTAGAGACAATGAAGTACAGGAAATTTTCTCTGGCATTACTGCTCATCGGACCACATACATGAGTATGTTCAATCTCCAATAAGCCTTTGGGCCTTTCTCTAGCTCGGCTAAGATGGGCCCTTTGTCTTTTGGTCCAGTAAGCAGAATTCAAGTCTCATAAGATATCCATTCAAATGAGCCCAAAAGTCCATAACTATAGGATTTCTGAATCCGACTTACTCTATATGACCAAAACATTTATGCCAAGAAAAATCAGGTTTAATTCATCAGATTTAAACCAATTCGGTATTTATGTTACATTTAGGCACTCTTTGGTTTAAGATATAAAACCCATTCCTCGAATAGGGTGCTACAATTAATATTTCATTAAGATCAAAAGAACAAAACTTGTCTTTTATCAAAATGAAAAACATTCAAATTCTTACAAGAAAATGAAAGACAACTCTGCTTAAAGCAGGTACATTGTAGCAATTACTTAATACAAAACCAAGCCTCAAAGGCATCTACAAGTGAAGACCCTACGGCTGAGGCAGCATCCATAGCTCCTTCCAGACACGCAGTTCCACTTGCCCTTCCTTCAACGTTTTACTGTTGCTCAGGCTCTGCATATTATAACAAATATCAGTGCCACAACCAGTATTCAATACCTATAAGGTATAACTTGAAGTAATAACATGAATACCTGAGGAAGTAGTCTCATACATCAACTTCAACTCCTCATAATCTTCCATGAATTTAATGCAATCTCTCTTCCAATGCCCAGTCTCATTACAGTAGCAGCACTTACCAACGTAAGAGGTATCTGATTCGGGCTCAGAAGACACACGCTTGCCATGATTCAAAATCTGGACAACTTTGTCTTCACCCTTGTCAGCATTAGGTTTAGTAAACCTACCCTTCTCCTTCATGAGATTGAACAGGGTACTCTTCACGTTTGGCTCAATTGTCTTGAGCATATCATGCAGTTCAGTCAACGTCTTCGTTAAGCCTTTCTTGATATAGTTCCTTACGAACTTATCATAGCTTGACGGCAGTGACTGCAGAATGATCTCAGTTGCCAATTCCTGGCTAACTGGATAATCCAGTTTCCTCAGGTTATCAATGTAACCCATCATTTTACTGACATGAGGACTTACTGGATGATCATTTGGTAGTTTGCAGCTAGTGAGAGACTTAACCAACTGGTATCTCTCCACTCTTACCTGCTCCTGAAATTTCAATTTCAGGCTGCTGATCATCTCTATTGGCGACTCCATGTTCTCATATTGCTTCAGCAAATCTGAGTCCATGGTAGCCAATATCAGACCACGCACATCTACCGCATCAATATAATGCTTATTCCAAGCATCATATACTGCATGAGAGGCATTGGACCCAATCCTCTCGGGGAGAGCTCTCTCAAGGACATAGTCCTTTCTCTCATGCCTGAGAACTAGCCTCAGGTTCCGCGACCAAGTCAAGAAATTTGATCCGTTCAGTTTGTCCATCTCAAGGACATACCGGATCGAGAAAGTGTTTTGATAGTTTGTGCTCGTCATAGCTGAAATTTAGAGATAAATAGAGTTTTAGTTATTTAGTTCATAAAAGAGTAATCTTAATAACTTATAAGAAGACTCGCATTGCATTCAAAATTTCTTTGTTTAACCTCATAAGAATGCAATGATTCCGAGACCCATGTTCAGCTAAATCTAAAGTGGGCCACTGACCGTCACCCAGAAGTATCTTTACTTGGTAAGCATACACACAGCTAGTTATATCCAATAACTCTCGGTTGTGAATTGGGCCCAAGGCCCAAAACACCAGATGTCTCAAGGCCCGAGACTCCCGATGGCCCAGTCAAGAAAACCAATCTCTTACAGCCAAATAATCACTAAAGTCTAGGACTCCCAATGAAATTAGTGACTATATACTACTTTACTTACGCGAAAACAGACACCTCACACTGTAAGCCATATCTGTAATCGAATAAGCGTTAAGTAGCTGACAAGATTGGAAAGACATCCAAGCTTGATATTGGTTTTGAGGATTTTAAGTTTTATTTCCAAAAATAGAAGATTACTATTTTGGGAAACTTACTTGTTTTAGAAACTTTCTAAATTTAGAAACATTCTAAAAGTAGAAATTTCTAATTTAATATTTTATTAATATTTTGGGATTGGGTCACAAATTATAGGCCCAATTCTTGGCCCAAGACCATAGAATTCCAGTTGGCCCAATAATTTGACATAACCGAGTCGGTTTATTAATTCTGGTCCAAGACCAAATTAACTATCAAAACCATCGGTTATTTACTAAACCAGACTAGCTCTAAATTATTTGGTCCAACCAAATCAAACTTAGACCAGCCTTCGGTTTAGGTTAAAATTCAATTTTTTTTTTTTTTTTTTTGAATTTCAATCCGGTTTAACCAGAAAATAAATAATACCATGTATTAAATAATTTCCAGCAAACCGCGATTCGGGTTAACCGCTTGAACCACCAATTAAATTGGATCGGTTCAGTTAAATCCAAAACCGGGAAGAAACACCTAGTGTTTTAGCCAATTTGATTTAACTTGCGGTTTAAGGCTTTAAACACACGATTAACCGCCAATTAAATGGACCGGTTAAATCGGTGTGGTTTTGGGCAACGAACCGCGAAGCTCGGTTTAACCGATTGACTATTCGCGGGACGTAAAAATTTAACGGGCCAAACGATCGACCACGGCCCATGAACATCACAAACGATCCACGATCGTTGCGTCCAGCCATGGCCGATCGATCCTTGCCCATCTGTGATCCATGATCACACGGCCATCATGTCACGACCGATCCGATCACCGGTCGATCACACAACTCGGCTTATTGATCGAAAGCATCTCTCGGCAATCGATCCATCCGATTGTTGTGGCCCACAATCGATTACATAATTAAAAGATTCATACTATAAAAATCTCGCTAACCAATTGGATCTTTATAATATCTCTTTTGATTTTTTTTAAATAAGACAAAATCATAACAAGTCAACATTAATTATCGATTCATGCCATTCGCTTTTGATAATTAATTCAGTTTGTGATATCATTGATTCATGCTTCACCAAAGGCAAACACGATTTGACTAATTCATCAATCAAATCAACATACAATTCATCACTAAAGACAAAACAATTGTGACATTCAGATAAAGACAAAATGCAAGCGTGACTTTATTTCTTTGATCAAATGCGAGCGTGATAATTAATTGAACAAACATTAGATCACGAACGATTTGACCTTTTCAATTCAAACTTGTCGTTTCTTGTGATTGCATAACACGATAATTATCAAAATGAACAAACAATCGTTATCAAAATTAATTATCAAACAAACAATTGTTATCATCACAAGCGATATCATTAACAATCATCAAAAACATAAGCAAACCAATTCGATTATCAATTCAACAATGGACATTCACCATTAATAATCCAAATTACAAGCAACCTAATAACCTGGCTCTGATACCACTGAAGGATTATGCGTTTTTCCATGGTTCAATTCTCAGATTGCAACCTAGCACATAATCTTAAACATATCTAGGTTCTTGTAATCGAATCATAAAACAAACCTGATCTCTACCTTTGCAGCGGAATGATTGGTGGTAATGACAAGATCAGATTAGAGCTGATGAGAAACGGCTCCTCCTAGGTATCCACACGCTTACAAGCTACGGATCAGGCTGCTAGACCAAGCTCGGAATCAACAGAGAGAGAGAGGACGGCACAGCTCAGAAATCGCAGAAGGCTAGGGTTTCTGGCGCCTCTCTCTTGCCTTATATAGGCCCAAGTTATTAACTAATGGCCTATTAGGCTTTTGGGCCCAAAACACAAATCAGACAAAAAGCCCGTTTTTGTTTTGGCCCAATTCTCTGTACAAATACAGTAAATGCCTTAGCATCTTACCGTATTAATTCCATCTTAACTTTCCCGTTAGCTATGGTGTGTGACCCTTTGGGATCATACAATACTGGTAATAAGTCCTAAACTTATAGATCAAGAGCGGACTCTAGCAAGCCATCATGATCACCCAGTATTTATGACTTATGTCTGATCTCGACATTTATCATACTTTCTAGAGATAGTACGGTAGATTTCAGGACATTCCCAACATAAATGCCCTGAGGAAATCTGGTTAGGGAAGAAACCAGGATACAAGCATTTAAGGAGATTCGGTTCAATAGCTTATGTATACACCGATCAAGGAAAGCTCAAGCCTAGAGCTGTCAAAGGAGTTTTTATAGGTTACCCATCAGGTACAAAAGGATACAAGGTCTGGTTGATCGAGGGTCAGAAATGTGTTATAAGCAGGAACGTGAGATTTGATGAAGGAAAGGTGTTCAAGGATCTATCAGGCACAGCTAAATCCGAGGAGTGTAAGGATCAAACAGAAGATCAGACACAAACAGAAAGGATGATAAAACTTCCTCTGAAAGAAGCATCAGGAGAAAACAATGATCAAGGGATCATTGATCTAGATGGAGATTCTCAGGAGTCGGATCAGGAGGATGATGTAGAGGAACATCAGTTTGAGCATGAGGAGCAGTCAGGACTTAGAAATCAACAACAAGTCTCAGTCAGACCCAAAAGGACAGTAGTTCAGCCAGCTTGGTTTAAGGATTATGACATGTCTGAAGTAGTGTTTTCCCTATCTGTGTTTGAGAATATGAATACATAAGAGCCACAAGACTACTCTGAAGCAAAGGCCAGTAAGGACTGGACTAAATGGCGTGAAGCTTCAGATGAAGAGATGGAGTCTCTCAGAAAGAACAAGACATGGGTCCTAGTTGACAAGCCAAAGGACAGGAAGATCATTAGCTGTAAGTGGCTTTACAAAATCAAACCTGGAATTAAGGGAGTAGAACCAGACAGGTACAAAGCTCGATTAGTGGCATGAGGCTTCTCACAAAAGGAGGGGATAGACTACAATGAGGTGTTTGCCCCGGTGGTTAAGCATGTTTCTATCTTGACTCTTCTT
Source organism: Orychophragmus violaceus (assembly GCA_030180135.1). NCBI lineage: Eukaryota > Viridiplantae > Streptophyta > Magnoliopsida > Brassicales > Brassicaceae > Orychophragmus > Orychophragmus violaceus. The sequence continues at coordinate 92,486,736 of CM058237.1, read as the reverse complement.
TCTCTCGTGGTAACTCAAGACTTAGAGCTGGAACAGATGGACGTGAAGACGGCCTTTCTTCATGGCACTCTAGAAGAAGACCTGTACATGTCACAACCTGAAGGATATGAAGATCAAAAGAAACCAAATCAAGTCTGCCTGCTCAAGAAGTCTTTATATGGACTTAAACAGTCCCCACGACAATGGAACAAGCGTTTCCATGAATTTATGATGTCACAGAACTTCAAAAGGAGTGAACGAGATGCTTGCGTTTACATCAGGGAGATTGCTAAAAATGACTTCGTATATCTACTCTTATACGTTGACGATATGCTACTCGCATCCAGACGTATGAGTGACATTGACAAGCTTAAACAACAGCTTGAGTCAAGTTTCGAGATGAAAGACTTAGGAGGAGTTCGGAGGATCCTTGGAATGGACATTTTCAGAGACAGAGCAAATGGAGTCTTCGATTATCTCAGTCTGATTACATCAGAAAGGTTATAAGGAATTTCAGAATGGACAACGCTAAAGGTGCTTTAACACCAATTGGGGCTCATTTCAAGCTAAAATCTCTGGAGCCAGATAAAGAAGCCATAGATACTGAGGACATTCCTTATCTTTCAGCAGTTGGAAGTATCATGTACTCAATGGTAGGGTCTCGACCTGATCTAGCTTATGCTATAGGTCTCACTAGCCGGTTCATGAGCAGACCTGGAATCATACATTGGGAGGCTGTGAAATGGCTCTTGCGATACATGAAAATTTCAGAGAGTTTACAACTAATCTACACTCAAGAAAAGAAGTTTCAGATTCAAGGGTACTGTGACTCTGACTTTGCGGCTGACTTGGACAGGAGAAGATCTTTGTCAGGATATGTTTTCACCATAGGTGGAAACGTGGTTAGTTGGAGGTATAGCTTGCAACAGATTGTAGCTCTCTCTACTACAGAAGCAGAGTACATCTCTCTCACGGAAGCAGTCAAAGAAGCAATGTGGCTAAAAGGATTGTTAGAAGACTTTGGTTTTAGCCATGGACCAGTGAAGGTCTGGTGTGACTCTCAGAGCGCCATTTGCCTCTCAAAGAATCATGTCTTTCATGAACGTACAAAACACGTTGCAGTTAAGTACCACTTCATCAGGGACGTGATTGCAGATGGAGAAGTGGAGGTGCTTAAGATACATACGAGCCGGAACCCAGCTGACATCCTGACTAAAGTGGTTCCAGTGAGCAAGTTCAACTCATCGTTGGATTTTCTCAAGGTTCGTAAAGCCTGAAAAGGCTTTGCTAGCTAAGCGGTGTATGCTCAGAAGGTGAATCCACATGAGAGTTCATAGACGGTAATGCGAGTTGTGTTTTATTTGTTTTTCCTTTTGTTTTGGGAGGGATGTCTAATAGGTTGAGCCTGAGATCAAGATAGAGTATGTTGAGGTGTGTTCTCAGCTCATTCTTGGCCTTAGAGTAGTTCTGTCAGCCTAAGTGTCAGAAACACTCTGTGGGATTCCAAGACTCTTATCTGATTAATTGTGTTAGCCGGTTTGGTGCAATTAGTTGGTTAATGAGCATTGGTTAGATCCGGTTGTGTAACACCTTATGATAAAAGGTGAAACGCAGAGTATTAGGTGTGTAACTCGGGTATAAGGGTCAACGGTTCATAACTGAATCGTTGACAGTCTTCATCTTCTTCGCAAGAGCTTCTCTGATCTTGGAGAGCTCAGTCTTTTGATCTAGTGGATTTGCTGAGCAGAGACTTAGCCCCAGTGAGTAGCTCTACATATCGTGGGTTAACACTGGGTGATTAATTCCTTGTGTCTCTCTTTTACTTTCTTGTACAATCATAACACAATCGAGTGAACCGAGTTAAGTGAGTCAAAAGAGCGAGTCCAAGTTTAGATCGATTGAATCTGGTTTCCGCGTAACATTTTTCTTGGTCATTGTTTGGCTGGCATCTTGTTTTTTCTTTTATCGTATAACTTTTTGTTGGCTTTCTCGATATATGCATTTTTTTTTCTTATAGTCATTACTCATTAGTCATTTACATATTGCATACTTATTTTGGATCTAATAGGTCATTAAATGATCATATTTTTATAACCGATATGAACTCTTGCTATTAGTTGACAAAAAAAGAACTCTTCCTATTAAAAGTGTTTATACAAGCCTATAAATATCAATCACTAAAATCAACATTGTTTTGTTTTTCAAATAAAACAATTTATAATTATTCTTTTGATTACCCCTTGATCCATGGTTTGCTGGTATTTGATTTGGAAATGTATTAATATTATTTCTCCTGAGTTCAAGTCTCATTAAAAACAAAATTCATGTATGTATGGCAAGTCTAAATTTGGACCTAATTTGGTTCATATAGTTTATCTGATAGCTAAGTAATATACGATTCAGTTATCCCCTAACATTAATCAGAAAATACTTTAAATTCAAGATAAGCATTATAGTAGAGTCCATTCTATACGACTTCAGTGTATTGTTCTCTTGCCATAATACTTATTTTCAGAAAGACGATTTATGATTTTAATGCAAAAACTAGATTTTGATCCGCGCTTTCTAAGCGCGGATTTATTTTCTTTATAAATTGTAAATTTTGTTTATTTTGGTCATAGTAATTTAGATTTTTAATTATGTAATCTAATTTTGATTATAATTATTTAACCCGTATTATAAAAAATGAGTTAATAATTTAGATTATTTTAAAAATGAATTGTGTGTTATTTGGGAAGAGATATTAAAATAACGATTTCGCATTATATATTTTAATCTGTGTTGTATCGTAATATCATGGTTTGAAAAAATATATATATATATATATATATATATATATATATGTGTGTGTGTGTGTGTGTGTAAAAACAACCATTGTAAAAGTTATGTAGTATAAGTTTAATTTTATTGTATTTATCTAAAATATTATTTTATAAAATAATAGATAATTATAAAAAAATTATTATGTTTTATATTTAATAATTAAATATTTATGAACGTATAAACAAAACAATCCGTTTATATATAACACATGTTGTAGTCGTATATATAATTTTCAAATTTGACTGAACAACCCGTTAAAAATTGTATTCAAACATAAAATATAATTTGACGCCTCAAATATTTGAATAATATAAATATAGAATAATTTTAATATTTTTATTAAGTTTGAAATATATCAACTGAAATTATTATATATATATAGATATATATAAAACTCATGCGAAGATTTGTTTTTAGAAAATTATAATCGAAATTGGCTAATTTATTTTCCAACCCATTCAATGATTTAAATATTTTTCAATTTGATGGAAGAATCCGCTAAAAAGTGTAATCGTAAAAACAAATCATAAATATATTTTAAATTAAATCATAAATTATAGAATATTAACTTATATATACAACAAATAGTTGATATATAAGTTATTTAATTATATTTATCAATTGATTTAATAGTTTAATGATTGTATATACATTTGTTTCAATTTTAATTAATTAGGAAAGTATGATTCATTATATTTTGGTTGTTTGGCTACATGTTTAATAATTGTATTGTTTGGAAACATGGATTGTAGAGATAATGTTATATTACCTAATTATCCTTAATGAAATTTAATTAAAGCATTAATGTGTAATGGCACAAATTGTAAATAACACATGCCCCAAAGGTTAGTTTCCTAACCACTCTAATTTTTTAATAGTATTGATTCATGATTCGTAATAGATAAATTATGTTTATAGAATTGTTTGTTATTATTTTCGATCATAACTCTATTTTTTTATATAGCAAAACTATTTTTTCAAAAATGTATTTGAAAGGCAAAAACGATCTAATAATATCACAAAATAGTAACTAAATGAGCAAAACCAAAGGAAAAAGTTTGAGGATAAGGACAGGCTGTTATGTTAGGCAGTTGGTATATGGACTGTGAACATGTCGTTGGTTCTCTACCATCTACACCACTCAAACACTTGTGATGTGTTTTTTTAGGTTTTCCATGTTCTCTAGTTTTTTTTGTTTTTTGTTGTTGGCCAAAGTCTCAATCTGTTCTTTTACATGGCTCACCTGACAATTACTTGTCATGTTAATTTGTTTAGAGAATATTTTTAAAAGATTTAATCGTATTTAACTATTCATCATGAAATAAATGTTTCTTTATTACAAGTTTTACATTTATCATCTATCAACACTATTAAGAAAATAAAGTATATTAGAGACTAACATTTACTTGACGTGTATATTATGAACGGACAATCATTTTATATTTTCTCTATCTTCATTCTCTCTCGTTTTTACTTCGTTCTCCTCCGTTTGGCCCTCTCATTTTGACCGGTTTCTTTGCCGGATTAAGTGAGGGGACCCATCTCCTTCTTCTAATCTTGCTTGGTTCTTCATCCTTAGCAAATCTTTTCTCTAAGGTGCTATCGGTGGCGGGTCTCTTGTTTTCCGGTGACGCGGCGGTGGATCATCAGCGGTCGTCGGACGCCTCTCTCTGCAGATCCTGGCTTTTTGAAAACGGGTCAGCTGATGTTCCTCAAGAGGGGTTTCTCGGCGGTCATCAGTTGCTCTCGCCAATTGTTGTGGTTTATGTCTCTCTCGGCGAAGCGAACGTCGGTGTCTGCGAGAGGTGTTGGTCTGCGGCGAGGTGGGGAGTTGGTGGTTCCATGAACAATCGGCGACTCCAAATAGGCTCAAGGCTTTAACATTTAGGGTTTTGTTTCTGTTAGGTCTTTTTGGGTTTTATGGACTTCTATTTTTATTTTGTAACACTATTATATCAATTCAAGACAACCCTTTGCAAAAAAAAAGTATATTATGAAATATACCATCAAAATTAATTAGTATTTTTAATAATTATTAAGGATAATTTAGTATTTAAAAAAATTAGACTATATGTGTGCCGTAATAGATGTTCTCTAATTATTGATTTTATTCTACAATATATTCATAATATCATTTAATATCTTTAAAAAATATAAATTTATATTTTTATATTATAACAACATCTTTTGAATTTTTTTATTTTTATTTTATTTTATTTCATAATAAAAATAATTACTAAATTCGAATTTATTATTAAAGTTTATTATAAAATATTTTAATTATATTTTTAATCTAAATATTATTTTTAATTAATGATTTTATTCAAAATATATTCATAATATCCTTTAATATCTTCTTTTTGTTTTGAAATATTAATATATATTTCATATTATAAAAAATCTTTCAAAAATATTTTTTAGTTTCTTGATTCTTAAGAAAAATAATTACTAAATTCGTATTTATTATTAAAAGTTATTAAAAATAATATATTTACATTTTGATTTCTAAAATAAACACAAAATATTTATATATAGACAATTATAAAATTAAATTCATGTAGTTACTATAATTTAACTTTTAAAAATTGAATATTATAAAAATAAATAAACCACTATAAATTAAAATTTCATTTACAAATTGTTTTAAAAAACGAGAATACTAAAAATCCGATAGACATATTTTTTATTTTGATAAAATATTGAAATTAGTCAATATTTTATAGGATTAAAATATATGATATATATGTTATATTACGATTGATATTTTTACGTTTGCATTTTTTAGCGGGTTGTTCTATCAGAATTGTAAAATATTTAAACCATTGCAATGTTTAAAAAACATTACAAGAACGGGTTGAAAAATAAATGAGACAATTTTGATTATACTCTTTATATAAAAACTTTGCATGTGTTTATAATATATACTAACTAATTTAAATTAATAAATATTTAAATTTAATAAAATATGAAATTATTTAATATTTATATTATTCAAATATATGATGCGTCAAATTATATTTTATGTTTGAATGCAGTTTTTAATGGGTTGTTTCAAAAAAATTGAAAAATTGTATATACCACTAAAGACGTGTTAAAATTACATTAATTAATTCGATTAAAATTAAAATTGAATTTTGCTCACTGGATATATGAATGTTAATGTTCTTCACTCTCATAGCGAGCTAGAAACATTTACCAATCTCATCGCGATTGGGCTGTTACGACTCATAACGTCAGTAACAAACTTACAACAAACAAAGCATAACCCAAATCATTGGGCCTTATTGTCTATTTATACTATTTCAATTATTCCTTCTTTCCCGCTAGCTACTCTTCTTCAATCCTTCAAACCTTCAAGTAGCTCAACCTCCACATCATCTTATATCGACTTCAAGCTCTTCTCAACTCCCTTCACTCTCTTCTTGTAGTATGATTGATGGTATCTATCAATATCCTCCCCTTCAAAATCAAGCTTGCCCACAAGCTTGAAATATGGAAATTGTTGAACAAACTCCTTCGACTTCATCCAAGAATTGTCCAACATTGGCTTCCCGACCCACTTCACAAGCAACTCCAACTCGCCTACTGCATTGTATCGTTTCTCCAAGACATCCTCCGGTTCTCTAGGTGACTCACGAGTCTCACTACAGATTGGTGGTAGCTGTAAGCAAGCATCGTGATTGCCCAAAGCTCGTTTAATCTGAGAAACATGAAAGACAGGATGTATACGAGATTCCTTAGGCAGCGCCAATCTGTAAGCAGATTTGCCAATGCGTTCTAACACCTTATAAAGTCCATAGAATTTAGCAGCAAGTTTTTGGCAAAAGCGCTTAACCAGAGACTGTTGGCGATATAAGTGGATCTTCAAGTACACCATTTCACAAACTTTGAACTCAACATCCCTTTTATGTTTATCAGCCTGAACTTTCATTACCTCCTGAGCTCGGGCTAGATTCAGCTTCAACTGGTCCAACATTTTATCCCGCTCTAACAACGACCTCTCCAACTCAAAGTTCGATGTAGAACCAGATTCAAAACGTACAATAGACGGAGCATCACGACCATAAACGACTCTGAAAGGAGTCATCTTCAGTGACTTGTGGTATGTGGTATTATACCAAAGTTCAGACCAAGATAAGTATTTCTGCCAAGTTTTCGGATGGCCAGACGCAAAGCATCTGAGATAAGTCTCCAAGCATCTATTGAGTACTTCCGTCTGCCCACCCGTTTGAGGGTGGTAAGCAGTCTTATACTTTAGCTTCGTACCCGACAAACGAAATGCCTCACTCCAAAAGTCACTGAAGAAGATAATATCCCTGTCAGATACTATACTGCGTGGTAGGCCATGTAATCTCACAACTTCTGTCACAAAACTTCTAGCAACATCAAGAGCAGTATAAGGGTGCTTCAATCCCATAAAATGAGCATATTTGCTCAAACGGTCTACCACAACAATATGACATTAATCCCATTCGAATTTGGAAGACCAACAATGAAATCCATACGTACATCCTCCCATATCTGCTCCGGTATGGGTAATGGTTGAAGTAAACCAGCATGTGACAATGTTGAATGTTTATGTGTTTGGCACACGGAACATTCAGACACATACTTATGAATCTGCGATAACATTCCTGCCCACGAAAAAGACTGTTGAACTCTTTTGATTGTCTTCAAAACTCCCGAATGTCCACCACTTTTATTATCATGACATTCAGCAAAATCAAAGGAATGAATTTAGATGTATGTGGAATAACTAAGCTGCGTGTTGGGATTATGTCCTGAAATCATATTGTACTTACTCTGATGATAGTTGTATTGTCAAGATCAGACAATTCATATAATACTAGGTGATCATAATGTTTTGCTAAAAGCCGCTTATGACTTATGAGTTGTAACTCATTGCTAGTATTATGTGTACCTACAGGGTCACACACCTAAGCAAGCTGGATACACTTTGTATGGGATTGATCATTGGCATATGGTCTAGTCAATGTGTATTGGATACACATTGAATTCGAGTTTTAAGAGGTGTGTCGATCGACACAAGGCTGGTTACGAAACTGATGTTTCGGTTTATGACTTAAACGGTTTGGGTTTTTGATCCGAAACCGTTTTGTCATTCTAGGTCTGTATATATATGCTTATATGCACGATCTGGAGGGTAGCCGTCGCTGAGAGAGATTTTTCTTGATAGAAAAACGCAGCCACCTCTTGACAGGGATTCCCAGGAGATCCGATTCCCGGCACTAGCATCCCGGCGGATTCCAGCTTATGTGCGTGTGGACTGCAGTAGAGGCGCAGCATCTGAGACGCTCTTGATCTCAATTACCTGTCCATCATTCCGCTGCAAATCCCCAGGTAAATACGAGATCATTCCTAATGATTAAATTAACTAAACCCTAGATCCTATGCATATGGAACTCATGAGGATTCTGAAAGCTGTTAGAATGGCTCGAGTCCCAACAGTGGTATCAGAGCCATAGGGTTTAATCATTGAATCTGAAGCATGGAATTCGAATAATGTTGTATTTGAATAAGTTGATGCTTGTTGATTTTCGTTTTGATAAATATAATCTCGGATTTTGTTTGTATCGAAAACGATGAACCTGTGTTTTTGCACAGTGTCGATCGACACAAGTTTGTGTCGGTCGACACACCGCGAAAACGATTATAAAATTTTAGGGTTTTCACACAGTGTCGATCGACACTAAGCTTGTGTCGGTCGATGCACCGCAAATACGCTTATTAAATTTTGGGTATCGATCTTAGAGATCGCAATGTGTCGATCGACACACTGTATGCATCGATCGACACAGGCTGTGCGAAATGAAAGATTGGTTCAATTGGATTGAACCTGTTATCTCACACAGTTAAAATTTCCTGATACCCTACTGTGTCGGTCGACACAGGTCTTGCGATTGGTTGATCGGTTCAATTGGATTGAACTGGTTATCATGCTTGGTTAAGGCAAATCAGATCAGTTTAAATTGGATGAATTGGTTCAATTGGATTGAACTGGTTATCTCAATTAGTATGAACCGATTTGATTGGTTAAGATCAGTTTGATTGGATAAGTCGGTCCAATTGGATTGGACCGGTTATCGCGATTGGACCGGTTATCGCGAGCAGTAATCGTTTGGTTATTAAACCAAATGATTGAGAAACCGAACCAAATGATCTAACATGCTTCTTAGAACAATTAAAACTCAATTAAAATTAAAAGTTGAAAATGTTCTAAATCTATTTGGATGCACATTGGATGTGTATTAGCTCAAAGCTTAGTTTTCAATATGGTCAACTGTCAAAGCTCATTTCGTTGTTGTGATAGTCTTTCCAAGAGCTTGGTGTCCACAATTACATGAGCAAGGCATGTAATCGTGTTGATAGACTTGCAGTGCTTGACATCAACAATTACATGACCTAAGAGATTGATTTACTAACCTTTTAAAGTTGCGTTTCCTCAACTAAATATCAAGTGACCTTGATGTCTTGTCCAATCTTGTCAGCTGTCAAGACTGGTTTCGTTGTTGGATAGCCTTGGAGTCCTTGGTATCCACAATTACACAAGTAAGGCAGGTGATCATTGATAGACTTGCAGTGCGACTGTCAATGATCACAAGACTGAAGAGATTGGTTTACTTGACTGGGCTATCAGAAGTTCTGGGCCCAGAGACGTCAGAGTGGATGAGACAAGGATAGTCTTATCTGCGACCAAGAGTTGTACTGGGTACAATTAGCAATGGTTTGCTTACCTAGAAAACTAAAGTTTGGGTGATGGCGAGTCGCCCACTCAGATTTTGGTGAAAAATGGGTCTTGGATCATTATATTCATAGAGAAAACATAGTTTGAATATAATGCGAGTTTTCTTATTAGATAAGATTTCTCATTTCCTGAACTTCATAACTAAAATTTTTCTTTTCTTAGATTTCAGCCTATGTCTAAAACTACATTCTCGTTGCGATCCGTCCTTGAGAAGGACAAGTTAAATGGATCCAACTTCCTGGATTGGTATCGGAACTTGAGATGTATTCTCAAGCAAGAGAGTAAGGAATATATCCTTGAGAAAGCTCTCCCCGAAAGGCTTGGGACCAATGCCTCACATGCAGTATATAATGCTTGGAATAAGCATTATAGTGATATGGTAGATGTGGGTGGTCTGATGTTGGCTACCATGAACTCAGACTTAAAGAGTCGATACGAGAACATGGAGTCGCCAATAGAGATGATCACCAACCTGAAACTGATGTTTCAGGAACAGGCACGAGTTGAGAGATACCAGACGGTTAAGTCTCTCATTGGGTGCAAGCTACCAAAGGATGCCCCAGCGAGTCCTCATGTCATTAAAATGATGGGTTACATTGATAACCTGGAGAAACTGGATTGTCCTGTTGGCCTAGAGTTGGCTACTGAGATCATCCTGCAGTCACTGCCGTCAAGTTATGATTGTTGGGATAGTGTCCTGAAATCACACTCGTACTCACTCCTGATGATAGTTGTGTGTCGAGATCGGACATTCGTATAATACTGGGCGGTTGCAATGTTTTGCTAGAAGCCTCTTGCAATCTGTAAGTTGTATACTTACTGCCAGTATTATATGATCCTATAGGGTCACACACCTAAGCAAACTGGAAGCTACGACATGGGAATGATCATTATGGTAATGATCATAATAATGTGTATTGGATACACATTATAATCTATATAATGGTGTTGTGTCGATCGACACAGCTTGTGTGTCGGTCGACACAATTTGGGTTTTCGGAAAGGCTTTCCGAATTAAGACTTAATTAAGTCTGGCCCGTTAAGCATGTTTAGGTTGAATAAAACTCGAGAGTTTCGACCTAAACAGGGAGCCGTCCACTTTTCTTGACAGAAAGAGTAGAAACACCAGAGAGATTCGATTCCCATTGATCCGGCACTAGCATCCCGTTTCCAGCATGTGTGCGTGTGTATCTGGTAGAGGCAAGGCACCTGCGTTGCTCCACTGATCTCGTTCACCATTCTCATTCCGCTGCCAGTCCAAAGGTAAGAACGAGGTTGGTTTAATTCAATATATCAAACCCTAGATCCTAGGAGATCCAACAGTGGTATCAGAGCGTGTTAGGGTTTAGACTATTGAATCTGATGCAATTAATTTAAAACTTGTTGTTGTTGAATTGAAAATTGCCTGCTAAAATCGTTTTTCTTATGATTAATCTCGGATTGTTTGCATGTTGAAAATTGATGAACTGTTGAAATCGCACTGTGTCGATCGACACGCCGTGAAATAACACGTAAAATTTTAGGGTTTGTCGCAGAGTGTCGATCGACACAAAGCGTGTGTCGGTCGACACAGAGCGAAAACTCGCGTAAAATTTTAGGGTTTCTCGCAAAGTGTCGATCGACACAAAGCGTGTGTCGGTCGACACAAAGCGAAAATCCGTAAATAATTTTAGGGTTTCGATCTGAGATCGAGTACCCGTATTCCTGCTGTGTCGATCGATACACTGGGTGTGTCGGTCGACACAGGCAATGCGATTAGATAGATCGGTTCGATTGGATTTAACCGGTTATCTCGCTCGGTTAATTTTAATTAACCAATTGGTTCTAGTTTGGTAATGTCGATCGACACACAGTGTGTGACGATCGACATGTACCATTAAACCGAACCGGTTCAATTGGATTGAATCGGTTAAGTAAATTCGATCCGGTTTGACCGGCTATCGAAGAACGGTTTAAGTCTGGTTGCGTCGACCGATGCCAATGGTTGGCGTCGATCGACACGACATTCGCAGATATGCTGGTTGGACCACAAATTTGCATATACCAGAACAATTTAATCCTAAAAATTCTAGATGAGCCTAAAACTAATAAAACTGAATGTTTTAAATAAATTTATAACTTCTTGGATGTATATTGGATATACATCAAGATAAAATAGTTCATTTCCTCAACTAAATATCAAGTGATCTTGATGTCTTGCCCGATCTTGTCTACTGTCAAGACTCGTATCGTTTGTTGGATAATCTTGGAGTCCTCGGTATCCACTGCAACATGAGTAAGGCAAGTGATCATTGACAGACTTGCAGTGCAACTGTCAGTGATCACGAGACAGAAAATAGATTGGTTTTACTTGACTGGGCTAACAGAAGTTCTGGGCCCAGAGACATCAGAGTGAATTAGGCATAGTTTGTCTTATCCACGACCAAGAGTTGTACTAGGTACAATTAGCAATGATTTGCTTACCTAGATGACTAAAGTTTGAGTAACGGCGAGTCGCCCACTCGAATTTTAGAAATCTGAGGATCTTGGCTCATTGTATTCATCTGAGGAAACATAGTTTTGAATACAATGCGAGTTTTTCTTATTAGATAAGAATTCTCATTTCTTGAGCATTATAACTAAAACTCTACCTCTTTTAATTACAGCTATGTCTGTCTCAAATCACATCAACACTTTCTCACTAAGATCCGTCCTTGAGAAGGACAAGTTAAATGGATCTAATTTCTTGGAATGGTATCGGAACCTGAGAATAGTTCTCAGGCAGGAGAACAAGGAATATGTCCTTACAAGAGTTCTCCCCGAGAGGCCACGTTCCAATGCCCCGCAGACAGAAAAGAATGCTTGGGATAAGCATTCAGCTGATGTCAAAGATGTTAATTGTCTAATGCTGGTGACTATGAACTCTGAGCTGCAGAAGCAATATGAGAACGTGATGTCACCCATTGAGATGATTAACAGCCTGAAAGCTTTATTTCAGGAGCAAGCTCGTACAGAGAGATACCAGACGGTTAAGTCTCTCATGGATTGCAAGCTGGCTAAGGACAGTCCAGTAAGTCCTCATGTCCTTAAAATGATGGGTTACATTGATAACCTGGGGAAACTGGACTGTGCCATTAGCCAGGAGCTAGCCACTGACATGATTCTGCAGTCTTTGCCGTCGTGTTTTGATCAGTTCATCATGAACTACAACATGCAAAACATGACTAAGACATTGACTGAGTTGCACGGCATGCTGAAGACAGCAGAGCCGAATCTCAAGAAGGCAACTCCCAGTGTACTGATGGTACAAGGGGGTAAAAGGTTTAAGAAACCTAAGAAGGGTAAGGGAAAGGCCCAGGTTGTCCAGGCTGAAAGTCAGGACAAGCCCAAGCCGAAGCCCAAATCCGGACCTTCTCCTGAGGATAAGTGCAACTACTGCAAGCAGTTGGGGCATTGGAAGAAAGACTGCAAGAAGTTCATGGAAGATTACAAGTAGCTGAAGAAGACGTATGATGCGTCTGACTCAGGTATTTATGTTATCGAACTTAATGTTATGTCTTCTAGTTCTACTTCGTGGGTATTGGATACCGGCTGCGGTGCTCATATTTGTACTGATGTGCAGGCACTAAGAAACAGTAGGATGCTGAAGAAAGGACAAGTGGAACTACGGGTCGGGAATGGAGCTAAGGTTGCTGCACTGGCCGTAGGCACCTACGAGTTGTCCTTACCATCGGGCATGGTTTTAATTTTAAATAATTGCTACTTTGTACCTGCGATAAGCAGAAACATAATTTCAGTTTCCGTTTTGGATTTGGAAGGTTTTGATTTTGCTGTTAAGAATAAAGTTTGTTCTTTTAATCGTGATGGTACATTTTATGGTAGCGCCCCATTAGATAATGGGTTATATGTTTTAAACCAAGAAATGCCTGTCTTTAACATAAATACAAAGCGGTTTAAGTCCAATGACGAAAACCCGACTTTCTTATGGCATTGTCGTTTGGGCCATATCAATGAGAAACGCATCCAAAGGCTCCATCGAAATGGGCTTCTGGGCTCATTTGATTTTGAATCATGTGAGAAATGCGAATCTTGTTTGATAGGCAAGATGGCTAGAGCCCCTTTCAACAAACCAAATGAAAGGGCCAGTGACTTATTAGGCCTTGTTCATACTGATGTATGTGGGCCGATGAGTACTGTTGCCAGAGGAAATTACAAGTACTTCATTACCTTCACTGATGATTTTAGTAGGTATGGCTATGTCTATTTGATGAGACACAAGTCAGAATCCTTTGATAGATTCAAGGAATTCAAGAATGAAGTACAGAACCAACTTGGCAAAAGTATCAAAGTTCTGCGATCGGATCGCGGAGGAGAATACTTGAGTCAAGAGTTCAGCGACTATCTGAGCGAGTGTGGAATTATTTCACAACTCACTCCTCCTGGAACACCCCAATGGAATGGAGTGTCAGAGAGGAGGAATCGAACCTTATTGGATATGGTTCGGTCTATGATGAGTCATTCAAATCTTCCATTATCCTTTTGGGGATACGCTCTAGAAACGTCTGCGTTTACACTAAATATGGTACCATCTAAATCAGTGGAAAAGACACCACATGAACTGTGGACTGGGAATGTTTCTAGTCTGTCTTTCCTGAGGATTTGGGGTTGTGAAGCTTATGTCAAACATTTAATCTCTGACAAGCTTGCACCCAAATCAGATAAATGCTACTTCGTTGGTTATCCTAGGGAAACCAAGGCATACTACTTTTACAACCAATCTGAGAACAAAGTATTTGTTGCTCGGGACTGTTCTTTTCTTGAGAGGAAGTTTCTCTCTAAGAAAAACAGTGGGAGTAAAGTACATCTTGAAGAGATTCAAGATGCACAGGAGGCTACTCAACCTGCAGAGGAAGAGCAGCAGCTGGATCCACAGAATTCTGTGGAACCGGCGCCTGTGGAGCCTGAAGTTCGCAGATCCGGAAGGATCCGTCAAAAACCCGAGAGATACTATGGATTTCTCGTGACCAATTCAAATGATCTGATGATCATTGATAGTGACGAACCAGCGACCTTCACAGAAGCAATGATGGGCCAGGACTCCAAAAAGTGGCTTGGAGCCTCTAAATCCGAAATGGGATTCATGTCAGAAAACCAAGTATGGTCCTTGGTCGATTTACCTAATGGTGTAAAAGCCATTGAGTGTAAATGGATCTTCAAAAAGAAGATTGACGTGGATGGCAATGTACAGATTTACAAAGCGAGATTGGTGGCTAAAGGTTTCAAGCAAATTCATGGTATTGACTATGATGAAACCTATTCCCCATGCGCTATGCTTAAATCCATTCGGATTCTTCTAGCGATTGCCGCTCATTATGATTATGAGATTTGGCAAATGGATGTCAAAACCGCATTCCTGAATGGTATTGATAGGTGTCAGGTTTTAACCGTATATCTAACTGCAAGTGCACAGTTCAGTAGTCGTAGTATATAGGTATCGAATCCACAGGGACTCCGGTATTCAATAGCTCAAGAACCAGAAATTAAACTAGAAAGAAAGCAAAGTGATTGAATTAAAAGCAGTGCGAGAAAGTAAACAGAAAGCAGAGATTGTTGGTTGTGAAAACAAGTTATTAAGAGCGCTAAGTCTAGGGCGTTCTCAGGAAATCAGACAAGCAGACAATTTATTCAGCAAGGATCTAATTAAGCACAATTCTAGAACTCAAAACACAGATATAGAATTAACCAAATTCCTTTGCGATAATTCTCTAAGTCTAAGTGCAGCAAACCAAACTTTCGTTTGCGAGAACTAACAAATTAAACTAGCATTAATCCCAAGTTTGATATGTTCACAATTATCCTAAACCAAACTTTCGTTTGCGAGAAGTTTAATTGCTCAACCTAATTAGTTCAGATTCCTAAACCTCACTTCCGTGACGTATTTAGCAACCTAAGATCTAGATTCTAATTGATCAGGTTAGAACTAGCTTTAAGCACAATTAGATTGAAGAACAGATATTGTTATGAATCCTTAACTGAATTAAACAAGTCTAACAAGTCATGAAATCCTATGTGAGAAACCCTAAACATAACAAGAAATCTACTCAGACATAGATAATGAAAACATAATCATATGATGAATAAATTGCATAGAAGATAAAGAATAAAAGGGGTTCGAAATCTTCTCCAAATACAGATGAAGTAAAGGTTCAGATCAGCCCCAAAAGCTCTAAAAATCCTCTGCTCTTAATTATGAAAGCGTAAGTAAATAAAACACCAAAAACTTAATTATATAGGTCTAATCTCGGCCAGGGGCTTCTTTGTAAATATCAGAAACTTCTGGATCAAAGTGCAATATCTTGACTCTTCATAAACCGCCGAGTTTCGGCCCATCTCGCTGGTGCAACGATCGGTGCATGTGTGCAACGATCGACGCATTTCTCTGTTTCGGACAGTGAACTCTATCTCTCGGCCAAACACTCTAAAAATCTCCAAAAAGTGTCATAATCACCAAATATGCTCCAAACCTGAATATGCTCTCGACGCGTTTCTTGTACTGTATGTCGATGACATACTCCTCCTCGGTAATGACGTTCTGTTGCTTCAGTATGTTAAGACTTGGCTCGGAAGTTGTTTTTCCATGAAAGACATGGGAGAAGCCGCGTACATTCTTGGAATCAGAATCTACAGAGATAGAATGAACAGGCTGATTGGATTGTGCCAGGACACTTATATTGATAAGGTACTGCACAGATTCAGGATGCATGATTCCAAGAAGGGCTTCATACCGATGTCTCATGGCACCAGTCTCAGCAAGAAGCAGTGTCCGGCGACACATGCTGAGCGAGAACGCATGAATAGGATTCCTTATGCTTCTGCAATAGGATCTATCATGTATGTCATGCTCTGCACTCGTCCAGATGTAGCTTACGCGTTAAGCATGACGAGTAGATACCAATCTGATCCAGGTGAAGTTCACTGGACAGCTGTCAAGAATATTCTCAAGTATTTGAGACATACTAAGGGTAAATTCCTGGTGTATGGAGGAAGTGAAGAACTTGTGGTGAATGGATTCACCGATGCGAGTTTTCAGACGGACAGAGATGATTTCCGATCACAATCTGGATATGTCTTCTGTCTAAATGGCGGTGCAGTGAGCTGGAAGAGCTCTAAGCAGAATACCGTAGCTGATTCCACGACGGAAGCTGAATATGTTGCTGCATCAGAAGCGGCAAAGGAAGCTGTTTGGATCAAGAAGTTCATGACTGAACTTGGTGTGGTTCCTAGTATCTTGGAGCCAGTGGCTTTGTTTTGTGACAACAATGGAGCCATTGCTCAAGCAAAAGAACCCAGGTCACACCAGAAGTCCAAACACGTGGAGAGGAGATATCACCTGATTCGTGATATCGTCAATAGAGGTGATGTGAAGATCAGCCGAGTTCCGACAGACGAGAATGTCGCTGATCCTCTGACCAAGTCACTCCCAAGGCCTAAGCATGAGAGTCATACGACTGCTGTAGGCATTAGAGATCTTAAGATGTAATCTTGATTCTAGTGGGAGTTTTAGTTTTATTTTAGTTATAATAAGATGCTCTGTAAACATTCTTTTGGAAGTGTTTTTAATGAAATTAGATTTCAACATTATTTATTGTGATCTAAATAATGGTCCCCAAATAAGTTTATGAGATGTTATAGGTCATCAAGTTGAGGACTTGATCATGAAACCCTGTAAGTTAAAAATGACAAATTATGTTTTGTCCCTAGTCAAGGTTGTCAAAGTGGGACACTGATAACCGTGAGAGACTAGATTGTGAGATGACTGTTGGCTAAGTTTCATGGAGCCAATGATATGATTATCGCAGTCAGTCACATAGATATATGTTACTGAACATATGATCGGACATGACCCACTAATGAGAAGTCTACAAGATAGTTATATCTGTGTCATAAGAGGTTCACATTACGACTATAGAGTATAGTCCTTAGACCTGAGTTCATCATGCTTTCTTGCATATGAATTGGTACACTTTGACTTTGTCAAACGTCGACCCGTAACTGGCGACTATAACGGCACTGTTCAAGTATATCATGAAGTGTGCGTTGAAACAGGGATGGAACAAGATGGGATTTGTCGCTCCTGTACAACAGGAGATAAATATCTCAGGGCCTATCGAAGATTGAATACTGAGAGAATGTGTGGCCGCACTCAAACGAACTGTAGTTCAGTTGTTTGTAATGTTTCAGTATGAGATCAGGAGTTCGATAAACACGATGTTGGCTTAATAAGGATGACACCAATCTTGCCTTATGCCAAATCGAGATATAGAGACAAAAGGATTATAGGAATTGATGATTCCAGTACAAGTGGGAGATTGTTGGGATAGTGTCCTGAAATCACACTCGTACTCACTCCTGATGATAGTTGTGTGTCGAGATTGGACATTCGTATAATATTGGGCGGTTGCAATGTTTTGCTAGAAGCCTCTTGCAATCTGTAAGTTGTATACTTACTGCCAGTATTATATGATCCTATAGGGTCACACACCTAAGCAAACTGGAAGCTACGACATGGGAATGATCATTATGGTAATGATCATAATAATGTGTATTGGATACACATTATAATCGATATAATGGTGTTGTGTCGATCGACACAGCTTGTGTGTCGGTCGACACAGTTTGGGTTTTCGGAAAGGCTTTCCGAATTAAGACTTAATTAAGTCTGGCCCGTTAAGCATGTTTAGGTTGAATAAAACTCGAGAGTTTCGACCTAAACAGGGAGCCGTCCACTTTTCTTGACAGAAAGAGTAGAAACACCAGAGAGATTCAATTCCCATTGATCCGGCACTAGCATCCCGTTTCCAGCTTGTGTGCGTGTGTATCTGGTAGAGGCAAGGCACCTGCGTTGCTCCACTGATCTCGTTCACCATTCTCATTCCGCTGCCAGTCCAAATGTAAGAACGAGGTTGGTTTAATTCAATATATCAAACCCTAGATCCTAGGAGATCCAACAATGATAAGTTTATCAAAATCTATATCAAGAATGGCTTGACGAAGACGTTGACTGAGCTGCATGGCATGCTCAAGACAGCTGAGCAAAACATCATAAAAGGTAAAAGGTTTGAGAAATCTTGTGTCGACAAGGGTAGAGGCAGGGTCGTCCAGATTTGGAATCAGGATAAGCCTGTGTCATCTTATAAGCCCAAGTCCGGCCCATCTGATGTTGATAAGTGCTGCTACTGTAAAGAGTTTGGGCATTGGAAGAGAAATTGCAATAAATTCTTGGAAGATTCACAAGAGGTGGAGAATATGTACGGGACTTTTTCTTCAGGTATTGTGTTATCACTTCAAGTTCTACGTATGTATTGGATACTAGTTGTGGTACTGATATTTTTGAAATATGCAGGGCCTAAACAACAGTAGAACGTTGAAGAAAGGACAAGTGGAACTGCGCGTCTAGAATGGAGCAATGGTTGCTGCATTAGCCGTAGAAATTCTCCACTTGTAGGAGCCTTTCATGCTTGATTTTTGAATTAAGTAATTGCTGCTATGTACCTGCTTTAAGCAGAGATGTCTTTCATTTTCTTGTAAGATTTTGGATGTTGTTCATTTTGATAAGAGACAAGTTTTGCTCTTTTGATCTTGATGGAATATTCTATGGTAGCACCCTTTTTTTTTTGAAAAATGGGTTTTATATCTTAAACCATTGTACGCATGTATATAACATAAATACCAAACGATTTAAGTCTGATGACTCGAACTCGATTTTTCCTTAGCATAGTCGTTTCAACCACATAAAGTGAAGCGGATTCAGAGGTTCCATAGTCATGGGCTTTTGGGCTCATTTGATTATAAATCATATGAGATATGAATTCTGCTTACTGGGCCAAATGACTAAGGCTTCTTTAGCAGAGCTAAAGAAAAAGGGCCAGAGGCTTATTGGGCCTTGTAAGATACTGATGTATGTGGCCCGATGAGAATTAGTGTCAGAGGAAATCTTCAGTGCTTCATTACCTTTATTGATGACCTCAGTAAGTATGCTTGTGTTCATTTGATGAGACACGAGTCGAAATCTTTTGAAATGGTCAAAGAAGTTCCAGAATGAAGCACATAACCCATTTGACAGAAGTATTAAAGATCCTCGATTAGATCGCGGAGAAGAATACTTGAGTCAAGAATTGAGTGATCATCTAAGTGAGTGTGAAGTCGTCTCACAGCTCATTTCTCCTGGAAAACCTGAATGGTGTTTATGAGAGAAAGAATCGGACCTTATTGGATATGCTCCGATTAATGATGAGTCACACGAATCTTCCATTATCCCTTTTGGAATACGCTCTAGAAATGTATGTGTTTACGCCATATAGGTTTCTATCAGAATCATTTGAAAGACACCACATTGGATGTGGACTGGGAGTTTTCCAAGTATGTTTTCCTGATTAATTGGGATTGCAAGGTTTGTATAAGGAAGTTGTCAACAAACAAGCTTGAACCCACATCTGATAAGTGCTGCTTCGCTGGTTGTCCTAGGGAAACCAAGGCTTATTACTTTTGCAACCAATCCGAGAACAAAGTTTTGTTGTTCATAACTCTGTTTTTCTAGATAGAAAGTATCTTTCCAAGAAAAACAGTGGGAGTAGAAGTACAACTCGAAGAAATTCGAGAAACACAGGAGGCTGCTCAACCTGTTGAGGGAGAGCAGCGGTCGGATCTACAAAGTGCTGTAGGATCTACACCTGTGGAGCCTGAAGTTCGCAGATCCAAATGAATCCGTCACTAATCCGAGAGTGATTTCTCGTAACCAATTTCTGTGATCTGTTGATCATTGAAAAGTGACGTGCCTGCGAAATTCAATGAAGCGATGGTGAGCCCCGACTCCGAAAATTTGCTAGGTATGCATGTTAGCTTCACCGATATTTTTTCTGGATTAAAGCAAACATCTTGGAGTTGGAACCTAAGTTCTGTTGAAACGGTCAAAAGTTTTGACTTGATCAGGAACGAATAGGAACCGTGCGTTTACAAGTAGACTAGTGGGAGCGTAGTTGCATTTCTCACACTGTATGTATATAACATACTCAATCTCATAAACGAAGTTCCGTCGCTTAAGTCTTGTCAAGACTTGGGTCGGAAGTCATTTTAACGATAGACATGGGAGAAGCCACGTGAATTCTTGGAATAAGGATCTATTGAAATAGATTGGGGTAGGCTAATTGGATCGTGTCAGAATCCTTATGTTGATAAGGTATTGGACAGTTCCAATATGCATGATTCCAAGAATGGCTTCACATCAAAGGTCTTGTGGCAATAATCTTAGCAAGAAGAAGTGTCTTGGACACTGGCTGAGATAGTATCTATGAGTGAGATTCCTTATGCTTCTGCAATAGAATCCATCATGAATGCCACACTTTACGCTCGTCTAAATGCAGCTTACGCATAAAGCGTGACGAAAAGATACCAATATGTTCCGGTAAAAGTCACTGGACAGTTGTAAGGAATATCTCCAAGTGTTTGAGAAATACTAAGGATAGGTTCTTGTTCAACTGAGAAAATGACGAATATATTAGGAGTAGTTAGACGGACAAAGACGATTCCCGGTTCCCACCTGGTTATGTCCCTTTCTCTGTGTAGCGGTGCTACCTGTTGGAAGGGCTCCAAGCGGGGGACCGTAGAATAGTGCTTATTAAAGAACAGCGGTGTGGTTTGTTGGAATAGTTCCAAGCAAGAACACCGCAGCCTCTCTCACAACCTAAGCACGAGTTTTATATTGTTGTTGTGGGTACTAGGTATCTGAAGACGTGGTCTTGATTCTAGTGGGAGTTTTGTTAGTTATGATGTTCACATAGACATGCTATGGTTATGTTTGTGAAAAACTGACATCAACATTATTTGATTATTGGATAATTAAATAATGGTCCCTAAGTATTTTATGTTCATTCTATAGGTCATCAAGTTGAGGACTTGATCATGAAACCCTATAAGTGAGAGATGACATAAAATTATGTTTGTCCCTGGTCGTAAGTTGTTGAAGTGGGACACTAACAATCGTTAAGACTGGTATGTGAGGTGACGTATGACTAAGTTTCATGGAGTCATTGATATGAGTATCAACGTCAATCACATAGATATATGTTGGTGAACATATGATCGGACATGACCCGCTAATGAGAACTCTACAGGATAGTTATATCAGTGTCATGAGAGGTTCTCATTACGACTATAGAGTATAGTCCTTAGACCTGAGTTCATCATGCTTTCTAGCATGTGAATTGGTACGTTTTGACCTTGTTAAACATCGTCCCGTAACAGGCAACTATAAAGGCATTGCTTAGGCGTATCATGAAGTGTGTGTAGAAACAGGGATGGAACAAGAAGGGATTTGTCCCTCCTATGTAACAGGAGATAAATATCTCTGGGCCCATCGAAGATTTGATACTGAGAAAATGCATGGCCGTGCTCAAACGAGGTGATTGTCAGTCGTTTGTTTTATCAGTATAGATCAGGAGTTCGATGAACATGATGTTGGCTATAATAAGGATGACACAGTTTCTTGTCTTATGCCATATCGAGATATAGCGACAAAGGGATTATGGGAATAGATGATTCCAGTACAAGTGGGAGATTGTTGGGATTATGTCCTGAAATCATATTGTACTTACTCTGATGATAGTTGTATTGTCAAGATCGGACAATTCATGTAATACTAGGTGATCATAATGTTTTGCTAGAAGCCGCTTATGACTTATGAGTTGTAACTCATTGCTAGTATTATGTGAACCTACATGGTCACACACCTAAGCAAGCTGGATACACTTTGTATGGGATTGATCATTGACATATGGTCTGGTCAATGTGTATTGGATACACATTGAATTCGAGTTTTAAGAGGTGTGTCGATCGACACCATTGGGTGTGTCGATCGACAAAAGGCTGGTTACGAAACTGATGTTTCGGTTTATGACTTAAACGGTTTGGGTTTTTAATCCGAAACCGTTTTGTCATTCTAGGTCTGTATATATATGCTTATATGCACGATCTGGAGGGTAGCCGTCGCTGAGAGAGATTTTTATTGATAGAAAAACGCAGCCACCTCTTGACAGGGATTCCCAGGAGATCCGATTCCCGGCACTAGCATCCCGGCGGATTCTCGCTTGTGTGCGTGTGGACTGCAGTAGAGGCGCAGCATCTGAGGCGCTCTTGATCTCAATTACATGTCCATCATTCTGCTGCAAATCCCCAGGTAAATACGAGATCATTCCTAATGATTCAATTAACTAAACCCTAGATCCTAGGCATATGGAACTCGTGAGGATTCTGAAAGCTGTTAGAATGGCTAGAGTTTCGACACTGCGTTCTTTCCATAGTCTGCCATCGATAACCCTGTATTTGGTAGAAACCAATGTGTTATCTCGCAACCTACTGATTTTCTCCTGAATTATCACATCCGCCTCAATTTCCTTATATAACTCTTCCCACTGTAATACTGTCGGCACAGTCAATGCTAACAGCAAACACGAAACAGATATACTCCGAGATAGCCCATCCGCAGCTTTATTCTCACATCCTGGTTTATAGAAGATATCAAAATCAGACCCCAACAGCTTAGTCAGCCACTTCTGATAATCAAGATTAACTTCCTTCTGCTCCAATAAATATTTCATACTCCTTTGGTCCGTATGAACCTGGAACTTACGACCAATGAGATAGTGTTTCCATTTCAGGACTGACATCACAACAGCCATCAATTCTCTCTCATAAGCCGGTTTCAATTGTTCACGAGGAGTCAGAGCATGACTAAAAAATGTGATCGGGTTCTTCTCTTGCATCAACACTGCTCCAAGTCCGAAACCAGAGGCATCAGATTTAATAATGAAGACCTTCTGAAAGTTTGGTAAGGCCAACACCGGCGCCTTAACCTTTGCTGCTTTTAATTGATCAAAAGCGTGTTGAGTTTCTGATGAACAACAAAACTGATCTTTTTCAGTAGTGATGTCAAAGGTCTTGCCAACAAACCATAATCACAGATGAATCGCCTGTAATACCCCGTCAAATCCAAAAATCCTCTGAGCTGCTTCATTGTTGTAGGCGTAGGCTACTCTGTCATAGCCTCAGTTTTCTTAGCATCAGTTGCAACCCCTTTCTCAGAGATAATATGGACGAGGTTGTCCACCTGAGACACACCAAATGAACATTTTTTTTGATTCGCAAACAATTTATGTTGCCTCAACACTGCCATGACCTCGTTGAGATGAATCAAATGCTGCTCCATATCTAGACTATAAACCAAGATATCATCAAAAAACACTAATACAAATCTCCGCATAAACGGCTTGAAGACCTTGTTCATCAACGCTTGAAACGTGGCAAGTCAGTAGGTATGTCAAAAACATCCATAAATGTGTCCAAGAGAGACATCAATGCTGGATACGTCTCTGGTTTTGTTGATGTTACTACAGTGTGAGCAAATAGCACTTCTCTTCCCAAATTACTCTCACTGTAGATTGGCTTCAAAGACTTGAAACAGAGCTTTGGACAATGTAAATTAGGATCTCCAAACAAAGTCACTTTGCTTCCCTTGTGAGTAAATGTTAGTTCATGAGCTTTCCAGTCCATTTCACATTTACCCAAGGTTTCAAGCCATTGAATGCTAAGTATCACATCAACATTCCCCAGTTCTAGAGAGATGAAGTCTGATGTAAAATCAATGTGATTTAGCTGAAAAATGAGTTCGTGCCACTTGCCCAAAGCAGTTACCTTGACCCCATTTTCCAACATTACATCTAAGTTGCTAGATGCAGAAACTTTCAAATGCAACTTCTTCACAACTCTAGGAGATATAAAGCTGTGGGATGCTCCACTATCGAGCATGACAATCACCTCTCTCTTATTGATCTTTCCTCGGAGCTTGGTTGTTTTTGGCGAATCAACTACAAGAAAAGAGCTCAATGCAAGCGTACACAATTATGGATTGTGCTCCAGTATGTTCTCAGAACAATCATCATCCACAGGTGATAATACTTCCACATCCCAGCCGTTTATCACTGTAAGTACTCTTAATGCCTTATTGGGACATTCATGAGCTCTTGACCAAGACCCCTTACATTTAAAGCACAATTTATCTCTGCGCATCGCATCCAATTCTGCGTCTGAGAAATTCTGTCGAGGTCTAAGAGGTTGAACAGCCTGACCAACATTCTCTTTGCTCTCTGTACCATCTGACTTCTGTTTGTCAAACTGATTTCGGGTGGAAGTAGTATTGCTGTAAGTTCTTGGAACATACAATGTATTTCCTGTTGTAACATTAGCCTTACTAACCACTTTGCAGAAAGCACTATTGTCCATTCTTAGAACAGCAGCAATGTAGTTAGATAAGCCTTGAGTATCCTTCATCCTTATTACTTCCTTCATCTCCGTATTCAATCCGTTATAAAATATCCTCTCCAAATGTTTGTCCTCTATCCCGAAACCTGAGCTGACAAATCCTCAAATTCAGATACGTAATCTGTCACAGAACCAGACTGTTTGATCGAAAATAATCGTGTTTCCGATTCATCATCAATCGACTCACAGAATCGAAGCAATAACTTCTGCTTAAAAACGTTCCAGTTTCGAAAACCTCCTCTTCTTATCACCCAAGCATACCACTTCTTGACCTTCCCAACCACTGCTAACGGAATCAGATTCATCTTATCCTCATCTTTGAAACGACCAATGTTAAAGAAATGCTCGATGTCTACCAACCATTCATTCGTATTAACACCACCGAACCTCGGCATCTCCACTTTCTTCAACATATTCTCTTTGCTATCTAAATTCAACTGATTACTCCGATAACCTGACTGATAATCAGCCCAGCCTCGTTCGAAATTAGAATTCGGTACCTGATTGTGTTGAAACGAAGGTCCCGACTGATGCGGATTGTGAAATTCCTTAGGATCGGACTGTTGTGGTTGTTTCTCCATCATCTTAGCTATCAATCGAATCTGCTCCTTAACTTCTGAAATATCGTTCTTAGTTTCCGCAACATCTCGCTTCGTTTCTGCGTTTTGATTTAGCAAGAACGTATAGCTCTGATTCAAATATTCGATCTCGGATCGTACGGTAACTTCAGCATCATCTGTATCGCGCGATCCTCTCTTACTCTGCGGAGTATCATCAACCTCCATCGTCGTTGTCACTTCAACCAGTCACACCGCACCAGTGATAGATTTAGGCTATCAATTCCTCTGTAAACTCTGTAGAACTGACTGAATAATGCTCTGGATATATGAATGTCAATGTTCTTCACTCTCATAGCGAGCTAGAAACATTTACCAATCTCTTCGCGATTGGGCTATTACGACTCATAACGTCAGTAACAAACTTACAACAAACAAAGCATAGCCCAAAACATTGGGCTTTATTGTCTATTTATACTATTTCAATTATTCCTTCTTTCCCGCCAGCTACTCTTCTTCAATCCTTCAAACCTTCAAGTAGCTCAACCTCCACATCATCTTCCTTCGACTTCAAGCTCTTCTCAACTCCCTTCACTCTCTTCTTGTAGTATGATTGATGGTATCTATCAATTTTTAACTCCGTTTGTTATATGTGGAAGTTGTGGTGGGTATTTTGCATATAATTTTGACTATATATACTTGTAACAGTAGATTGTCTACACATCTGTTTAGGGACTTTAGAACAAACCATAAGGGTACAATTTCTTTGATTTGGGTTCGCTTAAATGGTGTTTGATTCTGCATTATATCTGTTTTCTTTGAGAAAACAAGGAGATAATCACTTATGAATCTATCATAAAGATGTTTTGACTACTGGAATAATATCATCGATCAACTAATCATCATCTTAGACTGCAAAAAACGAATTAATATGTGTAAATGTTTAGTGATGTGGTCTCGTCTTTTATAGTGTAATGCTTTGTCTGTGATGATTGAGCCCTGGCTTTCCATTAACTTACTACTCTCGAGTTAAGATGAACCAAACTCACCTATCTGACATTATATGGTGTATCAATTTGAATGTGTGCAGCTGGAGAACCGTAAGGTCGATAAAGGTTACTCTTAAGTGTTAACTGGAGAGGATGAAGTAGCTGTAGCGGTTAGTCCGAGTGGTACGGCGCGGAAATCCTCTTTGGTTATATGCAGTGACCCGTGGGCCGACCGCAAAACCGCATAGCTAAGGCGGGGCGGGTTCGGGCATCACATTTTGGACCGCCGCCCGCGACGGACTGGACCGCACAGTCTGGAGTAAAGGAACAAACCGCAGCGGTCGGGCCAAACAGTCGCGGTCTGCCCGTATTGACATCTCTAAATCCTTCCTATATTTGTTCTCATTTTGTTTCCTATGCAAATATGTTGAATCAAACGGTACTTTGTATAAAATGGTCATAAAAATATTCAACTTTTAAATTCCGGCCATTCAAAACACAAACTTTGGTAGAGGCAACTTAAAACATCAAGTTGTGGTTGACATTTTCTTTTAAATCCTAAACTTTTGTTGGCTGGTCTAAATTAGGCATGTTGTTAAGTGGATTAACAAGATGTTAATACGGTTTTCAGACACTTGCCTAATTTCAAATCTTTCTACCTTAGGTGGTGACATGAATATGAAGGTTTAGTTAGTTTCAAGAATCACAAGACTTCAAAAGCCAATCTGAAGAGTGGCAATGGTAATCTTATAACCTCACAGATGCTTTTGTTTGCATTATTGTCTTTCCCTAGCCAACAATTTTGTTTGCCACTTGTTAAAATGTTAAGTAATCTAGAAAATATGAAGTCGAAAATTTAGATAGTTCTGTTGCAGTTTTGTTTTTTGTGTCACTCTCTCTACGTATACTCGAATGGGTAGTCGGTTTCGTGGTGTTTTCTTTCCCAGATGGGTCATCATCACAGACAAATCCAGTCAGCTTAAGTCTCTGTTCCAGCAGTGGTTTCTTACGAAATCTCTATTTAAAACATTTCAATGTATTAATTCCCTCTAGTCTTTTCTAGTTTTTGTTGCTAGCCTTCTTTTTCACAGGTCTCATATCTGCTGTACCAAGACAAAACCGTGCAAACATCTTTGTACATTGAGCTGGAGAAATTTGTCAGAGTCCATTGTTCCCCAATTCTTTCTGTATATGGATTCTTTAGCTCAGATTGTATAAGGGCCATACGAGGTTCTTTGGTTCTAAGTTTGTAAAAGGTTCACAGTCAAAATACCTGCGAAGTTATTATTTTTCATCTTTTTATTTGATGTCTTTGTTCTTATATGTTCTGTTTTGTTGTGTTTATTCCCGTTACTTACTTAACTACACTAAGATTATAATTATGACTACATCTACATTTAAAGTTAAACATGGTTTCAAATAGGTTGCACATACTGAATCCTCTTGAATGATTTTTTTATATATATATAATTCCAATTGTATGTTTTGCGCGACGAGTGCAGTAGATGCTTATTGGGTATTTTCAGGCACAGATAATGTTCATCGACTCTCAACATACAACGTACACAGATAAAAATATGGGTGTGTGAGCAAATTTCTCTTTTCAATTCAAGCGTCCCATCAACCAGCTATCTCTCAACCACCTATACATAAACTGCAAGAGTAAACTGGTCTTCTACGTTCGTAAAAGTTTCATATATTTCACGTAAACGTACAACCGGTCTCATGTCTCGTGCGGATAATACTTCTCTACAATTAGTTATGTAAGAAACACACAAACGTTCTGATATTCAAAAATCACCTCCCACCGGAGAGTATAGAATCAACCATCGAAGATCCACCACCAGTGCCTATCTCCGTAAGTCCGTGGTGGATTCCCAACATCATCTCGCTCCCACGCAAGTCCAAAGGCGACAAATCTGGTAACATTGCATCTCCCCTGAGGTAATGTAACACTTGTCTCATAGTTGGTCTAGCTTGTGGTTGAAGTGAGAGCACATCAAACCTAGCTTCAAAATCATTTCGACCTCTCTTTGGTCATATTCCCTCCCTAGATTTGGATCCGTAGCATTCAAGATGTTTCCCTCTATCCATCTCGTCACTCTCCTTATGAATCTTGATAGGACGTCTACCGCACCCTACTTCTAATAATAGCACCCCAAACGCAAAAACATCGATAGCTGTAGTGGCCCGTCCTGTCCTAATGTTTTCGGGAGCTAGGTATCCCCATGTTCCAGCGACGCGCGTGGTTTGAGGGTTCAACTCGTGACCACACAACCGAGCTAAACCAAAATCTCAAGTCTCGCGTTGTACTCTGCATCTAACAAGATGTTGCTGGTTTTGACGTCCCGGTGAATCACTACGTGTTCCCATTCCTCGTGAATGTGAACTAGGGCAGATGCCACACCATTAATGACTTTGATCATCTGTTTCCAGTCGAGAGTTACCTCTGGACTATTGTACAAATACTTCTCTAAGCTTCCATTGGGCATGTAATCGTACACCATAAGAAGCTCGTCTCTCTGGCGGCAATAACCCAAGAGAGGGACTAAGTTCCGGTGACTCATCCGATGATACTCACGACCTCAGACATGAACTCTTTCAACCCTTGTTGGGATTTGTTCGAGACTCTTTTCACAGCGATCTCTTTCTTCGTCTTTGGCATGACACCTCTGTAAACGCTTCCAAAGCCACCCGATCCGAGAAGGTTCTTCTCCTTGAACCCTTGGGTGGCAAAGTATAAGTCCTTGAACTTCAGTCGGTTCTTCCTAAACATTGTTTCCCAATCTTCGAGCTCCTCCTCGAACTTTCTCCTCCTCCTCAAGATGAAGCGCACCAGTAAGATGAGCGAGGAGATGAACAAGAGGGGAATCAAAAATATGGAAACCGATGGCATCCAATTCTTGTAAATGATGTAGATTCTTCTGGGCTCCCACTTTGGAAGTTTGGGAAGTCTCGATAAGGCTAACGGCGGAGCTTTCCCCTTCATCCGAAAACTCCACCCGAGAACAAAATGTTCGGACAGAACACAACCGGACGCAGACGAGAAACCGACGAACATATCTTGCAAAAGAACCAAAGATACGATAGAAACAAGTGGTTTTATAGGTCTACCCTTTCCGAACGGAGCCATCGTTAACATTGATCTCATGTGTAAGGTTATCGTAGTCGACCCAAACTTGCATCGGCTTACCACTGACCAAAGTCAGGTTCTTAAACTGACCTCTGTCGTCCCTGTACACAGCAGAAGAACTGTTCACTGAATACAAGCTATTGATATCGATTCCTACATGGTTATAGTTCGTATCATTGAACTGGGGACTCCGCAACGTGTCAATTTCAACAGCGAATACATGATTCATTTCATCAACCTTGTTTGTGTTGTTGAAGAGACCCATGTATTGACTTGGCGTATCGTAATGGAGGCTTGCGTTAGGAGCGACGACGAAAGCAATGCGGTGGCCGGCAAATATCGGGATCTGAGAGTGTATAGCGAAAACAAAGGTTGAGGAGAAGGACGATACGGTAGCGTTTGGAGAATCTTTGAACCGAATTGGTTTGGTATAGAAAGCATGGCCGGTGTTCTGCACGGTGTTGTTGGTTAGCGTCAAGAGACCCTTGGGTGTGACGCTGGCGAACCCTTGGAGGGATATGTCAATCAGTGGAGGACGGAAGCCATTGTATGTGAAGTCAAGAATTTGGGAAGAGGATTTTGAGAACTGAGAGAGTAGACTGAAGAAGAAGAAGACAAAGGTGAGGAGCTTCACGAACATGGCTCTGTATTATTTTTCCAAGAAAAAGCTTAGCTTTGGATTTAAGATATAAGGCGTGGAGGTGTGTAGATAACTCAAGTCTTGTTCTCGTCAAGGGAACTCGAATTAGAATCCACGGTGGACAATTAATTAATAGAAGACTTCGCTGCTTGACCTCGTTTCGCTGTCACGGATGATAGTAACAGGAGTCAAGAGACCAGATCAACGATATATTTTGCTGATTCAGTCAGTCTGAAATATTAAAGCAAAATTTTATTATTAGGAATCTATGTAAAACAAATACATATCAATTACAGGAGGGACGACGCTCTTAAATTTCCAGGTGTTGGTAAAATACATACATAAACCTGGAAAGTTGTTGACAAAAATAAAATAAAAATCTGGAAAGTTCCTCCAACAAGACCGCTGGTCTTTAAACAACTTGGATAAAAGAATATCCGTGAATGATCATCATCAGGGCGGATCGCATTTAAATTGGACCGGAAGTCCGACTTGGATATAAATGTTTGTTGTGTTTACCGCATGGAATCAACAGTTTTGTATTCATGTTGTCTTCTGCGGCGGCACCTGAACTGAGGTTTACCATCTGAGAATTTCGTATCACCACACATCTTCATTGTTGAATCTGTATCTGATCCAAATCCCAAAAAAGTTCACTAATCAACAAACAAATCAAAACACCACGAAGATCAGACAAAAAGACCTAACATGATAAAACCCAACTCCACAATGTAGCTAGCTTATATATAGTCATTAAGTACTCCGCAAGCTTTGTGTCCCGGCTCTAAAAAGAATGAGATGTCCCACCATTTGTTATTATTCTCTAACCCAAATTTAACAACTTTCCGACATTTTCTATGTTTTGCAGCATCCATAAAGGTACATGACATTGCCATAGACAAGCAGAGCAAAAACAGAGGCATTGATCACAATAAGTGGCAAATAACACCAATTTTCCATATTTGGTGTCAAAGGCATCAATCTATAATTTCAACCTATCACATATCTAAACAATGATCATCCATCTCAAAATCTTCATTGAATTCGATACTTTTCAGAAACCATAAATTCAATTGCTAAAAGTCTCCAACTTACCTCCCCAAAACAAAGGCTTCACATCTTCTTCTTCATCGTCAAGTTCATCATCATAACCCAACTCTGCATCACCTCTGTATCCAGGCTCACTCCCGTACCCAGATTCATTCCCCATTGGGTCTATTCCAACGGCGAATCCAAATCCCGAAGCTTCCTTATCTCCGCCGGAATCTCTCCGCGAATTCCGCGCCTCGCTCACATCGGAAGCCCAATTCGCTTCGCTAAACAGCTCACCACTCGAATCTGTACCAACGGCGAAAGGAAAATCCGAGCAAGTCCCGTGAGCTCCGATTGAGCAGCATCTCCGAGTCCCACTCCGATCACTACTCCGACCAGACACCGATCTTGAATTACGACGCCGCCGCTTCCTCGCTACTATGCGGAAACTTCCCTTATTGTTGTAATTCGAAGCTGATAACTTACCTCCATTGTTATTATTGTCTTCGTCGGCGAGAGAGAGACGGCTCATAGCTTCGATGGAGAAAGAAGTGGTGGAGCGATCGGAGAAGCAAGGGCGTTTGGTCGAAATGGAGCCGCCGTAAGGCTTCTGTGACTGCGACTGCTCAGATGGGTCTAGGGTTTTGGAGCGGTGAAATGGACGCCATGAGAGGAGCTGTAACGTGCAAGATTCAATCGAGCTTCGTGACGATTCCAGAATTTTCTGAGACATTGTTGTTAAAGCTGACAACTTTCCAGATCACACAAAGCGAACCAAGAACCTTCGAAAAGAAGAGCCTTTGGGCAATCTGATTTTGGGAATGGATCTGTGTTTTTCTTCTTCTTTTTCAAATTGTTGGAGAAAATCGAATAGGGATTTGGAGTCGCTCTTTTGGGTTTTAGGACCTTTGATTGAGCAAACAAGAAGCCACAACTAAAGTAACTGGCCAGACTATCCTATTCTTCCTGTTTTTTTATTGTCGACTCGATCACATGTATTTATCCATAAAGCCAATTTTCCTAAAAAAAATTCATAGAGAATTAGAATATTTTTTGTGGGTGAATCGCACTGAGGTGTATCTTTTTATATTTATTGTTGCAATCTTGTATCTTTCAAAAAGACTTTGCATTTATGTATCTTTTTTTGTAGACCCCACGTGTAAAAAGACAATATTAACCTTTACAAATAGAAGGAAGGAGAGAAAATGTGCAATGGAGACTCTTGATGGAACATAGCCTCAGAGGGTTGGGCGCCCTAATCCCAGAAACCTCCCGGGCACGCTTTTCGAGGTAGGCGGCCGTTTCTTCATATCTTGATTTCCATGGCTCCCCGGTGGCCGGATTCCTTCACCGCCGCCGGGGAGAGACTTCCTGTGTGCTTTTAGTTGTTGCGGCGGATCTCTCTCCTCCTTCTCCCTCTCCGCAACGACTCGCTTCCGGGTCTTCCTCCGTGCCTGCCAATGGCGTAACGAGGCCTGTCTTCCTCTCGCGGTGAGTCTCGGCCTTGGGTCGTCCTCGTCTTTGTTGCTTGAAGCCGGTTTCGTGCTTGCGTCGTTTTTGCCGTTGGTTCTGGAGTCTCCGGCGAGTTAGAGATGCGACTATTCCGGGTCCTCTGCTGCCTGCGTCCGGTGATTGTTACTGGTGTTGGGTTGTGGATGTCGTCCAGTGTCCCGGTTTGGGTCATTCATCTCTGTTTTTGGGGTCTTGTGGTTTGGTGAGGAGTTTGGTGTAGAGTCCTTTGGTTTAGTCTTGTTTGTTGTCGATCTGGTTTAGTATAGTTGTGGTTGTGCTACTAGGTGTGTTTGGGCTAGTTCATTCTCTGTTGTGTTTCAGGTCAGGTTTGGTTGAGGTTCAGCCTCGTGTGTAAGAGCTCTCTTGCTATCAGTTTGGGTAGATTGGCGGGTTCTTGGTCTCAGTGAGGCTGCGGTTTTTTAGGATTTCTAGGCTTCGGGTGGTGTTGCTTCTTTGCATCGGGAGTGTGCTTTTCCTTAGTGTTGGTGCATCGGCATAGTTCCTGTGGTTATCTTCTTTATCTTCTGCCTTGGGTCTTCTACTTCGGGCAAGGGTTCTCCGGCTCAGCTTTAAGGAATTGAGGCTTCGGTCTTTTTAGCATCTAGTCGGTCGTTGGCGAGTGGTAAACAGTTTGGTCCCTCGTTTTCCTTGGTTTGATCTCCATTCGTCTTCCTCGTGGCTCCTGGTGAAGGAGCAATATAAAGAGTGGCGGTGGGCGAACCTCAATAATCTCGACTTTAGATGTCACGCTCCTTTCCTCTCTCGGTGTTTGGTGCGCGCTGCCTCTTCGTTGTCTTCTCTACTTGCTTCTATCCTGACTTGTGATGCTTATCAGTTGGCGCTAGCACTTTCTATCTAGTGGTTGTGTTGTAAGTTTGTGAATTTGTTTCGTTTGTTGCCTTGTGTTTATTTTGTCTCCGGGGATTTTCTTTTAATCCGCCGGCTTTTGGTTCCGGTATCGGTCTGTGATAGCCGGCTTTAGTTTCTCATGTCTGTATTTCAAAAACGTATCCGTCCTCGGTAATGAAATGGTAATCTTCCAGTGAAAAAAAAAAAAAAAGACTCTTGATGGATATGTAATGCACTCATAAAAACTATCCATTCTTTTTTTATTATTTTTTCTTTTATTTATCCCTTTTCATTCTCTTTCTTACTTTTCTATTTATTTCACCCCATAATTTTTGAACGATGGATGTAATGAATTGAGTGTTGTTTCCGGACGTATAGACCACCGGAATGGAGCTAAAACCGGTCGATCTATCGGAAATCAAAAAAAAAAAAAAAAACTTAATACGGAAATTGCGAATGGATAGTTGAGGCTAGCTGTCCATAATATCTATCCATGTGGATAATACAATGATCATATCACATGCAAGACTACCTATTGTCCATCATAAACCATCTTGTTGAGCATTTGACCACCTATTGTCCATCATAAAACGTTTACCTATGGTAAGCATCATGTTAACAATTGTCCATCATAAGCGTTTCTCATGGTAATCATCTTGTTAAGCATCTTGTCCATCATATGTTAAACTATCTTGTTAAGCATGAGATATGATCGTCCAACAACTCTTGATCACCTATTGTCCATCATAAACGTTTATCTATGGTAAGCATCTTGTTACCTATTGCCGATCATAAGGGTTTTTTCCATCGTAAGCATCTTGTTTAGAATCTTGTCCATCATATGTTAAACCATATTGTCCATCATAAATGTTTAACATGTGATATAATCGTGTTAGTGTCCACGAATAATCGACTCAACGTACTTTTGTGATGTGGATACTTCAATGATTATATCACATGCAAGACCGCCCATTGTCCATCATAAACCATCTTGTTAAGCATTTGACCACCTATTGTGATCGTCCAACAACTCTTGATCACCTATTGTCCATCATAAAACGTTTACCCATGGTAAGCATCTTGTTAATGGATAGTGGTCTACACCTACTCTATGTCCACAAATTCACAATCATGTGAACTCTTAACCAACTTTTGTCCATTAGATCCGCACTTTGTGTCTACGGATCATAAGCGTTGCAATCTTATTAAGCATTTTGTCCATCATATGTTAAACCATCTTGTTAAGCATGAGATGTGATCGTCCTACCTATTGTCCATCATAAACCATCTTGTTGAGCATTTGACCACCTATTGTCCATCATAAAACGTTTACCTATGGTAAGCATCATGTTAACAATTGTCCATCATAAGCGTTTCTCATGGTAATCATCTTGTTAAGCATCTTGTCCATCATATGTTAAACTATCTTGTTAAGTATGAGATATGATCGTCCAACAACTCTTGATCACCTATTGTCCATCATAAACGTTTATCCATGGTAAGCATCTTGTTATCTATTGCCGATCATAAGGGTTTTTTCCATCGTAAGCATCTTGTTTAGAATCTTGTCCATCATATGTTAAACCATATTGTCCATCATAAATGTTTAACATGTGATATAATCGTGTTAGTGTCCACGAATAATCGACTCAACGTACTTTTGTGATGTGGATACTACAATGATTATATCACATGCAAGACCGCCCATTGTCCATCATAAACCATCTTGTTAAGCATTTGACCACCTATTGTGATCGTCCAACAACTCTTGATCACCTATTGTCCATCATAAAACGTTTACCCATGATAAGCATCTTGTTAATGGATAGTGGTCTACACCTACTCTATGTCCACAAATTCACAATCATGTGAACTCTTAACCAACTTTTGTCCATTAGATCCGCACTTTGTGTCCACGGATCATAAGCGTTGCAATCTTGTTAAGCATTTTGTCCATCATATGTTAAACCATCTTGTTAAGCATGAGATGTGATCGTCCAACATACTTTTGTGTCCACAAATAATCATATGTTAAAGCATCTTGTTAAGCATTTTGTCCATCATCATTCATGTTAAACTCATCTTGTTGAGTATCTTGTCCACGAATAATCATATGTTAAACGTTTACCCATGGTAAACATATTTTTGGATTCATCATTCATGTGATCGTCCAACATCATATGTTAAATCATCATGTTAAGCATCTTGTCCATCATAAGTATACACGTGGATGGATGTTGTGGACATATACTCTAAACTATCCATTCGCAACTTTCATATTAAGTCCGATTTTTTTTTTTTTTGAATTCCGATAGATCGTCCCGTTCTAATACCATTCCGACGATCTATAAATCCGAAAACCTCACCCAATCCATCCTATCTACAATTAAAAAAACTTGGGGTAAAAAATAATACATAAAGTAAGAAAGAGAGTGTAAGAGAAAAGAAAATAATTAAAAAGAAAATGAAATTCGGATGGATAGAAGGAGGAATTGTGGATAATTTATGTAATTAACTATCTATAACTAAAAGACAAAAGCCAAGGACAATATGGTCTTTAACCAGCGCTAGAAGACAAAAAAAGATACAAAAATGCAATTGGATTTTGAAAGATACAACTTTGCTATTACTTTTCAAAAAAGATACATTGGGTGCAATTATTCCTACTTTTTGTTGTTGATAATTTATAATATACACTCTTTGACCACGAGATTATAGAGTACAGTGATAAAAATATTTATCAGATTTTAGTCATTTGTCAGATTTAATCACATGTAAAGTAAAATTCTAACTATACAAAAATTGAGAGAGTTTATTATGTACCACCTGAATTTTTAATATTATTTTAATTTAACTTTTAGTAATTAATATATTTATTTATGATTATTTATTAATTAATTTCATTTATAAATATCTTTTAAAATAATATATTACATTTTAACTATAACTAAAATGAGAAGTCAATAAAAAAAATTTAAATTTTTTTATAATATAATATAATAAATTTTTATTTTAATATATTTTTAATCTTACATAGTAATCTTATATAATAAAATAAAAAATTTCTTAATACAAGTTATAAGAAGTTGCTATGTTTCACTTAAATTCTTAATATTTTATTTTATTTTAATTTCAAGTATTGGTGTACTCATTTATTTTTTATTCACTAATTTTACATTCATAAATCTTTTCAAGATAATATAATACATTTTGATATAATTAAAATGAGATGTCAATGAGTTTATTATATAGTGAAGTCTTTTTAGAAGATTTTCTAATCTTACGTACTAATGTCTTATGTGTTTTCATATGATTTTTAATTATTTTTTATATCTTAATTTTTCAAATAAATATCAAAATCAAAATTGTTATTTGTTATTAATTTTCGACATTTTTGGATAAATAATATGATCTAGAAAATTATTTTAAATGATCAATTAATATATTATTAAACATATTGATTATCGTATTATTTTTTTACTCTATAAATAATAATTAACATATTTATTTTCAAAATTTAATATTAAAATCATACAAACTAAAGATAATTTTCAAAAAATTCAGATAATTAAAATCAATATTGTTTTTAAAAATCATAAAAATATTATTAAATATCTCTAAAATATTAACACTAAAAGTATTATATCTTATTTTAATTTAGTAAATAAATTTTGTTTTACTAAAAGTACAAAACACCAAAATTTAATTAATTTAACACTAAATAATTAATTCATTTATTTAATATAAAATATTTTATTTTTATCCACATTAATTTTAATTAACTTTTAGGATTATCCCTAGTTAACGTATATTTTTAAAAAGTTGCAAATCTTTTTTCAATATAAAATTGATATTGATTAAAAAATTGCTAACAAAAGCAAAAAAAAAAAATCAAAAGTTTTTTTGTCAAAAAATTTAATCCCTTTCTATAATTAAAGAATTGTGAAGTTATGAGGAAGATGAACCATCAGTATTTAATTATTTCAATATTTTTTTTTGAATTATATTGAAATGAACTCGAATAATTATACATTGTCCGCGATTTATTAAAAATCCAGAAGATAAAAGGCCTAAATAAGGGAGGCAAGGTGAAATACTAAAAGAAAAAAACGCTAAAATTCGACAAATAATGGCCTTACACCTAGAGTCTAAACTAAAGATGTATAACGGCTTAATCTTATTGATACACAATGTTTACATATTTATACAGAGAGATAGGGTTTAGGAAACTTAGAAATAATTACAAACTTGATCCCTAAGATTATACGCATTTATATCCTTGATACGCCCCCTCAAGATGGAGGGGCTCTTGTCACTCCAATCTTGGAACATAATCCTTGGAAGCGCAGCCTTGGTAGTGGTTTCGTCAATGCATCAGCTAGTTGGTCGTGTGTCGAAACATGTGAAACCCTAAGAGCCTTTTATTGAACTAAGTTGCGGATGAAGTGATAGTCTAGAGCCACGTGCTTCATCCTCGAGTGGAACACCGGATTTGCAGAGAGATATGTCGCACCTACGTTGTCATAGTAAATAACCGGAGCTGTCGGTAGTGTTAGTCGCATCTCTGTGAGTAAGGAGCATAGCCATATTACCTCAGATGCATTATTAGCCACTGAGCGATACTCTGCTTCCGTTGAAGAGCGAGCGACTCCTCGTTGCTTGCGTAAGGACCATGAAATTGGGTTCCTGCCAATGTAGATAACATATGCGATGGTTGATACAAAGTCATCCGTATCGCCAGCCCAATCCGCGTCAGAATAAGCATGTAATGTGAATGGAAATTGTTGGTGAAGGAAGATTCCATGTGTTAGTGTCCCAGCGAGATAACGGAGAACACGTTTGCAGGCTTGCCAGTGATCTATTGTTGGCTGGTGTATAAATTGGGACAGCCGATTCACCGCATACGATATGTCTGGGCGTGTAAACGCCAAGTATTGCAATGAGCCAACCACGGAACGATATTGACTGCCATCTTCAAGTTTTGTACCCGATTGTAATGTCAGTTTCGGAGATGCAGGCATAGGTGTTGGTGATGGTTTTGCTTCGGCCATGTTGTTCTTGAGAAGAAGATCGTGAATGTACTTCCGTTGTGTCATATGTAAGCCTGCCTTGGTGTGGATAACTTCGACACCGAGGAAGTAATGAATATCAGTCGGATCTTTAATTGAGAAACGTTGAGCAAATTGATGTAACACCTTGGTGATGAGTTCAGAGTTATTTCCGGTGACGATAATGTCATCCACGTACACAAGGACATATGTGAGAGATGGCCCAGCTGCATGTATGAACAGAGAAGCGTCGGCGTGGGAGTTTTGAAACTGGGCTTGGACAGTTTTACCTCTCTGCCCTTATACTTGAGACGGAGGGAAATTTCTTTTGATTCTTCTTCTGAAGATCTGCTCACATTGTTTGACACAAATAATTTGTCAACCAGCAACCAGGCCATATTTCACATGTGATTGTGTATGTAAGGTCTGTTAGTGAGGCTATTTTGTGTGCCTGCATTAGACCGTTTGTGAATACGAAATGCTGATAAAAATGGCCTTTCCTCGTAAACTCAATGTCAATGCATTTAGGCAAATACTTAAAACTGTAAACAAATCCATAAAAGTAAATCAGAGGGTTTTAATAAAACTTAAAAAGCTAATAGTAACCCCTTAGCTAATAAACACCCTTAAAGCAAAACATATAATTTCTCATCTCTGGAGGGAACAGTGTCTTCATTTGT
This sequence comes from Orychophragmus violaceus, assembly GCA_030180135.1. Taxonomy (NCBI): domain Eukaryota; kingdom Viridiplantae; phylum Streptophyta; class Magnoliopsida; order Brassicales; family Brassicaceae; genus Orychophragmus; species Orychophragmus violaceus. The sequence goes on along the minus strand of CM058237.1, from coordinate 92,447,377 downwards.
CTTCCTTAACATCTACTGGTTTCGCTTCATCCTTAACAACGGCTTCCTCTTTCTTGTCTCCTGATTTTGCAGTTTCTTCTGCAATTACAAAAACGCATTTCATTACCTATGCAAGTAATGACAGACCACAGAAACACCAGTCTAGAAAAACACCAGTCATTCAACTTGACAATTTGTGCTCTCTGTTCATCAAGAAGATGCAACATAAACATAAACTAAAAACATCTTTAAGAACCCTTACCTTCATCATCGCTGTCTTCAAACTCATCCATTCCACCCATGCCGCCGAGTCCTTCAAGTCCGGCCATACCACCAAGTCCAACCATGCCACCAAGTCCTTCCATACCACCCATTCCTCCCATACCACCAAAGTTCTGCAAGAAGAAAGAATCGACCATGAAGTCATTTCCAAAGCTATATACATATATTATGAAGCATAAGATAAACAACATCAACACGCTATAAACAAACCGAGAAATCCATTCCACCCATTCCTCCCATATCCATATCTCCAGCACCTAAATCAAAACAAACAAAAAAGCACAAACGAGTTAACACCTCCAATACTTTACATAAACAAAACAGAGGGCATACACAGGAACAGATATATGAGCTTTAAGATGAATACCAGCGCTGCCTTCGTCGTCCTCATCTACCCACTTGTCCCAATCCACTTTGACATAGTGTGGCACTTTCCCTCCACGGATTAGCTTATTCCACCTTTCCGGCTCTGCTTTCTCTATTATGCAGAATATACTTCTTACTCCAATGTTGATTTTGCTTTCCTGAAACCGAAAAAAAGGTTCAAGATCTAGAATCTTAACAGTAAGAAATGAAACAATTAAGGCCAGGTTAGTCAACAAATCTCACTTCTACATTGACTTTATCGTGAAGTTCGAGTTTAAGTTCATAAACGTGGTTTTCTGGACCGGCTTTTGCAGAGAAATCAAAGACTCCTTCTGGGAGAAGATTAACTTTTGTGTCCTTGGAATCCGCTAATACTACGGTGAGGAAAATCTTGTCAGTGGTCTCAGCCCACTTAACTTCGGGATGACGACTGTAAAAACACATGGAAAGCAATCACTTTCAAGACCAAAAGCATAGCAAACATGACAAAAGAGTACACATCTAAGACACCGAACAGGTAAGTAACTGTCAATTCATTCAATACCGTAAACTGAAACTTCATTAATACCAATATACCTGCAACTTCAGCACACAAAAAAACAAACAAACTCAAACCCTAAACCCTGAATCTAACTGATCAAAGATTCAGGCTTAAACAAGAAGAAACTGATGCAAAAATGTACATATACAATTGATGGCGACAATGTAAAGAGAATTTCCAGACCCAACACACAATAAACCCTAGACCCGAATTAAAAACCCTAAATTTGTTTCTCCATTCCTCAGGAACCCAATGAAATCGAAGCTTAAAATCAACCGATACTATAAAGAAACCGGATTAATTAGACAAACCCATGAGGAAAAAATGAAAAATTGAAAGTGAGCGAAGCAGAACAAATAACAGCACACGAATGAATCCGAGAAGACGATGGAAGAGTACGACAGAGATCTCAAAAGTAATAAAGAGTAATGAAAAAGGATAATTATTTACCTCATGTTTAGTGTAGAAGAACCTAGAGAAGAGAGAAGAACTCGAAGGGTGACGCAAAGATTAGATTTTTTACTTGCTTTGATCGAAGAGAGATAAACCTTCTCTTTAGTTGCTCCACATAGATTGTCATGGGACCGGAAGGTATTACCCTGTACGAGCTAGTGTACAAAACATTAGGTGGGTCACGACGAATCGACGGTGTTAGATTAATTAGCTGGGATTTATATCGATTGAAAACCCCAATGGAGCCAATCCGAAACAACTGGTTCAATTCGGTTTCAATTCCAACCAAAATACTAATTAGATAATGTACTTAAGATCTACAAATGACGTTTTGGGTATACCCAAAAATCAAAATGAGAAGCCAAAATCCAAACATATATATATATTGTATTAAATTGTATTAGCATGTAATTTATTGGCATTTCAGTATTTTATTTGTATTTGGAACAACTTTTTAGGTTTTGAGTTCTCATATTTTTTTGTCATTATATATATGTTAGTTACATCTTAGACAATTTATTGGTATTCCACGTTCGGATATTTTTGTTATTTCGGATATTTCAATTGCATTTCAGATATAAAATTGCTATTTTGGATACTATTATAAAGACAGTTTAAAAAACAAAAAAATGTGAGTATTTTACAGTTCAGTGGTCGCAACATTATCATCATTGTCATCATCAAATAATGTGACTAAAGTTGTCAAGTTAACAAGATGACGCATCATTGGTCGTTGCGGACAATTTTATTGAGATCGTAGAGATTAATAGACCATAAATTCTTAATCTCTAAAGAAAATGTAATAATTGTCCCACATTGGAAGTTGAGAAGAATACTGACTAATATATAAGGGATCTGAGTCAATCAACTTATCACCAATGTTGGTACTGGATTTCCCTATTAGAAATCCGGCCCGTTAACAAACAAAACAAAGGCCCATAATCATGAGTCCGCTCCATAATCAGGACAGAGAGATCGACCGCCATCCATTTTGGGCCCATACGACCAACATCTGGACAAAGCCCAGACAACGCCGAAGTAAGAGGCGACCGAGCTCGAGCTTGATAGGAGACAATGTAGAGGTAGAACGACATGGTCTTCGTCGATTCAACCGATTCCCGCAAATCTCGGAGATCGTTATCACGGCGAAGCCGAAATATCGGAACAAGAAGATCAAAGTCGAGAGTATTTAAGGAAGAAGTGGCGATTCATTCAAGACATTCCAACCCTAATTAAGAACACTTCGACTAGATAGCTCGATTATCATACTTTGTACTCTCTATTCTATTGTGTTTGTTCTATCTCGACGATCAATCTCAATAAAGTCTTTGATTCATAGGAAATCTATACCATTTCTATATCCAAAAGTCCAAATCCACGATTACAAATTCTTAGTGTGAACCTCAGATCTCACATTTGGCGCTGACTATGGGGACTATCTATAGTTTTTCCTGTCTTAAGAATCAGATCCTAGATCCGATAGATCGAGATGAATCCCGACCAATCTGGCTCTCCCAGCGCCACACCACCAGTCGACCACCCTCAAACGGTTGACAACGTTCCTCAGAACACCATCAGGGTAAGAACCATGGGTCAGACCGATGGCGTGTTGACGAGCCCTGCCTCAGTCTCCACGACTTCGGCACCAGCAGGCTCAGTCGCTTAAACGATCGCGACGAGCCAGACTCCGACAAATGTTTTGTCAGGAACTAATGATCCGAGCAGGAACTGGGTATGGATGAGAAACGATTCGACTTCCGCCCCTGCTTCAGGAGGCTGATCTGGAACGCTCAGGCCTAACTCGCCACTGCCTTCTGCTCCACATCGACAAAGCCCGGATGACCTCGCGGAAATCCGTTCGATGCTAAGCCTATTGGTAAACCAAATGAGAAGCAACGAGGCAAACGCACGGGCCCAAGAGATCGCAAATCGTTCTTTGGCCGCGCAACTCGATGAACAAGAACGGCACATCAACGCCCGTCTTGAAGAGCTCGCTAGCCAAAACCAGGGGGTTAGATCAATGTGCGATCCGCGAACCCCCATAAGTCCTCCACCGCGAACACGCTTGGACTTCTCCCAGGTGGTAACACCCCCGGGAATGTCGGGAAATTTCGCTAGTATGTCAAATAGCGGCATCCGCCCTATAACGACTCCTATTGCGACACCGACTCCATTCGGTTCAAGTTCTATGGTCACAGATCAGACCGGATCGGGAAACCGACCATTACCCGGACCACCACCTTTCCCGAGTAACTCCAATATCCGTCCGAGGCAACTAGGAGGCTCTGCTTTCGCCTCGAGCTCGGGACATCTTAGCGGATCGAATACGATACAGTTCCAAATGCCACAGATCGACCAGACAGGACCGATTTCAACAATCGATCTTCTCGATCCAGTTTTCCCGGAACAAACGTCGAATCATGCACGAGCAAAGTTCGCACCTATAGCAGGCGACGAACACGACATGCTAAGAAAATACATCGAGCAGGCTAAAGCCCAATTCGTCAGTCTATGCTCGAAGGTTCACATGGCAACAAGCGCTGCACCCGACATCGATCGAGTGATCGAAGAAACGCGGCAGACGCCATTCACGGACCGGATCGCCTTTGCGAGAATCAGGGAAATCAAGAAAACGAAATTTCCAGAATTCTATGGGAAATCGGACCCGAAAGCCCACATCAAGGCATTCCAGTTAGCAATGGAAAGGGTATACCTTGCTGACGAAGAAAGAGAGCCGGCTTTATGCAGGCTCTTCGCCGAAAACCTATCGGGCTCCGCCCTAGAGTGGTTCGCCGGACTGGAAGAAAAATCCATCGACAATTTCACCCAGTTCATGACGGCTTTCCTCAAACAATACTCCGTCTTTATCGTGGAAAATACTATCGAGGCAGCTTTATTTGGCTGCTCTCAAAAACCCGACGAGACACTTCGCTTGTACATTGACCGATTTAAGGAAATAAAGTCCAAAATCGCGAAGCCACGAGATGAAGTAGCTATAGAAGCGTTGAGACATGGACTGTGGTACTCTACCAGATTCCGCGAGGAAATATTAGTCCGCGAACCCCAAACACTCAATGACGTCCTTCATCGCGCATCGGCTTTTGCTCGCCTCGAGGACGAAACCACGCCCCTCAGAGAAAAGCACCGAAAAGAAAAGAACTCGTCGGACTCACAGAACTCGAACTCAAAAAGGATTCCCGTAAATCAGGAAACGTTAATGCGGTCGAGAGCCCGAAGAGCTCGAAGAAATTCGAGTTGGACAAGGATAAATTATGTGACTTTCACAACAAAAGAGGACACTCGACTGAAGATTGCTATACTCGAGCTAAAGCCGAGGCTCAAAAGCGAGAGTCCGAAAACAAACATCAGAAGTCGTGGGGGAAACTCCATCTGACAAAAAGGAAAGTAAGCAGACCAAAGAGTCAAACACCAAAAAGCCTTCTCAGAACAAACGAGAACGGTCTAAGGAGCCGGAATTTCCCAAAACCCTCCCTCAGGGGTCGCAAAAGCGAGTCGAGGTCATTATCGGTGAACTCAGCTTTTGTGGCACCTCAGGAGGTTTGGTGATATTGATAGGTGTCTAGTTTTCCCTATTCTACTGCAAGTGCACAGTTAATGCAATCGTAGTATATAAGGTATCGAATCCCACAAGGACTCTGGTCAACGATAGTTAAGAACAGAAAAGATTAAACTAGGAGAAAGCAAAGGTGATTAAACTAAAAGCAAAGCAGAAAAGTAAATAGCAGCGAGTTTGTGAGCAAGGAAGCGAAGCGTTAGGTTTCAGGAGTTCTCAGGAAATCAGGAACGCAAGCAATCAATCTATCTAGATCCAATCAATAACTATTCTAGAACTCAAACACTGATATAGAATTAACCAAATTCCTTTGCGATAATTCTCTAAGTCTAAGTGCAGCAAACCAAACTTTCGTTTGCGAGAACTAACAGATTAAACTAGCATTAATTCCAAGTTTGATATGTTCACAATTAACCTAAACCAAACTTTCGTTTGCGAATAGTTTAATTGCTTATCTAAGTTCTTTCTAGTTAAATTAACCAACTTCCGCTGAATTAATCAACCTAACATCATAACTCTGATTAGCTACTTCAGATTTAGCATTAAGAACAACTTAGATAAAGAACTAGCAGATATAAATCTCTACAGATTGATTTAAACTATAATTCTCTGAAATCCCTAATGAGAATCCTTCAACCTAACAGGTAAACTACTCAGACATGTTCATCGAAACAGAAAACATCTTAAGTAGAAAACCAAATATCATAAAACAGAATAATCAACAGGGGTTCGAAATCCTCTCTCTTTCGAGAGCAAGATCAGCCCCTAAGGCTCTCTGAAAATAAAATAAGACTTAATGAAAAGCGTTGCCTAAACAATGGCTTAAAAACCCTTATATAATAGCTAAAACACGTTTTGGGCTTCTGTGTAAATATCTGGGCTTTTCTGCAAAATCAGCATTCTTCATTAAATCGGCGAGTCTGGCCCATTCGCATATGCAACGATCGATGCAGGGGTGCAACGATCGACGCAGTCTCCAAAACTGGACAGTGAACTCTGTCTCTCGGACCAAATCTCCAAAATACATCAAACAGCTCCAAAATCTCCACTTCTGCTCCAAATGTGTCTAGACCTGAAAACATACTAAAAAGAACACAAAAGACACTAAAAACACATCTATATCATGGCATAAAATGGGTAAAAACCATGATATATCAACTCCCCCACACTTAGCTCTTGCTTGTCCTCAAGCAAGTAAAGAACCAAAGTATAAGAGAAGAAGTTTGAAAACACAGAAACTCATTTCGTCCTAGGAACTTTCACAATCACATTCACTTAGTAAGCCACTGAAAACTTTCCTACAGAACTCAAGACCACAATGTACTTCCCCCACACTTAGCAACTGTCCCAAGTAAACTCCACAATCACATTCAAGCATTCAAATTCTCCCTACTGACCTCTGCAAGTATTTAAGTGCGGTCTCACCTAAGGAGTATCGATCAAAGGGCACATGGATTCTTACCTAGTCAGCTCTAGACCACCATACTATCTTTCTCTAGTCCCTTTCTTCTCTTTCCCTTCCTTAACAACTGATTTTTCCCACATTGGGTATCATTTTATTTTTTTTATCAGTGTTCTTCCCGTTATGGGGTGTACTTTGGACACATTCCATGGATGCATAAGAGATAATAGTGTTTGCTACTATTCCCATGACCACTTCGGAGTTACTAACTCATCCTCAGTTTATTATCTTTTTTTTTTTTACTTTATAGAAGGGGAGAAGGGAACTAAATAGGACAGGTTTACAGGCTGTGTCAGAACTAACAGGGAATCCGACATAAAGCATACCAAGCCCTTAGGTGAGAAATCTAAGTCAGTATTAAGGTGAAGTCAGTAAAAGGATCCTCTGATACCTGAAGTGATGTGGGTGTCCTCAGTAGGCTGATCTGTGTCTGGGTTTTCTAACAGTCATAGAGGCTCTGCAAGTCTGTCCAATGGTCACTTAGTTCCTGTTCAAGCGAAAATTTTACTCGAAAAATCATAGTTTCATACAAATTTTGACTCAATAAAACAATGTTTTTGAAAAACTAAGAAAACAAAAGCGTGTGTCAGTAGCTTCCTCCCCCACACTTAAACTACACTGTCCCCAGTGTAATCGAAGCATGAGCTCGGTGAAAGAATAATCAAATTGAAGAACAAACCGAAAAGTTGCAGAATACTTACCTGTCGTCGCCCTGCGTCGATCGATGCCACAAGGGTGTCGATCGATGCAAGGCGATTATCGCTCGCGGTTATTTAGATAACCGATGTCTGAACCGCAATCAATTCGTTAAACTGTAAATCGCGACTGCATCGACCGATGCACAACGTGTGTCGATCGATGCAATGCGATTTTTCCTGTTTCTCTCGGCTCTGAACACACTTAAACAGAAAAATTAAAAATATCAAATCAAAACGAAAAACAAAAACAAAAACGAACCTAACAGTGGGTTGCCTCCCACTCAGCGCTTGTTTTTAGTCATTAGCTTGACTATTGGAAAGAGATTGGATTCATGGTGGTTTCAACAGAGACTTTGAGTGTCTCTGTGAATATCTCTTCATCCAGGGAGGTGTATAGGCATTATGCTCATGAGGCTTTCCAAGGAAAGAGAAATCAGAATCAGGGCGGGAGCGAAGCTTGGGCGGTCTACTGCGTTTTCCTGCATTCAAAACAACGTGATCAGAAGGTTTAATCTTAGGTGATTTGTACCTTACTTTTGATGCAAATCTGATGTTTAGGGCTTTCTGCTTATGAGCAGTTGCAGGTACTGAAGATGTTAGAGCAGGTTCAAGAGGAACTGCCATCTTCTTCTTTCCACTATCAGATACTGTAGTTCCACCAATCTGAACTTCTTCTTTCAGATCACCTTCAGTGGAGATCATCTTCTTTACATGAACTCGCGAAACTTCAATTGGTGGTATTTCATTCACCTTCTTATCCATCACTTTTATGCAGTTAGCCACTTTTATCTCTTGTTTGGAAGGTTTAGGAACCTTAGGATATGGCACTGGGGGCTTGTAGGCTTGTTCTGGCACTGTTGCAGGTTTCTGGACATGTCTGCGTTCTGTGTCGATCGTTGCATGATGTGTGTCGATCGATGCAAGGCGATTCTGTGTGTCGAAAGAACTCGAAATTGCCGTCAGAATGGCGTGTCGATCGTCACTAAGGGGGTGTCGATCGGTGCATGTATCAGGCAGACAATATTCATCCAGAAAATCCGAGATTATGCTCTCTTCTTCACCTAGCAACTCAATCTCATCATGTAAGGTCACAGCTTTGATGGATCTACACTGTTCAGCTTTCCTAGCTTTATTATGCCTTTCTATTGTTGCATCCAGCTCCTCCATATGTGTGCTCAAAGATTCGAACTTCTCATTCAAGTCTTCATACAACGCATCCATCTTTGAGTTGAAGGACATATAAATCTGTTGTTGTCTCTCAAGATATTGCTCCAATATGATTTCCAATCTGCTCTTATGTGTAGGTGCAAGCTGATATGATGGAGATTCATAATCTCTGGTGAATGAATAGGAACCATAGCCTCTGCAGAACGAGTTATTCTGCTGATTTTCCAACATCTGTTGCATCATTCCCATCATTCTTTCGCAATGTGTCGATCGATGCAGAGTAGCGTCGATCGATGCAAGCTCGAGAATGCAACGATCGACACACAGGACAGTGTCGATCGATGCAAAGCGATTACAGGCGTACCTGAAACGCAAGAACAGAAAAAAAAAAATTAGTAGCAAAAATTAAAAACGAAAATCCTAGTCTAAACCCTAAGTTCAAATCTATCGAGGACTCAAAAGAGTCCCCGGCAACGGCGCCAAAAACTCGATAGGTGTCTAGTTTTCCCTATTCTACTGCAAGTGCACAGTTAATGCAATCGTAGTATATAAGGTATCGAATCCCACAAGGACTCTGGTCAACGATAGTTAAGAACAGAAAAGATTAAACTAGGAGAAAGCAAAGGTGATTAAACTAAAAGCAAAGCAGAAAAGTAAATAGCAGCGAGTTTGTGAGCAAGGAAGCGAAGCGTTAGGTTTCAGGAGTTCTCAGGAAATCAGGAACGCAAGCAATCAATCTATCTAGATCCAATCAATAACTATTCTAGAACTCAAACACTGATATAGAATTAACCAAATTCCTTTGCGATAATTCTCTAAGTCTAAGTGCAGCAAACCAAACTTTCGTTTGCGAGAACTAACAGATTAAACTAGCATTAATTCCAAGTTTGATATGTTCACAATTAACCTAAACCAAACTTTCGTTTGCGAATAGTTTAATTGCTTATCTAAGTTCTTTCTAGTTAAATTAACCAACTTCCGCTGAATTAATCAACCTAACATCATAACTCTGATTAGCTACTTCAGATTTAGCATTAAGAACAACTTAGATAAAGAACTAGCAGATATAAATCTCTACAGATTGATTTAAACTATAATTCTCTGAAATCCCTAATGAGAATCCTTCAACCTAACAGGTAAACTACTCAGACATGTTCATCGAAACAGAAAACATCTTAAGTAGAAAACCAAATATCATAAAACAGAATAATCAACAGGGGTTCGAAATCCTCTCTCTTTCGAGAGCAAGATCAGCCCCTAAGGCTCTCTGAAAATAAAATAAGACTTAATGAAAAGCGTTGCCTAAACAATGGCTTAAAAACCCTTATATAATAGCTAAAACACGTTTTGGGCTTCTGTGTAAATATCTGGGCTTTTCTGCAAAATCAGCATTCTTCATTAAATCGGCGAGTCTGGCCCATTCGCATATGCAACGATCGATGCAGGGGTGCAACGATCGACGCAGTCTCCAAAACTGGACAGTGAACTCTGTCTCTCGGACCAAATCTCCAAAATACATCAAACAGCTCCAAAATCTCCACTTCTGCTCCAAATGTGTCTAGACCTGAAAACATACTAAAAAGAACACAAAAGACACTAAAAACACATCTATATCATGGCATAAAATGGGTAAAAACCATGATATATCAGCTATCCCCACCTCCAGCTCCCGTTAAGAGTTTGCGCTCACGAATCAACCTCCCTCGTCTCTGCGGGGGGGGGGGGGGGATGGTGTACGGGCCATATCCCCTAAACGAGTCAACCTCATCTTCGGTGGCTCCAAGCTATGCCGAGACTCGGTCAATTCAATCAAATCTCTTCAAAGGAGAGTCGAGACCGACAAAGGGGGGGAAAATCCCAATGTTAGGTCCAGACCATGAAATCACTTTTCACGAGAGCGAGACAAACAATCTTGACAAACCACACGACGATGCTCTCCTCGTTTGTCTAGTAGTTGGAGATGTCGAACTCTCGAGGATAATGATTGACACAGGAAGTTCGGTGGATGTCCTCTTTTACGACGCATTAAAAAGATGGAGTTCAACGACTCCGAAATCGTCGAGGAGAAGACACCATTGGTAGGTTTAACTGGCGAAACAACATATTCAATGGGATCTGTCTTCGCCCCAGTAATAGCTGGAGGAGTTCGAAGAATGACAGAATTCGTCGTAGTAGATCGACCAGCTCCCTACAACGCAATTCTAGGTCGACCATGGATATACGACATGAAAACGGTACCATCGACCTACCATCAATGCGTGAAATTTCCAACTCCGAAAGGAGTAAAAACCATTTACGGAAGTCAAAAGATTTCCCGTAATTGCTATATGAATGGGTACAAGCAGATCGAGAAATCCCACGCATAGCAATTACAGAAAGAGGAAGAGCTCACCACTATGCAAACCAAAAGGTCGAACGACCCAAACCAAAAAGGACCTCCAAAGGACCTCACAATCCAAGTTTGCATAGACGACGCTCATCCCGAAAGACTTGTCAGCATCAGAATTGACCTATCGGAGCCAGTTAAAAATGAACTGATCTCTTTTCTTAAACAGAACGTCGACTCCTTTGCCTGGTTTTCAGCAGACATGAAAGGGATCAACATCGACGTAACCAGCCACGAGCTGAATGTCGACCCAACTTACAAACCGGTAAGACAAAAACGTCGAAAACTTGGCCTGGAATGCTCAAGCCATCAACGACGAGGTCGATCAATTACTGAAAATCGGATCGATCAGAGAGGTCCAATACCCCGACTTGCTTGCGAACCCCCTAGTGGTCAAGAAAAGGAACGGGAAGTGGAGAGTCTGTGTAGATTTCACAGACCTCAACAAAGCATGTCCGAAGGATAGCTTCCCACTCCCACACATCGACCGGCTGGTCGAAGCCACTGTCGGTCACCAACTACTGTCCTTCATGGATGCCTTCTCGGGGTAAAACCAAATACTAATGAACCACGAAGACCAAGAAAAGACTTCGTTCATAACTGATCGAGGCACGTACTGCTACAAAGTCATGCATTTCGGACTAAAAAATGCGGGATCAACTTACCAACGCCTCATCAACAAGATGTTTTCAGGATTCCTGGGTCTATGGAAGTCTACATCGACGATATGCTGGTCAAATCTTCTAGGTATGAGGATCATATCCCCCAACTAAAAGAATACATTATCATTCTCAATAAATACGAGATGAAACTCAACCCAGCGAAGTGCACATTCGGGGTCCTATCAGGAGAATTCCTTGGTTACTTAGTAACCGAAAGAGGGATCGAAGCGAATCCTAAACAGATCGCGACATTTATGGATATGAAATCTCCCAAAACAACGCGAGAAGTCCAGCGTCTGACTGGAAAATAGCTGCTTTGAACCGCTTCATCTCGAGGTCGACTGATAAATGTCTACCCTTCTATCATTTGCTCAAAGCGAACAAGAAGTTCCTCTGGGACGAAAAGTGCGAAGAAGCGTTCGCCTAGATCAAGTCTTATCTAAGCGAACCACCTATACTGGTGAAACCAGTAGAAGGGGAACCCCTCTACCTCTACCTAGCTGTTTCTATGGCAGCAGTAAGTGGAGTCCTGGTTCGCGAAGAACAAAACGAACAATGGCCGGTGTATTACATCAGTAAGACCTTAATCGATGCTGAAACCAGATACCCCGCCATGGAAAAACTCGCTTTAGCATTCGTGACATCGGCTCGGAAACTCCGACCATACTTCCAGTCGCACTCAATCATAGTGATGACTTCTCAACCACTGAGAACCATCCTTCACAGTTCGAGTCAGTCAGGTCGACTGGTCAAATGGGCTATCAAACTTAGCGAGTATGACATCGAGTTCAAAGCTCGGACGTGCCTAAAAGCGCAAGTACTGGCCGATTTCATAGTTGAACTCCTTCCAACCATCGAACTCGACCCAACTTCTGCCAAGAGATGGAAACTCCATGTCGATGGAACTTCCTCGAGGCAAGGATCTGGGGGTCGGAGTAAAACTGGTCTCCCCCACGGGAGAAGTATTAGACCAGTCATTCAGACTGAGCTTCGCCGCATCAAATAACGAAGCAGAATACGAAGCGTTAATAGCCGGGCTCAGAGTAGCAATAGCGATAGGAGCCCTGGAAGTTGACGCTTTCAGTGATTCCCAATTGGCCAAGAGCCAATACCATGGCGACTACGAGGCCAAAGAAGAACGCATGGAAGCAAACCTGCGGGTAGTCCACACCCTCGCTGAACAGATCGAATTCTTTGATCTAACACAGATCCCGCAAGGGGAAAACACCGCAGCCGACGCCCTAGCCGTGTTGGCGTCGACATCAGATCCTCACCTCAAAAGAATCATACCAGTAGAGGGGATCGAAAAACCAAGTATCGACATAGCCCTAGAATATCTATCCTTGAAAGAGGACGAGCCTAGCAAAAAGGACGACATCGAGAACCAGGAACATCCCAAGGACACTCTTCGTGACATCATCGAGATCGATGATGATCTCGACCCAAGAAATATAGTGTACGTCGCGAACGCTCCTGATGGACCAATCCAAGCTGCATCCACTAGTCAAGGACCCGAGCCTAACGATAACGAAGATTGGAGAACTCCGATCATCTGATACATAACGAACGGCAAAGTCCCCGACGACAAATGGGAAGCGCGGAAACTCAAGACGCAGAGCGCAAGGTACTGTGTCATGCAAGGAGAGCTTTTTAAATCAAGCGATATGAAATTATCCCCTTTAAGCGACCTAAAATGCCGCCTTCTAATCAAGTGATATGAAATTATCCCTTCAAACAAGCGACCTGAAACGGTCCCTTCAAAATTGAACGAACTGAAATGATCGTCCCAAAAAAAGCGACTTGAAATGGTCCCGTCAAAATCAGAACGATCTGAAATGGTCCTTCAAAAACTCAAAATTCTTCCAACCTTATACGGAGTAGAAGAATTGGGGGCCTACCCCCTCCCTTTAAGAAAAAACAACGAGGTCGAGTCTACATCAAGACAGATAAAACGAGACAGTTATTCACGCAAAACGACCTCCGCAACGAACCAATGTAAGTCTACTTCGATTCTTCACCTACTTAAAAGAATTACATTTCAATTACTAGCCGAGCTCGACCTTTACGTCTCAAAAGAGTCATACCTCGAACAAATACTGAGGAAGAGCTCGAGCTCAATTATAATCGACCTAAAAGGTTGTGAAAAATTCCTAAGGCAAATCAAGCCGAACCGTTCATTCGACCCCTCTTTAGAGGCACGAGCTATCACGATAGCTGATTCTATGCTAAGACATTAAAACAACTAAATCTATCCTAAAGCATGAAAGATTGAAACACAATTCATAAAGAAAAGAGAGGAGACAATGTCCTCAAAATCAAAAATAAAGAAAAGCCCCCACGGGCAACAAAGGTTCGAAAAAGAAAATTAAAAAGCCCTTTCAGGCAACAACAACAACAAAACATTTAAAACTGCTTTGACGGGGACGAAGCCTCGTCCCCATCCTCTCCTTGACCGCCTGCAGCTGCCCCGTCCTCAAGATGACCTTTGACTCTGTCGACTCCGGCCAGGAGATTCGATCCATATTGATTAAGGGAAGGAGTGACTTGGGTCAGAGGGCGGGCCAGAATCACCGAGTCATCCGACATTGCCGGTAGATTCAGCTTGCTAATGCTGAAATCAGAAACCGCCACGGCATTCATCTCCTCAGTCGCCAGCCGCTTCTTCTCTGCGAGCTCGAGCACCTCCTCCGTCGAGATCCGCGGGATCTTTCGTATCCCACAATCTCAACCGCTCGATTTAAAATTTGTAATGATTACAAAAGATCGATACAGTTGGGATCCTTCGATCTTTTACAATCTTGACCGTTGATACGAGATCTATGATCTGGAACAAGCGGCCGATGATTAATTTACATTCGCATGGATCGAGGCCGATAAGATTTATCGGACTCGGAAGATCTCAACCGTTGACGATTGACCATATCGACGGCAGATCAAATTATTCTCTGGATAACATGAGTTGAGGCAACACACTCGCTACAAATAGATCAATTCGATCCACGCGCTCGGTTTCAGTCGTCCGATCATAACAGGATCCACAGATGAAGCCAAGATGATTATTAGGGTTACTGACACCCGAGGCACACGCGCGTCTTCTCAAGTACGTCTCCCACCCATTAACCTCGACTTGTCGAAATTAATAGGCTGGGGGGCTATTGTTGGTACTGGATTTCCCTCTTAGAAATCCGGCCCGTTAACAAAGAAAACAAAGGCCCAAAATCATGAGCCCGCTCCATAATCAGGACAGAGAGATCGACCGTCATCCATTTTGGGCCCATACGACCAGCATCTGGACAAAGCCCAGACAACGCTGAAGTAAGAGGCGACCGAGCTCGAGCTCGATAGGAGACGATGTAGAGGTAGAACGACCTGGTCTTCGTCGGTTCAACCGATTCCTGTAAATCTCGGAGATCGTTATCACGGCGAAGCCGAAATATCGGAACAAGAAGATCAAAGTCGAGAGTATTTAAGGAAGAAGTGGCGATTCATTCAAGACATTCCAACCCTAATTGAGAACACTTCGACTAGATAGCTCGATTATCATACTTTGTACTCTCTATTCGATTGTGTTTGTTCTATGTCGACGATCAATCTCAATAAAGTCTTTGATTCATAGGAAATCTATACCATTTCTATATCCAAAAGTCCAAATCCACGATTACAAATTCTTAGCATGAACCTCAGATCTCACAACCAATTTCTTTTAGGTTGGAAGTCTAGGAAACTTAGCATGGTAACAGAGCATGGTCCACACACTCTCGTAATCTGGCCTAAAAGTGGCTCGTGCCTTTGGACCATAGGATTTATGATCTGTCGAGTTTAATGGAAAATGACCATTATCTCAAGAGGATGTATTAAAATATTGTAGAGATTAATGGACCATGATGCCTTAATCTTTAGAAAATGTGTAATAATTGTCCCACATTGGAAGTTGAGCGGAATATTGACAAATATATAAGAGACTTGGGCCAATCAACTTATCACCAATTTATTTTAGGTTGGAAGCCCATGAAACTTAACAAATTCTATAAAAAATTTAAGATTTACCAAGTGTTCAACTATCTACACAAAACCCCGAATTTAGCAAAAACAAAAAAACCCTGAAATTCCCAGCATTAGGTTTATTATTCTTTGTCTGGAAAATTAAATCAGTTTTTGGAATAGAAAATGAATGGAGACATCTAACATATGTAGAATAATGGTGAAGAGCCCTTATATGTTACATACCTTTTAAGTTAAAACTTTAATATGAAGTAGAAAAATAAAGCTAAATAATTTTGGTTAAATTCGACTTGCTTAACCATTATAGAGTGTTCACAGTTTTACTTAAAGCCGAGATAACTTAACCTTAGCAAATACAAGATATGTTAATCTACTGACATGTGTCGCCAGCTCTTAGTTGATCCAAGTGTCACATATTAATTCTTCAGAATTGGTACATACGGTCTTAGCCCATTTTCACCCTTCTCGATTGCTAATTCAGCTTCACTCAAACTCGAATATTTAGAACTTAGGAAGATAAATAGATAAACTCTTTAGAGAGAGAAACTTAGAGAGATGTTTATAAAAAAAATGTTGGATGATTACAAATGAAAATCTTACCCCTACATATACAAATTCTCAACCCAAATTAACGGTCGAGATTCAAACGATCTAATGGTGGAGATTAAATCTTACCTTCTCCACTTTCCCATTATCTCCACTATCACACTCCACTATCCCAACATAATTATTACACACCCCACACCATAATACACTATCTAAAACCTTCTAGAAACTTTTATATAATTACATTTACTTAGGTAAAAATACTAAGTAATTGCTTTAACTTTGTGGGGTCCGGCTCGGTCACTCGATTTAACCGTTGGTCGTATCGGACTAAAACATTAGGTCGTGAGATTACCATTTTAGTGACTCCTCGTCGTCGTAGTTTCCTTGAGTTGCTCCATAAAACCTCCAAGTCTTCTTTTGTTCTTCCATCTGACTTGGGTTTCCCCCTTGGTTGCTTTGACTCGTCTATGCCTATCGGGTTCGACCCACGCACAGTTCTAGTGAACTTCCCTCGGTTCTTCGTGTTGGATCTCCTAGGATCTAAGGTTCGTTATATTGAAATTTTACCAACCTCGTTCTTACCTAAAACTGGCAGCGGAATGATTGGTGACGAGATCAGTAAGCAACACAAATGCCTTGCCTCTACCAGATACACACGCACACAAGCTGGAAAACGGGATGCTAGTGCCAGATCTATGGGATCTGAGAGTTTCTAGTGTTTCTCCTTCTTCTGTCAAGAAAAAGTCGACGGCTACTGTTCTAGGTCGAAACCTTCAAGTTTTATTCGACCTAGAATCACACTTAACGGGCCAGACTTGTTTAAGTCATAATTTCGAAAAGCCTTTCGAAAACCCGAACTGTGTCGACCGACACACATACTGTGTCGATCGACACAACACCATATACTCGTTATTAATGTGTATCCAATACACATTAACATGATCATTACCATAATCATCATTCCCATATTTTAGCTTCAAGTTTGCTTAGGTGTGTGACCCTATAGGATCATATAATACTGGCAGTAAGTCTACAACTTACAGATTGCAAGAGGCTTCTAGCAAAACATTGCAACCGCCCAGTATTATAAGAATGTCTGATCTCGACACACAAATCTCATCAGGAGTGAGTACAAGTGTGATTTCAGGACACTATCCCAACAATCTCCCACTTGTACTGGAATCATCAATTCCTATAATCCTTTTGTCTCTATATCTCGATTTGGCATAAGGCAAGATTGGTGTCATCCTTATTAAGCCAACATCGTGTTTATCGAACTCCTGATCTTATACTGAACATTACAAACAACTGAACTACAGTTGGTTTGAGTGCGGCCACACATTTTTCTCAGTATTAAATCTTCGATAGGCCCTGAGATATTTATCTCCCGTTAATCAGGAGGGACAAATCCCATCTTGTTTCATCCCTATTTCAACGCACACTTCATGATATACCTGAACAGTGCCATTATAGTCGCCAGTTACGGGTCGACGTTTGACAAAATCAAGGTATACCAATTCATATGAAAGAAAGCATGATGAACTCAGGCCTGAGGACTATACTCTATAGTCATAATGAGAACCTCTTATGACACAGATATAACTATCTTGTAGACTTCTCATCAGCGGGTCATGTCCGATCATATGTTCACCAACATATATCTATGTGACTGACTGCGATAATCATATCATTGACTCCATGAAACTTAGTCAACAGTCACCTCACAATCTAGTCTCTCGCGGTTGTCATTGTCCCACTTTGACAACCTCGACTAGGGACAGAACATAATTTACGTCATCTATGACTTATAGGGTTTCATGATCAAGTCCTCAACTTGATGACCTATAATATGACATAAACTTATTTTGGGACCATTATTTAGATCACAATAAATAATGCTGAAATCAAATTTCATTAAACATATCCAAAAGAATGTTTACAAGAGCGTCTTATTATAACTAAAATTAAACTAAAACTCCCACTAGAATCAAGATTACATCTTAAGATCTCTAACGCCTACAACAGTCGTATGACTCTCATGCTTAGGCCTTGGGAGTGACTTAGTCAGAGGATCAGCGTGAGGGAATTTCTAGCAGTTCTAATCAGGATTAGCAACCCTAGTCTGAATTCCGAGCCTAGGATCTAAGGTTCATATAATTGAATCTATGGGATCTCAGATTTACCTGGTGATTAGCAGCGGAAGATTTGCAGATAATCGAGATCACGAAGCACCTCAAACGCTATGCCTCTACTGGTATCCACACGCACACAAACTGAACAGGAGGGATGCTAGTGCCTATAGAGATCTAATCTCTTCAGAGGTTTCTATTCAAGTTCTGGTGGCTCTCTATTAGATTAAAACAGTTTAGGTCGACCATATATCTTATATATGTCGACTTAAACCATAACGGAATTAACCAACGATTAAACCGAATTAATCTGGTAATCCGCGAGTTGCATCGATCGACACACTCTTTGTGTCGATCGACACTACCCCAGAATATTGATATCGAATGCATATCAAATATGCATTCACTAGATCATTACATTAATGATCAACCTCGTCTTTAACGTCCAGTTTGCTTAGGTGTGTGACCCTGTAGGATCATATAACACTAGCAATGAGTTCTCAACTCATTGATCATAAGTGGCTTCTAGCAAAGTGTTATGACTACCTAGTGTTATGTGATTGTCTCATCTCGACTATATGACTTTCACTTAGAGCAAGTACAATAGATTTCAGGACATTCCCAACAATCTCCCACTTGTACTGGAATCATCTATTCCTTTAATCCCTTCGTCACTATATCTCGATCTGGCATAAGGCAAGATCTGTGTCACCCTTATTTAGCCAAGATCATGTTCATCGAACTCCGATTTATACTGACAAGACAAACGACTGACAATCACCTCGTTTGAGTGTGGCCACACATTTCTCAGTATCAAATCTTCGATGGGCCCTGAGATATTTATCTCCTGTTATATAGGAGGGACAAATCCCATCTTGTTCCATCCCTGTTTCTTCACACGCTTCATGATACGCCCAATCAATGCCTTTATAGTCACCAGTTACGGCTGACGTTTGACAAGGTTAAAGCGGACCAATTCACATGTAAGAAAACATGATGAACTCAGGTCTAAGGACTATACTCTGTAGTCGTAATGAAAACTCTCATGACACTTATATAACTATCCCGTAGAGTTCTCATCAGTGGGTCATGTCCGATCCTGCGTTCTCCAACACATATCTATGTGATTGAATTTAATACTCTTATTAATGACTCCATGAAACTTAGTCATCAGTCACCTCACATACTAGTCTCATGCGGTTGTTAATATCCCACTTTAACAACCTTGACCAGGGACCAACATAATTTATGTCATTTATTATCTATAGGGTTTCATGATCAAGTTACATACTTGATGACCTATAAAATGTCATAAATTACTTTGGGACTATTATTTAATAACCATTATTAAATAATACAGATGTCAGATTTCAATAACATAATCAAATTATGTTTTCACGAACATCATATCATAACTAAAATTAACATCAACAACTCCCACTAAAATTAAGATCACATCTTAAGACATCTAATGCCTTTAGCAGTAGTCTGACCGTCATTCGCTCTTGCTCAGCGTGTGTCGAAAGACACCGCGTCTTGCTAAGAGTAATACCAAGAGTCATTTGCACAAAGCCCTTCTTGGAATCATGCATACTGGACCTGTGTAAGACCTTATCGCCTTAAGTATCTTGACACAATCCAATTAGCTTGTCTAATCTATCTCCATAGATTCTTATTCCCAGAATGTATATGGTTTCTCCCATATTTCTTATCGAAAAACAACTTTCGAGTCAAGTCTTAACAGACTGAAACAATGGAACTTTGTTTCCGAGAAGTAGTATGTTATCAACATACAATACTAGAAATGCAACTGCGCTCCCACTAGTCTTCTTGTAAACACACGGTTCCTCTTCGTTTCTGATAAAGTCAAACCTTTTGACTACTTTATCAAAAAGAAGATTCCAACTCCGAGATGCTTGCTTTAATCCATAAATGGATTGATGAAGCTTGCATATCTTCCTAGCTTCATTAGGATCAATGAAAACTTCAGGTTGTGTCAGGTACACATCCTTTTTCAGAATTCCATTAAGGAAAACTGTTTTCACATCCATCTGCCAGATCTCATAACTATTATGAGTGGCGGTTGCTAGGAGAATCCGGATGGACATAAGCATGGTGTCTGGGATTAGGTTTCTTCACAGTCAATACCATGAATTTACTTGAAACCTTTTCCACCAACCTAGCTTTGTACATCTGAATACAACCATCCATGTCAACTTTTCTTCTTGAAAATCCATTTACTCACAATGGTTTCTACACCATCGGGTAAATCAACCCAAGTCATACTTGGTTCTATGACATGGATCCCATTTTGGATTCAGCGACTTTCAGCCACTTTCGGAGTCAAGGCCCATCATTGCTTCTTAAAAATTCGCAGGCCCGTTACTTTCAATGATCAGTAGATCACGGCAATTGGTTACGAGAAATCCACATTTCTCGGGTTCGTAACGGATCCTTTCGGATCTGCGAGCTTCTGTTTTGTGTAATAGTTGCGCACATATCTCATATGTATACTTTTACCACGACCTAATTAACCAAGGTTCAAACCGTAGTTAATTAAATCATAAACCAAAGTATTTTGGTTCGCGATCTGTGTCGATCGATACAACTTTTGCGTCGATCGACACTTCTTCAGAAACTCGCATTTATCAGATCCTTTGCAAACTTTTAGGCACCACAGGTGCAGGTTCTACAACTTTTGTAGATCCAACTGCTGCTCTTCCTCATCAGGTTGAGCAGTCTCCTGTGACTTTCGAATTTCTTCGAGTTGTACTTTTACTCCCACTGTTCTTCTTGGAAAGAATATCTTTCTTAAGAAGACATAGTTCCGAGCAACAAACAATTTGTTCTCGAACTGGTTGTAAAAGTAACATGCCTTGGTTTCGTTAGGACAACCAATGAAGTAGTACTTATCGTATTTGGGTGTGAGCTTATCAGAGATTAAACGTTTTATATAAGCCTCGCAACCCCAAATCTTCATGAAAGACAAATCAGGAACATTAACAGTCCACATCTCATGTGGTGTTTCTATAACTGATTTTGATGGAACCCTATTTAGTTGTAAACGCAGACGTTTCTAGAGCGTATTCTTAGAAGGATAATGGAAGATCTAAGTGACTCATCATTGATCGAACCATATCTAATAAAGTCCGATTCAGGAGGAGTGAATTGTGAAACACTTTCACAATCTCTCAGATGATCACTAAGGTCTTGACTTAAGTATTCACCTCCATGATCTCATCGTAGAGTTTTAATACCTTTGCCAAATTGATTATATACTTTATTTTGGAACTCTTTGAACTTTTCAAAGATTCTGACTTATGTTAAATAAGACATAACCGTACCTACTGAAAATATCAGTAAAGGTAATGAAGTACTGAAATTTTCCTCTAGCACTAGTGCTCATCGGCCCATATACATCCATATGTATAAAGCCCAATAAGCCTCTGGCCCTTTCATTTTGATCGTTCGCAACCTGTATCGACCGACGCATCGTTTGTGTCGATCGATACTACCTTTGTTGAAAGGGGCCTTCGTCATTTTACCCAATAAACAAGATTCACTTTACTCATTATGATTCATAATCAGATGAGCCCAAAAGCCCATCACTATGGAGCTTCTGAATCTATTTCTCATTTATGTGGCCCAAAACGACAATGCCAGAGAGAAGTTTGATTCGTATCATTTGACTTGAATCTCTTGGTATTAATGTTATAGTTAGGCACATTCTGGTTTAGAACATAAAGTCCATTCTCTAATGGATTGCTACTATAAAATATATCATTGTAACCAAATGAATAACACTTATTCTTAATTTGAAAACTGATATCTTTCCATATCCAAACAAGGATTAGAAATAATCTTTCTGCTCATAGTAGGTACATAGTAGCAGTTTTAAGTTCAGAACATGCCATAAAAGAAAACAAATGAAATACTCCTACGGCTAATGCAGCAACTCTTGCTCCATTTCCACGCATAGATCCACTTGTCCTTTCTCCATAGTCCTACTTTTGCTCAGGCCCTGCACATTTTCACAAAATATGAGTACCACAGCTGGTATCAAATACCCAATAAGTAGGACTATAAGAAGTAACATTTACTTCTATAACATAATACCTGAAGAAGAAGTCTCGTACGTCTTCTTCAGCTTCTCATAATCTTCCAAGAATTTATTGCAGTTTCTTTTCAAATGCCCATAACCATTACAATAACGGCACTTAACATCTTCAGAAGGACTGGTTTTAACCTTAGGAACATGGCCAGACTCGCTTGGATTCACAATCGAGTTCGTCTTGCCATCACCTTTGTTCTTACCAAGTTTCTTAAACTTTTTACCCTTTTGTACCATAAGGACATTTGGGGTGTCCTTCTTGATGTTAGGTTCAGCAGTCTTAAGCATCCCATGCAATTCAGTCAACGTCTTCGTCAAGTTGTTCATGTTATAGTTCATAACAAATTGATCATAGCTTGACGGCAGTGACTGCAGAATGATGTCAGTAGCCAACTCTTGGCTAATGGGACAATCCAGTTTCCCCAGGTTATCAATATAACCCATCATCTTAATGACATGAAGACTAACTGGTTCGCCCTTTGGTAGCTTGCACTCAATCAGAGATCTAACCGTCTGGTATCTCTGAGTTCGTGCCTGCTCCTGAAACATACTTTTCAGGCCAGTGATCATCTGTATTGGCGACTCCACGTACTCATATTGCTTCTGCAATTTCGAGTTCATGGTAGCCAACATGAGACAACTCACATCCACCGCATCATTAGAATGCTTATCCCAAGTATCCTTATCTGACTGCCAGGCATTGGCTCGGTACTTCTTGGGGAGAACTTTCTCAAGGACATAGTCCTTCTTCTCCTGTTTGAGAACAATTCTCAAGTTTCGATACCATTCAAGAAAGTTTGATCCATTTAACTTGTCCTTCTCAAGGACGGATCGCAGGGAGAAATTGTTACGATGGTTTGTGCTAGACATAGCTGAAAAACAATGGAGGTTTAGTTATGATGTTCAAGAAATGAGAAGTCTTAACAATTAAGAAAACTCGCATTATATTCAAACAATGTTTCCTCAATTGAATATAATGATCCAAGACCCATACTTCACTAAACTTGAGTGAGCCACTGGCTATCACCCAAATTTTAGCTATCTAGGTAAGCAACAACTTTGCTAGTTATATCCAATATAACTCTTGGTTGTGGATTGACCTCTTGTGTCCAATCCACCTGATGTCTCTGAGCCCAAAACGATTTTGATGGCCCAGTCAAGTAAACCAATCTCTTCAGTCATGTAATTGTTGATGTCTTGCACTGCAAGTCCATCAACACGATTACCTCTGTCTTACTCATGAAATTGTTGACATCTTGCACTGCAATTCTATCGCACAATTAAATGGGTCTTGACAGTTGACAAGATTGGAAAGACATCAAGTATCACTTGATATTTGGTTGAGGAACAGAACCTTTTAAAACGTTCAGTTTTATTATGTTTTAATTCTTATAATTAATTGATTTGTCTTGGTTTGGTTCTGTGGTTTCAGGTTCCATAACCTAAACAATCGAATCTTGTGTCGACCGACACTACTTTAGTGTCGATCGATGCTGATTAACCAAAACCAATCTGCGATAACCGATCAATCCAATTGATCCGGTTTTGAATACCGGTCAGTGTCGATCGATGCTACACTAGCATCGGTCGATACCTACCTAATCAAACCAATCGCAATTAAACCATTCACAGTGTTCAACCATTATTAACCAAGCTCGATAACCGGTCCAATCCAATTGAACCGATTCATCAATCTCGCGAGGTTTGTGTCGACCGACACAACACTTGTGTCGATCGATACTAGGCGAAAACTAAGTTTTATTCGGGTTTTCGCCCTGTGTCGATCGACGCCGGATTGGCATCGATTGACACCATGCGAAAAACCCTAAATTTTGTTCGGGTTTTCTCCCTGTGTCGATCGATGCCGGATTGGCATCGATCGACACCATGCGAAAAACCCTAAAACGTTTTTCGAACAAAACCCTAAACTAGGTTACTTTGATCAAAACGAGTTTTAGCATGCTTGTATCAATCATACAGAGATCCAGATTCAACCAATCTAATCAACATGCTATAGATTCAATGGAACCCTAAAGCTCTGATACCACTGAAGGAATTTCTAGCAGTTCTAATCAGGATTAGCAACCCTAGTCTGAATTCCGAGCCTAGGATCTAAGGTTCATATAATTGAATCTATGGGATCTCAGATTTACCTGGTGATTAGCAGCGGAAGATTTGCAGATAATCGAGATCACGAAGCACCTCAAACGATGTGCCTCTACTGGTATCCACACGCACACAAACTGAACAGGAGGGATGCTAGTGCCTATAGAGATCCAATCTCTTCAGAGGTTTCTATTCAAGTTCTGGTGGCTCTCTATTAGATTAAAACAGTTTAGGTCGACCATATATCTTATATATGTCGACTTAAACCATAACGAAATTAACCAACGATTAAACCGAATTAATCTGGTAATCCGCGAGTTGCATCGATCGACACACTCTTTGTGTCGATCGACACTACCCCAGAATATTGATATCGAATGCATATCAAATATGCATTCACTAGATCATTACATTAATGATCAACCTCGTCTTTAACGTCCAGTTTGCTTAGGTGTGTGACCCTGTAGGATCATATAACACTAGCAATGAGTTCTCAACTCATTGATCATAAGTGGCTTCTAGCAAAGTGTTATGACTACCTAGTGTTATGTGATTGTCTCATATCGACTATATGACTTTCACTTAGAGCAAGTACAATAGATTTCAGGACATTCCCAACACAGCGACATTCTCGTCCGTCGGAACTCGGCTGATCTTTACATCACCTCTATTGACGATATCACGAATCAGGTGATATCTCCTCTCTAAGTGTTTGGACTTCTGGTGTGATATGGGTTCTTTCGCCTGAGAAATGGCTCCATTGTTGTCACAAAACAAAGCCACTGGCTCCAAGATACTCAGAACCACACCAAGTTCAGTCATGAACTTCTTGATCCAAACAGCTTCCTTTGCCGCTTCTGAAGCAGCAACATATTCAGCTTCCGTCGTGGAATCAGCTACGGTATTCTGCTTAGAGCTCTTCCAGCTCACTGCACCGCCATTTAGACAGAAGACATATCCAGACTGTGATCGGAAATCGTCTCCGTCCGTCTGAAAACTCGCATCAGTGAATCCATTCACTACAAGCTCTTCACTTCCTCCATACACCAGGAATTTATCCTTAGTATGTCTCAAATACTTGAGAATATTCTTGACAGCTGTCTAGTGAACTTCACCTGGATCAGATTGGTATCTACTCGTCATGCTTAACGCGTAAGCTACATCTGGACGAGTGCAGAGCATGGTATACATAATAGATCCTATTGCAGAAGCATAAGGAATCCTATTCATGCACTCCCGCTCAGCATGTGTCACCGGACACTGCTTCTTGCCGAGACTAATTCCATGAGACATCGGTATGAAACCCTTCTTGGAATCATGCATCCTGAATCTGTGCAACACCTTATCAATATAAGTGTCCTGGCACAATCCAATCAGCCTGTTCACTCTATCTCTGTAGATTCTGATTCCAAGAATATACGCGGCTTCTCCCATGTCTTTCATGGAAAAACAACTTCCGAGCCAAGTCTTAACAGATTGAAGCAATGGAACGTCATTACCGAGGAGGAGTATGTCATCGACATACAGTACAAGAAACGCAATTCTGCTCCAATTAGTCTTCTTGTAAACACATGGTTCTTCTTCGTTCTTGATGAAACCAAATTGTTTTACTGCTTCATCAAAACGAAGATTCCAACTCCGTGATGCTTGCTTCAATCCATAAATGGATTTATGAAGCTTGCATACCTTCCCAGCGTTCTTAGGATCAACAAAACCTTCAGGCTGTGTCATATACACATCCTCTTCCAGAATACCATTCAGGAATGCGGTTTTGACATCCATTTGCCAAATCTCATAGTCATAATGAGCGGCAATCGCTAGAAGAATCCGAATGGATTTAAGCATAGCAACTGGGGAATAGGTTTCATCATAGTCAATACCATGAATTTGCTTGAAACCTTTAGCCACCTACCTTGCTTTGTAAATCTGTACATTGCCATCCACGTCAATCTTCTTCTTGAAGATCCATTTACACTCAATGGCTTTTGCACCATTAGGTAAATCGACCAAGGACCATACTTGGTTTTCTGACATGAATCCCATTTCGGATTTAGAGGCTCCAAGCCACTTTTCGGAGTCCGGGCCCATCATTGCTTCCGTGAAGGTCGCTGGTTCGTCACTATCAATGATCATCAGATCATTGAAATTGGTCACGAGAAATCCATAGTATCTCTCAGGTTCGTGACGGATCCTTCCGGATCTGCGAACTTCAGGCTCCACAGGCGCCGGTTCCACAGAACTTTGTGGATCCAACTGCTGCTCTTCCTCAGCAGGTTGAGCAGTCACCTGTGCATCTCGAATTTCTTCAAGATGTACTTTACTCCCACTATTTTTCTTAGAGAGAAACTCCCTTTCAAGAAAAGAACAGTCCCGAGCAACAAATACTTTGTTCTCAGATTGGATGTAAAAGTAGTATGCCTTGGTTTCCCTAGGATAACCAACGAAGTAGCATTTATCTGATTTGGGTGCGAGCTTGTCAGAGATTAAACGTTTGACATAAGCCTCACAACCCCAAATCTTCAGGAAAGACATACTAGGAATGTTCCCAGTCCACAATTCATGTGGTGTCTTTTCCACTGATTTAGATGGCATCCTATTTAGTGTAAACGCAGACGTTTCTAGAGCGTATCCCCAAAAGGATAATGGAAGATTTGAATGACTCATCATAGACCGAACCATATCCAATAATGTTCGATTTCTCCTCTCTGACACTCCATTCCATTGGGGTGTTCCAGGAGGAGTGAGTTGTGAAACAATTCCACACTCGCTCAGATAGTCGCTGAACTCTTGACTCAAGTATTCTCCTCCACGATCCGACCACAGAACTTTGATACTTTTGCCAAGTTGGTTCTGTACTTCATTCTTGAATTCCTTGAATCTATCAAAGGATTCTGACTTATGTCTCATCAAATAGACATAGCCATACCTACTGAAGTCATCAGTGAAGGTAATGAAGTACTTGTAATTTCATCTGGCAACAGTACTCATTGGCCCACATACATCAGTATGAACAAGGCCCAATAAATCACTGGCCCTTTCATTTGGTTTGTTGAAAGGGGCTCTAGCCATTTTGCCCATCAAACAAGATTCGCATTTCTCACATGATTCAAAATCAAATGAGCCCAGAAGCCCATTACGATGGAGTCTCTAAATACGTTTCTCATTGATATGGCCCAAACGACAATGCTATAAGAAAGTCGGGTTTTCGTCATTTGACTTAAACCGCTTTGTATTTATGTTAAAGACAGGCATTTCTTGGTTTAAAACATATAACCCATTATCTAATGGGGCGCTACCATAATACGTACCATCACGATTAAAAGAACAAACTTTATTCTTAACAGCAAAATCAAAACCTTCCAAATCCAAAACGGAAACTGAAATTATGTTTCTGCTAATCGCAGGTACAAAGTAGCAATTATTCAAAGCTAAAACCATGCCCGAAGGTAAAGACAAATCGTAGGTGCCTACGGCCAGTGCAGCAACCTTAGCTCCATTCCCGACCCGTAGCTCCACTTGTCCTTTCTTCAGCGTTCTACTGTTTCTTAGTGCCTGCACATCAGTACAAATATGAGCACCGCAGCCAGTATCCAATACCCACGAAGTAGAACTAGAAGACATAACATTAAGTTCGATAACATAAATACCCGAGTCATACGCATCATACGTCTTCTTCAGCTTCTTGTAATCTTCCATGAACTTCTTGCAGTCTCTCTTCCAATGCCCTAACTGCTTGCAGTAGTTGCATTTATCCTCAGGAGAAGGCCCGGATTTGGGCTTCGGCTTGGGCTTGTCCTGACTCTCAGTCTGGACAACTTGGGCCTCCCTTATCCTTCTTAGGTTTCTTAAACCTTTTACCCCTTTGTACCATCAGTACACTGGGAGTTGCCTTCTTGAGATTCGGCTCTGCTGTCTTCAGCATGCTTTGCAACTCAGTCAATGTCTTAGTCATGTTTTGCATGTTGTAGTTCATGATGAACTGATCAAAACACGACGGCAAAGACTGAAGAATCATGTTAGTGACTAGCTCCTGGCTAATGGCACAATCTAGTTTCCCCAGGTTATCAATGTACGTAACCCATCATTTAAGGACATGAGGACTTACTGGACTGTCCTTAGCCAGCTTGCAATCCATGAGAGATTTAACCGTCTGGTAT
Organism: Orychophragmus violaceus; assembly: GCA_030180135.1. NCBI lineage: Eukaryota > Viridiplantae > Streptophyta > Magnoliopsida > Brassicales > Brassicaceae > Orychophragmus > Orychophragmus violaceus. The sequence continues at coordinate 92,418,753 of CM058237.1, read as the reverse complement.
CTCTCTGTGCGAGCTTGCTCCTGAAACAAAGATTTCACGCTGTTAATCATCTCAATGGGTGACATCACGTTCTTATATTGCTTCTGCAGCTCATAGTTCATAGTCACCAGCATTAGACAATTAACGTCTTTGACATCAGCTGAATGCTTATCCCAAGCATTCTTTTCTGTCTGCGGGGCATTGGAACGTAGCCTCTCGGGGAGAACTCTTTCAAGGACATATTCCTTGTTCTCCTGCTTGAGAACTATTCTCAGGTTCCGATACAATTCCAAGAAATTAGATCCATTAACTTGTCCTTCTCAAGGACGGATCTTAGTGAGAAAGCGTTGATGTGAGTTGAGACAAACATAGATGTATTTAAAAGAGGTAGAGGTTTTAGTTATAATGCTCAAGAAATGAGAATTCTTATCTAATAAGAAAATTCACATTGTATTCAAAACTATGTTTCCTCAGATGAATACAATGAGCCAAGATCCATACTTCACCAAAATCTGAGTGGGCGACTCGCCATCACCCAAACTTCAGTTATCTAGGTAAGCAAATCATTGCTAATTGTACCCAGTACAACTCTTGGTCGTAGACGAGACAAACTATGTCTAATCCACTCTGATGTCTCTGGGTCCAGAACTTCTGATAGCCCAGTCAAGTAAAATCAATCTCTTCTGTCTTGTGATCACTGACAGTTGCACTGCAAGTCTATCAATGACCACCTGCCTTACTCATGTTGCTGTGGATACCAAGGACTCCAAGGCTATCCAACAAACAAAACGAGTCTTGACAGTATACAAGATCGGGCAAGACATCAAGATCACTTGATATTTAGTTGAGGAAAAGAACTATTTGATCTTGATGTATATCCAATATACATCCAAGAAGTTATTAATTTAATTAAAACATTCAGTTTTATTAAGTTTAGGTTCATTTAGAACTTAAGGATTAAATTTGGTCTGGTATATGCAAATTTGAGGTCCAACCAGCAATTTTGCGAATGGTGTGTCGATCGACGCCAATGGTTGGCGTCGATCGACACAGCCCAATTTAAACCGGTCTTCGATTACCGGTCAAACCGGATTGAATTTCCTTAACCGATTCAATCTAATTGAACCGGTTCGGTTTAACGGTCTATGTCGATCGTCACACATCTCTGTGTCGATCGACATTACCAAACCAGAACCAATTGGTTAATTAAAGTTAACCGAGCGAGATAACCGGTTCAATCCAATTGAACCGATCTATCTAATCGCATTTCCTGTGTCGATCGACACACCCAATGTGTCGATCGATACAGCAGGAATACAGGTATTCGATCTCAGATCAAAACCCTAAAATTATTTACGAGTTTTCGCTCTGTGTCGACCGACACACGTTTTGTGTCGATCGACACTCTGCGACAAACCCTAAAAAAAATTTACGCGTTTTCGCGGCGTGTCGACCGACACAAGCTTAATGTCGATCGACACAGTGCGATTTCAACAGTTCATCGTTTTTCAACAGGAACAAAATCCGAGATTAAAACCTTGAAAACACGATTTAGCAAGCAATATTCAATTCAACAACATCAGTTTTCGAATTAATTGCATCAGATTCAATAGACTAAACCCTAACACGCTCTGATACCACTGTTGGATCTCCTAGGATCTAGGGTTTGTTATATTGAAATTTTACCAACCTCGTTCTTACCTTGAACTGGCAGCGGAATGATTGGTGACGAGATCAGTAAGCAACACAAATGTCTTGCCTCTACCAGATACACACGCACACAAGCTGGAAAACGGGATGCTAGTGCCGGATCTATGGGATCTGAGAGTTTCTAGTGTTTCTCCTTCTTCTGTCAAGAAAAAGTCGACGGCTGCTGTTCTAGGTCGAAACCTTCAAGTTTTATTCGACTTAGGATCACACTTAACGGGCCAGACTTGTTTAAGTCATAATTTCGAAAAGCCTTTCGAAAACCCGAACTGTGTCGACCGACACACATACTGTGTTGATCGACACAACACCATATACTCGATATTAATGTGTATCCAATACACATTAACATGATCATTACCATAATGATCATTCCCATATTTTAGCTTCCAGTTTGCTTAGGTGTGTGACCCTATAGGATCATATAATACTGGCAGTAAGTCTACAACTTACAGATTGCAAGAGGCTTCTAGCAAAACATTGCAACCGCCCAGTATTATAAGAATGTCTGATCTCGACAAACAACTATCATCAGGAGTGAGTACAAGTGTGATTTCAGGACACTATCCCAACACTTCGATGCTTGATGATTCACATATTGCCTCATATCCAAACCCTCCTCAAGAGTCGTCACCTTGACTCTTGAACATGTTACAACCTTTCCATGATCATCATCCTTATTAAGGGACGACTGACGGTAATCCTCCCGATCCACAATCCTCAAGGCCGAATTTTTTGGCATTCCGGTCAACTTCCCATCTGTGACACTCACAGTAGGGACAATGCACGGGGCATCCTTCTCAAGGATAAATACTGTACCGAGATAAGGTATTGGCATCATATATACTTTCTTCATGAAGTCTAGTCCGATAACGACACCATAATAGTCCATCAATCACCGAGAAATCTGCTCGACCCTTCCATGTTCCCATTTGGAGGTCCACCCCTTGTGCAACTCCGATAAGTGGTTGGGACTTTACGTTCACCGACTTAATCTGACCTTCCCTCTTCATACAAGTCAAACCGAGCCTCTTTTCTTCTTCTTTGGAGATGAAGTTATGGGTTGCCTCGGTATCCACCATATCCTTGGACGATTTTCCATTAATTTGAGCATCAACGTACATCAGCCCCTTGCTTGATTGTTTCAACTCAGGTTTGGTCGCTAGTGCATTGAGGAGTTGCAACGACCCCATCATTGCTGGTTCCTCCTCTTCTGCCTCGAGAGCCCCTTGCTGCTCGATCATAGCGCTTAATGTTCCCTTCTTTGGGAATTCCTTCATCAAGTGTGGCCTTTTGCACACAAAACAACCACCTTTTGGAATGAAATTCTTCTTATTTTCTTCATACTCTTCTGGACTCGAGCCCTTCCCGAATGTGGGTTGCATCTTCCCCGACTGAATCGACCCATGGCCATGTCCACGCGGACTGGCCTTAAAATTTGATCACTCTGATGAACTCCCCACATTTGGCCTCATACCCATCTTTCCTCCCATAGGATCCTATGGGAGGAAAGATGGGTATGAGGCCCATGGTTGTAGTCCTTCGATAAAATAGAACATCGAGTCCTCATCGGTCATGTTTGGGATCCTTAACAGAAGTGTGGTAAATTCAGTGACATAATTGCGGATCGTGCCTCGTTGTTGAAGCTCCCTTAGCCTCTTTCTCGCCTGGTATATGACATTCTCTGGGTAGAATTGCCTCCTCTTCAAATATTGCTGAAGTCTCCCCATGTCTCAATCCGGACAGTACCTCGTTTTATCTCCGCAAATCGCCTTCTCCACCAAAGCATGGCCGTTTCCGCTATGTATGATGTTGCAGTCTTGATCTTAACCAGCTCATGCGTAAGACCAAGATTCTCAAAGTATTTCTCCATCTCCTATAAGAAGTTCTCAACTTCTTGGTCGTCCCTCACGCCATTCAACCGTGACGGCTATGTATACTCTATCCTAGCCTATCTTATACCAGTGATAGTGGGTCCGGTGGCGGCAACCCTATTTCACAAAGCCATGTCTTTCTCCATCACCTCAAGTCGTGGGCGCATCCCCTCGATGTCGTCCCGCAAATCTTATATGGCTCATATCACTTTCTCCTCAAGTTGTGCAAACCGAATGTTAGTTTCAGTCGTGTTCCCCTTGATTCGATCGAATTCTTCTACCACGAGCTTCTCCAACTCAGCCACATTGTGTTCGACCCTCTCGAGCCATGATCCAATCTATACCATGATGTCGTCCAACACCTCCTGAGAAACGCTTTTATCTCGCCTAGTCACCCCAAGGACTCGCGCAAATTCTCTCCCGCGTTCTTCAATCACGGTGGAGTTGCTGGTGTCAAATGGTTTGCTTCCTCTAGCCATTCTATCAGATAGTCTTCTCTCTAGCCTCGATCGGACTCGGCTTTGATACCACTTGTCACGGACTAATTCTTCAAAATTGGTACATTCGGCCTTAGCACATTTTCACCCTCCGTGATTGCTAAGTCAGCGTCACTCAAACTCGAATATTTAGAACTTAGAAAGATAAATAGATACTCTTTAGAGAGAGAAACTTAGAGAGATGTTTATAAGAAAAATTGTTGGATGATTACAAATGAAAACTTTACCCCCTATATATACAAATTCTCAGTCCAAATTAACGGTCGAGATTCAACGATCTAAGGGTGGAAATTAAATCTTACCTTCTCCACTTTTCCACTATCTCCACTATCACACTCAAATATTACACACACCACACCATAATCCACCATCTTTTTCTACTAACTAAAACCTTCTACAAACTTTTAGATAATTACATTTACTTAAGTAAAAATACTAAGTAATTACGTTAATTTTATGGGGTCCGGCTACTGTTGGTCGTTTCAGACTAATATTTAGGCCGTGACACAACGTACTAAAACAATTTTGGATAAGCGTTGGACTGTTTTTCGTACATGACATCTTCCGTCACAACTTCCTTCAACGGCGAGACTCTGGTTTTTGACATCTTCGGTTTTGGTTTGAAGGGAAGAGATTCGTTGAAACACCATCGTTTTTGAGCTCAGGATTTAGTGAAGCTCAAAACTGTGTCGTTTGAGGAACACTCTTGATTAAGTGAAGCGTTTATGTTGATACTCCCCCTCAAACTTGGTGTTGATGTCCAATCTTAACGAGATGAATGTGTTGAATGGTAGATATTTGGTGAAGATGTTTGCAAGATGGAGATGATTCAAAATGTGCTTGACAATGAGAGACCCAAGTGCAACACGTTCCCTAACATAGTGATGATCAAGTTCAAAATGCTTGGTCTTGGAGTGAAACGCATGATTTACTATGAGCATGACAGCACTGAGATTATCACAATACAACTTTAGAGTGACCAGAAGAAGAATACCAAGTTCACACAGCACTTGACAAATCCAAGTAATCTCAGAGGCTGTCTTTTATAGGGTTATATATTCTGCTTCAGTTGAACTTTTGAGACTGTTGGCTGCTTTCTAGAGCTCCATGATAGTAGATTATGGCATACGAAAGTGCAGAGACCACCAATTTAGCGACTAGTATCATTGCAACCAGCTCAATTGAATCACCATAGAGTATGAGCTTCTTGTAAATGAGACTCCCATAGTCATTGTTTCTTCGATATATCTCAAGATTTGTTTGAGCATAGAATAATCAGAAACTGTAAGCTGATGCATCTTTTTTTTTTTTTGGTCGAAGCTGATGTGTCAGATTTTGTCAGGGTGAGATACTGTAGTTTGCCTGCAAGACTTCTAAAATATGTAGGGTTTGAAAAAAGTTATGACTTATCTTCTGTCTTGTTTATGTTATACCATCTTATTGATTTACATGTGTAACACAGAGGGGGCTTACGTTATGCACAAGACTCATCAACAAGCATATGGTTATCAAGTTCTTCTGTCCGTTTCAGAAGCAACATCCAATGTACATATTATATACGGTAAGACTCATTAAGTTACTACTCTCTTTGTGCTTTAAAGTGCGTTGCGCGTCCATTAATGTGGAGATCTAGCTGGTACCTTTAGAACCGGAGTTTTGCCTCTGACAGAGAACTCAGTGGTGATGTCAAGGACATCACTTGCGTGGACCAAAAAACAAAGTTCAATCTTGATATGTGTGACAGGATTACCCAATCCTGGTTCAATTACGTTGGTTTATGCTTGGTTTACTTTCTGGTTAAATAATTATGATCCTTATCTTATCTTATCTTATCTTATCTTCTGCTTAAACAATAGGTCAGTCTTCGGTCAACAAGTCATGTGACCGTTTGTTGCTGAGATCACCTTATGTATTGTGCTTTATTCTCTAAAAAAGTTATCAAAAACCCTTTTATCATCTTCTTCCTCTTTACTCTATGATTTTGTACCATTGATATCATCATATCAAGGAATCTAGTACTTGAAGGTGATTTCTATCTTTAATAATCATCTTTTAGTCTTTATTTCTCCTCTCTTAGATCTCTCGGTGAGCTTCTAGAGTGGGTTTTATCTATCAAACTCATTTCCTTTTACATTGGTATCAGAGCAACGACCTGAGAACCTACCGAGATGGTGATGGAAACGAGATTACAAACTTTTGCTGAGCAGGTGGAGGAGATGCGCTCTACCCAAGCGGAACAGAAATCTCGGAGCGAAGCTATCAAAGCTTCGGTAAAGAAGATTGAGTCGATGATGCACCAGTACTTGACTCAAGCTCCTTTAAAAGGCCCATAGATCCATGAATCCAGCTCTTCGATGATGGTTGATGTGGAGTCTCCTGACTCAGGACGACCTCCTGACCGTCCGGATCTCAGATTTATACTGAAAGGCGACCCAAACCAACCAAACAATTAGAGTACCGACGACCAGATCGACAAAGATAAGGTACCCTGGTTTCCAAACGGACTCTCTTCTAGACTCTCTAAAGTCATTTTCCCAAAATTTGATGGATCGGAGTTGAGAGAGTGGATCTACAGATGTGACCAGTTTTTCAGTCTGTATGGTACCCCTCCTGAGTCTAAGGTGAGGATGGCATGTATTCATCTAAGGGGTAAGGCTCTTCAGTGGCATCACAACTACATGACTGACCACTACGGGATTTTTTCCTTCGTGGAATGATTATGTCAGTGCGATATCAGCCAGATTCAAGGAGCTTACTGATGATCCTTTGTCAGACCTGGTGAAGCTGAAACAATAGAATGACTCAGTGGAGGATTTCTTGGAAAAGTTTGAAAGCGTCAAGACTCGGTTGTCACTACCACCAGCTCATGCACTAAGTATATTCCTGACAAATTTAAACCCACACTTGGCATTTCACACTTGCCATTTCGAAGTTAAGACAGTGATGGAAGCAGCAAGGATTGCCAAACTCCAGGAGTCTTCGTTGCTTCACGCTCCGGTTAGACAGATAAGAACTCCCGTCAATCCTAATCCGCGAAACAACAATCACCAGTATCAGAGAACCTCGAGTTCACCTGCTTTACTGTCTACTCCTGATACGGCCAAGCAAACTCAAAACAAGCTTGGTTTTACTCCGCGAGGAAACAGTGATAAATTACCTCGGAAGTATTCATACCAAGAGATGCAGGACAGGAGAGCAAAAGGGCTGTGTATGTTTTGTGATGAAGTGTATTCTCCAGGGCACAACTTGAAGCATAAAAGGGCACATATATTTGTACTGGAATGTGATGAGGAAGACGGGTTCTCTGACGATGAAGAGAGTCACACCGAGGAGATAGTAGACATTGACGCATCTCAGGGTGAAGATAAAGCTCTGGTGATATCGTTTAATGCGTTGAATGGAGCTTCGACCTTCAATTGTATGCGAGTTGTAGGACAATGTGGAAAAAAAAGCTCTACATTCTGATAGACAATGGAAGTACACATAATTTCCTTGATTTAAAAATGGCAAACGAGATATGTTGTATGTTGGAAGCCATCAAACCAATGCCTGTTACAGCAGCCAGTGGGAGCACAATGACGACCAAGTATAGATGCAGTAATTTTACTTGGAAAATGAAAGGATACACATACACCACAGAGATTCGCACCCTACCATTGGACTGTTGCGATCTCGTGCTAGGAGTACAGTGGTTGTCTATCTTGGGACCTATCCTCTGGGAATTCCTAAACCCACGGATGGAGTTCACGTTTCAAGGGAAGAAGAATGTACTACGGGGTGTGACAAAGAACGGATGTAAGGTCATCAAGGGAGGAAGCCTCAATAAGCCGATGTTACAAGAACCACAAGTCGCTTTGCTGCAGATCAGACAAGTTACAGAAGAAGATGCTCCGAGTCTAGAATCTGAAGGCCTGCTATCTCATATCTCTGCTACCGGTAACAACAGGGAAAACGACCCATCTATCTTTGCAGAGCCTAATGATCTTCTGCCATTCATGGAAGGTTTTGATCACAAGATTCCACTTGAATCCGGTGAAAACCCTGTCAGCCTTAGACTCTACGGATACTCATCTATGCAGAAGGATGTTATTGATAAAATGGTGAGAGACATGCTTGATCAGGGCATAATTCAGTGCAGCACCAGTCCTTATGCATCCCCAATTGTCCTGGTCAAGAAGAAGGATGGTAATTGGCGATTATGTGTGGATTTCAGGGGGCTCAACAAGCAGACTATCAAGGATAAATACCCGATACCATTGCTGGAGGATTTACTTGACGAGCTGGGAGGTGCAAGGTTCTTCAGCAAGCTGGATCTAAGGCCAAGCTTTCATCAGATGAGAATGTCTCATGAGGATGTGTACAAGACAACCTTCAAGATACACTCAGGGCATTACGAGTACCTTGTCATGCCTTTCGGCTTGACAAATGCTCCTTGCACATTTCAGAGTCTTATGAACCACATCTTTCAAGGGGTATCACGCAAGTTCGTCCTCGTGTTCTTTGACGACATCTTAGTCTACAACACTAGCTGGGAAGACTATTTGCAGCATTTGAGGGAAGTGTTTAACATCCTTCAGCAAGAGAAACTCTTCTTGAAACCCTCCAAATGCATCTTTGGAGCAACAGTCATTGAATATCTGGGCCATTTCATATCTGCTGAGGGTGTAAGTACTGATCCTGCAAAGATCAAGGCCGTTAAGCAGTGGCCAACCCCGAGTAACCAGAAACAACTTTGCAGTTTTCTCGGGTTGGCTAACTACTACCGGAGGTTTATCAAAGGCTACATCATCATCGCTAGACCTTTAACCATTCTCTTGAAGAAGGATGGGTTCTCTTGGAATTCTGAAGCGACAGAGGCATTTGGCAATCTAAAAACTGCCCTTATGACTACACCAGTCCTCGCCCTACCAAATTTTGAGAAGACCTTCACCGTGGAAACTGACGCCTCTAATACTGGAATTGGCGCAGTTCTCATGCAGGAGAGCCATCCGATCTGCTACATCAGTCGAGCACTGGGTCCTCGCCATCAAAGACTGTCTGTATATGAAAAATAGTTACTAGCAGTGGTTCATGCGGTTCAAACCTGGAATGCATACCTTTCCCACATATCTTTCATTATAGACAGATCAGAAGAGCCTAAAGTACCTCAATAACCACACCTTTCCAACATATGTGGCTATCTAAGCTGATGGGTTATATTTTTGAGATTCAGTACCGGTAGGGGAAGGAAAACTTTGCAGCCGATGCTCTTTCCAGGGTTTCTAGTTCTCAGCCGCTGCATATTGTCTTATCTCAGTCTCATGATGGCTTCTTCAAGTCCATTCAGAAACTATGGGAGACGGATCCTCATCTCCGAAGGGTAATTTCTGAACTCAAGGTGAATAAGTCTTCACATCCTTGTTTTAGCTTTGTGAATGGAGAGTTACGCAGAAAAGGAAAGCTAGTAGTTGGTGATGATAAGGACATTAAGCTTCACATTTTGAAATGGTTGCATGATTATGCGGTTGGGGGTCATTCAGGTAGAGACGCTACACTGCAAAGGATCAAGTCTTTGTTCTTCTGGCCGAGAATGAGTCGAGAGGTGCAGAACTACGTTAGGAACTGTTCAGTCTGTCAGAAGAATAAGAATGATCTGGCAGCTAAACCCGGCCTCCTACAACCTTTGGAGGTACCTACTAGAATTTGGGAATCGATCAGTTTAGACTTCATTGAGGGGCTGCCTCCATTTGCAAGGAAACACTGTATCCTAGTTGTGGTCGATCAACGGAAACTTCATCGCTCTATCTCACCCCTACACCGCTTTGAAAGTAGCTCAGGCCTATCTAGACAACATCTTCAGGCAGCATGGGATGCCTAAGACTGTGGTTAGTGATCGGGATCCCACTTTTCTGAGTGAAGTATGGCAGGAGCTGTTCCGTGTTCAAGGAGTCGATCTGAAACACTCGTCCGCAAACCACCCTCAGACCGACGGGCAGACATAAGCTACAAACAAAACTTTGGAAACCTATCTACGATGTATAACGGCTGAGACACCTCAGTCTTGGATCCGGTGGTTACCTCTTGCGGAGTGGTGGTACAATACAACATACCACACTGCCATCAAGAGTACACCTTACGAGGTGGTGTTTGGACAGCCTCCTCCGATTCACTTACCGTATTTACCAGGCGAGAGCTCTTCTGCCGTTGTTGACAGAAGCTTACTAAAACGGGAGGAGGTCATCACATGCTTGAATTTCATCTTCTAAGAGCACAGAACCGGATGAAGCAATCTGCTGACTCTCATCGCTCTGACCGGTCTTTTACGATTAGATATTTTGTGTACCTGAAGCTCCAACAATACCGACAACACTCCCTCAAGAACAGGCACATCCCACACAAGTTGTCTCCTCGCTTCTATGGGCCATTCAAAGTTCTTGACAAAGTTGGTTCTGTTGCTTACAAGCTGTCTCTCCCACCAGAAGCTGCTATTCACAACACTTTCCATGTAAGTCAGCTTAAACTGTGTCTGAATCCTCCCTCGTCTGATCCAAATCTACCTCAGTATTGTCTTGATCTTGGCAATACAAAAGAGCCTGAATGTATTCTGGAGAAGAAAACGGTTAAGCATCGCAACGCAGCTATAACCAAAGTTATGGTGCAGTGGAAAGGCTACCCAGCTGATCAAGCTACATGGGAGTTCTATCAAGACTTCATCGCCAAGCACCCTCACTTCGATCCTTGAGGACAAGGATATTCTGAAAGGGGGAGTAGTGTGACAGGATTACCCAATCCCGGTTCAATTACGTTGGTTTATGCTTGGTTTACTTTCTGGTTGAATAATTATGATCATTGTTTGATCTTATCTTATCTTCTGCTTAAACAATAGGTCAGTCTTCGGTCAACAGGTCATGTGACCGTTTGTTGTTGAGCTCACCTTATGTACTGTGCTTTATTCTCTGAAAAAGTTATCAAAAACCCTTTTATAATCTGCTTCCTCTCTACTCTCTGATTTTGTACCATTGCTAGCGTCATATCAAGGAATCTAGTACCTGAATGTGATTTCTAGGCATGAGCGTTCGGGTATCCGTTCGGGTTCGGTTCGGGCCTTTCGGGTTTTCGAGTCTAGGCATATAAGATCCATTCGGGTGTTTTATAATTTCGGTTCGGGTTCGGTTCGGTTCCATTCGGATTCGGTTCGGGTCCGGGTACCCATAAAATCATAAAAGAAAAATAAAATTGGTTAATTTGAACCAAAAAATTGTTAAAATGAGACAAATATTGCAAGAAATTTCGTATATTTCATTTATTTTGGGTATTTTAGCTATTTTGATCTAAAACTAACCAATATATATGAGTTTGTAATTATAGTTTTAAATAATTATGCTATGTTAAGTCTAAATATAATTAATATTTTAGATATATAATTGTAGTTCGGATATTTCGGGTACCCATTCGGTTCTCGGTTCGGGTCAGGTGCAGTTTCGGTTCTTCAGATATAGAGGTTTAGGACCCATTCTGGTATTTTGTCGGTTCGGATTCGGGTTCGATTCCTCTTTTTCAGTTCGGGTTCGGTTTGGTATTTCGATTCCAGGTTTTTTGCCCAGCCCTAGTGATTTCTCTCTTTAATAATTATCTTTTAGATCTCTCGGTGAGCTCATAGTGGGTTTTATCTATCAAACTCATTTCCTTTTACAATATGCTCGAGGCTAGTGAAAAATCCCTGGAGGCCTTGGGTTTTGGGTACGAGATGTCAAGATATCGACCATAAAGCTTATGCACTAATCCAGACCTTACAGCAAATCGCTTTTGGCCAAATCTTGAAATTGTAACAGGATTTCGAGTCATGATATCCTTGGCCTTGCTCTATATATACATGCGCATGTATTAGAAGACTATACAGCGAATGTTTTTTTTCTTCTTATGTTGAGAAAGAAAATGAATTAGACAAAGGAAACGAACAACAAAATCTCTCTCTCTTCTTCTACATAAAGTAGCTCAAGGACGTCTTCTTCCTTGATCCGCCTTCTCCATACAGCTCGTTCCATTGCTGAAGCTCGTTCATGTTCGATGACTCTGTCGACACACTCGCACATACCTATACATGCATGTATGTATTTGATCATCATTTAGTCCCATTTTCGATCCATATAACCAATTGGTTTTCTTTTTCTGACATACCTGTTCATGGGCAGCCTTGAAATCTGCCATTGTCAGTGGACGAATGTCTGTGCAGCTATACAATGGAGGCGTTGGACGCTTTTCAGCCTCAGCTGCAGTTTTTTCCTGGAGTAAAACACAACAGTCAGTATTAAAAAAAAGAAGGATGAGTTCATTTCCAAGCAATGCATCAAGTTGGAAACCAAACCTTCTTTTCTTTCTCCAGTATTTCTCGAATTGGAAGATGTGCCGCAGTTACGCAAAGATTCTGCAACCAAATGAGAGAATGTGAGCTTTTTACAAAGCAAGGAGATTGAGATCAAAGGATAGATATGTGAGAGAGAGAGACCTTTAAGTCACTTCCTGAGTAGCCATCTGTCATATTTGCAATCGCTTCTAAATCAACGTCTGGTCCTATTTCTTCTTTAGCTAGAATAACGCTCAAAATCTTTGCTCTGTTCGTCGCATCTGGAAGATTAACCATCAATCTGCATACAAGCATGCATCAGAGGCTTAGCAATGGTTACCACATGAGAAATATTGTTCATAAGAGACCGAATGGTTAGCTTTACCTTCGGGGAAGCCGTCTAATTACTGCTTCGTCGAGGTCAAATGGTCTGTTGGTCGCAGCGAGTACCAGAACTCGTTCTCTATCTTTTGTTCGTAAACCGTCCCAGTTTATCATGAACTCGTTCTTCATCTTACGCATAGCTTCATGTTCCCCTGGATTTTCACGTCTTCCTAACATGCTATCAACCTATATAACATTTTCTCAGTAATCATCAGATCCAGAAAGCATATACAAGAGAACGCTTTTTCAATCTCTTCCAAATACCTCATCAACAAAAATGACACTTGGAGCGATCTTGCTTGCTAAAGAGAAGACAGCTTTAACATACTTCTCTCCCTCACCAAACCACTGCAAAGCATTCATCATATTATTAGATGGTCAAGTACAATCTTTAAAAGAAAGCATAGACAAAGATTCAGATCACTGTTACCTTAGAAGTGATGCTGGACATTGAGATATTGATGAAGTTTGCGCCAGCTTCAGTTGCTACTGCCTTTGCCAGCATCGTCTTCCCGGTACCAGGAGGTCCAAACAACAGAATACCTTTCGTAGGCTGCAGTGCAGTAAAACGTAATTTATATATTTGATGTTCAGAGGAACAAACATATGTGAAAACATAAAGCGATGAAAGGTACCTTCGTAAGCTGTCCTTTGTCAAATAATTCGGGTCTCTGAAGAGGAAGCATCACCAACTCCTTCAGTGTGTCTTTCACATTCTCTAGAGCCCCAATATCATCAAACGAAACACCTATATCACTAGGGGGAATGACATCTGACAGGAGTTTTTTCTCAAATTCGTTCTCAGTAACAACATCCTGAAACAGCATAGCAAAGCAACTCTTAGATCCCAAACTTGCTAAGTAACTTCGGAGAATAGATAATATAGTTCCATAATATTACCTTGAGGGAATTCTTTAGGCTCTTGTTTTCGTTCTGAACCCCATGCAACATCTGCAGGCCATATGTAATGCTGCAACACATGCCAGTGTTATTTCTAAATCGATTACTTTAGCTACAGTATTTCAGTACATACAAGTATGCTTACCTTTCTGCTGAAATAACAAGCTTGTTGTCTTTGACTGTAGGTTCTGAACAGTTCATAAGATGGTGGCTCAAGGCCCAGCCAACCACTTTCTCAACACCTAGAAACACATACAGTAATTGGTTAGTCACCCAAGCGGTTCATCAAAGCAGAAAGAAAACAATAAAAAACGGTATGTGAAAGAGGCCCACTTTCAGGAAGAAGGCTTTGATCTTTGATGCACAAGGTTCCAAGGTCAGGGCAGTCCAGACGGTTTTTGGTGAGGACCTGTAGGCATTATTAACAAAGACATAAGCAAAAAAAATAAAAATAACAGGAACGTTTAGATAGCTCAAGGACTTGATAAGATGCTCACTCCAAGGGTGCTGGTTAGATTAGCCTGAACTTTCAAAAGCTCTGTATCACGGTCCAGTTTCTCCTTCCAGTCTAAGAGCAACGCTTCATCCTATTGTGTCTTAGGGGCTTAAGAAAGTGTGATAAAAGAAAATAACAAATGTACCCAGACAAGAACAAATGAATAAAGGTTTCAACCTGAGGTAACTGGATGGAGACTTTATTAGGAAATAACCGAGTTATTTGTTTCAGTGATTTAGGTGTTTCTTTGCTCCTATCGTGCAGTTTACCAAAACTATCCTGCAGATGATACACGAAATTACATTCAACATCTCAAAAACATACATTGCAATTTCAAAAGTGGAGAATAGTCAAAGATAAGTCAGGTCATCATACTGGGAATGCAAGATCTAGTAAAGCCGTCTGGTTGCCGCCAAACTTCGTAAACAAGAAACCTCCAGGTTGGGACTGAAAAAGAACCATCAAAACTCTAATTAACTATACAGTCTACACGGATAAAGGTAAATGACTTAAAAATGCCAAAGACAAACAGAGAAGATTAGATAAGTTTCCTACTTTCTCCTTTCGGCTGTCCAACTGTGTTTGTGAGGCCATGACAACAATATTTTCCGGTAAATTCTCGAGCTTGCTCTTCAAGGTTGCATATAAGTCACTATTCCCCACCAGAGATTTCTCAATATCTTTCAGGAACAGTATTAATGAACCTCCTTCACCCTCACTAAGTGCGACCTACGAAACCAGTCATGAGGGTTAACAATATGTACTTAAAAGGACTAAGTAGTACTCTCCCATTAATTAAGAGAGTAAAACGTACCTCAAAGATTTCATTAACGGCGAGTTTATCAGCATCATCCCCAGAAGAACCATCTAACCGAAGTGAGCTAGCTGCACACACAGAATGATATTGGTAAAATAATACATATTTTTAGTGTGTCAAAATTGGAAATAACAGCCCGACAATTACCAGCACAAAAAAAACCGTGGTCTTCTTCGCAGAGGCCACCAAGGTCATTGCCATCTGGCACAGGCTTATCGAATCTAATCCCAATTTTCGATGAACAGTTTTCTTCAAATGCAAGGATTACTTTTCCCTGGAAACCAATGGTCGGTCCCCTATAAGTAAATAGCAGGCTAAAGGTTAGAAACGAGTTTGAATACAGCAGATGAGAAGACTTAAAAAACAGTAATACCTAAGTGGTGGGCTTTGAAGAGAAGAAACTGCAGAAGAGGACGGACCTAGAAACTTTACTCGGTCACCTAAAAATGATAAAAGTCTTGTTCAATAACACATTAAAAGACTAGCACAGCAAAGAAAGTGAACAATCAGATGATAAAAACCCGCATGCCTGCTTTAAACGTGTAACTTTTAGAAGTTGCTGTTGACACTTCTTGCTTTGGTAAAGCTTGAGAACTTAATGTTGAGCCACCTGTTATATCGGCGTCAACACCTGAAGTTGTTTTTATATGCTGCAATGCTTGTGCAGCCTGAACAGCTCGTTTTGCAAGCACAGAGAGCCTTTCACGCCTAGAACCTTCTTTAGAAGATTCAGCATCCCTAGCTGGTGATGCCTGAACCCATCCAGAAACGGTAAAAAAAATTAATGACTTCACTCAAGTGACCGACCAAACCTACTAATTTTCACAGAGCTTGTTGAAAACAATGGCGAGTGGATACTGTGACAGATATAACATTTATAGTTATACCACTTAATACCCATTTGCTCAAAATGACATAAAAATGTTTTAATAAATAAAACAGCATTGGAATGCTAGAACAAGAGAAATTAAGACGAAAAGAAGATTACCCCAGGCAACAAAAGAGAGTCAACGATCATCAATTTGGCCCCAAAACTTTTCGCAAGCGCTTTTGCCAACATTTCCTGATATATCTCAGAGCCTAATAGTATTTCATATGGTAAAACTTGGTTAGAAAAAGCGGCATATCAGTCCTCCTATATACTACTACGGTAAGCTTGGCTACAGGAATGGACACATCAAAATAGTAGAAACACTTATAGTACAGCCTCATACCTGCTGGTCCAGAGAGCAAGATACGGGGACACATTGTAGGCAAGTCTGATGCATACTTTGCGAACTTGCTTCCACCCTTCATATGGACATACATCGATGCTGTCAAAACATCCTTTGTCGTAGCACTGTAAGAATTCAGAAATTGTTTTGGCTATAAATCAACAAACAATCATAATCCAAATGTATATCTAACATAATATATAGCAGCCAGACCTTAAGAAATAAGGAAAGTTCTCCAAAGAAATATCTATGTTTTGAGCATTGAGTACTCCTCCCCGCAGACTATCCTTAAACGCTTGACGTCTAGTCGATATTGTAGATGAAAGGTCAAATTCTCTAAGAAATTCTCTAACTTCCCTCCGTTCATCCAATAATTTAGAGATGCCCCTTATATCAAATGAAGAAGGTTCCCCAAGAAGGCGCAGGATTGGTCTAATTTCATGACCAGAACCAGGAGTGTTTCCGCCATCAGCTTCTTGAAAAGGATCCAATCCAGAGCCATCGGCATTCAGGTTCTCATTGGCCGTACAAGAGGTTGAAGCAGCAGTTTTCTCCACAGAAGCAATAGCAGCAAGATCATTGTTACTACCAGCATCGTTGATGTCAGTATCTGAGATGCAATCATTGCAGCTGGAAGGAACCACAGGAACCTCCGGATTTTGCTGCCTTTTGGAAGATTTAGCAATTGGTGGTAGAAGATGGAAGTTGCGGTACTTTGATAAGGATGCCAATACAGAGGCCCCATCAACAGCTGAGGAGTCTCCTGCTCTTGTCTCAGCATGAACCCCTTTCAGAGGGGCACCCCGAGCTTCACATACATTCACTGAAGAAGCTCTGTCAGGAGCAGCTAGATTTTCATCTTTGAGAGGTTGAAATATCTAAGACAATCGTTAAGAAAATTTAACAACAAAAAAATGGCAAGAACATTACGTATAAGATAAAATGAATCAATGAATTTCTAACTACTGAATTTGGTAAAAACCGTGGAATACTCCAAAAAGGATACATAAGCATGTCTCCCAGAAATGCTAAAGATCACCTCGTCACCACCCCGAAGATGAACACAGGCACTTCTCTGGTAACACTTGCCATTCACCTGAACGAGAACTCCATTCCCTGTTATCTCTAGGGATGCAACCGACGGACCTCCGTGCTGCAGAAAAACTATGTAAGCAAACGGCTTTTGTCCTTTGAGTCAATAAGAGACTTGAGTTCGAAAGAAGCCAATAAGATGTAATTACCTTAGCCTGCCTCAGTTCACACAGGGTGTTGGGCATAGATTGGTCTTTGATAGATAAATCACATCCCTTGCGTCCAACAGTATACACAGAGCCCCTCATGATACGATGAGGGTTCTGAAATTGCAGAGAAACGCATCGTGAGAGTCGGAACAAAAGTGAAAAGTATGGAAGTTTCAAACTCAAAACCAAACAACAGAGTCCTAATTGCTAAGAACTAGCGCAGGTAGTACTGTCGGAAAAAAAAAAATTAAGAAATGGACATGCAGACAACTAAACTCTTTCTGCTTGAACTGAAAGACCAAATCTTTCCTTTCAAGATTAAACGAATTGCACACTGCTGAACCCTGAAGACGCAATTAGCAGACTTGAAAACATAAAACCGATCACGATGCAACTTGACTCACCTGAGGATACTGGGAAAGTAGCTTCGCCCATGGAGCCTTAGCCCGCTTCTTCCCCGCCTTCGACTTCGCACCGTCCGCCACCACTTCACCTAAATCCACAAACACACCAAAACATTAACTCTTTTGTAGAGATAAAACCTTCATAGACACCAGAAAAGCAGCAAACCTGCGATTGTAGGTGTAGCCAAGACTTCCACTTCAGGGTTAGCGTCAGTTTCAGGAGAGTTCTCTCTCACAGGCAATTCAGTGGCAACAGCCTTCTCCACATCCATAGCTTGCGGATCAGAGGATCCGAGCTCTGGCTCTCCAGATTCCGATCCAGGATCCGAAGCCGGTCCTTGATTTTCGATCGGAGCCTCGCTCGCTGACGAAGACCCAGCCGGTTCCGCCGCCGTCTAGATTATCCAAAAAGAAAAATTAGATTCGAAATCCGGAGGAGAGAAAGAACAACAAAAAACCCAGATTCAAAATCCGGAGGCGAGAACAAAGCAACGAGAGAAAAAAAAACTCGGATGCGAAGAAAAGCAACGCACAGATTCAAGAGCAGCGGCGGCGGCATCGATCTTGACCTTAGATCGCTTGGAAGACCGTGGCGATGACGACGCTTCAGGGGATGAAGAGGAACAGAAACGCTTCGAAGCGGAAGAGCTACGTCTCGTCTCAACCATATCTCAAGATTCTCTCAGCCTCTCTTTTGCTTTCCTCCGCCTTGACTTCGCCTTGATCCAAGAAGAACCGCTTGGTTCCCGATAAAGAGAAGGAAGAGATAGGAGAAGGATAGAGGCAAAATCGAAAAGAAAAAAATCAGAGAGATTTCATGTAAATGATTACTCCCAAGGTCAATTTATAAATAAACGGCAACTTTATTGTATGTAATAATAGTATACATGTGCGTTAATTACATTACGGGTCAAATATTTTTTTTTTTAAAATGGCCGACTTATATCCACATTTTACGACAAAAATGTATAAATTAATTAATTTCCAAAAAAATCTATTTCCAGTATATACGTAAAAAATAATTTCAATTGAGAAAAAAATACTGATCTAAATTTTATTTATAATAAGGTGTCCACATCAACACTAAAATTTCAACACTAACAATTATTAATTTCGAAATATTTATTTTTTATTAAATTTGCAATACATATGAGTTTATTTAAAAAATACAAATTTATGAATAAAACTAAATTAGATGTAAATTCTTCAATGAATTCACATTTACATTTTAACAAATATGAAATTCAAATTTTAATAAATTATAAAATTAAAAGTTCTTGAAAACAAAATAAAAAGTTAATATGTTAACAAAAAAAAATTGTTAGTAAAAATATTTAAATATTAAATTTAAATGATTATAAAATGTAAAAAAATGATTACGAAAATATAAAAATCATATGAAAATGATGATTTTAAAAGATATACAATAAAGGTACAATGTCACTCAGTAAAGAAAAACTAATAATAGGACTCGTCTCCCCTAGGCGGCTGGGTTTCTCTGGTTTATGAATGCTAATAGCTCTGTTTTAGCAACTCTCTGGTTTATTTTTACTCTGTTTTAGCAGTAAACACTTTTGTATATATGCCTTAGTTTGATCATCAATAAATTTGACATTTCATCAAAAAAAAAAAAAACTAATAATATAAATAGTATAATATATATATATTAATGAGAGGAAATATGCAAAAGGTGTTAGAGCACCCACAATGGTTAAGAACCCCTAAGAAGTTCTTAACCAATAAAATATTAATATTGTGTATTTTGTTTAAGTAAAGAATTATATTTAATTTTTTAAAATTATTAAACCAAATAGATTATGACACATGGCATAAGAGTTTTTTATTAAGATCTCTAAGAGCAGGTCCATCAAGGTCTCTTAGCTGGGTTTCTTAAAAAAAAAAACAATTAAATATTGGTGGGACCCACAGGCACAATTAGTATACAGGTTCTAAAATTTCTTATTTAAGATAAAATTTCTTATTTATTGGTCCTCTTATTTATTATTTTTTTATTATTTTTTTTTCGCCAGTTTAAAAAAAAAAATTAAAAAAAAAAAGAAATTAAGACACCCACAAGCGTCTCACCGCTGTGGGTGCTCTAAGGTTCTTAAAGAAGAACTCTAAGGTTCTTAATAAGAATCTCTCATCACTCTCTCTCCTACTTTTTGTATTTTTTTATTAGTTTTATGTTAAGAACCTTTGTTAAGAACCTCTTGTTAGAGATGCTCTTAGAATTGTGTTTTTTTATTAATAACCTAAAATATTATATGTAAGAAATGACATATCATTTGCTAAAATAATTTATATATATGTTAAAGTTTTAAATAACAATTTTCTAAATTAAATGTATATCATTATATTTAACGATTATGTTAATTTTATGATTTAATAATTTTTAGTATTTTAATATTAAAGTTTAAGGCAATGCGTAAGTGTTAACATAGTTTAATATATATTTTTTTTTTGCCTGCCAAACTTTTATTATTAAACCGAAAAGTACCAAGTCATTACAGAATATGAAAAACAAATTATTACATAAGCAGATATATGCGCCATATGCTCAAGATAGTTAAATCTAAACAAGTGAATTATCAATGCTTTTAAACGAAGCCTTACTCGCAAACGGATTACTAAACCGTTACATTCCTTGCCAGAAACTGATCTTTTTATGCGAAACTTGTGCTTGGTCTTTTTTCTTCATAGACACTTTTATTTGCACATCGCATTACAAAATCCATTGATTCTATTGATTCTGAAAAGTAGACAATATGATACCAATCATTCCGTACCAATGCCATTTGAGAAATCTTTGACTTGAACTTTCTCCATATTGAACTGAAACTTGTACATTGTGCTTCCAATCCCAGATGAATGAGTTCCCGGAACCAAAGTTGAAAAGAAACCAAAAGCTCTTGTACATAAGCTTGCGAGACGACCCTAGTCCCATCTAACTTATGGTTTCGCAGTGTCACTCTTGTACGTTTCCCGTTAATCACTAAAACTTCTTCTATGACATAAATTCCAGGATCCCATACACGCCAATTTTGAGAACATGAATTTTTGGTATTGACCACAATCCACCACAAAAACCGACTAAATCCGAAACGAACTCTACGTGATAGAGAGAAAGCAGTTACCCTTTGGGACTGAGAACGCTTGAATGAAATAGAGAAACATGGCTGTATAACGTCACCGGTTCTGCTAGTACACCAACATACGTGTTGCTTGATAAAACCACAGTAAGTGTGCTGTGAAACCACTGATGTCGTAAGGATTCCACTATCGCATTCAAGATAAACACAATCATCTAATAGGTTGATAGATGTTGTAGAAGACACTCCATTTTTCACCAAAATGATTAATTTGAAGGAAAACACAGATTTAGATTTCCAATTCAGATGGAGAAGAAAGAAGATATAGATATGTGGATATATAAACATAAATAAAAACAGGGCACGGTGCCGACACTAAGACGCGTCGGCCACCGGCCAGAAACGGTGAATCGGAGAAAAGGTTCTCCCAGAAACAATTTTGTTATCGCCTCTACAGTCGCAAACGGTTAGGAAGAAGAGACGTTCTACATAGTTTAATATATAATTAGTCATTTTTCTCCATTTATGTTAACCATAATATATCATAATACACTTTTAAAATACACCATATAAAAATGGTTATATCCACATTTATTCCCTATTTAATATCACATATTTTTTTGAAAATATTAACTCTTAAAATCATAAATTAAAATAAATAATCAAATAAGCTTAAGACTAAATTTATTATTAGAAACTTCATAAGAATACTTATACATTTTATTCCAAAAAATAAAAGTAAAAACTCGTTACGCAAAACAAACAACCTGATATTTTCTATAAGTACTATATGATCTTTTAGATTAGATCAAACAAAATACTCATAGGTCAAAATATGGATGAGAGGTATTACTACATTAAAAAAGAATTAATCAAAAGAGTGGGAATATGAGAATTCACTTCAATATAGAATGATCCTTGAATCCTATTCTATCGTGTGAGACAAGCAAAACAAAAACTAAATATGATACAAGATTTGACCACGGTAGACCAGTTGATTAAGCAACGACAAAAACCTCGAATAAACAACTAATTGAGATGGTTATTGATCTTGGGAATGCAATAGTGATTCAAAGTATTCCTTTTGGTCGTCTGAATTGGCCTGATTCGAATAGATGGCACTTTCGAAAGTCTAGAAAGTATATGGTCAAATCATAGATTAGAGTTACAAATTATAGAAATAATTTATATTTTTTTATTTATTGGAGATCGATCTTATCTTGAAAAGAGATATCTATGCTGAATATTATGTTGGTAATCTTTCTTAAGAGTTATTATTTAAAAATTATATTACTTCTTATTTTTTAATCCCCATATTTTTCTATGTAGATCTTTTAGAAACAATATCAAACATCGGTCATCTTCACATGCCAAACCCAACCTGAGTTACCTACGATCACTCCTATTTCACAGATGATAAGTAAGATATGCCTCTATTTAATTTTCATCGTAATATGTTATTATTATTTTTAGAAATTTTTAATATAAGAAAATTTTCAGGGGAGACATGATAGAATGCTTTGTTTTGGGGAACGTTGCAACAAAACTCTAAAGTGGCTGGGATATTTTCGGTGGAAACCTAGTCGAATGTGTATTAATGTTTTGGAAAATCAATTACACTAACGGTATGAATATACATAATTTAATATATGTTAATAATAATAATAATTACAAATTATAATATTATTATAATTCATATATTTTATGGTTTCTAGATATTGCAACTGTTGTCAATTCAGAAGGATGCGGTGAGATATTGACCAATGGGCAAGACAATGGATTTGAGTGATCATGCAATGAAGAATGAATTCATATCTTGTCTTGCTTCTCTTTGTCAATTTAGATTTCGCAATCTCTTAATATATTAGAAAATAATTTTATATTTACCCTAAAATGGATACACATAAAAAATCAAGCAAAACGAATAAACAAAGTATCCGAGTTCAGTAAGAGATACAACACAACATGTAATCAAAATCATATTTTAAATAATACCAATAAGAGAATATGGTCTAGATTAAAAATTTAATAAAAACTAAATAAAAAATCCAACAGATCATCATATAAATTCTGAGAAAAGAACAACAAAAAAAACAATAAAAATTCTAAAGAAGAACTGCATGCAAACACAAAGTTAAGGTAATCATTTACTCTCCTCCTCGTCAAAAATCACTCTCGATTTTTTTGAACTGGAATACTTGTCATCCTCTTTCTTGATTACGACATCCCTTTTCTTATACACTGGGGTAATCGAGTTAGAAAGTGAAGCCTCTGAACTTTCAGATGAATTAGTGAGCATAAGCGGATGAGATCCATAATTCTCAGTTGAGTTCGCAACCATGAACTGAGAAAGATAAATCACAAAATATAACATAAATAATAATTATCGATTAGATCATATAAATAAACAATTAGTCAAGTTTATACCTGATCCGTTTCAGACAAAAACTGATTAACCCTCTCTTGATCAGCTCAAGCATGTGTCACAACAAACAGTTGATTCTTATTCTTTCTATTGTCCTTAGACATTGTGATTTTGAATAAAACCTTTTTACCGATCAAATCGCTAAGGTGTTGTGGTAAAACTACTGAATCTTCAAACTATAATCATCATTTAAAACAAATAAACGATTATATGTACTTATAAAACAAACTGATACATAATATGCAAAAAATAATTTGTAAACATATTCCTCATTAAATTTTCTAACCACAACATTTGCAATGAGACACATAAGTTTTTTAACGGGCCGATCAAACATGAAAAACTTAATTTCCGTTTCACAATTTTCTTTAACTCGAAGAAGAATAAAGTACCTATACAATTTGATTTGAGAAAAATTGATATTAATATTTAATATTGTCTATACATATATACCAATTAACAAAATTTAATGTTTGTATTATATCTTGCATTAATGTTTGTAACAATTTCGTTACATGTTGTACAATCAAACTCAACTGATTTTCCATCATCATCATCATTACTTGCATCGTACACTTTCTTGTTGCATACATCACGTGCAGGGTAGTACCAACTTTGACTCAATGGTGGCACATGTAATGCATTTTCCATGCTTCATCAATTAGAACGAATTGACAAATCAATAAATAATAAGGTTTGTGATTTTTTAAATAAGAAGTCTTAGAAAAAGTTTACTTACGTCGTAATCAACTACAATCTCAGATATTGTAAGTTTATTGTTCTTTTTGGCAAAAAAATCATCATACAACGTCGTATTCGATCCAAGTGAAAGTTGATTGGATTCACCATTTATAATCATAAGATTATTCGATGGTAATCTTAAACAAAAAATCAAACATTTTAGTTAGAATTGTAAACATATATTCACATTAAGATATTTTTAAAATAAAACTCTTACCTCTTACGAAACTTGTTGACGTAAGAAGTTTTTGGATTTAGCAGAACTTTGGTTGAATTAAACCCACTGGATATGGATCATTCATCTTCCTTTAAAAAAAAGAGATGATTAGTATATCAAATTATTTAGATTTAAATAGATAAATGTAAATGTTAAACCACAAAGAATTGGCCTTGACAAGATTTGTAGCTTGAAAACCTAATGACAAAGATGATTTCACATCTTTCATTATTTGCATTAAAATCGAACACTTGTTGAGCATATTCACCCTACAGTGTACACTTTAAACGCAAATCTCTGCAAATCAATGAATAACATTATATGAATAAAAATTAAACTAAAAATAATATAAAACATAATATATGTACATTTAGGAATCGTTTTCAGCTCAAGGTTTATTTTTTTTTGTGTCCATTCAATTTTGTTTCTTGACATTATCTAGCGAAGACAAAACAACGATTTGACCAATCACGTCTACAAACAATTGTACTGAAACTAATATATCGATAGAGACATAAAACTTATATTTTAAATCAGAAGGTTACAGATAACAAACAGATCAAGACATTTTCTCAAAATTCCCAACAAGAATATCATCAAAACCAACAAAATACTTCTCTTCCACTTCTTCAGGAAAGTCCTCACATAATGTTATTTTGGTTTGATTTGTAAGCGTCATTTTAAAAGGCATAGGATTAGTCTTATATTCATTTGCATATGTGACACATCCATATCATTCAATACAAATTCCCTCATCTTCAAACAACGTTTGACCAAATTTCATTGTCATGTTCTAATCGAGAGTTGCATGTATTCTTGTACCTTAATTATCGAGGTATTAAAAACTAATGTTAGTATATCATATATATACGAATATAAATGTGTTATTATTTCTAAATGTTCAATCGTTACAAAACTGTCGATGTTTAGAATCAGATTTTATTAATTAAGAATAATACCTCAGAGTCAACTAAAACCATCTCAATCGCTTTCAAAACATTGAAAAAAACACCCTCCATAAACTAAGTATCTTCACATTAGTCTTGTATTTCTCCAATGAAGCGGGGACAATTTCTTTAATGGTAACTTATTTTGGTTTTTTTTTGCTAAAGATCAACATTTTTGCTATTAAACCGTATAAAATGTTTCAATAGTAATCTTGTATACTGAAAAAATCTTCCTATATATATATAAGTTTAGAAGTAGGTTTAAAAGAATCGTGTGTCGAGTAAACCATTTTTGTTTGTTAAAGTTAAGGTTATAAATAATATTTGGAAAACGTCATATATTTTATATTTTTAAGATATTCTTAGTTAAGTTTGTAAACTACAATTGTTATATTAAGTAAGGATATGTACAATACATTTTTTTTTTCTGAATGTAGAATATTCTCTTACTTTGTGAACAACATTTCTATTTTAAACATGGAAATCTAAATTACTGTTCAGATTTTATTATGTACATTTATAGGTATATATGTTTTTTATTAATATATTAAAATTATATAAAATCTATGGTAATAATCTGATATTTAAGATTTTTCGAATAAATTTAGTTCTAAATCTGTAAACTACAATTATTATCTCATTAATAAGCTAACAAACATATATTCTCTTAGATTGAATTATGATATTGTGTTTAACAATAAACTTACTCGAAATGTAAAATATTCTTTAACTATTTCAAATTTATTCATCTTGTATATATATTGACATATCAATCATTTGTTAAGATATTCATAAGTTTTTGAAACTTATTTATGGATTAAACTCGAAATTATAATAAAGTTGTTTAAGTTGCAATACTATACTACAAATTTTAAATTAGAAATTAACAATTATCTTCGCATAACATTAAAATCGAAACAAAACGGTTATAAATCATTACAATGGTCTTCAAAAATTTGAGCTTAAAGTAATACGTGGGTATTGAAAGTTAGAAGATGAAAGGTTCCATAAGATTTTCTTTAGGGTATTGCTCAGAAACTGGATTTGAAAATATGCAAAAAGAGAAATACATGTATTACTCCTCAATGTATAAAATCAAGATCTATAGATGAATTCAATGTTTTATGAACACAACATGTTGAGGAATTCAACAAAGTCAGGATTGTTAGTTTGATCATAGACAATCGTTGAAAGCTCTTCGTCTCCTTTAAGCCAAGTAAAACCTAAGTTAATACAATCAAAAACAAACTTCATAAACATTTTATAGAATGCAGAAATTTTTATACGAATCAATCATAAACCAAAACATTTAATACACAATACAATAATTTATATATTAACTCACACACAAAATTTAAATGCTTACCTATGTTAACGAAGAAACATCTAAGAATCACAAAGACATGTCTTTCCGCGTCATTCGAAAACATTTTAATTAATGCCTCACCATCTTTCTTAATGAATAACACTGAACACTCCAGAAGCTAGTTAAAAAGAAATGGTTAACTATTATTAGAGACAAACAACAACAAAAGCTCGATCAAAATATAGGATTAAGATCGGCTCACTTTATGCTGCGAATGGCAAACTGCAACTTTGTCCCTGCCCAATAGTCTTGGAGCTTTCCAACATGGGTTACAACACCAACAACATTTATACAGTGAAAAATATCAATTAGAAAACACATGTAAATAACATGATTATTATAATTTCAAGCACAATATTGACGTTTTGAGTTACCTTTAGGATACATATCATAAACCCTCATATCTAAGATATCTTAAATCGATGTGTAAACAATAACACGAACATCAGGAATACCATGATAAATCTCACACAGAAAAGTGTATTTGATGTCAAAACCAACTTGAAGTTGTGAGGAGTCAAGGACATATATTGTGGTAAAAGAACTACTTGAGAATTTGTAAGGTTAAACCAACGACCCTCCAACCAAGTTGAAAACTGAAAAAATTTCAACATCAGAAGCATGACGACGCCCTCTATCTTGATACCTTAAATCCCAAACATTACTCGCTCAATAAAACATGCAAGAATAAAAAGATAAGAAACGAAAATGGAAAGAGATATTACCTATTCATCGACTAAAATCATTGACATTTTAGGATATCCAACGAAAGAAGCACACAATCATATACGAAGGATTCAAAAGAAATGAGACATTGTTGTTGATCTCAGAAAGTCTTTGGATTACCAGAAGAGACATGGTTGATTCTCGCTGGTTATTTTGAAAAAAATCTAGAAATAAAGTTCTTTTCAGTAAACAGTAAAATATGAATCGTCTAAGGCATGTATCTTTATAGATTCTAAAAGTTATTAGCAAAAGTTGTAAAGATAAAAAAAACAACTATTGGTTTGGTAAATATGTTTGAGACTTAGTCGCCGTAGATTTTATTATTATTATAAATTAATAATAAGAAATAATTACCTATTCGTTTCAAGTTGGTATGAAACAAATCTGCAAACCTTTATTTGGAATATTGGGACTAATCGGCAAATCAGACGTATTGGCAAAGTCATAGTTATCGTACTTTCTCAGGACTATCATGAGTAAACCTTATACGGTAATCAAAAGAGTATTTACCAAATATATTGTTTACCACCAAATCCACGTGTATAGTAACAAACAACACTTATTCGGACTATAGGCTCATCAGGACAACTGTGACATGTGATATGAACTAACAACGTCTTGGCAATAACCATCAATTAGACTTTTATAACTCAACTATAAACTCACACTCCTTTTTATAGAAATTCTCAAACGTTTTTTAGTTCACCTCATATCATTAAACCTTAGCTTTGTGATAATCGGCAAATCAGACGTATTGGCAAAAGTCATAATTATCGTACTTTATCGGGACTATCGAGACTAAACCTTATACAGTAATCAAAAGAGTATTTACTAAATAGATTGTTTACCACCAAATCCACGTCTATAGTAACAAACAACACTTTTTCGGACTATAGGCTCATCAGGACAACCGTGACATGTGATATGAACTAACAACGTCTTGGCAACAACCATCAATCGGACTTTTAGAACTCAACTATAAACTCACACTCCTTTTTATAGAAATTCTCAAACGTTTGTTAGTTCACCTCACATCATTAAACCTTAGCTTTGTGATAACCGAGCTTCTTCATTCATGCGCCCAAACGAATAAAACAGAATTAATAACAAAAACATAGAAATCCATATAAATCGATAAGAAGAAGAAAGTAATAGAAACGATAACATATCATTTGATAAAACTTTTAATGATCTGGAAGAAGACTGCCATAACCAATGAGAAAACAAAAATAGAGAAATCTTCTTGAAAATACGGAAGATGCAATCGATTATGTTTATATTCCACCAAATTCACCTTGTATAGGATTTTACAAACATCTCTCAAAAGATTGGTATATGCCATAGAATATTTTTTTTTCAAATTCGAACTAATAAAACATTGAAAAATATATTGTGATTTTTTTTCAAGAAAGTGAATTAATTAATTGAATAAAAATCGACTTGGCATTCACGTAAATAAGTTTAACTCCAAACCCTTAAGTTATTTTTGGTTTTGCCATGTCATCATTCCACATCATCATTATTCTCCTCTAGAACTTTCTCGTGTTGACACATCAGATTTCGTTCAAAATTACTTCTCATATATATATATATATATATATATATCAATACTATTAAAAATGGAGTATTTTAAAGACTAACATTTACTTCATGTGTTTATTACCAACTATGTCATTGTAATTAATGAGTATTTTAATTATATTATAGGGTTATTTTTGGGGTTAATATATTTAGACTATGTATAGATCATACTAAATATTTTCTAATTAATGATTTTATTCTAGAACATATTCATAATATCTTAATATCTTATTTTTAAATATAAAAATATCATATTTTTAAATATAAAAATATATTTATACCCTAATAATAAAATTTTATAAAAAATACTTTATTCAATTTCTCAAAAAAATAATTCTTAATTTGGAATTTATAAATAAAATTTATTATAAAATAATGATAATTGTATTTTAATCTAAACATTCTATAATTTATAAAAAATTTTAAAAGTATATGCATAATATCCTTTAATATATTCTTTCTTTTTAAATATAAATATATATTTTAAATTTATTGATTTTTTTCAAGAAAAATAATTACTAAATTCTTATTTATTATTAAATTTTATTAAAAATAATTTTAGTTACATTTTGATCCATAAAATAAACAAGAATATTTTCATATTTAGACAATTATAAAATGGATTGGAAATAGATTAACCATTTCCAATTATCTATGCTATTAAAAGCAAATTATCAATTTCTTATATTTAATAAAAGCATTAAGATATTAAATATTCGTAGTATTTAAATATATGATGAGTTAGATTACGAATGATCTTTCTATGCTCGCATTTTTAATAGATTGTTTTATCAACTTTTTAAAATATTTACTACTATAACATGAATTTAAATATAGATTAATTTATTTAGATTATAAAAGATTTAAAAATATTTATTTTAAAGACAAGTTAAAAAGATGAATTAATCCGTTATAATTATAAGAACATTAAAACGAACTTAAATCAATCTAAAAATGTTAATAACCATATTATCATATTTTAAATTAAATTGATTTAACTATTTCTAATCCAATTAAAAAACATATAAGATATGTACTATATATATTTAAAATTTTATATTAGATATAAAATTTTAAATATAAATTAAATTGGATGAAAATTAATTCCTCAATTAATATCAAGTATTTTGATATCTCTCCAATCTTATCAACTATCAAAGTTTATTTCATTGTGTGATGGATTTGCCAAAGCAAGGCGTTCGCAATTACATAAGTGAGGCAGATGGTAATGGTTACCATGTGAAACAAGATTGGTTTACTTGACTGAACTATAAAAATGGTTTTGGGCTTAGAGGCATAGGTTGGATAAGATAAGATGTCATCTAACTACCAAGAGTTATATTTGATATAATTAACCAGGTGTTGTTTACCTAAATAACTAGAAATTCGGGGGTTGAGCTAAAGCTCACTTGAATTCTCGTGAAATATGGATCTTGGTTCATTTTATTCAATTTGAGGAAATTGTCATTTGAATATAATGTGAGTTTTATTAATTGTTAAGATTTCTCTTAATTCTGAACATTATATTAACATTTGCTATTATTTAATATCCATCACTGTTAACTTCTCACAACTCGTTCTCATTGAGATCCATCCTTGAGAAGGATAAACTCAATGGATCGTATTTCCTCGAATGGTATCGAAACTTGAGAATTGTTCTCAAGTAGGAGAAAAAGACCATGTCCTTGAAAAGGTTCTTCCTGGAAAACCTAAGACCAATACTCAGCATGCAGAGAGAAAAGCTTATAACAAGCATGTCAATGATAGGGTCGATATGTGTTATCTTATGTTGGTTACCATGAACTTAGACTTGCAGAAGCAATACGAGAACATGGATTCGCCAATTGACATGATCACTAGCCTGAAAGGAATGTTTCAGGAGCAATCACGAACTGAGAGATACCAGACAGTTAAGACTCGCATTGAGTGCAAGCTACTGAAAGACGATCCAATTAGCCCACATGTCATTAAGATGATGGGTTATATTGATAACCTGGCAAAAATGGATTGTCCTATCAGCCAATAGTTGGCTACTGACCTCATCTTGTAGTCATTGCCGTCAGGCTATGATCAGTTTGTTATAAACTACAACATGAACAACTTGAAAAGACTTTGACTGAGCTCCATAGGATGCTCAAAACCGTTGAACCCAACATCAAGAAGGACACCCCAAATGTCCTTATGGAACAAAAGGGTAAAAATTTATGAAACATGGTAAGAACAAGGGTGATGGCAAGACGAGCTCGATTGTAAATCCAAGCGAGTCTAACCATGCCCTTAAGTTCAAATCTGGTCCTTCTAAAGATGATAAGTGCCATTACTGTAATGGTTATGGGCATTGGAAAAGAAACTACAATAAACTCTTGGAAGATCTGAAAAAAGAAGAAGAAGAAGACTTCCGAGACTTCATCTTCATGTATTTATGTTATAGAAGTAAATGTTACTACATTTGGTTCTACTTCTTTGGTATTTGATACCGGCTGTGGTGCTCATATTTGTACAAATATGCAGGGCCTAGACAACAATTTTGAAGAAAGGACAAGTGGACCTGCGCGTTGGAAATGGAGCAAGAGTTGCTGCATTAGCCGTACAAACATTTAATTTGTCTTTACCTTCTGGCATGGTTTTAGAACTTAAGAACTGCTACTATGTACATGCTATAAGTAGAAATATTATTTCTATCCCTTGTTTGGATTTGGAAGGATATCAGTTTTCAATTAAAAAAAAGTGTTGTTTATTTAACTATGACGATATCTTTTATGTTAGTGGTCCATTAGAGAATGTACTTTATGTTCTAAATCGAAGTATGCCTATCTATAACATTGTTGTTTGGGCCACATAAAAGAGAAGCGCATTCAAAAGCTTCATAGTGATGGATTTTTTGAACTCATTTGATTATG
This sequence comes from Orychophragmus violaceus, assembly GCA_030180135.1. Classification (NCBI taxonomy): domain Eukaryota; kingdom Viridiplantae; phylum Streptophyta; class Magnoliopsida; order Brassicales; family Brassicaceae; genus Orychophragmus; species Orychophragmus violaceus. Next base: position 92,386,922 of record CM058237.1, on the reverse strand, counting down.
AATCATATGAAAAATGTGAATACTATTTATTAGGAAAAATGATTAAGACTCCTCTTACTGGACACACTGAAAGAGTGATAGGGGCAGGTTTTAATCATATTCTACTGCAAGTGCACAGTTAAGTGATTGTAGTATATAGGGTATCGAATCCACTGAGACTCTGGTCTCGATAGATAAGGAACCGTAGGAATTAATACTAAGAAGAAAGCAATTTGTAGTAAACTAAATAGCAAAGCAGAATAGTAAATCAATAGCAGGTTTGGTTATGAAAGCAGTTAATTAAAGGCACTAAGTCTAGGGTATTCTCAGGAAATCAGACAAGCAGACAAGTTAATCAGTCAGGATCTAACTAACACAGTTCTAGAACTCAAATCACGAAATTAGAATTAACCAAATCTCTTTGCGAAAATCCTCTAAGTCTAAGTGCAGTAATCCAAATCTCTTTGCAATTACTAACAGATTAAACCAGCATTAATTTCAAGCTCGATATGTTCACAATTAAACTAAGCCAAATCTCTTTGCGAATAATTTAATTGCTCAACCTAAATAGTTCAGATTCTAAACCACACTCTCGTGTCGTATTTAGCAACCTAGGATCTAGATTCTAATTGATCAGGTTAGAACTAGCTTTAAGCACAATTTAGATCGAAGGAAATTCTAATCATATGAATCCTTAACTGAATTAAACAAGTCTAGCAAGTCATGAAATCTTTAATGAGAAACCCTAAACCTAACTATGAATCTACTCAGACATGATTAATGAAACAGAAATCATAGAAATAATAGAAATCATAAAAGAGATTAAATAAATAAAGGGGTTCGAAATCTTCTCCAAAATAAAGTGAAGTACATGATCATATCAGCCCCAATAGCTCTAAAAACTCTCTGCTCTTAATTATGAAAGCGTAACTAAAATAAACACCAAAATCCTAATTATATAGGCTTAATCTCGGCTGGGGCTTCTTTGTAAATTCTGAAAACTTCTGGGCCAAAGTGCAAAATCTTCAATCTTTAATAAACCGCCGCGTCGGCCCATCTCGCTAGTGTGTCGATCGACACCAAAGGTGTGTCGATCGATGCATGATCTCAAAATCGGACAATGAGCTTAATCTCTCGGCCAATCACTCCAAAAATCCCCAAAATGCTCCAATATCTCCAATTCCGCTCCAAACCTGATTAAACCTGTAAAAGACTCTAAAAGAACACAAAAGACACTAAAAACACAACTATATCATGGCATAAAACCGGTAAAAACCATGATATATCAAAGAGCTAAAGACTTATTGGAACTTATACATACTGATGTATGTAGACCAATGAGCATAAATGCTAGAGGAAACTACCAGTACTTCATCACATTTACTGACAACTTCAGTAGATATGGCTATGTTTATCTAATGAAACATAAGTCTGAATCTTTTGAAAAGTTCAAAGAATTTCAGAACGAAGTACAAAATCAGCTTGGCAAGACAATCAAAGCTCGTCGATCAGATCAAGGTGGTGAATATTTGAGTCAAGTTTTCGATGATCATCTGAGAGAATGTGGAATTGTTTCACAACTCACTCTTGCAGGAACACCACAGTTGAATGGTGTTTTCGAAAGGAGAAATTGAAATTTATTAGATATGTTTCGATGAATGATGAGTCATGCAGATCTTCCATTACCCTTTTGGGGATACGTCCTAGAAATGTCTGCGTTTATGCTAAACATATGTCCATCAAAATCAGTTGAGAAGACACCATATGAGATATGACTTGAAATTTTCCTTTGTCTTTTCTGAAAATTTGAGGATGTGATGCTTATGTTAAACGTGACAAGGCCTATCCCGGCCATAGGGCCGGAACGGATTGCCACTACTTAACCATTTCAACTTGAGGTTCGTTTGTGAACCTCAAGCCCATTATTTCTATACTTAAACGATTTCCTTCACATTTATTCATTCCATTCGATTTATATAGACTAAGGTATTTCATATAAGGCAAATAGACATTTTATTAATAAGTAAAAGGTACCAAATACAAATGTGGTTTCAATCGCATTATGCTAAGTATTCGGTCCTAAAACAATGTCTACCAAACTAAACACCACTCGCCCCAAGTCTTGTCCGCGCCTAGGTTCGATCATCATCATGATCACCTGAAAGTCAAAACATGTTCATGAGATTTCCATAATCAATTCATATTCGTTTTCATGCAACCTAGCAATTAACATTTCTATATGATCCCATGAACTTTATATTATACAATCAATCCTAGCATTTCTATATTTCCATTCTTATAAGTCGCTTGGTCCATACATGTTCATAAACCGCGACTGCAACTTGGCCCACGGTGGTGAGCGTGCGTCCGCGGTAAGCCCGAAAGGTCATATGCGCATGTACCGAAGGTGTTGATCGCACGCGGGTTTATGGCCGGACGAGCGCTGGCGCGTATGCATGACCGCATGGTCGTAGCGCATGTTCGTGTCGATTGTACCGCATAATCTCACGCTTGACCTTACGGTCGCGTGAACTTATCGTAGCGGATGTATCGTCGGGACAGCGACGATCCTTACGGTCGCGATACACGTCCGCGAGCGACTGTACCGAGCCCGTCATGCATTCGGTCGTGGTCAAGTTGCATATCCGCGAACGGATGCAACTGTTCGTATGGACAGACGCGATCGTTCCGTGGACGGTTGCGATCGGTCCTTGCGTCCATTCGATCGACCACGGACCTAAGTCCACACGCGACCATCCTTAGACGGTTCGCGATAGGCGTACATGGCTTAGGTCCGATTGACGAGCGGTTTGCTTAGCGATCCGACGAACACTTCCCGGTTCATTCACACACTGGCCGATCGCGTCTTGGCTTCTCGGTTCTCGGCCAACCGTCCACTTGACGTGCCGTTAAACCGTTCGAGGCGACCGCGATCCTTGGGCCATGCATGCTCGGTTTCGCTTGCATCCGATCGAGAATCATAACCACGACCAAGGCCTTAAGGCCGGTCGTGCATAAGGATTCTAGCGCTTAATATAAAGAAGAAAAGAGAGAAATCCGGCCTAAGTACAACCGGTCATGGGCCTTTACGGGTTGGCCAAGGCCGCGATGAGTAGACTCGGATTCTAACCTTAGATGTGGTCGTGGCTTTGCCATGAGTTGTGGACGCATCACCAGCCATCCTTGCACTCTTCTCAGTCGCTTATTCCACCACCAAATCCTTCTTCAAACCGCCGGCCTTCTCTCTCAAGATTCCGGCTTCTCCTTCTCTCTAAAACTCTCTTAAACTCTCGGTTTATTGGCTTGTGCCTTTGGAGAATTTGTGGGTGTTTTTCCCTCTATGGTCGTGCGCAAAAATGGCTTGGGAATGGGCTATTTATAAGCCCTTGTTGATCGCCAACCACCCTTAGCGAATGGGCACAAGTTGGAGGCCGAATGGGTGTGACCCCTCTTGGTGTCCATTCGCTTGGTAACCACCATGGTCAGCTAGTGACACTAGCTGACCATCTGACCCAAGAGCTTAACACTCCGGCCAGCTGATTTGAGCTGGTTGCCAGCTGACCTAGCTGGCCAGCAGGACTGTTCAGCTCAGCTGAGCTGACTTCTTCACTTCACTCTTGGCTGAGCTCCTTCCAGCTGAGTCTCAGCTCTAAAATGCCTATGGGACACTTGGTTTAGTCTCTTCGGACTTCCCGTTCATGTTTTCTGGTCCCATGGCCGTCCCGTCTTCCTTAGGCCGGTTGGGGGATACCACAAGTCTCCCCCCCTTGAAATGGATTCGTCCCCGAATCCGCGTCAAGGTTTTTGTACCACTCTGGATAGTCGGCCTTCATTCGATTCTCGGTTTCCCAAGTAATCTCCTTGATCCCATTGTGGATCCATTCCACTTTGACCATTTGCACCACTTTCTTTCGGGTTGCTTTTTCCATCCTATCTAGGATTCAGAGTGGTCGGATTTCGATGGTCAAGTTTGGCCTAAGTTCCCTTGGAATCTCAGGTTCAACTATGTCTTGATCCCCTAAGCATTTGCGCAACTGTGAGACATGGAATACGTTGTGAAACGCGTACATCTCACTTGGCAAATCCAACTTATAGGCAACCGCTCCAACCCGTTCAATGATACGGAACGGTCCCAAATATCTGGGATCAAGCTTACCACGCTTGGAAACCCTAGCCCGACCCTTGAAAGTGATCATCTTCAAGTAGACTTGGTCGCCTACTTGGAACTCAAGGTCCTTCCTTCTTCTGTCTGCATAGCTCTTTTGACGGTCTTGAGCTTCCTTCATTTTAGCCTTGAGGAAACGAATTCGTTCCGTTGTTTCCTCTATTATGTCTGGTCCAACTATGCTTGACTCTCCCACCTCGGTCCAGCATAATGGAGTTCGACAAGGCTGCCCATACAAAGCCTCATAAGGCGACATTCCGATGCTTGTGTGATAACTGTTGTTATACGCAAACTCGGTCAAGGGCAAGAACTTCTCCCATGAGTCGCCCCACTCGAGAACACACGCCCTCAGCATGTCCTCTAGGGTTTGTATGGTCCTTTCTGATTGACCGTCAGTCTGGGGATGGTAAGCCGTACTCATGTTCACTCTCGTTCCCAGGGCCTTTGGAAGGCTTGCCAGAAATATGAAGTAAACCGGCCGTCCCTGTCTGAAACTATACTTGATGGAATCCCATGAAGCCTCACGATTTCATCAATGTATGTCTCAGCCAGTTTCCCCACTCCGTCCGTCTTCTTGATGGCCAAGAAGTGGGCGGATTTGGTGAGTCTATCTACCACAACCCAGATGGTATCTCGCCTGTTCCGGTCGTAGGTAAACCAGTTACAAAGTCCATAGCTATGTTATCCCACTTCCATTCTGGAATGGGAAGACTTTGTAACAATCCACTCGGGACTTGGCGTTCAGCCTTGATGAGCTGACAGGTTGAGCACTTGGCCACCCAGTCGGCTACATCACGCTTCATCCCGACCCAATGATAGTACCGTTTGAGATAAGGTACATCTTGGTTTGACCGGGGTGAATTGAGAACTTAGACTGATGAGCCTCTCGTAAGATGGCTTCCTTCAGTTCCCACACGTTTGGCACACAGACTCGGCCATTTACCACAATCGTTCCATTGTTGGAGATTTGGTATTCCGTGTGGTTGTTCTCAGCGGCTTTCACCAACTCCTCATCATCCTTCTGAGCTAGCCGGACCTTAGTCAGAATATCTGCTTGGTCCGCTGCCCCTAAGCCAATTGGCTCCTCTCCCATGGCCAATGCATTGAGACGCAAGGAACGGACCATTCCGACCAAGGTCTCTGCATCCCGTCCAATAGCCACCTCGGTCCTTTTCCTACTTAAGGCGTCGGCCACGAGGTTGGCTTTCCCTGGATGGTAAGTAATGTCCAGATCGTAATCGGCCACTAGTTCCATCCATCTTCTTTGACGAAGGTTGAGCTCAGGTTGGGTGAACACATACTTCAGGCTCTTATGGTCCGTAAATAGTTGCACTTTTGCTTCGTAGAGATAAGATCTCCAGATCTTAAGTGCAAAAACTACTGCAGCCATCTCAAGGTCATGAGTGGGATAGTTCCCCTCATGTTTCCTTAATTGCCTTGAAGCATATGCAATCACTTTCCCTTCTTGCATCAACACACATCCCAACCCGTTGATTGACGCATCCGTGTATACCACGTAAAGCACATCATCTTGGGGTTGAGTTAGGACTGGCGCCTTAGTCAACATCTTCTTGAGTTCCGTGAAACTCTTCTCCGCGGCCTCAGTCCACTCAAACTTCACGTTTTTCCCGGTCAGCTTCGTCATGGCCTTGACCATACTCGCGAACCCTTGGAAAAATGCCTGTAATAGCCGGCCAGACCCAGGAAGCTTCGGACCTCAGTCGCGTTCCTTAGCCTTGGCCATTCCTCAATTGACCGGATCTTCTCCGGATCAACTGCCACCCTTTCCGCCGACACAATGTGTCCTAGGAAGCCAATCCGCTCTTGCCAGAAGCTACATTTACTTAGCTTGGCATAGAGCTTCTGTTCCCGCAATTTCTCCAACACGATCCTAAGATGTTCTCGATGTTCCTTAGGGTTCTTGGAGTAAACAAGGATGTCATCAATGAATATGATGACAAAACTGTCTAACCATTCCCGAAAGACACCGTTCATCATCTTCATGAACGCGGCTGGTGCATTTGTCAGACCAAACGGCATGACCACAAACTCGTAGTGTCCATACCGAGTCCTAAACGCAGTCTTCCTCACGTCCTCTGGTGCTATCGGGATTTGGTGGTATCCCGAAGCGAGGTCGATCTTGGAGAATACGGTAGAACCCTTGAGTTGGTCCAACAACTCGTCTATCCAAGGCAATGGGTATCTGTTCTTGACAGTGACCCGGTTGATGCCTCAGTAGTCTATGCACAAGCGAAGGCTTCCGTCCTTCTTCTTGACGAATAAGACAGGCGCCCCCCAAGGAGAACTGCTCGGCCTAATAAAGCCTTTGTCCAGCAGTTCCTCCAACTGCTTCTTCAACTCAGCCATCTCGGCTGGGGCCATTCTGTAAGGCGCTTTAGACAAGGGTTTTGTTCCGGGTTCAAGTTCAATGATGAACGGATCAGACCGGTCAGGCGGTAAGCCTTCTAATGGTCTAAACACGTCCTCAAAGTCCTTAACCACTGGGATCTCCCCGATCTTAGCCTCTGGCCCAACTTCCTTGATCGTGATGGTGGCCAAGTATGCTTCACATCCTTTGGCCAACATCTTTTCCGCTTGGATAGCAGAGACGACCAAGCTTCCCGAGGTTGGCCGTATTCCTTGGAACACTACCTTGCCCTCGGGTTTCTCGAATTTCACCCTTCCCCGGTGACATTCAATGGTGGCTCGGTTTTGGCCGAGCCAGTCCATACCCAATATCACTTCATGATGCTTGAGTTGGACCACCACTAGATCAGCCGGCATGTTCACGCCTCCAATGGAGACAGGCACATCTCGGACTAACCCTAGCATAGGCATCACTTGCCCACCGGCGGCATTCACAATACCTTGGCCGGCCACTTGTTCACTTTGGAACAAGCCTTTTCCAATCATCCCGGGACTCACAAAGCTATGTGTAGCCCCGGAATCAAACAAGGTCAGTGTCTCTACACCGCCTATCAAAACGGTCCCTACACATTTCCCTCAAATGTATAAGCGCATCCCGCTTTTTCCCCCAATATGATGCAATGCATTATTCAAATATTGAAGAAAGGTCAGGGTTCCAGTAACGTACCAGTGATCGCGTCATAGGAGCCGGCTTCGCCTGAGTCCTTCACCAGTTCGTAAACCCGAGGTTTCACAGTTTGACCCTTGGCCGTAGCCGCGCGGTCTCCCTGACCCCGGTTCACTTCTGGTGCCTTTTGCTTCCCATCTTGGCGCTTGGGACACTCACGGATGTAGTGCCCAGCTTGGCCGCAGAGATAGCATGTCACTGGTCTCTCGGTCACCTCTTCACGCCCCTTGTTCTGTGGACAGCTCCGTGACTCGTGGTCCTTGCTGCCACACTTCGCGCATGCAACATTGGCTTTCCAACACTTTCCTAAGTGTCGTTTGCCGCATGTGGCACATCTTGCGCGGTCAGAGGAGAGGGCATCAGCCGTCTGATCTCTCTTCCTCTTTAGGTCCTTCCCGGGTTGGCTGGACACCTTGTCTTTTAAGCCTACGCGGTTCTCCTCAGCCAAATTGGCTTCCACCGTAGCTGCCCTCTCGACTAGCTCGGAAACATTGTTGTAAGTACAAACCGAGCAATGGGTACGTAACTCCACTCGCAGACCGCGAAGGAAGCGACGCACCTGAGCCGGCTCGTCCTCAACATCCCGTCCCACATAACGTCTGAGACGGTCGAACTCGGCCTCATACTCACGGACCGTCCTGCGGCCCTGGACCAAGCTCAAATATCGCCCTTCCGTACGATCCCAGGCCTCTGCCGGGAAGTACTTCCGGTTGAACTCTACCTCAAACTCCGCAAAGGAGTTGATGAGGCCCTTGGTGCGCCTGTCCACAGACAGCCACCAGTTGTGAGCATCCCCTTCCAGGAAGTGGATCGCTATGTCCTTGCGGTAGTCCTCGGGACAACGGGTGGAACGGAAGTTCCGGACAAGCCGTGACTTCCATTCACCGGCCTCAAGTGGGTCAGCACTTCCCTTGAAGTGTTTTGTGCCCAACTTGGTGATATGACCAAGGACGTTGAGATAGTCCACCTTACGGACCTTTTTAGGGCCCGGTGACTCTATCACTACTACGTCCTGCTCATCATCACTCGGATCAGTGGTCTCAGGGACCGTGATCCGCGGCTCACCCCCAGCCGGTTTCTGACCAGAAAGGCTCTGGTTCAGTACCGTGAGCTGGCACATGACTTCCTTCAACATGGTCCACATCTGAACGATGTTCGGGACCACTGTCAAAGGCTCACCGCCACCACCACCTGTGGCGTCATCCATCCCATGGCCGGACTCATATCGAGCCGCATGAAATGAAGACTCACCCATATGCTCATCGTTCCCGTCTTGGACGTGTGGTTGTTCAACCCTAGTCCTGTCGGGAATCACTGTAGCAATGGGGCCAATGGCCGTTGGGTCAACCTCAGGACCGGTTGCCCTTGGCATGACAGGAGTGGTCTGGACTCTCGGGCCGTGGCCGGTCGCAGACGTCTCCTTGTCTTTTGTCCTTTTGGACTTGCTTTTTCCAACCTGAAAATTCAACAAGACAATCCACACATCCAATCAAATCTTCAAGTTCCTAAACAAGTCTAACAATTCTATGCAAACAATTCGGACTTGGACGAGTGGTGTAGCCCCTAACCCCAGCCTAGGAAATAACTCCGCTCTGATACCAACTTGACAAGTCCTATCCCGGCCATAGGGCCGGAACGGATTGCCACTACTTAACCATTTCAACTTGAGGTTCGTTTGTGAACCTCAAGCCCATTATTTCTATACTTAAACGATTTCCTTCACATTTATTCATTCCATTCGATTTATATAGACTAAGGTATTTCATATAAGGCAAATAGACATTTTATTAATAAGTAAAAGGTACCAAATACAAATGTGGTTTCAATCGCATTATGCTAAGTATTCGGTCCTAAAACAATGTCTACCAAACTAAACACCACTCGCCCCAAGTCTTGTCCGCGCCTAGGTTCGATCATCATCATGATCACCTGAAAGTCAAAACATGTTCATGAGATTTCCATAATCAATTCATATTCGTTTTCATGCAACCTAGCAATTAACATTTCTATATGATCCCATGAACTTTATATTATACAATCAATCCTAGCATTTCTATATTTCCATTCTTATAAGTCGCTTGGTCCATACACGTTCATAAACCGCGACTGCAACTTGGCCCACGGTGGTGAGCGTGCGTCCGCGGTAAGCCCGAAAGGTCATATGCGCATGTACCGAAGGTTTTGATCGCACGCGGGTTTATGGCCGGACGAGCGCTGGCGCGTATGCATGACCGCATGGTCGTAGCGCATGTCCGTGTCGATTGTACCGCGTAATCTCACGCTTGACCTTACGGTCGCGTGAACTGATCGTAGCGGATGTATCTTCGGGACAGCGACGATCCTTACGGTCGCGATACACATCCGCGAGCGACTGTACCGAGCCCGTCATGCATTCGGTCGTGGTCGAGTTGCATATCTGCGAACGGATGCAACTGTTCGTACGGACAGACGCGATCGTTCCGCGGACGGTTGCGATCGGTCCTTGCGTCCATTCGATCGACCATGGCCCTAAGTCCACACGCGACCATCCTTTGACGGTTCGCGATAGGCGTACATGGCTTAGGTCCGATTGACGAGCGGTTTGCTTAGCGATCCGACGAACACTTCCCGGTTCATTCACACACTGGCCGATCGCGTCTTGGCTTCTCGGTTCTCGGCCAACCATCCACTTGGCGTGCCGTTAAACCGTTCGAGGCGACCGAGATCCTTGGGCCATGCATGCTTGGTTTCACTTGCATCCGATCGAGAATCATAACCACGACCAAGGCCTTAAGGCCGGTCGTGCATAAGGATTCTAGCGCTTAATATAAAGAAGAAAAGAGAGAAATTCGGCCTAAGTACAACCGGCCATTGGCCTTTACGGGTTGGCCAAGGCCGCGATGAGTAGACTTGGATTCTAACCTTAGATGTGGTCGTGGCTTTGCCATGAGTTGTGGACGCATCACCAGCCATCCTTGCACTCTTCTCAGTCGCTTATTCCACCACCAAATCCTTCTTCAAACCGCCGGCCTTCTCTCTCAAGATTCCGGCTTCTCCTTCTCTATAAAACTCTCTCAAACTCTCGGTTTATTGGCTTGTGCCTTTGGAGAATTTGTGGGTGTTTTTCCTTTTATGGTCATGCGCAAAAATGGCTTGGGAATGGGCTATTTATAAGCCCTTGTTGATCGCCAACCACCCTTAGCGAATGGGCACAAGTTGGAGGCCGAATGGGTGTGACCCCTCTTGGTGTCCATTCGCTTGGTAACCACCATGGTCAGCTAGTGACACTAGCTGACCAGCTGACCCAAGAGCTTAACACTCCGGCCAGCTGAGTTGAGCTGGTTGCCAGCTGACCTAGCTGGCCAGCTGGACTGTTCAGCTCAGCTGAGCTGACTTCTTCACTTCACTCTTGGCTGAGCTCCTTCCAGCTGAGTCTCAGCTCTAAAACGCCTATGGGACACTTGGTTTAGTCTCTCCGGACTTCCCGTTCATGTTTTCTGGTCCCATGGCCGTCCCGTCTTCCTTAGGCCGGTTGGGGGATACCACAAAACGTATGTTTACCGATAAGCTCAGATCTAAATCTTATAAATGCTACGGTTATCCCAAAGAAACCAAAGGTTATCACTTTTACAACCCTACTGAGAACAAAGTGTTTGTTGCTCGTAATTGTGATTTTCTAGAAAAGGAATTTCTTTCCAAGAAAAAAGTGGGAGTTAAGTACGACTTGAAGAAACTCGAGAAACACAAGAGATTTTTTCGGCTTCTCATGTAGAGGATCAATTAGATTTACGAAGAGTCGTAGAATCTACACTTGTGGAACCTGAGATACATAGGTCTGAAAGGCTACTTCACAAACTTGTTAGATATGGGTTTTTGGTGACCGATCATCATGAACTATTGATAATAGAGAGTGATGAACCTACGTCCTTTGAGGAAGAAATGATGGGCCCTGACTCCGAAAAATGGCTAGAAGCCGTAAAAATCCGAAATGGAATCCATGTCAGTAAACAAAGTATGGACTTTGGATGATTTACATGATGGTGTCAAAACCATTGAGTGTAAATGAGTTTTCAAGAAGAAAACAAACATGGATGGTAATATACAGATATACAAAACAAGAGTGGTGGCTAAAGGTTACAAGAAAATTCATGGTATAAACTATGATGAAACCTATTCACCAGCCGTAATGCTTAAGTCCATTCGGATTCTCCTAGAAATTTCTGCTTATTACGATGATGATATATGGAAAATGGATGTGAAAACAGCTTTCCTTAATGGAAATCTTGAAGAGGATGTGTACATGACACAACCTGAGGGTTTCATAGTCCATGAAAGTGCTAGGAAAGTATGCAATTTCAATGTTCCATTTATAGTTTGAAGCAAGCATCTCATAGTTGGAATCTTCATTTTAATGAAGCAATCAAAGAGTTTGATTTCATTAGAAACAAAGAAGAACCTTGCGTTTACAAGAAAACTAGTGGGAGTGAAGTTGCTTTCTTATTATTGTAAGTGGATGACATACTCCTTATTGGGAATGACATTCCTATGCTTATTTCTGTAAAGACTTGGCTAGGAAGTTGCTTCTCAATGAAAGACATGGGAGAAGCCACATATATTCTTGGAATAAGAATATATAGAGATAGATTAAACAAGCTTATTGGATTGTGTCAAGATATTTATATAGATAAGGTCTTGCACAAATTCCAAATGCATGATTCCAAGAAGGGTTTTCTACCATTGTCTCATGACATAACTCTCAGCAAGACTCAATGTCCTTCGACACATGATGAGCGAGAGAGGATGAGTAGAATGCCATATGTTTCTGCCATAGATCTATCATGTATTCCATGATATGTACTCGTCCAGATATTGCATGTTCTTTGAGCATGACGAGTAGATACCAATCCGATCAAGGTGAGAGTCATTAAACAGTTGTCAATAACATCCTTAAATATTTTAGAAATACTAAGGATAAGTAAGTTCTTGGTCTACGGAGGAAATGATGAGCTTGTTGTGAGTGGTTACACCGATGTGAGTTTTCAGACATACAAAGATGATACCGATCACAATATGGTTTTATATTTCGTCTTAATGGATGAGCTGTAAGTTGGAAGAGTTCCAAGCAGAGCACCATATCAGACTCTACCACCGAAGTTGAGTACATTGCTACTTCAGAAGCAACAAAGGAAGCTGTTTGGATTCAGAAGTTCATTATTGAACTAGGTGTGGTTCATAGTATTTATGGCCCAATGGATCTCTATTGTGATAACAACGGAGCCATCACACAAGCGAAAGAACCTAGATCCCACAAAAAATCCAAACACATTCAAGGGAGATCATCTCATTCGTGAGATTGTTGATAGAGGAGATATGAAATTAGTATGAGTCTTAACGGATGCAAATGTTGCTGATCCATTGACTAAGCCTCTACCACGGCCTAAGCATGAAAGTCATACTACTACCCATATGCATCAAGTTTCTTAAGAGTGATCTTGATTCTAGTGGGAGGATTTTCGTTTTATGATATGATGTTCATTTTACATACATTTGGTTATGTATTCAAATTAATGAAATTTGTTTCAGACTTATTTGGTTATTAAATAACAAATAAAAGATAAAATAATTTATATCATTTTATAGGTCATCAAGTACGTGACTTGATCATGAAACCTTATAAGTGAAAGATGACATAAATTATTGTGGTCTCTGGTCAATGTTATTAAAATGGGATGTTAATATCTGAAGATGACTAGTATGTGAGGTGGCTGATGTTTAATTTTTGTTGAGTCATTTAATATGTTGCATTCAAGCCAATCGCATAGACATGTGTTAGGGAACATATTGTTGGAATGACCCGCTATAAGAACTCTACAAGATTGTTGTATGAGTGTCATTAGAGTTTCTTATCACAACTATATAGTGTAGTCCTCTCACCTGAGTTAATCATGATTTCTTACTTATGTATTATTTCACTTTGACTTTGTCAAACGTCAGCCGTAATAGGTGACTATAAAGACATTGATTTGGTGTGCTATGAATTTTTTAAGGAACATGGATGGAACAAGACGGAATTTGTCCCTCCTATATAATGGGAGAAATCTCTCAGGGCCTATTGAAGATTTGATACTGATAAATGCACGACCGTGCTAAAACGAGATGAATGTAAGCCGTTTGTTTAATAAGTATAAATGGGAGTTTGATAAACATGTCTAGCTTAATAAGGATGACACTATTTCTTGACTTATACTAAGATTTAGATATAGAGACAAGTAGATTATAGAAATAGATGATTCTAGTACAAGTGTGAGATTATTGGAAATGTCCTGAAATCAATTTGTCTTGACTCTTGTTAGAGTCGTAACGTCGAGGTTCGACAATCATATAATATTATGTGGTTATAATGTTTTGCTATAAACTTCTTATAATCTATTAATTGAGAATTCATTATTGATATTATATGAGCTTATAAGGTCACACACCTAAACAAACTTGATTAAATATATTTGGGGTTAAAGAATTATATATATATATATATATAATTATATGTATATACACATATGCACGTGCATTTACTTTTTGAATAATTATGAATTCATTAGTAATTAGGTAATTGGGTTTGGCCCATTATATATTTGATATGCTCAAAATTTAATTCTCTAAGTTACACTACAAGTGCACAGACAAATGTAGTATATAGGGGTCGAACCAAAGAGACTCAAGAAATCTTAGGATAGACTATTGAATCTCGAGTTAAGCTAGGCGATGTAAATCAAGAGTAATAAACTAAAAAACAGGGAATAAACCAGTAAGAAGCGAGTTTGTTTTCAAATACTAAAAGCGCTAGGTCAAGGGCGTTCTCAGGAAATCATGCCATGCAGATCAAATATCAGTCATGATCGAATTAAGAACCGTTCTAGAACTAAAACACAGATATTTAGAACTAACCAACTTTCGTTTTGAGAATTCACTAAGTTTAAACCCTAGAAATCCAAATTTCTTTGCAATTTCTAACAGATTAAACTAGCATTAGGTGCAGGTTCGATTAGTTCACAATTTAACTAAACCAAATTTCTTTGCCATATAATTAAATTGCTCAACCTAAATGGATTAGATTCTAAATTACACATTTGTGTCAACCATGATATATCAATACCTAAGTTCAATTAGGTTAAGAATCAATTGTTATATATTGATATAACAATGGATGCTTATTTGATAACTGTGCCACTTGCATACAACCCAAAAGAGAGACGAATTGTTCGTTGTTGAACTTTTTAAGATCTGATCTTGACGGCACTAGCATCCTGTATCGATCCAGTTTGTATGACTGTGGATACCAATAGAAGCACAATACTTGGAATGCTAAACGACCTCAATCGTTTTCGTTTCATTGTTCCACTGCAGAATATCTAGGTATATTCGAACCTTTAGATATATATATATTTATTTTAGTATTTGTATGACTTTTGGCCAGTTATTCATATGTTGATTTATAAAATTGTTTTATAAACCAATATGAATTCTAACACAGTCTGTAACAGTTTATTTGTTGGCTACCCAGAGAGGCACTTGAGAAAATAAGGTAATAACTCATATTTGACTGATTCCATTAGAGCATTGGTTTGATCTTTAAAAATCGTAATTGAGCAACTTTAGATACCAATAGTTATAAGTATACGACATCTCTTGATTACATAATGAACGGTTTTTGTTAATAAATGGTAGTGTGAGCTGCGTCTTCACGGTTTATAGCATCTCTTGATTAATATTGGTTTTTTCTCACAAGTCACATTTTTATTTTTATATTCTGATTTTCTAATGTCTCATGATCTCATCAAGATTGGATTTGTATTCATAAATCACAATGTGAGTTGCATTATTTCGGTTTATAACATCTCTTGACCACATAAAGATTGCATTTCTCATTACAAATCACACAATGTGAGTTGCATCTTGTGTTTTTGGTCTAGTCTCATTTGAGCTGCTGCATTGTTATAGGTATACCTAGAAAGTGGATATTATGTTCAAGGTTACTAGGGAATTCTCGTGGACCGACATGAAGAAATGATAGAAAACTACCACCCCGGTTTAGGAGATCACATGTGGTCATTGGTGACTCACTTCGTTGGTTGCAAACCCTGTGTAAAATTTGGGGATTACTCGGTGGAACAGTAATGATTTTAGTCATAAATCTTTGGCCAATCACAAAGTCAAGAGAGTGAGAAAAAAGACTAGCAATCCACTGGAGATGAAAGAAGAGCTTGGATTGCTTCATCCGACAGCAGATTACATATATTGTACTCGAAAGAAGAAAAATAAGGAGAATTCAACGCAAAATTAAAAGAGATGATTTTATTGCAAAATTAAACAATTGATTTGATCTTAAACAATAATCAATGTTAGCTCAAGGTTTTTTTTTTTAAACATGATTTCAAGTGTAGAAGCTTTCATGAAATTTTTTATTATGGAGTCATTAGTCGCGATATATACAGATATATTTTAGTTTTGAATAATTGGTTTTATAATTGTTTTCAAAAGTTTGTAATAGTACATTAATATTTCATATGATAAAAACTTGATTTCAAATATAACTACATCTATCAATTAATACAATAAATATTCTATAAATATTAATATTAAAATACTAATATTTTACTAATTAAAAGTTATTAATTTATATAAAGATCAACCGAATAGAAAGCTTTAAAATGTAATAAATTTATTAATTAATCAAATTATTAATTTATTCTAGTGTATTTTTTTTTTTTTGTATACAAGTATTCAAAAAGTCATAATAGATTAATAAAAGAACCGAGTTAGCATAGTTTCGAGATTCTCTTATTCATGAGCTTGTGTCCTTTACAGTAGTTTCGAGTTTAATTCAAAACCAAAATTTGCCATTGGGCTTTTATGGAATTTGTTGTGGCCTTGTTACAAAGCCTATTGATATGTAATTTAAAAACATGATTCCCTCATATATGGAATCCACACTATACAAAACTCCAAGAATCATTCGCAGATAATGGTGGAAATATGAAAAATAGTATGTGGCCACTGGCCAACCAACCAATTCTTGGGATGGGGAGAATCAACAAAAAAACAAAAACAACATTTCTTCTTTATAAAACCAAAATTTTATTTATCTTTTCTCCTTTTCGTTTTTGGTGTGTGTCTTTATGAGAAAGAAGATATATAAAAACCCTAATTCTCATTACTTCGAACCCTAGTTTTAAGAGATTCCATCAAACATTTTCCTATTTTCATCTGAAGGATCACTGTATTAACCAAAGATTGTTGTAAACCAAATACAAATCCGGAACAAAACCAGAACTACAAACGAAATTTAAAATCAGACTATCACACAATACCTGATAGAAAACAAAATAATTAGGCCCGAAACAAACGAAAACTAATGCACTAAATTTTAAAGGAAACTAAAGCCGGCAATAAAAAACTCCGGAAGCAAACACTTTTCAAACAAAAACATCGATGCACCTCTATAGAAAAAGAAAAGTGAAAAAGCGCAGAAACGCGATACAACTACACTTCTAAGATAGAGCCATAAGAAACCACCGAAATCAGAAGAATTAAAGCAAGGCGAAACGCTTAGAATAGACCCAAATACAATGGCTAGAGATAAATAAACCGATCTTGAATCTAACTCCTCCGCACCTAATCTCTATCTTAACAAGTTTTAACCGAGAATTTTGTATCCTCACAAAAACATAGCCTTTAAAAACTAATAAATGAACGGCTAAAGGATGATAGATATTAAACAAAAAAATAAACTAAATATTTGGAGAATGATGTCTCAATTTTTACAAAGCAAAACAAAACTAAATACTTTCCAAAAATAGTTTTTTTGGTCAAATAAAATACTTTACAAAAATGGATATGCGAAGATATTAAATGGTTTCGAAAGAAACTAAGGCTGTGAATGGTAGGAAGCTTTTTCACGTTTTCACGTTTTGAAAACGTGATTCCGCCGAATACATACCATTCACAATCAAACGCACGGGATGATGAAACGTGAAAATTAACAAGTGCTTTTTAAATTTATCCCGCACGTTTTGATTTTATAACTAGAAAAAGCAAAACTTCATTCATCTACTAAATAGTAGCTTTTTATTATTCAGCTGTTTTACAATTCCGTCCAGTTTAGATTTATTCCGTTCCAGTGATTCCGCTATTTCATGATTCAGTTATTCCGCTATTCTGTGATTCAGCTGACATACCATTCAAGCCCTAAGTTAGTTTATCACGGTTGTAAACGTTTTAGTTGTATTTTAGAGGTTTCAAAGAGTGTCCGACTCATTTTTGATTTTTCTTAAACTATGTTATGCAAAACGATCGGTTGTGACTCTATATTTGTATTTCTCATCATATATTATGGTGTTTAATATTCATCTATTTAGAAGGAAAACACTATAGTTTCCAAAATTTTCCTTCAAATTGATCTCTTTAAGAAAAAAAAACATTTCAGCATTTCAATTAGGGATGGACAAAAAAAACCTAACAAAACTAAACTAAACCAAATTAACTTAACATAAAACGACTCAAGCTAAACATAATCCAATATGTTGATGTTTTACTCAATCCGAATGAGTCGATTTGGTTCAATGTTAAAGCGAACTGAACCAACAAACCAATGTGCTTTATTTATTCGTAAATAATATTATAAAATATAGATATATACATATATGGAATTAAAGCCACTCTTCATTTTCTATTTTTCATTCTTTTATAGTTTTTAATATGATATTGTAATCCAATTATATATTTTCTATCACTAACTTTATTTACCTAAAAATTATTATAATTTGTGCGAGTACAAATATTAAATAAAAAATTTAAATTTTTTTGTTTTTTTAAAGGAAATAACTCAATTTAGAAAAATAATATTACTAAAACATCTATATTATTTAATTAAACACACACATATATTTTCTATTTAACCTTTTATTAAAATATATCATCATTTATACATAAATTTAAAATTAATAGAAACAATATAAATTATTATCTAAAATCATATCTATAAATATCTAAATTTATCTTGTAAACATATTTTAATATTAATTATCATACAATATAATTATGCACTAGTATGATTCTCTTGTACCATGGGCGAGCACAAATATTATTAAACATAATGGTGTGGGCAAACATATTATTAAACATAATTTTTTGAAAATAAAAATTATCAAATTAATTTAACGAAAATAATAATATTATAAAAATATATAAACTATTTATAATTAAACATAAATATTTTAATAAGATATTTTAAAATTTAATATAAATAAAATTAAAAGAAATAAAATAAATTATAATTATATATTTTATGTATAAAATAAATACACAATATTTTTTAATATTATCATAAAATTAAAATTATATAAATAATAAGAATTTACTATATAAAATTCAAAAACAATATTTATTAATATTTAAAATATTCATAAATGTTCTCATATTTATTTTATTTTATTTTATTGAAGGTTATGTATATCTAAAATAAATTTAAAATCTTCAGAAATATTGACATATTTATATTTCATCTAAATTTTTTTTTTATTCAAGATTACATATATGTCATAAATAAAATTTAACAAATCTTCATAAATATTTCATATTTATCATCTTTTTTTTTTATCTTAGGTTATGTATATTTACAGAATAAAATTAAAAACATAAAACAATTACCAATATAAATTAAGGTTAACTTGCCTAATTTCATTAATGGTAAAATAACAATCAACCATTTTGAGAGCGAATACAAAGACAAATGCACTTCTCAATTAATATAAAGATGTATAAACACTATAATTTCTTATTAAAATATTTTATTATTTATATTTATCCCAGTTTAAAATTTATATAACTAATAAAAAATTACAATATAGATTTGTATTATCTACAACAACTATAGTTATTAATCTTAAAATTTCATAAATTAAAATATATATTTTTATATTTACCGTCTTACTTTTTATTTTTTATCTGGATGATAGGATGATGTATATTTCCAAAATAAAATAAAAACTAATATAATAAATAAAATAATTATAAATATAAAATAAATTTAATATTGTAAAAACTCCAATTTCATTAAAGATAAGCAAATAATTAATCATTTTGAAAATGTAATGAGAATTCAAAAGCACTTCTCATTTAATATAAAAAACAATTAAAACTAGACTAACAATTCTTACATGTAAAAAGCTTAAATCTCATATTTTCTTCATTTCTTTTTAATTCTCCATATTTTAAAAGTAAAATTTTATAACATAAAACTATAATAATTTTTTTTAAACAACCAAACCAAAAAGTGGTGCTAAATTGCTAGTTAAAAGTTTTCTAGCTAAATACTTTTGGAACTAACCCAATTTAAACCAAACTAAAATGGAACAAACTAAAATCAAACGGAATTAAACTTAACTGAATACAAACCAAATTATATTTAGTTTGGTTAAGTTTTGTTAGAAAATTATTATACTTAAACTAATCGGGAACATATAATCAAACTGAAGTGCTATAATGCACGAGTTAATAACACTCTAAGACACTTATACTCTCATAACTTACAAAATAGGACACTTAGGCGTTGAGTGGCACGTTTGACACTGTGCAATTTTAATAATGGCCAAGTTGCCCTTGTTTTGTTAATGTAGTTTGGTTTTGTTGGTTAAAGTGGTAACCATAAGAAACTGATTTAGTTGGGCTTCTTTAAATCCTTAGCATTAATGTTAAAAGCTGTCTGATGGGATGTGGGAGGAATCTTTTTGGGACATTTAATCTTGTCCCTTGGATGATTAGTTTAATCCTGGCCCTCCATTTTAATGTTCCTGCCCAGCTATTGTTTTGTTAATCTGGGCCATTGATTTGAACTCGCTGTTGCACGAGATGATGCCATGTGTGCAGACGAAAATCAGCTTTATCTGTGTTCTGGGGAAAATGTCTGTGTTACAGAGACTAAAGCTTGACAGAGAAAAAAGAGAGGAGAAGAAATGGGATTCACTCAGAGGACAGTATCAAAGGTATTTGCTTGTCATTTTCTGTATTTGTAAGATAGATGATTAGGTTTCATTGTGAAAGCTCAGTTACTGTAAACGTTTCTGTGTGTTATTCTGTGTGGATTAATCTGTGTGGATAGTTAAGCACTTAATATGTACTGATGAATGACATGTTGCCATGGAACAGCACTGCTTGGTGACAAGCGGTGAGTGGATATGTGGGGATAATGGAATCTGGGAATTCATGGTGGATAAGTTTCAGATGACAAGGGTTGTAGCTATGAACGAAGGAATAAACTTAAAAGAGCTTAAGGAGAGGGTGGTTGCCGAGTTCTTTGGACCATGTGGTAAAGGGAAATCTCAATCTGTGTATTTAAGCTATTGGCCTCCGGACAGCAAGGAGCAAGCTACTGGAATCGCCACTCCACCAGTTGAGATTGGAAATGATGGTGGAATTCGTATTTTCTTTATGCATCTTCGGATTAAACCATCCATGAACATGTTTGTGAAGTTTGAGGAAGGTGGGAAGGACGAAGATAGTTGCAAAGTGGACAAAGGCTTTGGTTTTTCAACACCCGTTCCTCCAGCGAAAAAACAGTAGTGTACCGTGGATGCAGTGAAATCAAAAGAGCGTGATGGCTCCTTGTCCACAGCTGGATCGAAAGCAATCCCTTTTATATTGGACGAAGCTTACAATGGTAGCAAAAGAAGCGTAGAAGAAGAGTTGTTTATATCGTCATGTGAGAATTCTAAGGATGAAGATGAAGAGAGCGAGTGGGATGCAGAGCTAGAAGGGGATGTGGATGGTGTTTATGACGATGTCAATGCGATAGATCTTCGTCCACGTGGATATGATGAAGAGTTTTGAGAACCTGTTTTGGAGGAGTTGTTTGTTGAAAACCAACTGGAGGAGGAGCTGGGGAATGATTCTCAGGAGATGGGCGAAGGGGAAGGTATTATATATCGGTGCAACACAAGGTCAACATTTGATCACGATGTGTTGGTTGGTGGGTCTGTGAAAAGGGAGAAAACAGCACCTAAATCTGCGGAAGTTGGTGGGAGTGTAATCGTGGATGGTGGAGAGGTAAGTGATAAAGATGCCAGTATGCATTCCTATGGAGCTAACTCGACAAGTTTCCACACCGGTGGTACTTCTGGGACATCTGGTTGTGGACAAGAGCGTTTTATAATTATTTTGGGAGTAGAGCAGCCGTGGATAGAGAGCAGGGGATGTCAGTTACCTATGGATGAAAGTGTTAGGCGTATACTTGAAAGTGTAGCCGAAGAGGAGTTTGATATACCTCCATTGTACAATGACCTTGAGTATGAGACCGAAACTGCTGAAATACCTGATCTTGAGTATTTTTCCGTAGATGATAAGATATATGAAGGCCAGACATTTGGATCAAAGAAAGACTATAGGACTGCGTTAGCAATTTATGCCATTAAGAACCAGTTCCACTTTAGGCAGTCGCGTACACGGAGGCATAAGTTTATTTTGAGTTGTGTGGATGACCGTTGTGATTGGAGGATCTTTGCTTACAAGGATTTATATAGTGGCTGCTACAAGATTGGAAAGGTAAATCTAGATCATATCTGTAACATAGATGCACGAGATGGATATAGAAAGCTGGCTACATCTGATGTTATAGCTGCTCTTTACAAGGGCAAATTTGGAGATCATAGGAAAGGTCTGAAACCCCTTGATTTGGCGGAACTGGTTTTGGAGGATCTAAGTGTGTCTTGTTCCTAGATGAAGTGTTATAGAGCCGCAGAAAAGGCATCCATAGAGGTAAGGGGCACATATGATGAGTCGTACTTGAAGCTTCCTGAGTATCTGCATATGCTGAAACTTGCAAATCCTGGTACAATTGCTGATTTGGAAACTGAGGTAGATGAGGAAGGTGTTGAGAGGTTTTTGTACTGCTTTATTTTGTTTGGCGCATCCAAATAGGGATTCAGTAAACTTAGACGTGTATTGGTTGTGGATGGCACACACTTGACCGGGAAGTATAAGGGTGTGTTGTTGACAACATGTGGACAGGATGCTAACTTCCAGGTATTTCCAC
Source organism: Orychophragmus violaceus (assembly GCA_030180135.1). NCBI lineage: Eukaryota > Viridiplantae > Streptophyta > Magnoliopsida > Brassicales > Brassicaceae > Orychophragmus > Orychophragmus violaceus. The sequence goes on along the minus strand of CM058237.1, from coordinate 92,364,620 downwards.
TTGCGTATACTGTGGTCGACTGTGAGGATGTGGCTTCGTGGACTTGGTTTTTTTTTTTTTTAAGGTTGAGCGCATATTAGCAGACAGTCCACATCTGACTATCATCCCCGATAGGGCTGCGGCCATATAATGCGAAGAAACGGATTTTCCCAAAGGCACATCATGCTGCTTGTATTGTGCATTTGGCTCGAAACGTGTCTACGAGGTTTAGAAGCAAAGGATTGGCGAAGATGGTGGTATCGGCTGGATTTGCATGTCGTGTTGGGCAATTTAGAGAGATCATGGATAAAATGAAAGCAACTAATGTAGGATGCTGTACATACTTGTAAAAAATTGATGTTGCTCATTGGAGTAGGGCATATTTTCCTGGTGAGAGGTATAACATGATGACAAGCAACATCTGTGAGCAGCTTAACAAGGCTTTAAAAGGTGGACGGGGAGCACCTATCATGTTGTTGCTGGTTTTTATCCAAACTATGATGACGAGGTGGTTTAATGCTAGGAGGACGCGGTCTGCAAAACATTGTGGCCTTGTTACACCCGAGGTGGACAAGGTTATTACCAAGAATATGAAGTTTACCAAAGCAAGCAAATTCAACAGCATTTCTGCATGGACAGCTCAGGTGGTTGGAAAGTTTGGTAGTAAACATGTGGTGGAATTGAACGATAGAAAGTGCTCTTGTAAGTTGTACAATAAAGAGCAGATTCCTTGTAGACACGCTATTCTTGCAGGTGATCATCTTGGTTTTAAGCCAAGACAACTAGCAGGAGACTTTTACAGAACCACCGCTTGGGTAGACACATATGCTGGTCTGATTTATCCACATGGAAATCCGAAAAATGTGGACATACCTGAAGATGTAAAGTCTAAGTTTTTGATGCCTCCACGAACCAGTCGTCCATCTGGACGCCCTCAGGAGAAACGTATCCCGTCTGTTGGAGAGATGCCTGTAAGTATTGCTTGATTGTTAAGTTCTATCTTTTATGACAAATAATTATTATTTTTTGTTTTAATTATGATTGCTGGTGATATCTTGTAGGAAGTTAAGAAAAAGAAGAAGGCTGTTCCAAATCGTTGTGGTAAATGCAAAAGATTTTGTCACAATAGGAAAAATTGTAAGTCCCTATATGATGGTGGTGTGGTCTTTATCCAAGATGTGGTTGGTTCCTTTTTTGGTATCTTGGATAATGTTCAAACCATTTGTAACATTTTTGGGGTTAAATTAACTGGTGCATTGTTGGTTTTTGTATGTAATGTATTTGGAACATGTCCATCCTTTTTTTGTAGTGCAATCTTTTATATGTGGATGAATGAAAACGGAAGTGAGATGTCGTATGTGTCCATAAACTGTTTGCCTTGTTGATGATAAATTGTCCATGAAAAACATGTCCATGGAGGTTATTTTGGTTTTTCCTTGTGTCTCCTTGTTTCTAACTGTTGTCCATCTGAATATATCCACATTTGAATTGTTTGAACAAAGTTGTTTCATACATACTTAGATCTTGTCCATAGACCGTGTGTATTATTCCCAGACAATTATATTGTTTTCGTAATGTTGTCCATGTGAATTTGTCCAATTTGATTCTTTTAATAAAGAAATCGATAAGAGTAGTCTGTTTAAGCCTAGAAAACCGAGTATTGACAATAGTAGTATAAAGAGCACAACATTCCATGGGGGACAAAATACGAAGAAGTAACCAAACCTCCCATATAGTTTGATGGGGTGACCCAAAAACGGAGTTAATATATTAATACAACAACAGTTTAGCGAGTACTACAGTTTAGTGGTGGTAGAGAGGGATAACGATATCTTTGTAGATGTCCATTGCATACTCCTTCCTCAAAGCATCCACAAATTTGTCGTCCATGGGCACCATAGCTTCCGCGGAACGTTCGATAGCGTGAAGCTCCATGAACTTGATGGACACAGGTCCACAGTCACCCGAGCGCTCATTGTAATAGAGGCCTTCTTTAAGCTGTAGTTGGAATGGTTCTTTGCGTAACTTTTGTGTCAGTGAAGTCTTAGAAAATTTGCGAAGAAGGAAATGAAGAGTCTCTGTGATTGTTTCAAGTAGCGTGACCATCTCTTCGTCATCAAACGTCCCTGTCCTTGGATCAAGAACTTCAACCAACCACATTTTAAGGGATATGTGTAGTCCAACCCAATGCTTGTCCTCCAAAAAAATAGGTGCGTAGATTGTCTCTACGTCTTCTAGCCAAGCCTTTCCAGGTGTCATAATGAAATCCACAATCCTTTTATCCCACCTCAATACCTGCTTGTTTTTAGCATTTTTGAATGATCGGTATCTTGATTGGATTGTGCTGGTGAAAAATGGAGAAGCGAAAGCTAGGCCTTCCTGTGTTAGAACTTGCTGGTGGCGCCTGGCTAAGTAGGACATCAAGAGATCCATATTCTGTATTAGAAGGTTCCAAATTAGTAATATTGGATGTGGTGCATGTATCCACAGAAATGCATCCACAAGAAATGTGGCACAGTACTATGATCATCCACCTACCTATTGAATTGCCAAAAAGCATAACCAATGAATCGATCAACAAATAATGCACCAACTATAATGATGAGAATCACATATTGGCATCCGCTAACATAAAGAATTGCAGACATTATAAAACTAGTAATATTGATGCGACTGAAGCATGTATTAACAAATGCATGTAGAAACATGATTGCACAAGGCTATAGAGGAAAATAGAATGTACCGAAGTGTTGACCTAGTTTTGTTTGCGTGCCAGATCCAACAAGAACTTGTTGTCGAAGTCGAGGATGTCATTGGTGATGTGGTAGCTGTCATAGATTAAGATATGTTAAATAGTGAACTAAAAAGCTGTTTTACATAATTGAAGGTGGAGTTGGGGAAATAACGTACACATCTTTATGTTTGGTGAGTGTGAGTTTGAATGCTTTCAAGTCTTCATCGACTACATTTGGGATGAGTGAAGTAGTTTTTGGCTGGCCTAGGAGGATTGCATGCAAATCCTGTTCCATTATAGATGGGTGGTGTCTTGGCGTGGGTATGGCTGATATACCATGAATTTTAGGGTTTTAAACCATGGTATATGTGTTGGGATTATGTCCTGAAATCACATTGTACTTACTCTAATGATAGTTGTGTGTCGAGATCAGACATGTTGTATGATACTGGACGGTTGCAATGTTTTGCTAGAAGCCTCTTGCAGTCTGTAAGTTGTAAACTTACGGCCAGTATCATATGATCATATAGGGTCACACACCTAAGCAATCTGGAAACTTTTATATGGGAATAATCATCATGGTGATGATCAAGATGATGTGTATTGGATACATATCAATATCGATTAAAGAGAGGTGTGTCGATCGACACAGTTGGCGTATCGATCGACACAGGGTCGATTCCGAGACTGATGTTTCGGTTTATGACTTAGACTTTTTCAGTTAAACCCGAAAGATAGTTTAGTCATAATAGGTCGTATATATAGGCTTATATGGTCGATCTAAGAAAGAAGCTATTCAGTTTTTCTTGATCAGAAAAGCAGAAAACTCTCTCTTCGATTCCCAGATCCGGCACTAGCATCCCGGCGTTCCAGGTTGTGTGTGTGTGGACTACGATAGAGGCGAGGCATCTGAATCGCTCCTGATCTCGTCTTACCTGATTCATCTTCCGCTGCCAGAACAAGGTAAATGCGAGATCCATGATTCAATTACTTAAACCCTGAGATCCTAGGCTCGGAATTCAGACTTAGGGTTGCCTAATCGGATTAGGAACTGCTAGGAATTCCAACAGTGGTATCAGAGCCTTAGGGTTTTATCATTGAATCAGCCTGTTTAGAAGAATTTGATGATTTAAATTCGTTCATAAGATAGTATGAATTAGAACAGGTTAGATCGATTCAGATCGAAAATGATTCTGTGTTTTCGCAGAGTGTCGATCGACACACTAGGTGTGTCGGTCGACACATAATGGTGAAATCGACAGAATCGGCGGCTAGGGTTTTTCGCGAAGAAAAATAGAAAGCCTACTGTGTCGATCGACACAGGTTGTGTGTCGGTCGACGCAGAACGAATTTGGCGGCTAGGGTTTTCTGCGAAGAAAACCAGAAAGCCTACTGTGTCGATCGACACTGGCTGAGTGTCGGTCGACACAGACCTTGCGATTGGTTAATTGGTTCAATTGGATTGGACTGGTTATCATGCTTGGTTAAGTCCAAACAGATCGGTTTAAATTGGACGAATTGGTTTAATTGGATTGAACTAATTGTCTCAATTAGCATAAACCGATTGGGTAAAGATCAGTTTGATCTGATAAATCGGTTCAATTGGATTGGACCAGTTATCAAAACTGTATCAGATTTAGGTCTATGTCGACCGTCACACATGGGTTGTGTCGATCGACATGACCGGTTCAATGAACCGGGTTAATTGGATTAACCGGTTATTGAAGTCCGGTTTTGTTTGGTGGTGTCGATCGACAGACATAGTCTGCGTCGATCGACGCAGTGCTCACAATTTTGGTTATTGAACCTTGAATTTGCAGAAACCAAACTCGACTTAAACATTGGTCAAAGATTAGCTTCAATATGGTCAACTGTCAAGACTCATTTCGTTGTGTGATGGTCTAGCCAAGAGCTTGGTGTCCACAACTACGTGAGTAAGGCATGTAATTATGTTAATGGACTTGCAGTGCTTGACATCAACAATTACATGACCTAAGAGATTGATTTGCTAACCTTTTAGAGTTTAGTTTCCTCAACTAAATATCAAGTAACCTTGATGTCTTGCCCAATCTTGTCTACTGTCAAGACTTGTTTCGTTGTTGGATAGCCTTGGAGTCCTTGGTATTCACTACTACATGAGTAAGGCAGGTGATCATTGATAGACTTGCAGTGCGACTGTCAATGATCACAAGACTAAAGAGATTGGTTTACTTGACTGGGCTATCAGAAGTTATGGGCCCAGAGACGTCAGAGTAGATAAGACATGGACTGTCTCATCTGCGACCAAGAGTTGTACTGGGTACAATTAGCAATGATTTGCTTACCTAGATAACTGAATTTTGGGTGATGGCGAGTCGTCCCCTCAGATTTTGGTGAAGTATAGATATTGGATCATTATATTCATAGAGGAAACATTGTTTGATTATAATGCGGGTTTTCTTATTAGATAAGATTTCTCATGGAATGCATAACTAAATCTTTGTTTTTCTTGGATTTCAGCTTATATCTAAGACTACTTTCTCATTGCGATCCGTCCTTGAGAAGGACAAGTTAAATGGATCAAATTTCCTGGATTGGTATCGAAATTTGAGATTAATCCTCAAGCAGGGGAGCAAGGACTATGTCCTTGAGAAAGCTCTTCAAGAAAGGATTGGGACCAATCGCTCGAATGCAGTATATGATGCTTGGAATAAGCATTATATTGATGTGGTAGATGTGCGTGGTCTGATGTTGGCTACCATGAACTCGGACTTGAAGAGTCAATACGAGAACATGGAGTCGCCAATAGAGATGATCACCAGCCTGAAACTGAAGTTTCAGGATCTGGCACGAGTTGAGAGATTCCAGATGGTGAAGTCTCTCACTGGGTGAAAGCTACCAGAGGATGGTCCAGTAAGTCCTCATGTCATTAAAATGATGGGTTACATTGATAACCTGGGGAAACTGGATTGTCCTGTCAGCTTAGAGTTGACTACTGACATCATTTTGCAGTCACTGCCGTCAAGTTATGATAAGTTCATTAAGAACTATATCAGGAAAGGCTTGACGAAGACGTTGACTGAGCTGCATGGCATGCTCAAGACAGCAGAGCAAAACATCAAAAAGGGTAAAAGATTTGAGAAATCTTGTATGGACAAGGGTGAAGGCAAGGCCGTTCAGATTTGGAATCAGAATAAGCCTGTGTCATCTTTTAAGCCCAAGTCAGGCCCATCTGATGTTGATAAATGCTGCTATTGTAAAGAGTTTGGGCATTGGAAGAGAAATTGCATTAAATTCTTGGAAGATTCACAAGAGATGGAGAAGATGTATGGTACTTCTTCTTCAGGTATTGTGTTATTATTTCAAGTTCTGCGTGAGTATTGGATACTAGTTGTGGTACTGATATTTTTGAAATATGCAGGACCTAAGAGACAGTAGAACGTTGAAGAAAGGACAAATAGAACTGCGTGTCTGGTATGAAGCAATGGTTGCTGCATGAGCCGTAGAGATTCTCCACTTGTAGGAGCCTTTCATACTTGGTTTTAGATATTAAGTAATTGCTACTATGTAGATGCCTTGTGCAGAGATGTCTTTCATTTTCTTGTAAGAATTTGGATGTTTTTCATTTTGATAAAAGACAAGTTTTGTTCTTTAGATCTTAATGAAATATTATATGATAGCACCCCGTTTAGAATGGGTTTTATATCTTAAACCAGCGTGAGTTTGAAAATAACATAAATACTAAAAGGTTTGAGTCTGATGACTCGAACAAGTCTTTCCTTGGCATAGTCGTTTCAACCACACAGAGTGGAGCGGATTCAGAAGTTCCATAGCAATGGGCTTTTGGGCTCATTTGATTTTAAATCATATGAGATATGAATTCTGCTCACTGGGCCAAATGACTAAGGCTTTTTAGCAGAGCTAAAAGAAAATGGGCCAGAGGCTTATTGGGCCTTACACATACTGATGTATGCGGCCTGATGAGCATTAGTGCCAGGGGAAATCTTCTGTACTTCATTACCTTTATTGATGACTTCAGTAAGTATGGATGTGAATGAAGTATAGATTCGATTTGACAGGAGTATTGAGATCCTCGATTAGATCGCGGAGGAGAATACTTAAGTCAAGAATTCTGTGATCATCTGAGTGAGTGTGAAGGTGTTTCACGACTCAATTCTCATGAAAACCTCAATGGTGTTTCTCAGAGAAGTAATCGGACCATATTGGATAAGCTCCGATTAATGATGAGTCACACGAATGTTCCATTATCTTTTTAGAAACACGCTCTAGAAATGTCTGTGTTTGCGCAGAAAAGGGTTTCAATCAGAATCAATTGAAAGAAACCACATTGGATGTGGACTGAAAGTTTTTCAAGTAAGTTGTTTCTGATCATTTGGGGATGAAAGCTAATAAGCTTGAACCCAAATCTGATAAGTTCTACCTCGCTGGTTGTCCTAGGGAAACTGAGGCTTACTACTTTTATAACCAATCCGAGAACAAAGTTTTGTTGTCCGGAACTGTGTCTTTTGCGAAAGATCATACTTTCCAAAAGAACAATGGGAGTTAAAGTACACATCGAAGAAATTCGATAAACACAGGAGGCTGCTCAACCTATTGAGGGAGAGCAGCGGTGAGATCTGCAAAGTGTTGTAGGACCTACACCTGTGGAGCCTGAAGATCGTAGATCCAAAAGGATCCATCACTAACTCGAGAGTGATTTCTCGTAGCCGATTGTCGTGATCTGTTGATCTTTGAAAAGTGACGAGCATGCGAAATTCAAAGAAGCGATGGTGAGCCCCAACTCCGAAAATTTGCTGGGTATGCATGTTGGCTTCACTGATCTATTTATAGATTGAAGCAAACATCTTGGAGTTGGAATCAACATTCTGATAAAGTGGTCAAAAGTTTTGACTTAATCAGGAACGAAATGAAACCATGCGTTTACAAGAAGACTAGTGGGAGCGTAGTTGCAATTCTCACACCGTGTGTACATAACGTACTTAATCTCATAAACGACGTTCCGACACTAAAGTCTTGTCAAGATTTGGGTCGGAAGTCAAATTTAAACAAAAGACATGGGAGTAGCCTCGTGAATTCTCGGAATAAGAATCTATTGATATAGATTGGGTAGGCTAATTGGATCGTGACAGAATCCTTATGTAGATAAGGTGTTGGACAGTCCCAATATGCATTATTCCAAGAATGGCTTCAAACCAGAGGTCTTATGGCAATAATCTTAGCAAGATGAAGTGTCTTAGACACTGGCTGAGCTAGTATCAATTTTAGCAAAATGAAGTGTTTTGAACACTGGCTGAGCTAGAATGTATGAGTGTGATTCCTTATGCCGTATTTTGCGCTCGTCTAGATGCAGCTTACGCATAAAGCATGACGAGAAGATACCAATATGTTCCGGTAAAAATCGCTGAACAGTTCCCAGAAATGTCCCAAGTGTTTGAGAAACACTAAGGATAGGTTCATGGTGAACTGAGGAAGTGACAAACCAGTTGAAAGTAGTTAGACGGACAAAGACGATTCCCGGTTCCCACCTGGCATGTCCTTTTGTCTGAATAGCGTTGCTATCTGTTGGAAGGGCTTCAAGCAGTGGACCGTAGAATAGTGCTTTTATCTGAATGGCGGTGTGTTTTGTTGGAATTGTTTCAAGCAAAAACACCGCAGTCTCTCCCACAACCTAAGCACGAGATTTATTCTGTTGCTGTAGGTATAAGATATCTGAACAGATGATCTTGATTCTAGTGGGAGTAATTTTAGTTATGTTATAATCTTTACATAGACATGCTGTGGCAATGTTTATGTAAGTTAAAACTGACATCGGTATTATTTAATTATTGGATAATTAAGTAATGGTCCCAAAGTGTCTTATGTTCATCTTATAGGTCATCAAGTTGAGGACTTGATCATGAAACCCTATAAGTAAAAGATGACATAAATTACGATTGTCCCTAGTCGAAGTTGTTGAAGTGGGACACCAATAACCGCGCGAGACTAGTATGTGAGGTGACTGTTGGACTAAGTTTCATGGAGTCAATGATATGATTATCACAGTCAATCACATAGATATATGTTGGTGAACATATGATCGGACATGACCCGCTAATGAGAACTCCACAGGATAGTTATATCAGTGTCATAGAAGGTTCTCATTACGACTATAGAGTATAGTCCTTAGACCTGAGTTCATCATGCTTTCTAGCATATGAATTGGTGCGCTTTGACCTTGTCAAACGTTGTTCCGTAACTGGCGGCTATAACGGCATTGCTTAGGCGTATCATGAAGTATGTGTAGAAACAGGGATGGAACAAGATGAGCTTTGTCCCTCCCATATAACGGGAGATAAATATCTCAGGGCCCATCGAAGATTTGATACTGAGAAAATGCATGGCCGTGCTCAAACGAGGTGATTGTCAGTCGTTTGTTTTATCAGTATAGATCAGAAGTTCGATGAACATGATATTGGCTATAATAAGGATGACACAGTCTCTTGCCTTATGCCATATCGAGATATAGAGACGAAGGGATTATAGGAATAGGTGATTCCAGTACAAGTGGGAGATTGTTGGGATTATGTCCTGAAATCACATTGTACTTACTCTAACGATAGTTGTGTGTCGAGATCAGACATGTTGTATGATACTGGGCAGTTGCAATGTTTTGCTAGAAGCCTCTTGCAGTCTGTAAGTTGTAAACTTACGGCCAGTATCATATGATCCTATAGGGTCACACACCTAAGCAATCTGGAAACTTTTATATGGGAATGATCATCATGGTGATGATCAAGATGATGTGTTTTGGATACATATAAATATCGATTAAAGAGAGGTGTGTCGATCGACACAGTTGGTGTATCGATCGACACAGGGTCGATTCCGAGACTGATGTTTCGGTTTATGACTTAGACTTTTTCAGTTAAACCCGAAAGATAGTTTAGTCATAATAGGTCGTATATATAGGCTTATATGGTCGACCTAAAAAAGAAGCTATTCAGTTTTTCTTGATCAGAAAAGCAGAAAACTCTCTCTTCGATTCCCAGATCCGGCACTAGCATCCCGGCGTTCCAGGTTGTGTGCGTGTGAACTACGATAGAGGCGAGGCATCTGAATCGCTCCTGATCTCGTCTTACCTGATTCATCTTCCACTGCCAGAACTGTTGGATCTCCTAGGATCTAGGGTTCGTTATATTGAAATTACCAACCTCGTTCTTACCTAGAACTGGCAGCGGAATGATTGGTGAACGAGATCAGCAAGCGACTCAGATGCTTCGCCTCTACCAGATACACACGCACACAAACCTGAAAACAGGGATGCTAGTGCCGGATCTTTGGGAATTCTGAGTTTTGGTGTTTCTACCTTTCTGTCAGAGAAAAACTCGACGGTTGGCTTTCTAAGTCGAAACATTCATGTTTTATTCGACCTAGAATCACACTTAACGGGCCAGACTCTTTTGAGTCATAAAATCGAAAAGCCTGTTTCGATACCCGAACTGTGTCGACCGACACACATACTGTATCGATCGACACAACACCATTTGCTCGATATTAATGTGTATCCAATACACATTAACATGATCATTACCATAATGATCATTCCCATATTATAGCTTCCAGTTTGCTTAGGTGTGTGACCATATAGGATCATATAATACTGGCAGTAAGTCTACAACTTACAGATTGCAAGAGGCTTCTTGCAAAACATTGCAACCGCCCAGTATTATACGAATGTATGATCTCGACACACAACTATCATCAGGAGTGAGTACAAGTGTGATTTCAGGACACTATCCCAACAAGAACAAGGTAAATGCGAGATCCATGATTCAATTACTTAAACCCTGAGATCCTAGGCTCGGAATTCAGACTTAGGGTTGCCTAATCGGATTAGGAACTGCTAGGAATTCCAACAATATGTTTTATTTATCGAGTTTTTTATTATGTTTTAGAGTCATTACATGTGTTTATCAGGTCTAAGTACGTTTAGAGCGGAATTGGAGATTATGGCGCATTCTGGAGCATTTTGGAGATTTAACCTGAGAGACAGAGTTCACTGTCCAAAACAGACTATTGCATTGATCGACACACTTGTGGCATCGATCGATGCATATGCGGATCAGCCTTTTCTCGCGAGCGTTTAATGAAGATATTGGAATTTTCAACAAAGCCCAGAAGTTTCTCATAATTACAAAGAAGCCCCAGCCGTGATTATACCATTATATTAGGGTTTTTAAGCCATTGTTTAGGCTACGCTTTACTTACGCTTTATTTTACATTCATAGAGGTTTAGGGGCTGATCAGATACTCGACGGAGAGAAGATTTCGAACCCCTGTTTCTTATTCTGTTTTATGATATTCAGTATTCTATTCATCATGTCTTTTGTTATGATTGTCATGTCTGAGTAGTTTACCTGTTAGGTTTAGAGATTCTCATTAGGGATTTCATGGAATTATAGGTTGATCAATCTGTAGGGATTCATATCTGTTAGTTCTTCATCTAGGGTTGTTCTTAATGCTTAATCTGAATTAGCTACCCAGATTTATGATGTTAGGTTGATTTCCGCAACCACAGTTGGTTAATTAACTAGAAAGAACCTAGATGAGCAATTTGACTATTCACAAAGAAATTTGGCTTAGAAGAGTTGTGAACAAAAGAACCTGAGATTAATGCATGTTTAGATCTCTAGAATTCGCAACGAAAGTTGGTCTGCTAGGATTGTTAGACATAGATAATATTTGCAACGAAAGTTGGTCTGTTATAATTCTGTGATTCTAGTTCTAGAACAGTTCTTAATTAGATCCCGATTGATTGATTAGACTGTGTTCCTGATTTCCTGAGAACTCCCTTGACCTGACGCCTTCGCCTTCTGATTTACAAACTGTTTACTTGCTTTCTGTTTGATTTACTTCTTTCACTACTATTTCACCTAGCTTAATTCGACGTTTTACACTCTATCGCAAGATCCAGAGTCTCTGTGGATTCGATACCCTATATACTACTATCATGTCTGTGCACTTGCAGTGTAGATCTAGGGATTAAAACCTGACCATACCAAGTTTTTGGCGCCGTTGCCGGGGACTCTTTTGAGTCTTTGATAGATTTGAACTTAGGGTTTAGACTAGGTTTTTCGTTTTTGCTTTTGATTACTAATTTTTTTTCTTTTTCTTGTGTTTCAGGTACGCCTGTAATCGGCCTGCATCGATCGACACGATTTGTGTGTCGATCAACACAGTTTTCGCATTGCATCGTTCGACGCTATTCCCGCATCGATCGACACAAAGCAAAATCCGAGATACCAAGAACCAGAACGTTTAGCAGGTTTTTCTCTATGGAGCCTGTGATTCTGATTCGCGGCGAGGACGGCATTTTACGAGACCAAGAGGGTCATATACGCAACGCGAAGGGTCAGAAACTGGATGGGGAATGAAACCACATCATACCATTTGTTGCCGTGGGCGCGGAACATGCAAAACAAGAGGCTGGTCGCGAGAAGACACTTGTTGACTATAACAGACCAGATCTATTCTATGCTAATCGGTCTGCGATTCGACCACCTCCGTTCACCAGAGCCGAGTTCAGGTTGAAACTAGAGTACTACGCATTGGTTGGGAAACATCAGTTCCATGGTCTTTCTAGTGAGCATCATATGGATCATATGAACACATTTGAGGAATTGGCTAGCAGTATCAAGGCTAAGGGAGTATCTTCTGATTATCTTTTCTGTAAGCTCTTCCCATTCTCTCTCAATGGAGAAGCAGCTTACTGGTTGAAAAAGCTACCGCCAGGATCTTTGACCACTTGGGATGCAGTCAAGAAGGAGTTCCTTAGACACTTTTATGATGATGGTAGATCCGAACAGCTTAGACATGACCTCTTGACATTCAAGAAGGAACCTGCAGAGTCTTTTAAGGCAGCTTGGATGAGATTCAAAAGGTATCAAAGAGATTGTCCACACCATGGTTTCTATGAGGTGCAGCTTTTATGTGCCTTTTTCAGAGGTTTCGACTTTTGGTATCAGAGAGCTATGGACACAACGAGCAACGGAAACTTCTATACCAAGACCCCAGAGGAAGCTAAAGAGCTTATTGGGAACTTGATAACTAGCAATAGTGTCAAGAATGCTGACAAGAAGAGGCAAATCCGATCTGATGCAGTGGCTAAAAGGTTTTCAGAGGTGAATTATATAGATGGAGATGATTACCATGGACAGATATATAGGAATCAACAGAGACAAGCTCCGATATCGAATGATTATGGCTATTCATCTCACCAAGATCCTCCCACCAATGAGCAGACAAAGATGGAGTCCATGCTTGAGCAACTACTTCTTGGACAGAATAAGATGATACAAGATCTGAATGGAAAGATGAACTTCATGTATCAGGATCTGAGTGAAAAATTGGAGACTTTAACAAGCAGAGTTGATAATCTGGATGCTAGGATAATGCAAGTGGAAGCCAGTATACAAACATAACATGTTAAGGCAGCTTTGGCAGAAGATGGAGCTGAGCAGAATCAAGATACTAAGGCTTTGGAGCTGAAAAATCCGAGACATTCTCGAGATGAAGATACTGCATCGATCGACACAGACGTGTGTCAGTAGACACAACTTTTGAGTGTCAACATCGATCGACACGCATCGTGCATCGATAGACACCATGAGCGTGAGCAGACAGTCTCTCCAGAGAAGCCGATTGTATCTGAAGAAAGAATCTACAAACCGAAGATTCCTTTCCCTAGGAAGTCCAAGCAAGAGATTCAGTTAGAAAAGTGCATGAAGATGATGAGAGATAATCTAACTGAAGCCCAATTGATTGATGCTGTTAAGAACATTCCTAGAGTAAGGAGATGTGTTACAAACATAATTTCTAGTAACATGACTGAAGAAGAAGGTGTCTTGATGGTCTCTGAAGTGTGTGATGCTGTTCTTCATGGTAAGATTCCTGAGAAACTTAAGGATCCAGGGAGTTTTATGTTAGATTGCTCTATCTACAAAGGTAGATTTAAGAGATCAATGTGTGATCTTGGCTCAAAGGTGAATCTCATGCCATACTCTGTGGCTGCGAGATTGGGACTGATGGATCTCCAGCCTACTAGGATCACTCTTATCCTAGCCGATCGATCAAAGAAATATCCAGAAGGAGTTCTTGAGAACATCCCTTTCAGAGTTGGAAATTACTTTATTCCGACAGACTTTGTGGTGCTGATGTTGGAATTTCTAGGCGGTTCTAATCGCATTAGGCAACCCTAAACATAAATTCCATAGCCTTGGATCCAAGGTCTAAGTTTATTGAATCGTAAGGATCTCGAAGATACCTGAAAAGTTATGCAGCGAAAGATGAACAGGTATTCGAGATTCACGAGCGCCTCAAGTGCTGCGCCTCTACTGGTATCCACACGCACACAAACTGGAACAGACGGGATGCTAGTGCCATAAAGATCAGATCTCTTAGAGGTTTCTCAGTTTCTCAGAGGTGGCTGTAAATTCAGTTCTGTCGGTGTAAAAGTCGTGCACATATCATATATATATCGACTTTTATCATGATCTAATTAACCTGGGATTAAACCGTAGTTAATTAAGTCATAAACCAAAATATGTATTTTGGTTCGCGACCTGTGTCGATCGACACACCTTCTGTGTCGATCGACACTACCTCAGAGAATCGTTATTGAATGTATATCAAATATACATTCACCAGATCATTACAGTAATGATCAACCCCATGTAAAACATCTAGTTTGCTTAGGTGTGTGACCCTGTAGGATCATATAATACTAGCAATGAGTTCTAAACTCATAGATCATAAGTGGCTTCTAGCAAAGCATTATGATTACCCAGTATCATATGAATGTCTAATCTCGACAACACAACTATCTCTAGAGTTATTACAAGTATGATTTCAGGACATTCCCAACAATCTCCCATTTGTACTGGAATCATCTATTCCCATAATCCCTTCGTCTCTATATCTCGGTCTGGCATAAGGCAAGATCTGTGTCATCCTTATTAAGCCAAGATTATGTTCATCGAACTCCGATTTATACTGACAAGACAAACGACTGACAATCACCTCGTTTGTGTGTGGCCACACATTTCTCAGTATCAAATCTTCGATGGGCCCTGAGATATTTATCTCCTGTTATATAGGAGGGACAAATCCCATCTTGTTCCATCCCTGTTCCTTAACACACTTCATGATACGCTCAATCAATGCCTTTATAGTCACCTGTTACGGCTGACGTTTGACAAAGTTAAAACGGACCAATTCATATGTAAGAACACATGATGAACTCAGGTCTAAGGGCTATACTCTATAGTCGTAATGAAAACTCTCATGACACTTATATAACTATCATGTAGAGTTCTCATTAGCGGGTCATGTCCGATCATGTGTTCTCTAACACATATCTATGTGATTGACTTTAATACTCTTATCAATGACTCCATGAAACTTAGTCATCAATCACCTCACATACTAGTCTCACGCGGTTGTTAATGTCCCACTTTAACAACCTTGACAGGGACCAACAAAATTTATGTCATTTATTATCTATAGGGTTTCGTGATCAAGTCACATACTTGATGACCTATAAAATGTCATAAATTGCTTTGGGACTATTATTTAATAATCATAATTAAATAATACTGAAATCAGATTTCATTAACATAATCAAATTATGTTTACATGAACATCATATCATAACTAAAATTAACAACAACAACTCCCACTAAAATTAAGATCACATCTTAAGATACCTAATGCCTATAGCAGTAGTCTGACCCTCATGCGCTCTCGCTCAGCATGCGTCGAAAGACACTGCGTCTTGCTAAGAGTAATGCCAAGAGTCATTGGCATAAAGCCCTTATTGGAATCATGCATACTGGACCTGTGCAAGACCTTATCAATATAAGTATCTTGACACAATCCAATTAGCTTGTCCAATCTATCTCTATAGATTCTTATCCCAAGAATGTATACGGCTTCTCCCATGTTTTTCATCGAAAAACAACTTCCAAGTCAAGTCTAAACAGACTGAAACAATGGAACGTTATTTCCGAGAAGCAGTATGTTATCAACATACAATACTTGAAATGCAACTGCGCTCCCACTAGTTTTCTTGTAAACACTCGGTTCCTCTTCGTTCCCGATGAAGTCAAACCTTTTGACTGCTTCATCAAAACGAAGATTCCAACTCCGAGATGCTTGCTTCAATCCATAAATGGATCGATGAAGATTGCATACCTTCCTAGTAGCATTAGGATCAATGAAACCTTCAGATTGTGTCATGTACACATCATTTTTCCAGAATTCCATTAAGGAAAGCTGTTTTCACATCCATCTGCCAGATCTCATAATCATAATGAGCGGCGGTTGCTAGGAGAATCCGAATGGACTTAAGCATAGCGACAAGAGAATAGGTTTCTTCATAGTTAATACCATGAATTTTCTTGAAACCTTTTGCCACCAACCTAGCTTTGTATATCTGAATATTACCATCCACGTCAATTTTCTTCTTGAAAATCCATTTACACTCAATGGCTTTTACACCATCGGGTAAATCAACCAAAGTCCAAACTTTGTTCTGTGACATGAATCCCATTTCGGATTCAGCGGCTTTCAGCCAATTTTCGGAGTTAGGGCCCAACATTGCTTCTTCAAAAGTCGCATACTCGTCACTGTCAATGATCAACAGATCATGGAAATTGGTCATGAGAAATCCAAATCTCTAGGGTTCGTGACGAGTCCTCTCGGATTTGCGAACTTCAGGCACCACAGGTGTAGGTTCTACAAATATTTGTAGATCCAACTGCTGCTCTTCCTCAGCAGGTTGAGCAGTCTCCTGTGATTTTCGAATTTCTTCGAGTTGTACTTTACTCCCCCTGTTCTTCCTGGAAAGAAAATCTTTCTCAAGAAAAAACACAGTTCCGAGCAACAAACATTTTGTTCTCGGACCGGTTATAAAAGTAACATGCCTTGGTCTCCTTAGGATAACCAACGAAGTAGCATTTATCGGATTTGGGTGTGAGCTTATCAGAGATTAAACGTTTTACATAAGCCTCACAACCCCAAATCTTCATGAAAGACAAATTATGAACATTTCCAGTCCACATCTCATGTAGTGTCTTTGTAACTGATTTTGATGGAACCCTATTTAGTTCAAACGCAGACGTTTCTTGAGCGTATCCCCAGAAGGATGATGGAAGATTTGTGTGACTCATCATAGATCGAACCATATATAATAGGGTCTGATTCCTCCTCTCTGACGCTCCATTCCAATTGGGCGTTCCAGGAGGAGTGAGTTGTGAAATAATTCCACAATCTCTTAGATGATCACTGAATTCTTGGCTTAAGTATTCACCTCCACGATCTGATCGAAGAGCTTTAATACTTTTGCCAAGTTGATTTTGTACTTCATTCTGGAACTCCTTGAACTCTTCAAAAGATTCTGATTTATGTCTCATTAAATAGACATAACCATACCTACTGAAAACATCAGTAAAGGTAATGAAGTACTGAAAATTTCTTCTAGCATTCGTGCTCATCGGGCCGTACACATCGGTATATATAAGGCCCAATAAGTCACTTGCCCTTTCATTTTGTTTGTTGAAAGGGGCCTTCGTCATTTTACCCAATAAACAAGGTTCACATTTTTCACATGATTCATAATCAAATGAGCCCAAAAGCCCATCACTATGGAGCTTCTGAATCTGTTTCTCATTTATGTGGCCCAAAATGACAATGCTAGAGAAAAATTTGATTCGTATCATTTGACTTGAATCTCTTGGTACTAATGTTATAGTTAGGCACGTTTTGGTTTAGAACATAAAGTCCATTCTCTAATGGACTGCTACTATAAAATATATCATTGTAATCAAATGAATAACACTTATTCTTAATTTGAAAACTGATATCCTTTCATATCCAAACAAGGAATAGAAATAATATTTCTGCTTATAGCAGGTACATAGTAGCAGTTCTTAATTTCTAAAACATGCCATAAAGCAAAACAAATGAAATATTCCTACGGTTAATGCAGCAACTCTTGCTCCGTTTCCCACACATAGATCCACTTGTCCTTTCTCCAAAATCTTACTTTTGCTTAGGCCCTGCATATTTGTACAAAATATGAGCACCACAGCCGCTATCTAATACCCAATAAGTAGAATCATAAGAAGTAACATTTACTTCTATAACATAAATACATGAAGAAGAAGTCTCGTACGTCTTCTTCAACTTCTCATAATCTTCCAGGAATTTATTGCAGTTTCTTTTCAAATGCCCATAACCATTACAATAATGACACTTATCATCTTTAGAAGGATCATGTTTAACCTTAGGAGCATGGTTAGACACACTTGGATTCACAATCGGGCTCGTCTTGCCATCACCTTTAATCTTACCAAGTTTCTTAAATTTTTTACCCTTTTGTACCATAAGGACATTTGGGATGTCCTTCTTGATGTTAGGTTCAACAGTTTTGAGCATCCCATGCAACTCAGTCAAAGTCTTTGTCAAGTTGTTCATGTTATAGTTCATAACAAACTGATCATAGCTTGATGGCAGTGACTGCAAAATGATGTCAGTAGCCAACTCTTGGCTAATGGGACAATCCAGTTTCCCCAGGTTATCAATATAACCCATCATCTTAATGACATGAGGACTAACTGGTCCGTCCTTTGGTAGCTTGCACTCAATTAGAGACTTAACTGTCTGGTATCTCTGAGTTCGTGCCTGCTCCTGAAACATACTTTTCAGGCCAATGATCATCTCTATTGGCGACTCCACATACTCATATTGCTTCTGCAAGTCCGAGTTCATGGTAGCCAACATGAGACAACACCCATCGACCACATCATTAGAATGCTTATCCCAAGCATCCTTCTCTGACTGCCAAGCATTGGCTCGGTACTTCTTGGGGAGAACTTTCTCAAGGACATAGTCCTTCTTCTCCTGTTTGAGAACAATTCTCAAGTTCCGATATCATTCAAGAAAGTTGGATCCATTTAACTTGTCCTTCTCAAGGACGGATCGCAAGGAGAAATTGTTGTGATAGTTTGTGCTAGACATAGCTGAAAACAAGAGATGTTTAGTTATGATGTTCAAGAAATGAGATATCTTAATTATTAAAAAGACTCGCATTATATTCAAGACAATGTTTCCTCAAATGAATATAATGATCCAAGACCCATAGTTCACTGAAACTTGAGTGAGCTTTGGCTCATCGCCCAAATTTCAGCTATCTAGGTAAGCAACAACTTTGCTAGTTATATTCAATATAACTCTTGGTTGTGGATTGACATCTTATATCTAATCCACCTGATGTCTCTGGGCCCAAAACGATTTTCATAGCCCAGTCAAGTAAACCATTCTCTTGGGTCATGTAATTTGTCGACGCCTTGCACTGCAAGTCCATCAACACGATTACCTTCTGTCTTACTCATGTAATTGTGGACACCTAGCACTGCAAGTCTATCGCACAATGAAACAAGTCTTGACAGTTGACAAGATTAGAAAGACATCTTAACATACTTGATATTTAGTTGAGGAACAGAACTTTTAATCTAATATACACATCATATATGTATCTTAGAAGGATTATAATTAATTAAAACAACTAATCTGACTGAGTTTTAATTATTCTAAGAAATGGGTTAAGTCTTTGATTCGGTTTTTGCGATTTCTGGTTCAATAATCAAAATCCCGAGTGATGTGTCGAACGACACAATTCCATGTGTCGATCGACACTACCAAACCAAAACCATTGCGATAACCATTCAATCAAATTGAACCGGTTCGATAACCGGTCAGTGTCGATCGACACAACACTTGTATCGGTCGACATCAACCCAATTCAATCAGACCGCAATTAACCGATCAAACCGGTTTAAACCAATTGCGATAACAGGTCCAATCCAATTGAACCGATTCATCCAATTTAAGCGATTTAGCCAATTTTAACCAAACGCGATAACCGGTCCAATCCAATTGAACCGATTAAACCAATCGCAAGGTCCGTGTCGGCCGACACAACCTTTGTGTCGATCGATACGATAGGGCATCAGGAACTTCGACTTTATGATCGAAACCTAAAATTTTATTCGGGTTTCCATTTTGTGTTGATCGATGCCAGATTGGTGTCGATCGACACTATGCGAAACCACAGAATCGATTTTGAACAAGAACCCTAAAACGAGATTTCTTTGAACAAAATACAATCTAGCATGCATATATAACATATATCGATTCAAATTCATCTAATTCGAATATCATGCTTTTAGATTCAATAGGATAAACCCTAAGGCTCTGATACCACTGTTGGAATTTGTAAGCGGTTCTAATCACATTAGGCAACTCTAAACATAAATTCCATAGCCTAGGATCCAGGGTCTAACTTATTGAATCATAAGGATCTCGAAGATACCTGGAAAGTTATGCAGCGGAAGATGAACAGGTATTCGAGATTCACGAACGCCTCAAGTGCTGCGCCTCTACTGGTATCCACACACACACAAACTGGAACGGACGGGATGCTAGTACCGTAAAGATCAGATCTCTTAGAGGTTTCTCAGTTTCTCAGAGGTGGCTGTAAATTCAGTTCTGTCGGTGTAAAAGCCGTGCACATATCATATATATATCGACTTTTATCATGACCTAATTAACCTGGGATTAAACCGTAGTTAATTAAGTCATAAACCAAAATCTGTATTTTGGTTCGCGACCTGTGTCGATCGACACACCTTCTGTGTCGATCGACACTACCTCAGAGAATCGTTATTGAATGTATGTAAAATATACATTCACCAGATCATTACACTAATGATCAACCCCATGTAAAACATCCAGTTTGCTTAGGTATGTGACCCTGTAGGATCATATAATACTAGCAATGAGTTCTGAACTCATAGATCATAAGCGGCTTCTAGCAAAGCATTATGATTACCCAGTATCATATAAATGTCTAATCTCGACAACACAACTATCTCTAGAGTTATTACAAGTATGATTTCAGGACATTCCCAACAGCTGAAGTATGAGATTGAGCCAGATGATCTCATTCTGCTTGGAAGATCATTCTTAGCTACTGCTGGAGCTGTAATTGATGTGAGACAGAGTTTGATTGCTCTCCACCGGGAGAAGAGCCATTGGAGTTTAAGATGGACATATTGTAGAAACCCACCATTGATGTACAGAGCTTCAGTGTTGAGGTGGAATCAGAGATTCCTATTGGAGAGGAGAAGATGGCGGTTCATTCTGAACTTGCTCTAACATCTTCAGAGCCTGCAACTGCTATTAAGCAGAAAGCTCCAGACATCTTACTTTCACCAAAGCAAAGGTATAAAGCTTCTAAACTTAAACCTCCTAATCCATCATCTTTGAATGCAGGAAAACGTAGTATCCCAACCTCGCTTCGCTCCCGCCCTGGTGCTGTTCGCTCTTTCCTTGGGAGATCTCATGATCCAAATGCTTATACGCCAGCTTGGATGAAGAGACTTTCACGGAGACATTCAAAGTCTCTGTTGAATCCCCCATAAGTCTGTTCTCCTATCCATAGTCAAGCTATTGACTTTAAACAAGCGCTGAGTGGGAGACAACCCACTGTTTCGTTTTTATATTTTCATTTTGGTGTTTTTGTTAGGATTTTACGTTTTATGTTTGTTTTTAGGGGGTTTTGCTTGCAGATTACGTGTTTGATCCGATGAAATCGCAATGCATCGATCGACATGGTCCTGTGTGTCGATCGATTCAACACGAAAATCGCATTGCAGCGATCGTTTCGGACCTGTGCAACGTTCGACACCAGATCGCAATCGCCTTGCAACGATCGTCGCATTTATGCGCAACGATCGATGCAGGTGCGAGACAGGTAAAACCCGACAGAACCTAACACATCCTTAACTTTTTGTTTTCTTCTTTTACCAACCCTAAGCTTGACACTACTGGGGATAGTGTGTTTCAAGTGTGGGGAGGTGGTTACTGACATCGTGTTCTTTTTTTTCTTAGTGTCAGTCTCATGTTTTCAAAATTGTTTTATTGAGTCAAAATGTGTATGAAACTATGATTTTTCGAGGAAATTTTTCGCTGGAACATGAACTAAGTGACCATTGGACAGACTTGCAGAACCTCTATGACTATTAGAAAACCCCAAACAGATCAACTTATCAAGGACACCCATATCTAACCAGGTATTCAGAGGATCCATCATTAGTCTCACACTAATCTTGACTTTAATTTCTCACTTAGGGACTTGGTAATCTTTGGATCGGATTCCTTTGATGTGTTTGGCACAGCCTGTGATCCTGTTCTTAAGTATGGTTTCTGATTTTCCCCTCCCTTGAAAAAATGAGAGATAAAAACCGAGGATAAGCTAGTAGCTTCGAAGTGGTCACATGAGTGATAGAGATCCCTATTACCTCCAGTGTATCCATGGAAAGATCCAAAGTTAAACCCCAATAAAAAGGGAAGACCACTGATAGAAAAAATAAAATGATACCTAGTGGGGAAAAATCAGTGATAAGGGAGAAAAGGGAAAAGAAAGAAACTAGAAACCGACAGTTTGAGGGTCAGATACTGAATAGGTTGAGTCCATGTGTCTTTTGATTCGATAATCCCTTTGTGAGAGTGCGCCTAATTATATACAGAGACTGGTGTGGTGAACTTGAATGTCCTAACTTGATTGTGGAGTTTACTTGGGACAGTTGCTAAGTGTGGGGGAAGTATATTGCGGTCTTGAGTTCTGTAGGAAAGTTTTCAGTGGTTTACTAAGTGAATGTGAATGCGAAAGTTGGTTTGCATAAATCCACTGAATTATGTTTATCTCCAGTGAAGTATATTGCGGTCTTGAGTTCTTTGCATAAATCCTTGTCTGTTGGAGAGTTGGTTTGATCATCCGGTACTGCATTGAGTATTTCCATTGCAGGCATCATTGAAGACAGCTTTGTGTCCTTGCCAGTGTCATCCTGGAGATAAACATAATTAGTAATGTATATCTGTAAAAGAACATTATTTTTACATGTTGAGGCACAATAGTATTACATTTTGAGGACCAGTGATGGAGTCTTTGAGTAGAACGGCTTTAGTAGCTTGTCCACGCGATGAAACCTGCGTTGTACGGGTGTGTAGGTTATATGTCGTCAATGTGAATTGCTAATCGTTGTACTATAATGGAGTCAGTATTATATTACCTCTTCGTCAACACAGAGGTCTGTGTTATGGTTGGACTGTTGGTTGTTGGAGATACATTGTTGTGATCCTCGCTGTCTATGGACATGTGCTCTCCACCACCCTGCAATTTAGGTTATTGCATTGCTACTTAGAAACTTCTCTGCATTAATGTACATGTTTTTGTGGACATGTTGAGAAGACTACCTTCTTCATGATGAGATTACAATCTGATTGGGAATCCTGGTTGTCCTCCTGATCCACTTGAGTTCCAGTGTGCTGTGGACAAGCATTAGATTATGTAATTATGGTAGTCGTATATTGACTAAACTGATGTATGGACAATAACCTATGATGTGTTCAGGCGAGTGTGTTTCCGACCTCTGATGAAAGACGGAAGAAATATGTGGTTGATGGTGTTTTTTTGATGTCCCTTGGTCGGAAATTTCTTAGCCCGAACAAGTTTCTCCTGCCTACGGCTTCGCTCAAGTGCCTCAACCCGAGTGATTAGCTGTTGGTTTACCTTTCTGAGTTCGTCCACCTGTGATTGAAGATGCTTCATCTCGTCTGCAGATGCCTTGTCCATGGGCTTATATTTCCTGTGTTTCTTGGTTACTGCAAATGGTTGATCTTCTCCTTGACCGGATGCGTTGCCTTTCCTTTTCAGAGTCCTCCTTTGGAGAACATGTTTCTTGTGTGCTTCACCTGTTTCCACTTTTTGTTTGTGGACATACAGATGTAGTTCGTCAAACCCTCCTGGACAACATCCGGTGGTGAAGACATGTTTTTTGGATTAAAGATTCCATGTACTCCACCTTCTTGTCCCTGTATTCATCCATCCACTCACCCCAATCCTCATTGGGTGGATTGTCCAATACATGTGTTGGTTGTACGGAAAGCTGTGGACAACACAATTTTAACTATTAGTCATGTACCAGCAAACATGTAATGTTAACCGTAGAGACGTCCACCAAATTGAGTAGCATGAAAATTTAAGGAGCATGGCTTACATTGGGAGAGTGTTCGACGTCTAGGACGTCTGCTAGTGCAACACCAGAGTGTTGTGGAAGACCTGCATCCTTAATGTCCTTAATGTCCTTAATGTTCATGAGTGTTCGTCTGTCAGATGGGTCAGGTAGTTTCTCCAAAAGGAGGGGAATGCACTGAAAAGCCAGAAGCTGGAGGGCTAATGGAAAGCCTTTCAAACTGTACGTCGTTTGTTGGAGCACCTGTATGAAATCAGCGTCTATATCTTCGTCTTTGTCCTTGGTTTTCTTAGTCGGCTTCAAACATGAGATTGTTCGCAAGAACGACTCTCTTCCCCAGGGGAAGGCGAGGAAGGCATCTAAGTCCTGCAGGTTGTGCATATAAGCAGCTGTTAGATTCCCAATCAAAGTATTAGAAATTATGAGCAAATTTAGATGTTTAAACTTACCTGAAGCATGTCCACATAAGCAGCTGTGGGTTTGTGGGACTGGTGGTTTGCAATGAGGACACCATCTAGAAGGATAAGCAAAGAAATCCTGATTTTCCTCCAAGATTTCATTTTGGGGTTGTCTTGTAACTTTGTCATGAGGTCTGCAATAGTGGTTTTTTGGGATCAGTTTTGATCAGCTTTGACTAGTAAACGTTAGGCTCCTGTGGATTTGGTGTCTGGAAATCAGGTTCATATTTGGCAGGGAATAATCCACAATTCAGCCCAGTGATAGTACCAAATTCCTTGAGCGAGAAGCGAAGAGGATGTCCACCAAAAGCGCTCCATATATTGTACTTGTCGTCGGTGACCAGCTCCCTGGTGCAGAGCGCATGGATGAGCTTGCCTAATGTAGAGCACCTAGGAGCAGGCAGGTGATATACCATGGATTTTAGGGTTTTTTAACCATGGTATATATCTTATTTATCGAGTCTTTTATTATGTTTTGGAGTCTTTTATCTATTTTTACAGGTTTAGGTACGTTTGGAGCTTATCTGGAGATTCTGGGAGCTTTTGGAGTGATTTGGCAGCTTATATGGATTTCACAGAGTTCACTGGGTTTGTCTGTACACTGTGTCGGTCGACACAACTTCTTTGTCGGTCGACACCACTACAGGACGAAATTCCTGCGCCCAAAAATATGCATTTTAGAGATTTTATAGTTTTTGCCCAGAAACTTCCCAGATTTGCAGAAAGGCCCAAAACGTGTTTTAGACTATATATTAGGGTTTTTAGCCACTTGTTTAGGCTATGATTTTCTTACGCTTTATTTTATTCAGAGAGTTTTAGGGGCTGATCCTGATCTCGAGAGAGAGAGGATTTGAACCCCAGTTCTTTATTTGATTTTATAATATTTGGTTTTCTATTCATGATGTCTTCTGTTTCGATGAACATGTATGAGTAGATTACCTGTTAAGTTTAGGGATTTTCATTAGGGATTTCATGGAATTATAGTTTAATCAATCTGTAGGGATTCATATCTGCTAGTTCTTCTTCTAGGGTTGTTCTTAATGCTTAATCTGAAGTAGCTATCCAGATTTATGATGTTAGGTTGATTGATGCAACGACAGTTGGTTAATTAGCTAGAAAGAACCTAGATGAGCAATTAAAATTACTCGCAAAGAGATTTGGTTTAATTTAATTGTGAACATATCAAACTTGGAATTAAAGCTGGTTTAATCTGTTAGTAATTGCAAAGAGATTTGGATTGTTGCACTTAGACTTAGAGAATTCTCGCAACGAGAGTTGGTTAATTCTATATCTGTGTTTTGAGTTCTAGAACAGTTTCTGATTAGATCCCGATTGATTGATTGCTTGTGTTCCTGATTTCCTGAGAACTCCCTAGACTTAACGCTCCGCTTCCTTGCTCACAACTCGCTGCTGTTTACTTTCTACTTGCTGATTTACTGCTTTCCTATATTGCTTTCTCCTAGTTTTAACTTGATCGTTCTAAATCTATCGTTGACCGGAGTCCCTGTGGATTCGATAACCCTATATACTACATTGATATTGATGTGCACTTGCAGATAGTATAGGGATTAAAACTAGACCTATCAAGTTTTTGGCGCCGTTGCCGGGGGACTCTTTTGAGTCCTCGATAGATTTTAACTTAGGGTTTAGACTAGGTTTTTCGTTTTTATTTTTTGCTACTAATTTTTTTTTTCTTTCTGTTCTTGCGTTTCAGGTATGCCTGTAATCGCACTGCATCGATCGACACGGTCCTGTGTGTCGATCGTAAAATCATCGCGCTTGCATCGATCGACGCTTCCACTGCATCGATCGACACATATCGTAAGAAAGATGTATGGTTTCTTTAGTCCAGGGATTGATAATTCGCAGATAGCTGGGTTGAAGAGTAAAGTTGACTATCTGCATAGTCTTCTACTTGGAAAGTATACACAAGAAGCTATCAACTGCTTTGGAGGGAATGAATTCTACAGTCAGGAATCAGCTTTTCAGGGACCTTTCCAGCAACAGGGCAATGCCTTCTCGAGGAACTATGGTGTTTCTTCTTACCAAGCACCGCCTGCACCTACACATAAGAGCATATTGGAAATCATGATGGAGCAGTGTCTTGAGGGACAACAACAGATGTTTGTGTCCTTTAACTCAAGGATAGATGCATTGTATGAAGATCTGAATGGAAAGTTTGAATCTTTGAGCACACATGCGAATGAGCTAGATGTCCAAGTTCAACAAACAGCTGGAGCAATACAAAGGCATAATGAAGCTAGGAAAGCTGAACAGTACAGATCCATCAAAGCTATGACCTTAAGAGATGAGATTGAGTTGCTAGGTGAAGAAGAGAGCATAATCTCGGATTTTCTGGATGAATATTGTCTGTCTGATACATGCATCGATCGACACCCCCTTAGTGTCGGTCGACACGCAGTTCTGACGGCAATTTCGAGTTCTTTCGACGAACATAATCGCCTTGTGTCGATCGACACACCTACAGCATCGATCGACACAGATCGCAGACGAGATTAAAAGCCTGCAACAGTCCCAGAACGAGTCTACAAGCCCATTGTGCCATATCCTAAGGTTCCTAAACCCTCTAAACAAGAGATAGAAGTGGCTAACTGCATGAAAGTAATGGATAAGAAGGTGAATGAAATACCACCAGTTGAAGCTTCGCGAGTTCATGCAAAGAAGATGATCTCCACTGATGGTCATCTGGAAGAAGAAGTTCAGATTGGTGGAACTACAGTATCTGATAGTGGAGAGAAGAAGATGGCGGTTCCTCTTGAACCTGCTCTAACATCTTCAGAGCCTGCAACTGCTCATAAGCTGAAAGCTCCAAACATCAGATCTCCACCAAAGGTAAGGTATAAATCACCTAAGCTTAAACCTCCTGACCATATTGTTTTGAATGCAGGAAAATGCAGTGTACCACCCAAGCTTCGCTCCCGCTCTGGTTCTGTCTACTCTTTCCTTGGGAAACCTCATGATCCGACAGCATACACTCCTCCTTGGATGAAGAGATATTCACAGAGACACTCAAAGTCTCTGTTGAAACCGCCATGAATCAAACCTCTATCCCATAGTCAAGCTACTGACTTTAAACAAGCGCTGAGTGGGAGGCAACCCACTGTTAGGTTCGTTTTTATTTTCATTTTTCGTTTTGATTTTGGTGTTTTGATTTTTCTTTTAAGTGTGTTCAGAGGCGTGAGAAACAGGCAGAATCGCGTTGCATCGATCGACACACCTAGTGCATCGGTCGATGCAGTTGCGATTTACGGTTTACCGATTCAATTGCGGTCCAGACATCGGTTATTCACATAACCGCGAGCAAAATTCGCCTTGCATCGATCGACACCCTTGTGGCATCGATCGACACAAGGCGACGACAGGTACGTGTTCTGCAACTTTCGGATTGTTTCGATTTGATTATTTATTCTCACCGACCCCATGCTTTGATTACACTGGGGACAGTGTAGTTTAAGTGTGGGGGAGGAGCTACTGACGCACACTTTTGTTTTCTTAGTTTTTCAAAAACATTGTTTTATTGAGTCAAAATTTGTATGAAACTATGATTTTTCGAGGAAAAATTTTCGCTTGAACAGGAACTAAGTGACCATTGGACAGACTTGCAGAGCCTCTATGACTATTAGAAAACCCCAAACAGATCAACCTACCAAGGACACCCATATCTAACCAGGTATTCAGAGGATCCATTACTAGTCTCACTTTAATCTTGACTTTAATTTCTCACTTAGGGGCTTGGTAATCTTTGGATCGGATTCCTTTGATGTGTTTGGCACAGCCTATGATCCTGTTCCAAAGTATGGTTTCTGATTTTCCCCTTCCTTGAGAATAAAACAAAAAAGAGTTATAAAATCTGAGGATAAGCTAGGAACTTCGAAGTAGTCACAAGAGTGGTAGAGACCCCTATTACCTCCTGTGTATCTATGGAAAAGAACCAACTAATAGCTTCGAAGTGGTAGCGGGAGTGGTAGAGACCTCTATTATCTCTTGTGCATCCATGGAAAAATCCAAAGTTAAACCCCAGTAACAAGGGAAGAGCACTGATAAAAAAAAAAATGATACCCAGTGGGGAAAAATCAGTTGCTAAGGGAGAAAGGGAAAAGAAAGAAACCAGAAACAGACAGTTTGGTGGTCAGATACTGAATAGGTTGAGTCCATGTGTCCTTTGATTCGATACTCCCTCTGTGAGACCGCACCTAATTGTATACAGAGACTGGTGTGGTGAATTTGGATGTCCTAACTTGATTGTGGAGTTTACTTGGGACAGTTTCTAAGTGTGGGGGAAGTATATTGTGATCTTGAGTTCTGTAGGGAAGTTTTCAGTGGTTTACTAAGTGAATGTGAATGCAAAAGTTCCTAGGACGAAATGAGTTTCTGTGTTTTCAAACTTCTTCTCTTATATTTTGGTTCTTTACTTGCTTGAGGACAAGCAAGAGCTAAGTGTGGGGGAGTTGATATACCATGGATTTTAGGGTTTTAACCACGGTATATATCTTATTTATCGAGTCTTTTATTATGTTTTGGAGTCTTTTATCTATTTTTACAGGTTTAGGTACATTTGGAGCTTATCTGGAGATTCTGAGAGCTTTTGGAGTGATTTGGCAGCTTATATGGATTTCACAGAGTTCACTGGGTTCGTCTGTACACTGTGTCGGTCGACACAACTTCTGTGTCGGTCGACACCACTACAGGACGAAATTCCTGCGCCCAAAAATCTGCATTTTGGAGATTTTACAGTTTTTGCCCAGAAACTTCTCAGATTTGCAGAAAGGCCCAAAATGTGTTTTAGACTATATATTAGGGTTTTTAGCCACTTGTTTAGGCTACGCTTTTCTTACGCTTTATTTTATTCAGAGAGTTTTAGGGGCTGATCCTGATCTCGAGAGAGAGAGGATTTGAACCCCAGTTCTTTATTTGATTTTATAATATTTGGTTTTCTATTCATGATGTCTTCTGTTTCGATGAACATGTCTGAGTAGAATACCTGTTAAGTTTAGGGATTCTCATTAGGGATTTCATGGAATTATAGTTTAATCAATCTGTAGGGATTCATATCTGCTAGTTCTTCTTCTAGGGTTGTTCTTAATGCTTAATCTGAAGTAGCTATCCAGATTTATGATGTTAGGTTGATTGATGCAACGACAGTTGGTTAATTAGCTAGAAAGAACCTAGATGAGCAATTAAAATTACTCGCAAAGAGATTTGGTTTAATTTAATTGTGAACATATCAAACTTGGAATTAAAGCTGGTTTAATCTGTTAGTAATTGCAAAGAGATTTGGATTGTTGCACTTAGACTTAGAGAATTCTCGCAACGAGAGTTGGTTAATTCTATATCTGTGTTTTGAGTTCTAGAACAGTTTCTGATTAGATCCCGATTGATTGATTGCTTGTGTTCCTGATTTCCTGAGAACTCCCTAGACTTAACGCTCCGCTTCCTTGCTCACAACTCACTGCTGTTTACTTTCTGCTTGCTGATTTACTGCTTTCCTATATTGCTTTCTCCTAGTTTTAACTTGATCGTTCTAAATCTATCGTTGATCGGAGTCCCTGTGGATTCGATAACCCTATATACTACATTGATATTGATGTGCACTTGCAGTTAGTATAGGGATTAAAACTTAGAACCTATCAGCAGGTCAAACAGTTTCCCAAACACTGACTTCCAAATTACAGTGAACTCGTAGGAGTCCTCTCCAAGGACGTTTTTGATAAATGGCACCATGTCAATCCTGGAGTAAACATTTAGACGCTTGCTTGGATATCTATTAGTAGCAAACAGTCTAGGAGGCAGTTTCATGTCTGTAAAAGTGAAAAGATCGTATATGAAAGATTAGCAAGAGGAATATAAGGTCCACAAATAGCGAACTATGAATTGAAAATGTAATGTATACCGCGTCCACGGTACACCGCGTCCACGGTACATCTTGTCCACGGTACATCCTGTCCACGGTACGTTGAGGTATTGATGTTTAAACTAATTGATATGTCCATCAAGTAATGTCCACATAGAATTGAAAATTTGGATTTCATAAAACAAGGAAACGATTCAGAGATCCAATAATACATGAAGACGAGATCAAAAATTCGGGTAGTGAGTGAGCAATGTTTTTGTGTTATCCGTGTACATAGAAACTTAAAAGAAACTTAAAACTGTATCCATTTTAAGATATCTACATGACTTCGTTAAGAGGTACAGAAGAACAGAAGAACAGACGATGAACATATCTAGATCTAAGTATGTTGAAATGTCCATTAATGCATGTCCAAGAGAAAAACTCAAATCGTTAGTACTATAAATCGATCCACGAAAGACTAGATCTACGAGTACTATAAATCGATCCACGAAACCCTAGATCTACGCATATAAGAAAATGAGATGACATAATAAACCTGTCCACATGGACCGCAGTCAACAGAAACGATGGGAAAAGCGAAGAATCACAGAAACGAAAGAAGTGAAAGTCGATGCATGATGAATCTAAGTTCTAAATCGAAACCTGTCATGACGGCTTCGATTTGCGACGGCGCAGACACATACGACGATACGAATCGTGTGTGTAGGAACGGAGAAGTGGGCAATTTACAAAGAGACAAAGGACTTGAAGGGCCACTGACGATGGAGGAAGGAGAGTCTGAGGTGGACTCGATGGCCGTTGAACGGAAGAGACGGCAAAGAGAGAGACATACGACTTTTTTTCTAGGGTTAGAAAGTTTGTATTTTTTTCTGTGAGGCTCAGTAAATGTAATAAGTAATTAGTAAAATAGTGAAAAGGTGCAACGAGTAAAAGTTGTGACAAACAATAGTGTCTCTTAGTTACAATAAAGCAAGGGCAAAATTGTATTGTCCACTATAGAAAGTGTCCCAATACAACAATGTGTCCCATTGTATAATAAGTAACTTGAAATGTGTCCCATGGTGTAAATAAATTTACAGAAATATTTAAAATCTTCAGAAATATTTACATATTTATATTTCATCTAACTTTTATTTTTTTATTCAAGATTACATATATGTCATAAATAAAATTTAACAAATCTTCATAAATATTTAATATTTATCATCTTTTTTTATCTTATGTTATGTATATTTACAGAATAAAATTAAAAACATAAAACAATTACCAATATAAATTAAGGTTAACTTGTCTAATTTCATTAATGGTAAAATAGCAATCAACCATTTTGAGAGCGAATACAAAGCCAAATGCACTTCTCAATTAATATAAAAATGTATAAACACTATAATTTCTTATTAAAATATTTTATTATTTATATTTATCCCAATTTAAAATTTATATAACTAATAAAAAATTACTATATAGATTTGTATTATCTACAACAACTATAGTTATTAATCTTAAAATTTCATAAATTAAAATATATATTTTTATATTTACCGTCTTACTTTTTAATTTTTTTATCTCGATGATAGGATGATCTATATTTCCAAAATAAAATAAAACTAATATAATAAATAAAATAATTATAAATATAAAATAAATTTAATATTGTAAAAATTCCAATTTCATTAAAGATAAGCAACTAATTAATCATTTTGAAAATGAATGAGAATTTAAAAGCACTTCTCATTTAATATATAAAAACAATTAAAACTAGACTAACAATTCTTACATGTAAAAAGCTTAAATCTCATATTTTCTTCATTTCTTTTTAATTCTCCATATTTTAAAAATAAAATTTTATAACATAAAACTATAATTTTTTTTTTAACCAACCAAACAAAAAAGTGGTGCTAAATTGCTAGTTAAAAGTTTTCTAGCTAAATACTTTTGGAACTAACCCAATTTAAACCAAACTAAAATGGAACAGACTAAAATCAAACGGAATTAAACTTAACTGAATACAAACCAAATTTAATTTGGTTAAGTTTTGTTAGAAAATTATATCCCTTTTTTCACCTCCCTTACTTATATCCAATCAAAATACCACATAATATAAGTAAATAAAATAAAATTAAACAAATAAATTAAACTAAATGATTTAAGAAAAGCAAAAAAAAAACTTTACTAACACCGTTTGGTTAAAAAAACAAACTGTGGATTCACAACTTTTTTTCATCGCATGTATGAAACTAGATTAAAATTTTTGGTTTGCTAGATTAAATTTCTTTTTTTGCTACCCTTCAACAATAATGAAGAAAAAAGTATTAATAACATTTTTAGGTTTTCCAGAAAAAATTTCATGGACAACTGGATCTTGAGTAGCAATTTCCATAAGGCAGATGTTCTTGTGGCACTTTATCACATGATACACCGAGTGTTATAAAGGGTGCAGTACTAAAACCAAACTCTTCTACACCAAGAAGCACAACAACTGCAACATCTCTGCCAGTTTTCAGCTGGCCATCAGTCTGAAGAACAGTACGGCGACGAAAGTCATTACCAACAATAGTTTGATGTGTCTCTGCTAGACCTAGTTCCCATGACCATATCTAATACCAGTCCAATGAGAGGCACCAGTACCTCCATCATGACCTGCTATAAGAATGTGGTCAGCATGGCCCTTCACCATACCACTAGCAATAACTCCAACACCAGCTTCCGATACAAGTTTAACACTAATACGGGCCCCATGATTGGCATTCTACACAAGATAAGAGTAACATGTTATACAAAAATCAAAGAAGCACACAGTTACAATGCTTTGTAAAAAAAGGAATTGGAAAAGCATAAGTGGGAACCTTAAGATCATGAATTAGTTGGGCAATATCCTCGATGGAGTAGATGTCATGATGAGGAGGTGGACTGATAAGACCCACACTAGCTGTGGAATTTCTGGTGATAGTGATGTCTCCGATATCCTTGTGTCCAGGTAGCTCCCCACCTTCTCCAGGTTTGGCTCCCTGTATGAATGTGTGACCTTCCAACCATATACATTTCAGTTGGAAAGATTATGCGAGCATTCACGCAGTCACAGATCCATTGAGGTTGAACATATTCCCTTGACAGATACAACCCGCGCATGCTAAGATTATACCAACAAGGAATTGAAGAAAAACAAGCAATAATCAACAGATCAAGGAGAAAATATGGCGGCGACTTCGTTTCTCCACTAGATGCGTTGGCTTTCGAATACGCTAGCTTCGGTGTTCTTGCCGTCGTCAACAGTGTCTGGACATCGATCGCCGTCGTGACGGGTGCTGTCAGCTTCTGGAGGGTCCGAGTCACAACCATCAGAGACGATGGATGTCATGGATCCGTTGTGACGGCGTTAGTAAAGTTTTTTTTTGCTTTTCTTAACCGATTTAGTTTAATTTATTTGTTTAATTTTATTTTATTTACTTATATTATGTGGCATTTTGATTGGATATAAGTAAGGAAGGTGAACAAAGGGATTCACCCCTAGGGGTGAACCCAAGAGTTGTTCGAAAATTAATATACTTAAACTAATCCGGAACATATAATCAAACTGAAGTGCTCCAATGCAATGTTGTGAGACAAAACAAACATTCCCGACTAAAATTCAGCGGTAAAAATATACGGAGGGAAGACCGCTCTCTCTGTTCTCTCTCTTCAACCTTTCACAGAGAGAAAGGCGATCTTCTCCGATCATGTGCTCGGATTTTCTTCCTTCAATCTCCGACCGTCAGAGTCGGCTTTTGGGTTTGTTTCTTGTTGCGGCTTAGCTGCTTTTGGCTTCGATAGATCTTCTCTTCTTGTAAGCTTTATGGGCTCTATCGACTGTTTGCTTCCGGCTTTAGCTCTGGATTTCTCAGTTTCTCGGTTTCTTGTCCGATTTCTTCAGCGATTCTGTTCTCCGCTTTTAATCGGACCTCCCGATGCCGTAGTTGGCATCGTTCCCGATCCTGAGCC
The DNA here is from genome assembly GCA_030180135.1 of Orychophragmus violaceus. NCBI lineage: Eukaryota > Viridiplantae > Streptophyta > Magnoliopsida > Brassicales > Brassicaceae > Orychophragmus > Orychophragmus violaceus. Next base: position 92,330,462 of record CM058237.1, on the reverse strand, counting down.
AGCACTGCTTCTCCTCTGTCAGTGAATCTGCTATATCTCTTCCCTCTTTACGCTTCCGTCCATAGGGCCATGGAGTCGTTTTGGGAGGTGGTGAAGTACACTGTTTCTCAACTACAGTTATCACCGTCGGATTCTGGCTGGTTTCCTGATCGGTAGACCTAGATGGTTGCAGCAGGGGAGTTTTCCGGCGAACGGAACTGCCACTTACCGCTATGCATGCGAGGTCTCCTTGAACGAGGACACGTGGACGGTGTAGGCAGTATAACAAACACACACGTGTATGACTGAGTTACCAAATTCGGTTCTGCACAAGTTATGTATTGGGCTTGTCTGGACCAACTTCCTTTATTTCATTTTATTCTGTACCCATTTACGTCTGTAACCGGCCCTTTGATGGGCCTCTCCGTGACTCAATAATACTTAGTGTTAAAAAAAAAAAAGTGCTCCAATGCACATGAGAGTAGTTCCCCAACTGAGCCGAGGGTAAATAGGTCATTTGATGTGCATCCTTATAAAACGACTGAAGAAGATAAAACCCCAAAGCAGAGAGTCATTTGTTGTTCGCTCACTGACCTTATCTCTCCCAATTCTCTCTTCTTCTGAGAGAGAGAGCAATTCTCAATCATAAAATCCCTCACAAACCATCAACAAAGGTGGTAAATTTCTTAAAACCCTTTTCGATATCTCCTTCCTCCCACAAGTTTTGTGGAGAGAGTTCGATAAAATCTCAATAGCAAGCGGAAATGGACTCAAAGGCTGTAACACCAGAACAAAACCCGTTTTACGCTTCGGGGCAATCAGGTTTTTTTTCTTTTTCCCTTCCTCGTTTCTATCTTCTTTCAGTAGGATTGAATCATGTCTTTGGAAATAGGGTTTTAATCGATTGAAGTATATTTTTGGATTTTGTTAACAGGAAAAACCTATGCTTCCGTTGTCGCCGCGGCTGCAGCCGCCAGTAAGGAGGGTGGGGCTGTGAATAGTGAGAAGGAGCTCGACTCCTCATCGGAGGCTGTGTCTGGAAATTCAGATAAGGGTATTGCTGGTGGAGCCGATAATTTATCTGAGGCGGAGAATGAGAAGGAGCGGCCGAGTTTGGAGGTTGGAGCTGATGGTAAAGTTTCCGACGAGGGGGATTCTGCTACCCCTGCGACTGCTTCATCGTTATCTCCCAACCCGGAGGTTGTTTCTGAGAAAACAACTGGAGAAGATGATGTAGGGTTTACTGCAGAGAACAAGAAGATTGAAGAGGGTGTGGAAGATATTGGAAACGAGGGTGAGGGTAAGCTTGAAAATGGGAATGTTGATGTTGTAGAGAAACAGATTTCCACGGAAGGGACAGTGGATGAAAATCCGGAAATGGAGAGTGAGAGTAAAGTTAAGGATTCGGAAGAAGAAGCTGTTGGATCAAACAAAGAAGATGAGGTAACAAAGGGAGATGGGACCAATGAGGAGGAGAGTGAGCTCATTACAAAAGTTGATGTTGACGACAAAAGTGATAATGTTAGTGAAGAAAAGAGTGTGAAGTTAACTAATAAAGGAGACTTCGTTGTGGACTCATCCACCATAGAAGCTGTACATGTTGATGTGGCAAAACCAGGGGTGGCTGTTGTAGGAGACTTAGATGGAAATGAGGAGATGAAGATCAATGCTGATGGTGAAAATATTCAAGTGGCTAATAAGTTTGATCAACTTGGCCATGATGATGGTGGTGGATCTGAAGTTGAGTCAGATAAAGCCTTTGAGGAGGTGGGAGAAAAGTTGGCTACTGAAACAGACTCCTCTAAACTAGAACCTGCTGCTACCAGTGCTGCAGAGCCAGAGGTTGTAGCTGTTGAGAGTGGGACTGAACCAAAGGACGTGGAAGAAGCTAATGGACCAGAGAAGGTTACGACTTATGCTGAGGTAATAAAGGCAGATAGTGCAGTAGCTGACAATGGAATCAAAGAGGAGGAGAGTGTATTCAGTGGTGTAGTCGATGATGAAGAAGAGGATGTGAAGTTAACCAGCAAAGAGGACTTCGTGGTGGACTCATCTACTCTGGAATCTGTGCATGTAGATGTGGCAAAGCCAGGGGTTGTTGTTGTTGGAGACGTACAGGGGAGTGAGGTGCTGGAAACTGATGGTAACATCGCTGATGTGCATAATAAGTTTGATCCAGTCGGCCAAGTTGAAGGTGATGGAGTTGAACTTCAATCTGATAAGACCAGTGCAAAGGAAGGAGAGAACTTGACTAGCGAAGGAGACTCTATTGTTGCATCTTCTGTGGTCGACTCTGTTGATACTGATATCAATGTTGCAGAACCAGGTATTGTGGTTGTCGGGGTGGCGAAGGAGGCTGAAACCAAGGAGGATGATGGAGATGATGAGGTTGAAAAGACCATCCCAGATATTGAAGAACCTGATGACCTCACTGCTGCATATGATGGAAATTTTGAATTGGCTGCTAAGGAACTATCAGAGGCAGCCAGAGTAGAGCCTGATGAACCAAAGGTAGGTGTGGAAGAAGAAGAATTGCCTGTGTCTGACGGTTTTACTGTGGGTTCAGTTGATGCAAGAGAGAATTCAAAGACATCAGCCGAGTCACAGTCTGAAGCAAACTCTAACCCAGAGGTTCCGGAAGTTTCTGAAGGGGACAATGCTGAAGAAGGTGGAAATAAGATCCCAGTCGCAGACATTGTCTCTTCTCGTGAGTTTAGCCTTGAAGGCAAGGAAGTAGACCATGAATCTTCTGGAGAAGGTGTTATCGGGGTTGATGGGTCTGAAAGTGAAGAAGAAACAGAGGAGATGATATTTGGGAGTTCTGAAGCTGCAAAACAGTTCTTAGCAGAGCTTGAAAAGGCTTCTTCAGGTATTGAGTCCCATTCTGATGAAGCAAACATGTCTAACACTATGTCAGATAGAATTGATGGCCAAATTGTCACCGATTCTGATGAGGATGTAGACACAGAGGATGAAGGTGAAGAGAAAATGTTTGATTCTGCAGCTTTGGCTGCACTTTTGAAGGCAGCCACTGGTGGTGGAAGTTCAGAAGGTGGCAATTTTACCATATCATCTCAGGATGGGACGAAGCTTTTCTCTATGGATCGCCCTGCTGGTTTGAGTTCATCTTTAAGACCTTTGAAACCAGCAGCAGCTCCACGTGCAAACCGTTCCAACATCTTTTCTAATCCTAATGTCCCAATGGCTGATGAGAGTGAGATTAACTTGAGCGAGGAAGAGAAAGAGAAGCTGGAAAAGTTGCAGAGCCTCCGTGTGAAGTTTTTACGGCTTTTGCAAAGGCTGGGGCATTCAGCTGAAGATTCAATTGCAGCGCAAGTTCTTTACCGTATTGCATTACTTGCTGGGAGACAAACAGGACAGTTATTCAGTCTTGATGCTGCAAAGAAGAAGGCTGTGGAGTCTGAGGCTGAGGGAAACGAAGATTTGAACTTCTCTCTAAACATCCTGGTCCTTGGAAAAGCTGGGGTGGGAAAAAGTGCTACGATAAACTCCATTTTGGGAAATCAGAAGGCGTCCATTAATGCTTTTGGGCTCTCAACCACTTCGGTAAGAGAAATTTCTGAAACAGTGGGTGGCGTCAAAATTACCTTTATTGATACCCCTGGTTTGAAGTCTGCTGCGATGGATCAAAGTACAAATGCAAAAATGTTGTCTTCTGTAAAGAAGGTAATGAAGAGGTGTCCCCCTGATATTGTTCTCTATGTGGATCGGCTTGATACCCAGACCAGGGACTTGAACAATTTGCCCTTGCTAAGGACGGTTACTGCTTCTCTTGGTTCATCTATATGGAAAAACGCCATAGTGACGTTGACCCATGCTGCTTCTGCCCCTCCTGATGGCCCTTCTGGCAGCCCTTTGAGCTATGATGTGTTTGTAGCGCAGTGCTCACATATTGTTCAACAGTCTATTGGACAGGCCGTAGGTGATCTACGTTTGATGAACCCCAGTCTGATGAATCCAGTTTCTCTCGTTGAGAATCATCCATTGTGTAGGAAGAACCGGGAGGGAGTGAAGGTTCTCCCGAATGGCCAAACTTGGAGACCTCAGCTGTTGCTATTGTGCTATTCCCTTAAGGTTTTGTCAGAAGCAAATTCTCTACTGAAGCCTCAAGAACCATTGGACCATCGAAAAGTATTTGGTTTCCGAGTTCGATCCCCGCCTCTCCCTTACTTGTTGTCTTGGCTGTTACAGTCTCGTGCACATCCTAAGCTCGCTGCAGACCAAGGTGGTGATAGTGTTGACTCTGATATCGAAATTGATGATGTGTCTGATGCTGAGCAGGAAGATGGGGAAGATGACGAGTATGACCAGCTGCCACCATTTAAGCCTCTTCGAAAAATGCAACTTGCAAAACTCTCAAAGAAACAGAGAAAGGCATATTTCGAGGAGTATGATTACCGGGTAAAGCTCCTGCAGAAGAAGCAATGGAGAGAGGAATTAAAGAGGATGAGGGAAATGAAGAAAAACGGGAAGAAGGTGGGTGAAAGTGATTATGGTTTTCCGGGTGAAGAAGATGATCCGGAGAACGGGGCTCCCGCTGCAGTGCCAGTTCCATTACCCGATATGGTCTTGCCACCTTCATTTGATAGTGATAACTCAGCTTACCGATACCGTTTCCTGGAACCCACTTCACAGCTCCTAACCAGGCCAGTGCTGGATACCCATGGTTGGGACCATGACTGTGGGTATGATGGTGTCAATGCAGAGCACAGTCTTGCTTTAGCAAGTCGGTTCCCTATCACAGCTACTGTACAAGTCACCAAGGACAAGAAAGAGTTTAACATTCATCTGGACTCCTCGGTGTCTGCTAAGCACGGGGACAGTGGATCCACCATGGCAGGCTTTGATATCCAGAATGCAGGTCAGCAGCGTGCATATGTGGTCAGAGGAGAAACCAAATTCAAGAACTTGAGGAAGAACAAGACGACTCTTGGAGGGTCAGTGACATTCTTGGGCGAGAATGTTGCCACTGGTGTCAAACTCGAGGATCAAATAGCACTTGGGAAAAGGTTTGTGCTTGTGGGCAGTACAGGGACCATGCGATCACAGGGAGATGCGGCGTATGGTGCGAACCTTGAGGTCAGGCTTAAGGAAGCTGATTTCCCAATAGGCCAGGACCAACACACTTTAGGACTGTCTCTGGTGAAGTGGAGAGGCGATTTAGCCCTCGGAGCCAATCTCCAATCTCAAGTCTCTGTTGGAAGGCACTCCAAGATAGCGCTTCGTGCAGGGCTTAACAACAAGATGAGCGGGCAGATCTCAGTCCGAACCAGCAGCTCGGATCAGTTGCAGATTGCTCTCACAGCCATTCTTCCAGTTGTTATGTCCATCTACAAGAGCCTTCGACCGGAAGGGGCGAATGACAAGTACAGCATGTACTGATTATGTCTGCAACTCCCTCTGCTTATGAATGCTGGAGAAGGCTCTTTTATGCTACTGGTTTTAGTTCCATGTTTTTTTTCCTCATTTAATAAAACTTCTGTTGAGATTTTCAAAGATGTATTTTGTTATGTTGAGAAGTAATTCGTCACTTTCAGTATTATCCTCGGAAAATGGAGTCTAGTTAAGTCTTCTTTTGGTTTTACTTCTCATGCTGATGATGTTGCTTGGATTGTGCTTGCTCATTTGTGACTTAAATTTCTGCAGAAGATAGCAAAGGTTCGTTGAAGAATCTTTAACCAGGTGCCTACTCTAATCTGCGTTAATTGGATTTTGTACCGGAATCAAGATCTCAATTTGTTCTTCACCAGGATCTTACTGTTCTTCCATGGTCCCTTGAAGGCAATGGGTAGATTCCAAGACTTCTGCTGCCACACACCAGTCTTTACGTCTTGTGTGATTCAAATGCTTTGGGTAGATTCCAATCTATAAACCCCCTGGAAACTTTTGGATTAGAGGGGATATAATATGGTGGAGTCGATCTGTGTATACTGCAAAGCCTTCAACTTTGAGGCTGTAAGTATATGGCTTTACCCACACAATTCTTTGGGTAGCTTTAAAGTCATGAGAGTGAGGAATGAGTAGATCAAGCCATTGGAGTCGCAAAGACGAGCTGGGGTTGCTTCACCTAACGTTTAAGGTGGTCAAGGTACAAACCAATCCGGTTAGGATTTGTTACTGTTGACTGAGTCCATAGAATATCAAATCGTTTCTGAAATTTATAGAGGAGAATTTTCCTTTTTTGTTCAGGAGAAATCTTATGTGTTTTGTTTTGTCTGATTTAATGCTACAGACGATATCATGTCATTTTCAGATCCGACAAAGCAAGGGGACTTTTAAGGATAAGAACGTCCAAAGTCTTAGGTCAGCTTCTTTACCCTGAGAATAAGTCTTTGTATACTATTCTCGCTAATAAGTAACTCCGTAGTTAAGAAACTGGAATCTTTGTATTAAATAACTAACGAAACTATTGAAGATTAGATAGATAGCTTTTGATTCAACAAAGATCTTTTAAGAACACACACAAACACACACATATAATAAATGAGAATAAAAACAGAGGACTCAACCGAAAGAAATTGTGCAATGAAGCAGCCACTTATTTACTCTGAGCATTATTATTGTGGCAAAAGCAGAACCACTTTGTTTTCCTTGTAGAAATTTCTCACTTAAAGGATCTTCAGGGAAGCTGGCCTGGTGGTGATCTCAGCCACCCACTCGTTGACATGTGGACGCTCGGTGAAGAGCTTCTTGGTGGGAGTTTCAAGCAAGTATTGAATCGTAGGAATGTGGTGAAGATCGGTCAAAGTAAAAGTTTCACCAGCCAAATACTTGAACTCCTTGAGCCGAGCCTCGTAGACATCAAGGACCGTGGCTAACTTAGCCTCTTCTTCTGCAACAACAGCTTGGTCTGTGGTCTGGCCATAGAAGACCTTGACCACTTGTTCCCAAATAAGCTTTGAAGCCACTGGGTCGAACTGGTGAGCTTCTACTTCCATTCCAATGGCCATTATTGCGTAGTGGGCAAGGTTCTTGGAGTCGGCTGGGAGAAGGTTGGTTCCTTCGCCTTCATATTTGTGAGCTATGTACTGAGTAATCGCTCTTGATTCTACACAATGAACATCATCATGTTAATGAATTTTTCTTCTTTTTCTTATGCATATTTTGAAATCATATTTGAGACTGAAGATGAGATGATGATGCAGAAAAATGATCATACCGAAGAGCTTGAGGTCTCCATCTTCGAAGGCCGGAACTTTACCAAAAGGCTGCAATATCAATCAAACACAAAACATTCAAGATTCAGACCAGATTGATTCGTCAAAATGGTTGGTCTTGTCTCAAAATATATGTGTACTTACGTTGCGGGAGAGGAAAGGCTCTTTCTTGTGCTCACCCTCTTTGAGGTCGACATGAACGAGCTCAAAGTCAAGGTTTTTCTCGTGGAGGGTGAGGAGGACTCTCCTGGTGCAAACGGACTTAGGGTATCCGAAAACTTTGATACCTGCCATTGATTTGATTACAAAGAAACTCTTTGAAGACTGAGAAAGAGATGTGATGTTAAAGGTGAAGGTGATGAATTATGCCACAAGTAGTGGTGGTATTTATACAAGTAAAAACAGAGCATTTTATGCATTCTCATTAATGTTTAACATTGTTTAACAGATAAATAAGATATCTCAACTAGACCGTCGCAAACCAATATTGACTAGTCTCCCTGGAGGATTTTTCAAAGTTGAATTGTCTTGTTTTTACATACCAAATGTGATATAGTTGCTTTTTCTTAATAAACCATTCAATGAATGTTGGTGGAGGATTGAACATCTCCACTATTACCGGTGTAGTAAGCAAAAGGATCAGAAACAAAACCCATTATAAATTTTTTACTTTATGGATACATTATAGGGAATAGGTAGGATGGCAGATGATTGTTCGAGGGGTACGAGGACAAGAACGACAATATTATTATCTACCACCGGTCTAAGTTCTCTAGGCTCATAAAATGACACGATGTCCACTGTAAGCTAGAAGAAGCAGGTAAGTAGCGGACATCTTCCATTCGAGTTACAAAATACTTTAAATCAAAGAGAAGAAACACTAACGAGGGGTTATTGGTATAAGAATTTTAAAGAATTTTTAAAATTCTGAAAATCTGTTGTTATTGGTTCATGGTTTTTTAAAATCTTAATAAAATTTATGGTTTGAGGATTTTTAGATTCTATTCTAAATCTTTTGTTATTGGAAAAGTTTAGATATTACTGATTTGGTAACTCAATTAAAATATATTGTTATTGGAATTGAGATTCTCTTTAATTTTACTCATAAGACTGAACTTTAACAATATCATGTATATCCATAAAACTTTTAAAATCCATCTTAAAAAAACACACTTTATTATTTGTCGAAGCAAGAGTGGCGGAGGCAAAAACTCTCTTCCCCTGTTTCAAGAGCACCATTAGAGACAGAAACAAGAACGTCTTTAACGCTGTCCTGATGTTTCGAATTTGTCAAACCTTCAAAGATCTGATCAAAAGTGTTGATGTCCATCGTCTTGTCGAGATACACAGTGATTGCTGTGCTGGTGAATCTCTGAAGGCAATCAGCTATAAGCTTTACCTTCCCTTAATTTTAAGAACCATTTATTCAAATACTATTAGTGAACAAAGACATTTGTTTCATGTCTACGGTAATCTACTCATTATATGGCACTGGATAGTGCACGTGATGTCAACAGCTATCCTATGTAAGTGGTTAGTGTGGACGTGATGTCATCAGCTAACCTTCTCTTTTGCTCGGATTTTTCTTTCTGAATGTTTAATGGTTATTACAGCAACCTTTAGTATCCAACCTTCTATCTGGCTCGTTCATCTACTGCTCCATCCCAACCCAGGGAAACACTCATATTTATGTTATATAAGTTTTTAGGTGTACAAAAATTTTGGAAAATTTTTAAAAATCATTGTTCATTATTTTTTTAAGAGAACTTTTTGAGAAACAAAAGTATATGCAAATCCATAATAATCAACAAGAATCAATGATAATCCATAGAAAATATTTGATAAGAATTCATAAAATATTTGTTAAATCTATAAACTTTTAAAATCTTTCTAATTTTTAAAATCATCAAACTCTACACAAATTCTATTTTCAATAACCCCTTCTAAATAAAAGAAGTTCAACATTAGGAAAATATATACAATTGTAGAAAGAGAAAGGCAATTGAAGGCATATTTATATAAAGTCTCCAAGCTATTTTTCAATTGTTTTTCTTACTTTTGTCGCATCTATTTTAGTCTTATATGTAATCTTATTTCTTCTCTCATAATTCTATCAAGTTTGTAACCCTTTTTACTCAGATTAATATACACACATTTTTCTGACTTATCATTCCGAACCATTGCCGTATCAGACGGAGGAGCTATGTATACTAAGTGCCACCTAAAAGTCACGTCATTCGCTTTGCCATTTACTCTACCATTCACTCTACCATATATATTACCATAATATCCTTGTGTGAATTTTTTTTTCAACAATTGGGGCTAGGCCTGAGATTAAAAACCAAACCAATTCTGAAACGAACCGAGCTTTTGTCATTTTGGTTTTGCTTTGGTTAGTAAGATAGAATCGATATGAAACAATGTAATATATCTTCGGTTTTCTGTTCAGTTCGGTTTGGTTAGGATGAATCAAACGGTTAACCAACATAAAATCCTATAAATTATTATCATGTTTCCTTGCTGAACCATGATGAAGGCTCCTTTAAGTTCGATGAAGATTCTTCGTTTTCAGGAAAAACTAAAACTAATTAAGGTATAAGAGCATTCACATTGGTGTTACCTAATGTGGGTTTCTTACCAATACTTTATTAATTTTTTGTAAGTTAGGAATAGTTAAGAGTCTTTCTTTGTTTAACACCTCCATTGGTGTTACCCAACTGCTTCTTCTTCCTCGAATGGAAAAAATCGTGCTCCGATTTCTCAGTTTCGGTATCATCGCCGAAGCGGTTATGTTGTTGTTGCCTCTCTTGAGATTTCCCGTTGAAGAATTCGGAATCGGGAGGTGAAGGAAGGTAGAAATTCTCCCAATTCCAGACTGAAGAAGCTTGCGAAGGAGTGGCGGAGTAAGTTGAGTTCTGGTAAGCAGTAGGGTAAAAATTCGGCATGAAATTAGATCTCTCGCTTGATGAAGGGCTCGAGAGAATATGAGGTATCTTCGGTTGCTGTTTCCGGCGCCGATTAGAGGATGCGGTAACGATGAGAGGTAGATTGGAGCTAGCAACAGAAGGAGGAGCAAGCGGTGGAGTGTAGACGGAACATGGAGCTGGTGACGGCGGGACACGTGGAGGTATAAAATTAGAGGACGAGTGTTGACTCGGAGGAGGAGTGTGGAGAAAAATGGCTGGAGTCTGATCTGATACAGAGAGAGGCTCGCCGGCGGCGAAAGAGGAGAGAGCAGATCTAGTAAGACGAAGAGATCTGCATTTCAATTAAAAAAAATTACCCAATCGCAGTCTACCACGTATTTAAGATACCGTAGCTTAAGTTCCTAAAATAAGATACGCTCCTTACTTATATTAACCATTCAGAATTATTTTTAATTCAAAATTTCTTAGATACTGGGCCAAATTTTGTTAAGAGACCCACACTGGACGTGGTCTAAGGGTTGAAGAAGACAAACACGCGACTCTTTTTTAATTTAAACAATTGGGCCTAATAATGTTCGTTGTATATTAACTGAGTCCATAACATTACAGTTAAGGGCCAAAATAAATTACACTACTTGGCAGACCCAACATTTAACGGAGCTCGCCCTAATAAAGAATTTTTTTTCTTAAACCATCTGTCCATCGATCCAAACATTCTTTCTTCTACACCATCTTGATCCAAGCCTTATCCTCATACATACAAAACAATTATTAAACCTTTTCTCCGATGTCATAGTAGACATCGACGACATCAATGATCCGTCTCTGGACAATCTAGATCTCGACCTTTTTTTCCTAAAGATCGCTCGCGACACAATAGTTTCAAGTATGAATTAAACCAAACTAATTGATTATAAAACCGAACTAACCGAATTTAACCATATAGCCCGTAATTATTAACTATTTTTTTTGAATTTGAATAATAAACCGAACCAAAACAAACTGTAATTATATTTGGTTAAATTCGGTTAAATTTTCTTAAACCGAATAAACCGAGAAACCAAACTAACCAAACCGAATAAACCAAGTTAAGCGTACTCGCAAATCTAATTGTCGCTGTCTATGGGGATAGGATATTAGAGGATCTCTTATATACGCACAAAGAAATCAAGGAATGGCAGGTTTGATGTCAGCCGCCGTGATAAAAACTGCTTCACAACAACCGATCCTAGTCAAACCAATCCAACACCGATATGCCCAGCACCAAGGCCATTTTACCAAGAGACCTCAACCTCCTTCAGGGGACCAATAGAAATAACCAAGCACTACCCGCTCTCGACCATCTCGACGATGCCAACCAAGGATGGAACAACCAACTTAACCCTGAGAAACCATGAGAGCAAACTAGCGATAACGTACTTTTCCCTCCGGCTTGTGATAACTCCGCCCCTCAGAGTCCGACATCCCAACACTACTTCACACATTGATCGGGTGGATGGATTCAATGATCAATAAAACTAATGAAAGGATCGACAGGCTCAACACAAAACATGAGACTTATAGATCACATGAACACGACTCCCGAATCGTAGTACATCGAATCAGCTCCAAGATGGAAAAGGAACAGTTTGCCAGCCCAACAGCAACGCCCGATCAATCGCACACTGCACACCCATGCACCTTTTCCCCATCGACAATCAAGTAAGTTTATCACAACTCAACATAGGCGAAAACGAACGAGACTTCGCCATCAGGGAGCTGCAGAACATGATATGTAATATGACTTCCAAGGTTCAACAGGCCATCAGTTCGGCCCAAAAAATTGATTGGTCCTAGAGGAATCACAAAACACTCCGGTCATGCCACGAATAATCAATATCCCGATTAAAACCCCGAGGAAAATAAAATTCCCAACTTACGAAGGAAACTCTGACCCACACCAGTACATGATGGCATTCAGAAAAGCCATGGGAAGAGTCCATTTCTCACCCGAGGAACAAGACGCTGGTTACTGCCAGTTCTTTGTCAAAAACCTGAGTGGCCCAGCATTGAACTCGTTCTGGCGCTTCGAAGCTAACTTGATCAATAACTATCATAAAATTTATACCACATTCATCAAACACTATTTGTTATATATCGAAGAGGGGGAACTCGAGGCTGATCTCTACTCATTATCTCAAAGCCAGAGAAGTCCATGGGGTATTTTATTGATCAATTTAAGGCCATCATGTCAAAAACTGACAGTACCAGACAAGATAGCACCCACCACATTTATAAATTCATTATGGTAAGAATCAACATACCACAAAGATCTTAAACTCAATAAGCATACAACATTGGAGGATGCCTTGCATCGAGCGACCATGTTCATCAAGATAATAGGCAATCATAGCCAAGAAGCACCTAGCCCGAAGAACAATCTCAACAAGAGAGAAATCTACCAAGACAACATTATGAAAATAAGTATAAAAGAGATCGGGGTAGCAAGACAGTCATTTGTCATGTTAGCACCAGTCCCCTGCCTTCACAACAAGGGAATAGATACCCTCAAAGAAAGGAGACTAAAAACCAAATCTATATTGTGAATACCACAAAATAACCGGCCAATCAACCAAGGGTTGTCGACACCTACGCGATTTCTTGCTTTTATGGTCCAGAATAGAAGAGACAAAGGCTCCAGAATTGGGTCAAACGAGAACCGCGAGCCCCAGAAGAAACACATACCATAGACCGAGAGACGACAAGAACAAATTTCACGCCACACAACTTTCATGCCACGCAACAAGGCCATCGACAACCGTACCATAATGACCAATATAAGAGCCCGAATGAAGGCGTAAACAAGAGAGGACGAGATGATTAGAATGCGGACGCCCCAACGCTTTCAAGGAGAAGGATCAACATGAAAATGGGAGGCCTGCAAATCCGTAACAAGCTCCTATCTAACAGAAAAGACAAGGTCGGCCACGAAAGCATGGTAATAATCAACGCAATCTCGGGAATAGCGTTCAACAAACAAGATATTGATGGTCTTGAAAAGCCACATAAAGATCCCCTCGTGATCGAACTGATAATCGGCAACTGCGAAGTCACCTGCATACTGATAGACACCAGCAGATCCTTATATCTCATATTTAAGGACACACTAAGAAGAATGAAGCTCGACGACAGTACCCTTAAACATAAACTCATATACCTCACCGACTTCAACGGAAAAATCACCGCAGCGCTTTGCACCATCAAGTCACCAACACTCGTTGGAGGAGTAGCAATGGTGGAAACATTTGGCGTGATAGATAGACTGACCATCTACAACATAATTCTAGGAACGCCTTGGATACACACGATAAAGGAAAACCCATCGACTTATCATAATTGTAGAAAATTCCAACCCCAGGCGGGGTCTGCACGATCAAGGGTAGTCAAGCAACATCAAGAGCATGTTTCAATATCAAACGAGATCTGAGGGAAGAAATAAAAAAAGTAAGGAAAGAGTCGCCGAGAAAGCCCAAAGAGGTTGCCAAAACCGACAAAAGTCACCTAGAAATAGGATACCACCAAACCCAAACCAAAAACGATCAAAGACGATTGAGAACAAAAACATTCGATAGCCGAGGATTGGGACAATTTTAAAAAAGAAAGATCGGCAAGGCATACCAACCAAACCCTACGTTACTCAAAGATCAGGTTGTTAAAAAAATCCAAGAATGAAAAGGACAAAAAATGGCGAATCTTTCCGATATAGCCAAAAAGGAGGATCGGCCAAGAAAATTTACATGGATACCCCCAGGAGCGTGCATCAATCATGCCAAAGAAGCCACCCTAAAAACGACCCAATAAGCAAAGGATCATAAAGAAGGCACGTTAGAAGGCCTTTACTCAATGGTTCTGCTATAAGAACTTAAGGAGTAGGTAGGATGACAGATGGTTGTTTGAGGAGTATGACGGATGGAATAACGTCATCATTACCTACTGCCAACCTATGCTCTCTAGGTTCATAGAAGCTATGACACGATGTAGCACCCCTGATTTGTACTATAGATATAGACGAACATGGGATGCCACAATTTGTCAATATAATAAATGGTCCACACCGGCCAAAGGCTATGCCAGTCCATCACTGATATCCGATCCTCTCGACTAAGGTCTAAGGCTTTCCAACCCATACCCGAGTTGAGAGTTGTATTTGACTCGGACAATGTAAAGTATCATTAGGAAATAGAGGTTTTGATTTTTGAAAATACTCGTACCTCGCAAAAAGAAACACAAGCTAGTTTAGACTACGACCCAACCTCAAAGCATAATATTTACGAATTACGTACTTAGCTTAGTAAAAACAACTGTCTTCAAAATATACTCCGGCCAACCTACGTCCAACTCTGGTTACTATCTCATCTCAGGTTACATGCGAGTAAAAAAAATATTTAATGAGCAACCATAGGGGTTATCGAGTGATTCTAGACCCGCTACAAAAAATTAGTACCGATCCCAATCACACTGCCGAAGCATAATGCAATAAGAAACTCACCCATGCACAATAATTCTTATAATCCATCTGAGTTATGCATAGCGGTAATCCAATATGAACTTTATGTAAATGTAACACATGTCTAGACATTTCTAGACCCATCACATGCATATGACTCTAGTGAAGGAATGTTTAGGTGTTAATCCAGATTCAATTCTCAGATTCAACAGTCCTAAACATGCGGATCTAGGTTCTCTTGAATAGAAACATAAGTAGATCTCACCTTATACCTGTTTATGCAGCGGAAAGGGATGGTATGGTCAGAGATCAGAGAGCCACCAAGTGATAACTCCTCCAGAGGTTCACACACGCACACCAAGCAGGAACAGAGGCTGCTAGACCACACGGGAATCGGCGCAGCAGGAGAGAGAGAGTTGGCGGCTGGGTTAGGGTTGGAGAGGAAAACAGACTCGAGTTTTATTTATAAAACTCATCCGGTTCCTCTTGGGCCATTTGGCCCAAATACCAAATAACTCGAAGGCATTCGCGCACTGTGTCGATCGACACACCTTGTGCATCGATCGACACACAGTGGCCAAACCCTTTTATTCTCTCTAAGTACAGTAAATGCCTAGCACTTTTACCGTACTTCTGCTAAGCCGTTCCTTCACATTTTCCTGTAAGCTTAGGCGTGTGACCCATATGGGATCATATAATAAAGGCAATAAGTCCAAGACTTCTAGATCATGAGCGGACTCTAGCAAGCCATCATGACCCCCAGTATTATATGACTTATGTCTGATCATTGACATACTCTTACTTTCTAGAGACAGTACTGAGATTACTGGACACAATTCCAACAATCTCCCACTTGTACTGGAATCTATGTATTCATAATCCTTTTGTCTCAATATCTCGATTAGTCATAAGGCAAGATTAGTGTCATCCTTATAAAGCCTAATCTTGTTCATCGGACTCTGATTCGATACTGACAATCCAAACGACTCGGGAAAGTCCGTTTGAGCATGGCCATGCATTTTCCAGTATTCAAATCTCCGATTGGCCTAGAGATATTCACTCCATTTATATTGGAGGGACAAATTCCGTCTTGTTCCATCACTGTAAACTACTCATTTCATAATGTACCCAAACAAGGTCCTTATAACTATCGCAGAACGATAGCGTTAGACAATGATCAAAGTGCATCAGTCCATGTGCAGTCACATGCATGCAAACTCAGGTCTAAGGACTATACTCTATAGTCGTAGTAAGAATCTCTTATGACACAGATATAAATATCCTGAAGAGTTCTTATAAGCGGGTCTTGTCCGGTCGTATGTTCCCAACATACACCTATGTACTGACTTTGATGCCGCGCATCTATGACACACTGAGACTTTGTCATAAGTCACATACCAATCCAGTCTCTCACGGTTGTTGGTGTTCCAATTTCAACAACCTTCGACTAGGGACAGAATGATATAATCCATCTATCAAATATAGGGTCTCATGATCAAGCTAAATGACTTTGATGACTCAAGATCAAGTCACTTACTTCGATGACCTATAAAATGGTTTATATCACTTTGGAACGATTATTTCATCACAGTTAAAATAATCTTGAAATAATAATTTCAATAAACATCATAAAATGTTTTACAAGAACATATCAATAACTAAATAAAGCCCTTTACTAACTCCCACTGAAATTTAGATTACATCTTAATTTCACTTATCCTACAGCAACAGTCCGTGACTCGTGCTTAGGCCTAAGGAGTGGCTTTGTTAATAGATTAGCAACGTTCTCTTTTGTTGAAACTTGCTGATCTACTTAATATCTCTTTCATTTATCTCACGGAATAGGTTATACCTACCCTCAAGGTGTTTGGACCTCTGATGTGCAGCTAGTCTCATCTATGCTGGGAATCACATCAAGTTCAGTGACGAACTCTTCTTTCCAAACTACCTCTTTCGCCGCTTACCAAGCTGCGAAATGTTCAGCTTAAGTCATGGAGTCAGCAACGGTGCCTTGCACCGCCAGACAGACACAAGATATAACCGTACTGTGACCGGAAATCATCTTTGTCTGTTGGAAACTTGCCTTTCAGACTCTATCGACTTGTAGCACCTCACTTTCTCCGTCAATCAAGAATTTTCCTTAGTATTCCTCAAATACTTTAGGATATTCTTTACGGTAATCCAGTGATTCTTTGCTGGATTTGACTGGTCTTTACTTGTCTTGTTTAACATTAAAGCAACATCAAAACAAGTACTTGTCATGGCATACATGATAGATCCAATTGCCGACGCATATGGAATCTCATCCATGCATTCAAGCTCAGCAGTTATCGTAGGACACTGTATCTTGCTTAACGTAATGCCATGTGACATTGGCATAAAACCCTTCTTGGAATGCTGAAAACGTGTGGGACTTTGTCAATTTAAGAATCCTGACTTTGTCCTACCAGCTCTTTTGGATCTCTATCTTTAGATCCAAAATCCAAGAACTACGTGGTTTTACCCATGTCAATCATAAAACCAACTCCCAAGCCAGTCCTTTACCGACTGCAGCATTGGGACGTTATTTCCGAGAATCAGTATGTCATCGACATACAATATGAGAAATGCAATATCGCTCCCATTTATCTATTAGTAAACGTATAGTTCCATTTCGTTCCTGTTCAAGTCAAAACCTTGACTACTTCAACAGAACGAAGATTCCAACTCCGATATGTTTGCTTCCATCCATGAATGGATCGATGAGGCTAACTTACACAAAATGTAAATTTTCGGAGTCCATGCTCACTTTCGCTTCTTTGAATTTCGCAGATTCGTCGCTTTCAATGATCATCAGATCATGCGAACTTTCAATGATCATCAGGTTTAACTAATGACGAGAATTCACTCTCGGATTAGCGACTGATTCTTTCATATCTGCGAACTTCAGGCTCTACAGGTGTAGATTCTACAGAAATCTGTAAATCCATCCGCTGCTCTTCCTCAACAGGTTGAGCAGCCTCCTGTATTTCTCGAAATTCTTCGAGTTACACTTTTACTCCCACTGTTCTTCTTGGAAAGTAACTTCCCTTCTTAGAAAACAGTATGGACGTAAAAGTTACAAGCCTTGGTTTCCCTAGGACAACCAGCGAAGTAGCACAACTACAAATACTCAGTAAAGACGAATTTTGGATCGATTCCAATCCACATTTACGTGGTGTCTTTCAACTGATATTGGTGGAACTTTTTCAGCGTAAACTTAGATATTTCTAGAGCGTTATTCTTAAATAATATCATGGAAGATTCGTGTGACTCATCTTTAATCATTTCTAATAAGATCTGATTCTTTCTCACAGAAAACACCTCAAGGTTTTCAGGAGAATTGAGCTGTGAAACGACTTCACACTCATTCAGATGATCACACCATCTGATGACTCAAGTATTCTCACTCGTGATTTAATTCAGAGTCTTAATACTTCTGTCACTCAGATTCTATACCTCATTCTGGAACTCTTTCGACCATGTCAAAGAATTCCGACTTGTGTCTCATCAAATGAACACAGTCTTACTCACTGAATTAATCAGTAGAGACAATGAAGTACAGGAAATTTTCTCTGGCATTACTGCTCACCGGACCACATACATTAGTATGTCCAATGTCCAATAAGCCTTTGGGCCTATCTCTAGCTCAGCTAAGATGGGCCCTTTGTCAATTTGTCCAGTAAGTAGAATTCAAGTCTCATAAGATATGTTATCAAATGAGCCCAACAGTCCATAACCATGGGATTTCTGAATCCGACTTACTCTATGTGACCAAGACTTTTATGCCAGGAAAAATCAGGTTTAATTCATCAGATTTAAACCAATTCGGTATTTATGTTACATTCAGGCATCTTTGGTTTAAGATATAAAACCCATTCCATGAATAGGGTGCTACAATTAATATTTCATTAAGATCAAAAGAACAAAAACTTGTCTTTTATCAAAATGAAAAACATTCAAATTCTTACAAGAAAATGAAAGACAACTCTGCTTAAAGCAGGTACATTGTAGCAATTACTTAATACAAAACCAAGCCTCAAAGGGATCTATAAGTGAAAACCCTACGGCTGAGGCAGCATCCCAAGCTCCTTCCAGACACGCAGTTCCACTTGTCCTTCCTTCAACGTTCTACTGTTGCTCAGGCTCTGCATATTATAACAAATATCAGTGCTGCAACCAGTATCCAATACCTATAAGGTATAACTTGAAGTAATAACACGAATACCTGAGGAAGTAGTTTCATACATCGACTTCAACTCCTCATCATCTTCCATGAATTTAATGCAATTTCTCTTCCAATGCCCAGTCTCATTACAGTAGCAGCACTTACCAACGTAAGAGATATCTGATTCGGGCTCTGAAGACACACGCTTGCCATGATTCAAAATCTGGACAACTTTGTCTTCACCCTTGTCAGCATTAGGTTTAGTAAACCTACCCTTCTCATTCATGAGATTGTTCAGGGGACTCTTCTCATTTGGCTCAACTGTCTTGAGCATATCATGCAGTTCAGTCAATGTCTTCGTTAAGCCTTTCTTGATATAGTTCCTTACGAACTTATCATAGCTTGACGGCAGTGACTGCAGAATGATCTCAGTTGCCAATTCCTGGCTAACTGGATAATCCAGTTTCCTCAGGTTATCAATGTAACCTATCATTTTACTGACATGAGGACTCACTGGATGATCATTTGGTAGCTTGCAGCTAGTGAGAGACTTAACCAACTGGTATCTCTCCACTCTTATCTGCTCCTTAAATTTCAATTTCAGGCTGCTGATCATCTCTATTGGCGACTCCATGTTCTCATATTGCTTCCGCAAGTCTGAGTCCATGGTAGCCAATATCAGACCACGCACATCTACCGTATCAATATAATGCTTATTTCTAAGCATCATATACTGCATGGGAGGCATTGGACCCGATCATCACGGGGAGAGCTCTCTCAAGAACATAGTCCTTTCTCTCCTGCCTGAGGACTAGCCTCAGGTTCCGCGACCAAGTCAAGAAATTTGATCCGTTCAGCTTGTCCATCTCAAGGACAGACCGGATCGAGAAAGTGTTTTGATTGTTTGTGCTAGTTATAGCTGAAATATATAAGATAAAAAGATTTTAGTTAATATGTTCAATATGATTAATCTCGTATTAAATTTAATATGATTAATCACGCATCATATTCAATAACATCAGTTACCCTCAATAGAATATAATGATTCCAAGATCCACATATAACTAAGATTAAAGTGGGCCACTGGCCGTCACCCAACCTTAGCTTATATCGGTAAGCCCTATATTGGCTAATTATATCCGTGATATAACTCTTGGTTGTGAATCTGGGCCCGAGGCCCAATCCACTCTGATGTCTCAAGGCCCGGGACTCCCGATGGCCTAGTCAAGAAAACCAGACTATACAGTCATGTAATCATTAATGTCTGGGACTCCCAATGACATTTATGAATCACAAACCGTCTTACCCACGCAAAAGTAGACACCCTCACACTGTAAGGCCATGAGTACAATTGAATGGGCTTCGACAGCTGACATAGCCTGGACAAGACATCCAACGCTTGATATTATTTGATGTTCGTAGGTTTATTAAAATTTCATTCCCAAAATAGAAGATTACTATTTCGGAAACTTTCTATTTTTGGAAACCTACTATTTTTGGAAACTTTCTAAAATTGGAAACTTTCTAAAACCGGAAACTTTCTAACTTTAGAAATTTCTTAAAATCCAAAACATGCAAATCCAGAAACTTCTATTTTAAGAAACTTTCTAATTTCAAAATTTTGGAAACTTTAATTTAAAATCGATTTATAATTTTATAAAATAAATTTTAAATTAAATCTGAAGAAAGATTCAAATAATTGGCCCAATTGTTTTAACTTCTTGGCCCGAGGCCCAAGAATTGGTCCATGTCCAAGACATGACCCAATTGTCCAATTAAATGATATAACCGGTCTGGTTCATTAAAATTGGTCTAACCAAATTTTAATTACTACGATGACCACAATTGTCAACCGGTTATTTACTAAACCGGATTTTCTCAATTTATTTGGTCCAACCAAATCAAATTAGAAAATCCTGGTTTAGGCACTAAATCCAATAATTTTTACGACATTGGATTTCTTATCCCGGTTTAACCAGAACTTAATAAATTTATTAAGTCTGTTTATTAAACCGTGACGTTTTAAGTTTTAATCAAATTAAACCGAGCCATAACCCTAACCGCATCGATCGATGCTCTCAGCATCGATCCTGCATCGATCGTGCATCGATCCTGCATCGATCGATGCTCTCACGCGTTGCACGGACGGTTAGCGGGCTTGGCCGAGAGATTTTCGACGCGAGATCCATGCGATCGTTTAATCGATCCATGCGATCGTGGTCGATCTCTCGCGGTTGCAACGATCGATCCATGCATTGCATCGATCGATGCAATGCGATCTCAGTCGATGCAAAAATCAGTTTAGGTCGCATACCAAATCAATATAGCTTGGTCATGCGATTTTTCAACTGTTTGTTTAGGATTCAATTCTTGTTTCTTAAGTGTTTTAATCTTATCAGTAGATTGATTCAAAAACACCTCTTTAAACAATCCTAAACATGAATCTAAACAAGAAAAACCAGAACCAATGGCTCTGATACCACTGAAGGAATGTTTAGGTGTTAATCCAGATTCAATTCTCAGATTCAACAGTCCTAAACATGCGGATCTAGGTTCTCTTGAATAGAAACATAAGTAGATCTCACCTTATACCTGTTTATGCAGCGGAAAGGGATGGTATGGTCAGAGATCAGAGAGCCACCAAGTGATAACTCCTCCAGAGGTTCACACACGCACACCAAGCAGGAAGAGAGGCTGCTAGACCACACGGGAATCGGCGCAGCAGGAGAGAGAGAGTTGGCGGCTGGGTTAGGGTTGGAGAGGAAAACAGACTCGAGTTTTATTTATAAAACTCGTCCGGTTCCTCTTGGGCCATTTGGCCCAAATACCAAATAACTCGAAGGCGTTCGCGCACTGTGTCGATCGACACACCTTGTGCATCGATCGACACACAGTGGCCAAACCCTTTTATTCTCTCTAAGTACAGTAAATGCCTAGCACTTTTACCGTACTTCTGCTAAGCCGTTCCTTCACATTTTCCTGTAAGCTTAGGCGTGTGACCCATATGGGATCATATAATAAAGGCAATAAGTCCAAGACTTATAGATCATGAGCGGACTCTAGCAAGCCATCATGACCCCCAGTATTATATGACTTATGTCTGATCATTGACATACTCTTACTTTCTAGAGACAGTACTGAGATTACTGGACACAATTCCAACATCTAGATGTATCAGACATTCCACACCCATTCTCTCACGTGACCATATGCGATTAATCACCACAAAAGATCAAAATCCGAACATCACACTCAATTATGGGGAACACACTTCCCTAGGGACCGCACCATCACACTGTGCTCTACTATGGGAGCGACCCAGTTAACCCTCTGAGCCTTCTACCCTGACATAGAGAGGACGAAACGTTAGTGTTGAATACATCGTCCTAGAAAAATTACACATGTCCTAGGACACATCATCTAAAACATCATATAAGCTGGTCCGTAGAATCCAAGGATCTCATACGACCACATGCATATCAAGCAATGCATTATATGTCATAACATGCTATGAAAGACATTTAATTCTAGAGAGAGAAAGGCATTTAGAGAGAGATATTCACATAAAAACTATGAACTATATTTCAGTTGTCATTTCAACCTCTGTCGACTTCTATTTTAATCCTATTTGTAATCTTATTTCTTTCTGTCATGAATCTATCAAGCTTGTAACTGTTTTCACTCAGAATAATATACACATGTTCTTCCGATCTATCATTTCCGGACTATTATCTTATCAGACAAAAGATCTCCGGATACTACATCGCCACCTAAAAGTCACGTCACTCGTTCTACTACTCACTCTACCACTCACTCTACCATATATATTACCATAATACCCTTACGTGAGGTTCTCCGTTAACAAATATCTACAGATAAAAAATAAACAAGTGAATACTAACGGCCAAATGACTCAAATTCCCCCTAATAATCAAGCTTCATCTAGTAACATGACTGGCACCTCTCTGTTATTACCGTCTCAGTCTTGTTTCAGGTAGTTTTAGGATTATTTAAATCGGCATGCCTTCTCGGATAAATGGGTTTGTATTGGATTGACACAAGCATGATTAACATTGTCGGCATGGCATCTTAGTTAAAAGGTTTTCTATTTTAAGTTTTCCACCCCTATAATACTGCTTCTACTGTAATCCCACCCAAAGTGTTTAAACTCATGATATTCCTCCCCAAATTATTACCTAACTGCATAATTATACTTAAACTTTTTTTCGGTGTAATTAAATTTACACAATTAAAATTACTAATTATGATTAAAATTTATAAAATGCGTTTATGAAAAACTGATTGCCCGCCCGGAAACCCGACCCATATATAAAACCCGACCCAGCAGTCATAACCATTCAAACCAGACCTAAATCTAATTCATTAAACCAGACCAACCCAAATTAATATAATAAACCGGCATATACCACCTCTCCCAAAAAGTTACAATGTTAAAAATTAGAGATTCATAAAACTTCTTCCCTAATTAATCACCATCACCATTTTTCAGAACCCAGCAAAGTCTCTGCAACTCTTCTATAAACATCAAATTCTGGTGGAATGGAGGGAGAAGACGAAATGGATGTAGAAGATAGAGCGACTAATTCCTCTGATGGCCATTGTTTTAATCCTTTCTTCTTTCTTGCTTGGCTCCCGAGAACAGCAACATGCGAGCATTGTTTAACTGAACTTTGTTTCTCTTGGATCTATGTATCTAGATCATGTTATTTATGGAACAATGGACTTGGGAATCAGATATGTATACCAACTTTCGGTATTATCTATTTCTGATTAGTTTCCAAGAGTTCAAAAACAAGCTTCTTGAGGCTGGTCTAGTGGAACACATAGATGTTTCTGGCAAATCTATCATGAAAGTATATGTGAGGAGTTCACCAAAAATACAAAAAATTGAAGAATTGTTCAAGGTCCTGGTAATGGAGTTCCTGCTTAAGGACGTGGTGGTCAGTATAAGTACTACAATATTAGTAGTGTTGATTCTCATGATTTTGTTCCTGTCACCTACGTCTCTGAAATGATCTGAGCATGGGAATGTGAGTGGAGAAGTACAACGAGACCAACCAAACCAGTACAATGACATCTATCAAATCGTATTCTCTTTGTTATTTCTTTAGAGTCAAAACTCGTATATCTTCATGAGTTCCAAAACTTTCCCAACATTCTTGAATTACCAAACATTGAAGATACCTATACATACTGGAATCGACATGCCACCAGAGATGACCTTTTTTTGTAGCAAATCTGAATGAGCTTATTCAATTAGCAGAGTAAAACGAGATGAAGCAGAAGGAGAGGTGCTCATCTTCCTCGATAAAAATCGAATGCACATAGCTTCTACTCCCTTGAACCTGAAATGTTGGTCTGAGAAAAGGGTGTCGATGGTTTTGGGGAAGAAGAAGTCTGAAAACCCTAATTAATTTACTTGGGTCTGGTTGGCTTAGTTTATTATTGGGTTGGGTAAGTTTAGTAACTAATAGAAACGTAGTTGGTTGGTTTAAATTAGCCGGGTTTTTGGGCGGGCAATCGGTTTTCCTTAAACACATTTTATAATTTTAATTGCAATTAATAGTTTTAATTACGTAGGTTTAATTACACAGAAATAAAAAGTTTGGATATATTATGCAGTTAGGTAATAATCCGGGGAGGAATATCATGAGTCTAACAGTTCAGGTAGGATTACGCAGAAGCAATATTATATGGTAGAAAACACCAGTCAACCTTTACTAGTATGATTTGATTGCACAATTTGTGACCACAAATATTATTAAATAAAAACTTTTAAAACTAATAAAAAACCATCAACTAAATTTAGCAACAAAAATATTGTAAAAAAAAAAACTATATTTAATTATATGTATGTCTAAACATTGTTAACTTCTTACTAAAAATATTCTATGTTTATATTTATACAACTTTAAAATTTCGTAACGAATTTATAATATAAAATCGTATTATCTACCATAATTACATTTATCAGTACTTTATACACCTACTTCAAAATATTTTTTTATTTATCATTTTACATTTTTCATTTTTCTATTCGAAATTATGCATATATCCAAAATACAGGTGGAAGGGGGGGGGGGGGGGGAGGTGTGTTGAACTAGACATATTGAACTAACATTTAGAGTGATTTGAGTTTAATTAAGATTTTAGATGATTTTGGGTGATTTTAAGGAAGTTGTTGAGATTTGGATCTTTATATTTTTGATTAAAATATTTTCAATAACAGTGGATTTGATATGACTTTAACAAATTGTTGTTTGAATAACATATGATTTTAAATGATTTTTAGTGATTATACATAAATCTCATGTTCAATAACACTGGATTTGTGAAGGCATTTTAAAATTCTTAGTTGAATAATAGTTGATTTTTTTTTTAAAAAACTTTCATATCTCTTAAAATCCATAGTTCAACACACCCCATTAGAGTGATCTGAGTTTAAGTTTTTTTGATGATTTTGGGTGATTTTAAGGAAGTTGTTGTGATTTTGTGCTAAAATCCCCTACAATACCAAAAAAAACCATGAGATTTGGATCTTTATATTTTTAACTAAGAAAATATTCTAAAATCCCTTGCAGTCATTAAAATCTCAATACTTAAAACATTTTCAATAACAATGGATTTGATATGATTTTAACAAATTGTTGTTTGAATAACATATGATTTTAAATGATTTTGAGTGATTATACATAAATCTCATGTTCAATAAATCTGGATTTGTGAAGATATTTTAAAATTCTTAGTTGAATAACAATTGATTTTAAAAAACTTTCCAAATGTCCTAAAATCCATAGTTCAATACAACCCCAAAAATTAAAATTAATTTTTAAAACTAACATAATAAATAGCAAAATTTTTAATAATAAACTAAGGTAGTATAATAAAAACATAATTCATTAGTGACAATGAAGTAATCAACCAATTGGAAAGTCAATGAGAACACAAATCACTTTTCATTCAATATAATTATTTATTTGGAATTCAGATTTTTCTGTCAACCTTTTATTATAAATAGGTTAAAATACATATTTTAAATCATATATGAATATAAATCTGCAAATCAAACACAATACCAAAGTTTAAGCCCAAAAATCGAAAGCAAAATGAGAAAGGAAAGCTAAAACAGAAAGAAACATCTAAGAAAACCAAAAGAACCCTAGTAGAATCTGAAAACTTATGATGACAACTAGAGCCGAGCAACTCGAACCGCTTCCACCATTGATTTGAAAGAGTATTTTGATAGCAGAAACGTGATGACCAGCAAGACGATAACCAAGAAAGGGAATTGGTTCAAACGGGAACAAAGAGGTCAATCATCCCTTTCTCTCTTTAAAACCTCTTGCCTCTCTTTAAAACTTTAATTAAACTGTCTCTGCCTCTCTACTCGCCTGCGGTCTCATCGGAAGAGAGGGAGGGTTTTGTTTTTCTTTCCTTGCCTCCGCGCTTCATCCATGGCTCTCTACGTCTCTTTCTAGTTTCCGAGGAGGGTCTTAAAGTTTGGTGATATACCGCAAAGGTCTGTCGGGGCTTGGTGTCGGCAGCTCTGACCAGATTCTAGTCTTAGAGGACGGGATCCGGTGAGGTTTCCTCCAGGGTAGTCGGTGTTGGGTTATGGTGATTCCCTCTTCAAGCTCAGATCCGGTTGCATGCAAACGAGTTCGAGGGTTGATGTGCGGTAGAGAAGCGTCGCGGAAGGTGTTTTGGGCTGTATGAACCTGCAACAAGCTCAATAAGCCTAGAGGGAAGCGTGAACGAGCTCAAGCAGGCGGATTTGTGGCGGAGGATTATCGGATACGGTCTGCAACCCCTTGCGATGGAAGGGTGGTTCATCGACAGATATTCCGGCATAGTGATAGGTCAAATCTTAATCCATATTCTAACTGCAAGTGCACAGATATGCAATCGTAGTACAAAGGGTATCAAATCCTTAGAGACTCAAGTTTCACACGATAGATTATGAGTAGTCGAATTAAGCTAAGCGGAGCATGTTGTAAAGCAGTAAACAAAACAACAATGTAAACGAATGGAGTGAAGTGAGTGTAAGCAATTAGTGAAGGCGTCATGTTTCGGGAAGTTCTCAGGAAATCATTATATCAGATAACAAACAATCATGATTTAATCTATTAGCGTTCTTGAACTAGACTCACAGAAGTATAGCTAACCATCTCTCGCTGCGATAATTATCTATGTCTAACAACCTCGCAAGCCAACTCTCGTTGCGAATCCTAGAGTTCTAGACATGCATTATTTCCAAGTTCGTACGTTCACAATTTTTCTAGACCAAATCTCTTTGCGAATAGATAAATTGCTCACCTAAATTCTTTCTAGTTAATTAACCAGCTATCGTTGCGGAAATCAACCTAATATCAATAATCTAAATAGCCAGTTCAGATTAAGCGTTAAAAATAATTTAGACGAAGAACTAGATGATGAATCCAAATAAACCAGTTACTCTAACATTCTTTAAAACCCCTAATGAGAATCCCTAACCTAACAAGAGATCTACTCAGACATGGCAATTATCACAAAAGACATAATCAGAATAGATATCATATAAAATCCAAAAGAGTAAGAACATGGGTTCGAAATCTCTTCTCTCTCGAGTACAAGACCAGCCCCCAAATCTCATAATCTCAAATATAAAGTAAAGCTTAGCCTCAACAATGGCGTAATAACCCTAATTTAAAGTTAAAACACGAATTGGACATCTTTGTAATTATGAGAAACTTCTGGGCTAAATTGCAAATCCTCTAAATCTTCATTAAACTAGCGAGAATCTGCTGATCATGCTCTGTGTCAACTGACACCATAGGAGTGTTGATCGACACTAACCTCAGACGATCATACTAACACCTTGCAATCGCATGAATGCTCCAAACAGCTCATGAATGCGCCATAATATCCAAATATGCTCCAAACGTGCTGAAACCTGTAAAACACCTTAAAGGACTCGAAAGACTATGAAAGACTCGATTATGTACATATATCATGGCACAAAACACCTAAAAACCATGATATATCAACTCCCCCACACTTAGCTCTTGCTTGCCCTCAAGCAAACAGAAAACCAAATAATGAAGAAGAGGTTTGAAAACATAAAAACTCATTTCATCTTAGGAAAATTGCATTCGCATTCACTTAGTAACACATATGAAAACATCCTTGCAGAGATCAAGACCACAATGTACTTCCCCCACACTTAGAAACTGTCCCTAGTAAACTCCACAATCAAGTCAAGACATTCAAATTCACCACACTAACCTCTGTATACAATTAAGTGCGGTCTCACTAACGGAGTATCGATCAGAGGACACATGGACTCAACCCAATCTGTACCTGACCACCAAACTATCGGTTTCTGGTTCCTTTCTTTTCTCTTTCTCTCTTAGCAACTGATTTTTCTCCACTGTGTATCATTTTTTTGTTATCAGTGCTCTTCCCTTTTTATTCGGGGTGTAACTATGGACATGTTTCCATGGATGCACATGAGGTAATAGGGGTCTTTACCACTCCCGTGACCACTTCGAAGCTACTAGCTTATCCGCATATTCATTTTACTTTCAACTAAATTCTATGATAGATACATTTTTCTGGAATGTGCGAGGCATCAACGATTTGGGAAAGCATCGACCCTTTTTATCTTGGATCAATTCTCGGAAGTTATGTTTTGGAGCAATTCTGGAAACACACATTAGGGAAGTAAATAAACAAACCTTTTTGGAGGCATTGGGTCCTGAATGGACTGCTATTACGAATTATCAGTTTTCTGATTTGGGGAGGGTATGGATCATTTACAAGAGCACGGTTCAGATTACTCACCTCTTCTCGGATGCTCAGTCGATCACAACCAAGTCGACTTGGATGATGGGCCTTCGTTCTTCTATACGGATATATACGCTTCGAATGATTTAAATGAAAGAAGAGATCTATGGTCTTCTCTTAAGGACACTCGGGTATCCTTTGATTTGGAATCTAAGCCGTGGATCGTCTGCGGGGACTTCAATGAAATAGTTTCACCAGCCGAGTCTTCAAACCCAGCCTTAATCTCTTCTACTGCGCAAATGAGAGAATTCAGTGAGTGCCTTGCTGGACTAGACTTATGGGACATGGCTTCCCAAGGACCAAGATTTACCTGGTCAAACCAAAGGCCTTCTGACCCATTAGCAAAAAGATTGGATGGTTGCCTTATAAATGGTTCTTGGATTACAAATTTTCCGTCTAGCCATTGTCAATTTGAACCTCCAGAGTTTTCAGACCATACTCCTTGTCATATCAGATTATCATCTCCGCCTCCTTCATTTGGTACATAGCCATTCAAATTCTTCAGTTACGTAACCAAACTCCGATCCTTTGTACCAACCATCAAGAAAGCTTGGGAAGATATGGGAAACAAGGTTGTTACCCTGGCGGATCTTTGTTTCAAAACAAAACATATGAAAAGGCCTATAAAGACTTTGTGTAAGGAGGCGTTCAGCGATATTGAGAGACGTGTTCGTGTGGATTTCGACGAACTAAAGGTGGGACAATTAACTGCTCTTGATAATCCCTCGACTGCTGCATTGGAGGAGGAAAGAAGGTTATCAGAAAGGTGGTTGTTTCTTCGTCTAGCTGAAGAAAGTTTTTTCAGAGAACGATCTCGCATAAGATGGCTGGAAGTTGGAGACAAAAACACACAGACTTTCCACAGAATTACAATGGCAAGAAACACCTCAAACGCTATTAAGTACTTGCTACGTCATGATGGGTCCCGTTCTGCTACTTTACAAGAAACACATGAAATAGCAATTGATCATTTATGTGCTCTCTACTGCACTATTAGGGGACAATATTGCTAGGTTCTCCCAGGGTATCTTCAACGGATTGTAACCCTAAAATGCGACGAGGACCAGAAAATAATTCTCTCATCTGATGTTTCTTCTGAGATTATCAGAAAAACTCTGTTTCAGCAACCGTTAAATAGAACTCCTGGCCCCGACGGTTTCACATCAGAGTTTTATAGAGCAACGTAGGAATTTTTGGGGAAAGAAGTCACAGATACGATCAAAAGGTTCTTCCACTGTCCTTTCATGCTGGCAGCTCTCAACGCAACCTCCCTTGTCCTGATTGCAAAGCGACCGGGTGCGGATAATATTAAAGATTTTCGTCCTATATCTTGCTTAAACACCTTATACAAGCTGATTACAAGGATTTTGGCCGACAGAATCACACAGATTCTTCCATCGATCATCTTACCGAATCAGTCAGCTTTTGTCAAATGTTCTACTAGCATCGGAGGTTCTTCAAGGAGATCACCTAACAAATCTTTCTCCCCGCTTTACACTGAAAGTTGACATCTCCAAAGCATTTGACTCCGTCAGATGGGATTTCATACTTGAAACTTTGGCGGCCTCCTCCTTCCCTATTCAATTCATTGATTGTGTGAAGGCTTGTATATGCTCACCGTCTTTTCCCTAAGTTTAAATGGTGTTACAGCCGGTTATTTCAAGGGGAAAACGGGCCTCCGGCAAGGTGACCCGCTATCACCACCGCTCTTTATCATGGTAATGAATGTATTATCGATTATGCTAAATAATGGAGATAGAGCTGGAATTTTGACTTTCATCCTGGGTGTGAAGATGCAAATCTTACGCATCTTGCTTTGCGGATGAGCTTCTAATTTTCCTTGACGGCACTGAGAAATCTCTTGCGGGAGTGTTATCGGTTCTATCGCAATTTGAGAAGCTATCGGGATTATCAGTAAACATCAACAAGACATCCTTCTTCTCTGCCGGGATTAATCAAGAGATTTTGGCAAGTATTCAGAACCGATTTCTATTGACTTCGTCAGCCTCCCAATCCGCTACCTAGGCCTCCCTCTTTGTTCTTCAAAACTGAGAATTAAGGATTTTGACCCCCTGCTCTCGCAAATCAGAAAGAAATACAATGGATGGATGCATAGACATCTAAGCCTTGCGGGTAGGCTTAGACTGGTCAGCTCGGTCATACCTGGTGATGCAATATCAAAAAGTGAATCAAAGTCTTCAATACATGGGTTTATTATGAGAATCTCAGCCTAATAACTTCATAAAAAAGTCAAGGATTCTCATTCAATGACAATGGCTAAATTGGTGGCAAAAAGACTAATATTTGATTTAGCTAATTTTCCCCTTTTGTATAAATGTAAATCATTTCTTTTAATGTATTTTATTGTAAAGATCATCTTGTAAGAGCTATAAAAAGATCAATTGCTCTATTGTAAATAACATAGAAATTTTTGGAAAATAAAAGAGTTCTCTCTTCTAAAGCTTTTATGCTTTGTTCTTTGTTTCTCTAAGTTGTGCGGATTCCCCTTCTTAGAAAACATTATGAATTTATGTCTTATGTGTGGATTCACTAAGGCTTAGATTCTTGAGCTTATCACAAAGGCTTTCACACCTTTGAGTGGCGATATTCAATTCACCATCAACTCCATCTAACCATCCATTAAAAAGCCTTGAGAGGGCCTTCGGCCAGCAAGCTTTTTCCATTCGGCCATCGACCACGGATCAACCAGAGAGCGTCTCCGACCAGCTGGGCGACCCAAAAAACTATCCGCCTCGGATCTTATATCATTTGGTGAAACAGTTTTGAGGACAAAACCATTTGAAGAGGGAGAGAATGATGCAATATCAAAAAGTGAACCAAGGTCTTCAATACATGGGTTTATTATGAGAATCTCAGCCTAATAACTTCATAAAAAAAAGTCAAGGATTCTCATTCAATGGCAATGGCTAAATTGGTGGCAAAAGACTAATATTTGATTTAGCTAATTTTCCTCTTTTTGTATAAATGTAAATCATTTCTTATAATGTATTTTATTGTAAAGATCATCTTGTAAGAGCTATAAAAAGCTCAATTGCTCTATTGTAAATAACATAGAAATTTTTGGAAAATAAAAGAGTTCTCTCTTCTAAAGCTTTTATGCTTTGTTCTTTGTTTCTCTAAGTTGTGTGGATTCCTCTTCTTAGAAAAAATTATGAATTTATGTCTTATGTGTGGATTCACTAAGGCTTAGATTCTTGATCTTATCACAAAGGCTATCACACTAAGGCTTGAGAGCGCCTTCGGCCAGCAAGCTTTTTCCATTCGACCATCGACTACGGATCAACCAGAGAGCGTCTCCGACCAGCTTGGCGACCCAAACAACGATCCACCTCGGATCTTACATCACCGTCGCTATGCTTAAGTCCATTCGGATTCTCCTAGCAACAGCCGCTCATTATGATTATGAGATCTGGCAGATGGATGTGAAATCAGCTTTTCTTAATGGAATTATGGAAGAGGATGTGTAAATGCACAACCTGAAGGTTTCATCGATCCTAATGCTGCTAGGAAGGTATGCAAGCTTCATCGATCCATTTATGGATTGAAGCAAGCATCTCGGAGTTGGAATCTTTGTTTTGATGAAGCAGTCAAAAATTTTGACTTCATCAGGAACGAAGAGGAACCATGTGTTTACAAGAAGACTAGTGGGAGCGCAGTTGCGTTTCTCGTATTGTATGTAGATGACATACTTCTTCTCGGAAATGACATTCCACTGCTTCAGTCTATTAAGACTTGGATCGGAAGTTGTTTTTCAATGTAAGACATGGGAGAAGCCGCATACATTCTTGGAATAAGAATCTATAGACATAGATTGAACAAATTAATTGGATTGTGTCAAGATACTTATATCGATAAGGTCTTACACAGGTTCAGTATGCATGATTCCAAGAAGGGCTTCATACCGATGTCTTATGGCATTACTCTTAGCAAGAGCAGTGTCCTTCGACACCTGCTGAGCGAGAGCGCATGGGTCGGATTCCTTTTGCCTCTGCTCTAGGATCCATCATGTATGCCATGATCTGCACTCGTCCAGATGTTGCTTGTGCTTTAAGCATGACGAGTAGATACCAATCTGATCCAGGTGAAAGTCATTGGACAGCTGTCAAGAACATCCTGAAGTATTTGAGAAATACCAAGGATAAATTCTTGGTGTACGGAGGAAGTGATGAGCTCGTAGTAGGTGGTTACACATACGCAAGTTTTCAGACGGACAAAGACGATTTCCGATCACAATCTGGTTACGTCTTTTGTCTGAATGGCGGTGCAGTTAGTTGGAAGAGTTCCAAGCAGGACACCGTAGCAGATTCCACGACCGAAGCTGAGTACCTTGCCGCTTCTGAAGCGGCAAAGGAGGCTGTTTGGATCAAGAAGTTCATCTCTGAACTTGGTGTGGTTCCTAGTATTTCTGAGCCAGTGGCTTTGTATTGTGACAACAATGGAGCCATTGTGCAGGCGAAAGAACCTAGGTCACACCAGAAGTCCAAACATATAGAGAGAAGGTATCGCCTTATCCGTGATATCGTTAATAGAGGAGATGTGAAGATCAGCAGAGTTCCGACGGATTAAAATGTTGCTGATCCTTTGACTAAGCCTCTCCCAAAGCCTAAGCATGAGAGTCATATGATTGCTATATGCATTAGATTTCTTAAGATATGATCTTGTTTTCAGTGGGAGTTGTTTTGGTTTTAGTTACATTATGGTGTTCATGTAGACATAATATGATTATGTTATTTTTTAATAAAATTTGTTTCAGCATTATTTAATTATGTTATTAAATAATAGTCCCAAAGTAATTTATGACATTTTATAGGTCATCAAGTATGTGACTTGATCATGAAACCCTATAAGTAATAAATGACATAAATTATGTTGGTTCCTGGTCAAGGTTGTTAAAGTGGGACATTAACAACCGCGTGAGACTAGTATGTGAGGTGACTGATGACTAAGTTTCATGGAGTCATTTAATAAGAGTATTAAAGTCAATCACATAGATATGTGTTGGAGAACACATGATCGGATTTGACCCGTTAATGAGAACTCTACAAGATAGTTATATGAGTGTCATAAGAGTTTCTCATTACGACTATAGAGTATAGTCCTTAGACCTGAGTTCATCATGATTTCTTACATATGAATTGGTCCGTTTTGAATTTGTCAACCGTCAGCCGTAACAGGTGACTATAAAGACATTGATTGGGCATATCATGAAGTATGTGAAGGAACATGGATGGAGCAAGATGGGATTTGTCCCTCCTATATAACAGGAGATAAATATCTCAGGGCTTATCGAAGATTTAATACTGAGAAATGCGTGGCCGCGCTCAAACGAGGTGATTGTCAGTCGTTTGTTCTATCAGTATAAATCGGAGTTCGATAAACATGATCTAGCTCAATAAGAATGACACAGTTCTTGCCTTATGCCAGATCGAGATATAGTGACAAAGGAAATATAGGAATAGACGATTCCAATACAAGTGGGAGATTGTTGGGAATGTCCTGAAATCTATTGTACTCACTCTAAGTGAAAGTTGTATTGTCGAGATGAGACAGTCATATAATAATGGGCTATCATAATGCTTTGCTAGAAGCCACTTATGATCAACGAGTTTAGAACTCATTGCTAGTATTATGATCCTACAGGGTCACACACCTAAGCAAACTGGACATAGAATATGGGGTTGATCATTAGTGTAATGATCTGATAAATGTATATATGATATGCATTCGATAACAAGTTTCTGAGGCAGTGTCGATCGACACAACATGTGCATCGATCGACACAGATCGCGGACCAAAATAGCGATTTTGGTTTATGACTTGATTAACTTCGGTTTGATCCCTGGTTAATAAGGTTGTGGTAGAAGTCGACATATATAAGATATATGAACGACTTTTACACAGATAAGACCTAATTCGCAGACACTCTTGAGAAACAGAAACCCTTTGAGAGATCTGATCTCTAACGGCACTAGCATCCCGTCTGTTCCAGTTTGTGTGCGTGTGGTGTTGGAATTGTGTCCAGTAATCTCTGTACTGTCTCTAGAAAGTAAGAGTATGTCAATGATCAGACATAAGTCATGTAATACTGGGGGTCATGATGGCTTGCTAGAGTCCGCTCATGATCTATAAGTCTTGGACTTATTGCCTTTATTATATGATCCCATATGGGTCACACGCCTAAGCTAACGGGAAAATACGAAAGAACGGTTTAGCAGAAGTACGGTAAAAGTGCTAGGCATTTACTGTGCTTAGAGAGACTAAAGGGCCTGATTAAATCCAAGGGATTTAATCAGATTGGGAATTGGGCCTTAAAGCCCAACAGAGTTAAAGAAGGGTTTTATAAACTAAAACCAAGTCTTTTTCTCCTCTAACCCTCCCCATCTGCGCCGCCAACTCTCTCTCTCTGCGCCTCCTTCTTGCTCGGTCTAGCAGCCAAATTCCCGGTGTGCGTGTGTGAGCCTTTGGAGGATCCATCTCTTGGTGGTTCTGCTGATCTCTGACCTGTACTTCCTCTTTCCGCTGCATAAACAAGGTAACAGGTGAGATCCATTATGTTTCTAAATAAGAGAACCTAGATCTGCATGTTTAGTAGGATGAATCAATTGGGAATTGAATCAGGAAACACTAAACGATCCAACAGTGGTATCAGAGCCATTGGTTCTGTGGTTTTTCTTGTTTAGAATCTTGTTTAGGATTGTTTAAGAAGTGTTTTTGAATCAATCTACTGATAAGAAAAAACACTTAAGAAACAAAGAATTAAAACCTAAACAAACAAGAAATCGCATGATCCAATCTATATGAATTGGTATGCGTCGGAGTGTCGATCAGTTTCGGATCACACGTCCGGATCGTTTTGACGAACGAACCGATCATGGATCGGATCGTGTCGTCGACACGATCAGCGGCACGGCGCAAACGATCGTCGATGGACCGAGAGGAGCGATGGATCCGATCGTGTGATCGACCGCGATCGTCGCTTGCTCACGTCCCGATCGATCGACCGTGAGGCGCGAGAGACCGATCGCATGGACTGCGTCATGTTGTCTCGGCCCGATCACGCGTCCTGCATCCCGTCCCGATCACTCGTCCCGACCATCGTCCCGTCCCGTCCCGATCTCGGCTTGCGGCTGCGCGATTGTTGCTCGATCACGTGAAGCCGTGATCGGTTCGTGACCTAATGGGCCGGTTCGGTTCGTTTGACGGTTCGGTTTTAAAATTTGATTAAAATCAAATCGTCACGGTTTAATAAACAGACTTAATAATTTTATTAAGTTCTGGTTAAACCGGGATAAGAAATCCAAAGTCGAAATATTGGATTTTGTGCCTAAACCAGGATTTTCTAATTTGATTTGGTTGGACCAAATAAATTGAGAAAATACGGTTTAGTAAATAACCGGTTGACAATTGTGGTCATCGTAGTAATTAATTTTGGTTAGACCAATTTTAATGAACCAGACCGGTTATGTCATTTAATTGGACAATTGGGTCATGTCTTGGACATGGACCAATTCTTGGGCCTCGGGCCAAGAAGTTAAAACAATTGGGCCAATTATTTGAGTCTTTTCTTCAGAATTAATTTAAAATTTATTTTTATAAAAATTATAAAATCGTTTTTAAATTAATAAGTTTCCAAAATTTTGAAATTAGAAAGTTTCTTAAATTAGAAGTTTCTAGATTTGCATGTTTTGGATTTTAGGAAATTTCTATAATTAAAAGTTTCTAATTTTAGAAAGTTTCCAAAAGTAGTAGGTTTCCCAAAATGGAAAGTTTCCCAAAATAGTAATCTTCTATTTTGGGATGAAATTTTAATAAACCTACGAACCTCAAATAATATCAAGCGTTGGATGTCTTGTCCAGGCTATGTCAGCTGTCGAAGCCCATTCAATTGTACTCATGGCCTTACAGTGTGAGGGTGTCTACTTTTGCGTGGGTAAGACGGTTTGTGATTCATAAATGTCATTGGGAGTCCCAGACATTAATGATTACATGACTGTATAGTCTGGTTTTCTTGACTAGGCCATCGGGAGTCCCGGGCCTTGAGACATCAGAGTGGATTGGGCCTCGGGCCCAGATTCACAACCAAGAGTTATATCACGGATATAATTAGCCGATATAGGGCTTACCGATATAAGCTAAGATTGGGTGACGGCCAGTGGCCCACTTTAATCTTAGTTATATGTGGATCTTGGAATCATTATATTCTATTGAGGGTAACTAATGTTATTGAATATAATGCGTGATTAATCATATTAAATTTAATACGAGATTAATCATATTGAACATTTTAACTAATAACCTTTTTATCTTATATATTTCAGCTATGACTACTACAAGCGCACAAAACACATTCTCAATCCGGTCTGTTCTCGAGAAGGAGAAGCTGACTGGAACGAACTTCCTGACTTGGTCAAGGAACTTGAGGCTAGTCCTCAAGCAGGAGAAGAAGGATTATGTCCTTCGTGATCCCCTCCCCGAGAGGCCTCCTGCCAATGCCGCCAGGACTCTGCATAATGCTTGGGAAAAGCATTCGTCAGATGAAAATGATGTCTATTGCCTGATGTTGGCGACAATGACTGCTGAGCTGCAAATGCAGTTCGAGAGTGTGTTGTCACCCATCGAGATAATGGCAAGCCTGAAATCGCTTTTTCAGGAGCAAGCAAGGACTGAGAGGTTTCAGACGGTTAAGAACCTCTTAGACTGTAAGTTGGCTGCAAATGCGGCAGTGAGTCCTCATGTCTTGAAGATGATGGGTTATCTCGATCATCTTCAGAAACTCGACTGCCCTATCAGCCAGGAACTTGCCTGCGACATCATTCTGCAGTCATTACCTGCAAGCTATGATCAGTTCATTCTGAACTTTAACATGCATGGCTTGAGTAAGACATTGCATGAGCTTCACGGAATGCTCAAGACTGCAGAGCCCAATTTGAGGAAAACCGCCAAGGACCCCAATGTGCTTATGGTGCAAAAGGGCAA
The DNA here is from genome assembly GCA_030180135.1 of Orychophragmus violaceus. Lineage (NCBI taxonomy): Eukaryota > Viridiplantae > Streptophyta > Magnoliopsida > Brassicales > Brassicaceae > Orychophragmus > Orychophragmus violaceus. The sequence continues at coordinate 92,292,863 of CM058237.1, read as the reverse complement.
GGGCTTTAAGAAATCCTCTGCTAAGGATAAGGGAAAGGCTAAGGCTGTCCAAGTCGCGGACAAGGACACGCCAAAGCCCAAGCCCAAGTCTAAGGCTGGGCCTACTGACATCTGCAGGTTCTGTAAAGAACCAGGGCATTGGAGGAGAGAATGTAAGAAATTCCTGGAAGGTCTAAAGGAATTGAAGAAGAAGACTTTCGAGACTTCTTCAACAGGTATTTTTGTTATAGAAGTTAATACAACTACTTCTGATAATACCTCATGGGTTATGGATACTGGTTGTGGGGCTCATATTTGTACTAATATGCAGGCTCTCAGCAACAGTAGAAGGCTGAAGCAAGGACAAGTGGAGCTACGAGTTGGGAATGGAGCGAAAGTTCCTGCACTAGCTGTAGGCACATACTTGTTGTCTTTACCTTCGGGATTGGTTTTAGAACTCAATAATTGTTATTTTGTACCTGCTATAAGCAGAAATATTATTTCAATTTCTTTGTTGGATTTGGAAGGTTATGATTTTTCAGTTAAGAATAAATTATGTTCCTTCAATCGCAACAATTTGTTTTATGGTTGTGCCCCTCTTACGAATGGGCTTTACATACTTGATCAATCCGCGCCAATTTATAACATTAATACCAAACGGTTCAAACCTAATGAGGAGAACCAAACGTTTCTATGGCATTGTCGTTTAGGGCACATCAGCGAGAAACGCATCAAGAGGCTCCATTCGAATGGACTTCTTGGCTCATTTGACTTTGAGTCATGTGAGAAATGCGAATCCTGCATGATGGGCAAAATGACACGGGCCCCCTTTAATAAACCTAACGAGAGGGCCAGTGACTTATTGGGCCTGATACACACTGACGTGTGTGGCCCAATGTCCACAAATGCAAGAGGAAACTATCAGTACTTCATTACCTTCACTGATGATTTCAGTAGGTATGGATATGTTTATTTAATGAAACATAAGTCTGAGTCTTTTGAGAAGTTCAGAGAATTCCAAAATGAAGTACAGAACCAACTTGGCAAAAGCATTAAGGCTCTTCGGTCCGACCGAGGAGGAGAATACTTAAGCCAAGAATTCAGTGATCATCTGAGAGAGTGTGGGATCGTATCCCAACTCACTCCTCCTGGAACACCACAATAGAATGGTGTGTCTGAGAGGAGAAATCGGACCTTATTGGATATGGTTCGGTCTATGATGAGTCACACAGACCTTCCAATATCCCTTTGGGGATATGCTCTGCTAACAGCAGTGTTCACTCTAAATAGAGCGCCATCGAAAGCAGTAGCAAAGACACCATATGAATTATGGACTGGAGTAGCTCCAGTGCTGTCTTATCTAAGAATTTGGGGTTGTGAAGCCTACGTCAAGAGATTAATCTCAGACAAGCTTACACCAAAGTCTGATAAATGCTACTTCATTGGTTATCCAAAGGAAACCAAGGCTTATTACTTCTATCTACGTTCCGAGAACAAGATCTTTGTTGCCCGGGATTGTAACTTTCTTGAGAGGGAGTTTCTCTCTAAGAAAGACAGTGGGAGTAAGGTACTGCTTGAAGAAATTCAAGATGAACAGGATACTGCTCAACCTGAAGAGGAAGAGCAGCAGGAGGACCTACAAGAAATTGTAGAGCCTGAACCTGTAGTACCTGAAGTTCGAAGATCCGGGAGGATCCGTCACGAACCCGAGAGATATCAAGGATTCCTCGTGACTGACTGTCATGATCTTCTGATCATTGATGGTGATGAACCATCGAACTTCAATCAATCCATGATGGGCCCAGATTCCTCTAAGTGGCGTAAGGCCACTGATTCCGAAATGGACTCCATGTCGGTCAACCAAGTATTTTCGTTGGTTGACTTACCCGCTGGTGTAAAAGCCATCGAGTGCAAATGGATCTTCAAGAAGAAGATTGACGTGGATGGAAATGTCCAGATTTATAAAGCCAGGTTGGTGGCAAAAGGTTTCAGACAAGTTCACGGAGTGGATTACGATGAAACCTATTCACTAGTGGCTATGATGAAATCTATTCGGATTCTACTAGCAACTGCAGCTTTTCATGATTATGAAATTTGGCAGATGGACGTGAAAACCGCCTTCCTGAATGGTATTCTGGAAGAGGATGTGTATATGACACAACCTGACGGTTACATAGATCCAAAGAATGCTGGGAAAGTATGCAAGCTTCATAAATCCATCTATGGATTGAAGCAAGCATCGAGGAGCTGGAATCTTCGTTTTGATGAAGCGATCAAGCAATTTGACTTCATCAGAAACGAAGAAGAACAATGCGTGTATAAGAAAACTAGTGGGAGCAAGATAGTATTTCTTATTTTGTATGTCGATGACATACTGCTTCTCGGAAACGACGTTCCAATGCTGAAGTCGGTAAAGGACTGGCTTGGAAGTTGTTTTTCCATGAAAGACATGGGTGAAGCCGCATACGTTCTTGGAATTAGGATCTACCGAGATAGATCTAAAAGGCTGATAGGCTTGTGTCAAGACTCATACATTGACAAAGTCCTGCAAAGATTCAGCATGAAAGATTCCAAGAAGGGCTTCACGCCAATGGTACATGGCACAACGCTAAGCAAGAAGCAGAGCCCTACGTCGGCTGCTGAGCTTGAGCGCATGAAGAATATTCCTTATGCATCTGCAATAGGATCTATCATGTATGCCATGATTTGTACTCGTCCTGATGTTGCTTATGCACTGAGCATGACGAGTAGATACCAGTCAAATCCAGGTGAAAGCCACTGGATTGCCGTAAAGAATATCTTGAAGTATCTAAGACATACTAAGGATAAGTTCTTGGTCTACGGTGGAAGTGATGTGCTTGAAGTCAGTGGATTCACGGACGCAAGTTTCCAGACAGACACAGATGATTTCCGGTCACAGTCCGGTTATATCTTTTGTCTGAATGGCGGTGCAGTAAGTTGGAGAAGCTCCAAGCAGGACACCGTTGCTGATTCCACTACAGAAGCTGAATATGTCGCCGCCTCAGAAGCAGCGAAGGAAGCTGTTTGGATACGAAAGTTCATGATTGAACTGGGTGTGATACCGAATGCGGCTGAGCCTCTGGCACTGTTTTGTGACAACAATGGTGCTATAGCTCAGGCAAAGGAACCAAGATCACATCAGAAATCCAAGCATGTTCAAAGAAGATTTCACTTGATACGTGACATCGTTAATAGAAAGGAAGTCAAGATCAGCCGAGTCCCGACAGATGATAATGTCGCTGATCCGTTGACAAAGCCACTCCCAAGGCCTAAGCTCGAGTATCTGACTGAAGCTGTAGGCATTAGAAACATTGAAATGTAATCTAAATTTGAGTGGGAGTTTTGGGGCTTTATTTAGTTATTTGATATGTTCTTGTAAAACATTTTATATTTAATGAAATTATTATTTCTAGATTATTTTAACTGTGATGAAATAATCGTCCCAAAATGATATGAACCATTTTATAGGTCATCGAAGTAAGTGACTTGATCTTGAGTTATCAAAGTCATTTAGCTTGATCATGAGACCCTATATTTGATAGATGGCTTATATCATCATGTCCCTAGTCGAAGGTTGTTGAAATTGGAACACCAACAACCGTGTGAGACTAGATTGGTATGTGACTTATGACAAAGTCTCAGTGTGTCATAGATGCGCGGCATCAAAGTCAGTACATAGGTGTATGTAGGGTACATACGACCGGACATGACCCGATTATAAGAACTCTTCAGGATATTTATACCTGTGTCATAAGAGATTCTTACTACGACTATAGAGTATAGTCCTTAGACCTGAGTTCGCATGCATGTGACTGCACATGAACTAATGCGCTTTGATCATTGTCTAATGCTGTCGTTGAGCGATGGTTATAAGGACCTTGATTGGGTGTATTATGAAATGAGTAGTTTACAGTGATGGAACAAGACGGGATTTGTCCCTCCAATATAATGGAGTGAATATCTCTAGGCCAATCGGAGATTTGAAAACTGGAAAATGCATGGCCATGCTCAAACGGACTTTCCCGAGTCGTTTGGATTGTCAGTATCAAATCAGAGTCCGATGAACAAGATTAGACTTTATAAGGATGACACTAATCTTGCCTTATGACTAATCGAGATATTGAGACAAAAGGATTATGAATACAGAGATTCCAGTTCAAGTGGGAGATTGTTGGAATTGTGTCCAGTAATCTCTGTACTGTCTCTAGAAAGTAAGAGTATGTCAATGATCAGACATAAGTCATGTAATACTGGGGGTTATGATGGCTTGCTAGAGTCCGCTCATGATCTATAAGTCTTGGACTTATTGCCTTTATTATATGATCCCATATGGGTCACACGCCTAAGCTAACGGGAAAATACGAAAGAACGGTTTAGCAGAAGTACGGTAAAAGTGCTAGGCATTTACTGTGCTTAGAGAGACTAAAGGGCCTGATTAAATCCAAGGGATTTAATCAGATTGGGAATTGGGCCTTAAAGCCCAACAGAGTTAAAGAAGGGTTTTATAAACTAAAACCAAGTCTTTTTCTCCTCTAACCCTCCCCATCTGCGCCGCCAACTCTCTCTCTCTGCGCCTCCTTCTTGCTCGGTCTAGCAGCCAAATTCCCGGTGTGCGTGTGTGAGCCTTTGGAGGATCCATCTCTTGGTGGTTCTGCTGATCTCTGACCTGTACTTCCTCTTTCCGCTGTATAAACAAGGTAACAGGTGAGATCCATTATGTTTCTAAATAAGAGAACCTAGATCTGCATGTTTAGTAGGATGAATCAATTGGGAATTGAATCAGGAAACACTAAACGATCCAACATGTGGATACCAGTAGAGGCGAAGCACTTGAGGCGCTAATTAATCTCGAATACCAAATCATCTTCCACTGCATAACTTTCAGGTATCTTCGAGATCTGATGTAGATTCAATGACATAAACTTGAACCCTAGATCCTAGGCCTGCAATTTATACTTAGGGTTGCTAATTCTGATTAGAACTGCTAGAAATCCCTTCACCGAAGTGGTCACGGGAGTGGTAGAGACCCCTATTACCTCCTGTGCATTCATGGAATGTGTCCAAAGTACACCCCATAACGGGAAGAGCACTGATAAAAAAATAAAATGATACCCAATTGGGAAAAATCAGATTGCTAAGGAAGGGAAAAGAGAATAAAGGAACCAGAAAAAGATAGTATGGTGGTCTAGAGCTAACAGAGTAAGAATCCATGTGCCCTTTGATCGATAATCCTTAGGTGAGACCGCACTTAATAGCTTATAGAAGTCAGTAGGGTGAATTTGAATTGCTTTGAATTGATTGTGGAGTTTACTCAGGACAGTTGCTAAGTGTGGGGGAAGTACATGTTGGTCTTGATGTCTTGCAGGTGAATCTTTCAGTGGCTTACTAAGGGGAATCTGAGTGTTGTTGCTTCTAAGATAAAAAGAGTTTCTGAAAGTTTTCAAACCTCTTCACTACATTCTAGTTCTCTGTTTTGCTTGAGGGCAAGCAAAGGCTAAGTGTGGGAGAGTTGATATACCATGGATTTTAGAGCTTTTAACCATGGTATATGTCTTATTTATAGAGTCTTTTGGTGTTTCTTTAGAGTCTTTTACAGGTGTTATTAGGTATATGCACGTTTGGAGCGGATTTGGTGATTATAGCACTTTTTGGAGCATTTTGGAGATTTAACCCGAGAGATAGAGTTCACTGTCCAAAACAAAGATCTGCATCGATCGACACACCTTGTGCATCGATCGACACACACGCGAGTCAGACAATTCTCGGCGGTTTAATGAAGAGTTTGGAAATTGCTCTTTGGCCCAGAAGTCTCTCATAATTACAAAGAAGCCCCAACCGTGATTAGATCATTATATTAGGTTTTTAAGCCATTGTTTAGACTAGGCTTTATTTTACAATGAGAGAGTTAGGGGCTGATCTTGTACTCGAGAGAGAGGATATTTTGAACCCCAGTTCTTTATTCTATTATATGCTATTTGGTTTTCTATTCAACATGTCTTCAGTTTCAATGATCATGTCTGAGTAGTTTACCAGTTAGGTTTAGGGATTCTCACAAGGGATTTCATGGAATTATAGATTGATCAATCTGTAGGGATTCATATCTGTTAGTTCTTCATCTAGGGTTGTTCTTAATGCCTTATCTGAATTGGCCACTTAGATTATTGATGTTAGGTTGATTTATGCATAGAAAGTTGATTAATTAACTAGAAAGAACCTAGATGAGAAATTTGACTATCCGCAAAGAAATTTGGTTTAGGAGAATTGTGAACGAAAGAACTTGAGATTAATGCTTGTTTAGAACTCTAGGATTCGCAATGAAAGTTGGTTTACTAGGTTGTTAGACATATATAATATTCGCAACGAAAGTTGGTCTGTTATAATTATGTGATTCTAGTTCTAGAACATTTCTTAATTAGATCCCGATTGATTGATTAGCAAATGTTCCTGATTTTCTGAGAACTCCCTTGACCTGACGCCTTCACCTTCTGATTTACAAACCGTTTACTTGCTTTCTGTTCTGATTTACTGCTTTCACTACTGTTTCACCTAGCTTAACCTGACATTCTATAATCTATCGCAAGAGTCTAGAGTCTCTGTGGATTTGATACCCTATATAGTACTAGTTCACATCTGTGCACTTGCAGTGTAGATCTAGGGATTAAAACCTGATCGTATCACTCGGGTTCGAGAACGGGGATTTTTAACCTTTTTAAAAACAAACATGATCAATATATATAGATTTGGTTATAATGCATAACAATAAAAAGATATAGCAAAATGGTTTCAGAGTTTTATCAAGTTCCACATAACCCGGGTTTGACTCACGCCGAACCTTGTTTTTTCTTTTTAATAACCAATGGATTTTTGACGGTTAATTAAATTGCTGTCGGTAATCCGTCGGTTTTTAGACCGCCAAATTTTTACCAAAATTTCGCGTAACCGCCAAAAATCTTCACCAAACAATTGGACCGCTTAATTACCGACTGATTTCTGATGGTAAATGAATTGTCCATCGGTTTCCCTTCGGTAAGGGGATAATATTGATCCGCCAACTTATTCTTCTTCCTCTCTCTCTCTCTCTCTCTCTCTCTCTCTCTCTCTCTCTCTCTCTCTCTCTCTCTCTCTCTCTCTCTCTCTCTCTCTCTCTCTCTCTCTCTCTCTCTCTCTCTCTCTCTCTCTCTCTCTCTCTCTCTCTCTCTCTCTCTCTCTCTCTCTCTCTCTCTCTCTCTCTCTCTCTCTCTTTTCGAGCTTCACCTTCTCTCTATGTTTTTGCACCGATTCCGGCCTCCAACAATTATATCCGACCTTCAAACTTCTAAAACCAAGTAAGTTTCTGTTTTCCCAAGTTAATTTCAATAAAAAAATTGAGTTCTTATGTGCATAGATTTCAGATGAGATGTTGCATGTATTGTTCTAATGAAAATTATAGGTAGTTTAGGTTGATTTTGAGTGATTTGGAAATTAATTTAGGTTATTGTCGTATCTAATTGTTTTAAAAATAATTTTAAAAGAAATTAAAATCGTTTTATGAACAAACAATTTTGAACGTTTCCAAAATTATAAAACAATAAAAAAATGTTTTGTAAACGTTTTTAGATTTTTCTATATTTTATTGAACGTTTTTTTAAATTAAAAAAAAATTGTGTGTAAGAACTTTTACATAAAACGTTGTAAATTTTTTTTTTATTAATTTTATGTTAAAATGTTTATATTAAATATATATAAGTTTTTATAATATTAGTAATTTAACAAAATATTTCTAATTTTTATATTATCTACAAAATTTTAATAAATTTCTAAACATTTTATTATCTATAAAATTTAATAAATTATAAACATTTTAAAACTTTTTATTCATCTCCAAAATATTTAATATATTTATAAAAAAATATAAAGTTTTATATAATCTTGAAAATTTAATAAGATTTTAGAAAATTTATAAATATTATTTAACTTCTAATCCGTTTATTGTGAATAGGGACGATTTTCCAACGTTTGAGGCGTACCTAACTTCCCAGACGCGTTAGCTTCAGATGGCTCAGTCTTGCCCCGACGCACCAAGACTACCACCGTGATTCAGGATCCGATCGCTTAGAGAATTGTTGAAGCGTCGAAGAGGCAGGTGGAGGAAGTGCTAATGATGCGAGAGGAAAAGGAAGAAATCGACCGGAAGATGCAGGCGATGCAAGCTCAAATGATGCACTTCATCAAATACGGTACTCTTCCGCCAGGAGTGGAAGAGGTCGCTCCGGGAGCGGCACTGAGAGTGGGAACGAGATCAGGATCTGCAACGGGAAAGGGGATGGGATCGAGATCCGCAGGGGATCCCAATTTTATATTATTTTAAAACTTTTTTTTGTTTTTTGAATATAACATTAATAAAATTATTATATAAATTAGAAAAAGTTGAATTATTTAAAAATATATATTTTAAGAAACATTGGTAATCCGTCGATCTCTAAAGTTTATTATCGTCTGTAAACTATCGGTTTATACCCGTCGGTAAACCGTCGGTTAATATCCATCAGTAATGAGTCGTTTTATTTCCATCGATGGAAAACCGTTGGATATCGATTTTCAACGAAATAGAACCGACATATATTTTTGGTTGGAAATCCGTCGATAATATCCCTTTACGACGGATATCAGACTGTTTTTTCATCTGTTATGGCGTGTTTTCTTGTAGTGTAAGTAACTCTAGTTAATACATTGCAATCTTTGTATTAAATAACTAACGATGATGTTTTATTATATTTGAGCTTGAAGATTGATAGATAGCTTTTGATTCAACAAAGATCTTTTAAGAACACACACAAACACACACATATAAATGAGAATAAAAACAGAGGACTCAACCGAAAGAAATTGTGCAATGAAGCAGCCACTTATTTACTCTGAGCATTATTATTGTGGCAAAAGCAGAACCACTTTGTTTTCCTTGTAGAAATTTCTCACTTAAAGGATCTTCAGGGAAGCTGGCCTGGTGGTGATCTCAGCCACCCACTCGTTGACATGTGGACGCTCGGTGAAGAGCTTCTTGGTGGGAGTTTCAAGCAAGTATTGAATCGTAGGAATGTGGTGAAGATCGGTCAAAGTAAAAGTTTCACCAGCCAAATACTTGAACTCCTTGAGCCGAGCCTCGTAGACATCAAGGACCGTGGCTAACTTAGCCTCTTCTTCTGCAACAACGGCTTGGTCTGTGGTCTGGCCATAGAAGACCTTGACCACTTGTTCCCAAACAAGCTTTGAAGCCACTGGATCGAACTGGTGAGCTTCTACTTCCATTCCAATGGCCATTATTGCGTAGTGGGCAAGGTTCTTGGAGTCGGCTGGGAGAAGGTTGGTTCCTTCGCCTTCATATTTGTGAGCTATGTACTGAGTAATCGCTCTTGATTCTACACAAAAGAACAACATCATGTTAATGAATTTTTCTTCCTTTTCTTATGCATATTGTCAAATCATATTTGAGACTGAAGATGAGATGATGATGCACAAAAATGATCATACCGAAGAGCTTGAGGTCTCCATCTTCAAAGGCTGGAACTTTACCAAAAGGCTGCAATATCAATCAAACACAAAACATTCAAGATTCAGACCAGATTGATTTGGTCTTGTCTCAAAACACATATAGATATATATATGTACTTACGTTGCGGGAGAGGAAAGGCTCTTTCTTGTGCTCACCCTCTTTGAGGTCGACATGAACGAGCTCAAAGTCAAGGTTTTTCTCGTGGAGGGTGAGGAGGACTCTCCTGGTGCAAACGGAATTAGCGTATCCGAAAACTTTGATACCTGCCATTGATTTGATTACAAAGAAACTCTTTGAACACTGAGAAAGAGATGTGATGTTTGATGTTGAAGGTGAAGGTGAAGGTGAATGTGATGAAACAAGACACAAGTAGTGATGGTATTTATACAAGTAAGAACAGATCATTTTATGCATTCTCATTAATGTTTAACATTGTTTAACAGACCGTCGCAAACCAATATTGACTAGTCTTCTTGGAGGATTTTTCAAAGTAGAATTAGATTGTTTTTACATACCAAATGGGATATAGTTGCTTTTTTTTAATAAACCATTCAATGAATGTTGTTGGTGGATTGAATATCTCCATTATCACTAGTCTAATAAGGATCCGTTCTGATCCGCTTTGAAAATACGGATATCTACGGAGGTCGGATCCGAATCCAGATAATAAAATCTAAGATTTGCTAAGCCGGATATGGATTTCTGAATTTGAGATCCGGATATCTGGACCCGGATTCAGACCATTAAATATATTAAAAATATGTATAAAATTTAGTTTTAATTACATTTTTATATTATATTAGATTTTATTTTCAAAGATTTTATGTAAATATTATTTTATAATTAAATTTAGATTTTTAACATTTTATTCTTATTTTTAATTATTTTTGCGGATCCAAATATGGATATCCACATATATCTTGATTTTAGACGGATATCAGGAAGCCACAGATCCGGATCTGGATAGTGTTACCACAGATCCCACCGATCCAAATATTCTGAAATTTCAGGATATCCGGATACCTGGATACCTTCATTCCACAAATCATTTAGATCATCAATCAAAGGAGCAAGGTAAACATCGATGTTGTTACTTGGTGCAGTTGGTCCATGGATCAGAAGGGTTACCATAATATTCTCTGACCACATACACATCGTTGGAGACATATTGTAGTTTACTAACAGAACTGGCCATGTGCTATACTTGGTATTCTGGATAGAATAGAGGTTCATCCCATCTGTAGATAAACCAAGTCTTAGGTTTCTTGGTTCAGCTGCGAAAAGTGGCCATCTAGCATTGACCTGAGCCCATGTCAATGAGTCAACCGGGTGTCTCATTGTTCCATCTCCAGAAGCATAACTGTAATGCCATTGCAAATTCTTAGACTTTATCTCCGATCTAAACATCCTTTTCAATCTTTATTTTATAGGGAAATATCTGAATATCTTTGCAGGAATCCCATCCTTTGTCTCACAAGAATGCTTATCAACTTCCCATCTTGAAGCACCACACCTTGGGCAGCTACTCATCTCCTCGTACTGTTTCCGGTAAAGAATGCAGTCATTCTTACACGCATGGATAACATCATATCCAATACCAAATATCTTAAAGAATTTCTTTATCTCAGATGTGGATGTTGGAAGCACATTACCTTTGGGAAGCATGTCATGAACCATACTCAAAAGCTGATCAAAGTAATTCTCTGAAATCCCACTCTTTACTTTGATCCTGTAGAGTCCCATAATTGCTGCAACTTTGGTGTAGTTTGGGCAGTCCGAGTATAGAGGAGTTTCTGCATCCTCTAATTTCTTCTTAAACTCAAATTCTTCGTCACTTCCAACAACTACAGGCTGTTCTCCATCCTTATTCGAGGACTCTGAATTGTCTTCATTTTCAAAGAAGGCAGATCTAAACAACTCATATGTTTCTAAGTCAGCACGTTCATCATCACCTGTTTTCTCAGTCCTTATCTCTCCATGAATACTCCAACAAGCATTTCTCTTGTACTTGTGATCCATTCCCCTAATTACCAAATGATCCAATACTGTGCCTATATCTTGATGACACACATTCCGACAATCGATACAAGGACATAACATCTACAAAGGATTACCCAATCTCTTCGCTGATGCATACACAAAAGCACGTGCACCTTCCTCATACTCAGAGCTTGCCCTGTAAATTATAAAAAGATTCAAAGTATGTTTAACACAAAACATCGAAAAAACTGTTACTACACTGTGTTCAAGATTTTGACAGAAAGTTGTAGAGAGGTTCGTACCTCGGAAGCCAAACCCATGACTTATCCATTACCAGAACACCGCAACAGCTACCAGGCCAAAGTGAAGTCGGAGAGTAGTGAAATTAGTCACAGAATTAGTTTCACAGAAACTTCAAAGTTCTAACAAAAGAAATTATACCCTATTTGATAAAAACTAAACCAAATCATGAAAGGACATCGAACCCCCTAAACGAAACAGTAATCATAATAATTAGCCCCAAATTGAAACAAAAACCTAAAAAATTCACAAACCCTTTTCACGAACATCAGATCCTAACCTCAAATTATAGTTTGTAAACCCTTAATCTACATGAAATTGAGCCAGAGCCAAATACAAACCTTCAGATGAGAGGGAGAGAGAAGACGAGAGGGAGAGTGAAGACAAGACCGAAAATTTCATTAAAGTCTTTTACCGGGACAATTTTTTTTTTCCCGCCACCAATTTCGACAGCGTTTTAAATTATGTAATGCTATGTATTCTACGCATCACCTTTTTTTATAAAAGACGACATTTTCGTAGCGTTTACAAAAAATGAAACGCTATTAAAAACTAAAACATAGCACAACATATATAAACGCTATAAGGAACATCTATGAATACCCGATTTTCCTGTAGTGACTCCTAACCACCGGCCCAATAAGCAAAGAATCAGAAAGAATGTGCATTATAGTTTTTTTTATTTAATGGATTCGCTATATAGAGTAGGTAGGATGGCATATAGTTGTTCGAGGGGTACGAGGGCATGAACAATATCATCATTACCTACCACCGACCTACGTTCTCTAGATTCATAGTAACTATGACACGATGTCCGCCGTAAGCTAGAATGAATAGGTAAGTAGCGGACATCCTTCAGCCGAGCTATGAAATCCTTTGAATCAAAGAGAAAGAAATACTATAAATACAAGGGGTTTAAGTAACATTAGGAAAAGATATTCAATTCTAGAGAGAGAAAAGACACATAAAGAAAGATATTCACATAAAGGCTCTAAGCTATACTTCAATTGTTCTTTCGACCTCTCTTGACATCTCTTTTACTCCATGTTGTAATCTTATTTTTTTCTCTCATGAATCTATCAAGCTTGTAACCCTTTTCACTCATATTAATATACACACATTCTTCCGATCAATCATTTTCGAACTAGTGCCTTATCAGACGGAGGATCTCTCGATACAACGTCGCCTCCTAAAGGTCATTTCACTCACTCTACCACTCACTTTACCACTCACTCTACCACATATATTACCATAATATCCTTGTGTAAAGTTCACCTTCAACAATTGGCGCCGTATATGGGGACAAGATATTAGAGGATCTCTTCTATACGCATAAGGAAATAAGGGAATATCAGGTTCGATGTCAGCCGTCGCGAAAAAACCTGTTTCACAACACCGATATGCTCTGCACCGAGACCATTTAACCAAAAGATCTCAACCTCCTCCATTGGACCAATATAAATAACCAAGCACTCTCCGCTCTCGACCATCTCGACGTTTCCGACCAAGGATGGAACCACCAGCCTAACCCCGGTAAACCATGAGAGCAACACTAGCGATATACCGTACGTGCCCCTAGACCCCTTCGGAGTCTGAAATCCCAACGCTACTTCACATGTTGTTCAGATGGATGGAGGCATTGACCAAGGAAAATAACGAAAGGATTAACAGGATTGGAACCTAACATGCGACTTGAAACGAGCGATTTAGCCATTTACAGATCACATAAACACGACTCCCGAGTTACGCGTACATCAAATCAGTTCCTAGATTGAAAAGGAATATGTTCGCTAGCCCAACAACAACGCCCGATCAATCGCACACTACACATCCATGCACCTTTCCCCCATCGACAATCAAGTAAATTTCTGACAACTCAACATCGGCGAAAACGACCGAGACATCGCCATCATGGAGCTGCATAACAAGATCCGTGATATGACCTCCAAGGTCCACAGGACATCAGTCCGGCCCCAGAAATTGATCAAGTCCCGGAGGAATCTTAAAACACTTTTTCCACACCATGAATAATCAACGTCCCGATCCGACACCCCAAAAAAATAAAATTCCTAACTTATAAAGGAAACCAAGACCCGCACCAGTACATGATGGCATTCAGGCATTGTCATGGGATGATCCCATTTTTCACACGAGGAACAAGACGCCGGTTACTGCCAACTCTTCATTGAAAACCTGAGTGGTCTAGCATTGAGCTGGTTCTCACGCCTCGAAGCTAGCTCGATCAATAGATATCATCAACTTTCCACCGCATTCCTCAAACACTATTCAATAAATATCGAAGAGGGGAATGAGGCCGATCTATACTTAATATCTCAAAGCTAGAAGGAGTCCATGCGATCGGTTATCGATTGATTTAAGGTTGTCATGTCAAAAATGACAGTACCAGACAAGATAGCACTCACCATGCTGAAAATTCATTACAGTACGAATCAGCATAAAGTGATGATCTTAAACTCAACAAAGAAAGGTAAAACAAGTGGGTACTAACAGAAAATGACTCAAACTTTCCCCTTATAATCAAGCTTCATCTAGCAACATGACTGATACCTCTTGGTTATTATCGGCTCAGTCTTGTGTCAGGTAGTTTTGGGATGCTTTAAATCGGCATGACTTCTCGGTGAAATTGGGTTGTATTGATGTAATGATGTGGAATTTGATAGATCAACGGTATATGTTTAACCCAGGTTTTGGTTAGGATTACAACGTTACTGGATTGACACACTCATGATTAATTTTTCCGGCATGGCTTCCCAATTAAAAGGTTTTCTATTTAAAGTTTACTAGCATGATTTGCGACTAAAAACATTATTAAATAAAAAAATTTAAAACTAAAAAAAATAATCATCAATTCAATTTAGCAACAACACTATTTTGAAAATATCTATATTATGATTATATGTACCTATGGCAAGGCGATGTGCTGATGGCGAGCGCTAAGGACGCATGGCGACTGTATGTCGATTTTGTAACTCTTCCTATTTTTTATCATTAAAAACATTAGTTAGAAGGTATTTAAGGAATTTGAAAATAAAACATATGATTACAAAATCACCGAAATCCTAAGTAGGTCCAATAGTCTTTTATAAGAAGAAAGGAAATGATACTTTTTCTCTTTATCTTCTCGGCTTTTCTATTTTGGCTTCTCTTATTCTGCTCAGCTCTCTCTTCTTTCATGAAGATGGTGAAGAATTTGAAAACTTGATTTGAGTTTTAGTTACTTTGGCCATGTACATCCATGAATCCCAATGGGGGTTATTTAAAAAAAATTAATATTTTTTTCTTTCTGGAAAGTAAAAAAAAAGCAAAAATTGTAAAAAAAAGGAACAAATAGCATTTCGCCACATGACATGTACAGTGCAAGGACCAATCCTTGCATAAGAATTTTTGGAGCTTGGGTTGTTAACTGTGTATGTGGGACTCACATTTTTTTTTTTAAGAACCTGTGCTTAAAAACCTTCGCTGCACATGCTTTTATTCTTTCTATTTAAATTTTATGAAGTTTTTTAAAAACTTGATTTGGTTTTTAGTTAGTAATGTTTTTTATTTAAGTTTTCTTGGGACTTGATTATATTTTGGTTTTAAGTTTTACGAATACATGATAAAATTAGTTATTCTTGTTTTTTTTTTTATGAAGTGCTCATTTAATCATTCATGTTCTATTTTGTTTTGATCTTATTGCTTTATAAACAGCTATAACCACTACGAACTTATCATGCTTTGTAGAACATGAGGCGCCAAGGCGCTAACCTAAAGACTCCTCGCCATGGAACGCCACCAGCTTTTTAAAATACGGTATGTATGTATAAACATTATTAACTTCTTACTAAAGTATTTTATTGTTTAAATTTATCCAAATTCAGAATTCATGATGAATTTACAATATAAAAACATATTATCTACGGTAATCACATTTTCAATATTTTAAAAACATATTTCAAAATATTTTTATATTTATCTTTTTATTTTTTTATTTAAAATTATGCATATATCCAAAACAAAATTAAAATTAATTTTAAAAATAACATAATAAGTAACAAAGTTGTTAATAATAAAAATTTAGTACAGTAAAAAAAGCTTAATTTTCTTAAGGGTAAGAAAGTAATCAACCAATTTGAGAGTCAATGAAAACTTAAATCATTTCCCATTTAATATAAAGATTTATTTATGTGAAATTCTGGTTTTTTTCAGTTAACCTTTTATTATAAAAATGTTAAAATAAATATATAAACTATAAAATCTGGATATCAAAAACAATACCGAAGTTTAAGTCCAAAAATGGAAAGCAAAATGAGAAAGGAAAGTTGAAGCAAAAAAAACATCTTAAAAAAATAAAAATAAACCCTAATAGAATTTTAAAAAGCTTATGATCAGCCAAACAACTCGAACCGCTTCCACCATCGATCTGAAAGTGTATTATGATACCGAAAACGTGATGAGAGGAAAAAAGATCACCAAGAAAGACTTTGTTGGAGTCAAGACTAGCACTTTCCTAAAAGGCCTATTCATGAGTTTAGGTCGGCCCAGAATGGAAAGTCGGTAAAAGGCCCAAGGCGGTAAAACTTAGGTTAAACCGAACTCGGGATAACCGGCTTACATTAGGGTTTAGAGGGTGTTGAGACGAAAGGCGCCGCACGGTGACATCTGTAATACGAAAATATTCCATATCGAGATAAAGCCGAGATTTTAGAAAATATTCGTATTTATCTTCTATTTCCTTAGATGTTAAACCGACTTGTAACCCTATAAAAGGGAACCCAGTTAATCAATGAAAAACACGCTTTTTCACAATATTTTTGCTAGAGAGACTTTAGAGCAAACCTAAACCTAAAACTCTCTCCGGAAACTTACAGCATTCTCTCACCGGCTTCCATCTCGGAAACGCCGGCTTTAACCCTAAATTCCTAAATCTCACCGTGTTCTTTAATTCTTCTTTTAGAATCCCTAATCTAAAAACCCTAAAGTTCTTGCTATCTTTAGATAGGCAGAACTAAGATTTTATAATTTGCGCCGACTGTGGGGATTTCTGAATGAGATGTCGGGAAACCGTAGCGAAATCGATCCGGAAAACCCAAGGGTTGAACTGAGTGATCACGTGGAAAGTGATGAAGAGGACCACGAGGTTCACGACGACGAACAACCTCGAGATGCCGCTAAATCAAAGAAAGCTCGAGATGATGGTAAACATGTCCCGTCACTCAGTGAAATGACAGGACAAGTCGAGCGAGACGGAGCCCTAGCTACTTTGATGGCAAAAATCGAATCACAGCACGATTTGATCAAAACGTGTTCGGAAAAAATTGAGTTATTGCAGTCAGAGCAAGCGAAGATCTGTTCGGACCAACGGTCAAGGAAACCCAAGCGAGAGGTGCCTCCGAAAGTAAAAGACAAAGTCGCCAGACGACTGGTCTACGATACGTCTGAGGAGAACCGTCGAGAAAGAAGCAGCGAATCCAGAAGCAACTCACGCAAGGAACGCGATGAAGAGGATACTCGCGAACGAAGCTCACGTCGGAACAGAGGTTCAGAAAAAACTAAACGGGGCCCAAGACGCGAACGTGACGACTGGTACGATGAGAGGTACTCACCCAATGAGGACGAGCGCACCGACTACGAGACACGGGGCTTGCATCACAGACGAAATTCGCAATATGAGGGCGACTTATACCGTGATAACTATCGCCACGAGCGAAGTACATCACGCAAAGAAACTCATAGAGCGTCTACTCGCGGAGCAAGTCGCAACCATGTCGAAAAACAGCTGACTGAACTTAGAGATACCCTGAAAGAATTGAAAGGCAAAGTTCACAACGATGAAGGATCCGCCCCTGAGATCGATCGAATAGTCGAGGAAACTCGAAGAACGCCATTCACCTCGCGTATTACGGATACATACATACGCCAAAAAGAGAAGGTCAGATTACCGATGTACGACGACACAAAGGACCCCGCCACTCATCTAACGATTTTCAAGATTATGGCAGCAAAAGAAAGATTCATGTCATCTAGAGAACGCGACATCGGCCTCTGCCAGTTGTTTTCAGAAACCTTAGAGGGAGACGCACTAACCTGGTTTTCCCGGCTGCCACCCAGGTCGATCAACGAATTCTCGGACCTGACGAAAGCGTTTGTGAGACATCATTTTGCCTATGTAAACAAAGATACATCGCTGAACGCATTGATGGCCATGACGCAGGAGAAGAAAGAAACATTAAAAACCTTCATAGACCGATTCAAAGCGACTATGACGCGATCGAATGCCCCAGATAAATTCACTATCGCAGCACTAACGAACGCCGTCTGGCATGAATCACCGTTCTACCAAGATTTGGTCGTCAATCCGCCGCTAACCATCGTAGACGCCCTCCACCGAGCGAACAAATTCGTGGAGTTGGAGGAGAAGAAGGTGGCCCTCGTGAGGAAGTTCGGCACGCTTAAACAGTCCGACAAAAAGGAGGAAAGGGAACCTAGGCAACATTACGACAAAGGTGCCAAGACAACAATGGTTGTCGACAACGCTGACAAATCCCGATCATCGAAACCTTGGAACAAACGAAACAAAGAGGGAAAAGGAAAGGCACAGCAAGCCGCTCCCGTTGCAGGAGAAAAGTACTGCGAATACCATCAGGCGACATCACATGACACTGCCGAATGACAGAACCTTAGAAATGCACTCTATGCCCGGCTTTCCGATGAAGAAATCAAGGCGGCGATCGAAAGGTTAAAAAGAGAAGAATCTGGGCAGCAGGAGGAAGGAAAAACCGACGGGCAAGCTCCCAAGCAACAGAAACAACATCGGCGTATCAAAAGCATAGCTTTAAAACGCAACCGAGAAGAAGAAGAAGGGGAAGAAGACGAAGACGAAACTCCTAAAACCGTCCGAAGAATCAACATGATTATGGGCGGTCTAATCTACGTAAACGACTCTGTTCGGTCAATCAAGGTATATGAACGCCTTGCATTAGCCGTGCAAAAGGCGCCCCAGCCAATCTTGTCAGACGAACCCCCCATCACCTTTACCGACCAAGATCTATATGGAACCCACTATCCTCATAACGATCCACTAGTGGTCGAGCTCCTCATCGGGAGCTGCCAGGTATCCCGAATCTTAGTCAACACAGCCAGTTCGATAGATCTGATTTTCCTAGACACACTCAAGAAGATGGAAATCAAGGAGGAGGATATCAAACAGAAGGCCAAACCACTCATCGGCTTCACGAGCGAAACTACATACAAATCAGGACAATTAAGCTGCCGGTTTACGCAGGAGGGGTTAACACGATGGTGAGGTTTCACGTCATTGACAAACCAACCATCTACAACGTGATTTTGGGAACTCCATGGCTGTACAGCATGAAGGCGGTATCGTCAACTTATCACCAGTGTCTGAAATTCCCAACACCTAAAGGAATCCAGACGGTTAAGGGATGCCAACGGGCGAGTCGATTGTGTTTCGCAAGGGAACATAAGATCAGAGTACCTTCGTGCATGATCAATGCGGAACAAGGGAGGAAAGGTCATGAGAAAGAGCTAATCCAACAAGTCGTCATCGACGACTCTGATGCAAGCAAGTGCGTAGGGATTGGCGCGGAACTACCTGAAGACATCAAAAAGGAGTTGATCGCCTTCCTACAACAAAATGTCGCAACATTTGCGTGGTCAATGAAAGACATGAAAGGCATCAATCCAACCACCACGACCCACGAGCTCAACGTCGACCCGACTTATAAACCAATAAAGCAGAAAAGGCGAAAGCTCGGTCCTGAACAGGGCTAAAGCGGTCAATGACGAGGTAGAAAAATTACTTGATGCCGGTTCAATCCAGGAAGTCAAATATCCCGATTGGTTGGCTAACCCGGTGGTCGTGAAAAAGAAAAACGGGAAGTGGAGAGTATTTGTCGACTTCACAGATCTCAATAAAGCCTGCCCAAAGGATAGTTTCCCTCTGCCACATATCGACCGACTTGTTGAAGCAACTGCCGTAAAAGAATTATTATCATTCATGGATGCGTTCTCAGGATATAATCAAATCCTCATGAACCCAGACGATCGAGAGAAAACGGCATTCATCACTGAACGCGGCACGTATTGCTATAAGGTTATGCCCTTCGGTCTCAAAAACGCCGGCGCCACCTACCAGCGGTTGGTCAACCGGTTGTTCGCAGGCCAACTCGGCACGACGATGGAAGTTTATATTGACGGCATGCTGGTCAAATCTTTGATTGCCACTCAGCATGTCGGCCATTTGAAGGAATGTTTCAACATCCTTAACCAATACGGAATGAAGCTCAACCCGGCCAAGTGTACGTTCGGAGTAACATCAGGAGAGTTCCTTGGGTACGTGGTAACTCAGAGAGGAATATAAGCTAACCCGAAGCAGATCTCAGCCATAATCGACTTACCATCTCCCAGGAATACACGAGAGGTACAGCGTCTAACTGGCCGCATAGCCGCCTTGAACAGATTCAAATCTCGGTCAACGGATAAATGCTTGCCCTTTTACTAGCTCCTACGGAATAAAAGATTCGTGTGGGACGATAAGTGTCAAGAGGCCTTCATTCAACTCAAGAACTACTTGTCGAACCCGCCGATATTGTCAAAACCAGAAAATGGTGAAACACTATTACTATTCATCGCGGTCTCGACGACAGCGGTCAGCGGTGTACTAGTTCGAGAAGACCGAGGGGAGCAGAAGCCGATATTCTACGTGAGTAAAACAATGAACGGAGCCGAGACCAGATATTCCGCAATGGAGAAACTGGCCCTCGCGGTCATCATCTCGGCACGAAAGCTACGACCCTATTTTCAGTCGCATTCAATCGCTGTATTAAGCAGCCAGCCCCTTCGGACAATCTTGCACAGCCCAGGACAGTCTGGTCGCCTGGCTAAATGGGCGATAGAGCTAAGCGAGTACGACATCGAATACCGAAACAGGACAACCGCCAAGTCGCAGGTAATAGCTGATTTTCTTGTAGAATTATCACCTGAATTGGATGTCGGTACCGAGATAGAAGACAAGAATTGGAAACTATTTGTCGATGGCGCTTCATCCAAAAAAGGAGCCGGGATAGGAATACGTCTCATATCACCAACCGGCGAGATATTAGAACAATCATTCAAATTGGGATTCACGGCGTCTAATAACACAGCCGAGTATGAGGCTTTACTGGCTGGTCTTAGGCTAGCCAAAGAAATCGGAGTACGACATCTCTTGGCCCATTGCGACTCCATGCTTGTCGCGAACCAAATCAACGGAGATTATGAAGCAAAAAATGAACGAATGGAAGCTTATCGGAAGACGGCATTAGAGCTTACCAACTCCTTCGAATTCTTTGACATCTTCCAGATACCGAGGAAAGAAAATGCTCCAGCAGACGCATTCGCATCTCTGGCATCGAATCCCGATCTCTGTCGACGGATCCCAGTGGAGACAATCCATGAGCCAAGTATCCCGCCTCCTAAAGGTACTCATGAAGAATCTAATGATGTCTCGACCCAGCAAGACGGCGAGGACGACACGTGTCTTGAGAGTAAAGCAAAAACTGTTGACCTTATCGCACTGCTAATAGACGAAAACGAGTATTGGCGACAAGAAATAAAAGCATATCTCACCGAAGGGAAGCTTCCAGAAGACAAATAAGCAGCACGACGACTTAAAGTCCGAAGTGCACGGTGCACGATCCACAACAACGTTCTCTACAAGTACTCAGCCAACAAGATTCTCCTCAGATGCATAAACGGAGACGAAGTAAGTCGGGTTCTCGAAGAAACACATTCAGGAGAATGCGGCAACCACTCTGGAGGTCGATCCCTCACTCTCAAAATCAAGCTAAATGGCCATTACTGGCCGACTATGGTAGCCGACTGCGAGACCTACTCCAACAAGTGCGAAAAGTGTCAGCGTCATGCGCCATTCATACATCGACCAACGGAGCTGCTCACGACTTCGACTGCGGCTTATCCATTCATGAGATGGGCAATGGACATAGTCGGACCGTTACCACTATCCAATCAAAGGCGTTTCCTACTCATCATGACTGACTACTTCACAAAGTGGGTCGAAGCTAAAGCATATGTCGCAATTCACGATGTCCAGGTCCAAAACTTCGTCTGGAAATACATCATATGTCGTTTTGGATTGCCTTACGAGATCGTCACAGATAACGGATCACAATTCACCTCAAAGATATTCGAAGGGTTCTGTAAGAAGTGGGATATACGTCTTAGCAAATCGAATATCGATATCCTCAGGGAAACGGACAAGCCGAAGCTACAAACAAAAACATCATTGCCGGCATAAAAACGCTTTGAGAGCAAAAAAGGAGTCCCGGCTGACGAGCTGGATGGAGTCCTTTGGTCACATAGAACGACCCCCCGCCGCGCGACCGGAGCTACCCCATTTTCCTTAGCCTTTGGCGTAGAAGCGATGGTACTAGCAGAAGCAAACATTTACACTCTCCGCCGATTTCTTATGCTGCATCATACCGAGATCAACGAAAAAATGCTAATCCAAGCTCTCGATACCATAGAAGAAGAGCGGGATCGAGCTCTACTCAGAATCCAGAACTACCAACAACTCGCAACACGGTACTACAACCAAAAAGTCAAGGAGCGACATTTTCAAGTCGGCGACTATGTCCTCCGCAAAGTTTATGAGAACACCAAAGAGTGGAGAGCAGGCAAACTTGGGGCGAAATGGGAAGGACCCTACAAAATCACGAAAGTCGTTAAACCGGGAGTTTACGAGCTTGCGTCAATGAAAGGCAAAGCTTTACCGCGTTCTTGGAATTCGGCGAGTCTGAAAGAGTACTTCTAAGGCGGCAAGGCTAGGCGCCAAAAAAAAAATGTATCTATGAACTACGAGTGACTTGATTCTTCCTCGGAAGATACGTAGGCAGCCTTCACCGGCACAGTCACAAATCTAATAAAAACTTTATTTTTGTTTATTCAGGCTAAAGACCAAAACCGAGTTCAAAAACTCACAGAAAGCCGAGTCCAGAAACTCGCAGAAAGCAGAGTTCAGAAACTCACAGAAAGCCGAGTCCAGAAACTCGCAGAAAGCCGAGTCCAGAAACTCGCAGAAAGCTGAGTTCAAAAACTCGCAAAAATCCGAGTTCAGAAACTCGCAGAAAATACGAGCAAAGACTCGCAGAAAAGACGAGCAAAGACTCGCAGAAAAGACGAGCAAAGACTCGCATAAAAGACGAGCAAAGACTCGCAGAAAAGACGATCAAAGACTCGTATAAAAGACGAGCAAAGACTCGCAGAAAGACGAATAAAAACTCGTACTAGGATCATACTCCCTGGCCAGGAGTGTGGTCTTCCCTGCGCACGAGGTGCACATCGTGGTAGAGAAAAGCCGAGATACGTCTCGCAAATTCTCTGCGGTGAGTGATAACAAATAAGTCGAGCACAGCATCGCACATTCACCCACCCTTAGAATAAAGCCGAGCACATATGCCTCGCAAACCGCCTTCAGGCAAAAACAGATCGCCACCCGGTTGAATTTGTTTGAAATGAAAACAAGTTTAATACAGGATTGGTCCGATTTAATTAAAACAAGTATAGGTCATTCTGTTTTGGAATTCGTCTTAGAACAATTCTAAAATGGATTAGATTTAAACTTGGAATGCGTATTTCCGACTTCAGAAGGGGAAACACAAAAAAAAAAATGTTTAACTTAATAAAAAATCTCCTCCTAACGAGAGAGAGATAAAAGTCTTACAAAAATACAAAGGCTATGAGACACAAAAGAAAAGATTAAATTTATTCTACTCCAGCTGATGACTTCTCGAGCCCATCCTCCTTCTCGATATTTGTATTTGGTTCACCGCTTAGAGCTGCAATCCCTTGGCTAACCGACTTGACAAGGATATCAGGAACTCCCTCGGGAATCACACCAAGGTTAGTGCCAAACTCGTTCACGCCCTTCAGAGTACGAGGTGGCGAGTCACGAGAAAGGTTCAAAAGAGGATGACGAAGCGGCGAGAGAACAAAAGACAGCTCTTCCTTGGTCACGACATTCAAATTGTCGAACTTGGCATCAGCTGCGGCCTCATCAGTTGCAACTTGGTCCAGGACCGATTTAGGAATCGAGACGCCTTCATCATTGAGCTTCAGCAGACACTTTCTAAGACCACACATCCTGCCAAATTCGATCTGAAGAGAAGTCGCGATCTCCTGATCCTTTATATATTGCTGAAAAAGATCAAAGTAGGTTTGCGCCTTGGCTCTCGCTGCCGCATCCACACGATCCCTTTCTTTCCTAACAAACTCGACAAAGGACTCCCGTTGCTCCTTCCTCTCCGACTGAAACGCGAGAAGATCGGCCTTTGCTTTCTCATCAGCCTGGCGAAGTTTCTCTTCAGCATCACGGAGTTTATTTGCGAGAACTAGATTACTCGCCTCCAACGCTTCCTTCTCTTCCTACGCCTTTTTTAGGAGACCATCTCTCCTTGTGACGGCGTCAGAAAGCTTCTTAGCCGAGTAAGTACTTTCAAGGGCCACGCGATTTGACGCCGCTATCATCTATAAAAATATATAAAGGCCGAGTTGGATCAGCAAACAAATAAAAATCTTCAAAAAAAGGAGACTATGAAAAATTACCGCTGCTTCGGCCTGTTTCAATTTGACGATGACATCAGAATGAGGGAGCTCCTGGATTTTGGGCCAATCCAATTCATTGCCACGCACACAAGTCAGCATGTTGAAACACGCTTGCGGGTTATCAATAAGGGAAATTTTGCTTTCGTATTGAAAAGCGAAATTATGAATTGAGGGCTGGATAGCTCCACTTTTCGATGGACCGCGAGGACGAGCGAGGACAAGTTCTTTACGAGTGATAAACGGTTTCAGCACACCGGAAGCATCGGCGACATCCCCGGAGTCTTCATAAAATCGCTTCCAAGGATTCTTAGGCTTACCAGACTCGCTAGCTTCCTTGGGATGGTCGGAAGCCTCTACAGCGATTTCGCTACCCATGGCGGCTTTCTTAGCCGGCTTTTCTTGGTCCGACTTTTCGTCAGCCGGTCTCTTCTTAGACTGAGTCTTAGTAGACGTCTTAGCAGGCAGGGCCGCCACCACTGAACCAGCAGCCGATACGGCTTGAGGTTTAACCAACTTATCGCCAGCAATAGATACCGCTTTAGCATTACCTTGAGGGAGCAAAGCCGCGTCTTTTTCCTTCGATGGTTGAGATGAAGAAGGATTGGCTGAGATTTTCTGAGAATAATCAACGGTGGAAATCTTCTTCACTTTGCCCATTTTCCTCGGTTTGATCAGTTGCTCCGGAGTAACCTTCGCCTTGGTATTCCACTTAACTGCAAAGATAAACAGTTCATGACTCGGAACAAAAGAAAATTCCTCAAGACAAAAAAAAAATATGTTCTACCTTTGGAAATCCGCGGAAGAGACTTGCCAATACGATCCCGGGTGAAATCTGACCACTTACGGAGAACAAGAGCTTGAATCTTCTGGAGAATCGGAAAGAAATGATCCGGGTACGGTTTGAGAAACGGATGGTGCACTGCAAAAAAATGGAATTGAGTAAATCATCCACACTAATAACGGCAAGATCAGAACGACCTCTACCAAATTTCGTATTCCATGACGTTCAGATAAGCTCTCTAAGGTCGTCAGGAACAACCAAGGAAGATATCTCGACGTAAAAGTAATTTCGCTGCCAGTTATTAATCTTGTTAGGCGCGTTTGTCACTACTCGGTTTCCGCTCTTAAGCTTAACCGCGAAACAACCCGGGCTGGTTTTCGTCATTGGATTGATCGAAGTTGCCTCCTCGAAGAAACCGACGGTTATCGTTACATCGGCCTCAGCCCCAAGTATAAGAAGGCCAACCATATGACGAACCGCGACTGCAGACAGCTGGGATATGGCAATTTCGCGGCTATGACAGTAAGAGATCAGCAGAACGGGAAGAGGAAACCAATAGCGACATCCCCCAGTATCAGTATTGATAAAATATGACTCGTACAAGGTCATATCGCCCGGTGGAGGATTCCAGGGACGGTCGAGCGTGCAGGGGATGAGAAATTTAATTCTCGGATCTGATCCACATCCTTGAAGTGTAGAAACAACCGAATTCACATCAGACCGTGTCTCGAAGACATTATCAAATGTCTCGGAGGGGAGAACCGAGCTGTCGTCACCAGCGATGTCGGATTCGATCCCTTCAATGTCTACATCCTCATCGGAACCTTCAGGATCCGAATCTCGGAGCTGCGAAGTAAGAATTTCACCCTGACCCGAGTTCTCCGCGTCATCTATCTTGCGTGATAGCTCTCGGTGATAGATAAATTCCTCAGCTGCGCGATAGCCGGGATGATCTCTCAAATCGGAAGACGTGGTGGCAGATGATGAGCTGGATGGTGTATCGTGACGACTTGATGAGCCAGAAGATACGGGAACGACTTCCTTATCTTTACTTCCCGAGCAACGAACTAGCGACATACTTAACAGGTGAAACAATAAAGGATAGAACGGATCTAATCCTAGAGAACAACGACTGAGCGACGCCGGAAAATCTAATCGGAGAATAAAACCGGTGGAGAGCGAAAATTACCTCAAATCTTCTTCACTCGAGCGAAAATGAAGAAATGAGAAGTGAAGGAAGAATATATAGCAGAAATGGAGGCATCGTGCTAGGGAAGCTACTAAAGGAAGCGCCTCGTTTCTCGCACCCATCAATAGGGATCATGATTACCTAGACGACGCCTCGATTCCCACACCCCTCAACCGATTAGGGTAAAAACCAATACGGATCCGGTAGCTAAAGTCAAATCGGTATGGTTTTTCGTTGAACCAGATCAATTTTGATAACGTACCGGATTGCTCACTTTTTAGGGCCTATAGAAGGGCTCACCACGACAAAAGTATGGGCCAACAAAATCATTTCTTAAACCATAGGTTAACTCCTCGTAATGCCGACTTGAATTCAAGTCGCCACACTGGGGGGGGGGGCTTATTGTTGGAGTCAAGATTAGCACTTTCCTAAAAGGCCTATTCATGAGTTTAGGTCGGCCCAGAATGGAAAGTCGGTAAAAGGCCCAAGGCGGTAAAACTTAGGTTAAACCGAACTCGGGATAACCGGCTTACATTAGGGTTTAGAGGGTGTTGAGACGAAAGGCGCCGCGCGGCGATATCAGTAATACGGAAATATTCCATATCGAGATAAAGCCGAGATTTTAGGAAATATTCGTATTTATCTTTTATTTCCTTAGATGTTAAACCGACTTGTAACCCTATAAAAGGGAACCCAGTTAATCAATGAAAAACACGCTTTTCACAATATTTTTGCTAGAGAGACTTTAGAGCAAACCTAAACCTAAAACTCTCTCCGGAAACTTACAGCATTCTCTCACCGGCTTCCATCTCGGAAACGCCGGCTTTAAACCCTAAATTCCTAAATCTCACCGTGTTCTTTAATTCTTCTTTTAGAATCCCTAATCTAAAAATCCTAAAGTTCTTGCTATCTTTAGATACGCAGAACTAAGATCTTACTCAAACCTAAATAATAATCGCTTCAACTTAATCGGAAATAGGAGCCGACGAGGAATATAAGTTCCTTTTGATGTTGAATTAGTTATTAACGTAGTTTGGTTTATTTTATCTTTTTTAATTCATTCAAACTCGTGTTCTGAAAAATAAACCTTTTTAATCTGCTAAAGGAAAGGTAAGTATGAACAAATGTTTCCAAAGATGTCAAGATGGCCTTTTTAAGGATTTGTTTTTGTTTCACTCTTTTTTGTTTGACAATATGTAGAAAATTACACACTAAAAAACAAAACAAAAAGTAAACAATTTGTAGCCAGCCTATCATATTCCCTTAAGCTGTCCCAAAAGACCTGTCAAGCTCGTCCATTTCTCAAATGCACTAGCTGATGACACAAAGGCGAGATTAGATGACTCTATATCGTTCTTGTTCACTGCGTTAAACAAATCAAGAAGATCTTTATTATGTTTTTTTTTGAATGAATATTAAATTATATTCACCAAAAAAACCATTACTTACATCAAGTGCATCATTGTTTTATAATTTGTGAAAGAAAAAGAAAGAAAGCTAAGTTCTTGTTGAGAACCAGAGATTGAGAAGCTTCTCATATCTCTTATTTCCCAACTTTTCCACAAGATAAAGCTTATTTCGGATGCATTTGTCTATAGTTTTCAGAAGAACTTGAGTTGGAGTATCTTTTTCATCATGCTTCCTACGGTTTCTCTCCCTCCAAAGCGCATGAACTATGGCCTGGAGAGTGTAGCGTAGTAAAAACTTGGTCTGGTTGTTGAGTACTTTGTCCGAAATGAGTACTGTGAGCTCCGCCCATTGAGTTGTAAATCTGTTCGCCAGTAGACTTCCAGCAAGTTTGGAACATATCTGTGAGGAGTAAGCGCAATTGAAGAATAGGTGATCCCTTGATTCTGTAGGGTTGATGCAGAGAGGGCAAGTAATGTCTGAGACACCACACCATTTTTCCATACGATCCCCTGTCGATAATCTATTACGCATTGCCAGCCATGAGATGAATGCATATTTAGGTGTGGCTTGGGAAAACCATACACCCTTGTACCATTCACATCGAGGTCGTACATGTCTGATTAGATTCCAAGTCTCCGTTGTAGAGAATTCTGCTTTATACCTTGTTTTTCTCCTCCACAAGTCCATGTCGGCTGCGTTTGTCTTTGTCGCTCTGCTTCTAGTGATCAGGTCCTCAACATCGTTTAGCGAGCTGGATCTGTGTCTTCTTCTTCTGCGATGATTGAAGACCTCACCAACCGTTGCACATCCGCGAATTCCCAAATCGATACAGCCTTGGAGACCATGAACCTCTGAGAGAACACCAAAGTCAGACCAGTTATCATGCCAAAATGAAGTTTTCATGCCTCCTCTGATACTCTTCTTGTGAAAAGACCTAGCCACATCTCTCAGCTTGAGGATTTTATGCCACATCCAAGACCCCTGGCCATTATTTTTTACTTCCCAAAATGTTTTCTTCTTCAGCAGATTCTTGTGAACCCATTTCGAGCTCTTGGAAGATTATGGGTCTAAAGTCCATAACTTCTAAAGTATAAAGTTTATTATGTTTTTAAAACGGATAATTTGATTCTTGTGAATGGAGAAAAGTTAAGAAAAACAAGAAAAACGAACCTGATGTAACCAGAGAAGCTAAAGATGAATTAAATGTTTCCACCTCTATATTCTCTTCGGCTTGAACTCAACTATCATTAGAACACAAAGAAGAAGCTTCAGCAAACATCAACAAAACCATTAAACAAAATTTACCTTATGCAACAGAGAGAGAGAGAGAGAGAGAGAGAGAGAGAGAGAGAGAGAGAGAGAGAGAGAGAGAGAGAGAGAGAGAGAGAGAGAGAGAGAGAGAGAGAGAGAGAGAGAGAGAGAGAGAGAGAGAGAGAGAGAGAGAGAGAGAGAGAGAGAGAGAGAGAGAGAGAGCACATGTTTTAACCGGTTGTATATACATTTTTAGGCCTGTGATTTTAAACCGAGCCGAGCTAATCGAACCGAACCAAAAAGATCGGTTTGGTTCGCTTAGTTCGATTCGGTTACGTCGGCAATTTTGAAAATAAACTTTGAAAACCGATGGATATCGATTTCCGACGAAATAGAACCGACAGATTCTTTCGGTTGGAAATCCGTCGGTAATATCCTTTTCCGACGAAGATCTGACGAGTTTTTCCGTCGGTTATGGCGTGTTTTCTTGTAGCGTAAGTAACTTTGAAGTTAATACATTGCAATCTTTGTATTAAATAACTACTGATGCTGTTTTATTATATTTGAGCTTGAAGATTGATGGATAGCCTTTGATTCAACACAGATCTTTTAAGAACACACACAAACACACACAAACACACACACACATATAACTGAGAATAAAAACAAAGTACTGACAACAATAAACATATGTTTAAACGGTCTAAACGGGCCGTTTTAAAAGCAAAATTTTATCTGATTACCTGCACTGTGACAACACCTTGGAACATATTCCTGAGCGAATGGCCACCAGAGACATCCACTCTACATTTTCCATCAGAGCATTTCAAGTTTGACTATTTGTCTATAGAAAATATACTAATCTGAACAGAAAAGCACAAAGGTTCAAGATATTTACGCGTCAAGAAACATTCCAGCATCACTTAAAAACTTAACTTTAGTAGAACTAGGTAATAGTTCTCTGAACTCATCACAGTGCAAGATGGAAGCTAATCCTCCAGCTGAGCATCCAGAAAGAAGAGCCTGTAATGAATATTCACTTGTAAGTGATTAGATAAAAAAGTTAAACTGATAGCCTCAACGAAATGTAAAGATCTGATTTGCTTGCTGCATGCCTAACGACATGAACTCTTCCATAGCCACTTGCCAAATTCTTTGTCCTCTATAGAAAAGTTTCGAACTCTAGAAACAATCCATATGTAACAAACTTATAAGGGTTTCATATATAATGATGAAACATAATACACTCTTTGTCTCGGACTAACCTCTTCCTGACTGTCCTCGGAATAATACTTCCAGTTAAAGAAGTCTGCAAAAGCAACCAATAGAGAAAAACAGAATCGATTCAGTAGTGTTCAATGTTTAGATCATTTTAATAAACAGATCTTTTAGATCTCATACTTCTTTCTAGATACAATCTCAACTATTTGTTAGTTCACATTACATCATTAGATCTTAGTTTTGTGATAACCGATCTTAGCTTTAAATCGAGCCGATGACATTCATGTAAATAAACCGAACCCCAAACTCAATTGTTTATTTTTGGCATTGCTATGTAACACTTCCACGTCATCATTATCCGCCTATAGAATCTTTTCGTGACGACACGTTAGCAATCATCCAAAATTATTTCTCATTTAAAGGTATATATCTTATGTGTTTTTGTTTTGTCTGATTTAATGCTACAGACGATCTCCTGTCATTTTCAGATCCGACAAAGCAAGGAGACTTTTAAGGATAAGAACGTCCAAAGTCTTAGGTCAGCTTCTTTACCCGGAGAATAAGTCTGTATTAAATAACTAACGAAGCTGTCTTATTATATTTGAGCTTGAAGATTAGATATATAGCTTTTGATTCAACAAAGATCTTTCAAGAACACACACACAAACACACACATATAACTTAGAATAAAAACAGAGTTCTGGAAAATTGTGCAATGAGGCAGCCACTTATTTACTCTGACCATTATTATAGTGGCAAAAGCAGAACCACTTTGTTTTCCTTGTAGAAATTTCTCACTTAAAGGATCTTCAGGGAAGCTGGCCTGGTGGTGATCTCAGCCACCCACTCGTTGACATGTGGACGCTCGGTGAAGAGCTTCCTGGTGGGAGTTTCAAGCAAGTATTGAATCGTAGGAATGTGGTGAAGATCGGTCAAAGTAAAAGGTTCACCAGCCAAATACTTGAACTCCTTGAGCCGAGCCTCGTACACATCAAGGACCGTGGCTAACTTAGTCTCTTCTTCTGCAACAACGGCTTGGTCTGTGGTCTGGCCATAGAAGACCTTGACCACTTGTTCCCAAACAAGCTTTGAAGCCACTGGATCGAACTGGTGAGCTTCTACTTCCATTCCAATGGCCATTATTGCGTAGTGGGCAAGGTTCTTGGAGTCGGCTAGGAGAAGGTTGGTTCCTTCGCCTTCATATTTGTGAGCTATGTACTGAGTAATCGCTCTTGATTCTACACAAAAGAACAACATCATGTTAATGAATTTTTCTTCCTTTTCTTATGCATATTGTCAAATCATATTTGAGACTGAAGATGAGATGATGATGCACAAAAATGATCATACCGAAGAGCTTGAGGTCTCCATCTTCAAAGGCTGGAACTTTACCAAAAGGCTGCAATATCAATCAAACACAAAACATTCAAGATTCAGACCAGATTGATTTGGTCTTGTCTCAAAACACATATAGATATATATATGTACTTACGTTGCGGGAGAGGAAAGGCTCTTTCTTGTGCTCACCCTCTTTGAGGTCGACATGAACGAGCTCAAAGTCAAGGTTTTTCTCGTGGAGGGTGAGGAGGACTCTCCTGGTGCAAACGGAATTAGCGTATCCGAAAACTTTTGTAGAGAAATCAGAGGCTCTAAAGGCGTCACCTTTAACCAAGAGCATGACTCTCCACACCCAAGATAGAAAAAGTTTGATGTCAAACCAGAAACAGAGTAACACAGTGCGTCAGTCTGTGTAAAACCGAAAGTTGCAGAGAACATAAACAGAAGAACGAAAGAAGGAGGGAGCACACACAAGATTTAAGGAGTTCACACCCATTAACGAGGGTCGCTACATCTCCCCGAGACTCTCTGCTCGGAATCCACTAGAAGAACATACATAGATACATAGATACACAGATACAAGTGTTTCCCTCATCAACTCACTAATGAACACTCTCTGTGTAACCCTCTATGTATACATGAGATATTGCTAAAGGTTTATGCCTTCAACAATGGCTTCTCTCACCCATCTAGCTACATTGCGGCTCTATGTGTGGCTCTTCTTCTCTCTCACGTCTAGGGCTTCCTTTTATAGTGGAGACACCACTAACCTAACACACAAGAGGACAAATTGGAGAGGCTCCTCTTGTGGTCCCAAAAGCAACTTGACCCAACCCTTAACTCGTCTAACACAGACTCACGTGTTGTGTTACTTTTGCACTGCATTTGCTTGACAACAAGTTCTCATCTTCACAAATCTCCACCTGAGAACATGTTGATCATCCCAAGCAATTTGCACACCCTTGAGAGATAGTTCCTTCTTCTAGTTTCCCGGATTCCAGTCTCGGTTCCTGAGTCCTTACTCAGCCTTGATACCTTGCATATTAAGCACCATAAATCTGCTGCATCATCCTGCATTTCATATACTGTGCAATGCACCTCAGTTGTGCTTACACACGAACTGAACCTGAGCCATCAGCGCATCTTCATATCACTGAGTTGTGAAAACCAGCTTCAATACAAACCTGTATCAAGCTCAACTCTCCTGTGACACTTCCTGATTCATTCAACACCTGAATACCTGATGTTACCGCTCATCATACTCCATTAACAAGTTGAAACACCTCCATCTTGTTAACACAACAGAAATTCCCATAAGCTTCACCACTTATGACTTCTCCAATCACACAGTATCCTCTGTGGCTTCTGTCCATTCCACAGACCTGTTGCAGTGACTGAGACACCTCTGCAAATCCAGATTTCCCTTGTCGACCATCTGATTCTCCTCATGTGCACTGAGACTTGAATTAAATTCCTTGAAATCTTATGCAGAAATCCTGAATCATATCAGCCTCTAACCTGAAGCTCCTTTGATTCAACCTGCGATCAACCCCACAACAACTTATACCATCTGAGATTCACCACAACATCCTGTCTAACACAAGAAAACCCAGAACATAACCCATGTTCAACCATCTTGCTCAAACAGAACACACCAGCAGCTTGAACCAACTACCATCAACCTTTGACACATCTCTTATCAGAAAAAAACCTTCTGATGTCCCTGAGACACGTCCCTGAACAACTTACACATCAACACTTGAACCTGTGATGTGATTCCTGCTATAACATCACCCTGCACAACACTTGATTCTGTGCAAGCTCCACCAAACGACTTGAACCCTTGCTTCATTCAATACCCAGACTTAAACCAAAGTCTTGATCTTCTTATCATCACCTGATACCTGAAGATACTTCACCTGAATGACCTGCAATAGTCGTTCCATGAGAAGATACTTACATAACTCCTCACTTGTGCAGCCAAGACAACTCATATTCCTTGAGTTAGTCTCCCAAATGCAGTTTGCTTCTCTGCATTTGCATCCTTTGAAGGACTCCTTTCCCGTTGCTAACACTAGCTTGAGATGAGTTGTTTATCAGACTTGATACACAACACTGTCACATCCTTAAAGTGAACAAACTTTGAGACATACCCATGCATCTTCTGCACTTGTCTCCCTTCAGTAATACCTACTGAACCACTTCAATGACCCCATCTCAGCAAACCTGTGCCTTCTCTGAACACTTCAGAAAACCCGCAACCATTCTCAGAAACCTGCAACTTGTTTCTGAGAAACCATATCAACAATCAGCTTCACAAACCTGTAAACTGTCTGTTACACAGATTATTCCCTGTTCAGCTGAACACCTGTTGATACCACATGTTCTTGACTTTCCATCTTCATTGCAAACCGAACATCCATGAATCTGATACAACCCTCAGATATGCTTCCCTTTAACTCTTCCCTTTTCAGCTAACCACCTGAGACAACCTCCAAGAATAGCTCCACCCGGATTGAAGTACCAACAATACTCCACCTAGAACCATTACCACTCGGATCTACCGTGCCTCTGTAACCTCAGCTTCACCTTTCAGAGTCAAAACTATCTCCACTGTATCCTGATTCACTCCCACGTTCTTATAGATCAGACTGAGTAACCATGGCTTCCTGCTTCAGAAAGTGTGCCAAAACCTATAACACATCCCCTTTCTCTGTGCAACCACCTCAACTGATCCATTTGCAATTCCAAAAAATCATCAAGAACACCTCTTCTTTCCAGTAGCACCGTCTCCTTCCTTAGAGCATTCTCCATGTTTTGATAATGCACAACTTAGGCTGATACACCACCAAACCATGCCTTCATCCCATACACCAGAAATCTTGTACCCTCTTGTAGCCAACATACATCCAATCTTTTTCCGGTACCGCTGTTGAAAAACAGGACACGCCGCCTAACTCCTCTTGCTAGGAAGACTATCGATACCAGATTGTAGTATCCCTTTGCATAATGACATCGTGGAATAACCCTCCAATGATGTCTCCAATGCCTTCTGCTACTAGACCATCAGATGCTTCCTTGTGAAGATCTGAACCAATACAAGATGTCTTTTGAGAAAATCTTGCTCCACCTGAGACAAGAACTCTTGGTTCTTTAAGATTCAAAACCTGCACAATCTCCCTGTGTTGCACACAACACACACCTGTGCGAAACCTGAATCTTGCTACTGCCATCTTGTCAAGAGCTTATACTTCTTAACAAGACCCAAACACTCTAGCTCACAAGAGAACAACCTTCACTGCATTTTCTTTGAAACTAGCAATGAAGTTGAGTGTTTCCCCTTCTGCTTACACAGAAGAACATTTCAGACTGCAACAAAACACCTTCATTGCATCCATCTGAAACAACCTTGTAGCTCCATGTTCTATAATGAAAAGCCACCTCCTGACTCTCATGTTGCCAAGAACCACCAGCTACCCACATGAACAAACCCTGAGATAGAACCTGCAGCAGAAACCCCATCCAAGACTCCCCGAAGTCACTCAAACCATCAGACCTGTTTCTGTCCTTGACCAGACAGAAACTCTGACTTGCTTCATGACCGTTCTGCAACCACCCTTTAGACTGAACCCAGAATAGCCTTACTGATACTCTAACAGTCATAACCACCCACCAAATCCAAGGCTTTAAGACGTCCCCTATTTCCCTGAATTTCTGTGAGATACCGGGCTGGAAAACATCAAAGCATGAACACCACCTGCAGCTGTCTTAACACTGTTCAACCTCTGTGTAACCTGAGAAAACTCAACACAGAATCCCGGCCAAACCCTTTGCAAAACCTGCGCAGAACCTTGGTGTTCCAACCAGCTTCCAATTCCAAACCAATGCAGAACTTGAGCAATCTTGAGACTTCCCTTCAGAGCATCACAAACCCCTTGTGACTGCAGCGGAATCAGACTTTTAAAGTCTCCCTGAACTTGAGTCTTGAAGTTGATGTTCTGATTCTGATGAACACCCTTGAGTCACACAACCCGAACTCGTGTGTTACAGAATCACATCCAGCTGATTCTTGTGAAAGAGCTTCAGCTTACACCAACCTTTAACCGGCTTCTTCAGCACTGATCAAGAAAATCCATCTTCAATCATATGCCTCTGCTTCTATCTCTGATTTCTTCTTGTGCTTGCACAACATCAACCCGTGAGTGATCTTCCTTCTCACAATGTTGTACATCCATGTACCTCAGAGGTAACCTGATCTCATGACCCATGAAATCACCTCACTTGATCCACTCTTCTACCATGAATCATCCTGAAGGTACACCTTGATCACATCTCCCTATCACACTCAGTTACTAACCATAACCTGAGCTAACCACATTCTCAACTGCTTAAGCTTCTCAAGAACCTTCTGTTACTCCACCTAAGATCTAACCCGATCTTCTACCAGGCTGAAATAACATCTTACCGAAGCTTCCCTGTTGCTACGCAGAAAACCCTGCTGTGTCACAAAACCTGCAACTGCACCAGAAACCTTGTAGTTGCACAGACACTCAGCACGTGCAACAGAACACCTGAAACTTCTTGGCTCTTCTTAACCTTTGAGATGCTGTGATTGAGATGCTTCTTGAGACGCCAGAACGAGTCTTATAACTCCTTCTCCTCAGATATGTGCTGATTACCAAGACAAAACCCCGTCTTTCAGCTTGAGACACTCTTGTCTCCATCCTCAACACCGAGAATCACCATGATGCTTAACCAAGAAAGAGTCTTATGGCTTCTTCCTCTCTTATGTACCATTGACCACGAGCTACTGCCTTGTTGCTTCTCCTGAGACATAAACTTGTCTCTCCACAACCAGCTCGCCAAAGAGAAGAACTTGGATACACAAAAGATCCAACCTTTTCACTTCTCTTCACTCTCCTTCTTCCTCTAGATCTAGTTTCCTTTAGATCTAATTCTTCTTTCTCACTTTCCCCTCTGTTTCTCCTGGATCTGAGACTTTCTCTACTGAAATCTCAACCATCCACAAAGCTTCACCCAGGCCTAGAAACTCCTCATAAGCCATCAGCTTTCACTGCAATAACACAGCCCATGACCTTCAAACCTTCCACTTCCCTTCTTGACAAAACATGGTCCTTGACTTGAAAGAACCACTGACCAAAGAACCAACGCTCTGATACCACTTGTAGAGAAATCAGAGGCTCCAAAGGCGTCACCTTTAACCAAGAGCATGACTCTCCACACCCAAGATAGAAGTAGTTTGATGTCAAACCAGAAACAGAGTAACACAATGCGTCAATCTGTGTAAAACCGAAAGTTGCAGAGAACATAAACAGAAGAACGAAAGAAGGAGGGAGCACACACAAGATTTAAGGAGTTCACGCCCATTAACGAGGGTCGCTACATCTCCCCGAGACTCTCTGCTCGGAATCCACTAGAAGAACATACATAGATACACATATACAAGTGTTTCCCTCATCAACTCACTAATAAACACTCTCTGTGTAACCCTCTATGTATACATGAGATATTGCTAAAGGGTTATGCCTTCAACAATGGCTTCTCTCACCCATCTAGCTACATTGCGGCTCTATGTGTGGCTCTTCTTCTCTCTCACGTCTAGGGCTTCCTTTTATAGTGGAGACACCACTAACCTAACACACAAGAGGACAAATTGGAGAGGCTCCTCTTCTGGTCCCAAAAGCAACTTGACCCAACCCATAACTCGTCTTACACAGACTCACGGGTTGTGTTACTTTTGCACTGCATTTGCTTGACAACAAGTTCTCATCTTCACAACTTTGATACCTGCCATTGATTTGATTGCAAAGAAACTCTTTGAAGACTGAGAAGGAGATGTGATGTTTGATGTTGAAGGTGAAGGTGATGAATTAAGACACAAGTAGTGATGGTATTTATACAAGTAAAACAGGCATTTTGTGCATTCTCATTAATGTTTAATATCGTTTAACAGATAATTAATATATCTCAACCAGACCGTCGCAAACCAATGTTGACTAGTCTTTTTGGAGGATTTTTCAAAGTAGAATTAGATCTTTTTTATATACCAGATGGGATATAGTTGCCTTTTTAATAAACCATGAATGTAGTTATTGGTGGATTGACCATTTTCAATATCAGTGGTACGGGTGAAATTATTATCTCGAATCCTAGATCCGATTCGAGATTCGTTCCGATCTGCACCGAAAATATAGATATTCAAGGAGGCTAGATCCAGATAGTAAAATCTAAGATTCATCCAAACCAGATCTAGATATCTCGATCCGGATCTGGAGCATTAATTATATTAAAAATATTTTAAAACATATATTTTTATATATAATATATGATTTCTTATATCAAAATATGTATAAAAATTAATTTTAATTATATTTTTATGTTATATTAGATTTTAGTTTCAAAGATTTTATGTAAATATTATTTTTAATAAAATTTAGACTTTTTAATTATTTTTGTGGATCCAAATCCGAATTTGGATATCCGCATATATCTTGATTTTTGATAGATATTTGGAAGCCACATATCAGTATTTTAATAGTGTTACTACGGATCCCACAGATCTGGATATCTTGAAATTCTTGGATATCTTGAAATTCCCGAATATTCGGATTTGTCACACCCCTAATCACCAGCTGATAGATTTCGGGGTCATCTATCGGGCCAGGAATCCACATATAGCTCGGAGGATGGTCGAGGTAGTCGAGACGAGCTAGTGAAGGACGAGCTGAACAATCTGGACAAGCTTCCCATGGTCGATAAGCCGAACAAAGCTAAGGACGGTCCGACAATTCAGATTATTGAATCAAGTTCAGACACATGGTCACTGTTTGATTCATATCTTCTCAACCACGGCGATTCAAAACATGAAACTACTTTGAGAATATGCTCAGATCATTTTCAGAATATCTCCAAGAAGAATCACTCAAATCAGAGTTATGGTGAAGAAGTTATGCAACTTTCAATTCAGACCATTTCAAGCTTACGCGATTTGGACATGCAAGCATTCAAAGGAGATTTCAGAACGAACTAGAAGAAGTTAAGCCATGAAAATAATTTTTCTGAATTCTTGATTCATCAGAGAGGCTGTGAGAATTGGAATCACCTAAGTATCGGTCCATATGGAAAAGACATAAATTTTACAATTCCATGGTTCTGCTTGAGGTTCTATTCCGCGACTGAACCAAAGATTGAGTTACCCAGCCCAACTCAGGTACAATTTGGACCTGGAACCAATTGGAGCTTCTTCCTTGATCTTTTAGATTTCCAACGAGCCCAAGAACGGAGTAAAAGTCCAAAGGAGAAGAAAGCTGCACCTCATTTTCCGAAACGGGTCCAACTGGTGCTATACTTGGAGATTGCAAGACCCAACTGTTTTGAGAGCTTGCAAACTTATGTTTGGCATCCATGATACTTTCCTAAGCCCAAGAGAAGCTACTTTTCGTAGCACAACAAGACCATTTCGACCAAGCACTTCAAAGGACAAATGATTTGGTCAAAGTAGTTTAAGAGTCATTCTACATAGTTTTTAATGTTTGGTCTTTGGTCAAGTCTTCTTAGTTATTGTTTTCACATTTCTTAAGTAGTTTATTTAACTAGTCTCGTTGACTTCTAGAGTCCTATATGTACCAAACCTTTCAATTCATTTTAATACAATCGATTGTTCTTCTTATTTGAGAGTTCATCTCTTTGTTCTTAGTTGAACATTCTTTCGATTCTTGGCAAGGGTTACTTTCAAGCATCAAACCTTCTTAGAATTTCAGGGTTAAGGGTTACTTCTTCGAGTTCTTTGGAGTGGGGAATACCAAAGGCCTTCCGCAACCTTTGACGGTCTCCATCGATCCACCACTGATCCGTGATCAGTCTATCCTTCGATCCATCAAAGAGTCAATCCTATCCGTGAATCCATTACCAGCCCAATAAGCAAAGAATCAGAAAGAATGCCCATTAGAAATCTTTTTATTTAATGGATTCGCTATAGAGAGTAGGTAGGATGGCGGGGTTAGAGGGCAGAAACAACATCATCATTACCTACCACTGACCTACGTGTTGGGAATGTCCTGAAATCTACTGTACTATCTCTAGAAAGTATGATAAATGTCGAGATCAGACATAAGTCATAAATACTGGGTGATCATGATGACTTGCTAGAGCCCGCTCATGATCTATAAGTTTAGGACTTATTACCAGTATTGTATGATCCCGAAGGGTCACACACCATAGCTAACGGGAAAGTTAAGATGGAATTTGTACGTAAGATGCTGAGGCATTTACTGTATTTGTACAGAGAGTTGGGCAGACAACAAATGGGCTTTTGTCTGATTTGAGTCTTGGGTCCAAAAGTCTAATGGACCATTAGTTTAATTAATTAAACTTGGGCCCATTAGTGAGTTAATAAATTGCAACATTTGGGTTATGAAACCCTAATGGCTTCTTGGCGATTTGGAAGAGCAGCCGCAGGCTCTCTCTCCTCTCTCTTTCTCTCTCTGGTTGAATTCCATCCGGTCTAGCAGCCATCCGTGCTTGTAAGCGTGTGGATACCAAGGAGGAACAGGTATTCATCTGTTCGTTGATCTCGTCATTACCACCAAATTCCGCTGCAAAGGTAATGTCCAGGTTTGTTTTATGATTCGATTACAAGAACCTAGATCTGTTTAAGATTATGTGCTAGGTTGCAATATGAGAATTGAACCATGGAAAAACTCATAATCCTTCAGTGGTATCAGAGCCCAGGTTCATTAGTTTCTTGTAATTTGGATTGTTTAAAAGGTTTAAGAATCAATTAAGTGTTAAAAATTGATTAAGAAACTTAAACCCCAAATCGGCATGTAATATGATCTCAGATCATATGATGTTGGTGCCATCGATTTCTTGCATAGCAAGAAAGGATCCCTAATCGGCTATTGTCTAATGATCTCGATCATTATGATTGAAAGATGCCGTGTGCCGTGAACATTGGTCTTGGATCGATGAGTGATCATGGCTGATGAGCCGATGATGCTTGGGATGATCGATCTCGTCTGTGCCTCATGTATGACCGTGTGATCGCTTGATCGTGAAGCGATGGTTTGGCCGTGGTAGCGATGATCGATCACTCGCATGATGCACGACGGATCGTGAGCTGCGGCCGAGAGCTTTCGAAAGCGTTGGATCGATCGTGATCATAGTTGAGATGATCGATCGATCATGGTTTGATCGCTTTCGGACGAGGATCGATCGTAATGGATAGGCCGCGTGATCGTGAGTAGCCAAGATCGATCAATCGATCGTGAGGCAAGGTTGGATCGCGTGTGCCGTCCGTGTGATCATCCGTGAGGCTGTGGGACGGTCGGATCTCGATAGCGTGATCCGCAAGGCTCCCTTAGATCTCGGATGGATCATGGGCCATCGGTTGTTAATGGGCCTAAAGTTGGATTAATGGGCCCGTTAAAATTAAACGTCCCGCGAATAGTCAATCGGTTAAACCGAGCTTCGCGGTTCGTTGCCCAAACCGCACCGATTTAACCGGTCCATTTAATTGGCGGTTAATCGTGTGTTTAAAGCCTTAAACCGCAAGTTAGGTCAAATTGGCTAAAACACTAGGTGTTTCTTCCCGGTTTTGGACTTAACTGAACCGATCCAATTTAATTGGTGGTTCAAGCGGTTAACCCAAATCGCGGTTTGCTGGAAATTATTTAATACAAT
The DNA here is from genome assembly GCA_030180135.1 of Orychophragmus violaceus. Classification (NCBI taxonomy): domain Eukaryota; kingdom Viridiplantae; phylum Streptophyta; class Magnoliopsida; order Brassicales; family Brassicaceae; genus Orychophragmus; species Orychophragmus violaceus. The sequence continues at coordinate 92,251,538 of CM058237.1, read as the reverse complement.
TGGTATTATTTAATTTCTGGTTAAACCGGATTGAAATTCAAAAAATTGAATTTTAACCTAAACCGAAGACTGGTCTAAGTTTGATTTGGTTGGACCAAATAATTTAGAGCTGGTCTGGTTTAGTAAATAACCGATGGTTTTGATAGTTAATTTGGTCTTGGACCAGAATTAATAAACCGAATCGGTTATGTCAAATTATTGGGCCAACTGGAATTCTATGGTCTTGGGCCAAGAATTGGGCCTATAATTTGTGACCCAATCCCAAAATATTTATAAAATATTAAATTAGAAATTTCTATTTTTAGTATGTTACTAAATTTAGAAAGTTTCTAAAATAAGTAAGTTTCCCAAAATAGTAATCTTCTATTTTTGGAAATAAAACTGAAAATCCTCAAAAACAATATCAAGCTTGGATGCCTTTCCAATCTTGTCAGCTACTTAACGCTTATTCGATTACAGATATGGCTTACAGTGTGAGGTGTCTGTTTTCGCGTAAGTAAAGTAGTATATAGTCACTAATTTCATTGGGAGTCCCAGACTTTAGTGATTATTTGGCTGTAAGAGATTGGTTTCCTTGACTGGGCCATCGGGAGTCCCGGGCCTTGAGACATCTGGTGTATTGGGCCTTGGGCCCAATTCACAACCGAGAGTTATATGAGATATAACTAGCTGTGTGTATGCTTACCAAGTAAAGCTACTTCCGGGTGACGGCCAGTGGCCCACTTTGGATTTAGCTGAACATGGTCTCGGAATCATTGCATTCTTATGAGGTTAAACAAAGAAATTTTGAATGCAATGCGAGTTTTCTTATAAGTTATTAAGATTACTCTTTTATGAACTAAATAACTAAAACTCTATTTATCTCTAAATTTCAGCTATGACGAGCACAAACAATCAAAACACTTTCTCGATCCGGTCTGTCCTTGAGATGGACAAACTGAACGGATCAAATTTCTTGACTTGGTCGCGGAACCTGAGGCTAGTCCTCAGGCAGGAGAGAAAGGACTATGTCCTTGAAAGAGCTCTCCCCGAGAGGATCGGGTCCAATGCCTCTCATGCAGTATATGATGCTTGGAATAAGCATTATAATGATGCGGTAGATGTGCGTGGTCTGATATTGGCTACCATGGACTCAGATTTGCTGAAGCAATGTGAGAACATGGAGTCGCCAATAGAGATGATCAGCAGCCTGAAATTGAAATTTCAGGAGCAGGTAAGAGTGGAGAGATACCAGTTGGTTAAGTCTCTCACTAGCTGCAAGCTACCAAATGATCATCCAGTGAGTCCTCATGTCAGTAAAATGATGGGTTACATTGATAACCTGAGGAAACTGGATTATCCAGTTAGCCAAGAATTGGCAACTGAGATCATTCTGCAGTCACTGCCGTCAAGCTATGATAAGTTCAGAAGGAACTAAATAAAGAAAGGCTTAACGAAGACGCTGACTGAACTGCATGATATGCTCAAGACAGTTGAGCCAAACGTGAAGAGTACCCTGTATAATCTCATAAAGGAGAAGGGTAGGTTTACTAAACCTAATGCTGACAAGGGTGAAGACAAAGTTGTCCAGATTTTGAATCATGGCAAGCGTGTGTCTTCTGAGCCCAAGTCAGATACCTCTTACGTTGGTAAGTGCTGCTACTGTAAAGAGACTGGGCATTGGAAGAGAAATTGCATTAAATTCATGGAAGATTATGAGGAGTTAAAGTCGATGTATGAGACTACTTCCTCAGGTATTCACGTTATTACTTCAAGTTATACCTTATAGGTATTGAATACTGGTTGTGGCACTGATATTTGTTATAATATGCGATAGCCTGAGCAACAGTAAAACGTTGAAGGAAGGGCAAGTGGAACTGCGTGTCTGGAAGGAGCTATGGATGCTGCCTCAGCCGTAGGGTCTTCACTTGTAGATGCCTTTGAGGCTTGGTTTTGTATTAAGTAATTGCTACAATATACCTGCTTTAAGCAAAGTTGTTTTTCATTTTCTTGTAAAGAATTTGAATGTTTTTCATTTTGATAAAGGACAAGTTTTGTTCTTTTGATCTTAATGAAATGTTAATTGTAGCACCCTATTCAAGGAATGGGTTTTAATGTCTTAAACCAAAGAGAGCCTAAATGTAACATGAATACCGAATTGGTTTAAATCTGATGAATTAAACCTGATTTTTCTTGGCATAAATGTTTTGGTCACATAGAGTAAGTCAGATTCAGAAACCCCATAGTTATGGACTTTTGGGCTCATTTGAATGAATATCTTATGAGACTTGAATTCTGCTTACTGGACCAAAAGACAATGGGCCCATCTTAGCCGAGCTAAAGAAAGGCCCAAAGGCTTATTGGAGATTGAACATACTCATGTATGTGGTCCGATGAGCAGTAATGCCAGAGAAAATTTCCTGTACTTCATTGTCTCTACTGATTACTTCAGTGAGTATGACTGTGTTCATTTGATGAGACACGAGTCGGAATTCTTTGAAATGTTCGAAAGAGTTCCAGAATGAGGTATAGAATCTGAGTGACAGAAGTATTGAGACTCTGGATTAGATCACGAGTGAGAATACTTAAGTCATTGATGGTGTGATCATCTGAATGAGTGTGAAGTCGCTTCACAGCTCATTTCTCCTGAAAACCTTGAGGTGTTTCTGTGAGAAAGAATCAGATCTTATTAGAAATGATTAAAGATGAGTCACACGAATCTTCCATGATATTCTTTAAGAATAACGCTCTAGAAATATCTAAGTTTACGCTGAAATAGTTCCACCAATATCAGTTAAAAGACACCACGTAAATGTGGATTGGAAATGATCCAAATTCGTCCTTACTGAGTATTTGTAGTTGTGCTACTTCGCTGGTTGTCCTAGGGAAACCAAGGCTTGTTACTTTTACGTCCATTCTGTTTTCTAAGAAGGGAAGTTACTTTCCAAGAAGAACAGTGGGAGTAAAAGTGTAACTCGAAGAAATTCGAGAAATACAGGAGGCTGCTCAACCTGTTGAGGAAGAGCAGCGGATGGATTTACAGATTTCTGTAGAATCTACACCTGTAGAGCCTGAAGTTCGCAGATCTGAATGAATCAGTCACTAATCCGAGAGTGATTTCTCGTCATTAGTTGAACCTGATGATCATTGAAAGTTGCCATGATCTGATGATCATTGAAAGTGACGAACCTGCGAAATTCACAAAAGCGAAAGTGAGCCCGGACTCCGAAAAAATTACACTATGTGTAAGTTAGCTTCATTGATCCATTCATGGATGGAAGCAAACATATCGGAGTTGGAATCTTCGTTCCGCTGAAGTAGTCAAGGTTTTGACTTGAACAGGAACGAAGTGGAACTGTGCGTTTACTAAAAGATAAGTGGGAGCAATGTTGCATTTCTCATAGTGTATGTCGATGACATACTGATTCTCGGAAATAACGTCCCAATGTTGCAGTCGGTAAAGGACTGGCTTGGGAGTTGGTTTTGTGGTTGACATGGGTAAAGCCACGTATGTTCTTGGATTTTGGATCTAAAGATAGAGATCCAAAAGAGCTGGTAGGACAAAGTCAGGATTATTAAATTGACAATGTCCTACACGTTTTCAGCACTCCAAGAAGGGTTTTATGCCAATGTCACATGGCAATACGTTAAGCAAGAAGCAGTGTCCTACGATATCTGCTGAGCTTAAATGCATGGATAGGATTCCATATGCGTCGGCAATTGGATCTATCATGTATGCCATGACACGTACTTGTATTGATGTTGCTTTAATGTTAAGCAAGACAAGTAAAGACCAGTCAAATCCAGCAAAGAATCACTGGATTGCCGTAAAGAATATCCTAAAGTATTTGAGGAATACTAAGGATAAATTCTTGATTTACGGAGAAAGTGAAGTGCTAAAAGTCGGTAGAGTCTGAAAGGCAAGTTTCCAATAGACAAAGATAATTCCTGGTCACAGTCCGGCTATATCTTGTGTCTGTCTGGCGGTGCAAGGCACTGTTGCTGACTCCATGACTTAAGCTGAACATTTCGCAGCTTGAGAAGCAGCGAAAGAGGTTGTTTGGAAAGAAAGAGTTCATTACTGAACTTGATGTGATTCCCAGCATAGATGAGACTAGCTGCACATCAGAGGTCCAAACACCTTGAGGGTAGGTATAACCTATACCGAGAGATAAATGATAGAGGTGTTAAGTAGATCAGCAAGTTTCAACGAATGAGAACATTGCTAATCTATTAACGAAGCCACTCCTTGGGCCTAAGCATGAGTCGCGGACTGTAGCTGTAGGATAAGTGAAATTAAGATGTAGTCTTAATTTCAGTGGGAGTTTGTAAAGGGCTTTATTTAGTCATTTTGAAAGGTTCATGTAAACATAATATTTTATGTTTATGAAATCTATGATTTCTGGATTATTTTAACTGTGATATAAATAATCGTTCCAAAATGATTCATGTCATTATATATGGGCCATCGAAGTACATGAGTAGACTTGATCCTGAAACCCCACATTTAACGAAATGACATAAATCATAGTGTCCATAGTCGAAGGTTGTTGAAATTGGAACACCAACAACCACTTGAGACTAGATTGTGTTGAGACTTATGACCAAGTTTCGAGGGGTCATAGATGCGCGGCATCAAAGTCGACACATAGGTATATGTAGGGGAGCATATGACCGGACATGGCCCGATGATGAGAACTCTACAAGATATTAAAATCTGTGTCATAAGAGGTTCTCATATACGACTATAGAGTATAGTCCTTAGACCTGAGTTCGCATGCATGTGGCTGCACATGGAGTGATGCGCTTTGATCATTGTCTAACGCTGTTTCGTAACTGGGAGCTATAAGGACCTTGGTTGGGTGTATCATGAAGTGTGTAGTCCATAGTGATGGAACAAGATGGGATTTGTCCCTGCCGTATAACGGAGGTAATATCTCTAGGCCAATCGGAGACTTGATAGCTGGTAAGAGAGTGGCCACTCCCAAACGGACTTGCCCAAGTCGTTTGCATTGTCAGTATCAAATCTGGTCCGATTAAAATGGTCTGGCTATATAAGGATGACACGCATCTTGCCTTATGCCAGATCGAGATATTGAGACAAAAGGATTAGGGAATGTAGGATTCCAGTACAAGTGGGAGATTGTTGGGAATGTCCTGAAATCTACTGTACTATCTCTAGAAAGTATGATAAATGTCGAGATCAGACATAAGTCATAAATACTGGGTGATCATGATGACTTGCTAGAGCCCGCTCATGATCTATAAGTTTAGGACTTATTACCAGTATTGTATGATCCCGAAGGGTCACACACCATAGCTAACGGGAAAGTTAAGATGGAATTTGTACGTAAGATGCTGAGGCATTTACTGTATTTGTACAGAGAGTTGGGCAGACAACAAATGGGCTTTTGTCTGATTTGAGTCTTGGGTCCAAAAGTCTAATGGACCATTAGTTTAATTAATTAAACTTGGGCCCATTAGTGAGTTAATAAATTGCAACATTTGGGTTATGAAACCCTAATGGCTTCTTGGCGATTTGGAAGAGCAGCCGCAGGCTCTCTCTCCTCTCTCTTTCTCTCTCTGGTTGAATTCCATCCGGTCTAGCAGCCATCCGTGCTTGTAAGCGTGTGGATACCAAGGAGGAACAGGTATTCATCTGTTCGTTGATCTCGTCATTACCACCAAATTCCGCTGCAAAGGTAATGTCCAGGTTTGTTTTATGATTCGATTACAAGAACCTAGATCTGTTTAAGATTATGTGCTAGGTTGCAATATGAGAATTGAACCATGGAAAAACTCATAATCCTTCACTACGTTCTCTAGATTCATAGTAGATATGACACGATGTCCGCCCTAAGCTAGAAAAAGCAGGTAAATAGCGGATATCCTTCAGCCGAGCTATATATGAAATCAGTGGAATCAAGGAGAAGAAACACTATAAATACAAGGGTCAATTATATCCAGGAATCCATTAAGTGGTATCATAGCCGCTCTTTGTTGGTATCTTCTTTCTAAATTCATCTTCTCAATTTTCATTTCATTTTCATCACTTACTTTCTGCCTATCTTGTATTTGGGATTTGGGCCAATTTGATTTATAAAAAAAAAAAGAGTTTGAAAGTTTAAAAAAAAAAGTATTCTTAAGTTTTAAGGCTGAGGAGAAATCTAGCCTTGAATTGGTTAAGGCAAATCCCACCAAAAATCTTTCAACTTTCTATCTTCTTCTTCTTCTTTTCCCTTTGTTGCTTGGACTACTTATGGAATTGACTTGAGTTTGTTTGCTGAGAACATTGAGAGATAACTCAGAGTGACCAAACACTTATGTGGGCGAGTTTAAACACTTGAGAGTGAGAGTGATTTCTCTTAATCTATTTGTTTAAGTATTTTCAGGAAGCCATGGCGAGTAGTGAAGAAGAAAGGAATGAAAATCCTAGGAACGGATTGACTAGCGCTCAAATGCGAGCTCTTAATGTTCAAATGATGAGAATGTTGAATGCAGGTCTAGAGGAGATCAATGTCCGGCTTGACAGGATTCAGGAAGGCGATTCCTATTCAACATATACACCCCCCTTGAGAAACAAGCGATCAAGTTCTAGCAAGTTTGGTTTGCTCAAACCTGATTTTGTGCAGGAAAAGACACAACCAAGGAGACCACGTGAGAAGCCTAATAGGAGCAGTAGAGAACAATCCTGACCGATCAGAGAAAGAGCAGATCATGACTACAACCGTGAGGAGCCAACGAGTCTTCAAGCTAGCTTACACCAAAACCGGTTGAAGAGAGAAAAAAGCTGGAAATGAAGATTGATGATGTGTTTGAAAGGCACATGAAGAGAAACGCCACCAGCTCGTGTTCTGAAGCAACCATGGATGAACAAGAGCCAATGGAGATTGAAATCTTTCCAAACATTCCAAATTGAGCTAAGTGTTCTTTTATTTCTTCTTCTTCTGATTTTGTGAATAAAAGTGAACAAGCTTCTGAAAAACTAACTAGTTTTGAACCAGAGCAACCGAGTAGACATGTCTCTAGTTCACAGGTCTTAGATAAAGGCTCACAACAGGAGGAACCAAAGGAAGCACCACCGGTTTATGATTTGGAACAACCTGCCCGTCTTGTACCAGAACCGGCCATTCATTCATTCCTTAAGCAAAACCACAACAAGCTTTGTAAGAAAATCAGTTTGATTAATGCAAAGCCTGACTTGTTTGTTTTGGTTACTCCTAAAGAAGAAGAGCAATTTGGTTTGCAAAATGTGAAAGAATTCCGTGTTTCTAATTCATTTTTTTGACAAACTGATTTCAGATTTTGAAACACCCGCGCATGAGATGATTTTGAACCCAAAGAGTTTTCTGTTAAATGAAGTTATTGAATTTAATCTTGGTTTTAGACCATCCAGAGCATGTGATGTTTTGTGTTGTGAAACAAGCTTGACTTTTCATGAAAACGTTTTTGATAAAAGGTTTTTTCACCTAAAACATTTGCCCACGTTTTATGAAAAAGGTTTTCTAATGCCTAGATCACTTCAAGAAGTATGTGAATTCATTTGTGCAATGAATGAGTTTTGTTTCAGAAAATGGCATGACAAACATTTGCTTAGAACTAAGAAAGGTTTTGTGTCATTGGCTTTTGAGAAAGTTTCTATGCTTGTGCATTTCAATCTGATTTTTAGCACATATGCATTCTTGCTTGTTCTAAGATCATCTAAGGAGTTTTGGAGCAACTTGTATCATGTTGTTAATCTGGTCTCTGACAAAGCTTTAGATGTGGATCCAATGAATTTAAGACTTGCCTTAAACGTTTTGGAGATAACAGAATTGTTTGATCTTTCTTTCGTCACATATGACTTGTTCCTTCTAGTTTATGTGAAAGAACAGGTTAAGCATGTCAAGGTTTCTGTCCTAAAGGCAAGGATGATCCATGGTTTGGATAAGCAAGTGGACTATGGACCAGGAGAACACTCGATCAAAGAATGGATTCAAAGAGGAGAAAGCCAAGGACTTCCACAAAAAAGCTTGCCACAGAAGTATGTCTTGGAGCAGCCGATCAGTTTTATGCCACAACCAGCCCACATGTCATTTCCTAATGACAATCCAAACCATGTAAGAGAGCCGCATTGCTTGATACAAAGTCTTATCTGGTTTTCTTTTTCTTTGCTCAAGAAAAACGTTTTGGATTGGCTAAGGCTAAAGAGTTTTGTGTTTCTGGATTTGTTTTAGATGGTCCACCTTCTTGAAACATTTGAACATGAGAGTTTTTTTACGCCGAAATGTTTTATGTTTCATAAGTTTTGTGAGTTTGAAGGTTCTTTGAGAGTTTCTTTGAAAAAGAAAGCATTTGAGTCATTTGGAACTAAAGAAGAATTTGCAATTGTTAAGGCTTTCTCTAAGTTTGAACTATGTTTTGAAAACGTTTTGTGTGACTCAAACTCATTCCTAAAACTTTGCAAAACGAATTTGAATGATCTTGATCTTGATAAGATTTTTATAAAGTTTACAAAGATCAATTCATTTTCAAGAAGAGCTTTGCTTGTGTTCAAAACAGTTAATTTCTGGTGTTAAGAACGGTTAAGAGCTTCTTTCATATTTGGTTTTTCAAACTTGCTATTGCTGTTAACAAAGCTTTGAAAGAGTTTCTTAGAAACTTGGATCCTGTTTTTGGTTTTCTGAAAATGGAGAAACCGTTTGATTACTTCTCTTGCACATTTGATGTGTTTTCTTTAGATGTTTTGAAAGTACATGATAAACAGGTCGAGAAGTTTGTTTCTAGAACAAAGATGAGCCGAGTTCTTTCCAAGGGAGTTGATCATACACCAAAGAGAGTCTTGAGCCAGGATCGATCTCAAAAGGTAGAAAGCAAGGAGAACACTCAACTGACTTTTCAGTCTGAAGATTGGGACTGGAAGTACTTAAGAAAGGAAACTTCAAACTCCAAAGGAAGTTTCAGTCCAAGCTCTTTCATTGTCATCACTTACTTTTTTGTTTCCTTGATCTTTTTCTGTGTACTTAATTCATTTACTTTTGATGTAGGGGAACAAGATTTGAGGACAAATCTTTTTCAAGAGGAGGGGAATGATAGATTCCGGGGTCATCTATCGGGCCAGGAATCCACGGATAGCTCGGAGGATGGTCGAGGTAGTCGAGACGAGCTGGTGAAGGACGAGCTGAACAATCTGGAAAAGCTTCCCATGGTCGATAAGCCGAACAAAGCTAAGGACGGTCCGACAATTCAGATTATTGAATCAAGTTCAGACACATGGTCACTGTTTGATTCATATCTTCTCAACCACGGCAATTCAAAACATGAAACTAATTTGAGAATATGCTCAGAACATTTTCAGAATATCTCCAAGAATAATCACTCAAATCAGAGTTATGGTGAAGAAGTTATGCAACTTTCAACTCAGACCATTTCAAGCTTACGCGATTTGGACATGCGAGCATTCAAAGGAGATTTCAGAACGAACTAGAAGAAGTTAAGCCATGAAAATAATTTTTCTGAATTCTTGATTCATGAGAGAGGCTGTGAGAATTGGAATCACCTAAATATCGGTCCATAAGGAAAAGACATAAATTTTACAATCCCATGGTTCTGCTTGAGGTTCTATTCCGCGACTGAACCAAAGATTGAGTCACCCAGCCCAACTAAGGTACAATTTGGACCTGAAACCAATTGGAGCTTCTTCCTTGGTCTCTTATATTTCCAACGAGCCCAAGAACGGAGTAAAAGTCCAAAGGAGAAGAAAGCTGCACCTTGTTGGTACTGGATTTCCCCTAGGAAATCCGGCCCATTAACAGACAAGACAAAGGCCGGTAATTACGGGCCCATTCCAGAATCAAATATAGACGAGAGAGCCAACTCTCTTGTTGGGCCCAAGCGAAGCAAGCGCCTTGGAGAAGCCCAGACGATGCCGAGGCCGGAGACGATCGAGCTTGAGCTCGGCTGAGGATGACGTGGAGATAGAGCAACTCGGTCTTCGTCAGTTCAACTGATCTGCACGAATCTCGGAGATCGTTGCAACGACGAGGCCGAAATATCAGGACAAAGAGATCAGGGTCGAGACTATTTAAAGGAAGAAGTGGCGGCTCATTTAAGAAAATTCCAACCTAGGCTAAGAACACTTCGACTAGATAGCTCGATTCCATACTTTGTACTCTCTTTTCGACTGTGTTTGTTCTATCTCGACGATCAATCTCAATAAAGTCTTTGATTCATAGGAAACTATACCATTTCTATATCCAAAAGTCCAAATCCACGAATACAAATTCTTAGTGTGAATCCCGGATCTCACATTTGGCGCCGACTGTGGGGACATTCTATAGCCTTTCCTATCTTAAGAATCAGATCCTAGATCCGATAGATCGAGATAAATCCCGACCAAACTGGCTCTCCCAGCGCCACACCACCGGTTGACCGCCCTCAAACGGTCGACAACGTTCCTCAGAACACTACCGGGGTAAGGAACATGGGTCAGACCGACGGCGTGTTGACGAGCTCCGCCTCAGTCTCCACGACCTCGGCACCAGCCGGCTCCGTCGCTCAAACAATCGTGACAAGCCAGACTCCGACAAACGTTTTGTCAGGAACTAATGATCCGAGCAGAAACTGGGTGTGGATGAGAAACGACTCAATACCCACCCCGGGAGGAGGATCTGGAGTAACCAGACCCAATTCACCACTACCTTCTGCTCCACAGAGACAAGGACCAAGCGATCTTGCCGAGATCCGTTCGATGTTAAGCCTGTTGGTAGATCGGACGAGAAACAATGAGGCAAGCGCAAGGGCCCAAGAGGTCGCAAACCGTTCCCTGGCAGCGCAGCTCGAAGAACAAGAGCGGCGCCTGAACGCCCGTCTTGAAGAGTTCGCCAGTCAAAGCCAAGGGGGCAGACAAACGCGAACTCCCATAAGTCCTTCACCGTGTACTCGCTTGGACTTCTCCCAAGTAGTAACTCCTCCGGGAACGTCGGGACATTTCGGTAATACGTCAAATAGCGGCTTGCACCCTACAATGACCCCTATCGCGGTACCGACCCCATTTGGTTCGAGTTCGATGGTCACAGATCCAACCGGATCAAGAAACCAACCATTACCCGGGCCACCACCTTTCCCGAGTAACTCTAACACCCGACCGAGGCAACTAGGAGGTTCTGCCTTCGCCTCGAGCTCGGGATTCCTTAATGGATCAAACTCAGTTCAATTCCGAACGCCACAGGTCGATCAGACGAGGTCGATCCCAACGATCGATCTCCTCGACCCCATTTTTCCGGAACAAACGTCAGGACAGGCACAAGTCCAGTTCGCACCCGCAGAGGGCGATGAACACGATATGCTTAGACAATACATTGAACAGGCTAAAGCCCAGTTTAACAGTCTGAGATCGAAAGTTGACATGGCGACGAGCGCGGCTCCTGACATCGATCGAGTGATCGAAGAAACACAACAAACGCCGTTCACAGATCGGATTGCGTTTGCAAGAATCCGAGAGATCAAGAAAACTAAGTTTCCAGAATTCTCTGGGAAATTGGACCCGAAAGCCCACATCAGGGCATTCCGACTAGCGATGGCAAGGGTGTACCTTACCGATGAGGAGAGGGAGCCAGCCTTCTGCAGGCTCTTCGCGGAAAACTTATCAGGTTCTGCCCTAGAATGGTTTGCCGGACTGGAAGAAAGGTCCATTGACAACTTCACCCAGTTCATGACGGCTTTCCTCAAACAATACTCCGTTTTCATCGAGGAAAAGACTACCGAGGCAGCCTTATTTGGCGTCTCTCAAAAACCGGACGAAACACTTCGCTCGTACATCGACCGATTCAAGGAAATAAAATCCAAAATCGCGAACCCACGAGATGAGGTAGCTATAGAAGCGTTAAGACGAGGACTATGGTTCTCAACCAGATTCCGCGAGGAAATAACAGTCCGCGAACCTCAAACGCTCGATGACGCCCTCCATCGCGCATCGGCCTTTGCTCGCCTCGAGGACGAAACCACGGCCCTCAGGGAAAAACACCGGAAAGAAAGGAACCCATCGGGTCCACAGAATTCAAACTCGAAAAAGGATTCCCGTAAGTCAGGGAACGTCAACGCGGTCGAGAGCCCAAAGAGCTCGAAGAAATTCGAGTTCGACAAGGAAAAATTCTGCGATTTCCACAACAAGAGAGGGCACTCGACCGAGGATTGTTATACTCGAGCTAAACAGAGGCTCAAAAACAAGAGTCCGAAATCAAAAAAGACTCCGAGGTCGAGGAGGAAACTCTGTCCGACAAAAAGGAAAACAAACAGACCAAGGAGTCGAACTCTAAAAAGCACTCTCAAAACAAACGGGAACGGTCAAAGGAGCCGGAATCTCCCGAAACACTCCCTCAAGGGTCGCGGAAGCGAGTCGAGTTCATCCTCGGCGAGCTTAACCTGAGCGGTACTCCGGGAGGTTCGGCACTATCCCCGCCTCCGGCTCCTGCCAAAAGTTTACGCTCAAGAATCAATCTCCCTCGTCTCTGCGGGGGGGGGGGGGGGGGGGGTGTACGGGCTATACCCCCTAAACGAATCGACTTCATCTTCGGTGGCTCCAAGCTTTGCCGCGACTCGGTCAATTCGATCAAAGCTCTTCAAAGAAGAGTCGAGACCGACAGAGGGGGAAAGACCCCAATGTTGGGTCCAGACCACGAGATCATTTTCCACGAGAGCGAGACAAGTAATCTCGACAAACCAAACGACGACGCTCTCCTCGTTTGTCTAGTAGTGGGAGATGTCGAACTCTCAAGGATAATGATTGACACATGAAGTTCGGTAGATGTCCTCTTTTACGACGCGTTCAAAAAGATGGACTTCAACGACTCCGAGGTTGTAGAGGAAAAGACGCCACTAGTAGGTTTCGCTGGCGAAACGACATACTCGATGGGCTCTGTCTTCGCCCCAGTAATCGCTGGAGGAGTTCGGAGAATGACAGAGTTCGTCATAGTAGATTGGCCAGCTCCCTATAACGCAATCCTAGGTCGACCATGGATATACGACATGAAAGCGGTACCATCGACCTACCACCAATGCGTAAAGTTCCCGACACCCAAAGGGATCAAAACCATTCACGGAAGTCAAAAGATTTCCCGCCATTGCTACATGAACGGATTCAAACAGATCGAGAAATCCCCTGCGTAGCAATTACAGAAAGAAGACGAGCTCACCACCATGCAGACCAAAAGGTCGAACGACCCCAGTCAAATAGGACCCCCAAAGGACCTCACGACTCAGGTCTGCATAGACGAGGCTCATCCCGAAAGACTCGTTGGCATAGGAATCGACCTATCAGAGCCAGTCAAGAACGAACTGGTCTCTTTTCTCAAAAAGAACGTCGACTCCTTCGCCTGGTCTTCAGCAGACATGAAAGGGATAAACATCGATGTAACCAGCCACGAGCTGAATGTCTACCCGACCTACAAACCGGTAAGACAGAAACGTCGAAAACTAGGCCCTGAACGGGCCAAAGCCGTCAATGACGAGGTCGATCGGTTATTAAAAATCGGATCGATCAGAGAGGTCAAGTACCCCGACTGGCTCGCAAATCCCGTGGTGGTTAAGAAAAAGAACGGAAAGTGGAGGGTCTGCGTAGACTTCACGGATCTCAACAAAGCATGTCCAAAGGACAGCTTCCCACTCCCGCACATCGACCGACTGGTCGAGGCCACCGCTGGACACCAGCTGCTATCCTTTATGGATGCGTTCTCAGGGTACAATCAAATATTAATAAACCCCGAAGACCAAGAAAAGACCTCGTTCATAACTGATCGAGGCACGTACTGCTACAAAGTCATGCCCTTCGGACTAAAAAACGCAGGAGCAACTTACCAGCGCCTTGTCAACAAGATGTTCTCAGGACTCCTAGGCAAAACCATGGAGGTCTACATCGATGATATGCTAGTAAAATCTTCTAGGTACGAGGATCACATTCCCCAACTAAAAGAGTGCTTTACCATTCTCAATAAGTATGGGATGAAACTCAACCTAGCTAAATGTACCTTCGGGGTCCCTTCAGGAGATTTCCTCGGTTACTTAGTAACCGAAAGAGGGATCGAAGCGAACCCCAAACAGATCGCAACGTTCATAGAGATGAAATCTCCCAGAACAACGCGAGAAGTTCAGCGCCTAGCCGGCAAAATAGCTGCCCTGAATCGCTTCATCTCGAGGTCGACTGATAAATGTCTACCCTTCTATCACTTGCTCAAAGCAAACAAAAAGTTCCTTTGGGACGAAAAGTGTGAAGAGGCATTCACTCAGCTCAAAACTTACTTAAGCGAACCACCCATACTGGCGAAACTAGTAGAAGGAGAACCCCTTTATCTCTACTTAGCTGTCTCGACGGCAGCAGTAAGTGGAGTCCTGGTTCGCGAAGAACAGAACGAACAACGGCCGGTGTATTACGTCAGTTAGACCTTGATCGATGCTGAAACCAGATACCCCGCCATGGAAAAGCTCGCCTTAGCGCTAGTAACATCGGCTCGGAAACTCCGACCATATTTTCAATCGCACTCGATAATAGTGATGACCTCTCAGCCACTGAGAACCATCCTTCACAGTCCAAGCCAATCAGGTCGATTGGTCAAATGGGCTATCGAACTCAGCGAGTACGACATTGAATACAAAGCCCGAACATGCCTAAAAGCACAAGTACTGGCAGATTTCATAATCGAGCTCCCTCCGACTATAGAACTCGACCCAACTTCGGCCCAAAGATGGAAACTCTACGTCGATGGAGCTTCCTCAAGACAAGGGTCCAGAGTCGGAGTGAAATTAGTCTCCCCAACGGGTGAAGTATTAGAACAATCGTTTAGATTGGGCTTCGCCGCATCGAATAACGAGGCAGAATACGAAGCACTGATAGCCGGGTTTAGACTTGCGATAGCAATAGGAGCCCGAGAAGTAAATGCCTTCAGCGATTCCCAACTGGTCACAAGCCAATATCATGGCGACTACGAGGCCAAAGACGAACGAATGGAAGCATACCTACGGGTAGTCCATACATTGGCCGAACAGATCGAATTCTTCGATCTAACACGAATCCCACGAGGTGAAAACACTGCAGCCGATGCGCTAGCCGCATTAGCATCGACATCAGATCCTAACCTCAAAAGAATCATACCAGTCGAAGGGATAGAAAAACCAAGCATCGACATAGCTCTCAAAGCTCTGTCCTTGAAAGAGGACGGGCCCGCTGTGAAAAACGATGTCAAACGCAAAGAATGTCCCGGAGACACTAATAGCGACATCATCGAGATTGACGATGATCTTGATCCTAGAAACACCATATACGTCGCGAACGTCCCCGACGGACCAATTCAAACCGCATCCCTTAGTCAGGGACCTGAGCCTAACAATGACAAAGATTGGAGAACTCCGATCATTCGATACATCACAAACGGCGAAGTTCCCGATGGCAAATGGGAGGCGCGGAAACTTAAAATGCAAAGTGCGAGGTACTGTGTCACACAAGGAGAGCTCTTTAAAAGGAGCCTCTCCGGACCTTACCTTAAATGCCTTGACAAAAAGCAAGCCCTAGCCGTGATTACACAGACACATGACGGATCCTGCGGAAGCCATTCCGGAGGACGAGCATTGGTCGTGCGAATCAAAAGGCAAGGCTACTATTGGCCTACAATGGCCACCGAATGCGAATCTTTCTCCAACAAGTGCGATAAATGCCAAAAGCATGCCCCAATTATCCACCAAGCGTCGGATAAACTCTCCTCTATCTCATCACCGTACCCATTCATGCGGTGGAGAATGGACATTGTCTGACCGCTGGTCCCATCTGGCAAAAAGAAAGCCACACATCTACTGGTGATGACAGACTACTTCACCAAGTGGATTGAAGCAGAGTCATACCAGAAAATTAAGGACGTTCACGTTAAGGAGTTCGTCTGGCGAAACATCGTTTGCAGACATGGACTACCCCACGAGATCGTCACGGATAACGGATCTCGTTTCATATCAAACACGTTCAAAGAGTTCTGCAGAACTTGGAACATAAAGCTGACTTACTCAACGCCATGCTACCCCCAAGGGAACGGGCTAGCAGAAGCAGCTAACAAAGCGATTATGAACGGCCTCAAGAAAAGGCTCAACGAGTGCAAAACAACCTGGAGTGACGAACTCCCAGCCGTACTCTAGGCCTACCGGACTACCCCCCGCAAATCCACTGGCGAGACTCCCTTCTCGCTAGCTTACGGAATCGACGCGGTAGTACCATCCGAAATTCTCGTGTCAAGCATTCGCAAAGAAGAATGCCCGCGACAAGAGGAACTTAACAACAAGATGATAACTGACGAGCTCGACCTCGTCGACGAAAGAAGGAACCTCGCATTAGCTCGACTCCAGAATTACCAACAAGCCGCGGCTCGCTACTATGATTCCCGAATCAAAACTCGGAGGTTTCAAGTAGGAGAGCTCGTCTTACTGAAAGTGTTCGACCATAAAAAGGAAGAACACGCTGGCAAATTAGGAGCGAAGTGGGAAGGTCCTTACCAGGTCACCGACATCGTAAAGGATGGGGTCTACCGACTCAAGTCGGTGGAAACCCAGAAGCCCGAACTTCGACCTTGGAACATCATCAACCTCAAAAAGTATTTCCACTAGGAGTACATCAACATAATCGAACTACGAAATGGCTTGATCTCCTAAAAGGGTACGTAGGCAGCTCGACTTCGAGCGCAACCACCCCCTAAACACAAAGCTCTCACCGAGCTCGACAACTTCCGACGAAGTCATACTAGCTTATCCTTGTGAAATCAAAATAAGTCTTCTAATCAAACATCTCTTCCTGTTAGAGCCATTACGTTGATATGAAATTATCTCTTCCAACGGACCAAAGTGATATGAAATTATCCCTTCTATAGCAAAGTGATATGAAATTATCCCTTCCCAAGACAAAGCGATATGAAATTATCCTTCCCAAGTGACCTGAAATGGCCTCTCCCAAAAGACCAAAGTGATATGAAATTATCCCTTCTATAACTAAGTGATATGAAATTATCCCCTCAAACAAGCGACCTAGAACGGTCCTCCCACTTCGAACGAACTAAAATGATCGTCCCAAAAAACAAGCGACCTAGAACGGTCCACCCGCTTCGAACGAACTGAAATGATCGTCCCAAAAAACAAGCGACCTAGAACGGTCCTCCCGCTTCGAACGAACTGAAATGATCGTCCCAAAGAAAGAGATTCAGAATAATCTCTCCAAAAAATATACAATTCTTCCAAAGCCTCATACGGATTAAAAGAATCGGGGGGCTGCCCCACCCCTTAAGCAAAATAACGAGGTCAAGACAGCTAATCAAGCATGCGACCTCTACGTACTCCATGTCGGATCTTTGTAAGTTTACTTCGATTCGTTTTCGTACTTAATACTTCTCTTCAGCAATTAAGCCTGAATCCTACATCACGAAGTAGTCGCGCTCCAGACTATTCCTAGCAGAAAGCTCGAGCTCAAATATGAGTGAGTTAAGGTTCATAAAGAACTACCTAAGGCAACTCAAAATAAGTTGTCCGATCGATTCCCCTGGAGAAGTTCGAATCGCCGCAACGGCTCGAATTTTATGTTAAGGCATAAAAACACAAAAATCTATGCTAAGGCATGAAAGATTTTAAAAGCAGTTCATAAAAAAAGGGGAGGACATATTGTCCTCGAGTACAAAAAAAAAAAAAACCAGAGTCTTACCAACACTGGGCGACCACCGAGACGGGATAACCGAATAGTCGAAATCCCCGACCGAATGATGGGTTATCCTGAAAAAGAAGTATCAGTCCCTCCATACGTCTTTTGTCGGGACCTCCTCGAGGACTCGCCCAAAGCGAGGCGATAGATAGTAAGTTCCCCGGAACTTAGCATTGTTCTTCACTGAACAAACCCGCATGAGTTCCTCGGGCCCAAACTCGATTCCCTCCTCCGCGGCCCTGACCCCGAGCCCGATGACGTATCGGACGAAGTTCGGCGTCATCTGATGGAACGCCAGTTGGAGCTGGGCCAGCACCAAAGAGATTAAGCGAGGAATAGGGAAGAAAAGCCCGCACTTCTCGAAGTATGTATAAGAAGCGCAACAATAACCCTCCACCGCAGTTTCCGGCGACATCGCCGGCGGCGGAATCACGATCTCCACCTCCGGAGGAATCCGACAAACTCTCCGCAATCGTTCAATCTGATTCACAGTTAAGGAAGACGGCGGATGCGGGCCGAACGCACCCGCAGCCGAACTTGTACTAGCCCCTGTAGAATCCCTTAACGCCATAAAGAACGAAGCGCCGGAATATAAAAAGAAGGGGCTAAAGTCTTTTCTTAAGAAATTCTCCGGTGACGAAAGGAAAATCAGAGCAGAGGTAGAAGAAGAAGCAAAAGTGAGAAGAAAAGAAACCACCCACGGCAAATAAGAGCAAGTTATAGTGGGAATCGTGCAAAATCTTAACCGTACGATTCCGAACTCATGATAACTACGAGAAAATCGAGGTGGATTGGACTCTTCGCTTTCCTCTCATCAGCCATTGATCTCAGATCAACGGTTACGAATGCTCGACAATTAGGTCACATCATCAAAAGAGTGAGCCCGAAAAGACTCTTCGCGACCTTCGAGCCTGAGCCGGCGATGACCAACCAAATTTATGGTGGGAGATGAAATTCTCAAACAAATACACGCAACGACTGCAGACGCGCTGAAAAGCAGTTCAGTCCGTTCCACGCGCTCATTCCTAACCATCGGATTAAAACAAGATCCACGGATGGGGAAAAAATAATCATTATATTTGTCACAACCGAGGCATGCACCTCTTCCCAAGAACGTCCACCGCCCATTAACCTCGGCTTCTCGAATTCAATAGGCTGGGGGGCTATTGTTGGTACTGGATTTCCCCTAGGAAATCCGGCCCATTAACAGACAAGACAAAGGCCCGTAATTACGGGCCCATTCCAGAATCAAAGATAGACGAGAGAGCCAACTCTCTTGTTGGGCCCAAGCGAAGCAAGCACCTTGGAGAAGCCCAGACGATGCCGAGGCCGGAGACGATCGAGCTTGAGCTCGGCTGAGGATGACGTGGAGATAGAGCAACTCGGTCTTCGTCAGTTCAACTGATCCGCACGAATCTCGGAGATCGTTGCAACGACGAGGCCGAAATATCAGGACAATGTTGGAATTGTGTCCAGTAATCTCGGTACTGTCTCTAGAAAGTAAGAGTATGTCAATGATCAGACATAAGTCATATAATACTGGGGGTCATGATGGCTTGCTAGAGTCCGCTCATGATCTATAAGTCTTGGACTTATTGCCTTTATTATATGATCCCATATGAGTCACACGCCTAAGCTAACAGGAAAATGTGTAGGAACGGTTTAGCAGAAGTACGGTAAAAGTGCTAGGCATTTACTGTACTTAGAGAGTTTAAAGGGCCTGATTAAATCCATGGGATTTAATCAGAACTGAGAATTGGGCCCAAAAGCCCATGAGAACTAGAAGGGATTTTAATGAATAAAATCAGACCTAGCTCTCTAATTTTCTTAGCAGTCTGCGCCTCCCTCCTCTCTCCCTGCGTCTCCCACAGCTTGGTCTAGCAGCCTCTCTTCCTGCAGTGTGCGTGTGTGAGCCTTTGGAGGAGCTATCCCTTGGTGGTTCTGCTGATCTCTGACCCGTACCTCTTCTTCCGCTGCAAAACAATGTAACAGGTGAGATCTATTATGTTTCTAATCAAGAGAACCTAGATATGCATGTTTAGTAGGATGAATCAATCTGAGAATTGAATCAGGAGACACTAAACGATCCAACAGTGGTATCAGAGCAATTGGTTCTGTGGTTTTTCTTGTTTAGAATCATGTTTAGGATTGTTTAAAGAGGTGTTTTTGAATCAATCTACTGATAAGAGAAAACACTTAAGAAACAAAGAATTAAAACCTAAACAAACAAGAAATCGCATGATCCAATCTATATGAATTGGTTGCGTCGGAGTGTTGATCGGTTTCGGATCACACGTCCGGATCGTTTCATACACAAACCGATCATGGATCGGGTTGTGTCGTTGATACGATCGTCGACATGGGCGAACGGCGGGCCGATCGGACATGACGCACGGACGGATCAAGGATCGCGTTGCGTGGTCGATCCGATCAGCCGAGAGACGCACGATCATCGGATGGACCGATCGATCACTCGATCGCGAGAGATCGTCCGCGATCACGTCTCGGCCAAGCCCACACCGTCCCGCGACCCGAGCCGTCCCGTCCTGCTGTCGTCCGAGCATCGTCGCGTGATCGAGATGGACCGATCTCGGATCGCGTCCCGTCCCGTTCATGCGGCTGGCCCATGATTTGCGTGATAGCGAAGCTAGGTCACGACCGTGATCGGTTCGTGACAAATCGGTTCGGTTCGGTTGATGGTTCGGTTTAAAATTTGATTAAAAATTAATCGTCACGGTTTAATAATTACAGATTTAATAATATTTATTAAGTCTGGTTAAACCGGGATAAGAAATCCAAAGTCGAAAAATTGGATTTTGTGCCTAAACCAGTGATTTTCTAATTTGATTTGGTTGGACCAAATAAATTGAGAAAATCCGGTTTAGTAAATAACCGGTTGACAATTGTGGTCATCGTAGTAATTAATTTTGGTTAAGACCAATTTTAATGAACCAGACCGGTTATGTCATTTAATTGGGCAATTGGGTTATGTCTTGGACATGGACCAATTCTTGGGCCTCGGGCCAAGAAGTTAAAACAATTGGGCAAATTATTTGAGTCTTTTCTTCAGAATTGATTTAAATTTTATTTTTATAAAAATTATAAAATCGATTTTAAATTAATAAGTTTCCAAAATTTTGAAATTAGAAAGTTTCTTAAAATAGAAGTTTCTAGATTTGTATGTTTTGGATTTTAGGAAATTTCTATATTTAGAAAGTTTCCAATTTTAGGAAGTTTCCAATTTTAGAAAGTTTCCAATTTAGGAAGTTTCCAATTTTAGAAAGTTTCCAAAATTAGTAGGTTTCCCAAAAAGGAAAGTTTCCCAAAATAGTAATCTCCTATTTTGGGATGGAATTTTAATAAACCTACAAAACTCAAATAATATCAAGCGTTGGATGTCTTGTCCAGTCTATGTCAGCTGTCGAAACCCATTCAATTGTACTCATGGCCTTACAGTGTGAGGGTGTCTATTTTTGCGTGGGTAAGACGGTTTGTGATTCATAAATGTCATTGGGAGTCCCAGACATTAGTGATTACATGACTGTATAGTCTGGTTTTCTTGACTAGGCCATCGGGAGTCCCGGGCCTTGAGACATCAGAGTGAATTGGGCCTCGGGCCCAGATTCACAACCAAGAGTTATATCACGGATATAATTAGCCGAGATAGGGCTTACCGATATAAGCTAAGGTTGGGTGACGGCCAGTGGCCCACTTTGATCTTAGTTATATGTGGATCTTGGAATCATTATATTCTATTGAGGGTAACTGATGTTATTGAATATAATGCGAGATTAATCATTTAAGTATAATACGAGATTAATCATATTGAACATATTAACTAAATTCCTTTTATCTTAAATTTCAGTTATGACTAGCACAAACAATCAAAACACTTTCTCGATCCGGTCTGTCCTTGAGAAGGACAAACTGAACGGATCAAATTTCTTGACTTGGTCGCGGAACCTGAGGCTAGTCCTCAGGCAGGAGAGAAAGGACTATGTCCTTGAGAGAGCTCTCCCCGTGAGGATCGGGTCCAATGCCTCTCATGCAGTATATGATGCTTGGAATAAGCATTATAATGATGCGGTAGATGTGCGTGGTCTGATATTGGCTACCATGGACTCAGACTTGCGGGAGCAATATGAGAACATGGAGTCGCCAATAGAGATGATCAGCAGCCTGAAATTGAAATTTCAGGAGCAGGTAAGAGTGGAGAGATACCAGTTGGTTAAGTCTCTCACTAGCTGCAAGCTACCAAATGATCATCCAGTGAGTCCTCATGTCAGTAAAATGATGGGTTACATTGATAACCTGAGGAAACTGGATTATCCAGTTAGCCAAGAATTGGCAACTGAGATCATTCTGCAGTCACTGCCGTCAAGCTATGATAAGTTCAGAAGGAACTATATCAAGAAAGGCTTAACGAAGACGTTGACTGAACTGCATGATATGCTCAAGACAGTTGAGCCAATCGTGAAGAGTACCCTGTATAATCTCATGAAGGAGAAGGGTAGGTTTACTAAACCTAATGCTGACAAGGGTGAAGACAAAGTTGTCCAGATTTTGAATCATGGCAAGCGTGCGTCTTCTGAGCCCGAGTCAGATACCTCTTACGTTGGTAAGTGCTGCTACTGTAAAGAGACTGGGCATTGGAAGAGAGATTGCAATAAATTCATGGAAGATGATGAGGAGTTGAAGTTGATGTATGAGACTACTTCCTCAGGTATTCATGTTATTACTTCAAGTTATACCTTATAGGTATTGGATACTGGTTGTGGCACTGATATTTGTGATAATATGCAGAGCCTAAGGAACAGTAGAACGTTGAAGGAAGGACAAGTGGAACTGCATGTCTGGAATGAGCTATGGATGCTGCCTCAGCCGTAGGGTTTTCACTTGTAGATGCCTTCGAGGCTTGGTTTTGAATTAAGTAATTGCTACAATGTACCTGCTTTAAGCAGAGTTGTTTTTCATTTTCTTGTGAAGAATTTGAATGTTTTCATTTTGATAAAGACAAGTTTTGTTCTTTTGATCTTAATGAAATGTTAATTGTAGCACCCTATTCAAGGAATGGATTTTATATCTTAAACCAAAGAGTGCCTAAATGTAACATAAATACCGAATTGGTTTAAATCTGATGAATTAAACCTGATTTTTCTTGGCATAAATGTTTTGGTCAAATAGAGTAAATCGGATTCAGAAACCCCATAGTTATAAACCTTTGGGCTCATTTGAATGGATATCTTATGAGACTTGAATTCTGCTTACTGGACCAAAAGACAAAGGGCCTATCTTAGCCGAGCTAGAGAAAGGCCCAAAGGCTTATTGGAGATTGAACATACTCATGTATGTGGTCCGATGAGCAGTAATGCCAGAGAAAAATTTCCTGTACTTCATTGTCTCTACTGATTACTTCAGTGAGTGTGACTGTGTTCATTTGACAAGACACAAGTCGGAATTCTTTGACATGGTCGAAAGAGTTCCAGAATGAAGTATAGAATCTGAATGACAGAAGTATTAAGACTCTGGATTAGATCATGAGTGAGAATACTTAAGTCATTGTTTGTGTGATCATCTGAATGAGTGTGAAATCGTTTCACAGCTCAATTCTCCTGAAAAACCTTGAGGTATTTCTGTGAGAAAGAATCAGATCTTATTAGAAATGATTAAAGATGAGTCACACGAATCTTCCATGATATTCTTTAAGAATAACGCTCTAAAATATCTAAGTTTACGCTGAAATAGTTCCACCAATATCAGTTGAAAGACACCACGTGAATGTGGATTGGAATCGATCCAAATTCGTCTTTACTGAGTATTTGTAGTTGTGCTACTTCACTGGTTGTCCTAGGGAAACCAAGGCTTGTTACTTTTACGTCCATTCTGTTTTCTAAGAAGGGAAGTTACTTTCCAAGAAGAACAGTGGGAGTAAAAGTATAACTCGAAGAAATTCGAGAAATACAGGAGGCTGCTCAACCTGTTGAGGGAGAGCAACAGATGGATTTACAGATTTCTGTAGAATCTACACCTGTAGAGCCTGAAGTTCGCAGATATGAATGAATCAGTCACTAATCCGAGAGTGATTTCTCGTCATTAGTTGAACCTGAAGATCATTGAAAGTTCGCATGATCTGATGATCATTGAAAGCGACGAATCTGCGAAATTCAAAGAAGTGAAAGTGAGCCCGGACTCCGAAAATTACATTTTGTGTAAGTTAGCTTCATCGATCCATTCATGGATGGAAGCAAACATATCGGAGTTGGAATCTTCGTTCTGCTGAAGTAGTCAAGGTTTTGACTTGAACAGGAACGAAGTGGAACTGTGCGTTTACTAAAAGATAAGTGGGAGCAATGTTGCATTTCTCATAGTGTATGTCGACGACATACTGATTCTCGGAAATAACGTCCCTATGTTGCAGTCGGTAAAGGACTGGCTTGGGAGTTGTTTTATGATTGACATGGGTAAAAGCCACGTATGTTCTTGGATTTTGGATCTAAAGATAGAGATCCAAAAGAGCTGGTAGGACAATGTCAGGATTCTTAAATTGACAAAGTCCTACACGTTTTCAGCAATCCAAGAAGGGTTTTATGCCAATGTCACATGGCATTAAGTTAAGCAAGATACAGTATCCTACGATAACTGCTGAGCTTGAATGCATGGATGAGATTCCATATGCGTATGCAATTGGATCTATCATGTATGCCATGACACGTACTTGTTTTGATGTTGCTTTAATGTTAAGCAAGACAAGTAAAGACCAGTCAAATCCAGCAAAGAATCACTGGATTACCGTAAAGAATATCCTAAAGTATTTGAGGAATACTAAGGAAAATTCTTGATTTACGGAGAAAGTGAGGTGCTACAAGTCGATAGAGTCTGAAAGGCAAGTTTCCAACAGACAAAGATGATTTCCGGTCACAGTACGGTTATATCTTGTGTCTGTCTGGCGGTGAAAGGCACTGTTGCTGACTCCATGACTTAAGCTGAATGTTTCGCAGCTTAGAAAGCAGCGAAAGAGGTTGTTTGGAAAGAAGAGTTCGCCACTGAACTTGATGTAATTCCCAGCATAGATGAGACTAGCTGCACATCAGAGGTCCAAACAACTTGAGGATAGGTATAACCTATTCCGTGAGATAAATGACAGAGATGTTAAGTAGATCAGCAAGTTTCAACGAATGAGAACGTTGCTAATCTATTAACGAAGCCACTCCTTAGCCCTAAGCACGAGTCACGGACTGTAGCTGTAGGATAAGTGAAATTAAGATGTAGTCTTAATTTCAGTGGGAGTTAGTAAAGGGCTTTATTTAGTTATTGATATGTTCTTGTAAAACATTTGAGATGTTTAATAATGAAATTATTATTTCAAGATTATTTTAACTGTGATGAAATAATCGTTCCAAAATGATATGAACCATTTTATAGGACATCGAAGTAAATGACTTGATCTTGAGTCATCGAAGTCATTTAGCTTGATCATGAGACCCTATATTTGATAGATGGCTTATATCATCCTGTCCCTAGTCGAAGGTTGTTTAAATTGGAACACCAACAACCGTGTGAGACTAGATTGGTACGTGACTTATGACAAAGTCTCAGTGTGTCATAGATGCGCGGCATCAAAGTCAGTACATAGGTGTATGTTGGGGTACATACGACCGGACAAGACCCGCTTATAAGAACTCTTCAGGATATTTATATCTGTGTCATAAGAGATTCTTACTACGACTATAGAGTATAGTCCTTAGACCTAAGTTCGCATGCATGTGACTGCACATGGACTGATGCACTTTGATCATTGTCTAACGCTGTCGTTCTGCGATAGTTATAAGGACCTTGTTTGGGTACATTGTGAAATGAGTAGTTTACAGTGATGGAACAAGACGGGATTTGTCCCTCCAATATAAATGGAATGAATATCTCTAGGCCAATCGGAGATTTGAATACTGGAAAATGCATGGCCATGCTCAAACGGACTGTCCCGAGTCGTTTGGATTGTCAGTATCAAATCAGAGTCCGATGAACAAGATTAGGCTTTATAAGGATGACACTAATCTTGCCTTATGACTAATCGAGATATTGAGACAAAAGGATTATGAATACAGAGATTCCAGTACAAGTGGGAGATTGTTGGAATTGTGTCCAGTAATCTCGGTACTGTCTCTAGAAAGTAAGAGTATGTCAATGATCAGACATAAGTCATATAATACTGGGGGTCATGATGGCTTGCTAGAGTCCGCTCATGATCTATAAGTCTTGGACTTATTTCCTTTATTATATGATCCCATATGGGTCACACGCCTAAGCTAACAGGAAAATGTGTAGGAACGGTTTAGCAGAAGTACGGTAAAAGTGCTAGGCATTTACTGTACTTAGAGAGTTTAAAGGGCCTGATTAAATCCATGGGATTTAATCAGAACTGAGAATTGGGCCCAAAAGCCCATGAGAACTAGAAGGGATTTTAATGAATAAAATCAGACCTAGCTCTCTAATTTTCTTAGCAGTCTGCGCCTCCCTCCTCTCTCCCTGTGCCTCCCACAGCTTGGTCTAGCAGCCTCTCTTCCTGCAGTGTGCGTGTGTGAGCCTTTGGAGGAGCTATCCCTTGGTGGTTCTGCTGATCTCTGACCCGTACCTCTTCTTCCGCTGCAAAACAAGGTAACAGGTGAGATCTATTATGTTTCTAATCAAGAGAACCTAGATCTGCATGTTTAGTAGGATGAATCAATCTGAGAATTGAATCAGGAGACACTAAACGATCCAACAGACAAAGAGATCAGGGTCGAGACTATTTAAAGGAAGAAGTGGCGGCTCATTTAAGAAAATTCCAACCTAGGCTAAGAACACTTCGACTAGATAGCTCGATTCCATACTTTGTACTCTCTTTTCGACTGTGTTTGTTCTATCTCGACGATCAATCTCAATAAAGTCTTTGATTCATAGGAAACTATACCATTTCTATATCCAAAAGTCCAAATCCACGAATACAAATTCTTAGTGTGAATCCCGGATCTCACACACCTCATTTTCCGAAATGGGTCCAACTGGTGCTATACTTGGAGATTGCAAGGCCCAACTGTTTTGAGAGCTTGCAAACTTATATTTGGCATCCATGATACTTTCCTAAGCCCAAGAGAAGCTACTTTTCGTGGCCCAACAAGACCATTTCGACCAAGCACTTCAAAGGACAAATGATTTGGTCAAAGTAGTTTAAGAGTCATTCTACATAGTTTTTAGTGTTTGGTCTTTGGTCAAGTCTTCTTAGTTATTGTTTTCACATTTCCTAAGTAGTTTATTTAACTAGTCTCGTTGACTTCTAGAGTCCTATATGTACCAAACCTTTCAATTCATTTTAATACAATCGATTGTTCTTCTTATTTGAGAGTTCATCTCTTTGTTCTTAGTTGAACATTCTTTCGATTCTTGGCAAGGGTTACTTTCAAGCATCAAACCTTCTTAGAATTTCGGGGTTAAGGGTTACTTCTTCGAGTTCTTTGGAGTGGGGAATACCAAAGGCCTTCCGCAACCTTTGACGGTCTCCATCGATCCACCACTGATCCGTGATCAGTCTATCCTTCGATCCATCAAAGAGTCAATCCTATCCGTGAATCCATTACCAGCCCAATAAGCAAAGAATCAGAAACAATGCCCATTAGAAATCTTTTTATTTAATGGATTCGCTATAGAGAGTAGGTAGGATGGCGGGGTTAGAGGGCAGAAACAACATCATCATTACCTACCACTGTCCTACGTTCTCTAGATTCATAGTAGATATGACACGATGTCCGCCCTAAGCTAGAAAGAGCAGGTAAATAGCGGATATCCTTCAGCCGAGCTATATATGAAATCAGTGGAATCAAGGAGGAGAAACACTATAAATACAAGGGGTTTAACATTAGGAAAAGACATTCAATTCTAGAGAGAGAAAATGCACTTAAAAGAGAGATATTCAGATAAAGGCTTTGAGCTACTTCAATTGTTCTTCCGACCTCTCTCGACATCTCTCTTAGTCTCTTTTGTAATCTTTTTTTCGTCTCGTGAATCTATCAAGCTTGTAACCCTTTTCACTCATATTAATATACACACATTCTTCCGACAATCATTTTCGAACTTCTGCCTTATCAGACAGAGGATCTATGGATACTACGTCGCCACCTAAAATTCATGTCACTCACTCTACCACTCACTTTACCACTCATTCTACCACATATATTACCATACCACCCTTGTGTGAAGTTCACCTCCAACAATTGGTGACATATGTGGGGACACGATATTAGAGGAAATAAGAGAATAGCAGGTTCGATACAAGCCATCGCGAAAAAAACCTGCTTCACAACACCGATATGCTCTGCACCGAGACCATTTAACCAAGAGACTTCAAACTCGTCCATGGGACCAATAGAAATAACTAACCACTCTTTGCTCTCGACCATCTTGACATTGACGACCAAGGATGGAACCACCGGCCTAACCCCAGTAAACCATGAGAGCAACACTAGCGATACTGTATGTGCCCCTCCGCTCCTTCGGAGTCCGAAATCCCAAAGCTACTTCACATGTTGATCGGACGGATGGAGGCAATGATCAAGGACACTAACGAAAGGATTAACGGGATTGGAACTGAGCATGCGACTTGCAACGAGTGAATCATCCATTTACATATCACATGAACACGACTCCCGAGTTACACATACATCAAATCAGTTCCTAGATTACACAACGCCCGATCAATCGCACACTGCACATCCATGAACGTTTTCCCACATCGACAATCAAGTGAATTTCTCACAACTCAACATCGGCGAAAACCACCGAGACATCGCCATCATGGAGCTGCAGAAAAAGATCCGTGATATGACCTCCAAGGTCCACGGGAGATCAATTCAGCCCCAGAAATTGATCAAGTCCTAGAGGAATCATAAAACACTCTGATCACACCATGAATAATCAACGTCCCGATCCGACACCACGGAAACAAAATTCTTAGTTATGAAGGAAACCCGGACCCGCACACGTAAGTGATGGCATCCAGAATAGCCATGGGACGAGACCATTTCTCACACGAGGAAAAAGATACCGGTTACTGCTAACTCTTCATCGAAAACCTGAGTGGTCTATAATTGAGCTGGTTCTCACGCCTTCGAGCTAGATTTATCAATATATATCATTAACTTTCCACAACATTCCTCAAACACTATTCAATAAATAACGAAGAGGGGGCCAAAGAGCGACCTTGTTCAATGAGATGGAGGAAGAAAAAGCGATCATGGCCAAGAAGCACCTCGCCTCAAGAAAAAGATCAGCATGAGAGTACCGCTAGACGAATACAACGAACCAATACATCATTACGAAAAATAGTATAAAGGAGATTGGGATAACAAGGCGATCATTTTTCATGTTAGCGAAACTCCCCCGCCTTCGCAACAAGGGAACAAATACTTCAAATCGGAGAGTTTAAATCCTTAATTTATACTGCGAATATCACAAAAGAACCGGCCACTCGACTGAAAATTTTTGACACATGTGCGATTTCTTGATTTTACGTTTCAAAAGAGGAGATACCAAGGATCCAAAACCGGGCGAAACAAGAACCGTGGGTCCCAGAAGAAACATGAAGATCCCCTCGTGATCGAACTAGTAATCGACAACTGTGAAGTCACCGGTGTACTGATAGACACCGGAAGCTCCTTCGGCCTCATATTTAATGACACGATGAGAAGAATGAAGCTTGATGACAACACCTACAAACATAAAGTCACAGACCTCACCGGTTTAAACGGTGAAACCACCTTGGCGCTAGACACCATCGAGTTACCAACACTCATCGGAGGAATAGCAATGCTGAAAAATTTCAACGTGATAGACAGATTGTCCATCTACAAAGTAATTCTAGGAACTCTCTGGATACACGAGATGAAGCTGACTCCATCGACTAATCATCATTGTATAAAATTTCAAACCCCAAGTGGGGTCTGTGTTGGGATAGTGTCCTAAAATCACACTCGTACTCACTCCTGATGATAGTTGTGTGTCGAGATCAGACATTCGTATAATACTGGGCGGTTGCAATGTTTTGCTAGAAGCCTCTTGCAATCTGTAAGTTGTAGACTTACTACCAGTATTATATGATCCTATAGGGTCACACACCTAAGAAAACTGGAAGCTACGACATGGGAATGATCATTATGGTAATGATCGTATTAATGTGTATTGGATGCACATTATTATCGACAAAATGGTGTTGTGTCGATCGACACAGCTTGTGTGTCGGTCGACACAGTTCGGGTTTTCGAAAAAGGCTTTTCGAATTAAGACTTAATTAAGTCTGGCCCGTTAAGCATGTTTAGGTCGAATAAAACTCGAGAGTTTCGACCTAAACAAAGGAGCCGTCCACTTTTCTTGACAGAAAGAGTAGAAACACCAGAAACAGTTGATTCCCGTTGATCCGGTACTAGCATCCCGTTTCTAGCTTGTGTGCGTGTGTATCTGGTAGAGGCAAGGCATCTGCGTTGCTCCACTGATCTCGTTCACCATTCTCATTCCGCTGCCAGTTCAAAGGTAAGAACGAGGTTGGTTTAATTCAATATATCAAGCCCTAGATCCTAGGAGATCCAACAGTGGTATCAGAGCATGTTAGGGTTTAGACTATTGAATCTGATGCAATTAATTCGAAACTTGATGTTGTTGAATTGAATGTTGCCTGTTAAAATCGTGTTTTCGTATATTATTCTCGGTTTTGTTCCTGTTGAAAAAACGAAGAATTGTTGAAAACGCACTGTGTCGATCGACACAAAGCGTGTGTCGGTCGACACGCCGCAAAATAACGCGTAAAAATTTTAGGGTTTGTCGCAGAGTGTCGATCGACACAAAGCGTGTGTCGGTCGACACAGAGTGAAAACTCGCGTAAAATTTTAGGGTTTGTCGCAAAGTGTCGATCGACACAAAGCGTGTGTCGGTCGACACAAAGCGAAAATCCATAAATATTTTTTTAGGGTTTCGATCTGAGATCGAGTACCCGTATTCCTGCTGTGTCGATCGATACACTGGGTGTGTCGGTCGACACAGGCAATGCGATCAGATAGATCGGTTCAATTGGATTGAACCGGTTATCTCGCTCGGTTATTTTAATTAACCAATTGGTTCTGGTTTGGTAATGTCGATCGACACAGAGTTGTGTGACGATTGACATGGACCATTAAACCGAACCGGTTCGATTGGATTGAATCGGTTAAGTAAATTCGATCCGGTTTGACCGGTTAACGAAGACCGGTTTAAGTTGGGTTGCATCGACCGATGA
The DNA here is from genome assembly GCA_030180135.1 of Orychophragmus violaceus. Lineage (NCBI taxonomy): Eukaryota > Viridiplantae > Streptophyta > Magnoliopsida > Brassicales > Brassicaceae > Orychophragmus > Orychophragmus violaceus. The sequence goes on along the minus strand of CM058237.1, from coordinate 92,220,570 downwards.
CAATGGTTGGCGTCGATCGACACGACATTTGCAGATATGCTGGTTGGACCACAAATTTGCATATACCAGAACAATTTAATCCTAAAATTTATAGATGAACCTAAAACTAATAAAACTGAATGTTTTAAATAAATTTATAACTTCTTGCATGTATATTGGATATACATCAAGTTAAAATAGTTCTTTTCCTCAACTAAATATCAAGTGATCTTGATGTCTTGCCCGATCTTGTCTACTGTCAAAACTCGTGTCGTTTGTTGGATAGTCTTGGAGTCCTTGGTATCCACTGCAACATGATCAAGGCAAGTGGTCATTGACAGACTTGCAGTGCAACTGTCAGTGATCACAAGACAGAAAAGATTGGTTTTACTTGACTGGGCTGTCAGAAGTTCTGGGTCCAGAGACATCAGAGTGGATTAGGCATAGTTTGTCTTATCCACGACCAAGAGTTGTACTGGGTACAATTAGCAATGATTTGCTTACCTAGATAACTGAAGTTTGAGTAACGGCGAGTCGCCCACTCGAATTTTAGTAATCTGAGGATCTTGGCTCATTGTATTCATCTGAGGAAACATAGTTTTGAATACAATGCGAGTTTGTCTTATTAGATAAGAATTCTCATTTCTTGAGCATTATAACTAAAACTCTACCTCTTTTAATTACAGCAGCTATGTCTGTCTCAAATCACATCAACACTTTCTCACTAAGATCCGTCCTTGAGAAGGACAAGTTAAATGGATCTAATTTCTTGGAATGGTATCGGAACCTGAGAATAGTTCTCAGGCAGGAGAACAAGGAATATGTCCTTGAAAGAGTTCTCCCCGAGAGGCCACGTTCCAATGCCCCGCAGACAGAAAAGAATGCTTGGGATAAGCATTCAGCTGATGTCAAAGATGTTAATTGTCTAATGCTGGTGACTATGAACTCTGACACTACAAAAAATTGGGCATTCATAGCAGGTAACGATAGCACGTTTTTGGTAATTGCTATCGTATATGAGTTTTAATTTTTGTTAAGCTATAATAGCATTTGCATAACGCTAATACATGATTTTATAGGAGCGGGAAGCTAAATCACCTTTTCCGCCAAAGACTTAGTGAAATTTTCATGTTTTCCTTCTTATATTTCACTACCCCTCTTTTATCGAAAAAGCTTAACAAAGTTAAAATCTAACATTTTCCCCCTTTCATCTATCATTTTTTTTCCTTCTCATCCTCTTAGAACCCTAAAAAAAAAATTGTCCTTTCTCTTCCTCTTTTACGGAGACAAAAAACAATTCATCTCGCCGTCTCTCTCTTTTCTCGTCGTCTCTCTCTCTTTCTCTCTGCCCTAAACAAACCTTTACCTTCTTCAACCTCCAGATCGTCAACTCTCTATCCCTAAACGAGCTTGAACGCTTCTACGCCGAGTGTCCTAAACCCAGGATCGCTCCGGCGACGACAATTGATCCTTGAATGTTCCATCTTGGCCAATATCGAGCCTAAGCAGATCAAAGTCTGGTTTCAAAATCGGAGGTATTCAACCCTAAATCCATTCTGAATTAAGGACCACTTGTAGAGTATTTTTGTCTATTTTGGTTGCTTAGTCCGTGATTGGATTCTCTGATACAATATCCTGATTTTTTAGAATGGTTTCTTCTCTGAATCTGTCTACTAGTTGCGAGCATGTGTATCCTTGTTGAATATGCTTATTTTCAGATTTAAAACAGTTCATATGATTAGTTAGATGTTTTGATTTCCTGATTATGCTTCAGATATCACACGAGGAGTTCCTCGAATCAACGAAATCAGAACTTGAGAACCTCCTGGAAGTGGCTAGTGCAAAATTGGTGAAAGTAAGCATCGAAAAACTACTTTTGGCCAGGTCTTTCCTCTGATTTTTACATCTGGATCATTCATCCAGTCTTTGATAGTCGCTGCTACTTGTTTCAAGTAAACTTATAACATTTTGTACATATCAATAGTTGGATCTCGTTGGTCCAGAACCTTGTTGTTAGAAACTCTCTCTTTTTATCACTGTTCTTGGTGGTTGTGTTATTATTTGTTTGACGTGTTGCAATCAGATTATCTGCAACAAAATGGCTTTGGCCGGTCGTATCAGATCTGGGATCTCCTTCTTCAAGAACATCTCCGTCTCAGATTCCATCTCCTCGGTGAGATCTTACCCTCGTGGAGGGTCGCTTATCCTTGCGGTAATCATATTCTTAAAAAATTCCAATCTCAAGTCCATTTTATTTTTGTTCGATCCGATCGGCTGATTGGCCTGATAACTGAGAGGATGGAATTATCGTATTTCCGCGTTTACATTGTTCAGCGTTCGATGTTTTTGAAGTTCCTAATTGTATTAGTCCTGAGGTTTTCCGGAGAATGTTATCAATTAATAAAGTATTTGTATCGCAGTTGAGAGATTATGCAACAGCTTCATCTCAGAAAACTGGCAACGTTAAGGTATACACACTTATGTTTTCTCAGTTTCGTACATGTGAGAATCGTGCTTCGTGCATAAGTGGGTGAATTATGGCAGAGGATGGAGACCAAGGTGGTTTGTGTTGCAGGATGGTGTGCTTTCGTATTATAAAATCCATGGACCTGATAAGATCTTTGTTAGTCTTGAAACTGAAAAGGGATCAAAAGTGATTGGAGAAGAGTCCGCTCGTATGATCTCTAGGCACCATAGGCGCGGCGGAAGCAGCGGCATTTGCCAACTCCGTCGCAAGCCATTCGGAGAAGTCCACCTCAAGGTTGGATACACGACTAGCAAATAAATTGTAATTCAAGGTTTGAACTGTTATTGAGTAGTGGCGTGATCACCCTGAAAGCCAGCTAGTTTTAGTAGATTACGAATGACGTACCAGTTTTTCTAGTTATATTATTAACTTGGGAGTAGTATATAGTGGAATCACTTTGCCAAACACCGATGTCTTCTCTGTGATTGAAGTTGAATTGTAGTTTCATATCTACTATGTGCAGGTTTCTTCAGTGCGGGAGAGCATATCAGATGATAAGAGGTTTTCCATTTTCACTGGTACCAAGAGGCTCCACTTGCAAGCAGAGACGCGAGAGGACCGAACAACTTGGGTTGACGCACTGCAAGCTGTAAAAGATATGTTTCCAAGGATGTCTAACAGTGAATTGATGGCTCCTACCAACAATTTGGCCATGTCAACGGAGAAGCTTAGGCAACGGTTGATCAGTGAAGTACACACACGAGCAAGACTGGTCCATCTCAAGAAGCTGTCAAGCTATGAGATTTTTAAAGCAAAAGAAAATGTAAGATTGTGTGTTTATCTACATGTGTTCTACTTAGTTTTGAATTTGTAATGTTGTTTGTGTAAGACTTGATGGAAATGTTGTAGACATTTTTGTTAATTGTAAGTACATTTTGGTTCATTAATAAAATCATATTATGAAATATAATTTGAATATTTGAAGATATATGAAATACTATTAAATTTAAAAATACAATTAATTAATAATGCATAAAAATATATGATTCAAAACAATTGAATAATAGCACGAATTCGGTGTTATGATAAAATATATTACAGTGTTGATATAATGCTATAATAAGATATATTATAGCACATCTTAAATACGGCGCTATCATACGTGCCACATACCATAGCGCACGAAAAATGCTATCATATCGCACCATCCTATTATAGCTGCAGATATCATAGCATTTGTGAAAACGCTATGTATGACATATGATAGCATAATTTTCGCGCTGACAATGTACATATTTGTTGTAGTGTGAGCTGCAGAAGCAATATGAGAACGTGATGTCACCCATTGAGATGATTAACAGCCTGAAAGCTTTGTTTCAGGAGCAAGCTCGCACAGAGAGATACCAGACGGTTAAGTCTCTCATGGATTGCAAGCTGGCTAAGGACAGTCCAGTAAGTCCTCATGTCCTTAAAATGATGGGTTACATTGATAACCTGGGGAAACTGGACTGTGCCATTAGCCATGAGCTAGCCACTGACATGATTCTGCAGTCTTTGCCTTCGTGTTTTGATCAGTTCATCATGAACTACAACATGCAAAACATGACTAAGACATTGACTGAGTTGCACGGCATGCTGAAGACAGCATAGCCGAATCTCAAGAAGGCAACTCCCAGTGTACTGATGGTACAAGGGGGTAAAAGGTTTAAGAAACCTAAGAAGGGTAAGGGAAAGGCCAAGGTTGTCCAGACTGAAAGTCAGGACAAGCCCAAGCCGAAGCCCAAATCCGGGCCTTCTCCTGAGGATAAGTGCAACTACTGCAAGCAGTTGGGGCATTGGAAGAAAGACTGCAAGAAGTTCATGGAAGATTACAAGAAGCTAAAGAAGACGTATGATGCGTCTGACTCAGGTATTTATGTTATCGAACTTAATGTTATGTCTTCTAGTTCTACTTCGTGGGTATTGGATACCGGCTGCGGTGCTCATATTTGTACTGATGTGCAGGCACTAAGAAACAGTAGGACGCTGAAGAAAGGACAAGTGGAGCTACGGGTCGGGAATGGAGCTAAGGTTGCTGCACTGGCCGTAGGTACCTACGAGTTGTCCTTACCTTCGGGCATGGTTTTAATTTTAAATAATTTCTACTTTGTACCTGCGATAAGCAGAAATATAATTTCAGTTTCCCTTTTGGATTTGGAAGGTTTTGATTTTGCTGTTAAGAATAAAGTTTGTTCTTTTAATCGTGATGGTACATATTATGGTAGCGCCCCATTAGACAATGGGTTATATGTTTTAAACCAAGAAATGCCTGTCTATAACATAAATACAAAGCGGTTTAAGTCCAATGACGAAAACCCGACTTTCCTATGGCATTGTCGTTTGGGCCATATCAATGAGAAACGCATCCAAAGGCTCCATGGAAATGGGCTTCTGGGCTCATTTGATTTTGAATCATGTGAGAAATGCGAATCTTGTTTGATGGGCAAGATGGCTAGAGCCCCTTTCAACAAACCAAATGAAAGGGCCAGTGATTTATTGGGCCTCGTTCATACTGATGTATGTGGGCCGATGAGTACTGTTGCCAGAGGAAATTACAAGTACTTCATTACCTTCACTGATGATTTCAGTAGGTATGGCTATGTCTATTTGATGAGACACAAGTCAGAATCCTTTGATAGATTCAAGGAATTCAAGAATGAGATACAGAACCAACTTGGCAAAGTATCAAAGTTCTGCGATCGGATCGCGGAGGAGAATACTTGAGTCAAGAGTTCAGTGACTATCTGAGCGAGTGTGGAATTATTTCACAACTCACTCCTCCTGGAACACCCCAATGGAATGGAGTGTCAGAGAGGAGGAATCGAACCTTATTGGATATGGTTCGGTTTATGATGAGTCATTCAAATCTTCCATTATCCTTTTGGGGATACGCTCTAGAAACGTTTGCGTTTACACTAAATAGGGTACCATCTAAATCAGTGGAAAAGACACCACATGAACTGTGGACTGGGAATATTCCTAGTCTGTCTTTCCTGAGGATTTGGGGTTGTGAGGCTTATGTCAAACGTTTAATCTCTGACAAGCTTGCACCCAAATCAGATAAATGCTACTTCGTTGGTTATCCTAGGGAAACCAAGGCATACTACTTTTACAACCAATCTGAGAACAAAGTATTTGTTGCTCGGGACTGTTCTTTTCTTGAGAGGGAGTTTCTAGTGTAGGGGTAACACGAGAAGTAACTTGAAGATCGATGGATTTCAAGATGAAGACTCGTTGCTTAGTTCTCAAGCTATCCGAGCTGGAAGAGAAAGAGAATCGAAGACTTTAAGAGGAGAGGAACTCTCGTTTATTCATAAAACAACTGAGTACAAAAGTAGGGTTCGACTTTCCTTATAAACACTTAGGATAAGCTTCGAATAATCCCATAAAACTAGCTAGAGATAAACACCAATATTCTCTAGTCTATATCCTAAAATAATAAATGGAAATATTAAAGAAGATAACACCAAATCGAAAATAAATCATAAACGAACAAGGAGTTGGATAACCGCTACATCAGGTCACCCGGGGTGAAGAGAAATTCGACCCCGAATTTCCATCATCATCAGCTTCCACAAATGGAGTCAAATGCTTGACGTTAAAGACGTCGGCAGTGTTCATTGTCGTAGGAAGACGGAGCCGATAAGCATTCTGATTAATCTTTTCCACGATGTGCAAGGGACCAATGCGACGGGCCTTGAGTTTGTTGTACGTTCCTGGAGCAAAGCGATCTTTAATTAAGACAGCCCATACCTTATCACCCGCGTTGAAGGTCACATCGCAACGATGAATATCCGCAGCATGTTTATATTTTGCCGTAGCTTGCTCTAAGTTAGCATGCACCTGAGCATGCAGCTCGACGAATTCATCAACAAAATCACTCGCTCTCCCATGAAAACGTGTTCTGTCCGGTGCAATGCTTAAGTCCAAAGGTCCACGCGGTGATGAACCATACACGATATGGAAATGACTGAACCCAGTGCTTCGATTGAGAGCATGGTTGTGTGCAAACTCGGCTTGGCATAGAACTGCATCCCATGTTTTAATATTGTCACCCACCAAACATTGTAAGAGATCGCCCAATGCTCGGTTGGTCACTTCCGTCTGACCATCGGATTGCGGGTGGTAAGCGGAACTCTTATTCAGATTGGTGCGAAGTAAACGCCACAATGACCGCCAGAAATTGCTGAGGAATCGCGAGTCCCTGTCGGACACAATAGAGATCGGGAGGCCATGTAATCGATAAATTTCTCTGAAAAACAATGACACTACTTGGGAAGCATCCGTTGTTTTCTTGCATGGCACAAAATGGGCCATTTTAGAGAATCTATCGACAATCACAAAGATAGAGTCAAAGCCACGTTGCGTGCGAGGTAAGCCCAGAACGAAGTCCATACTTATATTCGTCCAAGGCTGTGTCGGGATAGGCAAGGGTAAGTACAAGCCGGCGTTGGAGGAATGACCTTTAGAAGCCATACACACGGTACATATTTGAATGAATCGCTCAACGTCCCTTCGTAGGGTCGGCCAAAAGTAAGAACTGGCAACGAGGTGTAAGGTACGGTCACGACCGACGTGTCCTTCAGAGTGAAGTTCTTTGATGATTTGTAAGCGTAAACTACACTCTGGAATACATAGCCGAAGTCCTCGAAAGAGGAATCCATCCAAGATGAAGAAGTCATCACATGATCCGAGCTCAGCAGCTTTGAACACTTTACCAAAGTATCGATCTGCAGGGTAAAGATCCGGTAAGGATGAGAAGCCCGTAACCGATACGTGAAGTGTAGCCAACAAGGAATGACGACGACTCAATGCGTCGGCGACTTTGTTCAACGTTCCCGCCGTGTGTTTGATAACAAAGGTGAATTGCTGCAAATAAGCAAACCAAGACGCGTGACGGGAAGATACCTTTTCCTGAGAACCCATGTGTTTTAAAGCATCATGGTCAGTGTAGAGTACGAACTCCTGGTGGAATAGGTAATGACGCCAATGTTTGACAGCTTGGACAACTGCGTATAACTCGACGTCATAAGTACTGTAGCGGCCCCGAGAACCTGCGATCTTCTCGATGAAGAAAGCAATGGGGCGCCCCTGCTGGCTCAAGACAGCTCCAATACCCGACTTTGAAGCATCCGAGTGTAACTCGAACGGTTTTGAGAAGTCCGGAAGCGCCAAAACTGGTGCGGTCGTCAGTTTGAGCTTAATACGTTCGAAAGCTTGGTTAGCGGCTTCAGTCCAAGCAAAGGTCGGCGCTTTGATGCAGTCCGTGATAGGAGCCATTATGCTGCTGAAGTGTGGAACGAAGCGTCTGTAGAATGAGGCTAGTCCATGGAAACTACGGACCTCGAAAACAGAAGTGGGAGCAGACCAAGATCGAATCGCCTCGACCTTAGCTGGATCAACAGATAAACCTCGTTGTGAAACAATATAACCCAAAAACAGAACGTATGTGACCTCGAATGAACATTTCTGTAATGCGGCGAAGAGCTGTTCACGCCTCAAGACGAGTAAAACCGCACGCAGGTGAGCCAGGTGATCAGTTAACGAAGAACTAAAGATCAGTATATCATCGAAGTAAACTACGACACATTTGCCAATGAACGGGCGAAGTGCTTGGTTCATAATGCGCATAAAAGTTCTTGGTGCGTTAGACAACCTAAATGGCATAACCATCCATACAAATAAGCCCTCGCGCGTTTTGAATGCAGTCTTCCACTCATCCCCCGGACGAATCCAAATTTGATGATAGCCACTTTTGAGATCCAGTTTGGAGAATATGGTCGCGTGACCAATTTGATCCAGTAAGTCATCTAAGCGGGGTATCGGAAACCTGTAAAGGATGGTGATTTTATTGATAGCTCGACTGTCGACGCACATATGCCACGAGCCATCTTTCTTGGGGATCAATAAAGCAGGTATTGCACATGGGCTCAAACTCTCGCGCACATGTCCTTTTGCTAACAGTTCTTCCACCTGACGCCGAAGCTCGTCATGCTCGGTAGGGCTCATTCGATAATGAGGGCGGTTAGGGAGAGTTGCGTGAGGCACCAGATCAATATGGTGTTGTATGTCCCATAAAGGGGGCATGACATTTGGTAGTGTAGTCGGAAAGACGTCCATGAATTCTTGTAGTAGCTCCGTGAACTCCGGAGGAGCCGAGAAAGAAGCATTGGTGTCCAGAGTAGTGACCACAAGTGCATAAACAGTGTCTGCCAATCGAACCTCGAGAGAGAACTTAGCCGCGTTGAGAAACAGGGCTGGCTTCGAGACCGGGTCCGATGGAGGCGACGGTACTATGTCTGTAGAAGTAACCGTAGATGGCGAGACTTCCTTAGACGGAAGAAGCGTGATACGCTTGTTGTCAAATGTGAAAGCGTATGTGTTGGCGAACCCGTCATGTATCGTACGACGATCGAACTGCCACGGTCGTCCTAACAACAAGTGACATGCATCCATGGGGATAACATCGCACAACACCGAGTCTTTGTAGGTTGGTCCGACTGAGAAAGGCACCTCACAACGCTTAGAAATACGAACGTTAGTTTGAGTGTTGAGCCATACCAACCGATAAGGAATCGGATGAGACTCCGTAGTCAGTGCCAGTTTCTGAACAGCTTCTTCGGAGATGACATTGGTGCAGCTACCGGAATCCACCATGAACCGACATACTTTGCCCCTGATAGTGCAGGATGAGCGAAAGATGTTGGTCCGAAGCCACGATTCCTCGATACCATGCGGAATGAGGCAACTGCGGCGAACGACTAATAGTGTGCCCGTATCTCCAGCGATCTGTTCATCCTCGGGAATCGCATCATCATCATCATAATCATCATACCGCGGTTCGTCCTCTCCAAACATTAAGCGCTTATTTCCTTTCGGACAGTCAGCTTGGCGATGACCTTGCTCACCGCAATTGAAGCACTTGAATGTTGCCATTCGCGGGTTGCGACCAGCTGGTCCATCGACCGTAGTCTGTCCTTGTCGCGGCTGAGCATCCGGCGTGGATAAGGTGTCCGTTGTAGTGGCCGTGTCTCCGGTGGGGAGACGTGTGCGAGAAGACCACCCTGATAGTTGTCGTCTGGAATTCAGCTCGATCAATAAAACTCGTTGATGAGCTTCGGACACCGAGTTGGGATTAAACTGCAGCCACATGTTTTGGATTTGTTGTCGAAGACCCCCAATAAAACGCGAGACCAGTTGATCCTCCGTTTCTGAAGACTCAGCACGCGCCATTAACGCAAAGAAATCCGAGGCATAGTCATCAACAGACGAGATCCTTGGCGTAAGTTCTGGAAACGATTATAAATAGTACGAGCATAATTGTAAGGGAGAAAAGACTTGCGCATCTCACGTTTGAGCTTTTCCCACGATGAAATTCGCTCCTTGCCAGCTTGAAGGCGAGTCGTTTTAAGTTGTTGCCACCATGCTGAGGCTCGTCCTTTGAAATGAGTTGCCACAAGGGGAACCCGCATCGCATCCGGAACTTGTTTGAATTCCAGGACCTCTTCGACGTTACAAAGCCAATCGAGAAATTCTTCTGGCTGTAAGCCACCCGTAAATTCTGGTAAGTCGAGTTTGAACCCGGACTCCCAACGCCGGTGATCAGGTCGCGGTTCAGCAACCCCTGCTTCGGGTCGTACTTGTTCTTGGCGTGGTGCGAAAGGGTTAACCTCCGCATCGTTCTCTGCAGCCACATCATCATCCAAAGGCTCAAAGAGAGGATTGCGGCGAGGGTTAGGCACACCAGGATAACGCATCTCACGGCCATCCATAGCATCTCGAACCGCAGCATCCACTGTGTTGCGTAATTCATAGCGCATCTCCTGTTGAAAAGTCGCCAATGCACCTTGGCCATTGGTTTCTTCATGCTCGGCCAGGGTTTGTTGAAGGGATTTTTTAGGAGGCATGGTTAAGGATCGTCGGCAAAATCTGATACCAACTAGTGTAGGGGTAACACGAGAAGTAACTTGAAGATCGATGGATTTCAAGATGAAGACTCGTTGCTTAGTTCTCAAGCTATCCGAGCTGGAAGAGAAAGAGAATTGAAGACTTTAAGAGGAGAGGAACTCTCGTTTATTCATAAAACAACTAAGTACAAAAGTAGGGTTCAGCTTTCCTTATAAACACTTAGGATAAGCTTCGAATAATCCCATAAAACTAGCTAGAGATAAACACCAATATTCTCTAGTCTATATCCTAAAATAATAAATGGAAATATTAAAGAAGATAACACCAAATCGAAAATAAATCATAAACGAACAAGGAGTTGGATAACCGCAACATCAGTTTCTCTCTAAGAAAAACAGTGGGAGTAAAGTACATCTTGAAGAAATTCAAGATGCACAGGAGGCTGCTTAACCTGCTGAGGAAGAGCAGCAGCTGGATCCACAGAGTTCTGTGGAACCGGCGCCTGTGGAGCCTGAAGTTCGCAGATCCGGAAGGATCCATCACGAACCCGAGAGATACTATGGATTTCTCGTGACCAATTCAAATGATCTGATGATCATTGATAGTGACGAACCAGCGACCTTCGCGGAAGCAATGATGGGCCCGGACTCCGAAAAGTGGCTTGGAGCCTCTAAATCCGAAATGGGATCCATGTCAGAAAACCAAGTATGGTCCTTGGTCGATTTACCTAATGGTGCAAAAGCCATTGAGTGTAAATGGATCTTCAAGGAGAAGATTGACGTGGATGGCAATGTACAGATTTACAAAGCAAGGTTGGTGGCTAAAGGTTTCAAGCAAATTCATGGTATTGACTATGATGAAACCTATTCCCCAGTCGCTATGCTTAAATCCATTTGGATTCTTCTAGCGATTGCTGCTCATTATGACTATGAGATTTGGCAAATGGATGTCAAAACCGCATTCCTGAATGGTATTCTGGAAGAGGATGTGTATATGACACAGCCTGAAGGTTTTGTCGATCCTAAGAATGCTAGGAAGGTATGCAAGCTTCATAAATCCATTTATGGATTGAAGCAAGCATCACGGAGTTAAAATCTTCGTTTTGATGAAGTAGTAAAACAATTTGGTTTCATCAAGAACGAAGAGGAACCATGTGTTTACAAGAAGACTAGTGGGAGCAAAATTATGTTTCTTGTACTATATGTCGATGACATACTCCTCCTTGGTAATGACGTTCCGTTGCTTCAGTCTGTTAAGACTTGGCTCCTTGGTAATGACATGTTTTTCCATGAAAGACATGGGAGAAGCCGCGTATATTCTTGGAATCAGAATCTACAGAGATAGAGTGAACAGGCTGATTGGATTGTGCCAGGACACTTATATTGATAAGGTACTGCACAGATTCAGGATGCATGATTCCAAGAAGGGCTTCATACCGATGTCTCATGGCACTAGTCTCAGCAAGAAGCAGTGTCCGGCGACACATGCTGAGCGAGAACGCATGAATAGGATTCCTTATGCTTCTGCAATAGGATCTATTATGTATGCCATGCTCTGCACTCGTCCAGATGTAGCTTACGCGTTAAGCATGACGAGTAGATACCAATCTGATCCAGGTGAAGTTCACTGGACAGCTGTCAAGAATATTCTCAAGTATTTGAGACATACTAAGGATAAATTCCTGGTGTATGGAGGAAGTGAAGAACTTGTGGTGAATGGATTCACCGATGAGAGTTTTCAGACGGACAGAGACGATTTCCGATCAAAGTCTTGATATGTCTTCTGTCTAAATGGCGGTGCAGTGAGCTGGAAGAGCTCTAAGCAGAATACCGTAGCTGATTCCACGACGGAAGCTGAATATGTTGCTGCTTCAGAAGCGGCAAAGGAAGTTGTTTGGATCAAGAAGTTCATGACTGAACTTGGTGTGGTTCCTAGTATCTTGGAGCCAGTGGCTTTGTTTTGTGACAACAATGGAGCCATTGCTCAGGCGAAAGAACCCAGGTCACACCAGAAGTCCAAACACGTTGAGAGGAGATATCACCTGATTCGTGATATCGTCAATAGAGGTGATGTGAAGATCAGCCGAGTTCCGACAGACGAGAATGTCACTGATCCTCTGACTAAGCCACTCCCAAGGCCTAAGCATGAGAGTCATACGACTGCTGTAGGCATTAGAGATCTTAAGATGTAATCTTAATTCTAGTGGGAGTTTTTTGTTTTATTTTAGTTATAATAAGACGCTCTTGTAAACATTCTTTTGGAAATGTTTAATGAAATTTGATTTCAGCCTTATTTATTGTGATCTAAATAATGGTCCCAAAATAAGTTTATGACATATTATAGGTCATCAAGTTGAGGACTTGATCATGAAACCCTGTAAGTTAAATATGACATAAATTATGTTTTATCCCTAGTCGTTGTCAAAGTGGGACACTGACAACCGTGATAGACTAGATTGTGAGGTGACTGTTGGCTAAGTTTCATGGAGCCAATGATATGATTATCGCAGTCAGTCACATAGATATATGTTGGTGAACATATGATCGGACATGATCCGCTAATGAGAAGTCTACAAGATAGTTATATTTGTGTCATAAGAGGTTCTCATTACGACTATAGAGTATAGTCCTTAGACCTGAGTTCATCATGCTTTCTTGCATATGAATTGGTACACTTTGACTTTGTCAAACGTCGACCCGTAACTGGCGACTATAACGGCACTGTTCAAGTATATCATGAAGTGTGCGTTGAAACAGGGATGGAACAAGATGGGATTTGTCCCTCCTGTATAACGAGAGATAAATATCTGAGGGCCTATCGAAGATTGAATACTGAGAGAATGTGTGGCCGCACTCAAACGAACTGGCGACTATAAACGCGATGTTGGCTTAATAAGGATGACACCAATCTTGCCTTATGCCAAATCGAGATATAGAGACAAAAGGATTATAGGAATTGATGATTCCAGTACAAGTGGGAGATTGTTGGGATAGTGTCCTGAAATCACACTCGTACTCACTCCTGATGATAGTTGTGTGTCGAGATCAAACATTCATATAATACTGGGCGGTTGCAATGTTTTGCTAGAAGCCTCTTGCAATCTGTAAGTTGTAGACTTACTACCAGTATTATATGATCCTATAGGGTCACACACCTAAGCAAACTGGAAGCTACGACATGGGAATGATCATTATGGTAATGATCGTATTAATGTGTATTGGATGCATATTATTATCGACAAAATGGTGTTGTGTCAATCGACACATCTTGTGTGTCGGTCGACACAGTTCGGGTTTTCGAAAAAGGCTTTTCGAATTAAGACTTAATTAAGTCTGGCCGGTTAAGCATGTTTAGGTCGAATAAAACTCGAGAGTTTCGACCTAAACAAAGGAGCCGTCCACTTTTCTTGACAGAAAGAGTAGAAACACCAGAAACAGTTGATTCACGTTGATCCGGTACTAGCATCCCGTTTCCAGCTTGTGTGCGTGTGTATCTGGTAGAGGCAAGGCATCCGCGTTGCTCCACTGATCTCGTTCACCATTCTCATTCTGATGCCAGTTCAAAGGTAAGAACGAGGTTGGTTTAATTCAATATATCAAATCCTAGATCCTAGGAGATCCAACAGTCTGCACAATCAGGGGTAGTCAAGCAGCACCAAGAAAGTATTTCAATATCGAACAAGAGCTGAGGGCAGAACTACAACATAAAGGCAAGAGTCACCGAGAAAGCCTAGAGAGGTCGCCAAAACCGACAAAATTTGCCTAGAAAGAGGATACAACCAAACCCAAACCAGCACAATCAAATACGAGTCAGAACACACCCTTTCGATTGCCGAGGAACTTTAAAATGGGATAGTGTTCAGAAAAAGAAAGATCGGCAAGGCATAGCAACCAAACCTACGCTGCTCGATGGTCAGGTCGTTAATAAATTCAAGAACGAAAAGGAAGAACAGTGTCGAATCTTTGTCGACATAGCCAAAAAAACGAAGATCAGAAAAGAAAAATTTAATGGATATCTTGTTCGAAAACGCGGCCTCCGCGGCCGCCTAGTCGCCTATTAAACACTTGGCGGACGGGAGCCGCGGCGATTCAAACCAAATCGGACATAAAAATCATGAAGCTCTAAAACTTTCATTTTTCTGTGATTTAAAGTTGAAATCGGATATTGGATAATAGATCTATGATATTTGGGTAAAAATCACTAAAAATGAAGCAGAATAGTTGAAATGGGTAGCTGTGGATATTAGGTTTGCATGTCATTTTTCTGAGGAAGAAGACGAGGGTAGAATGGTCATTTTACGTTCATTAAAGCCAAAATGGAGAAAAATACAAAACTGCATAAACCGAGCATCAAACCAGGGACAAGCTGATGTTTAAGGGAAGGGTCGACCACTAGGCTATCATTATTTTATGGTAGTAACTTGCATATTTAATATTTATACATATTCTGATAAAAAAATACTGAAAAACTAGGCCTCGATTAATCCCTGCATAATTTCCGATTTTTTCGTTAGGCGCTAGGCCCAACCCAACCGTCCGACTAGCGCCTAGCGATTTTTCGAACGTTTCTTGGGACCATGCATCAATCATGTCCTAGAAGCCACCCTCAATAATGACCTAATAAGCAAAGGATCAGAGACAAGGCCCATTAAAAGACCTTTTACTCAATGGATCTGCTATATGGAGTAGTTAGGATGGTAGATGGTCGTTCGAGGGGTCCGAAGGCAGGAATGGGGTCATCATTACCTACCACCGACCTATGTTCTCTAGGCTTATAGAATATATGACACGATGTCCGCCGTAAGCTATAAGGAGCTGGTAAGTAGTGGACATCCTCCAGCCGAGCTACAAAATCTCTGATATCAAGTATAAGAAATACTATAAATACAAGGGGTTCAACATTATAAAAATACATTCAGTTCTAGAGAGCGAAATTTACCTAGAGAGATATTCACATAAAGTCTTCGAGCTATACTTTAGATGTTCTTTTGGCGTCTGTCGACATTTCTTTTAGTCTCTATTGTAATGTTATTTCTTTCTCTCATGAATCTATCAAGCTTGTAACTCTTTTCCCTCAAACTAATACATACACATTCTTCTGACCTATCATTTCTGAATCAGACGGAGGATCTCCAGATATTCAGTCACCACCTAAAATTCACATCACATTTGTTCATGTTCACTCGCTCCACCACTTGCACTTAAATTAATGACATAATATTTCATGCACTTATTTTCTTCCATATATTTGTATTTAAGAGTTGGTTCATAAACTTTTTTATATTTTTCAATTAGTTCATTAGTTTATGATTAAAATTAGTTAGTTTGTTTATTTCTCCACTATATTTGTGTGTTTAGTTTATTTTGGTTGGTGTTTAAAACTATATATATATAAGATATATGTTAAATCATATAATTTTTAATGTATTTTAAAATATCCATAATCTATTAATTTATGTAATAAACTGACATTTATACATTTAAATATGGTTTATTTTAATATTAAATATTATTTAATTATTTTGTGCTCCCGGTCAAAAATGTTTCTGGATCCGCCACTGGCGCCATGGCGCTAACCTAAAGACTCCTCGCCATGGAGTATCACCAGCTTTTTAAAACACAGTATGTATGTATAAACATTGTTAGCTTCTTACTAAAAGTATTTTATTGTTTATATTTATCCAAATTCAAAATTTGCAATAAATTTATAATATAAAATTGTATTATCTACCGCAATCATATTTTCAATATTTTAAAGACATACTTTAAAATATTTTTATATTTATGATTTTACCTTTTTATTTTTATTTGAAATTATGCATATATTCAAAATAAAATTAAAATTAATTTTAAAACTAACATAATAAGTAAGAAAGTTGTTAATAATAACTAAAATTAGTATAACGGAAAATTATTTTTTAAGAACAAGAAGTAATCAACCAATTTGAAAGTTAATAATAACTAAATCACTTCATGTTTAATATTAAGAATTATGTGGAATTCTGGTTTTCTATTAACATTTTATTAATTATTAAAAGGTTAAAATACATATAAAATATAAAATATGGATATCAAACAAAATACCGAAGTTTAAGCCCAAAAATGAAAAACAAAATGAGAAAGGAAAGTTGAAACAGAAAAAAATTCTTAAGAAAACCAAAAGAACCCTAATAGAATCTTAAAAAGCTTATGATCAGCCCAACAACTCGAACCGCTTCCACCATCGATCTGAAAGAGTATTTTGATACCGAAAACGGGATGAGTGGTAAGAAGATAACCAAGAAAGACCTTACTCAAACCTAAATAATCCAAATGTTGGAAAAAAACCTAAATAAAAAAACCTAAATAATAATCGCTTCAACTTAGGCTCCGAATGGTAACAGCGGATCAGGCGGTGCGGGATAAGCGGATCAGATAGTGCGGAACGGTTCAAATGCGGTTTGTACGGAAAAACGTACTATGCGGAACACATGCGGTTACTGCGGAATAAGCGGTACGTAAAAATGTTTGAATGGTGAAAACAAGCTGTCAGCGGTACAAAATAAATGTTTGAATGGTAAAAATAACAAAAAGTGGTGCAGATATATATTAAAGTAAATATTTGAATAATGTTTTTTTTAAAAATTATTAGAAACTTAAATTGATCTTATCATAATTAGGTTTGAATTTGAGTTATTTTGGTTATTTTAGATACTGCCGAAATAAATTAAATTTTTCAGTTTTTAGAAATAATTTTGATTAATTTTGGTTTATTTTGTGTAAATTCGGTTAAATTTTGGATAAATTTGATTACTTCGGATCGGTTCCGTTTGATTCAGTTATTTTCTACATTTCGGTATAATTCAATATATTCGGTTACAAGTTGTATACGTTACAAAATAAAAGTTTGATTTAAAGCACAAATAACGAAACGGTTTGGTTAATTGAATTGAATTGATAACTAAGATTATTTTTAATATACCATAATAACCGAACTAGATAACCAAATGAAATAATAATTAAAAAAATTGGTTCAGTTCAGTTAAACTATATGATAGTTTCAATATATCTATTTTTTTAAGAATAAAAATAACAAATATAAATGACTCATGTTAAGCAAAAGAAACAAAAAAAGATGAACCACTACGTTAGTGGTGCTTTGGGTTAGTGGTGCGGTTTCATGTGGGTTCAATGTAAAATGGAACGCACTTCCTCCTTTTTTCCTCATTTTTTAATTTATTTTTAAAATTAAAATCACATAACATTAAAATGCTGAATGGTGTAATATTTGTATCCCGCTATGTGTGTTTGCTGAAACACACCACACATTCACTGCCTTAATCGAAATAAGAGCCGGCGAGGAATATAAGCTCCTTTTGATGTTGAATTATGTTAGTAATATAGATTGGTTTATTTTATCTTTTATTAATTCATCCAAACTCGTGTCTGAAAAAATCAACCCTTTTAATCTGCTAAGGAAAGGTAAGTATGAACAAATGTTTAAAGAATGATTAACAAAGATGTCAAGATGGCCTTTTTAAGGATTTATTTTTGCTTCACTCTTTTTTTGTTTGACAATATGTAGAAAATTACACACTAAAAAACAAAACAAAAAGTAAACAATTTGTAGCCAGCCTATCATATTCCCTTAAACTGTCCCAAAAAACCTGTCAAGCTCGTCCATTTCTCAAATGCACTAGCTGATGACACAAAGGCGAGGTTAGATGACTCTATATCGTTCTTGTTCACAGCGTTAAACAAATCAAGAAGATCTTTATTATGTTTTTAAAACGGATAATTTGATTCTTGTGAATGGAGAGAAGTTACGAAGAAGCATAAGAACGAACCTGATGTAACCAGAGAAGCTAAAGATGAATTAAATGTTTCCACCTCTGTATTCTCTTCTGGGCTTGAACTCAACTGTCATTAGAACACAAAGAAGAAGCTTCAGCAAACATCAACAAAACCATTAAACAAAATTTACCGAGAGAGAGAGAGAGAGATAGAGAGAGATAGAGAGAGATAGAGAGAGAGAGAGAGAGAGAGAGAGAGAGAGAGAGAGAGAGAGAGAGAGAGAGAGAGAGAGAGAGAGAGAGAGAGAGAGAGAGAGAGAGAGAGAGAGACCACCGATGTTGTAACCACTTTTATATACACTTTTAGGCTTGGGTTTTTAAACCGAATCGAGCTAATCGGACTGAACAAAAAAAAATCGGTTTGGTTCCCTTAGTTTGGTTCGGTTACAATGGCAAGTTTGAAAATAAACTTTGCTTATCGGTTCGAGTTAACGAACCGGTCGGGTAACCAGATTTTTCTATAAACAGATTTTAATCAAAATAAACTGATTTTAGCCTAAATATATTGAAATATTTGAACCGAATCAAATTATCCAAATTAACCAAAAAAACGGCTAATTTCGATTTAGAATTTGATATCCAAAACTAACCGATTATCGAACCAAACCGAATTTTTATTCGGTTAAATTTGGAATTTTTTTTTGAAAACCCAAACTAATCGAAAAACCGAGATATCGAAATCGAACTGACTTAAAGAATAGAACTCGTATGCTACATTTAATCAATCGATTTGAACTTTTTGAGTTAAAAAGAGCGAGAAAAAGAGCTTTGTGAAAGCCATATTAATGGTTTTGACCCATTCGGTATCACTGCCATTCCCCATAACCAAACCTCCAGATACCAGATCGTCGTTCTCAATAGCGTGTCCTACTATTCTTAACTTGAAAACCAGATCCTGCAAATATCCTGCAAACATACAAAATACAGATTCCGTCGTCTTTATCAGGTAATTGTTTTCCTCTCACGGTCTTTGCTTCGCGTTCGTTTTTTTTTCTTGTTGTTGCGCTTTTGTTGTCTCGTCTCTGGATTCGTTATTATGCAGGTAGATTCTAGTGAGCAATCTTCTACTAGTAGTGACGATTCTGGTTTTTCCGAATCGTCAGGATATAGTCCTGTTTAATCTAGGTCGATTGAGGTTGACGAAGAGTTTTGATGTCTCGGGCTGGGCGTAAACCTCGTCGATTTCGCGGTGGTCTTCTCACGACAGATTCTCCTGAGGGTCGAACTCATGCTGATGTAGGGGAGCAGAACCCTAGTGGTAGCGATGGGCCCAGTCGTCGAAAAGGCGGTGTCAGAGTTACTGTCTCGGGAGGTCGTCTGGGAGTTAGTATGGCTGTTCCTGATCATTATTTTCAAGTAACTTCCTCGAAGGGAGTGAGAGCGAGATCGAAGGAGGCAACGGAAGTGAAGACTGTTATCCTTAGGGCGATCTGCTCGTCGATCTGTGAACAACATGTCCTTTATGATATCTCTCGGCGGTGTTTCCGTGTTTCCGGTCTCGAGCTTCAATTGCCAGCTTTGTGCGAGCGACCCTGGGATGCTCCTCCTGTTTGGGTTTGTCTGTAGAGTGTTGGTTCACTGAATGTCACTTGCTTTTTCCCCTTCCTAGATTTTTATTGAGTATTGCGAGGCTAGGGAGGTGGCCCTTTCTCAGCATTGTCCATCCGTTGTTCGCAACGTGTTAGGTATTTTAATCATGGCGGCTAATAGTGGGGTCGAGATGTCTACTCGTCTTTTTGAGGAGCTGACCTCAATTTTGGTTAACCAAGGGACGTCCATGACCTTTTATGTACGATTTAGGCTTGGTCGTCGTTTAAAGGTTGTGTTTGATCCCCCGGATAAGACTTCCGACTGGCAGGACAACTATTTCTTTGCACATGTTAACAGTGCGCTGACGTTTGATTTGAGCAGGGTTCTCAGATCGGCCTAGAGCTATAACCGTGGTAGCTTTCTTTGTTTTTCGCTCGTTTGTTGGTGTCGTTTGCTTCATGGCTTTTTCCTTGTCGTTGTTTTGTAGTTCGTTCTACTTCGGGTCGTTGGACCGCAGGATTTTCTGGCGACTTGGACAAGTTATGGGCACATAGTGGTGCAGATTAGCCTCCATCGAAGGGTGAAGAGGCCAAGAGCATGTTTGATCAGAGTGTACGGAGTTGTTTACGAAAGGTTGATTCGGGTATGTGCCCTCTTCTCCCCCCCCCCCTTTTCTTCTTTTTTTTTTTTTGATAGATAGGGAGGTCTTTGCTACTGATATTCTCATTATGTATCTTCAGCGTTTCTGGAGTTGGATCCTTCTGTTGAGAGTGAACCGCCGTCCCCTCGGTTGTTCAGGAAGAGGCGAAAGATGTTTGAGGGGCCCTTAGCGGCGGAAAATTCCCCGGTGATCGTTCTTGACGACATCCCTGATGCCATTGAAGATGGAGCTAATCGATGTCAAGAGACGCCAAAAGGTGTTGCGAACCAGGTCGTTGTGCCTTCTGAGGCTTCTAGCGGCATATGTCTCCGGTCAGGCATTGAGAGGCGGAGATCAGATTTTGAGGGTAGGGCGAGCGTTCTGGGGGCCCGACTCATGCCTCTCCTTCTATTCGTGTTGCTGGCGTGACGGGTGGGTCGGGTGATGCTGGCTCAAATTCTGGTGATCCGACTTGGTCGTATGTTCATAAAGGGAGGGCTCCTTTGGTGAATGACAGGCTGTCGTGCGCCAATCTTGTTCAGAAGCTCGCAGTTGGTCCGACCAAGGATCTTATGCCTGTTTTGGCTATGCACAAGCCTCATCTTCAGGAGGAGTTAAGTCACCACCTTGTCATGGTATGCGCTACCCTTAATCAGCTCAGGGATTCGTAGAGAATAGGATGAGGTGCTGCGACGCTCCGCACGCGAGCTGAAGAAGGTTTGTAAGGAGCTTGACCAGGCGAAGGGGGTTTCTGCTGCTCTGGTTTTGGAGAAGCAAAAGGTTGCGGATCTTGAGAGGCTGCTGGCCGAGCTTGAGGATGAGAAGCGCGATCTTCTTTCCGAGGCTGGCTCTCTTAGGTCGGAGGTTGATCTCCTTGTTGCTAAATGCGACGAGCTCTGGGGATCTTTTTATGAGCGCCTTCGTTCTGAGCGAGAGGCTTCGTACAAGAAGGCTTCTTATCGTCTGGACAAGCTGAAGTCTGAGAGAGAAAAGGGGAATCTCTTTTGTTTGTTGTTTGTTGTTTGTTGTTTTTTTTGGCGAGTTCGGCGTCTGGCTTCTGATCGCTGGTGTGAACTTGCTTTGCTTCGTTTGTGCCCGTAAGAAGTTGTTTCGACGTGTTTTGGTAGACGTGTTCTTTTGATTTTTGAGGTGTGGTCCATGCGTTATTACTGCTCTTTAAGGAGTTACTTTGCGTGTTTATGGGAAAGTGGACCGCCGTTTTTGCATTGAAGGCGTGCATTGGTAACTGACGCATCGCTTTGAATGCGTTGCTTTGGAACTCGTTGCAGTTTGTGGCTATAAATACTTTCCCTTCTTCTCTGATTTTTCATATCTCATCGTCCTTTTTTTCTTCTTCTTTCTCTTTGCTGAGTAGGGTTGGTTTTATTTTTCTCTTGTTGTTTTGTCGGAGTGTTGAATCTCGGTGGGTCATGGCGGTAGGGCCACTCTGCCAATGGGTTTCTTGTGTCTTTGTTGCTGGCCGGCTCCGGCCTCCGGAGTTTCTGTATTTTTTATTGTCGAGCGGGCTCGTGGTATTTTTTGCAAAATGGGGGCTCGTCGATATATGGAAATATACTGATAGCCGACCTTGTTTGTCGCTTTTGCGAACTTAAGGGCGACGCGCATTTCCTTCGATTGGGTGGATCTGATGCGTCACTGATTTTAGTAACGTGTCGGGGGCTGTCCTGTCTTGAACTTGTCTCTTTTGACGTAAGTGTGTTGTTTGCTTGTTAAATTGTTTTTTAATGTCCGCCCCTTTTCTGAACTGCCCTTGTTGTTGTGTTTTTTTTTTGCAGGGCAGCGGGCTGGATGTCTGTGATACCCCGTATCCAAAAATATGGTCAACGGGCTGAAGAAAAGTCAACAGGGGCAAAATTGTAATTTTGCCAAACCCAGGGGCAAAATGGTAATTTTGCCAAATTTCGAGACGGGAGCCGAGACGGGCCAAATGTTCTCCTTATAAAGCATAAAGAACATTTACAAGACCAGAATTGGAAGAAACATAGCAGAAATGTATTTTTGGCTTATCGGTCGGAAAACCGACTAAACCGAGAAAATTTCGGAAATTCATAACCTGAGCTAGGAAACTCCAAATGAGGTGATTTAAGTTGATAAATTCATCTAAAATCAGGGAGAATCAGTTTATAGAAGCTTGGAGATTTATGGGAATCGTCTGATATTTTCTAAAACCATTATCAAGGAAACGAGCAAACCGATAAGAAATGGAAAGAAGGGTTTGCTATTGGGTTGGGCCGGTATAGATGGGCATTTTTGGACTCAAAGCACACACCAGAGACAGGTGTCTTTTTCCCAGGTCGCCAGCTTTTCTTGAGAGATGGCAAGAGTAGGATGAAGACATGTGTTTACAAATACAAAGAATGTGCAAGGTGGCACATGGAGAAAAGAAGACTTGGGAGCCAAGTTTACAATGAATCTCCCTTATTTCTTGGCAATTGGCGTAGCTGAAGGAGGAAGGAAGAGAGGACATGTGTCAAAGAAGGAGATGAGAGGAGTGTCATGAGACATGTGTCAAAGAAAGAGATGAGATGTGTAATGAGACACTTGTCACCTAATTACCCCCTAAAGTTTTCTATATAAGGAGTCTCAGCTCTTCATTTTATTCATCACCAACACAACAAAAACAAGAGAAGAAGAAAAGAAAGAGAGGGAGAGATGAGAAGAAGGAGCGTGAGTGAAGAAGGAGAAGAAGAAGGAGGAGGAGGAAGAAGAAGAAGAGAGAGGGAGGCGTGAAGGAGAGAGAGAAGATGAAGATTGGAGAAGAAGAGAGAGAGACATGGAGGAGAACCGGAAGAGATATAATCGGAGGAGAGAGAAAATGAGGAGAGAGAAGATGGTCCGGAGAAGTCACCGGAGAAGCTTTCTCGCTGCCGTGACTTCAGCCGGTTCTTTAAGAAGTTGGTTCAGATGGGTTATTGCAAGATTGAAGTTGGTTTGGGTGGTTTTGGATCGGTTTAGGTTAACCGGCCAACTCTCGGTAAACAGTTGACTTTGACCCGGTTTACCTAAACCGGTCAATTGGATTATTGGTTCATTGGTCAACCGGTTCAAGAGGTGGAGTCAACCGGTTTAGCTTGGTCAATGGTCAGTGGTCAGCGGTCAACGGTCAACGCCGCGGTCAACGCCGGTCAACGCGTTGACTCCGGCCGGTTTTGGTGTTGCGGTTCATATTCGGGTGTTCGTGACGTTTCGTAGTTCGTGTTCGTGTGTTCGGGAGGTTCGGGTTTAGTCTGGGGTCTCGGGAAGCCGTATCCTCATCCATGCCGTTCGTTCCATCATAAATCACTGTGAGTCGGCTCAAACACCGTAGCTTATGCATATAGATCGGGAAATGTGAAACCGTAGAACTAAGATTGCATACCCGGATGTGATTGAATGTGTTTGAGAAGTTAATGATTGAATTACTGATAAACCGGTTAGGACTTAAGACGCATGTTAGGATTATAAGAATTAAACGGATATAACCTGTTGTGTGCCGCTAGGTTGGTAGTATCGTTGTGTGATGCATTCATATAGTTGTTGCATGTTAGGACCGTATATGCATATATATGTAAGTAAGGAACGGTATTAAATGAACCTATATACGGGAATTAAGAGGAGGTAAAATGTGGAAGTAAACTTAACAAACGTATAGTGTATGAAATGATATCGGGATTTCTCGAGAATGAATGAATTAAGTAATGAAAGGTGAGACGTCGGGGAGTTTAGTAAGCTACTAGCTCTAAACCGACAGATCGGGGAGTTGATAAAAGATATTTAGGAAAGGTTAAGGAATGAGAAGTGTTGTGATTGGTGAGCCGGCTACGGATAAGCAATCCGCTAATCCAAGGTAGCGGACGTGAATTGGTTAAAAGACGTTAGAAATCCTAATAGGCCTGATTGTGTGTTGGTTGCGTGTTGATTGTGTGACCATGTGATTGTGGTTGTTGTTAAGCTTTCTGTGCAGGCCTGTTGGATCGTCTCGGTGTTAGGCCGAGAGATCAGTGTTGTTACTTAACTCGGTCACAGGACCGGTTAAGTCGTGGTTGCTGACTCGGTACGGTGCCGAGTCAGAGCGGTGGTGTGTGAGAGTAAACTTGCGGGATGCGGGGTTTTAGTTGATTGTTGTTATTGATTGAGATTGATTGTTAGAGTCCAAGCGAGTCTGCGTGTTTATATTTCTGCACTAGGACTCTAGGGTGCGTTAGATCCCGCAAGTCTAGATTTTTGAATACGTTTCGGTACTTCCGACCCGATTGGATCCTCGGGTAGTTGCCTAACCGGGCCGTGGTGATTCCGGTTATGGCGTTAACCTACTAAGTGACGCCGGTAGATTCCTGGCCGTTGGATTTGGTGTTGACGATCAGGAGTCGGGGTTAGTTACCATGTCGGTAACAGTGGAAACCCGTAGAAGTTACCGAGATCGTAGAGGTCCAGTGTTGTGTTGGGGTAGTTGGTAGTGCGCAGTAGATAGATCGAGTCTCAATCGGGAACATGTGTCGTAGTGCTCCCGATTTCCCCTAATCGCCTTCTCTTTCTTTTGGAAATTGATTGTTTGTAGGCTCGACACGACGTGGTAGTGCGTGATCGGCTATTTGTTATGATTGATTGTTATTTTGGGGTTTTCGGGCGGGAATCTATAGATGATAGATAGATTAGAAGCCTTAGTGGGGAGCCGACTCGCTGGGTGATCTTAGATCACTCATTAGACTCTTTTGTGTTTTTCAAGTTTAGCAGCGACGGACGCAGAAGGTCCTCGGTGTAGTTTCGGGATTGCTTGTGGCGGGGTTTTGATTCGATGATTTCAGGGTTTTCTCTCGGTTCGGCTTGTCGCCAATTTTGTATTGGGCTTTGAGTGTTGTTTGTTGATTGACGAAATGATTTGTAAAACAATGAATATTAAACGTTGTGCTGAACGTTTGATTACTCAGAAATGAATATGCTTTCCTAATATTGTGTTTAGTCCGAACCGACGCAACTCACTGAAGTGGTGCAAGGTGTACAACTTGTACTATGGAAGTGAGGATAGCGGAGTCAAGGACGGGTTAGTGCGAGCCTTTGTCTCAAACCGATCTGTCGCTGGCTTCGTCCTGTGACGAACTTTTCCTGTTCGACTTGCTCGGGTTCGATCGGTCATGTTCTTGTTTGATTGTTGGCCGGTCAGCTCGACGGTTAGCGGAGAATGGGAAAGGGGCGTTACAGAAAGGTGGTATCAGAGCATGGTTCTGCATGGGTTTCGAAGCTGTTCATTTGTGAGTGTTTTCCGTGTTTTATCGAGTCAAAATTGAGTCTTACCCATGCATCCATTAGGAAACCGAGCCACGTCCGTAATTCCGGGGTCGGGATGGAATAGGAATTTGTGTTATGTGTACTGATGTTTAATTGTGTTTTTGATTGCAGACAGCAGCAGAGTGTCCCTGGATGGATTCTGTGTTGGTGTGTGCATCGTGTGAGAGATTGCAGTGAGCAGTATGAGTCATCGTCGGATGACAGGGGCGGAGTATCGAGCTCTGTTAGAGCAGCACCAAGCAGGTCTGAGAGCAGCACAGCCAGAACAGTCACAGGGTTCCCGGATATCTAATCGACCACCATTTGTTCCACGAGTGCAGAAGGGTGCGAGAGCCGCCGCTGTAGATTGGAGGCCGTTGCCTGACCCATTACCTCCATCTTTACAGGACGACGCAGGTACCCAAGACCCGGTCGCAGGAGTGATGGGATATGTGGGATACGCGGACTTTGGGTTGCCACCATTGCCGCCACAGTTGGAGACGCTTATGGCACCACCAGTGATTCAGCCATCAATGCTAGAGGCACAGGATGTACCGTTACCCTTTAGCTTACATGAGTCAGATTTCATTCCGCTCACCGGGGAGGAGTTTAGGGTGGACCCATTCCATGCAGCAGTTGACGTGGATATGGAGCCGATAGACCCAGAGCAGCGTGTACAGTGGGAGCAGCATATGGATGAGCAGATGGCGATACTCGAGGACGTGCTAGAGCAGCAGATTGGATCGCACCATCAGCTAGGATCGCCCCAGAGATCAAGATCATTATCACCCGGCTTAACCGATCCACTCTCAGCGATGGAGCCAGTGTCAGGAGTTGAGCCGATGTCGACGACAGGGACATATGTTTAGTTTGAGTCAGTGACATCACCAGAGGCACCACCGGCCGAGCCAGTTGCATCGCCAGAGATTCCACCAGCAGACACGCCAGATTCAGTACCGCATATGCCTGTATTCCGGACGTGTAGCGCCTGCGGAGTTCAGGGATTTCATTTGCATTGGTGTCAACGACCAGTCGATCCACGTTATCATGAGACGTATCAGTCGGTGCCGAGTTCTTACTATTGTCAGGTATGTGGTATGGATGGTCATCTTGCACCGATTTGTCCGATCGCGGGGCCCGGACCACGTATGTCTGACGCAGAGCTGTATCGTCCCCCAGTACCAGCGAACTACCGACCTGGACCGAGCCGCCGAGACACCGAGCTCATGCCGCAGCAAGTTATTCAGCAGCCAGCTGCACAGTCACCCGTAGCGCAACCACCACTAGTGCAGCACCCGAGACCATCGAGGACTTGTAGGAGGTGTGGAGATGAGGGACATAGGACATCTATTTGTTCCCGTAGGTCTTGTTCCCGTAGATCTCCCTCAGCACCAGTAGGTTGCCAGACATGTAGAGTGCAGGGACATCGAGCGTCCGAGTGTTTCCAGGAGCCTTCTTCGGGGTCTGTCTCCTCCTATCAGTTATGTGGTGCGACAGATCATCAGGCACCAGCGTGTTACCGTAAGCCACGCCCAGCTCCCGTTGTCGTTTGTCAGCTTTGTGGTCGTAGAGGTCATGAGGCACAATTATGTCTGATAGCAGAGCCGCAGCACGTTGGAGCTCCGTCCAGAGATGCACACCCACCACACCCTCCCGGCGCACCTGCCAGTGGTTACCACCGCGAGCCGCGATGCCGTCTGTGTTTGGCATTCCGGTCATGTTGAGGCTGTTAGGACTAGGATAGTTAGGCCAGGCGAGTTGGGCACTAACTATGTTGCTTTGTGTGTATCTAGATTGGCGATCTTCTCATGTTGTTCTGACATCTCCGGGGTATGACGGTGCAGTTTGGGGGTTAGGGTATGGACGACGGACGTCTTGTGGTTTTATTTCTGTTTTATCTATGTATTTAAAAACCTCGAAACATGTGTGTTGTCGTTTTGTGTATGTATTTGATGCAGAATGTTCTAATTATCATTATGGCTTGCGTAGTAATTGTTTGCATGCGTGTGATGGGTTTGAGATGCAAATGAATTACCATGTGAAGTCTAATGATGAGCGGAAGTGACGACCGTTCATCATAACCCAAACCCAGACTGACGACATATCCGGAGCGATCTAGTGATTGCTTGGTTGTGTGTGGTAATTGCTTGCTTTTGTGTTTATTGCGTGCGTGTTTTATCTAATGCTTGAGTGGTGCATTGGATAATTAGGGTTGTGTTTCATTCGTGGTATAGCGTGTGAGGAGTCTGAATGGTAGCGGTAAGCCATTCGATTGCTAGTTGTTTTGGGTTGGATTGTGTAGTTTAAATTTTATCGCAATCGTTAAGTTGTTAGAAATGAAAGTGTTAGAACATTTCCATTAAGGTGTTGAGCTAACTTGAGAATGGTTGTATTCGAATGTCGATTCACGAGAGAACAGAATTATGGAATATCGTTACTTAATCATGGGTAACCCGTGGGTACATGATTACCTAACTATATCTCTATGAGGAAGTGATATCGAGGGATGGATTGGTTTGAATTTCACCACTCCAGTGAAAGTTGTTGTGTTGAATGTAGGACGGAATGGACGATGCGATACGAATACAAGACCGAACCCGAACCCGAAAGCGAGATGGAGTGTAAAGAAGCCATGAGACAAGTTGACCCGAGAAGTGAAACAGTTGGTATGGATCGTCGGTGGAGAATGTGTCAGTGCAGGGCAACCAGAAGAGCGAAGCGGTTAGTATGATGAGTTAGCGAAAAGAATTGAAGTAATGTCAGCGACAGTGTGGAAACTAGAGAAAAGCGGACAGTGTGAATGGAATGTAAATTTAGCAAAGTCGGATTCAGAAATCAAGATGTGTGAGAAGGAAGAGGTCGTATCGGAGACATAGTGAAGTTATCAGTACAAGGGAATTGGGAGTCATAAGAACGTCAGGTATGGAATGCAGATTCTTGAAGAGTGTCTCGGGAAGACAAAACAGTATCGTGAAAGACATGGAAGTTGAAGCGACGTGGGGAAGTCAGAAGTGGGAAAGCAAGCAAAGAAGCTAACGGCGAGTGAGTCTGAAGTTCGAGACATCTGAAGTCAGTTAAGAAGGAAGCAAACCAAGGTAGACAAGGCTAATAGCCGGACAAAGAATGGTCGTTGGGGAATCAGTGCAAAGATCAGTTAGACGGAAGGTTTGGAAAGAGCGCAGGAATGTCAGAAGACAGAAATATGCAGCAGTGTTCGAGTAAAGAAGCGTTGGAATTGAGTAACGGAGTAACTTGCGGAGTTTGGTTCCGATTCAAAGTCTGGTAGTGACGGAGAATTCGGGGACCGAATTCCTGTAAGTGGGAAAGAATGTGATACCCCGTATCCAAAAATATGGTCAACAGGAAGAAGAAAAGTCAACAGGGGCAAAATTGTAATTTTGCCAAACCCAGGGGCAAAATGGTAATTTTGCCAAATTTCGAGACGGGAGCAGAGATGGGCCAAATGTTCTCCTTATAAAGCATAAAGAACATTTACAAGACCAGAATTGAAAGAAACAGAGCAGAAATGTATTTTTTGGCTTATCGGTCGGAAAACCGACTAAACCGAGAAAATTTCGGAAATTTATAACATGAGCTAGGAAACTCCAAATGAGGTGATTCAAGTTGATAAATTCATCTAAAATCAGGGAGAATCATTTTATAGAATTTTGGAGATTTATGGGAATCGTCTGATATTTTCTAAAATAATTATCAAGGAAACGAGCAAACCGATAAGAAATGGCAAGAAGGGTTTGCTATTGGGTTGGGCCGGTTTAGATGGGCATTTTTGGACTCAAAGCACACACCAGAGACAGGTGTCTTCTCCCCAGGTCGCCAGCTTTTCTTGAGAGGTGGCAAGAGTAGGATGAAGACATGTGTTTACAAATACATAGAATGTGCAAGTTGGCACATGGAGATAAGAAGACTTGGGAGCCAAGTTTACAATGAATCTCCCTTATTTCTTGGCAGTTGGCGTGGCTGAAGGAGGAAGGAAGAGAGGACATGTGTCAAAGAAGGAGATGAGAGGAGTGTCATGAGACATGTGTCAAAGGAAGAGATGAGATGTGTCATGAGACACTTGTCACCTAATTACCACCTAAAGTTTGCTATATAAGGAGTCTCAGCTCTTCATTTTATTCATCCCCAACACAACAAAAACAAGAGAAGAATAAAAGAAAGAGAGGGAGAGAAGAGAAGAAGGAGCGTGAGTGAAGAAGGAGAAGAAGAAGAAGGAGGAGGAGAAGAAGAAGGAGGAGGAAGAAGAAGAGAGAGGGAGGCGTGAAGGAGAGAGACAGGATGAAGATTGGAGAAGAAGAGAGAGAGACATGGAGGAGAACCGGAAGAGATAGAATCGGAGTAAAGAATAATGAGGAGAGAGAAGATGGTTCGGAGAAGTCGCCAAAGAAGCTACCTCGCCCCCGTGTCTTCAGCCGGTTCTTCAAGAAGTTGGTTCTGATGGGTTATTGCAATATTGAAGTTGGTTTGGGTGGTTTTAGATCGGTTTAGGTTTACCGGTCAACTCTCGGTCAACAGTTGACTTTGACCCGGTTTACCTAAACCGGTCAATTGGATTAATTGTTCATTGGTCAACCGGTTCAAGAGGTTGAGTCAACCGTTTTAGCTTGGTCAACGGTCAGTGGTCAGCGGTCAACGGTCAACGCCGGTCAACGCCGCGGTCAATGCTGGTCAACGCGTTGACTCCGGCTGGTTTTGGTGTTGCGGTTCATATTCGGGTGTTCGTGACGTTTCGGAGTTCGTGTTCGTGTGTTTGGGAGGTTCGGGTTTAGTCTGGGGTTTTGGGAAGCCATATCCGCATCCGTGCCGTTCGTTCCGACATAAATCACTGTGAGTCGGCTCAAACACCGTAGCTTATGCTTATAGATCGGGAAATGAGAAACCGTAGAAATAAGATTGCATACCTGGATGTGATTGAATATGTTTGTGAAGTGAATGATTGAATTACTTATAAACCAGTTAGGAGTTAAGATGCGTGATAGGATTATAAGAATTAAACGGATTTAACCTGTTGTGTGCCGCTAGGTTGGTAGTATCGTTGTGTGATGCATTCATATAGTTGTCGCATGTTAGGACCATATATGCATATATATGTAAGTAAGGAACGGTATTAAATGAACCTATATACGGGAATTAAGATGAGGTAAAATGTGGAAGTAAACTTAACAAACGTATAGTGTATGGAATGATATCGGGATTTCCCGAGAATGAATGAATTAAGTAATGAAAGGTGAGACGTCGGGGAGTTTAGTATGCTACTAGCTCTAAACCGACGGATCGGGAGTTGATAAAAGATATTTAGGAAAGGTTAAGGAATGAGAAGTGTTGTGATTGGTGAGCCGTCTACGGATTAGCAATCCGCTAATCCAAGGTATCGGACGTGAATTGGTTAAAAGACGTTAGAAACCCTAATAGGCCTGATTCTGTGTTGGTTGCGTGTTGATTGTGTAACTGTGTGATTGTGGTTGTTGTTAAGCTTTCGGTGTTGGGCCGAGCGATCCGTGTTGTTACTTAACTCGGTCACGGGACCGGTTAAGTCGTGGTTGCTGACTCGGTACGGTGCCGAGTCAGAGCGGTGGTGTGTGTGAGTAGACTTACAGGATGCGGGGTTTGAGTTGATTGTTGTTATTGATTGTGTTTGATTGTTAGAGTCCAAGCGAGTCAGCGTGTTTATATTTCTGCACTAGGACTCTAGGGTGCGTTAGATCCCGCAAGTCTAGGTTTTTGAATACGCTACGGTACTTCCGACCCGATTGGATCCTCGGGTAGTTGCTTAACCGGGCCGTGGTGATTCCGGTTATGGCGTTAACCTACTGAGTGACGCCGGTAGATTCCTGGCCGTTGGACTTGGTGTTGACGATCAGGAGTCGGGGTTAGTTACCATGTCGGTAACAGTGGAAACCCGTGGAAGTTACCGAGATCGTAGAGGTCCAGTGTTGTGTTGGGGTAGTTGGTAGTGCGCGGTAGATAGATCGAGTCTCAATCAGGAACATGTGCCGTAGTGCTCCCGATTTCCCCTAATCGCCTTCTCTTTCTTTTGCCAATTGATTGTGTGTGGGCTCGACACGACGTGGTAGTGCGTGATCGGCTATTTATTATGATTGATTGTTATTTTGGGGTTTTCGGGCGGGAATCTATAGATGATAGATAGATTAGAAGCCTTAGTGGGGAGCCGACTCGCTGGGTGATCTTAGATCACTCATTAGACTCTTTTGTGTTTTTCAAGTTTAGCAGCGACGGACGCGGGAGGTCCTCGGTGTAGTTTCGGGATTGCTTGTGGCGGGGTTTTGATTCGATGATTTCAGGGTTTTCTCTCGGTTCGGCTTGTCGCCAATTTTGTATTGGGCTTTGAGTGTTGTTTGTTGATTGACGAAATGATTTGTAAAACAATGAATATTAAACGTTGTGCTGAGTTTGATTACTCAGAAATGAATATGCTTTCCTGATATTGTGTTTAGTCCGAACCGACACAACTCACTAAAGTGGTGTAAGGTGTACAACTTGTACTATGGAAGTGAGGATAGCGGAGTCAAGGACGGGTTAGTGCGAGCCTTTGTCTCAAAACCGATCTTTCTCTGGCTTTGTCCTGTGAGGAACTTTTCCTGTTCGACTTGCTCGGGTTCGATTGGTCATGTTCTTGTTTGATTGTTGGCCGTCAGCTCGACGGTCAGCGGATAATTAGAAAGGGGCGTTACAATGTCGGACTGGCTCTTCTTCCTTCATGTAAGGGGATGATTCCTTTGGAGAGGGCGGTCGACGTCAGAGTGGCCAGGGGAACCATGGGGTCAGGCTGCGGGGATCGGCTATTTTTTTGGTGTGCTGAGGTCTGCTTACCCGAGCTCTCTTACTCCATGATGATCCTCCCCGGTTTGGTTTCGTCGTTGTTCACTGCTGGGCCTCTGCCATTTGGGGCCGTGTCGGGAACATAAGTCAAAATTGTCTTTCAAGAAAGGAGCTCCACTCCTTGTTGGATGAAATCGGGCTCAGCACGCAAGCTCCGATTCGCAAGAAATCGTCTTTCAAGAATTTGTTTTGTTGTGTTTTTTTGTATGTTTCCTTGTATTTTTACAAGAATGGAATAAAATAAAGAAGAGATTTTGAATTTGTTTTATTATCGTCTCCTTCTTTGTCGTTTTTTGTTGTTGTTTGCGAGTTGTTTCTCGGCTTTATGCGAGATCAAATTTTAGGTGCGAGTACATGCACGGCTTATCCTGTCTTTGATTTTCTCATATCGAAACAATGCTCGCCCATTTATATAAAAATGTTTGTGAGCGCGAGCTTTAGCTCAGCTTATCTTGTCATCGTTTAGTTATCTAGGTGCGAGTACGTGCTCGGCTTATCTTGTGGAGCCATCGACCATAGTTACGCGGAGGAGGTCTGGCTTACAAAACTTTTTCTAAGGACTCGTGCGGGTCTGGCCCCGGCTTAAATGTCGTTCAAAACGACGACGTGACGCAATATGTCACTGTGCATGGGACACATGTTTATTGGATCGATCATTTGGCCAGAATGTCGATAGTTAGTTGTTAGGGGGCTAAGTTATACGGAAGTGCACAAGGACTTTTTAATTCAAAATATGGAGGTGGCTGCATCATGTATAGGCTGCCTACGTACTCTCCGAGGAGAGATCAAGCCAAGTGTAGTTCTTTCTTTTACATACTTTGAGCCGCATATCGATTACTTGTATATATATATGATTGGGTGGGTCTTAAGAGTTTATTTAAGGGCGCGATGCTTGTTGGAGGGTCTCTCTCTTTAACCAAGGTGTGAGTCTTGCTCGATTTTCTTCCTGATCCGGGGTGGTGGTCGTCTGCTCGGATACGAGGAAAGATGTTTGTCTTACTTTGTGCTCCACTGTGAAGCAGTATCTCGAGACTTCCTGGCTGCGACAGAGCATGAAGATTCCTCCCGGGGTTGGGAACTTTATGCATTGGTGGTACATTGAGGGTACTGCTCTCATGGCATGAATCCAGGGGGTTCCCAAGATCACATTGTAGATTGCGGGACGGTCTATGACGACGAACTTGATGAATTTGGTCACGCGTCCGACGTGCACCGGTAGCTTGATCGTCCCAATCGTCGTGGTCGTGTGTCCGGCCAATCCGGTGAGGGGTTTTTCCAAACGCTTCATTTTGTAGTCGCGCAGCTCTATCCTTTGCAGTGTTTCTTTGAATATGAGGTCGACTGAGCTTCATGTATCGATCAAGACTTTCGTGACCTCACAATCACCGATCTGGAGTTCGACGACGAGCGGATCATTATGTGGTCTGTCGAGGCCCTCTTCGTCCTCCGAGGTGAAGGTAATCTTGGTGACTGGTTTCAGCTCTTCGGAAATGTTCTTGTTTCATTGTTGGCGTACGTCGGCTTTTTGACTGTAGGCTGTTATTGATCGTACCGAATGGTTACAAGTGGGAAGTCCTCCCATGATCATATTGATCCATTTCCTGGATGTGGGCGCGTCCTCCTCTTCATCGGCGCTGTTTGCTTAGGTGTTTATATGTCGATATCGCTTTGTTCTGTTCTCTGTTGACCTACTTGCTTCGCTTTTTCCTCCTGGGCAAGCTTGAACTGTTCTCCCTCGTTTTTGGGTTGTTGTGGCGTCTCTTGATTCTCAGGGGGTGTTGTTGGGGCATTGCGGTTTGTTATGTTCGTCACTCCTTTTTTGATATTCGCCGAATATTAGGCTTTGGAGATGTCGACATTCTGCGGTGCTATGCCCGGAGCGTTGGTGAAAACTATAGAAGGCTTTTTCCTGATCGTCGGTTCACACATACTTGTTCCATGGCCGACCTTTCTGGTTGTTCATTTGATTGCGTCCTGGCTGCTGGGACGCTTGTTGGCTTGCCTGCTGTTCGCTGACATAGCACGTTGTGGCTTTCTTTCCTTTGTCATCAGGGCTCTCAGACGTCGCATCTTTGCTCTTTTTGGCTGAGGCGAATTTCTCGACGAGTAGGTCCTTCTCCTCTTCTATCTCAACGAGGACGGCCGCTCGGTGGAGGGCGTCCTCAGGAGTCTGCGGCTTGTTTATGGGCAGCTCGTCGTGAAATGGCGATTCGTACCAAAGCCCGTTTTGTAGCTCTGGGATTCCCTCGTTACCGGTTACAGTGATTTTTGAGACGATGACTTTGAATCTGTCGATGTGGGATCTAAGGGGTTCTTTTGGTCCTTGATTTACGGCCCAGAGGTCGGCGCTCGAGGCTCCCTCCTGAATGAACATGGAGTAGTGCTTTAGAAAGGTGGTCGTCAACTGATGGTAGTTGTCGATGGAGTGCGCCTCTAGGCGCGAGAACCAGTTGAGGGCGGCGCCACTCAGGTTTTCGACGAATAAGTGGCAGAAGCCGGCGTCGCGTTCTTTTGGAGAGAACTGAGCTCGTCCCATCACAATACTAAAAGCCGTCAGGTACTGTCGCGGATCCGAGCTACCGTCGTAGGTGGGTAACTTAATCTTCCTGGGGTGTTTGATCGGTGCCCCCGTTATTCTGCTCGTGATTGGTGTGTTCGAAGTCTCCTTCAGGACCCGATCTATTTCAGGGGCTCAGCTGGTCGCTTTATGAACATTCGATGTCATGTGATCCAACTGAATCTTGAGCGACTCAAGCTCACTGTTCCTGCTAGCTCTCGGCTGACTTTGGATGAATCCGGCTGGCGTTGGTCCCGAGTGAATGGGTGGCTGCCTGCTCGACTCGGTATTTAGGGGCGGCGTTTCCCCAAACATGACCCTTTGAGGTCGCGGAGTAGGGTTGTCGGTTACTTGGGATGCTTGAAGCCCGGCAGTCTGCAGGTATTTAATCCGTTCCCTACATGTGTCTTGGTTGTTCGTGAGTACGTCGAAGCGGGCGTTGTTGTCCATAGTCAGCTCGTCGACTTGCGCCATTAGAGTTCTTATGAGAACTGGGACGTCCTGGTCCTGATCGTCCAAACGGGCTCCGTCTTGGCGGGTGCTGGCTACCCTAGCTTGGTTAGTCCGGGCGTTGGCTAGTGAAATTGGGCTGTTATTTAACGGGCTTGGGGATTCTGAGTTCGGGGCGAGCGGGCTCCTGGTTTGCTTGGGTGACTTCGGGTTATTATTTGTTGGGAGAGGTCATGTCATCTCGGCTTTGTCTTAGAGTGTAGAAAAGTTTCTCGGGTCCCCACAGACGGCGCCAATTGTTGTTACGGAAATTCGATCTAGTAACAAAAGACGGGCTACGATCTAAAATGTGTGAACTACGAGGTGAGAGATAAAATTTAAGTGAGGTCGAAAATATTCTTTATTGATCTTAAGGCCGAAGCCGAGCTATAAACATGATGGTACGAGGTGGGAGTCCGTCAAATGACGTACTCCCTGAATATTGCTTGAGGTCGGAGCTTTATAGAAGTAGCTCGGCACTCTCGCAAGCTACAATGTGTCCAAAATGAAGAGTGAATGGTCTTATTTATAGTGTTTGGATGCTGACTTCTCTTTGGGCCATTGACTCCTTATCGGGCTTGTCTTCTTGAGCCGAGATGGATGTGATTGATTAACAAGATTTCCAATGAGTTTTGGATAGGTGTTAAACTCATATCCAAGAAAGGCAATGCGAAAAAAAGAGATTAAAATTACATTTATTCCCAAAAGAGTTATAACTTTTTGTTATGATTCCTTCATGTAACGATGTAAGAAGATAAAGAAACAAAATATTGGAAATATCTTGTAGAACAAAAAAAGATGTGTATCTTGCAAACCAATTGTTATTACTACAAAAATATGATTAAAAAGTGAAAGTCCATGACAAACTATATTCATATATATATAATTAAATAGAAGACTTTTTTAAAAACAAACATTTATCTAACGTGTTATTTACATGATATGCCATTACAAATTAAAATTTCATTATGGATAATAATGTAAAAGTAATATCTAACTAATTTATTCATAATATCTTTCAATATCTTTATTTTTCTGAAAATGTATGTAGATTTCCTTCTTTACTAAAGTAGAATCTAAGAAAAATCTTTATAATTAATTTTAATTTTAAATAATTAATTAATTTCATGATTTAAAAAATATTGTAAAAATTAAATTTAATTAAATTTTGATTTAAAAAATAAAAAAGATATGTGTATATATATATATATTTTAAAAATAAATATAATTAAATGAATTAATATATCAATAATATTCATAAATTATAGAATAAAACTTAAGAGTTGCAGTAATTAAGAGTTGCACTATCTTCACAACTTCGGCAAAGATAGTCGCTGGCCTTTAAGGGTCAGAAGGTGTTACCCATGGGCTCTCTGGTATCTCTGGAAGTGCAGGAATATGTGGATTTTTGAAGGCTCTATGTTCTCTCCAATGGATTCAGCAGGAAAAATCTTGGAGGAAGCAGATTTATGGCTCCTGGCTCAGGAAGAAAAGGAGTTTGATGTTATTGTGGATTTTCCTATCTCTTCATATGCTCTGAGCCCGAAATGGGTCAATCCTCCGACTGGTTGGCTCATGTGCAATGTTGGAGTCTCTTGGTCGAATAGTAACAAGATTGGAGGAGTGGCTTGGGTCCTTAGAAATGAACAAGGTGAGGTTCTTGTACACAACAGACGCCTCTTCTTAAGGATTGAAAGCCTCTTCCAACTTCAACTCAAAGGTCTCTTGTGGGCTATCCAAGATATGGTTGACTTGAGAAAAAACAGGGTCATCTTTGGCTCTGAAGCTAGAGACATTGTTGACTTCATCCTGAGGCCTCAAGCTTGGCCCTCTTTTAGCTTTTACTCAGAGGAGTGTTTGGTTTCTCTTTTGAGATTGCCGGAGTTCATGATTCGATTAGAAGCTGAATCTGCAAATAGAGGCGCTTCTCTCATAGCTAGGACTGTAACCCTTGATGGTCGCTTTGATTTATACGTAGCGACTGGCCACCCTTTTTGGCTCGCGGGGTTCTTCACCGGTGAGAGAAATGAAGCCTATATTTGACTTCCTTGGTCTTTATTTGTATCCTGCTCAATTTTTGGTCCCTCGTTGAATAGTTGATTATGCTCTGTTTTGTTGGACAGTCTTTTGTTTAAACTTTTGAAAGTTTGGCTATGACCTTGTTAACGTTCGTTTATATAACATCTATTGACAAAAAAAAATCTCTTTTGAAAATAAAAATAATTTATTATCAAATAGATTTATCAAGTATACACATAGAGTAATAAAAATTTATATATTTACATATTTTACTTTTAAAAATGAATATTATAAAAACATATTCAAATTAATATTATTTAAAATTTAATTATAAAATAAAAATTTCAAAAGCTAAATATATTTTTATCTTGATTAAAAGGTAATATCAAAATTAGTCAATATTCATATTAAATAATATATGACGAATTTGATTATAGTTGATGATTCTACAAATACAGTTTTTGTGAGTTGTTCTATTAAAATATAAAATATACTTAAACTGTAACAAGATGAATTAAAAATAGATTAACAAATTAAACCAGCACAATGCAAGTTAAAAGAATAGATTAACTAATTTAGAATATTGAAACACTAAAATGAAAATTAAAACATGTTTATAAATAGATTTAGTTTTGTTATTAACAATTTCCTAAAACTTTAAACCAATAACAATTCAATGAACTTATTTAAAAAACATTGAAGTTTACAATTCATCAGCATTAATTAATTAATAAAAATACATTAAAAGTAAAAATTTTATCTTTATGAAACAAAAAAATCTATAGATATTTCTTTTAGAAATGGGGAGAGTATATTATAACAAAGTCTCATAAAATATTTCTAGTTTTTGATTTCTTAAGAAAACAATTTACTAAAACCGTATGTAGTATTATAATTTATTATAAAATAGTTTTAGTTACATTTTGATTTATTAAAAGAATATAGAATCTTTATATTAAGACAACAACAAGAAGGGTTAAAAATAGATTAACCAAATTTAATTATAAAAAAAATTAAAAACAAAATTGCATATTTGAAGACAAGGTAAAAGTATGGATTAGTCAATTTTAATTGATATATTCTTAGTTTGATGAAATTATTAAAATTATCCAATATTTACATTATTCGAATATATAATGGATTAAACTACGGTTAATGTTTTTACGATCACATTTTATAACGGGTTATTTTATCAAATTTCAAAATATGTAGACAACTATAAGATATGTTTCAAAATATCTTAATTTGTTTCGATTATAAAATATTTTTAAAGTGTTTGTTCATTGGAAGACAATTTAAAAAAATGAATTAACATATTTTTATAGAAAATTAAAATAAAATTAAACCAATACAAAACTGTTGAACGAACATATTATCAAGTTTCGACTTTCATAAATCTATAATTATATTTATATAAAATTATAAAGTTAATATTAAAAGATTAAAATATTTATAAATTCTATATATGAACATATGATGTTTTATAAAAATAAATATTTAGAATTAAAATAATACATTTTAAACTTATATTAAATCACTTTTATAAAGATTATTTTTAAAAACAAATACTATAAAATTACGTTCAAATAATTTTATTTAATGCATTGCCGCATTAAACACTGTTGATTTTGGACTTCACACAACAAAATTCAGCACATAAGGAAAAAGACCCGACCCATAAGTTGAAGATTGGGACAAAAGTTTCAATGACCTATCAAAAGAAAGCGGAGCAGAAACCAGAAAGATCGAAGTACAAAAGGATTAAACTCATTCAATGAAGATCATTTAAAAATGTCCGAAAGCGATACTAACAGAAATACTCGATCTCTTTTGTATACTCTCGATCATATCGTTGTATAAATTCATTTCGACATTCATTGTTAAATAAATCTTTGATTCATAAAAACTCTATTCATAATATATCATAAGTCCAATTCCACGATCCATATAATTTGCGGTGTGAATATTTAAACTCGCTTATTTTTTAGAAAAAATAAATCTGCGCTTCTTTAGCGCGAATCAAATCTAGTATTATATTATAATAAAAACTAGATTCTGATCCGCGCTATCAGCGCGGAACAATTTTCTTTTAATAATAAATATTGTTAGTAAAATATTTTTTATGGTTTTTTTCAAAATTTATATTTGTATGTACACATTCTTATATAGTGTATGTTTATGCATTCATGTCTTAGTTATAGGTTCATATTGGTTCTATTGAAATATATGTTTTCTGGTAAAATGTTTTGGATCTATATAAAAACCGCTAGAGTTCCGGTCGGATCTTCGAATCATTTCCATCTGAATCCATGTTAATTCGCTCTTAATATTTAGAATCTTTAAATATCCGAAAATTGAGTCCACTTTGGTTCGAGTTTTACGGGAACACATGAAAATATCTAAAATCCAAAAACACATGAAAGCCTATAAGTACGTGAAAATCCGTGAAAAATATTTGTATACTATAATATAAATGAAATATATAAAACATATTTAAAATTTTGAAACTAAAAAAAAACCAAAATACTAAAATAATATCCGTAAAACTCAAAATAAATAATATATTTAATATTTTTGGGTTATTTGGATATCCGAATGGGTCTCCGGTAGGAACTGAAATTGATCTAGACGCGTTGGTGGATGTAAACTATTATTTTACCTTGAGCTTTTAAATTATAAATATATTCAGTTAAAATTTTAATTTTAAATTTAGTTGTTTGATTTATTAAATCTACGCAAATAATAATAGTTATATTTAACAACAAAAATCGAATATATGATTCTTATATTAAAAGTTCATATATTACTAATAATATAGCTGAGAAGTAGGTCAAACCCGCCCGTTTGACCCACCTGCTACGATCTGTTTTCGATCAACAAAACATGTCTCGCATAACCCGTGAAAGAAATACATTTATTAATATGTAAATCCCATTTCTGATATTAATATTTTTAAATATGAACTAATATAATAATAATTTATTTAATTAATATAAAATATATTTATGTAAAATATATTTTGATTTATTAATATGTAATTCTCATTTATGAGATTAAATTTTTTGAATATTAACTAACTAAAACTTTATGAAATTGAATAATAGTAATTAATATGTTAAATATTTTTTTTGATTTCAGTTATGTTAGTTAATATTTTATTTCTACAATATTAAATATTTTCTAAAAATAAATAGTATTTATTAATATTATTAGCTAATTACAAATTAATTAATTTCTAAAAATAAACATATAATGGTTAACCAAAATATCTTAACTATAAATATTTTTTGAAATAATTTGGTATTTATTTTAAAAAGATTTATTTGTAAGATTTTCTTATCAAAATTAAATTACAATAAACAACTTTCCTATTAAATAGTCTTTTCAAAATTATTTAGTTTTAAAATTAAGAAAGAAAACCAATGGCATTGCTTGTAAATAAACTAAAAAAGTGGGTAGTTTCTCTTTTGTACTTCTGCTTTAATAGTATAGATTATAAAAATCTACTTTTATTTTGTGTTATCAATAACAATAATCCATATATATATAAACTTGTGTATAACTACTCATAATAAAAATATTTATTTATATTAATATAATAAATATCAACATATTAAATTATTAAGAATTTGTCTTATATTTTTAAATTTAATATTAATAATATTGTAAAATTCATAATATAAAATATTTTTATTTATAACACATATTTAGTAATATCATAAAATTAAATAGCAAATATACTATAATTATCTGATATTTTATTTTTTATTAATGATATTATGTATATCTACTAAATATAATATACAATAATTATAAGTCAATATAATAAATTAAAATCTAAAATTCAAAATAAAACTAATATAGTAAAAAACTAATTTCATTAAAGTTAACCTAGTAATCAACTATTTTGAAAGTCAAGATGAGCTCAAAAACAATTTCCAATTAATATAAAGATTTTAGTATATTTTGATATGGTATTGTTGGAGGTGGTTTAGCACCCCTCTTTAGCCCGGCCCAATAGTTAGATCGCCCATCGAAGATCAAGCCCAATTAAGAAGAAAACGTCCTATTTCGGCGGACCCCATCGAGATTGGCGCCGACCTTTATTAAATGAGAAAAATATGGTTAATGTAAAATTAACTTATCGAAGAAAAGAAAGAAGATAAAGATGAATCTCTCAAAAAGAAGGAATATCTAAGATTTTTCGGATTTAACTTTATTGTATCAGAAAGAAACAAGCTCTAACTCTCTTGATATAAAATACTTCTCTTGCAAGAGAAAAGATTCATCATGAATTATTGTACTAAAACCTAACTCCAGAGCAGAGAAAATCGATATTGATTTTTGAACTCTAAACAATAAACGACTATGTTTTCCAGTCTTTCTGTTAGTGCCTTTAGATCCTTAAAGTTAAATCATCCCAGTCCCTTTTAATAGATCAATTTATTGAATGATCCTTGTGAAGTTCAGATTCAACTATTGGCGCTGTCTGTGAAGACTTTGGGTACATTTGCACAACCAAATGGCAGATCGGCAATGACGGAAACACCACTCTCACTGAAGGAATGTTTAGATCAATCCTGATTCAATTCTCAGATTCAGATTATCCTAAACATGCTGATCTAGGTTCTTCTTGAATAGAAACATAAGTAGATCTCACCTTTTACCTGTTTATGCAGCGGAAAGAGAGAACAGGTCAGAGATCAGAGAGCCACCAAGTGATAACTCCTCCAGAGGTTCACACACGCACACCGTCAGGAAAGAGGCTGCTAGACCACGAGGAGAGAGGCGCAGAGAGAGAGAGAGTTGGCGCAGGGAGGCTAGGGTTGTGAGAGAAAGAGATTTGGGTTTTAGTTTATAAAACCCTTCTCTTTCCCTTTTGGGCTTTTAGGCCCAAATACCAATCTGATTAAATCCCTTGGATTTAATCAGACCCATTAATCTCTCTCTAAGTACGACAAATGCCTGGCACTTTTACCGTACTTCTGCTAAGCCGTTCCTACACATTTTCCTGTTAGCTTAGGCGTGTGACCCATATGGGATCATATAATAAAGGCAATAAGTCCAAGACTTATAGATCATGAGCGGACTCTAGCAAGCCATCATGACCCCCAGTATTATATGACTTATGTCTGATCATTGACATACTCTTACTTTCTAGAGACAGTACCGAGATTACTGGACACAATTCCAACAATCTCCCACTTGTACTGGAATCTTTGTATTCATAATCCTTTTGTCTCAATATCTCGATTAGTCATAAGGCAAGATTAGTGTCATCCTTATAAAGCCTAATCTTGTTCATCGGACTCTGATTCGATACTGACAATCCAAACGACTCGGGACAGTCCGTTTGAGCATGGCCATGCATTTTTCAGTATTCAAATCTCCGATTGGCCTAGAGATATTCACTCCATTTATATTGGAGGGACAAATCCCGTCTTGTTCCATCACTGTAAACTACTCATTTCATGATGTACCCAAACAAGGTCCTTATAACTATCGCAGAACGACAGCGTTAGACAATGATCAAAGTGCATCAGTCCATGTGCAGTCACATGCATGCGAACTCAGGTCTAAGGACTATACTCTATAGTCGTAGTAAGAATCTCTTATGACACAGATATAAATATCCTGAAGAGTTCTTATAAGCGGGTCTTGTCCGGTCGTATGTACCCCACATACACCTATGTACTGACTTTGATGCCGCGCATCTATGACACACTGAGACTTTGTCATAAGTCACATACCAATCCAGTCTCACACGGTTGTTGGTGTTCCAATTTCAACAACCTTCGACTAGGGACAGGATGATATAATCCATCTATCAAATATAGGGTCTCATGATCAAGCTAAATGACTTTGATGACTCAAGATCAAGTCACTTACTTCGATGACCTATAAAATGGTTTATATCACTTTGGAACGATTATTTCATCACAGTTAAAATAATCTTGAAATAATAATTTCATTAAACATAAAATGTTTTACAAGAACATATCAAATAACTAAATAAAGCCCTCAAACTCCCACTCAAATTTAGATTACATTTCAATGTCTCTAATGCCTACAGCTTCAGTCAGGAACTCGAGCTTAGGCCTTGGGAGTGGCTTTGTCAACGGATCAGCGACATTATCATCTGTCGGGACTCGGCTGATCTTGACTTCCTTTCTATTAACGATGTCACGTATCAAGTGAAATCTTCTTTGAACATGCTTGGATTTCTGGTGTGATCTTGGTTCCTTTGCCTGAGCTATAGCACCATTGTTGTCACAAAACAGTGCCAGAGGCTCAGCCGCATTTGGTATCACACCTAGTTCCATAATGAACTTTCGTATCCAAACAGCTTCCTTCGCAGCTTCTGAAGCGGCGATATATTCAGCTTCTGTAGTGGAATCAGCAACGGTATCTTGCTTGGAGCTTCTCCAACTGATTGCACCGCCATTCAGACAAAAGATATAACCGGACTGTGACCGGAAATCATCTTGGTCTGTCTGGAAACTTGCGTCCGTGAATCCACTGACTTTAAGCACATCACTTCCACCGTACACCAAGAACTTATCCTTAGTATGTCTTAGATACTTCAAGATATTCTTTACGGCAATCCAGTGGCTTTCACCTGGATTTGACTGGTATCTACTCGTCATGCTCAATGCATAAGCAACATCAGGACGAGTACAGATCATGGCATACATGACAGATCCTATTGCAGATGCATAAGGAATATTCTTCATGCGCTCAAGCTCAGCAGCCGACGTAGGGCTCTGCTTCTTGCTTAGCGTTGTCCCATGTACCATTGGCGTGAAGCCCTTCTTGGAATCTTTCATGCTGAATCTTTGCAGGACTTTGTCAATGTATGAGTCTTGACACAAGCCTATCAGCCTTCTAGATCTATCCCGGTAGATCCT
The DNA here is from genome assembly GCA_030180135.1 of Orychophragmus violaceus. Lineage (NCBI taxonomy): Eukaryota > Viridiplantae > Streptophyta > Magnoliopsida > Brassicales > Brassicaceae > Orychophragmus > Orychophragmus violaceus. Next base: position 92,176,080 of record CM058237.1, on the reverse strand, counting down.
GATTCCAAGAACGTATGCGGCTTCACCCATGTCTTTCATGGAAAAACAACTTCCAAGCCAGTCCTTTACCGACTTCAGCATTGGAACGTCGTTTCCGAGAAGCAGTATGTCATCGACATACAGGATAAGAAATACTATCTTGCTCCCACTAGTTTTCTTATACACGCATTGTTCTTCTTCGTTTCTGATGAAGTCAAATTGCTTGATCGCTTCATCAAAACGAAGATTCCAGCTCCTCGATGCTTGCTTCAATCCATAAATGGATTTGTGAAGTTTGCATACTTTCCCAGCATTCTTTGGATCTATGTAACTGTCAGGTTGTGTCATATACACATCCTCTTCCAGAATTCCATTCAGGAAGGCGGTTTTCACGTCCATCTGCCAAATTTCATAATCATGAAAAGCTGCAGTTGCTAGTAGAATTCGAATAGATTTCATCATAGCCACTGGTGAATAGGTTTCATCGTAATCCACTCCGTGAACTTGTCTGAAACCTTTTGCCACCAACCTGGCTTTATAAATCTGGACATTTCCATCCACGTCAATCTTCTTCTTGAAGATCCATTTGCACTCGATGGCTTTTACACCAGCGGGTAAGTCAACCAACGAAAATACTTGGTTGACCGACATGGAGTCCATTTCGGAATCAGTGGCCTTACGCCACTTAGAGGAATCTGGGCCCATCATGGCTTGATTGAAGTTCGATGGTTCATCACCATCAATGATCAAAAGATCATGACAGTCAGTCACGAGGAATCCTTGATAACTCTCGGGTTCGTGATGGATCCTCCCGGATCTTCGAACTTCAGGTACTACAGGTTCAGGCACTACAATTTCTTGTAGGTCCTCCTGCTGCTCTTCCTCTACAGGTTGAGCAGTATCCTGTTCATCTTGAATTTCTTCAAGCAGTACCTTACTCCCACTGTCTTTCTTAGAGAGAAACTCCCTCTCAAGAAAGCTACAATCCCGGGCAACAAAGATCTTGTTCTCGGAACGTAGATAGAAGTAATAAGCCTTGGTTTCCTTCGGATAACCAATGAAGTAGCATTTATCAGACTTTGGTGTAAGCTTGTCTGAGATCAATCTCTTGACATATGCTTCACAACCCCAAATTCTAAGATAAGACAGCACTGGAGCAACTCCAGTCCATAATTCATATGGTGTCTTTGCTACTGCTTTTGATGGCGCTCTATTTAGAGTGAACACTGCTGTTAGCAGAGCATATCCCCAAAGGGATATTGGAAGGTCTGTGTGACTCATCATAGATCGAACCATATCCAATAAGGTCCGATTTCTCCTTTCAGACACACCATTCCATTGAGGTGTTCCAGGAGGAGTGAGTTGGGATACGATCCCATACTCTCTCAGATGATCACTGAATTCTTGGCTTAAGTATTCTCCTCCTCGGTCGGACCGAAGAGCCTTAATGCTTTTGCCAAGTTGGTTTTGTACTTCATTTTGGAATTCTCTGAACTTCTCAAAAGATTCAGACTTATGTTTCATCAAATAAACATACCCATACCTACTGAAATCATCAGTGAAGGTAATGAAGTACTGATAGTTTCCTCTTGCATTTGTGGACATTGGGCCACACACGTCAGTGTGTATCAGGCCCAATAAGTCACTGGCCCTCTCGTTAGGTTTATTAAAGGGGGCCCGTGTCATTTTGCCCATCATGCAGGATTCGCATTTCTCACATGACTCAAAGTCAAAAGAGCCAAGAAGTCCATTCGTATGGAGCCTCTTGATGCGTTTCTCGCTGATGTGCCCTAAACGACAATGCCATAGAAACGTTTGGTTCTCCTCATTAGGTTTGAACCGTTTGGTATTAATGTTATAAATTGGCGCGGATTGATCGAGTATGTAAAGCCCATTCGTGAGAGGGGCAGAACCATAGAACAAATTGTTGCGATTGAAGGAACATAATTTATTCTTAACTGAAAAATCATAACCTTCCAAATCCAACAAAGAAATTGAAATAATATTTCTGCTTATAGCAGGTACAAAATAACAATTATTGAGTTCTAAAATCAATCCCGAAGGTAAAGACAACAAGTAAGTGCCTACAGCTAGTGCTGGAACTTTCGCTCCATTCCCAACTCGTAGCTCCACTTGTCCTTGCTTCAGCCTTCTACTGTTGCTGAGTGCCTGCATATTAGTACAAATATGAGCCCCACAACCAGTATCCATAACCCATGAGGTATTATCAGAAGTAGTTGTATTAACTTCTATAACAAAAATACCTGTTGAAGAAGTCTCGAAAGTCTTCTTCTTCAATTCCTTTAGACCTTCCAGGAATTTCTTACATTCTCTCCTCCAATGCCCTGGTTCTTTACAGAACCTGCATATGTCAGTTGGCCCAGCCTTGGACTTGGGCTTGGGCTTTGGCATGTCCTTGTCCGCGACTTGGACAGCCTTGGCCTTTCCCTTATCCTTAGCAGAGGATTTCTTAAACCCCTTGCCCTTCTGCACCATAAGCACATTGGGATCCTTGGCGGTTTTCCTCAAATTGGGCTCTGCAGTCTTGAGCATTCCGTGAAGCTCAGGCAATGTCTTACTCAAGCCATGCATGTTAAAGTTCAGAATGAACTGATCATAGCTTGCAGGTAATGACTGCAGAATGATGTCGCAGGCAAGTTCCTGGCTGATAGGGCAGTCGAGTTTCTGAAGATGATCGAGATAACCCATCATCTTCAAGACATGAGGACTCACTGCCGCATTCGCAGCCAACTTGCAGTCCAAGAGGTTCTTAACTGTCTGGAACCTCTCAGTCCTAGCCTGCTCCTGAAAAAGCGATTTCAGGCTTGCCATTATCTCGATGGGTGACAACACACTCTCGAACTGCATTTGCAGCTCAGCAGTCATCGTCGCCAACATCAGGCAATAGGCATCATTTTCATCTGACGAATGCTTTTCCCAAGCATTATGCAGAGTCCTGGCGGCATTGGCAGGAGGCCTCTCGGGGAGAGGATCACGAAGGACATAATCCTTCTTCTCCTGCTTGAGGACCAGCCTCAAGTTCCTTGACCACGTCAGGAAGTTTGTTCCAGTCAGCTTCTCCTTCTCGAGAACAGACCGGATCGAGAATGTGTTTTGTGCGCTTGTAGTAGTCATAGCTGAAATATATAAGATAAAAAAGGTTATTAGTTATTATGTTCAATATGATTAATCTCGTATTAAATTTTAATATGATTAATCACGCATTATATTCAATAACATAAGTTACCCTCAATAGAATATAATGATTCCAAGATCCACATATAACTAAGATTAAAGTGGGCCACTGGCCGTCACCAAACCTTAGCTTATATCGGTAAGCCCTATATCGGCTAATTATATCCGTGATATAACTCTTGGTTGTGAATCTGGGCCCGAGGCCCAATCCACTCTGATGTCTCAAGGCCCGGGACTCCCGATGGCCTAGTCAAGAAAACCAGACTATACAGTCATGTAATCATTAATGTCTGGGACTCCCAATGACATTTATGAATCACAAACCGTCTTACCCACGCAAAAGCAGACACCCTCAGACTGTAAGGCCATGAATACAATTGAATGGGCTTCGACAGCTGACATAGCCTGGACAAGACATCCAACGCTTGATATTATATGAGGTTCGTAGGTTTATTTTAAAATTTCATTCCCAAAATAGAAGATTACTATTTTGGGAAACTTTCCATTTTTGGAAACCTACTATTTTTGGAAACTTTCTAAAATTGGAAACTTTCTAACTTTAGAAATTTCTTAAAATCCAAAACATGCAAATTCAGAAACTTCTATTTTAAGAAACTTTCTAATTTCAAAATTTCGGAAACTTTAATTTAAAATCGATTAATATAACTTTATAAAATAAATTTTAAATTAATCTGAAGAAAGACTCAAATAATTGGCCCAATTGTTTTAACTTCTTGGCCCGAGGCCCAAGAATTTGTCCATGTCCAAGACATGACCCAATTGTCCAATTAAATGACATAACCGGTCTGGTTCATTAAAATTGGTCTAACCAAATTTTAATTACTACGATGACCACAATTGTCAACCGGTTATTTACTAAACCGGATTTTCTCAATTTATTTGGTCCAACCAAATCAAATTAGAAAATCCTGATTTAGGCACAAAATCCAATATTTCGACTTTGGATTTCTTATCCCGGTTTAACCAGAATTTAATAAAATTATTAAATCTGTTTATTAAACCAGAACGAATAATTTTTAATTAAGTTTTTAAACCGAACCGAGCCGAATTGGTCACGAACCGAACCGAATTGGTCACGGCCGTGACCTAGCTCCTCGATCATGATCGACCAGCCGCAAAACGTGCGATCCAAGATCCACGATCGGGATGGCCGATCCTCACGCGATCGTCACGCGAGCTGGACGGGACGGTGCTGGCCGAGACGCACAAACGCGATCCAAGCGAAGCTCGCGCCTCTCGGTCGATCGGTCGACCAATCCATGCTATCGATCGATCGATACATGCGATTTGTTTGGTCGATCGGATCAACTTTCGGCCGATCGCTTACCAAGTCATATAGCTTGGTTCGCGATTTCAAATATGTTTAGGTTTTAATTCTTGTTTCTTAAGTGAATTATCTTATCAGTAGTTGATTCAAAACACATCTTAAACAAGAAAAACAATCCTAAACGAGATTCTAAACAAGAAAAAAACCAGAACCAATGGCTCTGATACCACTGAAGGAATGTTTAGATCAATCCTGATTCAATTCTCAGATTCAGATTATCCTAAACATGCTGATCTAGGTTCTTCTTGAATAGAAACATAAGTAGATCTCACCTTTTACCTGTTTATGCAGCGGAAAGAGAGAACAGGTCAGAGATCAGAGAGCCACCAAGTGATAACTCCTCCAGAGGTTCACACACGCACACCGTCAGGAAAGAGGCTGCTAGACCACGAGGAGAGAGGCGCAGAGAGAGAGAGAGTTGGCGCAGGGAGGCTAGGGTTGTGAGAGAAAGAGATTTGGGTTTTAGTTTATAAAACCCTTCTCTTTCCCTTTTGGGCTTTTAGGCCCAAATACCAATCTGATTAAATCCCTTGGATTTAATCAGACCCATTAATCTCTCTCTAAGTACGACAAATGCCTGGCACTTTTACCGTACTTCTGCTAAGCCGTTCCTACACATTTTCCTGTTAGCTTAGGCGTGTGACCCATATGGGATCATATAATAAAGGCAATAAGTCCAAGACTTATAGATCATGAGCGGACTCTAGCAAGCCATCATGACCCCCAGTATTATATGACTTATGTCTGATCATTGACATACTCTTACTTTCTAGAGACAGTACCGAGATTACTGGACACAATTCCAACACTCACTGCAGGAGACAGGAGGAACCAGCAATGATGACAACATTTCGACACCAGCTATATGGGAGGTGGAGGAGAGCAGATCCAATCCAACTCGCCTCCGCAAGGTGATAAAGCCCACGACAATTCAACGAATACGGGATCACAATTCAACACGGCACTGGCGAGCAACCCATACATTCCGATCATACCCTCAGTTGGAGGAACAATTGAAGATAGCTCACCCACGGCCATAGCCAGGCACGCAGAAGAGGCGGCATCATCGACAAGGGCAGCACACATAGTAAACACTACAGCACCAGCCGCCAGAACTGAAAACCAGAGCACAACGGAGAAGACACTACAAGAAATTTGAGCATTGATAGCAGATGAGGATAGCACGGTTTTGCGAAGTGCTATTATAGAGGATGTGTTGGAGTAGAATACTCTATAATAGCATTATATCAATGCTATACCGTTTTTTCATTAAGCGGGAAACAAAAATTATGTTTGGAGCCTAATTTATACTATAAGCGCCAACACTTAGTCATTTGACAGAATTTAATACACAATTTTGAGTTTTGGGAGAATTTTTTTTCCCTCACTTAATTTTTTTTCCTCTTTTAACTTTTATTTCTTCTCTTCCTCCTTAAAAAAAAAGATAGAATTTTTTCCTCCACAACAGTCTCTTCCTCCGACATCATCTTCCATCGTCTCTTCCATTCCTTCCAATTTCTCGCTCATAATCTTTAACATCTTTTCTAATCCTGCAAAATCTATTAAATCCCTAAAACTCCCAAATTTCAAATCATATTCTTCTCATACTCCACCTTCAGAATTCGCGGTTGCTGGTACTGGTCGACATTTGGACGCAGCACTTGTAAGGACCCAAATACGGGAACTCTGCGTATGGTGAATTAATTACGTAAAGAAAGAGGTTAAGGAAATGAAACGAAGTCGAGACTATGAAGTCTATTTCCTTAACTCGAATTATCACCCGCAGTGAGGTGGTTTTGTCGTGATAATCGAATCCCAGGATAAAACCGATATCGAAACGTTTCCGCTATCAATCGAAAACGTTCCCAACGAACGAAAGAACTACGATATACACTTAAACCAAACCACCAAACCAATTCGTTGTAATTAAACCACTAAATTGATCAAAAACTTTCCCAAAAATAATATGCGCGCGGAGGCCCCGACCCAAGACCCAAGACCCAAGACCCAAGCCCAAGCCCGGCCCAGCCCGGCCCAGCCCGGCACGGCGGCGCCGGCGCGTGTGTGTGGTCTTTCCAACCTCTCTCTCACACTCTATAGTGTAGCCCAAGCTATTTGAACAATGACATGAAAATGTCCTTATATATACAAGTGATAAATTTTCCATCTAAGCAATGTGGGACATTTTATACACTTCATTCCTCAATAAAATATGCCAACAACTTATGGCTTATATGAGCCCATGGCCCAAATTATTTCTCATTCACACAAACATATTTTGTAAAGCCCAAAGCTTTATTACTTGTAAAATTATGTTCCAACAATCCCCTCATGAATAGAAATTACTCTAAACATACGAAGACTCAACAGACTCGAAAGAACTATACTAGACATTGACTTTACTTGACTAGACTAGACACTGACTTGACTAGACTATACAGACTTTCGAGAGTATATACGAAAATGTAACTGTGTCTGATAGGTAGCATTTTTCAGCTTTGAACCAATCATTTTTAATATTGTCGGTTTTACTGGCTGGGAGGTGAACATGATGTCTTGAACCAACCGGAGTTTTATGTAAACCGAGACAACAGGTATCGCGCAGCGACATTTTCTCGTAGAACTTTGTTCTCTGTTTTTGTTCATTTTGGCCTTGAACATTCCTGGTTTTCATGAGTGAACTTGGAGAATATAGCATATCTTTCATTCTCCTAGAAACTGCCCCATTTCACACTCACTAGGTGATATGCCATTAGTTTCTTTTCAGAACTATGGAATCATTAAAACCCAATGCTTATCCTTATTCTCATACAGGTAGCACTATTCATGATTCAAGGAACTGGGTAAAGACATAAGTCTTGCAGTGCTTGATTTCATTTGAATTAGTTTTCCCTTTGAACCTACATCCTGGGATCTCCAGTCACGTAAGTAGGGTTTCCATCAAATTTCCTCTTAATTAGTAGGCTCCCATTCCTCTTGATGATTTTAGAACTTTATCTCGCGGAAACCCTTTGGTAAAAGGATCCGCTGAATTGTCATTTGTTCTGATATAATCTACATGGATTATACAAGTGGTTATAAAGTTCATAATGGATTTATGACATCTCCTAATGTGACGGTTCTTACCATTATACAAGGTACTATTTGATCGCAATATCGCAGATTGACTATCACAATGCATACGAATAGCGGACACAGGTTTATCCCCCTCTGGGATATCTTCCAGCCAATTCCGAAGCCATTCTGCTTCAGCTACCACTGTGTCTAGAGCTACTAGCTCTGACTCCATCGTGGATCTGGCTTGAATTGTTTGCTTGGAAGATCTCCAGGACACTGCTGCACCCGCAAGTGTAAAGATATATCCACTTGTGGATTTCGAGTTTTGAGAGTCAGATATCCAATTTGCATCGCTATATCCCTCCAAAATAGTCGTCTCTTTACCATAGTGCGGACCATAGTTTTTGGTATGACGTAAGTAATTCAATACTCTAGTTATACCTTTACAATGTTTATGTCCTGGATTACTGGTATAGCGACTTAGTACATTTACTGCGTGCGCTAAATCGGGTCTAGTACAATTTGTTAAGTACATCAGACCCCCGATTACCCTTACGTACTCCTATTTTTCTTCAAGTGAAGTTGAGTATCAACAGGAGTTTTTGCTGTCCCTTTTGAGTAAGTCTTAAACCTCTCAAGTATATTTTCAGCATAATGTGCTTGAGATAAGGTTATACCTTCAGTAGTTTTAATGATCTTAATTCCTAAAACTACATCCGCAAGTCCCATATCTTTCATATCAAATCTCTGGCTAAGCATGTTCTTAGTCTGATTGATCATATCTTTGGTACTGCCAATGATGAGCATGTCATCTACGTATAAATATAGTAAGACATATCCATGTGGAGTACATTTTACATAGATACACTTATCACACTCGCTTATGCTGAAACCGTTTGACATCATTACATTGTCAAAATTTTCGTGCCATTGTTTTGGAGCTTGCTTAAGTCCATACAATGACTTCACAGATCTACATACTTTTTGTTCTTGTTCAGGGACAACAAACCCTTCGGGTTGCTTCATATAAATCTCCTCTTCTAATTCTCCATTTAGAAAAGCATTTTTAACATCCATTTGATGGATTTCTAAGTCTCTTAATGCTGCTATGCCGATCAGCATTCTTATTGAGGTTATTCTCGTTACCGGAGAATAAGTGTCAAAGAAATCCAAACCTTCTTTTTGGCGAAATCCTTGAACCACAAGCCTAGCCTTGTACTTATCTACCGAGCCATCGGTTTTCAACTTGGTTTTGAAAATCCATTTACACCCTAGTGGTTTAAACCCTTGTGGTAGATCGGTTATCTCCCAAGTGTGATTCTGCATAATAGAATCAATCTCACTATTAACGGCTTCCTTCCAAAAAGTTGCGTTAGGTGTTGTCATGGCTTCTGTGAACGTCTTTGGTTCATTCTCTAAAATAAAAAACATCATGAAATCTTCGCCAAAGTCTTTTTCCTTACGAGCTCTCTTGCTGCGTCTAGGTTCATCTTGTACGAATTTAGGAGCTGAAGTACTTGAAGTACTAGCTTCATTTTCATCTCTTTGCTCACATGTCCGCTTAGGATTAGGCTTATCTTTATGCGGAAACAACGTTTCAAAGAAGGATGCATTGTGAGATTCCATTACGGTATTTACATGGATATCCGGTATGTCCGAGTTATGAACCAAAAACCGATAAGCACTACTGTTGTGCGCATATCCAATGAAAATACAGTCCACAGATTTCGGTCCTATCATGACCTTTTTCGGAGGCGGCACTGCCACTTTTGCTAGGCACCCCCACACTTTAAGGTATTTATACGAAGGTACAACACCTTTCCAAAGTTCATAGGGTGTCTTGCCGGTGACCTTGTGCGGAATTTTGTTAAGGATATAATTTGATGTAAGCAAAGCTTTCCCCCCCCCCCCCACATGTTCTGGGCTAACACATATTCTTGAAGCATTGCATTCATCGTCTATTTTAGAGTTCGGTTCTTTCGTTCCGCAACTCCGTTAGATCCTGGTGAGTAAGGATCGGTCGTCTGATGAATAATTCCATCTTCCACACAGAAAGCATTAAATCGGCCATCATATTCCCCTCCTCTATCACTTCTGACTATTTTAATAGTCTTATTAAGTTGATTTTCAACTTCCATTTTATATTCCTTAAACTTATCCAGCGCCTCATCTTTGCTATGTAATAGATATACATAACAATATTTCGTATGATCATCGATGAAAGTTACGTAATACTTTTTCCCGCCTCTAGTAGGAGCATACTTTAAGTCACATAAATCTGTGTGAATTAAATCTAGAGGTGCGTTAGTCCTTTTGACTTGGGACGATGGCATTTTTGTGAGCTTAGCCTGTACACATACTTCACATTTTTCTTTACTCATTTTGCATTTTGGGATTATGTTTGAATTAATTAATCGGTTTATTGATTTATAATTCACGTGTCCTAATCTTTCATGCCAAATATTAAAAGACTCAAGCAAGTAAGCAACAGACTTATTCTCATTCATTTCAGAATCGGTTACAACAGTGGAAACATTTGCAACATTATTCTTAGCAACAACAATCTTATTCTTATTCTTGGAGACACTTGCTTCATCTTTCTTGAGGACAGCTTGGACACACATCTTGACCAGTCCATTCTTCACAAATCCTCTTCCCAGGTACATGCCCCACTTCTTGAGGGTGAGGGTATCAGCCTCGAAAATCACCGAGAAACCGGCCTTGCTCAGCAGTGTACCAGAAATCAGATTCTTCCTCATGTCTTTCACATGTTTCACATTCTTAAACGTGATCTCGTGTCCTGAGGTCATCCTCAACACCACCTAACCCTTTCCCTCGATCTTGGAGACAGCCTTGTTGCCCATGAAAAGCGCCTCCTCAGACTTGTTCTTCTGATAGGTGCTGAACATGGACTTATCATTGCAGATGTGAGTTGTAGCACCAGTATCATACCACCACTCATTGGTCTTCTCATCCACCATGTTAACCTCTGTTACCACAGAACAAAGGTCTTCCTCGGTTAGATTTGCCTGATACTTTGCCGCTTTATCCTTGGAGCGGCACTCACTGAACTTGTGACCAATCTTTCCACAAGTGTGGCATTTTCCTTTGAAGAACTTCTTCTTGTCCTCAGTGGGGGCAGGGGCGGACGAAGAGCCATTCTTATTGAAGTTCTTCCCATTAGGCTTCAAGGACGACTTAGCAACTGCCTTGCCCTTTCCCTTGTCCACATTTCCTTTCTCCTTGTTGTGGGTAGCCACATTCACACTGTGTTCACGGACTTGGACACCATTTGCTTGACGGTTCCGATCCTCCGTGTTCAGCCTCTGGATTAAGTCCTCCAGCATGATGGCCTTATTATTATGCTTGAGGTAGTTCTTGAAAGTCAGCCAACTTGGAGGTAGCCTCTCGATAAAACTATTCACCGTGAAGATCTCATCAATGGACATTCCCTCCGTAGCAACTTCCTGACAGATTCGCTGGAATACCTCCACTTGTTCCATGATGGGTTTGTCGTCCACCATATGGAACTCCAAGAACTTTGCCGTTGCGTGCTTTTGGCATCCATCATCCTCGACCTTGTACTTCTTCCCCAAAGCGGCCCACAAGGATTTGATGGTCTTTTGTTCGCAGTAGATTGCATACAGCGGCTCAACAAGACGGCCAAGAATCCATCCTTTCATCATGTAATCTCCTTGATTCCATGCATCCAAAGTTCCGACGGTGTACACATCGCCAGTTCCTTCTCCAATCTCGGGTTGATCCTCTTCGAGGTACCGCGAGAGATGCATCGCATGAAGATAGAACTTCATCTGGTTCGACCACATCTTCAAGCTTTTGCCGTTGAACTTGTCAGGCAATAATCCTTGGCACGAGGCTTGAAGAGAAGCAAACACTGGAGGAGGAGGAGGAGCGTGAAACACCACGTTTCTTTCAGCTTTCTCTTTTTCAGCCTTTGCCTTTTCAGATTTCTCTCTTTCCATCTTTTCGGAATCAGCCTGAAACAAAGCTCGGCGAGTTGTTTCTTCGGCGCTTACATCCTGAGGAGAGCTTGGTGTCGAACCATTCAGATTATCAGTTTCGTTTGCCATTTCCTGACACAGATAAACAAAATGTATCAGTTACACGTTTAATAAACGATTTCAAAATGAAACGAAGCGATATTTAAAAATTATGCGTTCCACGAAAACGTTAGAAAGTTGGAGAACGTTTCTAAATCGCTTAACAATCGCAAATAAAAATGTTTCACATAAGTTCTAACCGTCACAAAAGAGACCGCAAACGCAGTCGCTAGAAGAACGCAAACGTAACCGCAAAAGTGAGAACGCTAATGCGAGACCGCAAAAGCTATAAAGCAAACGCGATCGCTAACGCTAGAACTCAAAACCCGACAGCAAAGGATGAATCGCAATCGCGACCGGAATGCTTTTTGCGACCCAAAACTGATTTTGTATCGTTTATAAACGATTTGTGTAGCGCTATAATATGCGTTTCACAAATCCAGAAACGTTTTGAATCTTTTAAAACGATTAGCGGTTGAAACATAGTGAAGCGGAACTGCAAATCTGCTTATGCTCTCGGTATCGTCGTACTCCTCGTGAATCTTCTTAGCTGTTTTTTTCATAGATTCTCATTTCTTTGATTGAATCAAAGCCTTTGGTGATATTCCAACAAATCTTCTGTTATGCTCACAAGAGATCCTCTGAGTGGTTGTTCTATTGAATCTTTTATATTGACTATTTCTCTGAAAATATGCATGATCAACTCATCTCGCAGAATTTTTCATATTATTTGGTTTTGTCTCTTCTTTGTTTGTCATTTATGTAGAAAAAGGAGAAAACTTTGTTGATAGTTTGATTACTGATGATGGAGGGTTGAATTTTGCAATCCTATTTGAATAATTTATATTGTGTAGTCATCATCTCCATCTGTACACTATCACTTGGTTCTGCAGTTAATCTTGTAGTTTTATGCTTCCTTTGATAAAATATTATTAGGTTACTGGATTAGTGGACAATGAGGTTGTCACTTTTGATTTGATATTTGTATGCTGACTCAATTCTTGCTTTTTGTGATTCATTTCAGCTAATACATCTAATACTTATTGTAACGATCATTAAAAAACAATAATACTATCTTGCTTGATAACTATAGATTGAGTGTTTAGTTTTGTAGGTATCTGAATAGTTTATCTTTGTGTTGTTGTCTTCTCTGTTTTCAGCTTAAACAGAAAGAAACCGGACCAGGAGCAAGAAGCTCTCATACCATATCTCTTGTGGGAAATAAAGTCTATGCCTTTGGCGACGAGTTCGGACCACGTGTTCCCGTTGACAACCATCTCTACCTTTTCGACCTCCACACTTTAACATGGTCGATCCAGGAATCTTCAGGGGAAGCTTCTTTAGGTTTTACTTGTGAAGCCTCTTTAGATTTTACTTATGCATAAAAAGCACCGTGACACAAGCACCCAAACTTGTTTTGGGTTTTTGTATACATGATGCAACATGTGTCCTGTTCTTTAGTCACACTGGGACAGAAAATGAAAATGAGAATCAAAAATTACATTACAAATAAATAAAAGTATATTGTGTTTAAACTTGTGTTTATATTTATTTTTGGTATCTTTGGTACTATGTATTTGATATTTGATTAGTGTTGAAATATATTTTAATCTTAATTTGTAATATATTTTGATTTTTATTTTTGGTATATTATTAAACATAAACCATATAATAAAAAAAAACAAATCAAACACTTATAAGAAATTCAAGTATAGTTATTTTCCTCATCCTAAACTCTAAAACTTTAACTTTACACCCTAAACACAACCCTAAATAATAAACTTCTAAATTCTTAATAATAAACACTAAAATTTTAAACATCAAATAATATAGTAAAAATTTAGCACATATAAAAAATTTGTAAGTATAAAAGATTTAAACTTAACTATATACTCTAAGCACAACCCTAAATCCTAAACTTCTAAACCCCTAATAATAAACATCATATAATATACAAAAACAAATTAAACACTTATACAAAAATTCAAGTATATTTATTTTCTTTATCCTAAACTCTAAAACATTAACTCTATACCCTAAACACAACCCTAAATCCTAAACTTCTAAAATCTTAATAATAAACACTAAAATTTTAAACATCAAATAATGTAGTAAAAATTTAGCACATATAAAAAAATTCAAGTATAAAAAGATTTAACCTTAACTATATACCCTAAGCATAACCCTAAATCCTAAACTTCTAAACCTCTAATAATAAACATCATATAATATACAAAAACAAATTAAACACTTATACAAAAATTCAAGTATATTTATTTTCTTCATCCTAAACTCTAAAACATTAACTCTATACCCTAAACACAACCCTAAATCCTAAACTTCTAAAATCTTAATAATAAACACTGAAAATTTAAACATCAAATAATAATATAGCAAAAATTTAACCTTAACTATATACCTTAAACACAAGCACAACCCTAAACCCCCTAATAATAAACACTAACCCTAAACTCTAAACTTATAAACACCTTAATATTGACTTTGCAAATAGTATTAAGATATATAATTTTTCTATATTTGTAATATTTATTTGTAATATAATTTATTGTTTCATATTAAAGATAGACTAAGAATTTAATTTATTTATAGTTTAGTATTACACAATTACTATATATATGTATCATTTATTTATTTATTTTTAACTCTAAATTATATATTTTATATAAAAAACTTAATAATTTATCATAAACACTTTAGTATATAAAATTTTATATTAATAATAATAAAAATAAAAAATCTTACTAAAAATGATTTAAATTAAATAAACTTTTAAAACCAGAACCAATAGGAAGAGATTACTCGGATCATATATGTGGCACAATATCAACCGTAGGATCCATATTTTTCTTAAGTAACTTCCTTACACAAAAAAATCATTTCAGGATGTTAATAAAAAAAGTCATCTTCTCTCTTTCGACTCTAGAGAGAAGCCATCTCTGATCTGAACTCATCTTCGATCTTCTCCCTCTCGTTGTGGCCCTCGTCTGTCTCTTAATCCTCCATCTCCGACGAAACCTTCTTCAACCTCGAGTACCGGCGCCGGCCAATCAGTCATCGTCTCCCTATCTCTTCTCCTTCACCACTCCTCCCACCTTTCTCCGGACTCTATCCTCTCAATAGAACTTCCAGGTAGTTTCCCACTTTTCCAGAGACATAATCGCCTCAATAATGGCTCTGTTAAGTTGATAGGATTCACCAATCATCCTACATTAAGAAGAAGAAACAAAATGATATGACGGTTTCTGGTGAAACGGTCAACGCAGGAAGTTAGTCGGTTGAGCTGAAGACTAACTGACTAGTCAACAATAAAGTGTGTGTTCACACTAGAGAATAAAAGAATTGTATAAAACAATTGTTGTAGAGGATTTTATTATTTTATGTCATTTATGTATAAACTGGGAAACCGAAGCGTATGAGCTTGGTGAGGCGATCTTATGTGATCAAGTTCTTGGTTTTTGTATTCGTGATTCTACTTCAATAGGCCGTTTGGTTATTCAATTCTTAACATTGGTGCGGTGAAACTGGTACAGATCCAACGCGAAGATGCTAAATCGAGGTGATTCGCCAGCGAGCTCACAGTTTGCGGAGTATTCCGACGAACCGATGTCAGCGCTCCGAGATCGAGTGGAGGTTTTGCACAGAGACGGAGACAAGGTTCACGACGATCGATGATAAGCTAAGCAAGATGATGACGATAATCGAGAAGTTGGATCCGACGATAATTGGAGCTGATAAACCACAACACAATCAGACGGAGATTCCGATTCAACAACATCAGGTACGATTTTCTGATTGGGAACCAAACCAGAGTGATTATCAGCCAGGATATCGATCTGGAGCTCTGAATCTTGTGAATCGTGAAAGCATGCAAAATTGAGATGCCGATGTTTGATGGTACACAGCTATATGTGTGGTTGACGGAAGTCGAGAGGTTCTTCTTTATTGGGAAATACAAAGAGGAGGAAAAATTGGATCTGGTTACGCTAAGCTTGACAGGAAGAGTATAGAAGTGGTTTAGTTGGGAGTTGAACAAAGATGGTTTTGTTATTGGAAGGGGTTTAAGGAGAAGTTACTATTGAGATTTATTGAGTCTATCGAAGACGAACCTTCCAGTCGCTTGTTTACGTTGAAGCAGACAGGTTCAGTCAATGATTTTGTATCGTAATTTGAAGAACTGTCGTCACTGGTACCGGGATTAGATGATCTTCTTCTGATTAAAATTTTTTACAATGGCTTGAGTAAGGAGATGAAAGAGGTGATAAGAATCAAAGAGCCGAGAGGATTGCGAAATCACACTGCAGCTGTACTTCATATGGAGTTTAGTACATTTTGTAAAGTGATGGAGGAATCCAAACAACTTGAGTTGGACTCTAAAACAGTGGGTACAATAAGAGCTACTCCGAGTTACAACACAAATCGATCAGGATGGACCAAAGATGTAAGGCAGAGTTCATCAAATTGGTATGCCCAAGATAAAAATGGGAAAGCACCAATGGATGTTTTGGTTAACAAAGAAATCAATGCGGCAGCCAAAGTTAAAGTGAGGCCAAAGCAAAGATATTCTGACCTATAATTAGATGCTATGAGAAAGGAAGGTCTATGCTTTAAATGTGGTGCTAAGTGGTCCAAAACTCACAGGAAAGAATGTACAATGGGGGAGCTGAAAATTCTGATAGTCATCAACGGTTATGATATGGAAGTGTTGGATACAAAAGTGGAAGAGGAGAATAATGAGCAGGCTTTGATAGTACAGGAATTGATGGTGCTGTCCTTAAACTCGTTTTTGGAAATAAACTCTCCAAAGACAACGAAACTGCTGGGAAAAATAGGCAAGAATGAGGTGATTATCATGCTTGATAGTGGAGCATCCCACAACTTCATATCACCAGAAGTTGTGAAGAGACTGCAATTGAAACTTTGTGTAGCTAGCAGCCTAGAAGTGTTATTAGGCAACATAATTACTGTCAAAGGTATGGGAATTTGCGGGTCAGTACAATTCCAGTTTTCAAACAATAATTTCACTTCAGATTTCATCTCATTGGAACTAGGAACGGTGTATGTAATTCTGGGAGTGCAATGGCTTGAAACTTTGGGAAGGTGTGAAGTAGACTGGAAGAAGCAAGAGCTATCGTTTGATCATAAAGGAAGGAAGGTAACGATAATTGGTGATCCAGCTCTACAGTGCCCCAAATTTTCGTATAAGTCATTGTCCCATACACGAAACACTGGCACTCGAGGAAGAGAAGCACGTGTATGTTCCAATGCAGTAGTCTCACAAATCCTCTGTGTGTTCCGGAAGGGGTCTTACAACTACTGAAACAGTTTGAAGCAGTATTTGACATTCCAACAGGGCTACCTCCTCATAGAGGACATGATCATTCAATAAATCTGAAGCCAGGAGTGTCAGCCATATCAGTAAGACCCTACAGGTATCCTCATGCTACAAAGATGGTCATGGAATCTATGGTTGAAGACATGTTGAAATCTGGCATTATCAGACCAAGCGCGCACCCGTTTTCCAGCCATGTGTTACTGGTCAGGAAGAAAGATGATTCATGGCGATTTTGTGTTGACTACAGGGCTTTGAACAGGGCTACTATACCTGACAGATTTCCAATACCTGTTATCGATCAACTCTTGGATGAAGTAAATGGGGCAACTGTGTTTTCCAAGTTGGATTTACGGTCTGGATACCATCAGATACGCATGAGAGATCAAGACATCAAGAATATAGCGTTCAAAACTCTAGAAGGACACTACGAATTCCTAGTAATGCCATTCGGCCTTACTAATGCACATGCGACATTTCAGGCGCTAATGAATTCCATCTTCAAGAGGTTTCTGCGAAAATCAGTTCTGGTTTTCTTCGATGATGTTTTGGTTTACAGCAAGGATGTTGAAACACATGTGAAACATCTGAAGGAAGTATTGGAGATATTTGAAGAGCATAAGTTGTTGGCTAACAAAAAGAACTGTTTGTTTGGACTTCCACAAGTGGAATATCTGGGACATATCATATCTGGTGAAGGAGTAGCGATAAATTCAGCTAAAACAGCAGCAATGAAAGAGTGGCCAACACCGAGGACAATTAAACAGTTGAGAGCATTTTTGGGCTCATAGGCTACTATAGAAGATTTGTGTATCATTATGGTTCAATTGCCAAGCCACTCACAGATTTACTGCGTAAAGATCAGTTTATCTAGTCCAATGAGGCACAAGAGGCGTTTGAAAGACTGAAAAGAGCTATGGTTTCAGCACCAGTTTTAGCTCTACCAGGCTTTGATAAGACCTTCATTGTGGAATCATATGCTTCAGGGTTTGGGTTGGGAGCCGTATTGATGCAAGACAAAAGGCCGATTGCATTCTTTAGCCATGGATTGATAGCAAGAGAACAGCTCAAACCAGCTTATGAAAGAGAACTGATGGCGATTGTTCTTGCGGTTCTGAAATAGAAACACTACTTTTTGGGTAAGAGATTTGTAGTCCACACTGACCAAAGGAGCTTAAAATTCTTACTTGAACAGAAAGAAGTAAGTATGGAGTATCAAAAATTGTTAGTGAAGTTGCTTATTTTTGATTTCGAGATATTGTACAAACCTGGTATTGAAAATAAGGCAGTGGATGGATTAAGTCGACAAGGATCAGGATCAGCAACTCCAGAGTTGTTAGCCTTCACTCTACCATCGATCTTATAAATGCAGGAATTATATAAAGAGATAGAGGAGGATCCTGAAATACAGAGGATGGTGCAGCAAGTAAGGAAAGGGGAATTGAGTAACACAAACTTTACAGAGAACCAAGGAAGGTTGTGGTATAAGAAGAGGGTGGTGATACCGAAAGCATCCAAGTTCATTCCTCTTATCTTACATGAGTTTCACGATGGACTGTTGGGAGGGCATTCATGGATTCTTAAGACTATAAAGAGAATCCAAAGCAGCTTTCACTGGGATGGGTTACAGAAAACAGTGAAGAAATATGTGGCACAATGTGATGTTTGTCAGAAACATAAATACTCTACACTATCTCCTGCAGGGTTACTTCAGCCATTGAAAATTCCAGTGAGTATTTGGGAGGATTTATCAATGGACTTCATAGAAGGATTACCTTCTTCTCAACGGTTTGATGTCATACTAGTTGTGGTGGATAGATTGAGTAAGTATGGACATTTCTTGGGGCTGAAACATCTGTTCACAGCAGCTGATGTCGCACAAAAGTTTATGAGAGAGATCACCAGACTTCATGGATTCCCAAAGACAGTGGTGACTGATCGAGATAAAATTTTCATGAGCAATTTTTGGAAGGAGCTGTTTCGGTTGGCAGGAACAAAACTTAAGTACAGCACTGCATTCCACCCACAGACTGATGGTCAAACTGAGGTTTTGAATCGGTGTGTGGAAAATTATTTGAGGTTTTTTGCATCCAGCCAACCAAGAACATGGTACAGATTTCTACATTGGTCAGAATTGTGGTACAATACGTCATATCACATGTCCCTCAAGACTACACCATTCCAAGTAGTATACGGACGAGATCCACCAGCATTGGTGAGGTATGAAGAGGGTTCTACTAAAAATCATGACTTGGAAGAACTACTCATGGAAAGGGATATGATGCTGACATAGATTAAGCTCTAACTAGAGAAAACTCAACACTTAATGAAGATGAGTGCAGATAAAAAACGCAGAGATGTTGAATTTAATGTTGGAGATTGGGTGTTTTTGAAGCTGAAACCGTATAGACAACGCATTGTGGCTAAGTGATTCTGTCAAAAACTCTCATCCAAATTCATTGGGCCTTATGAATTACTGGAACGGATTGGTAAGGCAGCGTACAGATTGGACCTACCACCAGATTCAAAAATCCATCCAGTTTTTCATGTTTCACAGATCAAAGGAGCGGTGGGGAAGCATCATACTGTTCAACCAATGCCCCCATGATCTCAGATATGTCAGAAGAGTTTTGAGAACCAGAGTAAGTCCTGGCTGCACGCTATACTGCTATGGGCGAACGTGAATGGTTGATTAAGTGGAAGAACCGTCCAGATTGTGATAGTTCTTGGGTGATGAGTAAAGAATTTGTCAAGCAATTTCCACAAGAGAAGCTTGGGGACAAGCTTCATTTTAAATAGGGGGGGGGGAGTAATGATAAGATTCACCAATCATACTACACCAAGAAGAAGAAACAAAATGATATGACGGTTGTTGGTCAAACGGTCAACGCAGGAAGTTAGTCGGTTGAGCTGAAGACTAACTAACTAGTCAACAATAAAGTGTGTGTTCACACTAGAGAATAAAAGAATTGTATAAATACAATTGTTGTAGAGGATTTTATTCTTTTATGTCATTTCTGTATAAACTGGAAAACCGAAGCGTATGAGCTTGGTGAGGCGATCTTCTGTGATCGAGTTCTTGGTGTTTGTATTCGTGATTCTACTTCAATAGACAGTTTGGTTATTCAATTCTTAACATAAGTCTTTAATAATCGCTAGGGTTCCGAACGCAGATTGGCGAAGCTTCGAGAATGGGTTCAAGTTTGTTCACGGTGGAGGTCAACTTCCGTCAGCCTAACACAATACAGGTTCTTCAATTCAGAGCCAATTACTCTTAATTATCTCCTCTCCCAGGTATGGCGACTCTTCTTCTTCAATTTCGTTTGTTAGCTTTTGAACAATCGTGTTTGTTGCTTTCATTCACTGTAACTTCTTTTATAATCGTGTATGTTACAATCTATTTGACATGTGTATCTGAGCAGTTACAAGAGTATTCTGGAAAAACCCAATCCACCCATGTTGGAGCACTGATAAAAGAACCAGGTGTGATATTGTATTCATCATTATGACTTCAAATAGTTTACATAAAAGTTCCTAATGTCCAGTAAAGTTTACTGGTTTAGCATCCCTTGTTCACTCTTTCTAGATTCAAACTACTCTTTAATTAAGGTGGCTATTTTTCTGCAGTAATCCATGGTGCTGGGGGAATGCACATGGTTGATTCGCTCTTCCAACGAGTTCTGGTCAATGAGTGCCGTAATAGAAAGATTCCAGTCATTTTCGTGAAGTGTTCACAGGTTTCTGGCGTCTTGGAGTAGAGGTAGTAAACTGTTACATGATTTTATGTCACCTTGTTATATATTTTGTTACTAAATTCCGTTTACGTTCTGCTGAACAATCACCATAATTTCACCAAGACTACTGCTGAACTTCTCGGTTGCAAACCGGACATCGCTTGCTTCGCCAAATTGATGACAGGTGGAATGGTTCCTTTGGCTGTCACTCTTTCCACAGACATTGTATTCGAATCGTTTTCTGGAGAGTCAAAGGTAAGAAAACGAAAGTAGAAGGCTCGCCCTTATCAAAAATCTGATTCTGATTCTGATTGAAGCTATCTAACTTTCTTTATTGGTTGTAGCTTTAAAGCCATGTTTCATGGTCACTCATACTCAGCTCATGCAATGGGTTGCGCAACAGCCGCCAAATCTGCCAAGAAAGAGAGCCTTGCCAAGAAGGCTAAAGCTTAGGCTTAAGCCTATTGTTGTCAAGTATGGCCTTAACTATGTGACCTACTTGATTGAGCAGAACAAGGTACAACTTATTGTCATTGATCACGAGAAACATAAGCAGCCAGGAAGATGCTGGACCGAGGCATGGTGAATGATCTCCGACTGGAGATGTTTCTGCTGAGCCCTGCAACAAATACAAATTAAGTCACATGTATATGTATTGTATTTTTTTGTCTTTTTGGATGGTCATTAGGAATTATATTTATAGTTATAAATTAAGAATTGTATTTATGATTTTATAATAAATTATGTTACTTGTGTTTTTATAATATATAATTTTATAATTAATTTTAAGTAATTATAAAATATGCATAAATATTAAAAAAAAAAACGAATCTTAAAATTAATATTTGATGAAAAAAAAATATAGAATATGACATATAAAAAACTCTTACGAAGGCTTATATCATGGCAAAATTAACGAGCTGTAATAGATAGTACTATAGCATATATATGTACGCTACCAATACAAATTATAGCATTAGGTCTATGCTATTATATAATAAATATATCACATACATATAACGCTATAATAGATTGCACCAAACATAGCAAATTAAAATTAACGCTATTACATTGCAATAATAACATAGCACGAATGAAAATGCTATGGTAGGGGGAGGGGGTCTATTATAGCTGCCGCTGTCAGAGCGTTTGTGGAAACGCTATCTATTACATACCATAGCTTGTATCGTGTGCTATGAATATTGATTTTTCTTGTAGTGAAATGATCCAGGTGCTGATGAACTGAATGGACAGGATGGACAGAGAGGCAAACGAGCGAATCACCATGCTCGCCAATAAGCAAGCCATGCTTCAGGAAAACTTAATTGGACGTCAACATGCACCTTTAACAGAACGAACCCTGGAGCAAGTGCCTCTTACAAATAGGTGTCTCTTACCCTAAGTGCCCCCAAGGACTATAGGCTCGAGAGTCAATCCAGCAAGCATCACACCCGCACCAATCAACTTAGACTCGATGCCAAACACCCAGATCACGGCCATATTGAGTCAAATCTAGGACCTCAATTCTAGGGTCCACTGAGTAGGTAGCTCGGAACCAGAGATCGGTCGCATATTGGAACAGGCTCAGAAGATGCCATTCACACATCATATAAGCGCAATGATCTCGCATGTCGACAAAGTCAAGTTCCTGACTTTTGAAATAAAATCGGTTCCCTGTCAATTCATGATCGCAATGGGTCAGAATCGCTTCATGAATGAAGAAAGAGACGTCGGATACTGCCATCACTTTGTGGAGAACCTCAGAGGAATGGCCCTTAGCTGATTTTCACAGATTAAAACGGCATCGATCGACAACTTCCGCCAGCTCTCAAAAGCATTCTTAAAGCATTACTCTCTGTTGATAACTCTTGGGTCATCAGATGAAGACATATGGGACCTCTAGCAAAGAAAGGACGAGCCCATGCGAGCTTTCGTCAATCAGCTTAAACATGTGGTATCCAGGGTGATCGTAGATGACAATACGGCTCGGGGAGGACTTTGGAAAGCCTTGTGGTTTGATTCGTCATACATAAATTACATGAATCTCAACGAAACCGACGTCCTTGGAACATGCATTTCACATAGCGATAGCATTCATGGAATTAGAAGAAGAGCACACAAGTCCCATCTGACCAAGAAAGCACCGACATTAAAGGAGAAGTCTCGACACAATCACCAGGAAGAGAATCACAGGTCATCTAACCACAAATCCTCGTCGGCCTATTACGTCGGAATTACATCACAATGTTGGAACAAGTACATTCGTGACCAGCCTCGGGCCAAAGAAAGAAATGAAGACTACTTGTTGGAACAATACCGCAAGGAAAAACCATTAACCCCGAGCAAGGAGGTAGGAGACCCAAAAATCGTAATAATGGGAAGGAAGGAAACAGACAAGGAAACAAAGAGGGACCTCTGAACCAAGAAACGGTACTTGAAGATCGTCATCCTGAAACGAAACATCATAGATGAGCTCGTGATGAGGAAGATGATAGAAGGGCGGCACCGCAACCTTGCTGACGAGTCAATATGATCATGCGTGGTTTGCAGCTATGCTTGGATTCGTGAGATCGACTAAGGAGTACGGCTTAAAGGCCGAAACATATAAGCACAATCCTCTTCCCGTCCACGAAGGCACACCCCTATTTTTTAACAAGGCCGATGCAATTGGAGTGTATGTACCACATAATGATCCCTTGTTAGTAGATATCCTGATCGGAGATTGCGTGATCTCTCGCATGCTGGTCGGCACAGGAAGCTCAGTCGACATAATATTTAAAGAAGCACTAGATAAAGTAGAATTCAAGAACTTGAAGTCAAACCAAAGATCCAAACACTAACAGGATTCGACAGCCATTATACCATGCCGATTGGCACAGTCGAGCTCCCGATCTACGTCGGCGGAATGGAAATTATGACAAAGTCTGTCATCCTTGATAGGCCGACCACTTATAATGTCATTCTAGAAATGCCTTGGCACCACGCCATGAATTTTTTCGTATCGACTTACCATCAGTGCGTAAAATTTCTAAATCCAAACGATGCTCAGAGGGGATCAGACCACCTCAAGGTTATGTTTCATCAGCGAACGAAATCTCCTCAACCCTTTCACGCTAAAGGGAAAGAAAAAGACCACATCAGACCTGCTTGCAATACGGAAAACTCCTGAAGGAATCGGAAACCAAACCAAAGTGGATGAATCTCGGCATGATTAGACCTAAGCCTCAATAAATCCAAGAACTACAGCCGAGCTCCTTTTACATCTTTCGCCAAAAAAATACTATTACCTTATGTAATATGAAATACGAACGGCTTGATCATCGTTTTCAATGTACGTAAGAAACTCTTTCCGGAGTGCAACTGTAAATAATTAAAAACAACCATTTTTAAACTCTTGTCTCAACTCCGCTGGCATTTGGGCCAGGTGCTCGGTTCAATCAAATCCGCACATCGATATGCAAGAATATTCACCTTTACCATGCGATGAATATTCTAATCCAAATCACATGGGTATAAGGATAAAGTCGGGAAACGCTTCCGCTCCCTAACTCAGACATACTAAATAAGCCGACATGCATTGCATATCTGATCCCGTGTTATGGATATAAAAATTTATTTCTTGTCGCTCTCGATGAATCAAATTTTCACTCGCGTGATAAAAACTAAACTTTTAATCAATGTACCAAAAACCAATCATCGAGCCGAGCTTTTGCTGAGCACCTACTCGCAAAGCAGAGCTCATACTGAGTTATCATTCGCTGCTAAAAACTAGAATCTTTTCTCGATAAATCCTTTAAAGGGTTTCAAAACAAAATAAAGGGTCAATCTCAATGGTAAATTCATTTGTAAGCCGAGCACTCGCTCGTAATTTAAAGGCCGAGTTTTCACTTGCGATAAAAGCTGAGTCTCTACACGCCAAATAAGCCCGAACTTTTGCTCAAAGGACAATGTGACGAACTCCCACTCATCCATAAACTCCTGAAGGATTCACTCAACGAATCTAAATTAAGATAACGAAAAAAAATCATCAAAGCAGAGCATTCACTTGTTTGGTAAAAAACGAAACCATCGCTCTTGGTGATTTGAATTTCACTCTTTATCAAAAAAAAGTGTTCATTCACCGTGCTATCTCAGCCAAATTCATAATCTTGAGTCCTTAGTCGATGAACTATACGCTGGGCTCGAATTCAAAGCCCGACGAACTTAATCAAGAATTTGTCGACCTTAAGACAAATTCCATTCTTCGAGTGTTCTTGTCCTTACACAATAAAAACTTTGCGATGAGAATCTTGCAAAACGATAAGAAAATCGAATCAAGTCATTAAAAACAAGAAACCATTCCCATAAAAAAGGGAACCTCGTAGCCCTAACTAAGTCTTACAAAAGGGAATTTTATCACCCCAATAATTTCTTACAAACACAGAAAAGATAAAGGCCTAAGTCGTAGGAGGAAGATATTGAGCGGATTCCATCAGAGGAGCTGGCGAGGTCAAGAAGGAAGGAAGCATCGCAGGAAATGACGAAGAGGTTCCCATCGCCACAGCTTGAGAAGCCTCGTGAGGATTCTTCAACATCTCAACGATATCCTTCGATATTGTCTCAACGTTTATTCCACACTCATCAAACATCTCAACGTTTATTCCCAATCGGTCGGCAGCACTAGAGTCTGAGTCTGAAAAGGGATAGGAGAAGGAGGATTGCAATCATGCATTATCTCCGGCATAGGCGAGACCACAAAAAAGCCATCGCCGGTCTCCAAGCATTGATCTGATCGATCTCTTCATCCAACTTCTTCCTCTTCTCCTCGAGATTGTCAAAGACATCGTCAGGAATGAGTATCCCCTCTTCATCCCTGAGTGACCGAAGGCACTCCAAGTTCCCGGTGTACAAATACATGTATAGAGACTATTATGTTGACAATGTATTGAGAAATTGATCGGTACACGCCTGGCTTGTAAAGCTGATTCACTGGAAAAGGTGGGGTGACGTCAAACGAAATATGCCGAATCAGCTTGCCGCAAATGAACTCATACGAATACTTAAGTTTCTCGCCCCAACCCGTGTAAGATCTTTTTTATATTCTGACACGTATTCACCAGTCTTTAAATGCTTACTCACGCCCGAGCTCTCAGAATAACTCACATACTCCAAAGGTCGCTTTTTCGACCCAGAAGGAGAGGTCGGCATCCCGGATGGTCGCTTAGTCAAAACCTTTTAAGTAGCAGAAGAGGGCGGAATGCCCATATTGTTCAATGAAGTTGCCTCCTCAACTGGACCTGAAAACTTCGCACACTTCCGCTTCAATTAAGAAGAAATAAAGTCTGACTCGTCTTCAAGAGACGCAATCGCTCGCTTCTTTTTTAGATACTCGGCGTCATCTGCCGACCTCTTTTATTAGATTTCAGCAGTAAGCCTTTTGGCCTCCTCGGCTGTAGTATCCTGTTCCAAGAAATAGTCAACGGGCAGCAGAAAAGTCATCGAGGGGCATTTCTGTAATTTTCAAGAAAGGAAGGGTATTTTGGTAATTTTACCAAAATGCGAGCCGAAAGAGGATACAGGCAAAATTTTCTTCTTTTTCTCCATAAAGAACATTTAGAGGACCAGACGTGGAAGAAACAGAGATTAAACGAGTTTTACGGACTATCGAGAAAGGAAACCGATAGAACCGATAAAACTTGTAAAAATCATTACGGGAGCTACGGGAGTCCGATTGAGGTGAAACAACTTGCTAAATTATTCTAAAAGAGTCTAGTATTTTAAAAATAAGCTTGGAAGATTTATTTCAGAGGCTACGGAGTTTCAATGATTTTAAAGTTTTGTCGGGAATGGAAACCGACAAAACCGAAGCAACTTGTAAAATCCATAACCAGAGCTACGGGTGTCAAAATGGGGTGATTCAAATTGCTAAATTCATCTAAAAGCATATAGAATCTGAAAATGGGGCTTGGTGAATTTGTAGAATCAGCTAAGGAGTTTCTAAAATATTAAACATGAAAACAGTAATATCGGTACGTCGGAATGGTTTGGGATTGAGGAGCTTCTAGAAACGTTTTGGTACAATGGTTTTGTCAATATTGGACCTCCAAGAGACAAGTGTCCTATCCTCCTGGGCGCCACCTATTTCTTCTAGAAGAAGGGACACATGTCATGGTTACTTGGAGAGGAAGCTAAGGAGAAGATTCAATGAATTCTCCCATTCTAGAAGCTGATGGCGTGGAGGGCTGCTAGGAGAGGCAAGGACAAGTGTCCAGACAGGTGTCTTAAATCCATGAAATTGCTTCAGCTATATAAGGAGGCTTGGGGTGTTCACTTTTACTCACACCAAAAACAAACAAAGAAAAAGAGAGAAGAAAAAGAGAGAAGGAGAGGAAGAGGAGGAGAAGCGTGGGGAGAAGGAGAAGAAGGAGGAGAAGAAGAAGGAGGAGGAGAAGAAGAGGAAGACCGGAGGAAGCCAGAAGAAGTCGGAGGAGGAAGAAGAAGCCGGAGGAGGAGGAGGAGCCGAGAGAAGAAGAAGCCGGAGGGAGGAGAGAAGAAGGAGGAGCTGGAGGTGAGAGAGAAGATAAGAAGGAGGAGAAGTAGAGAAGAAGCGTGAGAGAAGAAGAAAAGAAGGAAGAGAACGTGAGAGAAGAGAGAGAGAAGAAGAGAAGAAGCGTAAGAGAGGAGGAAGAAGCCGGAGCAAGAGAAGAAGAAGGAGAAAGAGAGAGAGAGAGAGAGAGAGAGAGAGAGAGAGAGAGAGAGAGAGAGAGAGAGAGAGAGAGAGAGAGAGAGAGAGAGAGAGAGAGAGAGAGAGAGACATAAAGCAAGAAGAAGATGGAGAGAGGAGAAGCTTGAAGCTTGGAGAAGAAGACGATGGAGAGAGGAGAAGCGTGAAGCTTGAAGAAGAAGAAGATGGAGAGAAGAGAAGCGTGAAGGAGAGAGAGAAGATGAAGCTTGAGGAGGAAGAAGAAAGAAAGAAGATGAAGCGTGAAGAAGGAGAAGAGATAAGAAGAGAAGCGAGAGAGATAAGAAGAAGAAGCATGAAGAAGAGGAAGAGAGAGAGAGAGAGAGAGATGGAGGAAAACCAGAGAGGAGAAAGCAAAGGAGGAGAGAACCGGAGGAAAGAGAGAACCGGAAGAGAAAGAGAGAGAACCGGAGGAGAAGAAGAGAGAGAGAGAACCAGAAAAGAGAGAGAACCGGAAGAGGAGAACCGGAGGAAAGAGAAAGAGAACCGGAGGAGAGAGAAAGAGAACCGGATGAGAGAGAGAGAGAACCGAAAGAAAGAGAAAATGAGGAGAGAGAAGATGGTCCGGAGGCTCCATCAGAATCATTAGGTCAATGGTGGGGTCAAGTGCGGGTCAAGGTCGGAGGTTCGGGAAGGGTTCGGGGTAGCAGCGGGTTTTGTTCGGGTCTCGGGGGTTCCGTCAATCCATCCATCCGTCGTCATAATAACACTGTGAGTCGGCTAAATTGTGTCTTGCATCTAGTTAGAATCATATAGACCCGAAATTGATAAACCGTAGTTTAGGGTGCATGCCCGGTTAATTGAATTGGTTAGAACGGCTAGGTTGATTAATAACTCAGTTGATTAATTAAATGGTTAGGTTAAGGGATGCATGCTAGTTAGCTTATAATCGTTGATAGTTCGTGGATTGCTTGATTGATAGTTCGTTGATTGCTTGATTGGGTGATGCATACATATAGAATGACATGCTAGGACGTATATGCATATATAAGTATTTAAGAACGTATCTAAATGAATCTATATACGGGAAATTATGAGTTGATTAAAATACGGTTAAATAATATAACACACTTAGAATATAATAACAGGTTGGATTAATGAATGAAAGTTAATGAATAATGAGATGTCGGGGAGTTAGTAATCTTACTAACTCTAAACCGACAGATCGAGGACGTATTAAAAGATACTTAGGAAGTGATAAGTAAGAAGTGGTGTGATTGATGAGCCGTCTACGGGATTAGTAATCCACTAATCCCAAGGTAGCGGATTGAATGAGTAAAGGTTAAAGAAATATTAAAAGATTAATAACCTAATTGATTGTTTGTGTGGTGTTGTGATTGATTGTTTGTGTGGTGTTGTGATTGATTGATTGTATGATTGTTTATCTACTTCGGTGTTGGGCCGAGTAGACTGTTGATTGTTTGTGTGATTGCTTGCTTGTTTATCTACTTCGGTGTTGGGCCGAGTAGACTGTACTGGTAGATACTTACTCTGGTGCGGGACCGAGTAAGTTTGGGTGATGTGGTGGTTGGTGATAGGACTTGCGGGATGGATTGGGGATTAAGATAGTAGTTATATTTGACCTTATTGGTATTGCGTGATAGAGTCCCAGCGAGTCTGCTTGTTTACATTTTTGTTATTAGGACTCTATAGTGCGTTAGATCCCGTAAGTCTAGAGATGGTGTTCCGGTACTTCCTGCCCGATTGGATCCTCGGGAGTTGAGAACCTGGTCAGTTCACGTACCTTTGGTAGTGGTTCTGGCAGGTGTTAACCTATGGAGTGACGTCTGTAGGTGTGTGGTCCAGAGAATACGGGGTCGCGTCCTAGGGCCGGACTGCATGGAAGCTTGGGTTATCCAAGGGTAGCCCGAGTTACCGCGTATCGATGGACGGAGAACGGTGTCCTAGCCGTTGGACTTCGTGTTATCGCCTAGGAGTCGTGGGAGGTTTTAGCTACCGTGGCGGCAGCTAAGTGTTCCCGGGGAAGTTACCGAGTTCGCATAGTGGGCCCAGATGGTGTGGAGTTGGGTAGAGCCGCGATAGATAGATCGAGTCTAATCGAGAACATGTGCCGCAGTGTTCTCGATTCGCTTCGTTGATGATTGTGTTGTTATTTGAATGCTTGTGTGTTGTGGAGCTCATCACGTCTTGGTAGCACGTGATCAGCTATTATACTTGATTGTTATTTTGGGTTTGGGTGGGATTATTAGATTATTAGCAGCCTTTAGTTGGGAGCGTCTCACTGGGTAATCTTAGATTGCTCATTAGACTCTTTTGTGTTTTTCAGGTTGGCGTAGCTCGGCGGACGCGTAGGACACTCGGAGTAGTCTCGGGTTGGCATTGGGTATCGATTGTTATGCATTTTGACTGTACTTTCGGTTTCGGATTTTATTGGAACGTTCCGCTAAATGTTTTGTATTAGACCGTATATTGCTATGAATAAGATTTATGTTTTTCAAAGTAATAAAAACAGAATAATTCCCTGATATACGGTTTTGTCCGAACCAAACACAACTTGTGGAAGCGGTACGGGTTGCAAAGCCTCGTTTCGTGGAAACGAGATAAACGGAGTCAAAGGTGGTTTGGTTTGAGCCTTTGTCTCAGACCGGACTGTCTCTGGCATTCGTATTGTGACAAACTCTTCTCGTATGACTGCTCGGGTTCGATCGGTCATGTTCTTGTTTGATTATTGGTCGGTCAGCTCGTCGGTCAGCGGAAAACGGGAAGGGGGCGTTACAACAAGGTGGTATCAGAGCATGGTTCGTCATGGGTTCGAATACTCCAGTTTTCAAAGTTTTCAATGTTTTATCGAGTCAAAATGTGTCGCCAATGCAACCAATAGGAATCTGAGTCGCGTCCGTCTCCGGGGAAATGGGTATTTTATTAGGATTGTGCTAATCATTTGGTGTTTTATTGCAGTCACGCAACAGAGTTTTCCTGGGAGGATTAGTGTGTGTGTGGTTTGCGACGACAAGAGGAGCAACCTCAGTATGGACGACCAAGAGTTCGTTAGTTCTACCGCAGTTAGTCGAAGCCGATATTTCCAGCTTGCGAAGTGTTCCCGTATTTCACAGCCTCTTCCAGAGCATGTGGTTACCAGTGTCGGGCGAGTTTGCGCTCCACTCGTTTTGCGGCCATCTTATGATAAATCAACGTCCGGAGTACCACCGTCAGCAGCACCTGCACTGCCGATATTCATTCATGATGACATGATGGTGGACCGTTTTCTCAAGCTAGCGGAGACTCAGAAGTTCGGGGTCACTCACCAGTTGCCATCACCACCAGATGTTATTCCATTATTACCGTTGTTGTTGCCCGGAAGTAGCAGTTGTCAACACCAGCATATCTTCTATCGGCCGAGAAGTGCATTGCACTCATTTCATGACATGATCGAGACCGTGTTGCTCCGCCACTACCACCACACTTATTCCATCCTCCTGGCGCACATGTCGGTTAGGATCCACATGAGTTGTACCGCTCATGTTGGAGATTAGGAAGTAGATTAGGCCAGGTAAGTAAGGGCTCTAACTCGCTTTTTGATGTGTGTATATCGGTTGTGTGTAGCGGTGTTTCTTTTGGGACAGATTGGGAACAGCTAGTATGTAGACTCCGACGGACCTACGTATCTAAAACTCTATGCGGTGAATAGATGTTTTATTTACGTAGTGGATGTAGAGTATTTCGGCTGTCGTTTTGAGTAGCGGAGTGGTTATATTGCGTACTCATGATGGTTGTGAATGCAATATAGTTACGATGTGAAAATAGACGATGGTCCGAGCAGACGGTTTCCATCAGAACCTTGAGAGACGAGTGTGATATATCATGGTTTTTACCGGTTTTATGCCATGATATAGTTGTGTTTTTAGTGTCTTTTGTGTTCTTTTAGAGTCTTTTACAGGTTTAATCAGGTTTGGAGCGGAATTGGAGATATTGGAGCATTTTGGGACTTTTGGAGTGTTTTGGCCGAGAGATTAAGCTCACTGTCTGATTTGTTGATCATGCATCGATCGACACACCTATGGTGTCGATCGACACACTAGCGAGATGGGCCGAACGCGGCGGTTTAATGAAGTTATCAAGATTTGCAGAAAAGCCCAGAAAAGTTCCAGTATTTACACAGAAGCCCCAGCCGAGATTATGCCTATATATTTAGGATTTTGGTGTTTATTTTACATACGCTTTCATACTTAGAGCTAAGAAATTTTTAGAGCTTTTGGGGCTGATCTAATCATGTACTTCATCTATTTTGGAGAAGATTTCGAACCCCTTTATCTATTTAATTTCTTATATGCAATCTATTTATTCTATGATTTCTGTTTCATTAATCATGTTTGAGTAGATTCATAGTTAAGTTTAGGGTTTCTCATTAAGGATTTCATGACTTTCTAGACTTGTTTAATTCAGTTAAGGATTCACATGATTAGAATGTTCTTCGATCTAAATTGTGCTTAATGCTAGTTCTAACCTGATCAATTAGAATCTAGATCTTAGGTTACTATTTAGGTTGAGCAATTAAATTATTCGCAAAGAGATTTGGCTTAGTTTAATTGTGAACATATCGAACTTGAAATTAATGCTGGTTTAATCTGTTAGTAATTGCAAAGAGATTTGGATTACTGCATTTAGACTTAGAGGATTTTCGCAAAGAGATTTGGTTAATTCCATTTCCGTGATTTGAGTTCTAGAACTGTGTTTAATTAGATCCTGACTGATTAACTTGTCTGCTTGTCTGATTTCCTGAGAATTCCCTAGACTTAGCGCTTATAGTTAATTGCTTTCACAACCAATCTTGCTACTGATTTATTTTCTTGCCTTGCTTTTATTTCACTCACCATCTGCTTTATTCTTAGTATTAATCTCTACGGTTCCTTATCTATCGAGACCAGAGTCTCTGTGGATTCGATACCCTTTATACTACAATCACTTAACTGTGCACTTGCAGTAAAATAGGATTAATTCTTGACCTATCAAGTTTTTGGCGCCGTTGCCGGGGACTCTTAGAGTCTTCGATAGGACCGAACTTAGGGTTTTTACTAGGAATTTTCTTTTTTGTTTTTGTTTTCGTTTTTATTTTATTTTACTGATTTCTTCTCTGTTTTCTCTCTGTCGCAGGTACCGATTTCGCCTTGCGTCGATCGTTGCACCTCTTGTGTCGATCGTCACTAAGCGATTTTGAGATTGAATCGATCGTTGCACTGATAGCATCGATCATTGCTTGACGATTACAGACAGTTTATGCAGAAGCATGAAACTCGAAGTAATCTGAACTTGAACCTCGTTAATCTCGATCTTGAATAACTTGGACGTCTAGAGAGAACTAACAGAAGAGAAAGAAGAGCAAGAATGGTGGTACAGAGGCTAATTCTGATACGCGATGCTCAAGGTACCCTGAGGGACCAAGATAACAACCCGTACAATGCTGCTGGGCAAAGGGTTGATGCTTAAAGGAATGTCATCCCTGATCCTCCTGAGCAACCGCAACAGGAGCAGAACCAGGGTCAAAGACAGGCCCAAGGTAGAGAGATGGTTGTTCATGAGAGGACTTTAGCTGACTACAACAGACCGGATGAGTTTCATGCAAACCGGTCAGCTTTAGTGATTCCTGGCTTTGAGAGGAATGATTTTGAGATCAAGACCATCTACTACTCACTGATGAGACAGAATGCATTCCATGGTTACCCATCAGAGCAGCCTATGGATCACATTGATTAGTTTGAGGACATAGTCACTGGCATGAAGTATTATGGAGTTTGCCAGGATTATCTGTTCCTTAAACTCTTTCCACACAGTCTCGCTGGAGACGCTGGTGCATGGCTGAAGCAACTGCCACCTGGGCAGTTTGATACATGGGCAGCCCTGAAGAGTGAGTTCCTGCGTCATTTCTATGATGATGCGCGTTCAGAACAGTTCAGACAGGACATACTCACATTCTCCCAAGGAGCTGTGGAGCCTCTAAAAGCTGCCTGGATGAGATTCAAGAAGTACCAGCGTGACTGCCCATACCATGGATTCACTGAGGTCCAATTGCTAGGTATCTTCTTCAGAGGCATAGATCTGCCATATCAGTCTGCGCTGGATAACTCCAGTAATGCAAACTTCAACACCAGGACTCCTGCACAAGCTAAGCAGTTGATTGAGAACTTAGTAAGCAGCAACAGTTGCAAGACTATGGATGAGAGGAGGAAGAAATCTGGTGGAAGTGTAGAGAATTCAGAGATGGCTGAATTGAGATCTAAGATGGCACAATCTGCAATCTCCTGGCTAATAAGAAGGCTGTCCACTTTGCTCAAGATATTGAGGTAATTCAGACTGAGGAGGACACTCAGGAAGAAGATGTGAATTACATTGGAGGATCTGGTTTCCAAGGCAACAGATTTGGTAATCAGCAGGGTAACAGATTCTTCAATGGAGGACAAAAGAGTGCCTTCACAGGAAATTAGAACTCTTTTGGACAGACTAGTGGTTTTCAGAAGCCTTTTGGACAAGGTACTCAGAGAACCTATGGATCTTCATCTTATCAGACTCCTCCTGCACCCACTGCTCATGAGAGTAGGATGGAAACAATGATGAAACAGCTGATGGAGAGTCAGACTAAGAATGCTGCAGACGTCGACGAGAAGATAGGAACAGTCTATAAGGAGCTGAATGGGAAGTTTGAATATCTGAGCGCACACATGAAGGAACTAGATGCTTGATATACCATGGATTTTAGGGATTTTAACCATGGTATATGTCTTATTTATCGAGTCTTTTATTATGTTTTGGAGTCTTTTATCTATTTTTACAGGTTTAGGTACGTTTGGAGCTTATCTGGAGATTCTGGGAGCTTTTGGAGTGATTTGGCAGCTTATATGGATTTCACAGAGTTCATTGGGTTCGTCTGTACACTGTGTCGGTCGACACCACTACAGGACGAAATTCCTACGCCCAAAAATCTGCATTTTGGAGATTTTACAGTTTTTGCCCAGAAACTTACCAGATTTGCAGAAAGGCCCAAAACGTGTTTTAGCTATTATATAAGGGTTTTTAAGCCATTGTTTAGGCTACGCTTTTCTTAAGTCTTATTTTATTTTCAGAGAAAGTTAGGGGCTGATCCTGATCTCGAGAGAGAGAGGATTTGAACCCCAGTTCTTTATTTGATTTTATAATATTTGGTTTTCTATTCATGATGTTTTCAGTTTCGATGAACATGTCTGAGTAGATTACCTGTTAAGTTTAGGGATTCTCATTAGGGATTTCATGGAACTATAGTTTAATCATTCTGTAGGGATTCATATATGTTAGTTCTTTGTCTAGGATTGTTCTTAATGCTTAATCTGAAGTAGCTAATCAGAATTATGATGTTAGGTTGATTGATACAACGAGAGTTGGTTAATTAGCTAGAAAGAACCTAGATGAGCAATTTGATCTACTCGCAAAGAGATTTGGTTTAGGGGAATTGTGAACATATCAAACATGATCATTAATGATAGTTTAATCTGTTAGTAATTGCAAAGAGATTTGGATTGCTGCACTTAGACTTAGAGAATTCTCGCAACGAGAGTTGGTGAATTCTATATCCGTGTTTGAGTTCTAGAATAGTTTCTGATTAGATCCCGATTGATTGATTGCTTGTGTTCCTGATTTCCTGAGAACTCCCTAGACTTAACGCTTCGCTTCCTTGCTCACAACTCGCTGCTGTTTACTTTCTACTTGCTGATTTACTGCTTTCCCATATTGCTTTCTCCTAGTTTAATCTCTTCTGTTTTATAATCTATCGTTGATCGGAGTCCATGTGGATTCGATACCCTAAGTACTACAACTACATCACTGTGCACTTGCAGTTAGAATAGGGATTAAAACTAGACATATCAATGCTAAAGTTGCAAAGACTGCTGGATATGCTCAGAGGGAAGATGGATATCTCCCAGGACGGACTGATGCTAATCCCAAGTACCAATGCAATGCAGTGACATTGATAAGTGGTAAGGAGTTGTTTCCTGGCCAGAAAAGGCAGCTGAGTGTGGAAGAACTCGTGGAAATTGAAGAGTTGGAAGATGGGATCTGTGACATTCGCAATGCATCGATCGACGCAACCAAGCAACGGTCGATGCAAGGCGATAACGAAGAAACTGTCGAAGAAAATTCACCCAGAAACGATCGACAAAATTCAAGTGACGGTCGATGCAAGGCTACTGCAGAGGGTTCCAAACCGGAGAAACCGAAACAGTCAACTGAGAGAGTCTACAAGCCTAAGGTACCTTAACCCAAGAATCCCAGAAAAGCTAAGAATGATAGGCAGTATGCAAAGTGGAAGGAGTTCATTAAAAAGGTGAAAGTTGAAGTGCCTTTGATGGACTCCATGGAAACCTCTCCTGTGATGAGGAGATGCCTTAAGGATATGATTGCTGGAAAATGGTCTGATGAGGAGAGTGTAATGATGATCAGTGAGGTGTGTAGTGCAGTGATTCAGGGTAGAATTCCCGAGAAGTTAAAGGATCCAGAAAGCTTTGTGTTGGATTGTGCTATCTACAGAGAGAGATTCGAAAGGTCTCTATGTGATCTTGGTTCCAGTGTGAATCTTATGCCCTTCTCAGTTGCTAAGAGGCTCGGGATGACTGACTTTATACCCACTAGGATATCACTGGTTCTGGCAGACAGAACAATTAGGATTCCCGAAGGAATATTGGAGGATGTACCTATAATGATTGGCCAATGTGTGATTCCTACAGACTTTGTGGTTCTGCAGTATGGAGAGGAGCCAAAAGATCCACTAATTTTAGGAAGGCCGTTCTTGGCTACAGCTGGTGCGATGATTGACTGTCAAGGAGGTAAAATAGTTCTGAATGTGGGTGACCTGAAGATGAGTTTTGATATGGACAAGCTGGTAAGGAGACCAACCATCGACGGACAGACTTTCTATGTGGACACACTAGGTGATTTGGCTGCAAAGTACTTTTACCAGTTACATGCTGAAGACCCACTATAGAGAGCTTTACTGAGCTCCATATTGGAGCTGGAGTACCTGCAGGATGAGCCAGCAATGTGCTATGCAAGACTGATGGATTCTGTTGAAGTGGCAATGCAGGTGGAAGTGTTTGACGCGACGATGCAACGATCGACACTAACCAAGCATCGGTCGTTGCAAGTCGACAGGGACTGGGCCGAGGAAAAAGCTCCGAAAATAGAGCTGAAACAACTTCCATCCGGGCTAAGGTACGCATTTCTTGGACCCAATTCAACTTATCCAGTGATTGTTAATGCTAGTTTGAACAACGCAGAGCTCACTCTACTGCTAAGCAAGCTGCGCAAGCATTGCAAAGCTCTTGGCTATTCTCTTGATGACATTTCAGGTATCTCACCGGAGCTGTGCATGCATCGGATACATCTTGAGGATGAGTCTAAGACATCTGTTGAGCATCAGAGAAGGCTTAATCCTAACCTGCAGGAAGTGGTTAAGAAGGAGATTATGAAACTCCTTGATGTTGGGATCATCTATTCTATCTCAGACAGTGATTGGGTGAGTCCAGTCCATGTAGTGCCTAAGAAGGGCAGAGTTACAGTGGCGAAGAATGAGAAGAATGAGCTGATCCCTACTAGGATTGTAACGGGACACAGGATGTGCATAGATTACAGGAAGCTGAATAATGCAACCAGGAAGGATCATTTTCCCTTGCCTTTTATTGATCAGATGCTGGAGAGATTAGCTAATCATCCTTACTACTGCTTCCTCGATGGATACTCAGGTTTCTTTCAGATTCCTATCCACCCAGAAGATCAGGGAAAGACCACTTTCACTTGTCCATATGGCACATTTGCTTACCGTAGGATGCCTTTTGGACTCTGTAATGCTCCTGCCACCTTCCAGAGATGCATGATGTCCATATTCACAGATATGATTGAGGACTTTATGGAGGTATTCATGGATGATTTCTCAGTCTATGGATCATCTTATAATGAATGTTTAGATAATCTGTGCAAGGTGCTGACTAGATGTGAAGAGAAGCACTTGGTCCTTAACTGGGAAAAATGCCATTTCATGGTCAGAGATGGTATTGTTCTTGGACATAAAGTATCTGAAGCAGGGATCGAAATGGACCGCCCTAAGATTGAGGTAATGACCAACCTTCAGGCGCCTGATTCTGTTAAGTCTATAAGAAGCTTTCTTGGACATGCTGGCTTCTATAGACGGTTCATCAAAGACTTCAGTAAGATTGCTAGGCCACTAACTGCTTTGCTGTGTAAGGATACAAAATTTGAGTTCAATGCAGACTGTTAGACTGCATTTGAACAAATCAAGCAGGCATTAGTGAGCGCTCCAATAGTTCAACCTCCAGATTGGGATCTACCTTTTGAGGTTATGTGTGATGCAAGTGATTTTGCTGTAGGAGCTGTTCTGGGACAGAAGAAGGACAGAAAGCTTCATGCTATCTATTATGCTAGTAGGACACTAGATGATGCACAAAGGAACTACGCAACCACAGAGAAGGAGATGTTGGCTGTTGTCTTTGCATTTGAGAAGTTCTGCCCCTATCTTGTTGGCTCCAAGGTGATTATTCACACTGATCATTCAGCCCTGAAGTATCTGATGCAGAAGAAGGATGCTAAGCCAAGATTGTTGAGATGGATTATGTTGCTTCAGGAGTTTGATATTGAAGTAAGGGACAAGAAGGGAGTTGAGAATAGAGTTGTTGATCACCTTTCAAGGATGCCGGTTGAGGAAGACGTACCTATAAATGATTATTTGCCTGAGGAGAACGTCAACATGATTAGTACAATTTTTCAGACGGATTTGGGCAGTGAGTTGCAGAACTGTCGGGATAATCGCATTGTGTCGATCGATGCCACATTGGCAACGGTCGATACAAGTATCGGGGAAGCAACGATCGACACACGCTCACGCAACGGTCGATGCATACCTGATACGAACCGAGAGTCCTTCAGAGTCAGAATTGGGAATTATGACTTCAAAATTGCTGCTGTAGCAACCTCTGATCGACCCTGGTATGCAGATATAGCTAATTACCTTGCTGCTGAGACTGAACCAGATGATTTAAAGGGTTATGAAAAGAAAAAGTTCTTTAGGGAGCTTAGAAGATACTACTGGGATGAGCCTTATCTCTATAAGCACTGTTCAGATGGTCTTTACAGGAGATGCATTGCTGAATCTGAGGTTCCAGACATCCTCTTCCACTGTCATGGATCAGATTATGCTGAACATTTTGCTACATTTAAGACTGTGTCTAAGGTTCTGCAAGCAGGTTTCTGGTGGCCTACAATGTTTAGAGACACTCATTCTTTCATCTCTCAGTGTGATGCCTGTCAGAGGAGAGGGAAAATCAGCAAGAAGCATGAGATGCCTCAGAATTTCATTTTGGAAGTTGAGGTTTTCGATGGTTGGGGCATAGATTTCATGGGTCCTTTTCCCTCATCCTATGGGAATAAGTTCATCTTGGTTGCTGTAGAGTATGTGTCTAAGTGGGTTGAAGCAATAGCTAGTCCAACCAATGATTCTTCAGTGGTCATTAAGCTGTTTAAGACCATCATATTCCCCAGATTTGGAGTACCTCGTATAGTGATTAGTGATGGAGGATCTCATTTTATCAATAAGGTCTTCGAGAAGCTGCTAAAGAAGCATGGAGTTCATCACAGAGTCGCTACTCCTTATCACCCTCAGACTAGTGGACAAGTTAAGGTTTCTAACAGGCAGATTAAGGAGATCCTTGAGAAGACAGTTGGAAGGACAAGGAAAGATTGGGCAGCAAAGTTGGATGATGCATTATGGTCCTACCAGACAGCATTCAAGACACCACTTGGGACCACTCCATTCCATCTGCTATATGGAAAGGCATGTCATCTGCCAGTGGAACTTGAGCACAAAGCAGCATGGGCTGTGAAACAGATGAACTTTGATCTTAAGTCTGCTGCAGAAAGGAGATTAGTGCAGCTTAATGAGTTGGATTAGATTAGACATTTTGCTTATGAGAACTCAAAGCTATACAAGGAGAGGACTAAGGCATATCATGACAAGAAGATTGTTTCCAGACAGTTCGAGCCCAACGATCAGGTACTTTTGTATAACTCTCGTTTGCATTTGTTTCCAAGTAAGTTGAAATCAAGGTGGTCTGGTCCTTTCACAATCAAAGAGGTGCGTCCGTATGGAGCTGTCGTTCTAACTGATAAGGACGGTTATGAATTCACTGTGAATGGACAGCGGGTGAAACATTATTGGGCTAAGGCCGAGATTCCAGGAGGGCAGATTCTGCCTTTGGATGATGCACCCTCAACATAAATATGCTGAAGCGTCAAGCTAATGACCTTAAACAAGCGTTGAGTGGGAGGCAACCCACTGTTTTCGTTTTTGCATTTTAAATTTTTGTGTTCTTGTAGGATTTTACGCTTGTTTCTGGTTTTGGTGAGTTTTTGTTTGCAGGTCTCGGACAAATCGCAGTGCGTCGATCGACACACCATTGTGTCGATCGTCACAACACGACAGAAATCGCATTGCAGCGATTGTTGCGGTCCTGAGCAACGATCGACCCACAACGAAAAATCGCACAGCAACGGTCGATGCACTTAGTGCAACGATCGATGCCTGATGCGACAGAGGTAAAAACCCGAGAGAACTTAACCATACCTTAAACAATTTTTTTATTTCTTTCTTTTGTCAATCCTTCGCTTGACACTACTGGGGACAGTGTGTCTTAAGTGTGGGGGAGGTTCTATTAACTTCTTTCTTTTTGTTTTCTTAGAGTCATTTAAAAATTTTCAAAATTTTTGTTTTATTGAGTCAAAATTTGTTTAAGTAAGAAACAATGATTTTTTGAGAAGATTAGTAGCACTTGCAGGAACTTAAGTAACCATTGAGATGAAGCTGCAAATCAATCTCTGACTATTAGAAAACCCAGACACAGATCAACCTACTGAGAACACCCACATCACTTCAGGTATCAGAGGATCTTTTACTGACTTCACCTTAATACTGACTTAGATTTCTCACCTAAGGGCTTGGAATACTTTGAGTCGGATTCCTTTGTTAGTTCTGACACAGCCTGTAAACATGTCCTATTTATTTCCCTTCTCCCCTTCCATAAAGTAAAAAAAAAAAGAGTAATAAACTTAGGATGAGTTAGTAACTCCGAAATGGTCACGGGAGTGGTAGAGACCCCTATTACCTCCTGTGCATCCATGGAATGTGTCCAAAGTACACCCGAAAACGGGAAGAACACTGATAAAAAAATAAAATGATACCCAATGGGGAAAAATCAGCTGTTAAGGAAGGGAAAAGAGAAGAAAGGGACTAGAGAAAGATAGTTTGGTGGTCTAGAGCTGACAAGGTAAGAGTCCATGTGACTTTGATCGATATTCCTTAGGTGAGACCGCACTTAAATACTTGCAGAAGTCAGTAGGGAGAATTTGAATGCGTGAATGATATTGTGGAGTTTACTTAGGACAGTTGCTAAGTGTGGGGGAAGTATATGTTGGTCTTGATGTCTGCAGGTTGATTCTTTCATGTGGTTTACTAAGGGGAATCTGAGTGTTGATGCTTCTAGGATGAAAAGAGTTTCTGAAGAGGTTTCAAACCTCTTCACTGCATTTTAGTTCTCTGTTTCGCTTGAGGGCAAGCAAAGGCTAAGTGTGGGGGAGTTGATATATCATGGTTTTTACCGGTTTTATGCCATGATATAGTTGTGTTTTTAGTGTCTTTTGTGTTCTTTTATAGTCTTTTACAGGTTTAATCAGGTTTGGAGCGGAATTGGAGATATTGGAGCATTTTGGGACTTTTGGAGTGTTTTGGCCGAGAGATTAAGCTCACTGTCCGATTTGTTGATCATGCATCGATCGACACACCTATGGTGTCGATCGACACACTAGCGAGATGGGCCGAACGCGGCGGTTTAATGAAGTTATCAAGATTTGCAGAAAAGCCCAGAAAAGTTCCAGTATTTACACAGAAGCCCCAGCCGAGATTATGCCTACATATTTAGGATTTTGGTGTTTATTTTACATATGCTTTCATACTTAGAGCTAAGAGATTTTTAGAGCTTTTGGGGCTGATCTAATCATGTACTTCATCTATTTTGGAGAAGATTTCGAACCCCTTTATCTATTTAATTTCTTATATGCAATCTATTTATTCTATGATTTCTGTTTCATTAATCATGTCTGAGTAGATTCATAGTTAAGTTTAGGGTTTCTCATTAAGGATTTCATGGCTTGCTAGACTTGTTTAATTCAGTTAAGGATTCACATGATTAGAATGTTCTTCGATCTAAATTGTGCTTAATGCTAGTTCTAACCTGATCAATTAGAATCTAGATCTTAGGTTGCTAAATACGACACGAGAGTGTGGTTTAGAATCTGAACTATTTAGGTTGAGCAATTAAATTATTCGCAAAGAGATTTGGCTTAGTTTAATTGTGAACATATCGAAATTGAAATTAATGCTAGTTTAATCTGTTAGTAATTGCAAAGAGATTTGGATTACTGCATTTAGACTTAGAGGATTTTCGCAAAGAGATTTGGTTAATTCTATTTCAGTGATTTGAGTTCTAGAACTGTGTTTAATTAGATCCTGACTGATTAACTTGTCTGCTTGTCTGATTTCCTGAGAATTCCCTAGACTTAGCGCTTTTAGTTAATTGCTTTCACAACCAATCTTGCTACTGATTTATTTTCTTGCCTTGCTTTTATTTCACTCACCATCTGCTTTATTCTTAGTATTACTCTCTACGATTCCTTATCTATCGAGACCAAAGTCATTGTGGATTCGATACCCTTTATACTACAATCACTTAATTTGTGCACTTGTAGTAGAATAGGATTAATTCTTGACCTATCAGACTGCAATCGCCGATTTGCTTGATTGATTGTGTGTGATTGATTGCCTTTCTTGGTTGTTAGAATTGTGAATTGCTATGATTGCTCGCTAGGTTGGTAGTTGTTGATTTGGAATCTCTGCATTTCGTTTAATCGCTAGGTTGCTAGAAAGTGATTTTTGATTTTAATTAGCTTGATCGTTTGGTTTGCTTGGGTAGAATTGTTTTGGGTAAGCTCAGAATTGATAAAGCGGTTTTTTTAGAAAGCTTATTCGAGATTGAGCGGAATGATAGGATATTTTTATTTAGCCATGTGTGACCGTAAGGTACATGACTAAGTAACCATATTTCTATGAGGAAGTGATATCGAGAAGTAAGTTAGAAAGGTCTAACCGTTCTAGTGTTGTTGAGATTGTTGATGTAGGACGTGATGGACGATTTGACGAGGACACGAGACCGAACCCGAACCCTGGTGACAAGATGGTGTTTCAAGAAGCAGTTTGATCCGAGCCTGCAAGTGAGATCGTTGGAAGTTTGAGTATCAGTAGCAGATAGATTTGAGACGTGGATGGGTATGATGAGTTAGTGAAGAGATTCAGAAGCATCAAAGTTAGTTGAAGCGTCCGTTTGAGGGTGACAGTGGGAAGAACAGTTCTGGGGTCAGCAAAGCATGGAGTTCGGTGATCGAGAAAGTTCAAGGCGTGCATGATTATGGCGGTTCAAGGTGGAACATCGATATTATCAGAATGCCGATGGGAAGCGAGAAGCAGTAGAGATGAAACAAGTATCGAGAATGGTGGGAGACTCGGTGTTGTGCCATTCACGAAGGTCGAAGCAAAATGGAGAAGATCAAAAAGTAGCATCGAGGAGTCGAGGAAGCAGAATGGAGCAATTCAGATGGAATTATCGGTTTTGGGAATCAAGATTGGAGTCAGTGAAGCAATCCGATCAGGAACCAAGAAGCGATCATGAGTCACGTTTTTCAGTGTGAGGAGTCCAAGGCATCAGCATGCAGAGAAGTTTTGTGCAAGACGGTGTTTTAGAGGTCAATGAGCATCGGAGGTACAGTTCAATTGGTTCAACGTCTGAGCATTGGAGCAGCGGAATCAGTTTCAGAGTGGAGACTTACAGGATTCAGACTCCGATTCGAAGTTTGTAGTAACGGAGAATTCGGGGACCGAATTCCTGTAAGTGGGGAAGAATGTAGTATCCTGTTCCAAGAAATAGTCAACGGGCAGCAGAAAAGTCATCGAGGGGCATTTCTGTAATTTTCAAGAAAGGAAGGGCATTTTGGTAATTTTACCAAAATACGAGCCGAAAGAGGAGACAGGAAAAATTTTCTTCTTTTTGTCCATAAAGAACATTTATAGGACCAGACGTGGAAGAAACGGAGATTAAACGAGTTTTACGGACTATCGGGAAAGGAAACCGATAGAACCGATAAAACTTGTAAAAATCATTACGGGAGCTACGAGAGTCCGATTGAGGTGAAACGACTTGCTAAATTCTTCTAAAAGAGTCTAGTATTTTAAAAAGAATCTTGGAAGATTTATTTCAGAGGCTACGGAGTTTCAATGATTTTAACGGTTTGTCGGGAATGGAAACCGACAAAACCGAAGCAACTTGTAAAATCCATAACCAGAGCTACGGGTGTCAAAATGGGGTGATTCAAATTGCTAAATTCATCTAAAAGCATATAGAATCTTAAAATGAGGCTTGGTGAATTTTTAGAAGCAGCTAAGGAGTTTCTAAAATATTAAACATAAAAACAGTAATATCGGTACGTCGGAATGGTTCGGGATTGAGGAGCTTCTAGAAAAGTTTTGGTACAATGGTTTTGTCAATATTGGACCTCCAAGAGAAAAGTGTCCTATCCTCCTGGGCGCCACCTATTTCTTCTAGAAGAAGGGACACATGTCATGGTTACTTGGAGAGGAAGCTAAGGAGAAGATTCAATGAATTCTCCCATTCTAGAAGCTGATGGCGTGGAGGGATGCTAGGAGAGGCAAGGACAAGTGTCCAGACAGGTGTCTTAAATCCATGAAGTTGCTTCAGCTATATAAGGAGGCTTGGGGTGTTCACTTTTACTCACACCAAAAACAAACAAAGAAAAAGAGAGAAGAAAAAGAGAGAAGGAGAGGAAGAGGAGGAGAAGC
The DNA here is from genome assembly GCA_030180135.1 of Orychophragmus violaceus. NCBI lineage: Eukaryota > Viridiplantae > Streptophyta > Magnoliopsida > Brassicales > Brassicaceae > Orychophragmus > Orychophragmus violaceus. The sequence goes on along the minus strand of CM058237.1, from coordinate 92,131,681 downwards.
GTGGGGAGAAGGAGAAGAAGGAGGAGAAGAAGGAGGAGGAGGAGAAGAATAGGAAGACCGGAGGAAGCCTGAAGAAGTCGGAGGAGGAAGAAGAAGCCGGAGGAGGAGGAGGAGCCGAGAGAAGAAGAAGCCGGAGGGAGGAGAGAAGAAGGAGGAGCTGGAGGTGAGAGAGATGAAGGAATTTCTGGCAGTTCTAATCAGGATTAGCAACCCTAGTCTGAATTCCGAGCCTAGGATCTAAGGTTCATATAATTGAATCTATGGGATCTCTGATTTACCTGTTGATTTGCAGCGGAAGTATTAGCAGATAATCGAGATCACGAAGCGCCTCAAATGCTGCGCCTCTACTGGTATCCACACGCACACAAACTGGACCGCAGGGATGCTAGTGCCTTACAGAGATCTAATCTCCAGAGAGGTTTCTTTCTATGTTATGGTGGCTGTGAATTAGGTTAGAAACAAGTTTAGGTCGACCATATATCTTATATATGTCGGCTTAAACCACAACGGAATTAACCAGCGATTAAACCGAATTAATCTGATTAATCCGCGAGTTGCATCGATCGATGCACTATCTGCATCGATCGACACTGCCCCAGAATATTGATATCGAATGCATATCAAATATGCATTCACTAGATCATTACATTAATGATCAACCTCGTCTTTAACGTCCAGGTTGCTTAGGTGTGTGACCCTGTAGGATCATATAACACTAGCAGTGAGTTCTCAACTCATTGATCATAAGTGGCTTCTAGCAAAGCGTTATGACTACCTAGTGTTATGTGATTGTCTCATCTCGACGGTACGACTTTCACTTAGAGCAAGTACAATAGATTTCAGGACATTCCCAACAATCTCCCACTTGTACTGGAATCATCTATTCCTTTAATCCCTTTGTAGCTATATCACAATCTAGCATAAGGCAAGAAATGTGTCATCCTTATTGAGCTAGATCACGTTTATCGAATCCCGATTTGTACTGATAAAACAAACGACTGACAATCACCTCGTTTGAGCGCGGCCACGCATTTCCAGTATCAAATCTTCGATAGGCCCAGAGATATTTAACTCATGTTATATAGGAGGTACAAATCCCATCTTGTTCCATCCATGTCTCTTTTATATCTCATGATACGCCTAATCAGTGTCTTTATAATCACCAGTTACGGCTGACGTTTGACAAGGTCAAGACGAACCAATCCATATAAGAGAGGACATGATGAACTCAGGTCTAAGGACTATACTCTTTAGTCGTAATGAGAAACTCTTATGACACTCATATAACATCTTGTAGAGTTCTCATTAACGGGTCAAGTCCGATCATGTGTTCTTTAACACATATCTATGTGATTGACTTTAATACACTTATTAATGACTCCATGAAACATAGTCATCAGTCACCTCACATACTAGTCTCACGTGGTTGTTAGTGTCCCATTTTAACAACCTCGACCAGGGACCATTTATAATTTATATCATTTATTGCTTATAGGGTTTCATGATCAAGTCACATACTTGATGACCTATAAAATGTCATAAATTACTTTGGGACAATATATTTAATCAACACAATTAAATAATGCTGAAACAATTTCATTAAAATAACATAACCACATTATGTTTTATGAACATCAAGTCATAACTAAAACCCAATATGACTCCCACTGAAAACAAGATCATATCTTAAGAAATCTAATGCCTACAGCAGCAGTGTGAAATCATGCTTAGGCCTTGGGAGGGGCTTGGTCAGTGGATCAGCTACATTCTCATCCGTCGGGACTCTGCTGATCTTCACATCTCCTCTATTCACAATATCACGGATAAGGTGATATCGCCTTTCTATGTGTTTGGATTTCTGGTGTGATCTAGATTCCTTTGCTTGCGCAATGGCTCCATTGTTGTCACAATACAAAGCCACTGGCTCAGAAATGCTAGGAATCACACCAAGTTCAGTGATGAACTTCTTGATCCAAACAGCCTCCTTTGCCGCTTCAGAAGCAGCGAGGTACTCAGCTTCAGTTGTGGAATCTGCTACAGTGTCCTGCTTGGAACTCTTCCAGCTGACTGCACCGCCATTCATGCAGAAGATGTAACCAGATTGCGATCGGAAATCATCTTTGTCTGTCTGAAAACTTGCGTCTGTGTAACCACTTACTACCAGCTCATTACTTCCTCCATACACCAAGAATTTATCCTTAGTATTTCTCAAATACTTCAGAATATTCTTGACTGCTGTCCAGTGACTTTCACCTGGATCCGATTGGTATCTACTCGTCATGCTTAAAGCACAAGCAACATCTGGACGAGTACAGAGCATGGCATACATGATGGATCCCAACGCCGAGGCATAGGGAATCCGACTCATGCGATCTCGCTCAGCAGGTGTCTCAGGACACTGCTTCTTGCTGAGACTTATTCCATAAGACATTGGTATGAAGCCCTTCTTGGAATCTTGCATTTTGAACCTGTGTAAGACTTTATCGATATAAGTGTCTTGACACAGTCCAATCAACTTGTTTAATCTATCTCTATAGATTCTTATTCCAAGAATATACGCGGCTTCTCCCATGTCTTTCATTGAAAAACAACTTCCGAGCCAAGTCTTAACAAACTGTAACAACGGAATGTCATTTCCGAGAAGAAGTATGTCATCTACATACAACACGAGAAATGCAACTGCGCTCCCACTAGTCATCTTGTAAACACATGGTTCTTCTTCGCTTCTGATGAAATCAAACTTCTTGACTGCTTCATCAAAACGAAGATTCCAACTCCGAGATGCTTGCTTCAATCCATAAATGGATCGATGAAGCTTGCATACTTTCCCAGCTGCATTTGGATCGATGAAACCTTCGGGTTGTGTCATGTACACATCCTCTTCCAGAATTCCGTTAAGGAAAGCTGTTTTCACGTCCATCTGCCAGATATCATAGTCATAATGAGCGGCTGTTGCTAGGAGAATCCGAATGGATTTAAGCATGGCGACCGGGGAATAAGTTTCTTCATAGTCAATACCATGAATTTGTTTGAAACCTTTTGCCACCAGCCTTGCTTTATATATCTGAATATTTCCATCCACATCAATTTTCTTCTTGAAAATCCATTTACACTCAATGGTTCTTGCACCATCGGGTAAATCAACCAAAGTCCATACCTGGTTCTGTGACATGGATCCCATTTCGGATTCAGCGGCTTTCAGCCACTTTTCGGAGTCAGGGCTCATCATTGCTTCTTCGAAATTCGCTGGCTCGTCACTGTCAATGATCAACAAATCATGACAATTGGTTACGAGAAATCCATATCTCTCGGGTTCGTGACGGATCCTTTCGGATCGGCGAATTTCTGGCTCCACAGGCGCGGTCTCTACAACTCTTTGTAGATCCAACTGTTGCTCTTCCTCTACGGGTTGAGCATTTTTCTGCGGTTCTCGAACTTCTTCGAGTTGTACTTTACTCCCACTGTTTCTCTTGGAAAGAAATTCTCTCTCAAGAAAAACACAGTTCCGAGCAACAAACAATTTGTTCTCGGATTGGTTGTAAAAGTAGTATGCCTTGGTTTCCTTAGGATAACCAACGAAGTAGCATTTATCAGATTTGGGTTCGAGCTTATCTGTAATTAATCTCTTAACATAAGCTTCACAACGCCAAATCTTCAGGAAAGACACATTCGGAACATTTCCAGTCCACATCTCATGTGGTGTCTTTGCAACTGATTTTGACGGAACCCTATTAAGTGTAAACGCAGACGTTTCTAGAGCGTATCCCCAAAAGGATAATGGAAGAGTTGAGAGACTCATCATTGATCGAACCATATCTAATAGAGTCCGATTCCTCCTCTCAGACACGCCATTCCATTGTGGTGTTCCAGGAGGAGTGAGTTGTGAAACAATTCCACAATCTCTCAAATGATCACTGAATTTTTGGCTTAAGTATTCTCCTCCACGATCTGATCGAAGAGCCTTAATACTTTTGCCAAGTTGATTTTGTACTTCATTTTGGAACTCTTTGAACTTTTCAAAAGATTCCGACTTATGTCTCATTAAATAGACATAGCCATACCTGCTGAAATCATCAGTGAAGGTAATGAAGTATCGAAAATTTCCTCTAGCACTTGTGCTCATTGGGCCGCATACATCTGTATGTATAAGGCCCAATAGGTCACTGGTCCTTTCATTTTGTTTGTTGAAAGGCGCCTTTGCCATTTTGCCTAGTAAACAAGATTCACATTTCTCACATGATTCATAATCAAATGAGCCCAAAAGCCCATCACTATGGATCTTTTGAATCCGTTTCTCGTTTATGTGGCCCAAACGACAATGCCAAAGAAAAGTTTGATTCGTGTCATTTGATTTGAATCTCTTGGTGTTAATGTTATAGATTGGTGTGCTTTGGTTTAAAACATAAAGCCCATTCTCTAATGGGCTGCTACCATAAAAAATATCATTGTAATCAAAAGAACAACATTTATTCTTAATTGAAAACTGATATCCTTCAACATCCAAAACAGGAATAGAAATAATATTTCTGCTTATCGCAGGTACATAGTAGCAATTATTAAGTTTTAAAACCAAACCAGAAGGTAAAGACAAGTTATATGTTCCTACGGCTAATGCAGCAACTCTTGCTCCATTCCCCACGCGCAGGTCCACTTGTCCCTTTTCCAACGTCCTACTGTTGCTTAGGCCCTGCATATTTGTACAAATATGAGCACCACAGCCGGTATCCAATACCCAAGAAGTAGAACCAGAAGTAGTAACATTTACTTCTATAACATAAATACCTGAAGATGAAGTCTCGAAAGTCTTCTTCTTCTTCTTCTTCTCTTCCAAGAATTTGTTGCAATTTCTCTACCAATGCCCAGGCTCTTTACAGTAATGGCACTTATCAAATCTTCGATAGGCCCAGAGATATTTAACTCCTGTTATATAGGAGGTACAAATCCCATCTTGTTCCATCCATGTCTCTTTTATATCTCATGATACGCCTAATCAGTGTCTTTATAATCACCAGTTACGGCTGACGTTTGACAAGGTCAAGACGAACCAATCCATATAAGAGAGGACATGATGAACTCAGGTCTAAGGACTATACTCTTTAGTCGTAATGAGAAACTCTTATGACACTCATATAACATCTTGAAGAGTTATTATGAGTGTTAGTCATAGCTGAGAACAAAGAAAGGAAAAGGTTTAGTTATGATGTTCAAGAAATGAGAAATCTTAACTTTTAAGAAAACTCGCATTATATTCAAAACAATGTTTCCTCAGATGAATATAATGATCCAAGACCCATACTTCACTAAACTTGAGTGAGCCACTGGCTATCACCCAAATTTAGCTATCTAGGTAAGCAACAACTTTGCTAGTTATATCCAATATAACTCTTGGTTGTTGATCGACATCTCATGTCCAATCCACCTGATGTCTCTGGGCCCAAAACGATTTTGATAGCCCAGTCAAGCAAACCAATCTCTTCAGTCATGTAATTGTTGATGCCTTGCACTGCAAGCCCATCAACACGATTACTTCCTGCCTTACTCATGTAATTGTTGATACCTTGTACTGCAAGCCTATCGTACAATGAAATGAGTCTTGACAGTTGACAAGATTGGAAAGACATCAAGTATCACTTGATATTTGGTTGAGGAACGGAACCATTTAAAACGTTCAGTTTTATTATGTTATAATTCTTATAATTAATTGATTTGTCTTGCTTCGGTTCTGTGATTTCAGGTTCAATAACCCAATCATCAAACCTGTTGTCGACCGACACTACTATAGTGTCGATCGATGCAGGATAACCAAAAGCAATTCGCGATAACCGATCAATCCAATTGATCCGGTTTTGAATACCGGTCAGCGTCGATCGATGCTACATTAGCATCGGTCGATGCCAACCTAATCAAACCAATCGCAATTAAACCATTCATTGTTTTCAACCATCATTAACCAAGCTCGATGACCGGTCCAATCCAATTGAACCGATTCATCAATCTCGCGAGGTTTGTGTCGACCGACACAACACTTGTGTCGATCGACACTAGGCGAAAACTAAGTTTTACTCGGGTTTTCGCCCTGTGTCGATCGATGCCGGATTGGCATCGATCGACATCATGCGAAAAAAAACCCTAAATTTTATTCGGGTTTTCGCCCTGTGTCGATCGATGCCGGATTGGCAACGATCGACACCATGCGAAAAGCCCTAAAACGTTTTTCGAACAGAACCCTAAACTAGGTTTTTCATGAAAATGAATTTTAGCAAGTTTGTATCAACCATACACAGATTCAGATTCAACTAATCTAATCAACATGCTACAGATTCAATGGAATCCTAAAGCTCTGATACCACTGAAGGAATTTCTGGCAGTTCTAATCAGGATTAGCAACCCTAGTCTGAATTCCGAGCCTAGGATCTAAGGTTCATATAATTGAATCTATGGGATCTCTGATTTACCTGTTGATTTGCAGCGGAAGTATTAGCAGATAATCGAGATCACGAAGCGCCTCAAATGCTGCGCCTCTACTGGTATCCACACGCACACAAACTGGACCGCAGGGATGCTAGTGCCTTACAGAAATCTAATCTCCAGAGAGGTTTCTTTCTATGTTCTGGTGGCTGTGAATTAGGTTAGAAACAAGTTTAGGTCGACCATATATCTTATATATGTCGGCTTAAACCACAACGGAATTAACCAGCGATTAAACCGAATTAATCTGATTAATCCGCGAGTTGCATCGATCGATGCACTATCTGCATCGATCGACACTGCCCCAGAATATTGATATCGAATGCATATCAAATATGCATTCACTAGATCATTACATTAATGATCAACCTCGTCTTTAACGTCCAGGTTGCTTAGGTGTGTGACCCGGTAGGATCATATAACACTAGCAATGAGTTCTCAACTCATTGATCATAAGTGGCTTCTAGCAAAGCGTTATGACTACCTAGTGTTATGTGATTGTCTCATCTCGACGGTACGACTTTCACTTAGAGCAAGTACAATAGATTTCAGGACATTCCCAACAAGAGAAGATAAGAAGGAGGAGAAGGAGAGAAGAAGCGTGAGAGAAGAAGAAAAGAAGGAAGAGAACGTGAGAGAAGAGAGAGAGAAGAAGAGAAGAAGCATAAGAGAGGAGGAAGAAGAAGGAGAAGCCGGAGCAAGAGAAGAAGAAGGAGAGAGAGAGAGAGAGAGAGATACATAAAGCAAGAATAAGATGGAGAGAGGAGAAGCTTGAAGCTTGGAGAAGAAGACGATGGAGAGAGGAGAAGCGTGAAGCTTGAAGAAGAAGAAGATGGAGAGAGGAGAAGCGTGAAGGAGAGAGAGAAGATGAAGCTTGAGGAGGAAGAAGAAAGAAAGAAGATGAAGCGTGAAGAAGGAGAAGAAAGAAGAAGAGAAGCGAGAGAGATAAGAAGAAGAAGCATGAAGAAGAGGAAGAGAGAGAGAGAGAGAGATGGAGGAAAACCGGAGAGGAGAAAGCAAAGGAGGAGAGAACCGGAGGAAAGAGAGAACCGGAAGAGAAAGAGAGAGAACCGGAGGAGAAGAAGAGAGAGAGAACCGGAAGAGGAGAACCGGAGGAAAGAGAAAGAGAACCGGAGGAGAGAGAAAGAGAACCGGAGGAGAGAGAGAACCGGAAGAAAGAGAAAATGAGGAGAGAGAAGATGGTCCGGAGGCTCCATCAGAATCATTAGGTCAACGGTGGGGTCAAGTGCGGGTCAAGGTCGGAGGTTCGGGAAGGGTTCGGGAAGGGTTCGGGGTAGCAGCGGGTTTTGTTCGGGTCTCGGGGGTTCCGTCAATCCATCCATCCGTCGTCATAATAACACTGTGAGTCGGCTAAATTGTGTGTTGCATCTAGTTAGAATCATATAGACCCGAAATTGATAAACCGTAGTTTAGAGTGTATGCCCGGTTAATTGAATTGGTTAGAACGACTAGGTTGATTAATAACTCGGTTGATTAATTAAATGGTTAGGTTAAGGGATGCATGCTAGTTAGCTTATAATCGTTGATATTTCGTGGATTGCTTGATTGATAGTTCGTTGATTGCTTGATTGGGTGATGCATACATATAGAATGACATGCTAGGACGTATATGCATATATAAGTATTTAAGAACGTATCTAAATGAATCTATATACGGGAAATTATGAGTTGATTAAAATACGGTTAAATAATATAACACACTTAGAATATAATAACGGGTTGGATTAATGAATGAAAGTTAATGAATAATGAGATGTCGGGGAGTTAGTAATCTTACTAACTCTAAACCGACATATCGAGGACGTATTAAAAGATACTTAGGAAGTGATAAGTAAGAAGTGGTGTGATTGATGAGCCGTCTACGGGATTAGTAATCCACTAATCCCAATGTAGCGGATTGAATGAGTAAAGGTTAAAGAAATATTAAAAGATTAATAACCTAATTGATTGTTTGTGTGATGTTGTGATTGATTTTTTGTGTGGTGTTGTGATTGATTGATTGTGTGATTGTTTATCTACTTCGGTGTTGGGCCGAGTAGACTGTTGATTGTTTGTGTGATTGCTTGCTTGTTTATCTACTTCGGTGTTGGGCTGAGTAGACTGTACTGGTAGATACTTACTCTGGTGCGGGACCGAGTAAGTTTGGGTGATGTGGTGGTTGGTGATAGGACTTGCGGGATGGATTGGGGATTAAGATAGTAGTTATATTTGACCTTATTGGTATTGCGTGATAGAGTCCCACCGAGCCTGCTTGTTTACATTTCTGTTATTAGGACTCTATAGGGCGCGTTAGATCCCGCAAGTCTAGAGATGGCGTTCCGGTACTTCCTGCCCGATTGAATCCTCGGGAGTTGAGAACCTGGTCAGTTCACGTACCTTTGGTAGTGGTTCTGGCAGGTGTTAACCTATGGAGTGACGTCTGTAGGTGTGTGGTCCGGAGAATACGGGGTCGCGTCCTAGGGCCGGACTGCATGGAAGCTTGGGTTATCTAGGGGTAGCCCGAGTCACCGCGTATCGATGGACGGAGAACGGTGTCCTAGCCGTTGGACTTCGTGTTATCGCCTAGGAGTCGTGGGAGGTTTTAGCTACCGTGGCGGCAGCTAAGTGTTCCCGTGGAAGTTACCGTGTTCGCATAATGGGCCCGGATGGTGTGGATTTGGGTAGAGCCGCGATAGATAGATCGAGTCTAATCGAGAACATGTGCCGCAGTGTTCTCGATTCCCTTCGTTGATGATTGTGTTGTTATTTGAATGCTTGTGTGTTGTGGAGCTCATCACGTCTTGGTAGCACGTGATCAGCTATTATACTTGATTGTTATTTTGGGTTTGGGTGGGATTATTAGATTATTAGCAGCCTTTAGTTGGGAGCCGTCTCACTGGGTAATCTTAGATTGCTCATTAGACTCTTTTGTGTTTTTCAGGTTGGCGTAGCTCGGCGGACGCGTAGGACACTCGGAGTAGTCTCGGGTTGGCATTGGGTATCGGTTATTATGCATTTTGACTGTACTTTCGGTTTCGGATTTTATTGGAACGTTCCGCTAAATGTTTTGTATTAGACCGTATATTGCTATGAATAAGATTTATGTTTTTCAAAGTAATAAAAACGGAATAATTCCTGATATACGGTTTTGTCCAAACCAAACACAACTCGTGGAAGCGGTACGGGTTGCAAAGCCTCGTATCGTGGAAACGAGGTAAACGGAGTCAAAGGTGGTTTGGTTTGAGCCTTTGTCTCAGACCGGACTGTCTCTGGCTTTCGTATTGTGACAAACTCTTCTCGTATGACTGCTCGGGTTCGATCGGTCATGTTCTTGTTTGATTATTGGTCGGTCAGCTCGTCGGTCAGCGGAAAACGGGAAGGGGGCGTTACATCGGCCCTTTTCTTCTGGGCATCATCGGAGGCTCGCACATCTTCCCTATTAGATTGTGATCTAGGAGAAGCATTAGTTTTGCCTACCATAGAATGGCCAGAGCCATCGGCATTAACACAATTCGAAGGTTTAGAACTCTTCTTCGGATCAATCACCATATTGGGAATAATTTTCCTTGTTCTCCCCAACTTATTCTCTGGCTGGGATGCTTCAAAGGAAACTCGAAACAATAAGAACAAGAAGAATATAGCAGTGTAAAGAGAGAGAAAGGAAAACAGAGTGAACATACTGATTTTTCTCATTTTAGTTTCTTCGGGTTTGGGCCAAGTCTTATGGCCGAACTCATAAAACTTCTTGCCGACATCGTCTAAGTATTCCTGGTTGAGCCATTTCGAATTAAAATGAGCTGGAGCAAAGGGAAAAAGAACGGTTAGAAATAAAGACAGGAAATAAGAGATAATAATCAGCCGACTTATTAACTACCAACAAAAAGATTCCATTTGTTGACAACCAAAACTGTGGGATCAGGGAATAAAAACTTGTCAATTTTGACAAAGAAATACTTTCTCTACCAATCATGAACTTTGGTGGGCTTCAAGCCCGCTCGTAGTTTGTATTTCGGACGAAGGTTAATTTGAACCCATGCCAATTTCGTCTTGACTATGTTCAATTGGCCGAAACACTCAAAGAGATCGATCGTCAGCGGTAACCCATAATTTTCAATGAGTTTTAATATATTTTTTTTTGCTTTTCACTTTATTAGTTTTTTGTTTTTTGTTTCAGTTATTTTTGAGATATTAAATTTACTTTAATGTAAATTAGATTTTGAATCTGGTTATATAATTAAGACTTTGAATGTTATATTTTAATCACAAATATCTTACTAAATCGTAACACATATTTTTTATTATAGAATTAATATTAATCTATTTGAGCTAATATTGATTGGGGTTCATATAAGTAAAATATGAAGTTCAATCTATTTGAATTTATGGGGATATTGTTTTATATTTAAAATTCTACAATTTTATCAATTTTATAATACATAATTCTTTATGTTTAGTTTATTTTTATTTAAATTTTTAAATATTATAGTTTAGATATTTGTTTTGATTTTTATTGTTTTTTTCTTTGAATGTCAATATTTTTTGTTCTCAGTATTTTTGGAATAGTCCGAATTTAGGTTTATTCAATTAGATTTTATCTATGATTTTATAGTTAAGGTTTAAAATTATATTTGAATCAAAATTATTTTACCAAACTATACTACATAATTTTATTCTTAATTTCAGTTTCAATCAACTAAGTTTTATATACTATTTTAAATTAAAATTTTAAACTTATATTTGAATCATAATTATTCTACTAAATTATAATATATAATTTTATTTATTTATTTCATAATTAAATTTCTTAAGGATAAAACTTCATGTGTGTAGTTTTACTAAATAATGTGTATTTGTAATTTGAAAGTTTAGGATATGAATCGGTTTTATTTTGTATAATATATTATATGTTTTTAATATGTTCAGAAGATGATATTTTTAATTAGTTTTGTTTCTATAATTTTTATTTTATATAAAAATATATTTATGAAAATTTATAATTTTAAAAATCCATTTACCAAAAATTATACGATATTAGTTGTTTTTAGTGTTTTTATGATCAAAATGTATTAATTAGTCTTTTTGATCTATCTTGCAATTGGTTTGCATATTTGGATGAAATAAACTATAAAATTGCAATTGTAAAAACATAAATATATCTCATTATATGATTAAATAATATATATTTAGTTATTTCTAATATTTTAGTCTTATCAAAATAAAAATATATCGACTTAATTTTAATATTTTAAATTTTGTAAAAGTTTAAAATTTACATCTTATAAATCAGAAACTTATTAATCTTACATTTGATTTTTTCAGTTTTGTTTTGTTAGTTGAAATATATTCAAAAGATATTTATTTATTTGAATTTGTGAGTATATTTACCAATATTTGTTTTTATTGTTTATATAACAACTGATATATTAAATTATTTAGTTATATATCATTTAATTTAATATTTGTATAAAATAAATTTTAAATATCAAATTAGAAATTCTTAAATATACTATATATTGTATTGTTTTATTTTATAAAATATTTTAACTTAAATAAATGCACCAAATATTTATGAAAAACTAATACACTAATCCGTCAATTTTTTCATATCGAATAAAAATATTTTGTCAAATTTGTATGAAGTGCCCTAAAAACTTAGTTTTAGATCTAAATTCTAACTTTGAAATTCTCCATGGTATAAATTAAAAATTAATTAATGTTATTTAAGTATCTAGTTTTATAATATTCACTTTGTATTATATCGAAAAAAAATTGTTGTTTTATGTATGATTACTTTAAGTTAATTTTATAGTTTATACAAATAACTTATGTATAAATTATGTAATTATATTTATCAATTGATTTAGTAACGTTATTATGCTTATATATAAATATCATATGATTCTTATATCTTGTAAGTCAAAATTTATTTAATATTAATTTATAATAATATATTAATATTAATTACGAATTTATTTTTCTTTTCTTTTTAAATTTTGAAAAAAAATATTTTTGTTAGATTTTATATATATAGAAAAAAGAGAGGAGAAGATATTATGAATAAATTAATTACAAATGGATTTGACATTTTTATCCTTTATTAAGTTTTAATGACTAATGGCATATATTGTAAATAATATGTAGGGATACGATTTATTCTATAATGGTCATCTGTTTTAATAGATTTGATAACTCAATAATAAGCACTAGAAGTCTTTTTATGATATTCTCGCTAATAACACTACAAGAAAACTTGCCCATTACCGACGGCAAAAATTCTGTTGGAAATTACCGACGGGAAACCGACGGATCCTCAACGGTGACATATTCCTCGGGTATTCGTCCCGTCAGAATTTTTCAACAATTTATACGGTTCAGCAGAAAATCACATGTGCGGCAACTACCATCACATGAGCATGCACACCTGCACACGTATATCTGTAAGGAAGTCTTCGAGTATGAGAGGTATATAGTTTAAATTATGTTTGTTATTGTATTGGCATGTAAGTTTCATAATAAGTGTTTTAATGAGATATTTACTTTTCGTAGGTTATACATGGACGCTCTCCGATATTTTCATCCACAATTGACCGGGGATGAGCGTGAAGAGCGTAAATAAAGAGACTTCTTCGTTGATTACAATTTTATGTAAGATTTTCTTTTTAAACATTACTTAATCCCGATAAATTGGGTAATTTTATTAACTATAGCGTGTTATATATTTTTCACGTCACAAATGAAGTAAAAAACGGTCGCATGCCTGATTATTGGTTGATAGACATAGTCAACGGCCTCGTCTATAACATAAAGTCTTATCCAAGATATTGCACAAGGGGATATGCATTTAAAGTGAATAAAGAAAGCTCTACTAGGACAACCGCCGATCACGGTGTTTCGTTTGCATCCGGAGAAGCTGTGTACAACGGGGTTCTAAAAGAAATAGTAGAAGTGAAGTACATAGGAAAGCTCGACATGAAATGTGTGGTCTTTTGTGATTGGTATAACATGATCATTGGCCAAGGTGTCACCATCGATGAGTTTGGTGTGAATTCTATCCATTCGAGTAAAAAGCTTCAGAAATATGATCCTTTCATTATTGCTTCACAAGCAAACCATGTTAGTTAATCTAAAACTTGACTTTCTTCGAATTAATTTACCATATAAATGATATTTTATTTGATGCAGGTGTGTTACATTCCTTACCCTCGGAAAACATACAAGAACGATCCAAGGATCACAGTTACTAAAATCAATCAGCGAGGAAAAGTCTAAGGAGTTAAAGAACATGATCCATTGCAAGCAAGCAAAAGTGATTATATAGCTCATGTAGAAGAATCCCTTGAAGTTAATATAGTCGTGGATTTTAGTCTATTTGGGGAAGTCATTCTTCATTCAGATTCAGAAGAAGAGAGGGGTGAATTTGATGATGACACCGATTCAATTTCATCTGACTACGACTCGGAAAGCGATGAAGATTAAATCTAAAATATACAATATTTAAAAAATAGCTTAAATATTAATTTAATTTTGAAATAAGTTTTCTAACACTTCCAAAGTTTAAATTTTATTTTAACAAATTGCAAAAAACTTTACAATATCAATATATTTATGTGTTAAACAGTAATGTAACACTCAACTCAACGGTTTCGATTCCGTTCACTTACCTCTCTGTGCCAAGGTTCGATACACATTATATTATTCAATTTCCCGACGGAAATCCAAGAGGGAGAAAAGACGGCACTATTTCCGATGGATTTCCGACGAAAGTTTTAATACCCCGTCGGTTATCCGTCGGATTTTACCGACGGAAAAACAGAGGGTTTGGGGTATATGGTTTCAAATTTGGAAACGAATGATTGACAAACAATCGAGGACGTAATGTAATGATCTATTATATTACATACCATCCCTTACATTCTCAAAGAACACATATTCTACGGTTTAAAAAAAAATCAAGTATGTTGGACTAAAACATCTTCTTAGTATACAATGTTGTTTAAGAATAACTTATATTGGTCAATCGCTCGATTTACCAAAAACATAAATTTTCGGTAATTTATAAATAAGGATTCAATATTTTCCTATAAACCTTGTCATTTATGTCTAATGTAACTACCGAAGCCGAATAATCCCAAAAACATACCCTAAAGAAACCCTAAACCTGATATCATCGGAAATTCGTCGGTAATTTTCAGTAAATGTTCAAAAACCGCAATTATTTTGTGTATGCTCCCTATGCAACGTTTCAGTTAGTGTCTTTTTGAAAATTTAACACTTACCGACATATTTCCGACGACACAAGCCGTCAAAAATTTTTGTATAAATAGGGACTCGATTTGTCATTGTTATCCATCTTCTAAACCACAACTTATCTACTACAAAAATTCTGAAATGGACATTGTCTACTTGTCTCCCAAGAACCGACTTTCCTCTATTCAAGAAATCACGTGACCGGGTTGGGTCTAGGAGCTGTCACTTACTATACCTTATGTCTTAAGCGATGTCATCGAAAATCGCTGGTCTGGGAGTTGTCACTTACTATAATGTTCTTATCGATTTGAAAGCATCATGGTTCGATGATTTCTTGGTAAGTTTAGTTTCTCCTATATTATTTATTTAATTCTTAGTTGTTAATATTAATATTGTTTCCAAATTTTTAGGCCTACTTTAATTTTAGCCCGAACATAATCAACAAAGTTTGGCGGGAATTCCATAAGACAGCTTGTCGGGTATTCCAAACCAAATTACGGCGGATGAAGTTATTGTGGCAAAGAGGAGACCCAACACCAAGATGGATTCATGTCACGAAGTGGAACCATATGATCAATATTTGGAATGAAATAGACGTCGGGATTGGTTCTGGAACCAAAATTAGAAGAATAAGAATTATGCATCAGTATTATTTAATAAAATTAATAAAAATTATATTTTCGGTTTATTATGCGGACTTTAAATATTTTCAATAATTCAAAAAACAATCAAAAATTAAAAATACAATTAAAATATAATTTTGATATTTCAATAACGCTAAGACATATTAAATTTGCCAACATAGCGTATTGGGTTCGAGTCATGCGAGAACTGGGCTTTTAACCTTTTTTAAAACAGACGTGAACAATATATATAGATTTGGTTGTAATGCATAACGATAAAAACGACATAGGAAAATTGTTTTAGAGCTTTATAAATTTCCACAAATCCGGGTTCGACTCATGCCGAACCTTGTTTTTCTTTGTAATAACCGATGGATTTTTGACGGTTAATTAAAATGCCGTCGGTTTTTAGACAGCCAAATTTTTATTAAAATTTGCGCGTAACCGCCAAAAAACATCACCAAACAATTCGACCTCCTAGTTACCGATGGGTTTTCGATGGTAAATGAATTGTCCGTCGATTTTCCTTCGGTAAGGGGATAATATTGATCCATCAACCTCTCTCTCTCTCTCTCTCTCTCTCTCTCTCTCTCTCTCTCTCTCTCTATATCTCTCTCTCTCTCTCTCTCTCTCTCTCTCTCTCTCTCTCTCTCTCTCTCTCTCTCTCTCTCTCTCTCTCTCTCTCTCTCTCTCTCTCTACCGTCGAGCTTCACCTTCTCTCTACATTTTCGCACTGATTCCGGCCTCCAACAGTTATATCCGACCGTCCAAACTTCTAAAACCATGTAAGTTTCCGTTTCGCAAAGTTAATTTCAATAAAATTAAGTTTTTAGGTGCATAGATTTTAGATGGAATGTTGCTTGTATTGTTTCAATGAAAATTCTAGGTAGTTTAGGTTGGTTTTAAGTGAGTTAGAAATTGATTTAGGTTATTGTAGTATTTGACTGTTTTAAAATTTTTTTTTTTTTCATATCATTTTATGAAAACTTACAAACGATTTTGAACGTTTTCAAAGTTGTAAAAAAATTTTAAAATGTTTTGTAAACGTTTTTAGATTTTTCTATATTTTATAAAGATTTTCTAGAATTTGTTTTAAAAATTGTGTGTAAAAACGTTTACATAAAACGATTTATTAAAAATATTTATTAATTTTTATGTTAAAAAATATATTAAATATATATATATAAGTTTTTATAATATTAATAATTAAAAAAAAAACTGTTTCAATTTTTTTTATTATCTACAAAATTTTAATTAATTCTAAACATTTTATAAATTTTTTATTATCTATAAATTTTAATAAATTCTAAATATTTTATAACTTTTTATTCATATTTCGAAATATTTAATATATTTTAAAAAAATATATAAATTTTTATATATTTTGTAAATTTTAATAAGATTTTAGAAACTATATAAACATTATTTAACTTTTAATCTGTTTATTGTGAATATGGAAGATTTTCCAGTGTTTGAGGCGTATATTGCTTCCCAGATGCCTCAGCTTTAGATGGCGAGCCTTGCCCGGGCGTGCTAAAACTACCGGCGAAATTCAGGATCTGATCGCTCGGAGAATTGTTGAGGCGTCGAAGAGGCGGGTGGAGGAAGTGCTAATGATATGCGAGAGGAAAAGGAAGAAACCGACTGGAAGATGCAAGCTATGCAAGCTCAGATGATGCACTTCATCAAGTACGGTACTCTTTTGCTAGATATGGAAAAGGTAGCACCAGGAGCGGCACCGAGAGTTGGAACAGAATGAGGATAATATCGAGATCCGTAGCGGATCCCGGTTTTATTTAATTTTAAAACTTTTTTTTGTTTTTGAATATTTTTAGAAATTGAATTATATAACAAAATTTTGATTATATTAATTTTTTAATTATAATATTAGTAAAACTATTATATAAATTAGAAAAATCGAACTATTTAAAATATATATATTTTAAGAACTGTTGGTAATTCGTCGGTCATTTTCGTCGGTAAACTGTCGGTTTATACCCATCGGTAAACCGTCGGTTAATATCCATCGGTAATCGGTCGGTTTATATCCGTCGGTAAATTTTCATCGGTAAACCTCGATAATTTATGTCGGTTACTCGTCCGTTAAGGTCTTTCGGTAAAATGTTGGTAGTTTCCGTCGCTTTTTACACGGTCTTTCCCGATGGATTACCAACAACCTTTATGTCGGTTATGTCGGCAGTATTTGGTGGGTTTTCCTCTCATCGAGAATCTCTCGGTTTTTTTCATTGATAATCTATCGGTAATTACCGATGGAAAACCGACGGATATCGATTTCCGACGAAATAGATACGACGGATCTTTTCGGTTGGGAATCCGTCGGTAATATCCCTTTTCGGCGGATAAACGACCATTTTTTCGTCGGTTATGGTGTGTTTTCTTATAGTGTAAGTAACTCCGTAGTTAATACATTGCAATCTTTGTATTAAATAACTAACGATGCTGTTTTATGATATTTGAACTTGAAGATTGATAGGTAGCTTTTGATTCAACAAAGATCTTTTAAGAACACACACAAACATACACATATAAATGAGAATAAAAACAGAGTACTCAACCGAAAGAAATTGTGCAATGAGGCAGCCACTTATTTACTCTGAGCATTATTATTGTGGCAAAAGCAGAACCACTTTGTTTTCCTTGTAGAAATTTCTCACTTAAAGGATCTTCAGGGAAGCTGGCCTGGTGGTGATCTCAGCCACCCACTCGTTGACATGTGGGCGCTCGGTGAATAGCTTCTTGGTGGGAGTTTCAAGCAAGTATTGAATCGTAGGAATGTGGTGAAGATCTGTCAAAGTAAAAGTTTCACCAGCCAAATACTTGAACTCCTTGAGCCGAGCCTCGTACACATCAAGGACCGTGGCTAACTTAGCCTCTTCTTCTGCAACAACGGCTTGGTCTGTGGCCTGGCCATAGAAGACCTTGACCACTTGTTCCCAAACAAGCTTTGAAGCCACTGGATCGAACTGGTGAGCTTCTACTTCCATTCCAATGGCCATTATTGCGTAGTGGGCAAGGTTCTTGGAGTCGGCTGGGAGAAGGTTGGTTCCTTCGCCTTCATATTTGTGAGCTATGTACTGAGTAATCGCTCTTGATTCTACACAAAAGAACAACATCATGTTAATGAATTTTTCTTCTTTTTCTTATGCATATTTTAAAATCAGATTTGAGATTGAATATGAGATGATGATGCACAAAAATGATCATACCGAAGAGCTTGAGGTCTCCATCTTCAAAGGCTGGAACTTTACCAAAAGGCTGCAATATCAATCAAACACAAAACATTCAAGATTCAGACCAGATTGATTTGGTCTTGTCTCAAAACACATATAGATATATATATATGTACTTACGTTGCGGGAGAGGAAAGGCTCTTTCTTGTGCTCACCCTCTTTGAGGTCGACATGAACGAGCTCAAAGTCAAGGTTTTTCTCGTGGAGGGTGAGGAGGACTCTCCTGGTGCAAACGGAATTAGCGTATCCGAAAACTTTGATTACAAAGAAACTCTTTGAAGACTGAGAAAGAGATGTGATGTTTGATGTTGAAGGTGAAGGTGATGAATTAAGACACAAGTAGTGATGGTGCATTCTCATTAATGTTTAATATCGTTTAACAGATAATTAATATATCTCAACCAGACCGTCGCAAACCAATGTTGACTAGTCTTTTTGGAGGATTTTTCAAAGTAGAATTGTCTTGTTTTACGTTTGAATATTAAATCTAAGATATGTCCACTACAAAAAAATATGCTTTTAGCCACCGCATGTTGCGACCGATTTTGCAGTCGCTAAATATAGCAACCAAAATACAACTGTATTGCTACGTATATGCGACAGAATATAAATGGTTGCAAATACGTAGCTAATTAGCGACCATTAAAAACAGTCGCTAAATAGTAGCAATTTAGCGACTGTCTTGCGACCAAAACTGTAGTCGTTATTTTGAAGTCGTGAAATAGTCGCTCAAACATCGCTAAGATGCGACCAATTTGCGACTAACACCTTGATTATCAATGTTTTCACATTATACATTTAGATTTCAATCTAAACATGAAATCAACATTCCCAAAGTTTTGAGATTTTGAAGATTTATTTAATTTAGGATTGAATAGTATACACATATTAAACGTTTAGATGTGTGGGTTATATCGAAGACGATGAAAAAATGAAATCTACTTTGATTAATGTAGTGTGTTTAAGGATATATAAACATTTAAAATAAAAACGAGCGTTCAAGTATTCGGGTTTAAAGCGGGTTTTTGGGTTTTTGTGTTTTCTTCATACTTAATATTTAGGGTTATAGGTTAATGGTTTGTATTTAAGAGTAGTCTAGATCTTATGTTTTATATGTAGAATTTTTTTGAATCCGGATTCTATATCAGTTTTTTTTATTTCGAGATTTAAAAATTTACGGTTTAAGTGTAGAGTTTAGGGTTTAGGGTATAAGGGTTTAGGGTTTAAGTGTTTTTAAATAATTAAATATGTTAGTGTTCAGAATTATTTTCTATATCGAGTTTTGGGTTTATGTTTCAAGATTGAAATTTTTAGGGTTTATGATCTAGGGTTTCTGGTTTAGGGTTCTAAGTTCATGGTTAGGGTTTTGTGTAGGGTTTATGGTATAAGGACTTAGGGTTTAGGGTTTTATGTCGTGTTCAAGTTAGTTTTGTGATTGTTTTTGTGTTTTCACCAGACTTAATATCTAGGGTTAGTATTAAGGTTATGTGTTTATAGTTAAGGGTTTAGAGTTAAGGGTTTACGGTTTTATGTTTTGTAAAATCGTTTCAACCTGGGTCGGTTCTATATGAGGCTTATAGATTTTGTTTTTTCAAATTTAGTTATTAGGGTTTGTCATTTAGGGTATATGGTTTAGGTTTTGAGGTTTGAGGTTTAGGGTTTAATAAGTTTAATTTATTTGTAATAAAGAGTTTTATAAAATAACTAATTTATTTTAAATCACTAATTATAAAAAAAACAAAAATTTATTCAGAAATTATTATAAAATGAAAATATTTAATTACATATACATAACTAAATATTAAAAAAAACATAAAAACACTAAACCTATAATTATTTTCCGCCTAATCCTAATTTTCCCCCTAAACCAAAAATAAACCGCCAAAACCCTTAACTCTCCTGCCTAATCAAATTTGGGCCAAACCCAAATTTGTTTCCTAAACCCAAACCTTTACGACCAAAAACAAGAAAATCCCTAACCCTAATCAGAAACCCCTTTCTGATTTCCCACTCGCGAAGCCTCAATCTCCAAATCCCCAACCGAGAGATTCACCAAATCCGTGCATGCAATGGTTGTTCGTCGAAGAGGAAGAGGAGGTGGTGCGAGAGGAGGAGGAAGGACTGGGAGAGGAGGAGGAAATACTGGGAATCACGGCTCAAAGCAGTTGAATCGCCGTCTTCAAATCGAACTCTCTCTGATGCTCCCGATGATTCAAAGAGGTTGAATCAAGCTCCGTCATCGTCCAAAAGGCCGCGACTTCCGAGCCAGTATACCTTCACGCCGGCGAATCGTGAACCCACCAAGTGTCAGCAAAGTCCTCCGGTTCCGGTATTCCTTCCGACAACTGGTCCGAGTGTGAGAGATTATCCACCTCCACAGTCTCTTTTCCAGCCCGCGCAGAGCCACCTTGGAGCATATCCTGCCTCAGAAAGAAGACCATCTTCCGAGAACAATGCTCCGTTACCTCGACCACGACCGGCGGTGACGCCTCAACCACGAGCTTCTGGGACGGCACGAGCTTCTGGGACGCCTCAACAACGACCTTCTGTGACGCCTCAACAACAAATCCCGACTCCAACAAATCAACGTTGATCTTCTTCACAACTCCACACAATTCTCAAGCGCAAAATTCACACGAAGAAGTTCATGATGAGGAAGCTTATTCTGGCGAGGACGACGACGCTACATAATACCATCGCTTCCCGAAGATTTGCTCAACCTTCTAAACTCAATGCTTCTCCAGCCAGGCCGTGAGTTATACACGGCTATCCTTTCTCCCACTTTGGAGCCTGGAACAACATGGTAAGTCTGTTTACTTGTGTGTTTGTGAGTGCATAATTGTGTGTGTATATGAGTGTTGTGTGTGTTTGAGCTTTGTGTGTGTGTGTACGAGTTTTGGTATATATTCAATTTACTTGAGCTCGTATGTGATTTTGAACCTTCTGTTTGAGTGTATAGTTGTATGTGTTTGAACCTTTCGTTTGATTAAACATGTGTGTTGCAATTGAGCTGAAATGGTGTGTGATTGACCCTTCTGCGAGCGTGAAATGTGTGTGTGTACTTATTGTCAGTCTTTTGTCTGCTTATGTGTGTGTGTGTGTGTGTGTATGATGTTTGTCTTCTGAGCTCGTATACTTATTGTATGTGTGTATGATGTTTGTCTTCTGAGCTCGTATACTTATTATGGTCTAGGTTGTTTGAACATGTATGATATGAGACAAGTTTTGTGTGAACAAATCTTGTATGAACAAGTCTTGTATCATACAATACTTGTCCATAATTGTTTTTAAGCAGTACTTATTGCGATTGAGAAGTTATGATTATGTTTATTACGATTGCTTCATATTTTTAATGTCTTTGTAGGTTTGGAGAAGACAAATCCAAGTTGACCAGGAAGATCACTAAGGTGTTTACAAACAAGTTTGATGGGTTGTATTATAGCTGGGGATGTGTTGAACAGCCAAGAAGACACCGATACTTTCTGGAATTCGCGGTAATCTCTTGTAGCCTCTATTTATAAGTTTGGTTGTTTCTTATAATTACTAACATACATTATCATCTCTTGTTTTGCAGAAGGAACACACTTGGAATCCGGACCTTACTGGTGTTGTACAATCAAAATTCGAAGAGATTTGTCGAGGCGTTTGAAGGACATGGTCTCCAAGGCAGCAAGCAGTAGAGTTCAACCGACGTGGATTATTGATGACCTGTGGAAAGTGATGTGTGAGTATTGGGACACAGAAGAAGCCAAGGCAAAGAGTGCGGCTGCATCAGCATGTCGTCTGTCTGACCGTAAAGGAAAAGGTCCTCAGAAGCATGTAGCAGGCCAGAAGTCATTCTTACAAGTTGAACAAGAGATGGTAAGTCTTATTTTGCATTGTTAACTAATTGTTTCTGTCTTTAACATTTGATTCTGACATTAACCTTTACTTCTGTCATTTCAGGAATTGAATTGGAAAGAACACCTACTTTCAGTGAAGTATTCTTAAGGACTCATACGAGGAAAGATGGGACGTTTGTCGATTGTTAGGCGAAGGAAGTAGCTGAGACTTATATGAAGAAATGAGCAACTAAGTTGGCAGAACTTGAGATCGACGATTGTGCTGACGATACGTCCGGTAATCCGCAGCTAACACTGGATGAGGATAACGACATATTTCTGGAGGTAATGTTTATTATGACTTGCCTTATTTCATTAGCATAACAGCTTGATTGTGATTGTGATTTCGAGCTTTTGATGAATGTTCTGTTTTTGTTTTTTATGTCTACTCTCACAAACTACAGAGGAGACATCTATGGGATAGGAAGCCTCGGCGCTTACATAAATGGGAAGAGAAACTACGCAGGAAGCTCCTATTCTTACTCTGGTCTGCAACAACAACTCGAGGAAGCTAACCGCAAGATAGCAGAACAACAGCAGCTTGCAGCTGAGCAGCAAGCAGAGATCAAGAGTTTGGCACTCATGAAGCAGTACCTGAGCACAGACCCGACCTACCTCGCCTTCCTAGCCGCACAATCCGATGATCCCGCCAATGACACTGCAAATTAGGTCCTTCTTTCTATGAACTTGAAAAACTTGGCAGTTAGAGGTGTTAATGTTCCTGTGTTTTTTGTTAGCTCCATGTGTTTTGGAGCTTGTTTAGTTTGAACATGTTAAACTATGTGTTTTGTAGCTTGTTTGGTTTAAACTTAATATCTTATGTGTTTTGGATGTAAATACTTTGGAATATGAAATCAAGTTTGTAATGTTTGTATAGCAATTTGTAGATTACCAAATTTGTAATTAGAATGAAATCAATCAAAATTGAAATTAAGAAACCAAAAATGGAAAACCAAATTGTTAAACCGAGACTATATAACCTGTCGCTAATCAGCAGCTAATGTAGTCGCTAAAAGTTGCGACTAAATAGCGATTACAAATAAAACGTCGCAAAACGGTCACTTTAAAGTTGCTAATCGGTCGCAACATTTAGCGTCTGTTTAGCGACTGTTTAGCAACGCCGAATTCTCGGTCGCACAGTGGTCGCTAAATAGCGACCATTTTGCGACCGATTAATTTAGCGACGATCACTTTATCAACTACGTGTTTTGGTCGCAAATCAGTCGCAAACGAGTGTTTAGCGACGCTTTACCGACTATTTTCGGAGTCGCGAAATCAATGTTTTCTTGTAGTGGTCCAAGCCGAGCCAGATATGAATTTCTTAATTTAAGATCCGGATTCACGCAATTAAATATATTAAAAATATTTTTTAACTATATATTTTTACATATAATATATGATTTCTTATATAAAAATATGTATAAAGTTTAGTTTTAATTATATTTTTATATTATATTAGGTTTTATTTTCAAATATTTTATGTAAATATTTTTTATAATTAAATTTTGATTTTTTAAACATTTTGTTCTTTTTTAATTTATTTTTAATTATTTTTGCTGATCCAAACCTGGATATCTGCATATATCTTGATTTTAGACGGATATCTGGAAGTCACATATCCGAATCTGGATAGTATTACCACGGATCCCACAGATCCAGATATCCTGAAATTCCTGGATATCTGGATCCTTTACACCCCTAATCACCGGCCCAATAACTAAAGAATCAGAAAGAGTGTATTAGAAATCATTTTATTTAATGGTTTCGCTATATAGAATAGGTAGGATGACAGATAGTTGTTTGGGGGTACGAGGGCATGAACAACCTCATCATTACCTACCACCGACCTACGTTCCCTAGATTCATAGTAGCTTTGACACGATATCCGCCGTAAGCTAGAAGGAGCAGGTATAGCTTAGAGCCTTTATGTGAATATCTCTCTTTTATGTGCCTTTTGTCCCTTTTGTAATCTTATTTTTTTTCTCTCATGAATATATCAAGATTGTAATCATTTTCACTAATATTAATATACATACATTCTTCCTACCAACCATTTTCGAACTACTGCCTTCTCAGATAGAGGATCTCTCAATACAACATCGCCACCTAAAAGTCATTTCACTCACTCTAGCACTCACTTTACCACTCACGTTACCACATATATTACCATAACACCCTTGTGTGAACCTATGTGGGGACAAGATATTAGAGGATTTCTTCTATACGCATAAGGAAATAAGAGAATAGCAGGTTCGATGTCAGCCGTCGCGAAAAATATGTTTCACAACACCGATATGCTCTGCACCGAAACCATTTAACCAAGAGACCTCAACCTCCTCCATTGGACCAATATAAATAACCAAGCACTCTCCGCTCTCGATCATCTCGACGTTGCCGACCAAGGATGGAACCACATGCCTAACCCCGGTAAACCATGAGAGCAACACTAGCGAAACTAACGAAATCCCAATGCTACTTCACATGTTGATCAGATGGATGGAGGCAATGACCAAGGAAACTAACGAAATGATTAACGGGATTGCAACCAAACATGCGACTTGCAACGAGCAAATTAGCCATTTACAGATCACATGAACACGACTGCCGAGTTACGCGTACATCAAATCAGTTCCTAGATTGCAAAGGAATTTGTTCGCTAGCCCAACATCAACGCCCGATCAATCGCACACTGCAAGTCCATGCACATTTTCCCCCATCGACAATCAAGTAAATTTATGACAACTCAACATCGTCGAAAATAACCGAGACATCGCCAACACTTTGTCCACACCATGAATAATCAACGTCCCGATCCGACACCCAAAAAACAAAATCCTAAATTACGAAGGAAACTCGGACCCGCACCAGTACATGATAGCATTCAGTATAGCCATGGGATGACCCTGTTTCTCACACGAGGAACAAGATACCGGTTACTGCCAACTCTTCATCGAAAACCTGAGTGGTCCAGCATTATGCATGTTCTCATGCCTCGAAGCTAGCTCGATCAATAGATATCATCAACTTTCCACCGCATTCCTGAAACACTACTCAATAAATATCGAAGAGGGGGCCAATAAGGCCAATCTATAATATATATCTCAAAGCTAGAAGGAGTCTGTGCGATCATTTATCTATTGATTTAAGGCTATCGTGTCAAAAATGACAGTACAAAACAAGATAGCACTCACCATGCTGAGAAATTCATTATGGTACGAATCATCGGACCGTGATGATCTTAAACTCAATAAGTCCAGAACATTGGAGGATGCCCTACATAGAGCGACCGTGTTCATCAAGATGGCGGAATAAAAAGCAATCATGGCCAAGAAGCACTTCGCCTCGAGAAAAACAATGACAAGAGAGAAACCGCGAGAAGAATACTACAAACCAAGACATCATTACGAAAAATAGTATAAAAGAGATTTGGATAGCAAGGAGATCATTTTTCATGTTAGCGATACTCCCCCGCCTTTTCAACAAGGGAACAAATACCATCAAAGCGAGGAGTCTAAAACCCTAATCTATATTGCGAATACCTCAAAATAACCGGCCACTCGACCGAAAAATTGTTGAAACCTGTGCGATTTCTTTCTTTTACAATTCAAAAGATGAGATATCAAGGGTCTAGAATCGGGCCAAACAAGAACCGCGGGTCCTAGAAGCAACACATACCATCGACTGATCGACATCATGAACGACTTTCACGCCACGCAATAGGGAGATCGACGACCGCAGCAGAAACCGTACGAGAACGACCAAAATAGGGGTCCAAACAAGAGATGATGGGATGATTGTAACACGGAGGACTCCCCACCGCCTCCAAGGAGAAGGGTCAACATAATAATGGGAGGCCTCAAAATCCGTAACAAGCTCCTATCAGATGGAAAAGAGTAGGTCGGCCGCGAAAGCATTACAATAATCAACGCAAGCTCGAGAATAACATTCGACAAACAAGATATGTAGGGGATGGAAAATCCACATGAAGATCCCCTCATGATCGAACTGGTAATCGGCAACTGCGAAGTCATATTTAAAGACACAATGAGAAGGATGGAGCTTGAAGACAACATTCTTAAACATAAAGTCACGGACCTCACCGGTTTCAAGGTGAAACCACCTTGGCGCTCGGAACCATCAAGATACCAACACTCGTCGGAGGAATAGCAATGTTGACAAAGTTCATTGTGATAGACAAATTGGCCATCTACAATGTAATTCTAGGAGCTCCCTGGATACACGAGATGAAGCTGACTCCATCGACTTATCATCATTGTATAAAATTCCCAGCCTCGAGCGGGGTCTGCGCGATCAGGGGTAGTCAAGCAGCATCAAGAACGTGTTTCAATATCGAACAACATGCTGAGGGAAAAACTACAACATAAAGGCAAGAGTCACCGAGAAAGCTTAGACAGGTTGCCAAAATCGACAAAATTCACCTAGAAAGAGGATACAACCAAACCCAAACCAGAACAATCAAACAAGAGTCAGAACACACACTTTTGATTGTCAAGGAACTTCAAAATGGGATGGTGTTCAGAAAAAGAAAGATCAACAAGGCATACCAACCAAACGCTACACGGTTCGATGGTCAGGTCGTTAATAAATTCAAGAACGAAAAGGACGAACAATGTCGAATCTTTGTCGACATAGCCAAAAATAAGGATCAGAAAAGAAAATTTAAATGCATATCTTGGGACCATGCATCGATCGTGTCCTAGAAGCCACCCTCAATAACGACCCAATAAGCAAAGGATCAGAAACAAGGCCCATTAGAAGTCATTTTACTCAATGGATCCGCTATATGGAGTAGGTAGGATGGCAGATGGTCGTTCGAAGGGTACGAGGGCAGGAACAGGGTCATCATTACCTACCACCGACCTCTGTTCTCTAGGCTCATATAATACATGACACAATGTCTTCCGTAAGCTAGAAGGAGCTGGTAAGTACTAGACATCCTCCAGCCGGGCTACGAAATCCATGGAATCAAATAGAAGAAATACTATAAATAGAAAGGGTTAAAAATTATAAAAATACATTCATTTAGCGAAAGTCACTTAGAGAGATATTCACATAAGGCTCCGAGCTAGACTTCATCTGTTCTTAGAGAGATATTCACATAAGGCTCCGAGCTAGACTCCATTGTAATTTTATTTCTATCTCTCATGGATCTATCAAGCTTGTAACTCTTTTCACTCAGACTAATATACACACATTCTTCTGACATATCATTTCCGAATCAGACTGAGGATCTCCAGATACTCAGTTACCACCTTAAAGTTACGTCACTCGCTCAACCACATATATTACCATAATTCCCTTGTATGAAGTTCCCCTTCAACATATGTCAACATAGAAAGGTAAAAAAAAGTGGGTACTAACACAGAAATGACTCAAACTTCCCCCTAATAATCAAGCTTCATTTAGTAACATGACTGATACCTCTTGGTTATTATCGGCTCAGTCTTGTTTGAGGTAGTTTTGAGATGCTTTAAATTGGCATGCCTTCTCGGTGAAATGGGTTTGTATTGATGTAATGATGTTAAATTTGATAGATCAACGGTATATTTTTAACCCAGGTTTTGGTTAGGATTACAACTTTACTGGATTGACACACTCCTGATTAATTTTTCCGGCATGGCTTCCAAATTAAAAGGTTTTCTATTTAAAGTTTACTAACATGATTTGCGACTAAAAACATTATTAAATAAAAACTTTTAAAACTAAAAAAATCATCAACTCAAGGCGATGTGCTGATGGCTACTGTATGTCGATTTTGTAACTCTTCCTTATTTTTTTTTAATCATTAAACCCATTAGTTAGAAGGTATTTAAGGAATTTGAAAATAAAACATAGGATTACAAAATCACCTAATTCCTAAATAGGTCCAATAGTCTTTTATAAGAAGAAAGGAAACGACACTTTTTCTCTTTATCTTCTCGGCTCTTCTCTTATTCTGCTCGGCTCTCTCCTCTTTCATGAAGAATTTGAAGACTTCATTTGAGTTTTAGTTATTTATGCTTTCTATTTAAGTTTTATAAGTTTTTTGAAGACTTGATTTGGTTATTAGTTACTTATGTTTTTTATTTAAGTTTTCTAGGGACTTGATTATATTTTGATTTTAAGTTTTACGAATACATGATAGAATTGGTTATTCTTGTTCTTTTTTTTTATGAAGACCTCATTTAATCATTCATGTTCTATTTTGTTTTGATCTTATTGCTTTATAAACAGCTATAACCACTACGAACTTATCATGTTTTGTAGTTTGTGCTCATCGTGAATGCCATAAGGCGCCAATCGCCATAGTGCTAAACTAAAGACTCCTTGTGCTTGTTCAAAAAAAAAAAAAGGACTCCTTGCCATGGAGCGCCACGGCCACCAGCTTTTTAAAACACAGTATATATATGTATAAACATTGTTAACTTCTTACTAAAGTATTTATTGTTTATATTTATCCATATTTAAAATTTATAATGAATTTACAATATAAAATCGTACTCCTTCAGTTTCACAATAAGTGTTATTCTGATATTTTTCACATAAATTAAAAAACATATTAAAAATTCTATTATACCCTTAATAATTCATTTGACTTTTGGTATCCTTCTTTTTTATTCGTTAATACTAGGTTTAAAGTATGTAATTTATAGTAAAAATTGCATTGAAAATCTAAAACGACATTTATTTTGAAACAAGAAAACAACTCTAAAACGACCTTATTGTGAAACGAAAGGAGTATTATCAACCGTAATCACATTTTTCAATATTTTAAAGACATATTTCAAAATATTTTTATATTTATCATTTTTTCTTTTTCTTTTTTATTTGAAATTATGCATATATCCAAACCAAAATTAAAATTAATTTTAAAACTAACATAATAAGTAACAAATTTGTTAATAATAAACTAAAATTAGTATAGTAAAAATTTTAATTTCCTTAAGGGCAAGGAACTAATCAACAAAAAGTCAATAAGAACTTAAATCACTTTCTATTTAATATAAATATTTATGTGGAATTCTGGTTTTTCTGTTAACATTTTATTATTAAAGGTTAAATACATATAAATATAAAATACTAGTATGATTCGCTTTCACATGTTGCGAGCACAAATATTATTAAACATAAATTTTTAAAAATTAAAAACTATCAAATTAATTTAACAATAAAAATAATATTATAAAATTCTATATGAGACTATTTATAATTAAACACACATACACTATTATATTTAATAATATATATTTATGATTTAATATAAATAAAATTCATACAAATAAAATAAATTGTAATTATATATTTTTACGTATAAAAATCAATACATAAATATCTTATTTAAAATATTTTATTATGTTTTCATATTTATCATCTTATTTTTCTTTTTTAAGCTATGTATATCTTTAAAATAAAATTTAAATAATCTTCATAAATATTTTCTATTTATCATTTCATTTTTTATCCAAGTTTATGTATATCTACATAATAATTAAAATATAAAAAATAATACAGTAATTAGCCTAATTTTATTAATGGCAAATCAGTAATCAGACATTTTGAGAGTGAATATAAGGCCAAAAGCATTTTTCAATTGATATAAAGATGGATATCAAACACAATACCGAAGTTTAAGCCAAAAAATGGAAAGTAAAACGAGAAAGAAAAGTTGAAACAGAAAAAAAAAATCTTACGAAAACCAAAAGAACCCTAATAGAATCTTAAAAAGCTGATGATCAGCCAAACAACTCGAACCGCTTCCCCCATCGATCGGAAAGATTATTTTGATACTTAAAACGGGATGAACGGTAAGAAGATAACCAAGAAAGACCTTTTTTTAACATGAGGGTATCTCGTGCTTATGGAGGGGCTCAGACTAATCCCCAAGGGGGGGGGGGGGGGGGGGGGGGGTAACCCATGGATAGACTCTCTCTCCTGGTATTCAAATGGATCCATAAAGCAAGGCTCATATCCATGTGAGTGTCTTTAAAAAAAGTGACTTAATTTTCCATGGCAGGAAAATCGAACCCAGAACATACTAGCATCCACAAGTGTCTGGACAACCAAAAAAGACCTTACTCAAACCTAAATAATAATCGCTTCAACTTAATCGGAAATAAGAGCCGGCGAGGAATATAAGTTCCTTTTGATGTTGAATTAGTTATTAAGGTAGTTTGGTCTATTTTATCTTTATTAATTCACCAAACTCGTGTCTGAAAAAAATCAACCTTTTTAATCTGCTAAGGATAGGTAAATATGAACAAATGTTTAAAGAATGATTAACAAAGATGTCAAGATGGCCTTTTTAAGGATTTGTTTTTGTTTCACTCTTTTTTTGTTTGACAATATGAAGAAAATTACACACTAAAAAACAAAACAAAAAGTAAACAATTTGTAGCCAGCCTATCATATTCCCTTAAGCTGTCACAAAAGACCTGTCAAGCTCGTCCATTTCTCAAATGCACTAGCTGATGACACAAAGGCGAGCTTAGATGTTCACTGCGTTAAACAAATCAAGAAGATCTCTATTATGTTTTTTAAAACGGATAATTTGATTCTTGTGAATGGAGAGAAGTTAAGAAGAACAAGAAAAACGAACCTGATGTAACCAGAGAAGCTAAAGATGAATTGAATGTTTCCACCTCTGTATTCTCTTCTGGGCTTGAACTCAACTGTCATTAGAACACAAAGAAGAAGCTTCAGAAAAAATCAACAAAACCATTAAACAAAATTTACCTTATGCGAGAGAGAGAGACACTACAAGAAAACAGGCCAATACCGAAGGAAAAAACCGACGGGTTTCCGTTGGAAAAGGCATATTCCGACGGATTTCCGACGAAAAAAATCCGTCATTTCTATTTCGTCGGTAAAAGATATCCGTCGGTTTTTCGTCTATAATAACCGACGGAATACCGACGGATAGAAACCGACGGATATATCGACGCACGTTTACCGACGGACTTGTGACCGTAAACCGACGGTATATTACCAATGGTTTACCGACCCCAAACCGACTGTATAATACCGACGGTATTCCGACTGTATAATACCGACGGTATTCCGACGTATAGTACCGACGGTATTCCGACGTATAATACCGACGGTAAACCGATGGAATTTTACCGACGGTTGTCCGACGGCCGTATTCCGACGACATTCCGAGGGCGTTTTACCGACGGTTTTCCGACGGTATATTACCGACGGTTTTCCGACGGTATATTACCGACGGTTTTCCGACGGTATATTACCGACGGTTTTCCGACGGTATGTTATCGACGGTTTACCGACGGATATATAAAAATTAAAAATATATATATTCGCAAATTAATTAATTATTTAGAAATATAAACAAAACAAAAACGAAATTTATTAAAATTATTCAAAACATGTTTTTAAATTACATTCGTCCATTTAAAAAAAATTACATTCAACGGGAGCGGATCCCGCATCCCGCTCCCGCTCACGGCCTCTTCTTCACCTTCTTTCCCTTTCCCTTTCCCCCACTCTGGTTCGCCGGTGCGGCTTGTGGAACTTGGGCTTGCTGCATAAACTACTCAAACTGCTTGTTCATCTCTTCGAACTTCTTCGCGTTTTCTTCATCTTGTTCTGCCATTCGGGCCTCCATCCGCGACTGACTAGCCTTCAACGCTTCGATCTCCGCATCCTTTCCCCTTAATATTCGGGCATAGTCCTCGCCTTCTGGACGGAAACGGGAATGCGGTGTCAACACTTTGTCCGCCAAGTTTCCCAAACCAAAAACTCGTCCTCTTCTCTTCTCAGTTTCCTGTAAAGTAAATATGTTATGAATTTAAGTTAGAGTTTAGGGTTTAACATATTTCAAATTTTATTTAAATTAAAAATTTACCGCGAGGAAGACTTGGTTGATCTGTTCGTCAGGTATCTCCTCCGTTGAACTGATTCCTTCGGATTGGGTAACCACCTCATCCAAACGCCTCTTCGTCGACTCCACAATCCTCCGAGCAATTGGATCCTGGATTTGGCCCATTTTCTTGTTCTTGTGGCCATCCTCGATGAGCTCGATAAGAGTCGGATCTCGCCCCCCCCCCCTTCTTTTGTTTCTGCATAAACAATTTTCAATTTAAAATTAAAATAACTTAATACATTGAAATATTTTTTTAAAAAAAAATAACTGCTTACCAAGATTATCTTCCTTGATGCGGTGCTCCTAGCTCCCGCATTATGAGTGAAGGAATTTCTAGCAGTTCCTAATCCAATTAGGCAACCCTGGTCTAAATTCCGAGCCTAGGATCTACAGGTTCATGTAATTGAATCATTGGGGTCTCAGAATTACCTGGTGATTAGCAGCGGAAGATTTGCAGATAATCGAGATCTAGAGCGCCTCAAATGCTGCGCCTCTACTGGTATCCACACGCACACAAACTGAACAGGAGGGATGCTAGTGCCTATAGAGATCAGATCTCTCAAGAGGTTTCTCTCTAGTTTCTGGTGGCTGTGAATTAGGTTAGATTAGTGTTTTGGTCGACCATATATCTTTATATATGTTGACTTAAACCACAACGGAATTAACCAACAATTAAACCGATTTAATTTGGTAATCCGCGAGTCGTGTCGACCGACACACTCTATGTGTCGATCGACACGGTCGATCTGTGTCGACCGACATACTTATTATGTCGATCGACACTGTTCCAGAAACTTAGTATTGAATGCATATCTAATATGCATTCACCCGATCATTACATTAATGATCAACCTCATGTTCAACGTCCAGTTTGCTTAGGTGTGTGACCCTGTAGGATCATATAACACTGGCAATGAGTTCTTAACTCATTGATCATAAGTGGCTTCTAGCAAAGCATTATGAGTACCCAGTGTCATATGATTGTCTCATCTCGACAGTACGACTTTCACTTATAGCAAGTACAATAGATTTCAGGACATTCCCAACAATCTCCCACTTGTACTGGAATCATCTATTCCTATAATCCCTTCGTCACTATATCTCGATCCGGCATAAGGCAAGATCCGTGTCATCCTTATTAAGCCAAAATCATGTTCATCGAATTCCGATTTATACTGACAAGACAAACGACTGACAATCACCTCGTTTGAGTGTGGCCACACATTTCTCAGTATCAAATCTTCGATGGGCCCTGAGATATTTATCTCCTGTTATATAGGAGGGACAATTCCCATCTTGTTCCATCCCTGTTCCTTCACACGCTTCATGATGCGCCCAATCAATGTCTTTTATATAACCAGTTACGGCTGACGTTTGACAAGGTCAAAGCGGACCAATTCACATGTAAGAAAACATGATGAACTCAGGTCTAAGGACTATACTCTATAGTCGTAATGAAAACTCTCATGACACTTATATAACTATCCCGTAGAGTTCTCATCAGTGGGTCATGTCCGATCATGTGTTCTCTAACACATATCTATGTGATTGACTTTAATACTCTTATTAATGACTCCATGAAACTTAGTCATCAGTCACCTCACATACTAGTCTCACGTGGTTGTTAATGTCCCACTTTAACAACCTTGACCAGGGACAAACATAATTTATGTCATTTATTATTTATAGGGTTTCATGATCAAGTCACATACTTGATGACCTATAAAATGTCATAAATTACTTTGGGACTATTATTTAATAACTATTATTAAATAATACAGATGTCAGATTTCAATAACATAATCAAATTATGTTTATACGAACATCATATCATAACTAAAATTAATAACAATGACTCCCACTAAAATTAAGATCACATCTTAAGACATCTAATGCCTTTAGCAGTAGTCTGACCCTTATTCGCTCTTGCTCAGCGTGTGTCGAAGAACACTGCGTCTTGCTAAGAGTAATACCAAGAGTCATTTGCACAAAGCCCTTCTTGGAATCCTGCATACTGGATCTGTGCAAGGTCTTATCACATAAGTATCTTGACACAATCCACTTAGCTTATCCAATCTATATCTATAGATTCTTATTCCAAGAATGTATATGGTTTCTCCCATAATTTTGTCGAAAAACAACCTTTTGAATCAAGTCTTAATAGACTTTAAACAATGGAACTTCATTTCCGAGGAGTAGTATGTTATCAACATACAATACTAGAAATGCAACTGCGCTCCCACTAGTGATCTTGTAAACATTCGGTTCCTCTTCATTTTTGATAAAGTCAAACATTTTGATTACTTTATCAAAACAAAGATTCCAACTCCGAGATGCTTGCTTCTATCCATAAAAGGATCGATGAAGCATGCATATCTTCCTAGCTTCATTAGGATCAATGAAAACTTCAGATTATGTCATGTACACATTCTTTTCTAGAATTCCATTAAGGAAAACTGTTTTCACATCCATCTGCCAGATCTCATAACCATTATGAGTGGCGGTTGCTAGGAGAATCCGAATGGACATAAGCATGGTGTCTGGGAATAGGTTTCTTCACAGTTAATACCATGAATTTACTTGAAACTTTTTTTCCACCAATCCAGCTTTGGACATCGCCATTCCGGATTCAGCGGCTTTCAGCCACTTTCAGAGTCAAGGCCCATCATTGCTACTTCAAAATTCGTAGGCCCGTCACTTTCAATGATCAGTAGATCACGGCAATTAGTTACGAGAAATCCATATTTCTCGGGTTCGTGACGGATCCTTCCGGGTCTGCGAGCTTCAGTTTTCTGTAAAAGTCGCGCACACATATCTCATATGTATACTTTTACCACGACCTAATTAACCAAGATTTAAACCGTAGTTAATTAAGTCATAAACCAAAATCAATATTTGGTTCGCGATATGTGTCGATCGATGCAACTTTTGTGTCGATCGACACTTCTTCAGAAACTCGCCATTTAAATGTATATCGAATATACATTCACCAGATCCTTTATAAACTCTAGGCACCACAGGTGCAGGTTCTACAACTCTTTGTAGATCCAACTGCTGCCCTTCCTCATCAGGTTGAGTAGTCTCCTGTGATTTTCGAATTTCTTCGAGTTGTACTTTTACTCCCACTGTTCTTCTTGGAAAGAAAGTCTTTCTCAAGAAAACATAGTTCCGATCAACAAACGATTTGTTCTCGAACTGGTTGTAAAAGTAACATGCCTTGGTTTTGTTAGGACACCCAATGAAGCAGCACTTATCAGATTTGGGTGTGAGCTTATCAGAGATTAAACGTTTTATATAAGTCTCACAACTCCAAATCTCCATGATGGATAAATCAGAAACATTTCCATTCCACATCTCATGTGGTATCTCTGTAACTGATTTTGATGGAACACTATTTAATGTAAACTCAGACAATTTTAGAGTGTATTCTTAGAAGGATATTGGAAGATCTAAGTGACTCATCATTGATCGAACCATATCTAACAAAGTCCGATTCAGGAGGAGTGACTTGTGAAACACTTTCACAATCTCTCAGATGATCACTACATTCTTGACTTAAGTATTCACCTCCATGATCTCATCGTAGAGCTTTAATACCTTTGCCAAATTGATTATGTACTTCACTTTTGGAACTCTTTGAACTTTTCAAAGATTCTGACTTATGTCTTATAAATAAGATATAACTGTACCTACTGAAAACATCAGTAAAGGTAATGAAGTACTGAAATATTTCCTCTAGCATTTGCGCTCATCGGGCAACTTACATCCGTATGTATAAAGCCCAATAAGCCTTTGGCCCTTTCATTTTATCCGTTCGCAACTTGTGTCGACCGACACACCGTTTGTGTCGATCGACACTACCATTTCGAAAGGGGCCTTTGTCGTTTGACCCAATAAACAAGATTCACTGTACTCATTATGATTCATAATCAAATGAGCCCAAAAGCCCATCACCATGGAGCTTCTGAATCTGTTTCTCATTTATGTGGCCCAAAACGACAATGCTAGAGAGAAGTTTGATTCGTATCATTTGACTTGAATCTCTTGGTATTAATGTTATATTTATGCACATTCTGGTTTAGAACATAAAGTCCATTCTCTAATGGATTGGTACTTGATATATCATGGTTTTTACTAGTTTTAGGCCATGATATAGATGTGTTTTAGTGTCTTTTGTCTTTGTTTAGAGTCTTTTACAGGTATAATCAGGTTGGGAGCTAAATTGGAGATTATGGAGCATTTTGGAGATTTTTGGAGTGATTGGCCGAGAGATAGAGTTCACTGTCCGAGACAGAGAAAGGTGTCGATCGTTGCACTCTAGCAACGATCGTTGCACCAGCGAGATGGGCCGAAACTCGGCGGTTTAGAAGAATCAAGATATTGCACTTTGATCCAGAAGTTCCTGATATTTACAAAGAAGCCCCTGGCCGAGATTATGCCTATATAATAGAGTTTTTAGTGTTTTTATTAGATACGCTTTATACTTTTTACAATACACTTTCATAATTAAGAGCAGAGGATTTTTAGAGCTTTTGGGGCTGATCTGAACCTAATTCATCATCTGTATTTGGAGAAGATTTCGAACCCCTTTTACTCTTATTCTTTTATGCAATTTACTTATCATATGATCATGTTTTCATTATCTATGTCTGAGTAGATTCCTAGTTAGACTTAGGGTTTCTCACATAGGATTTCATGACTTGCTAGACTTGTTCAATTTCAGTTAAGGATTCAAACTATATCTGTTCTTCAATTTAATTGTGCTTAAAGCTAGTTCTAACCTGATCAATTAGAATCTAGATCTTAGGTTGCTAAATACGTCACGGAAGTGGGGTTTAGGAATCTGAACTAATTAAATTGGGCAATTAAACTTTGCGCAAACGAAAGTTTGGTTTAGGATAATTGTGAACATATCAAACTTGAGCTTATTGCTAGTTTAATCTGTTAGTTCTCGCAAACGGAAGTTTGGTTTGCTGCACTTAGACTTAGAGAATTATCGCAAAGGAATTTGGTTAATTCTATATCTGTGTTTTGAGTTCTAGAACTGTGCTTAATTAGATCCTTGCTGAATGAACTGTCTGCTAGTCTGATTTCCTGAGAATACCCTAGGTTTGACGCTTTTAATTACTTGCTTTCACAACCAATAAATCTCTGCTACTGATTTACTTTCTTGCACTATTTTCAATACAATCACATTGCTTATTTCTAGTATTCATTCCCTACGGTTTGATTCTCTTGAGACCAAGTGTCCCTGTGGATTCGATAACCCTATATACTACTTTGACATTGCTGTACACTTGCAGTTTAGTATAGGGATTAATTCTTGACCTATCAAGTTTTTGGCGCCGATGCCGGGGACTCTTTTGAGTCTTCGATAGGACCGAACTTAGGGTTTTACTAGAAATTTTTCGTTTTTCGTTTTTGTTTTTCATTTTTTTTAAATTTATTTTGCTAACTCTTTCTCTGTTTCTCTCTGTCGCAGGTACGAATTTCGCCTTGCATCGATCGTTGCACCCTTGCGTCGATCGTTGCTAAGCGATTTGAGATTGAATCGATCGTTGCACTGATAGCATCGATCGTTGCTGGACGATTACAGACAGTTTATGCCAACGCAGAACACTCGAAGTAATCCGAACTCGAGCTTAGTTAATCTCAATCTAGAGGAACTTGGACGTCTAGAGAGGACTATTAGAAGAGAAAAGAGAGAGAGAATGGTTCGAGAACGCTTGATCTTGATACCAGATGCTGATGGAATCCTGAGGGATCCAGAGAACAATCCTTACAATGCTGCTGGGCAAAGGATTGATGCTGAGGGACGAGTGATCCCTGATGAAGTTGAGCCAGAAGGCCGGATGGTAGTTCATGAGAGGACACTAGCTGATTACAATAGACCTGATGAGTTTCATGCAAACCGAGCAGCTCTAGTGCTTCCTGCTTTCGAAAGGAATGATTTTGAGGTAAAAACTATCTACTACCAACTAATGAGGCAGATTGCTTTTCATGGTCTTAAATCAGAGCAGCCTATGGATCACATTGACAAGTTTGAGGACATAGTCACTGGCATGAAGTATGAAGGAGTATGCCCGGACTATCTGTTCCTTAAGCTATTTCCGCACAGTCTTGCTGGAGACGCTAGTGCATGGCTGAGACAACTGGCACCTGGTCAGTATACTACTTGGGCAGCCTTAAAGAGTGAGTTCCTGCGTCACTTCTACGACACTGCGCGCTCAGATCAGTCCAGACAGGACATACTCACTTTTTCCCAAGGAGCTGTGGAGCCTTTGACAACCGCATGGATGAGATTTAAGAAATATCAGCGTGATTGTCCACACCATGGATTCACAGAAGTACAGCTGATTGGTATTTTCTTCAGAGGAATAGATCTCCCTTATCAGACTGCGCTAGATAATTCCAGTGATGCTAATTTCAATACCAGGACTCCTACACAAGCTAAGCAGTTGATAGAGAACCTGGTTGGCAGCTACAGTTGCAAGTCTATGGATGAGATGAGGAAGAAATCTGGTGTAAGTACAGAGGACCCTAACATGACTGAGATTAGATCTAGGCTGGACACAGTTTACAATCTCTTGACAAGTAAGAAAGATGTCCACCTTGCCCAAAATGTAGATGTAATTCAGACTGAGGAGGACACTCAGGAAGAAGAAGTGAATTACATGGGAGGTTCTGGTTTCCAAGGCAATAGATTTAGAAATCAGCAGGGAAACAGATTTTCAAATGGAGTTCAGCAAAGTGGTTTTAAGAAAGCCAATGAGCCTGATAGTAAGATAGAGATGATGCTAAGACAGCTGATGGAGAATCAGACTAAGTACGCAGCAGATTCTGACGCAAAGATGGATACCATCTACAGGGAGCTGAATGGGAAGTTTGAAGGTTTGAACACGCACATAAAAGAGCTTGATGCAAGAGTTGCAAGAACTGATGGGCATGCTCAAAGGGAAGAGGGATATCTCCCGGGAAGAACTGATGCCAATCCTAAGTACCAATGCAATGCCGTGACATTAAGAAGTGGTAAGGAGCTGTCATCTGGCCAGG
This sequence comes from Orychophragmus violaceus, assembly GCA_030180135.1. Classification (NCBI taxonomy): domain Eukaryota; kingdom Viridiplantae; phylum Streptophyta; class Magnoliopsida; order Brassicales; family Brassicaceae; genus Orychophragmus; species Orychophragmus violaceus. The sequence goes on along the minus strand of CM058237.1, from coordinate 92,092,278 downwards.
AAAAGCAGTTAAGCGTTGAGGAACTCGTAGAAATTGAAGAGTTGGAGGATGAGATACGCGATATTCGCCGCGCATCGATCGATGCATCCAAGCAACGATCGTTGCCAAGCGAAACCAAGGAACCGGAGATCGTAACGAAGTCGCCTAGCATCGATCGGTGCAGCAAGAGCAACGATCGTCACAAGGTAACTACAGAAAGTTCACGTGCTGAAAACCCAAAACAGCCGGCTGAAAGGGTATACAAGCCTAAGATACCTTATCCCAAGAATCCCAGAAAAGCTAGGAATGATAGGCAATATGCAAAATGGAAGGAGTTCATAAAAAAGGTGAAGGTTGAAGTACCTTTGTTGGATTCTATTGAAACCTCCCCCATGATGAAGAGATGCCTTAAGGATGCAATTTCTGGTAAATGGTCTGACGAAGAAAGTATAATGATGCTCAATGAAGTATGTAGTGCAGTGATTCAAGGTAGAATTCCAGAGAAATTGAAGGATCCAGGCAGCTTCGTATTAGATTGTGCTATCTACAAGGAGAGGTTCGAAAGGTCCCTATGTGATCTTGGTTCCAGCGTAAATCTGATGCCCCTCTCGGTTGCTAAAAGACTAGGGATGACAGACTTTATACCAACTAGGATATCACTAGTTTTGGCAGACCGATCAGTCAGGATTCCTGAAGGAGTAATAGAGGATGTGCCTATAACTGTTGGCAAGTGTGTGATCCCAACTGACTTTGTGGTTCTACAATATGGACAGGAGCCAAAAGACCCATTAATTCTAGGCAGGTCTTTCTTAGCAACAGCTGGTGCAATGATTGACTGTCAAGGGGGTAAGATAATTCTGAATGTGGGTGATCTGAAGATGAGTTTTGACATGAACAAACTGGTAAAGAGACCAACCATTGACGGACAGACCTTCTATGTGGACACATTGGGTGATTTGGCTGCAGAGTACTTCCATCAATCACATGCTGAGGACCCACTAGAAAGAGCCTTACTGAGTTCTATTTTGGAGTTGGAGTACCTACAGGACGAGCCTGCAATGTGCTATACCAGATTGATGGATTCTATCGAGGTTGCAATGCAGGTCGAAGTATCTGACGCGGAACTGCAACGATCGATACCAACTGAGCAACGATCGTTGCAAGACGACCTCGACTGGGCAGAAGAAAAGGCTCCGAAAATAGATCTGAAACAACTTCCATCCGGGTTAAGGTACGCATTTCTTGGACCAAATTCAACTTATCCAGTGATTGTCAACGCTAGTTTGAACAACGCAGAGCTCACTTTACTGCTAAGCAAGCTGCGCAAGCATCGCAAAGCTCTTGGCTATTCCCTTAATGACATTTCAGGTATCTCACCAGAGCTGTGCATGCATCGAATACATCTCGAGGATGAGTCCAAGACATCAATCGAACATCAGAGGAGACTTAATCCTAATCTGCAGGAAGTAGTCAAAAAGGAGATTATGAAACTCCTGGATGCTGGGATCATCTTTCCTATTTCAGACAGTGATTGGGTAAGTCCAGTCCATGTAGTACCTAAGAAAGGTGGAGTTACAGTTGTTAAGAATGAGAAGAACGAACTGATACCTACTAGGACTGTGACGGGACACAGGATGTGCATAGATTACAGGAAACTGAATGCTGGGACTAGAAAAGATCACTTCCCCCTACCTTTTATTGATCAGATGCTCGAAAGGTTAGCAAATCACCCTTACTACTGCTTTTTAGATGGATACTCAGGTTTCTTTCAGATCCCCATCCATCCAGAGGATCAAGGAAAGACCACTTTCACTTGTCCATATGGGACATTCGCCTACCGTAGGATGCCCTTTGGACTCTGCAATGCACCAGCCACTTTCCAGAGATGCATGATGTCCATATTCACAGATATGATTGAGGATTTTATGGAAGTATTCATGGATGATTTCTCAGTATATGGATCATCCTATAATGAATGCTTAGATAATCTGTGTAAGGTTTTGAAAAGATGTGAAGAAAAGCACTTAGTTCTTAACTGGGAGAAGTGTCATTTTATGGTCAGAGATGGCATTGTGCTTGGACATAAGGTGTCCGAAGCAGGAATAGAGGTGGACCGCGCCAAAATCGAGGTAATGACAAACTTGCAGGCACCTGATTCTGTTAAGTCTATTAGAAGCTTTCTTGGACATGCTGGTTTCTATAGACGGTTCATCAAGGATTTCAGTAAGATTGCTAGGCCATTAACTGCTTTGCTGTGTAAAGACACCAAGTTTGAGTTCACTGCAGATTGTCAAATCGCATTTGAACAGATCAAGCAGGCCTTAGTAAGCGCTCCCATAGTTCAGCCACCAGATTGGGATTTGCCTTTCGAAGTAATGTGTGATGCAAGTGACTATGCTGTAGGAGCTGTTCTTGGACAAAGGAAAAATAGAAAGCTTCATGCTATCTATTATGCCAGTAGGACACTGGATGATGCACAAAGGAACTATGCCACTACAGAAAAGGAGCTGTTGGCAGTTGTCTTTGCATTTGAGAAATTTCGCTCTTATCTTGTTGGCTCCAAGGTGATTGTACACACTGATCATTCAGCCCTGAAGTATCTGATGCAGAAGAAGGATGCTAAGCCAAGATTGTTGAGATGGATCTTGTTGCTCCAGGAATTTGATATTGAAGTAAGAGATAAGAAAGGAGTTGAGAATGGAGTTGCTGATCATCTTTCTCGGATGCTGATAGAAGATGACGTGCCAATCAATGACTATTTGCCTGAGGAAAACGTCAATATGGTTGGGACAATCTGTGAGACAGATTTGGACAGAGATCTGCAAAACTGTCGGATTAATCGCATTGCGTCGATCGATGCAACATCAGCATCGATCGATGCATCTTTCAGGGCGGCAGCGATCGATACATCTGGCTGTGACGATCGTTGCAGCGCGAACACAGACCCAGAGACTTTTACGGTACGGATTGGAAAACATGAGTTTGAGATTTATGCTGTCTCAACAAATGATCAACCATGGTATGCAGACATAGCCAATTATCTAGCTGCAGAGGCTGAACCAGATAATCTAAAAGGATATGAGAAGAAGAGGTTTTTCAGAGAACTTAGGAGGTACTATTGGGATGAACCTTACCTCTATAAGCACTGTTCGGATGGCCTTTATAGGAGATGTGTTGCTGAATCAGAGGTTCCAGATATCCTGTTCCACTGCCACGGATCAGATTACGCAGGACATTTTGCTACTTTTAAAACTGTGTCTAAGGTTTTGCAGGCAGGTTTCTGGTGGCCTACAATGTTCGCTGATACTCACTCTTTTATTTCTCATTGTGATGCCTGCCAAAGGAGAGGGAAAATCAGCAGAAAGCATGAGATGCCTCAGAATTTCATTCTTGAGGTTGAGGTTTTTGATTGCTGGGGCATAGATTTTATGGGTCCCTTTCCCTCATCTTTTGGGAATAAGTTCATATTGGTTGCTGTGGATTATGTATCTAAGTGGGTAGAAGCAATAGCTAGTCCAACCAATGATTCTTCAGTAGTCATTAAGCTGTTCAAATCCATTATATTCCCTAGATTTGGAGTACCCAGGATAGTAATTAGTGATGGAGGGTCTCACTTTATTAATAAGGTATTTGAGAAGCTCTTGAAGAAGCATGGGGTGCATCACCGAGTTGCTACTCCTTATCACCCACAGACTAGTGGACAGGTAGAAGTTTCCAACAGACAAATCAAGGAGATCTTGGAGAAAACAGTTGGGAAGACAAGAAAAGATTGGGCAGCTAAGCTTGATGATGCTTTATGGGCCTACAGGACTGCTTTCAAAACACCATTGGGGACTACTCCATTTCACTTGTTGTATGGAAAAGCATGCCATCTGCCTGTGGAACTTGAGCACAAAGCAGCATGGGCTGTGAAGCAGATGAATTTTGACCTTAAATCAGCTGCAGAAAGAAGGCTGATACAGCTTAATGAGTTGGATGAGATTAGACATCTTGCCTATGAGAACTCAAAGCTGTACAAGGAGAGGACAAAGGCTTATCATGATAAAAAGATTGTTTCTAGACGGTTTGAGCCTAATGACCAGGTACTTCTATACAATTCTCGCTTGCATTTGTTTCCAGGAAAGCTGAAATCAAGATGGTCCGGTCCTTACACAATAAAAGAAGTGCGTCCATATGGAGCTGTAATACTAATAGGCAAGGAAGGGAATGAGTTTGCTGTGAATGGGCAGAGGGTAAAACACTATTGGGCTAAGGCCGAGATTCCCAGAGGACAGATTTTGCCTCTGGATTCTGCACCCTCAACTTGAAAAATCTTGCGCGTCCGGTCAAGCTATTGACCTTAAACAAGCGCTGGGTGGGAGGCAACCCACCATTAGGTACTGGTGTTTTTCTTTTTCATTTTTGGTGTTTTTGTTAGGATTTTACGTTTGTTTTTGTTTCTGGTGCAGTCATGTTTGCAGGTCTCGGATTAAATCGCAGTGCAGCGATCGATGCATTTCTGCATCGATCGTCACAACACGAAAGGAATCGCATTGCAGCGATCGTTGCGGTCCTGAGCAACGATCGACCATATACGAAAGTCGCCAAGCAACGGTCGATGCATCTAATGCACCGATCGATGCTGTGCGACAGAGGTAACCCGACAGACATAAACTCACCTTTTCAATTTATTTTCTTTTTACCGATCCTTCGCTGGACACTACTGGGGACAGTGTGTCTTAAGTGTGGGGGAGGTGCTACTGACGTTTATCTTTCTGTTTTCTTAAGAGTCAATCCGTTTTTCAAAATTTTTTGTTTTATTGAGTCAAAATTGTTTAAGTAAGAAACTATGATTTTCTGAGGAGATTTACAAGACTTGCAGGAACTTAAGTAACCATTGGGATGAAGTTGCAGGATCTATCTCTGACTATTAGAAAACCCCATCACAGATCAACCTACTGGGAACACCCACATCACTTCAGGTATCAGAGGATCTTTTACTGACTTCACCCCTAATACTGACTTAGATTTTCTCACCTAAGGGCTTGGTATACTTTATGTCGGATTCCCTGTTAGTTCTGACACAGCCTGTAAACCTGTCCTATTTAGTTCCCTTCTCCCCTTCTATAAAGTAAAAAAAAATAAATAATAATAAACTGAGGATGAGTTAGTAACTCCGAAGTGGTCATGAGAATGGTAGCAAACACTATTTTCTCTCATGTGATCCATGGAATGTGTCCAAAGTACACCCCATAACGGGAAGAACACTGATAAAAAAAAATAAAATGATACCCAGTGGGGAAAAATCAGTTGTTAAAGAAGGGAAAGAGAAGAAAGGGACTAGAGAAAGATAGTATGGTGGTCTAGAGCTGATTAGGTAAGAATCCATGTGCCTTTAGATCGATACTCCTTAGGTGAGACCGCACTTAAATACTTGCAGAAGTCAGTAGGGAGAATTTGAATGCTTGAATGTGATTGTGGAGTTTACCTAGGACAGTTGCTAAGTGTGGGGGAAGTACATGTTGGTCTTGATATCCTGTGATTGATTCTTTCAGTGGTTTACTAAGGGGAATCTGAGTATTGTAGCTTCTAAGATGAAATGAGTTTCTGAAGAGTTTTCAAACCTCATCACCATGTTTTAGTTCTATGTTTTGCTTGAGGGCAAGCAAAGGCTAAGTGTGGGGGAGTTGATATATCATGGTTTTTACTAGTTTTAGGCCATGATATAGATGTGTTTTAGTGTCTTTTGTCTTTGTTTAGAGTCTTTTACAGGTATAATCAGGTTGGGAGCTAAATTGGAGATTATGGAGCATTTTGGAGATTTTTGGAGTGATTGGCCGAGAGATAGAGTTCACTGTCCAAGACAGAGAAAGGTGTCGATCGTTGCACTCTAGCAACGATCGTTGCACCAGCGAGATGGGCCGAAACTCGGCGGTTTAGAAGAATCAAGATATTGCACTTTGATCCAGAAGTTCCTGATATTTACAAAGAAGCCCCTGGCCGAGATTATGCCTATATAATAGAGTTTTTAGTGTTTTTATTAGATACGCTTTATACTTTTTACAATACACTTTCATAATTAAGAGCAGAGGATTTTTAGAGCTTTTGGGGCTGATCTGAACCTAATTCATCATCTGTATTTGGAGAAGATTTCGAACCCCTTTTACTCTTATTCTTTTATGCAATTTACTTATCATATGATCATGTTTTCATTATCTATGTCTGAGTAGATTCCTAGTTAGACTTAGGGTTTCTCACATAGGATTTCATGACTTGCTAGACTTGTTCAATTTCAGTTAAGGATTCAAACTATATCTGTTCTTCAATTTAATTGTGCTTAAAGCTAGTTCTAACCTGATCAATTAGAATCTAGATCTTAGGTTGCTAAATACGTCACGGAAGTGGGGTTTAGGAATCTGAACTAATTAAATTGGGCAATTAAACTTTGCGCAAACGAAAGTTTGGTTTAGGATAATTGTGAACATATCAAACTTGAGCTTATTGCTAGTTTAATCTGTTAGTTCTCGCAAACGGAAGTTTGGTTTGCTGCACTTAGACTTAGAGAATTATCGCAAAGGAATTTGGTTAATTCTATATCTGTGTTTTGAGTTCTAGAACTGTGCTTAATTAGATCCTTGCTGAATGAACTGTCTGCTAGTCTGATTTCCTGAGAATACCCTAGGTTTGACGCTTTTAATTACTTGCTTTCACAACCAATAAATCTCTGCTACTGATTTACTTTCTTGCACTATTTTCAATACAATCACATTGCTTATTTCTAGTATTCATTCCCTACGGTTTGATTCTCTTGAGACCAAGTGTCCCTGTGGATTCGATAACCCTATATACTACTTTGACATTGCTGTACACTTGCAGTTTAGTATAGGGATTAATTCTTGACCTATCAGTACTATAAAATATATCACTGTAATCAAATGAATAACACTTATTCTTAATTTGAAAACTGATATCCTTTCATATCCAAACAAGGATTAGAAATAATCTTTCTGCTCATAGCAGATACATAGTAGCAGTTTTAAGTTCAAAACATGCCATAAAAGAAAACAAATGAAATACTCCTACGGCTAATGCATCAACTCTTGCTCCATTCCTACGCGTAGGTTCACTTGTCCATTCTCTATAATCCTACTTTTGCTCAGGCCCTGCACATTTTCACAAAACATGAGTACCACAGCTGGCATCAAATACCCAATAAGTAGGATTATAAGAAGTAACATTTACTTCTATAACATAATACCTGAAGAAGAAGTCTCGTACGTCTTCTTCAGCTTCTCATAATCTTCCAAGAATTTATTGCAGTTTCTTTTCAAATGCCCATAACCGTTACAATAACGGCACTTAACATCTTCAGAAGGACTGATTTTAACCTTAGGAACATGGCCAGACTCGCGTGGATTCACAATCAATCTCGTCTTGCCATCACCTTTGTTCTTACCAAGTTTCTTAAACCTTTTACCCTTTTGTACCATAAGGACATTTGGGGTGTCCTTCTTGATGTTAGGTTCAGCAGTCTTAAGCATCCCATGCAATTCAGTCAACGTCTTCGTCAAGTTGTTCATGTTATAGTTCATAACAAATTGATCATAGCTTGACGGCAGTGACTGTAGAATGATGTCAGTAGCCAACTCTTGGCTAATGGGATAATCCAGTTTCCCCAGGTTATCAATATAACCCATCATCTTAATGACATGAGGACTAACTAGTTCGCCCTTTGGTAGCTTGCACTCAATCAGAGACCTAACCGTCTGGTATCTCTGAGTTCGTGCCTGCTCCTGAAACATAGTTTTCAGGCCAGTGATCATCTCTTTTGGCGACTCCACGTACTCATATTGCTTCTGCAATTCCGAGTTCATGGTAGCCAACATGAGACAACTCACATCCACCGCATCATTAGAATGCTTATCCCAAGCATCCTTATCTGACTGCCAGGCATTGGCTGGGTACTTCTTAGGGAGAACTTTCTCAAGGACATAGTCCTTCTTCTCCTGCTTGAGAACAATTCTCAAGTTCCGATACCATCCAAGAAAGTTCGATCCATTTAACTTGTCCTTCTCAAGGACGGATCGCAGGGAGAAATTGTTACGATGGTTTGTGCTAGACATAGCTAAAAAACAAGGGAGTTTTAGTTATGATGTTCAAGAAATGAGAAACTCGCATTATATTCAAACAATGTTTCCTCAGATGAATATAATGATCCAAGACCCATACTTCACTAAACTTGAGTGAGCCACTGGCTATCACCCAAATTTAGCTATCTAGGTAAGCAACAACTTTGCTAGTTATATCCAATATAACTCTTGGTTGTGGATCGACATCTTATGTCCAATCCACCTGATGTCTCTGAGCCCAAAACGATTTTGATGGCCCAGTCAAGTAAACCAATCTCTTAAGTCATGTAATTGTCGACGCCTTGCACTGCAAGCCCATCAACACGATTACTTCCTGCCTTACTCATGTAATTGTGGATACCTTGCACTGCAAGCCTATCACTCAATGAAACGAGTCTTGACAGTTGACAAGATTGGAAAGACATCAAGTATCACTTGATATTTGGTTGAGGAACGGAACCTTTAAAACGTTCAGTTTTATTATGTTTTAATTCTTATAATTAATTGATTTATCATGCTTTGGTTCTGTGATTGCAGGTTCCAAAACCCAATCATCGAATCTGATGTCGACCGACACTACTATAGTGTCGATCGATACAGAATAACCAAAAGCAATCCGCGATAACCGATCAATCCAATTGATCCGGTTTTGAATACCGGTCGGTGTCGATCGATGCTACACTAGCATCGGTCGATACCAACCTAATCAAACCAATCGCAACTAAACCATTTAACCAAGCGCGATAACCGGTCCAATCCAATTGAACCGATTCATCAATCTCGCGAGGTCTGTGTCGACCGACACAACTCTTGTGTCGATCGACACCAGCCGAAATAAGTTTTAATCGGGTTATCCTTCTGTGTCGACCGATACCCGTTTGGTGTCGATCGACACAGTGCGATAAGCCCTAATCGTTTTTCAATCAAAAAACCTAAAAACCAGATTTTCATGAAAACGAATTTTAGCATGCTTGTATCAACTATACAGAGATTCAGATTCAACTAATCTAATCAACATGCTACAGATTCAATGGAACCCTAACGCTCTGATACCACTGAAGGAATTTCTAGCAGTTCCTAATCCAATTAGGAAACCCTGGTCTAAATTCCGAGCCTAGGATCTACAGGTTCATGTAATTGAATCATTGGGATCTCAGAATTACCTGGTGATTAGCAGCGGAAGATTTGCAGATAATCGAGATCTAGAGCGCCTCAAATGCTGCGCCTCTACTGGTATCCACACGCACACAAACTGAACAGGAGGGATGCTAGTGCCTATAGAGATCAGATCTCTCAAGAGGTTTCTCTCTAGTTTCTGGTGGCTGTGAATTAGGTTAGATTAGTGTTTTGGTCGACCATATATCTTTATATATGTTGACTTAAACCACAACGGAATTAACCAACAATTAAACCGATTTAATTTGGTAATCCGCGAGTCGTGTCGACCGACACACTCTATGTGTCGATCGACACGGTCGATCTGTGTCGACCGACATACTTATTATGTCGATCGACACTGTTCCAGAAACTTAGTATTGAATGCATATCTAATATGCATTCACCCGATCATTACATTAATGATCAACCTCATGTTCAACGTCCAGTTTGCTTAGGTGTGTGACCCTGTAGGATCATATAACACTGGCAATGAGTTCTTAACTCATTGATCATAAGTGGCTTCTAGCAAAGCATTATGAGTACCCAATGTCATATGATTGTCTCATCTCGACAGTACGACTTTCACTTATAGCAAGTACAATAGATTTCAGGACATTCCCAACAATGAGTTGCGGGATCGGCACCATCCCTCGGACTATTACGAGTATAGGAGTTCGTCGAAGAGAGTGATGCGGTTGACGGCTTACTCCAATGACGGATGAGGCCCTTCCAAGTCTCGCTTTTCACGTTAATACCCTTTGGAGTTTCATTATGGCACCACTTTTATTTCCAAGTGTTGATGACGTTCGAGTAATGCGTTGATGCTTTTTGGTGGAACTCCTCTTCCACCAAAATCATATACTTCCTATCCCAAGTATACTCTTGCTATTCAAAAAAAAAAAAAAATTGTTAGAATTAAAAACTTAAAAAATAAATTATATAGCATAATAATAATAATATATAACAAAGTTACCGAGGTAATTACCGCGAACTGGTGTAACCAGTTATGCCTATCGGATAAAGGCATATCCCTGTACGTCGGGTACCCGTACTGGAGCATGATGTACATCATAGACAAGATGCTCTTCTTGACCTTGGATTCGGTCAACGTAAACCTAATAATAAGACAAGTAAAAACAAAGGTTTACAAAAATGTATATACTAAAAAGTGTAAATGGGAATCTAAAGTTATAAGTTTTAATACCAGAAAGTGCCGGAGATGTGCTCGTAGTTAGGGTCGAGCCGTTTGAGCAGCTCTCGTCCCGGTTGATCGACTAATGCCGATATCTCATCGGCAATAGACGGCAGGACATAATGCGGTGCCTGAGACACAGAATGACTCCCACTAGGAGCCTCCGGTATAGTCTCAGACGTTCCCGGCTGTGTCGGATCCGGTGTGAGTCGCACCTGAGTCGACCGAGACCGTCGGGCTCTCGGTTGTTGTTGTTGGACCTGCTCCTGTTGCACCTCATTGAGCGGAATTTCGTCCATAATATCCTCGAAGGTCAGAAAAGTATCCCTACAAACAAATCAAAAAATTAGATTCACATTTCTATATGTGACTTATACAAATAAAAAATTAAACATAACTTAGCTTAATCTTTTATAAGATTGCAAACTGTTTTTAAATTCCTAACAAATAACGTAAATGTTTTTTAGTTTTTAAAAAATTTCAAAACCGTTTTAATATCACCAAAATAAATTTTTAAAACGTTTTCAACTTCAAAATAAATTACAAAAAAACATTTTTAAGTTTTAAAAAACTTTCAAAAACGTTTTAAAACTCATAAAAATTTTAAAAACGTTTTAAAATCAACAAAATAAAATTTTAAAACGTTTTCAACTTCAAAATAAATTACAAAAAACGTTTTTAAGTTTTAAAAAACTTTCAAAAACGTTTTAAAACTCATAAAAATTTTAAAAACGTTTTAAAATCAACAAAATAAAATTTTAAAACGTTTTAAAACTTCAAATTAAATTACAAAAAACGTTTTTAAGTTTTAAAAAATTTTCAAAAACGTTTTAAAACTCATAAAAATTTTAAAAACGTTTTAAAATCAACAAAATAAAATTTTAAAACGTTTTAAAATTCAAATTACCTTGCAAAAACGTTTAAAAATCCAAAACAAAATTCCAAAATTACCCAAAAAAAATATATTTCTTGATTCTTACCATACTTCTAGTGTTCAATAAGTTTTAAAACGTTTAAAACGTTTAAAATAGCGTTTAAATCTTTTGGAGAAACAAAAAATGGAATTCACAATGATCTTAGCCAAACAATCCTAGCTACTATATTGTTCAATCCGTAAGTCTCAACCAAAACTACCTCGTAATCAACACATGCAACCATTTCTACAACCTAATCAAGAGATTTATTCAAAATCAATTGGATAAAATGACAACTTACATGTTTGTGGTGTTGGTGGCGGTCGAATTTGGTGATTAACGGCGAGATACCGGCGGATTTGGTACAGAGAAGCGTTAGAGGTCGCGATATGAGAGAGAGAGAAGTTTGAGAGAAATGGAGAAGAAGAAGTTCGATCAGGAGAATATGAAATGATTATCGACGGAAATCCGTCGGAAATCATTTGTCGTCGGTTTTCCGTCGGTATTTTGGCGGTCCAATTGTTTTCGCCAAAATTTGGCGATTAACACGAAATATTTCGGGTTTTAAGGCGCCAAATTTTCCGACGGAAAACCGTCATTTATTTAAAAAACCGACGATTATCCGTCGGAAATTAAAAAAGGAGGTAATTGGTAGAAGGCTCTATTCGAACCCCCCACCTCGAACCATATATTGTGAACCTTATCCAGTTGATCCATTTAATGTTAATCGTTTATGATTACATTGTATTTCAATATATCCTTAACAGATTGAAAAAAAAAAACATTAGACAGCGGGAGGCTCTATTCGAACCCCCCCACCCGGTCTCTATGTTCTTTCTATTTAAACCAGTAGTGCCGTTTACATTTACTCGTTTGAGATTACATGGTAATTGTAGTTATTGTTATGCTGTTGTTTTAATTTTTTTTTTAAAAAAAAATAAACCATAACATATTTTAATAACGAAAATTAAAAATATATTATACATTACATGAAAATAAATTTTGCATAATTATAAAATTGTTCAGTCCATTATTCGGGGAATCGTTCACGAACCAATCTCCGATGTCAGTCTCTTCCCAAAGCTCGACCATAGCGGTTCCAATCCCCTCTCCAACCATCCATGACGGTCTATCTTCTCCTCTTAGCCATTGCAGTTTCGCCCGACGCATTTTGGTCTGGAAAACACGCCTAGCGATCCGGTGGAATTCTTGCCAAACCGCGAAGATTATTACCAGGATCAAAATTAAAATAAGCCTGAAATTTAATAAGTGAAGAAATGTTAATTGTAGAATTTGAAAAATAAAGATAAAAATATAAATAATTTACCATAAAATCCTCGAACCACATCTCTTTAAACGTTTCTTGGGACACTGTAGTAAGCCAGATAACCTCCAAAAAAACCGAGCCTCTATTATGTCGCTAATAACAGCGGGAATTGCAGCATTGTAACCGAACCAAATGGTCCGGTTTTTGTTGTAAGGAGAAAGAACAGGAAGATGTTCCCACGTCCCGGTTGAGTTACTTGCCGAACTAACCAAGTACGAAATGATGGGGACAGAAAAACGAAATCCATTCTCCGAAAAAAAATTTTATATAGATAATCTTATATTAGATGATGGAAAAAAACATAGAAACCGTCTGTACATATTTATACAAAATGTTTCGACGGCATTTCCGACGGAATTCCGTCGGAAATTGGTTTAATTACTGATCAGACACTTACTGAAGCGTTGCATCGGGAGAGAAATAAACGAAATCCATTTGGTGAGTTGTTGTGTTTATGATTTGAATGAAAAACTCACATGCAGTGGACGTCTATTTATACAAAAAATTTTCGACGGTAAAACCGACGGTTATCCGTCAGAAATTGTGTTAATTCAGAAATGACATTTACCAGAACGTCGCATATGTTATAGTAGAGAGTTACTGCATTGACCGAACGGTAAAACCGACAATAAACCGGCGATAAACCGACGATTAACCGACGGGAACCGACGATAAACCGACGGAAAACCGACAATAAAACCGACGAGAATCCGTCGGAATTTAAAATTTCTAATAACAAAATTTAAATTTTCACCAAGCGAGGTTCGAACACGGGAGATGACTGAAGAGCTAGAAGTGTTTACGGACCAATTGATACAATCTTATTAATATAAACATAAAACTTTAATCGCCCCGTTAAAAATATTATAGATGTTTATAGCATAACATTTTATTTATTTAAAAAACAATCGTAAATATTAAATTCGTATTACATTTTTATTCTTCATCACTCTCTGTATCGTAGTCTGTATCGTAGTCGGACGAAATTGAGTCGCTATCATCAAATTCGCATCTTTCTTCTTCTGGTTCTGAATGAAGAACAACGTCCCCGAATTGACTAAAGTCGACAACTAAATTAACTTCAAGCGCTTCTTCTACTGGAGATATGTAATCACTTCCACTTGTTTGTAAGGGCTCTAGTTCGCGTTCTTCGACTCCGTACACCTTCTCTCGAGGGTTTATTTTTGTAACGGTGATCCATGGATCATTTTTATAAGTTAGTCGAGGGTATGGAATGTAACACACCTGCGTATATGTTATATTAAGTAATATATTTTATTGGAGTTTTGAATTCCAAACATAATTTTTTGAAATTACTAACCTGATATGCTTGTGAAGCAATAATGAACGGATCGTAGTTTCTTAGTTTTTTGCTCGAATTAATTGACGTCACACCGAACTCGTCGATCACAACACCTTGCCCAAGGATCGGGCTATACCAGTCGCATAGAAAAACTACACAACGCATTCCAAGCTTCCCTATGTATTTTACTTCTAGTATTTCTTTAAGAATACCATAGTAGACAGCTTCTCCGGATGCAGATGATACTCCGTGATTGGCAGTAATTCTTGTTGAACCTTCTACATGCACCTTAAATGCGTACCCCCTAGTGCAATATCTCGGATAAGACTTTGCTGAGTAGTGGAGGCCCTCTATTATGTCAACTAACCAATCATCGGGTTTGCGTCCAGCTTTGAGTTCCTCCCGGACCTAACAATATGATCACATCAAAGTTAAAAAATGTTCCTCAAATTCTTAAGTATTTTATATGATTCAAGAAACTATTTCTTACATAAAAGGTTAACCAATGGCTGAAGTATTTTTGTTTCCGATCCTCACGTTCGCCCTCGTTCAATTCTGGATGATGAAACTGGAGAGCTTCCATATATATCCTACAAAAGTTAAAAGAATATAAATAAGTAAAGCAAGTGCAATACAAAATTATAAATCTAACATGTTTACCTCTCATATTGAAATACTTCCTCGCAGTTGGTTAGAATGTACTTGTGGAGATGTGTATGCTCTTGAGGTGTTAGTTGCCGCTTGCCTACTTTCCCACTTAACCGCCCAACCTGTTGAAAAATGTTAGGAATAACTGACCGATAAATTTGCCTCTCTACCCTGTCATCGTTCCTAGCTGGGCGCCTGCTCCTTGTGCGTACTTGCGAAGGGAAGTAGTAGCCAGCGAAGGTCGCAGTCTCTTCGTTGTTATATTGAGCGGCAATACAGCCCTCCACTTTAGCGGGATTCTTCACCTTCTTTTTAAGGTGGAACATATAGCGCTCGAACGGATACATCCACCGATATTGTACCGGACCACCAAGTCTAGCTTCACCAGGTAGATGGATAGGCAAATGTTCCATGACGTCGAAGAAAGACGGTGGAAATATCTTTTCTAAATTGCATAAGATTTTTGGAATGTTTTGCTCCAGACTTCTGATCCCATCAACAGTGAGTGTCCTGGTGGATATATCCCTGAAAAAAGATCCAACAGCTGCAATTGATTTGTGGACATCTCGAGGAAGGAGATGAGCAAATGCAAACGGCAGGAGTCGCTGCATCATCACATGACAATCATGACTCTTCATTCCGATAAAATTTCCTCCGTCAGTGTCCACACAATTACGCAAGTTTGATGCATACCCGTCCGGGAATTTAACTTGTAGCATAATCCACTTAAATAACTCTTCCTTCAACTTCGAGTCTACCCAATATGCTGGAATTGGCGGTTTTCTGTTATTCTGAAGATGGAGTTCAGGCCGATCACAGATTTCAGGTAAATCAAGCCTAGACTTGACATTATCTTTCGTCTTCCCTTGCACGTTGAGAAGAGTGTTCATAATGTTATCAAAGAAATTTTTCTCAATGTGCATGACATCAAGATTATGCCTTAGTAACTGGTCCTTCCAATATGGTAAATCCCAGAAAATGCTTTGCTTGTGTCAGTTGTGGACTACACCAGCTCCATAAATATTCTCATGCCCATTCCCACCAGATTCACGACTCCATAATGCACCAAATCCTTCTAAGCAACCCAAGGTAGTCGACCCATCATCTTGGAGAATAGGATCATCGAACACTTTCCTCTTCTTCGTAAAAAGTTTAGTGTTTTTCCGATATGGATGATCATGCGGTAGAAATCTTCTATGACAATCAAACCAACACGATTTGCGTCCATTCTTAAACTGGAATGCATCTGTCTTTTCCTGGCAATACGGACATGCTAACCTCTCGTGCGTTGTCCATCCTGATAACATACCGTAAGTCGGGAAATCGCTAATGGTCCACATCAATGCAGCCCTCATCAGAAAATTTTCCTTGCATGAGACATCGTATGCTACAACACCGGGCAGCCATAAAATTTGCAACTCATGTATCGGCGGCTGCAAGAATACATCAAGTGCTCTTCTCGGTTGCTCTGGACCGGGAACGAGTACGGAGAGGAAAAGAAACTCTCGACGCATGCACATAGTCGGCGGTAGGTTATAAGGAGTCAGAATCACTGGCCACAAAGAATATTGTCTCCCATGCCTTCCAAACGGGTTGAAACCATCTGTGCATAATCTGAGGTACACGTTACGTCGCTCGTATGCAAATTCCGTCTGGATTGCAAATTCTGTAAGAAGCCGCGCTATGAGGATACAGGGGGAAGAGCTAAGGTTCCTTTCAAGCGAATGTGGTATACGTTAACCGACATGCTTAGGCGGTTATACCAGTCGGAGCGAACTGCAGGGGAAATGAGATGGCATGCTGAGCATAGTAGAGGAGCAGAGATTGCACATTCGTCGGATGCTGAAGCGTGGCAACATTTTCAGAGAGTATATCCAGATTTTGCATACGAGCGACGTAACGTGTACCTCAGATTATGCACAGATGGTTTCAACCAGTTTGGAAGGCATGGGAGACAATATTCTGGAAGAATATCTTTCACAAACTCGCAAAACGCATCCACACATTCTTCCGCCAGATTGTAGTCCGACTTTATGCCCATTAATCTTGTAGCAGCTGATAATGGTGAATGACCCTCTCTGCAACCATCGTAAAGCGGCTTCTTCGCTGCATCTAACATGTCAAAAAATCTCCTAGATTCTACATTTGGTTCCTCACCTACCCTAGGAATTTGATATTCACCTACCTCTGGAATATTTTCTCTATGTGCATCATTAACCATCTGAATGGTGCCTACACCAAAATCTACATCGGCAGTATAAGGTTCGCTAGAACTAACATTAAGTTCCCTAGTACTAGTATAACTGTAATGTTCTCTACTACTACTTGCATTATCCAAAGTTTCCCCATGAAGATACCAAATCTTATAACCCGACATAAACCCAACAGAATACAAGTGAAACCATACTTCGCCAATCGGAATATTTCTAGAATTTCGGCAATTAACACATGGACATCTTAACTTACCTTTTTCAGCGTTTGTGGTTGATTGCAAGCTAGCGACATAAACTTTGCAATACCGAGTGCATATTCGTGTTCCACTAGCTTCGTCGCCTCAACAATCCTAACTTCGTCCGTCCACGATCTAAAATAGTTAGAAGAAGACATTTTTCTCGGTTACTAGAAGTATTAGAGAGAGAGAGAGAGAGAGAGAGAGAGAGAGAGAGAGAGAGAGAGAGAGAGAGAGTTATGGAGGGATAGGTGTGGAGGGGGAAGAGAGGAGTGATGAGGTATATGTAGAATAATTTCAGACGGTAATCCGTCGAAAATCCGTCAGGAATCCGTTGTTTTATAGTCGACCCAACGGTCACATTAACGGTCATAGTAACGGCTATATCAAACCGACGCTAAACCGACCGAAATACAATGGAAAACCGACGGAAAATTAAAACCGTCGGTTTACCGTCGGATGTTTCCGACGGAATGAGGAAACCGTCGGAAATTTTCGACGGTAGTCTGTCGGAAAACTTCCCGTCAGAAAGTCGTCGTTTTATCGTCGGTAATTTCTGACGGAATTTCTTCCGTCGGTAATTCCGTCGGTAATAGCCATGTTTTCTTGTAGTGAGAGAGAGAGAAAGAGAGAGAGAGAGAGAGAGAGAGAGAGAGAGAGAGAGAGAGAGAGAGAGAGAGAGAGAGAGAGAGAGAGAGAGAGAGAGAGAGAGAGAGAGAGAGAGAGAGAGAGAGAAACAACACAAATGTTTTAACCGGTTGTATATACATTTTTAGGCCCTGTGTTTTTAAACGGAACCGAGCTAAGTCGAACCGAACCAAAAAAATCGGTTTGGTTGGCTTAGTTCGGTTTGGTTATGTCGGCAAGTTTGAAAATAAACTTCGCTTATTGGTTCGATTTGGCGAACAGATCGGATAAACGGATTTAGTTATAAACTGATTTTAATCAAAAGAAACCGATTTAGCTAAATTAAAATGATTTTAACCCAAAATACACTAAAATTTCCGAATCGAACCAGATTATTAAAATTAACCAAAAATATCTGAATTTAACCAATTTTTCAAAAAAAAAAAAACAGCTAATTTCGGTTTAGAATTTGATAACTAAAACTAACCAATAATCGAACCTTAATTTCGGGGGAAAAAACTGAATAACTGAACTAACTGAAGAACCGAAATACCCAAATCGAACTGACTTGAAGAACCGACGATTAATCAATGGATTTGACCTTTTTGAGTTAAAAGGAGCAAGACAAAAAAACTTGGTGAAAGCCAAATTAACGGGTTTTTTGACCCATTCGGTCCTATTATTCTTAACTTGTAAACAAGATCCTGCAAATATCTTGCAAACACACAAAATGCTTTTATGTTTGTGAATGGAGAAGACAATGCGAAAAAAATATAAAAATCACATTTATTCCCAAAAGAGTGATAATTTTTGTTATGATTCCTTCATGTAACGATGTAAGAAGATAACAGAACAAAATATTAGAGATATCTTGTAGAACAAGATAAGATGTGTATCTTGCAAATTAATTAATGTTATGATTATAAAAATATGATTATAAAGTGAAAGTCCATGAATACCATTCCCATATACATATATATATTATGATAAGAATTAGATATTATATTATAATAAAGATTATAAAATTTATTTTATTTGGTGTTATCAATAATAATAATCCAATATATATATATATATATATATATATATATATATATATATATATATATATATGTGTGTGTGAGTTCTATGATTTTGTATCAAACCAGTTTAATTCAGAGAAAATCGATATTTATTTTCGAACTCTAAATTGGAGGAGGAAGTTGAAATGTAATTTGGAGTATATGAGTCCAAGGAGTCTCGTTTAGATTTGGCTACTCAGCATCTACGAGATGATGCCCTGGCATGGTGGGAGAGAGTTATCGATGGAGCTTGCAGTAGTTATGAGCTGACTTATGAAGAATTTAGGAGGGAATTCACCATGAAATTTCTTCCTAAGAAGTTATGAATGAAAAGGAGAATGCCTTTCAGGATCCTTGTCAGGGTACTAGGAACGTTAGAGAGTATGAGCGGGAGTTCAGTCGTCTCCGCATGTTTGCGAGGGGATCATGTAAGGAGGATTTGATCAGGAGGTTCTTGAAAGGTTTGCAAGTGGATATTCCCAACCAATGTGTTGTGAGGGACCACCATAACTTGACCGAGCTGATGGAGAAGGCTGCTATTCATGAGGCATGGATATCTTAGGAGCAGAAACTCATCAAGGCGTCACAACCAAAGCATGGATTATCACTACAAGAAAACTGTTAGATAGCTACGGCTTAGCTACGGATTTTCTGTAGCCATTTTTTCAAGCTACGGATAGCTACGGATTAGTTACGACTGGAAAAAATCATAGCTATTTTGTAACTATCTGTAGCTATATAACTACGAAATAAATTTGTAGCTATTCATAGCAAAATAGCTACGGATAGCTACAACATGTTCGTGGAAACATATAGTTATGAATATCTACGATAAAAAAAACACGGAAATATAGCTACGACATATTTCCGTGGCTATTCGTAGCTATATCTAACGAATATCTAAACATATATGGTATAACAAATAAAATTGTAGCTATTCAAAACCATAAACCCTAAACAAACCATAAAACTCTAATTAATAACATTTCAATCGCTATAACATATCCAAAATTAATATTCAACACTTATAAAAAAATATTTTTCAAAACTAATATTTTCAAACATTAACTTATAACCCTAAATACAACTCATTAAACCATATATACTAAACCATAATCATATTTTAAATCTAATTTTTCATAAACTATAAAATCAAAATATAAAAATTAATTATATATACATAAAACTAATAATTAAAAACTATATATAAACAAAACTAATACATAAACGGATTATTATCTCTGGTAGCCCTCCCTACTCAAATAAAATCCCATATGCCCCTCTAATTATTAGAATATTATTTACAATTATTTTTAAATAGAAAACAAAGAAAATTACCAAAAGACTTTAGGATTTTCGGATAATTACATGAAAAACCAGACATTTAACCCGACCAAACCGAGATCTTAAAGTTGACCGATACTGAACCCAATTGAACCCGATTTTGTGAATTTTCGCGGGCTGGCCAGATTAACCCGGGTCGGATAACCCAAAAAACCGGGTCAGGCCCGATTTATTCAAAAAAAATCCCAATTCGACATTTCAAATCCCTAATTCCATTCGACAGAACTCCATCTTCTTTCTAACTTCTCCATTTTCGGACCGTTACTCTCCACTCTCCACTACATTCATTCTCTCTTCTCCATCTTAACTCCTTCTTCCCCTTTTCGGATTCCCCCATTATCTCTCAATCTTATTTTCTACTCTTCTTTCTCCCTTCTCCTTTCGATTTCCTTCATGCGAGTAAAAGATGCCGCCGAAGACTCGTCGAGGCAAAAAAATCGATGCCGAGAAGGAGAATCCTCCTTCTTCTCCTCCTCCTCCGGTGACGGCGAATGGTGTAGTAAGTCCTACCACGACTAAGAATGGTCCTCCTCCTCCTCCGGCTACGGCGAGTGGTGTAGCAAGCCCTACCACTACCACGAATCCGGTCGATAATTCTCCTCCGGGGAACCCTCTTCCGGTCGATAATGCTCCTCGGACGGTTGCTGACGAAGAACGAGAAGTTGATCTCGAGAAACAGAGCGAAGAAGATGAGAGTGGGAGTGAAGTAGAAGATGATGAAGATGATGACGACGCGAGAGAGAGTACAGAAGACGCAGACAAGGTCGAGTCCGAGCAACAACAACTGCAACCGACCCAACCGATACCGAGCTTGAGAGTGGAGGAGACAAGTGTACCAAACAGCAAGGATGTATCTTCGGAACCTTCGGAAGAAGACGAGGTGGAATCCAACGACAGCTCTGATTCCTAATCAGTAAGTGTTATACCCATTTAGTTGTGTAAAAGTTGAGAAAATTGTTCTTAGTTGTTTAGATGATGAAGTAAAACTTAGTAAAACTGAGTATAACTAATAAGTAAAACTGGTAAAAGTTAGTAAAACTAGTGGAGTAAAACTGGTAAAACTGAGTATAACTAATAAGTAAAACAGGTAAAACCTAGTAAAACTAGTGGAGTAAAACTGGTAAAACTTAGTAAAACTAGTGAAGTATAACTAGTAAAACTAAGTATAACGATGTAAGTAAAACTGTTGAAACCTAGTATAACTAGTTATGTAAAATTGGTAAAACTAAGTATAACTAATAAAGTAAAACTGGTAAAATTGAGTAAAACTAGTTAAGTAAAACTGGTAGAACTGTGTAAAACTACATATAACTAAGTATTATTATGTAAAACTAAACATTGTATTAGTGGAATAACTTGGTAAAACTCTTTTTTTTGCAGGATTCCGGTGTGTAATTGACAGCCATGCAACCTCTGAGAATTTACTTCCCCCCAACGGAGTACAAGAAGAAAATAAAGATATTGACGCGGTGCTTCTATATTGATTTTCTGCCCACTCTAGATTCTTTTCAGCCTAAGCTAACGACTACTGAGAGGAAGTGGTTTGTCGAGCATCCGCAGTTCCAAAATATCTTTCACTTGCCGAAACAAGGAAACCACAAGTTGATGGGCATGTGGATGCTACTCCTACGAACCGCTTGCATCGAGAAGAGGATGGAAGTCTGGTTCGTGGTGTACGGTGTTCCGATATGATATGGACTGAGGGAGCATGCGCTTATGTCCGGATTAGACTGCCGCAACTACCCGGTTGACTACAAGCAGTTGGGTGGCCTTAAGTTTGTGAGGAAACATTCTGGGAACTCGACATTAGAGTTCAAGATGTGAAACAGAAGCTCAAGGGAATGGGAGCTTCTCCAGATAGACTGAAGATGCTCATTCTCTACTTCCTTTGCAGCGTCCACATCGTCCAGACGAAGACTGGAAACGATGCTACTCCTGTGGTATATTTTTTCCTCAGAGTTGTCGATGATCTTGAATTGTGTCGGAGTTTTCCTTGGGGTAGATTGTGCTATGATCATATGGTCGGTGAGATCTCTCACACAATGGACCATTTTGAAGGGGCTGTCAAGGAGAACAAATTGTGGCTGATTCCCGGTTTCTGTATCCTTTTGGAGGTATGTACTTTTAAGTTTTGGTTTGAGTAATTGTTCTTGTGCTAATCTCTAACTAATATACCATATGTGTGTTGTTGTGTGGTTGTTACCCTTTGAGGCAATTCCAGAGCTAGAGAGTAGTTTTCGCGAGCCAGTTGTAGGGGAAGACCATAATTGTGCAAGGATGTGCAAGGCGCAATTCAAGAGTAACTCAATGAGAGGGTTTCCTCTTTCAAGGATAAATAAAGAACTTGCTAAGATTAAGTGTCCTCAGGGCATTGACAACATTCTGCTAACTCGAGATGGACATGAAGAAGCTCTTCTTGAGCGTATCTATGAAGAAATCGATGTCCATGATCTCGACGATCATGTTGTTCAGAGTTGGATGAAGCTTATTTTGGCTGGGAATAAGGTCTATTTTCAGGAGATGTATGACGAAGCAATGGCTGACCGACAGGCAGAGGAGGAGGAAGAGCTCAAAAAACTTGAGGAAAAGAGACATGCTGCCATTGATGCATCTGGAACTTCAAATCCTAATCCTAGCGAACTTGTTGTGATCATGAAAGGGATGCAGTCAAAGATGGAAGATGGATTTAAGATGTTGTATGAGAAGTTTGACGAGATGGATAAGAGAGTCAAAACCCATTGAAGAATACATGGATCATATGAAAGATCTAGAAACACAAATGGTAAAATTAGTTTCAAATATTAATGGAAATAATTGGATAACTGGGTATTCTAATTGTATTTTTATGATTGCAGATCCAAGAAGAGATCCAGAAGACTAAGGCAGAGAAGAAAGCGGTTGAGAAGGCACTTGGAAAAATAAAGGTGGGGGATACATCCAATACACCGGAGAAGCGTAACACAAGGTCGAGGAGGGATTATAACTTGGTTGGTTTGAAGTTGTTTGGTTTGAAGTTGTTTTTTAGTACTATGTTGGTTTGAAGTTGTTTTTTGAATCTTTTTCGGTGTAAGTACACTGTTGTTAAACCGAATGTTTGGTTTAGAATCTATGTTTGGAAATGTTTCTGAGTAAAACTGGTAAAACACAGTAATACTATGTATAACTAGTCTGGTATAACTGGTAAAATTATATATAACTAGTATGTTATAAGTGGTAAAACTATGTATAACTAGTCTGGTATAACTGGTAAAACTATGTATAACTAGTCTGGTATAACTGATAAAACTATGTAGAACTAGTCTGGTATAACTGGTAAAACTTTGTATTTTTTGTTGATTAATTTTTTATTGTAATTTTATTTTATAATAAAATATTAAAATAATTAAATATTATTTTTGTTTTAAATATTTTTATTTAAATAATACAAATTAGCTACGGCAATATTCGTAGCTAGTCATAACAAATATAGCTATCAACACGGATCATAGATATTCGTAGCAATTAGCGACAGATATGTTCGTAGCTATTTTGCAGACACGTTGCTACGGATAGACACGAAAGTTCAATAGCTACGCGCGTTTAGATGCGGAGATGAGTCGTAGGTATCCGTAGCTAAACCCAAAATAACTATGGAATTATGGCCATAGCTACGAAAAAATCTATAACTATGACCCAGTTTTCTTGTAGTGTATTGTCTACTCATTAAGGCCGCTATTATTGCATCTAGTAGTCATATTTTTTTGGAGCTTTAGGTATCATAATTGTGCATGTTTAGGCTAATCTACTATATTTAGAATGGTAGGACCGAGTCTATAGAATTTTGTATTTTAGTATTTTATACTTCATTGAGTAACTTCTCTTGTACTCACTCTTTCTTTATTTCCTTCTTTCATGTAAACATGTAAATGAACGTTTAGTTGGATCGGATGATTTAGAAGCTTTCAGCTTTTGTTTTTAAACTCTTTACATTTTTTTGTTTATTTCAGTTATGTTATTCGTTGGGAATTTATTTGTTATTAGTTATTAGTGTTATTCAGTTATTTAATAGGTAAGCTGGTGTTTGTAGTACGTTGTCTCGAAAGAGGTGGTGACGGGTGTTACAGTAACTAACATTGGAACAAACCAATTAAACTATATGTAAACCATACCACATATAGAACATATATTTGTCGCCATAAAGTATAACTTCTCCATCAACTTGTTATGATTACTTCATTACGTTGCAAGAAGATAAAGAAACAAAATATTGGAGATATCTTGTAGAACAAGATATTTATTTTGCAACATTTTCTGACGAAATAGAACAAATGGATCTTTCCGGTTGGGAGTCCTAATATCCCTTTCCGACGGATATCCGACGATTTTTTCATCGGTTATGGCATCGTTTATTGTAGTGTAAGTAACTATGTAGTTAATACATTGCAATCTTTGTACACTACAAGAAAACAGGTCTTTAGCGACTACAAGTTGCGACTGAATTTATGGTCGCTAAATTTTGCAACTACTTACCGACTAAGTTGCGACTGATTTTGCGACTAATAGGGTACAGTCGCTCTTTAGTCGCTAAATTGCGACTACAACTTATACGTCGCTAAATGGTCGCTATTTAGCGAATAAATAGCGACTAAATTCGGCGGGTTGCAAAACCGTTTCTTTTTTAGTCGCAAAAAGAAGGTATAAAATACGTTTCTATTATGCCGAGCCTGTTGTACCTAATTTGTAACTAACTTTTTTCGAAACCGTCGCTAAATAGTCGCAAAAATTTATATATATACAAACATCAAGTCGACTTCTCCTCAGCCACACAATAACTAGATAGACGAATGTTGAGATAAAATTGAGAAAAAACATATGGAAACGTTTTTTAGGTCAAAAAAATGTCGGGAGATTATAACTACACTAATGGTCGGGAGTGGATGTATAACCGGATCGTAGCATCAATGGAAAATTTCACGACAGAATTCTTGGCGGGGTCGATAATCATTTCATCCCGTTTGCAAATAGCCAGCCTTTTACGCAGAGCAACGGATGTAAGTTTCTCTATTCTTGTGATATTTGCAAGAATGACAAATCAATTATGCTGGGAAGAAGAATACAAAAACATTTGTATATGAATGGATTTATGCCTGATTATTATGTCTAGTATAAGCATGGAGAAGAAGTTGATATGAGTTTAGGAACGAGTTATGCTGATACAACATGGGTGAGTGGAAGTGAAGGAGTGGGTAATTTAGTAAAAGATAGATATGTGGATATGGTGAATGATGCATTTCGTGATAACGTAGATTTTGATAACTATCACCAGTATGGTAGTTATCAGAATGTGGAGGAACATGGTAGTTATCCGAATGCGGATGAACATGTACGTAATCATTCAAAAAAATTCTACGACTTGTTAGAAGGAGCGAAAAATCCATTGTACGATGGTTGTCGTGAAGGTCACTCGCAGTTATCCTTAGCTGCTCGAGTCATGCAAAAGAAGGCAGAGCATAACATGAGTGGAAGGGCATTGGATTCGATATGCGAAATGTTTACGGAGTTTCTACCCTAAACCGATTCACATTACGCGACAGAGAAATTGATGCGCAATTTAGGCCTCTCATGTCATCCGATTGATGTTTACTTCAACAACTGTATGATATACTGGAAAGATGACGAAAAGTTAGATAAGTGTCAGTTTTGTAACTCACCAAGATGGAAGCTTAACGAGCACCGCCGTATGACCAATATACCATAGATTCGTATGTGGTATATGCCTATTGCTGACAGATTAAAGAGAATGTATCAGAGCGAGAAGACTGCAGCAGCAATGAGATGGCATGCCGAGCACCAAGCAAAAGAGGGAGAAATATGTCATCTGTCTGATGCGGCAGAGTGGAAATACTTTCAAGATCAGTATCCCCTATTTGTACAAGAAACCTGCAATGTTTATCTTGGACTATGTACAGATGGGTTCAATCCATTTGGCATGCCTAATAATCATTCGTTGTGGCCTGTGATCTTGACTCCATATAATTTACCCCCTCATATGTGCATAAATACGGAGTACTTGTTTCTTACAGTAATGAATTATGGGCCAAAGCATCCACGAGGTAGTCTCGATATATTCCTCCAGCCTCTTATTGAGGAGTTAAAAGAATTATGGTGTAATGGAGTCGATGCATATGATGTGTCCTTGAATCAAAATTTCAATCTAAAAGCAGCTCTCATGTGGACGATCAGCGACTTTCCGGCGTATAGCATGTTATCAGGATGGACCACCCATGAAAAATTATCATGTCCATGGTGCATGGATGATACCAAATCTTTTTATCTGCCGAATGGAAGAAAAATGTGTTGGTTCGATAGTCACCGAATATTTCTTCCTCAATATCATCCACTGAGAAAAAAAAGACTTCTTGAAGGGAACTGAAGTTATATATATATATATATATATATATATATATATATATATATATATATATATATATATATATATATATATATATGTATATATATTAACTAATGTTGTCAGGTTAACAAGATACAATGAAGGTCGAGTCCCCGAATATCATGACATATACGTACCTGATATATTTACTCAAGTTGGCCGTCCAAGTGGATAAATGCATGAAGTATGGCTTTCACCAGAAGATTATCAATGTGCACATGCTTATGTCTTAATAAATTGCACTTATTTTCGACCATTTGAGAGGTATACCACAACTTAAAATAATTTATATATTGTGTTGGTTTCATATACATTTTGGTCCTAAACAAAATATTTGAAGACTATATCTCTGGAATATATTCAGATCTCTCCGAGAAAAAAAACTCTCTGGGAAAAGGGCTGACAAATATCATACATGGGTGCGAGATTATGTATGTCTGAAAATATTTCTTAAGTACTGATTATATTTGTATGGTGTTTTTATCTACATATTTGATATTGTCTGCTCATCTATATGCAGGTTACTTACTGCAATGACACCCATGAATTTCCTCCTTGGGTTCAAAACATTGTGCATGGACCCGTCAATAAGGCTAGAACTTGGCATATCTTTTATACAAGAGGATATGTGTTTCATAGAAAAAACCACATCGAGGGACGAAAGACATGTAACTATGGTGTATGTGTTAAAGAAGAGAATTATAGTGATGCATTCGATGCAGCTGATTTCAACGGGATCTTAACAGATATAATACAACTTCAGTACGAGGGGATGGTTAATTTGAGAATAGTACTCTTTAAGTGTTTCTATTATGACCATGTTATCGGTAGAGGCACTCGAAGGAGCAATACTGGCGTTGTAGACGTTCGTGCATCGAGAAGGTACAATAAATACGAACCATTTATTTTAGGTTCGTAAATATATCTATCTCTATCTTTGTAACTACTGTCTGGATATCATAGATACTCTAAGTATAATTTCAATATTTAACATACACAGCCTCTCAAGTGGAGCAAGTTTGTTATATCTCGTATCCATACACGAAGAGACCGAAGCAATTGTGGCTCAATGTTGTCAACGTTATTTCAGGAGAATATGTCAACACAGAACCGACTCTTTTGCAACAGAAAAATGATGATCCGGTAATGATGACTACAATTGAAGATCTGGTTCCCGATAATTTGGTGCAACAAGATAACCCAATCAATCTCGATTACGATGTCGGAGATGCAGAACCAGAAGACGAATTCCTGTGTAATTTATCATCTTCTGATGATGACGACGATGAAGATGATGAAACGGAAAATGATGAAGTGGAAGATGACGAAGAACCTTATTGATTAATGTATTTCAGATTTCAGACAATTTCAACTAGGTATGATAATAATTTCATATGGAGTATGTTAATGTGTAATGACTAATGTTAATGTGTATTGTTCATGACATCTTACTAATGTTTTAGTTATAAGGTTAATGATTAATGTTTAATTAAAATTTCTAATATTTAGGTTTACTTATAATTTAAGAATGTTTAGTGTTCAAATATATTTTCATTGTGTTTGTTAGCTCTTAAACTCTATAAATTAATTTGTAAAATCGCAACTACTTAGCGACTAATTAGCGACTAAACAGGGTTTCATTATTTTGGCGCCACAGATTAAATGGTCCGCGTAAATGTTTCGGCCCAATTACAATAAACCCGCTAAATTATTTGGCTGAACCGGGTAAAATTTAGAAGAACCGGTAATTATTTCCCTTCGGTTTTCTCCAAAATCGACAAAGAGGTCTAGCCCCAATTCCTAAACCTAATATCATTTTCATCTTTCTCCCAAATTTCATCACCTCTCTCGTTCTCTCTAGCGATTCTTCCTGTTCGATCTCTATAACTGAAATCTCTCTCTTTCTGGTAGATCTTTATGTTTGATTCTCTATCTTTTTTCGATTCTCTGGTCTTCAATCTCTCTCTTTGTTCGATCTTTCTGGGTTGAGTTCTCGATTTTGTCACAAACCCTAACCATCTCTATTTGTAAATCTCTCTCTAAATCTCTGTCTCAATCTCTGATGGCCTCCGCAAAAGGAAGAAGAAGAGGAAGAGGTCGAGGGCACGGAAGAGGTCAAGGGCACAGAAGAGGTCGAGGGAAAGTTTATGTCGCCGTCGAGACTCAGCCTTCTTCTTCCACACAGAGTAGGCCCTCGAATCTGCCTTCACAGTACAACTTCACACCGACGACTAGTTATTCTCCTCTATCGCGGCTGACAGTACAGACCCAGTTGCATGTCAGCCAGTATCCACCGCCGCCTCATCTCTTCGACAATACTTCAATCTCTCCACGACGAACGCAGACGCAGAGAACAGGGTCTACAAACTCGAAACTTCAGAGACCAGGGTCTACAAATCCTCAACTTCAGAGGGAAGGTTCTTCGACTCCACAAACTTAAAAGGCCTCTACGAATCTTCAATGTAAGCCTCTAACAATATCGCGACCAGACTGATTTTTATGTTTTGTTGCCTGCAAATGGGTGTGTCGTCTGAATGATGTCTGATTTTTATGTTTTGTTCAACTGCTATCTATGTTCATTGTGTTCTAAGTGCTCACCCTTTGACGAATTATGCTATAAATGGTCGAATATGATTTTTATGTTTTGTTTGTATCATACATGAGTCTTGAGTCTGACGAGTTAAGCTATAAATCTGTTTTGTTTGATGATCTTCATATTTTAGGCACGATATATGTGATGCATTAACATCTATGTTTCTTTGTATGTTGAAACATTTTGAACATTGTCTGCATTCTTGATTTCTTATAGGAACGATACATTGTCTGCATTCTACATTGTATGTATTCTTCATTTCTTTGTATGTTGAGTGTCTGTTTGAGTGTCTGATTATTCTGTTTGAGTGTCTGTTTGAGTGTTTGTTTGTGTCTGACTTATGCCTTTTGTTGCAGCTACAGCTCAGATGTCTCCTCCATAAGCCTCTCCAGCTCGTTCAGTTCAAGTGAATCAACCACCAAGTCCGTCTCCGAATCAGAACTCGGAAGCTCACAGTACTCAAGCGCCTGAAGTTCAGCATTCCAACCAAATGGATGAAGCTGGTGTTGACGGGGTTGATGACAATGCTGCTATTCAACCAAATCTCGAGGAAAGCCGTCTCCGCTATCTTGAGAGGCTGCTAGCTATGTCAAACCGTGATCAGTGGACGACTGTGCTCTCTCCACTACTTCCTCAGCCGCCAAACACCACATGGTATATCTCTCTCACTCTCCAATTTGCTCTATGTGTACTTTAAGTCATAATTTTTCTGACTTTTGCTCTTTGTGTAGGTTTGGTCGTGACAAGTCGGTTTTGGTCCGGAAAATTACTAAGGATCTTCACAAACAAGTTCGATGGAGCATTCTATATTTGGAGTCATGTGCCTCGGCCGCGAGCAGAGTGATACTTCCTTGAGTTTGCGGTTAGTATGGTACTTTAGTCTGACTTTTATTTTGCTTTTAATTACTATCTTACTAACAAGATTCTGCTGTTTCAACTGTAGAAAGAGCACCACTGGGATTTCTTAATAACTGGGACGGTTCAAGCCCATTTTGAGGCCATTTGTCAGAGGATAATGAAGGATATGGTCAGCAAAGCTCACATTTCAGGTGTGCGACCTTCATGGATGTCAGACATAATCTGGAAAGAAATGGTGGCCTATTGGGACACTGATGAAGGTAAACAGAGGAGTGAGACCACTTCTGCTGCAAGGAATTTTGATCGTGGTGGTCTCGGTCCTCACAAGAACTTCACTGGGCAGAAGTCTTTTCTGCAAATTCACCAAGAAATGGGAATATACATTCTCTGAGTTTATATACTTTCCTTTAACTATTTGTCTTCTATGAGTTTATATACTTTCCTTTAACTATTTTATCTTGTGTTACATTTGCAGGAACAGCAGCTAGTGAAGTCTTCCTGAAGACCCACACAAAACCAGATGGAACTTACATAGACTTGAAGGCGCAACAGGTCGCGGAGAAGTATAAGGAGAAGGTCGAAGCAAAGCAGGCTGAGATTGAGGAAGAAACCTCTAATGGGACTTCGCGACCAAGAGAGCTGACCACCGATGAGATCAATGAACTCTTTCTCATGTAATTATGCTTCCATGAATCATTAAGCATTTCTGTTTTAGTGTATATGAGTATATGAATATGTTGTTGCTTGATGTGATCATGTTATTGTTCACTTGTGATATTGCTTGATGTGTTAATGATTGTGTTATTGTTAAGATGTGTTAATGATTAAGTTATTTGAATCTTATGTCATTCTTTACCCATTTTGCTAACTGTGTCAATATTTTATGTTTCCTAATCAACAATTATGGATAATAGAGGCTATGCTTATGGGATTGGAAGTTTCGGAGAGTCTCACGCCTCTGGAAAGAGCAAGGACCCGGGTAGCTATTCCACTTATAACTCGCTTTAACATCAGCTCGGAGAAGCTAAGCGCCAAATTGAGGAACAAGCTGTTGAGCTAGCTCGACAAGTAAGTGAGCAGAAGGAGTTAGGCATGGTGGAAAAATATCTTCGTCAAACCGATCCGGCATACCTCGATGGAAAACCCAGACTGCTGAGCCAACAACTCCCTCTTCTCCTACTCAGTAGGACCACTTGTTCACAATTGTATAAACTTGTTCTGTATTTTTTTTTCAAGACAATGTTTGTATGCATTTAGATTTAAATTTTAACACATATATCATGTTGTCTATTGTTATAAAGGTTTTAGATTCAGAATTTATTAGAACAATCAAAATACAAAAACCAAAATAGTGGAAAACCAAAATCAATTTGAAATTAATTTCATATCCCGGTTTAAGTTGTTAGTCGCTAATTAATCGCTAATTAATCACGATAATAGTAACAAATCAGTCGCTAATTAGTCGTAATATGATCAAAATACAACTAATTTAGTCGCTAAACGTCGCTTTATAGTCGCTATGTAATCGCTAAATGGTTGCGAGTGTAGTCATTACTGGATCGCAAAATATTACGCAGTCCTTAAAAACATGTTTTTTTGTAGTGGTATCAAATAACTAACGATGCTGTTTTATGATATTTGAGCTTGAAGATTGATAGGTAGCTTTTGATTCAACAAAGATCATTTAAGGACAGACACAAACACACACATATAAATGAGAATAAAAACAGAGTACTCAACCGAAAGAAATTGTGCAATGAAGCAGCCACTTATTTACTCTGAGCCTTATTATTGTGGCAAAAGCAGAACCACTTTGTTTTCCTTGTAGAAATTTCTCACTTAAAGGATCTTCAGGGAAGCTGGCCTGGTGGTGATCTCAGCCACCCACTCGTTGACATGTGGACGCTCGGTGAAGAGCTTCTTGGTGGGAGTTTCAAGCAAGTATTGAATCGTAGGAATGTGGTGAAGATCGGTCAAAGTAAAAGTTTCACCAGCCAAATACTTGAACTCCTTGAGCCGAGCCTCGTAGACATCAAGGACCGTGGCTAACTTAGCCTCTTCTTCTGCAACAACGGCTTGGTCTGTGGTCTGGCCATAGAAGACCTTGACCACTTGTTCCCAAACAAGCTTTGAAGCCACTGGATCGAACTGGTGAGCTTCTACTTCCATTCCAATGGCCATTATTGCGTAGTGGGCAAGGTTCTTGGAGTCGGCTGGGAGAAGGTTGGTTCCTTCGCCTTCATATTTGTGAGCTATGTACTGAGTAATCGCTCTTGATTCTACACAAAAGAACAACATCATGTTAATGAATTTTTCTTCCTTTTCTTATGCATATTGTCAAATCATATTTGAGACTGAAGATGAGATGATGATGCACAAAAATGATCATACCGAAGAGCTTGAGGTCTCCATCTTCAAAGGCTGGAACTTTACCAAAAGGCTGCAATATCAATCAAACACAAAACATTCAAGATTCAGACCAGATTGATTTGGTCTTGTCTCAAAACACATATAGATATATATATATGTACTTACGTTGCGGGAGAGGAAAGGCTCTTTCTTGTGCTCACCCTCTTTGAGGTCGACATGAACGAGCTCAAAGTCAAGGTTTTTCTCGTGGAGGGTGAGGAGGACTCTCCGGGTGCAAACGGAATTAGCGTATCCGAAAACTTTGATACCTGCCATTGATTTGATTGCAAAGAAACTCTTTGAACACTGAGAAAGAGATGTGATGTTTGATGTTGAAGGTGAAGTTGATGGATTATGACACAAGTAGTGATGGTATTTATACAAGTAAAAACAGAGCATTGTATGCATTCTCATTAATGTTTAATATTGTTTAACAGATAAATAATATATCTCAACTGGACCGTCGCAAACCAATATTGACTAGTCTTCTTGGATGATTTTTCAAAGTAGAATTGTCTTGTTTTACGCTTGAATATTTGTTTTTACAATTTGGTTATGGGATATAGTTTTTAAATAAAGTATTCAATGAATGTCATCAGAGATAAGATCAAACAAGTGCTTCATCTAGTAACATGACACCTCTTGGTTACACTAGTCACATGACACCTCTTGGTTATTACCGGTTCAGTCTTTTTTTGGGGTAGTTTTTGGATCTTATAAATCGGCATGCCTTCTCAGTTAAATGGGTTTCTATTGATGTGAAATTTGATAAATCAACGGTATATGTTTACGTTTAACCAATATACTACAGGCTGTTTTACAACTTTACTAGATTGACACACTCCTGGTTAACATTATCGGCATGGCTTCCCGGTTAAGAGGTTTTCTTTTTAAAGTTTATCTATGTGGAAGTCTGTTTTTTCTATCCACCTTTTATTATTAAAAAAATTAAAATATATATTCAAAATACATAGATAAAGTATAAAAACCGACCATTAAACACGATACCGGAGAAGAAGCGCAAATGGCTCACATGGTTGAGGCCACCTCTGCGACCTTCTCATTTGGAGTTCGACTCCAGCTTTTTTCTTTTTGGAAGGACTGGGCTAGTGGACCGGCCCGTTGTGGTCCACACAGTGACAAAAAAAAAAATACGATACCAGAGTCTAAATCTAAAAAATAAAGTAAAAAGAGAAACGAAAGCCAAAACAGAAAAAAAAAAACATCTAAGAAAACCAAAAAGATCTCAATATAGCCTTAAATTAACTTATGATCACAACCAGGATCAAACAACTTGAACCATTCCCACCACTAATCTGAAAAAGCATTTTGATGCTGAAAACGAGTTGAAAAAACATGAGCCATAAAAAAGAGAACCAATTTGAAAAGAATCTTATTCAAACCCAACCAAGAATTGCTTCAACTTAACCGGAAATAGAAGCCAACGAAGGACATAATCAATAACAATACCACCTAGAACAGCCTAGGAAACCAAAGACTTCGAGAGAGCAAGGGCTCAGAATTCTGGTTAAAAGGTTTCTTTTGATGTTGAATTAGATATTAACATCGTTTGGTCTAAAAAAACTTTTTTTGCAACAAATAAATCTATTAAGATTACAAAGGTTTTGTCATTTAAGACGGATTTTCGGAACTGACATGAGTGATATGAAACGGTTGAGTACGAGCACTTCGTGCTAGTTTATATGCTTTCATATTCCTTGTTCTTGGTATCCATACGAGCTTAAAAGGTTTAAAATAGTCTTTCCTGATCTCAAACTCTTCAATGTGTACTGCGAATGCTGGTCATTCCTCTGGTCCAGACACCAACTTCACCAACTCAAAACAGTCTGTTGCAAAAACAATTTTCTCTTGATTAAAGAATTTTTTGCACTTCATGGCCCAAATTAGCGCCTCAAACTCTGCGTGTAGCACCATTGTCCTGAGAATGTTTCTCCTTCTTTCCAGGACCCATCAATATAACACCACTGACCACATTGGATCCATTCGGGGTTAGCTTGTATCTCATTTTGTTTATTATGTGAATGTTGTGTTATTTCTTTTTGTGCTATGTGATATATCATGGTTTTATAGGATTTTAACCATGATTGTCTTTATTATTGAGTCTTTTAAGTGTTTTGAAGTCTTTTAGAGTCTTATACAAGTTTAGGTACATTTGGAGCTTAATTGGAGGTTTTGGAAGCATTTGGAGCAATTCTGCACTATATAGAGATTTCACAGAGTTCATTGGTTGCGTCTACCTGTTGCGTCGACCTCTGCACAATCTGCATCGGTCAATGCACCCCCGTCACAAAATTCCGCACGTGAAAATCTGCACTTTTGAAGATATGCAATTTTGCCCGGAAATTTTCCATATTTAAAAAGGCTCAAATTGTGTTTTAGTTATTATATTAGCGGGTTTAAGCTATTGTTTAGGCTATGTTTTATTCTACATTGAGCGAGATTATGAGCTTTGAGGGGCTGATCCGATACTCGACAGAGAGAAGGTTTCGAACCCATGTTTCTTATTCTCTTATGTTATTGAGTATTCTATTCATTATGATTTGTGTTTCATTGATCATGCCTGAGTAGTTTACTAGTTAGGTTTAGGGATTCTCATTAGAGATTTCATGGAATTTTAATTTAATTGATCTATATGGATTCATACCTTCTAGTTCTTCATCTAGGTTGATCATAATGCTTAATCTGAATTAGCTACTTAGATTATTGATGTTAGGTTGATTCTCGCAACGAAAGTTGGTTAATTAGCTAGAAAGAACCTAGATGAGCAATTTGTCTATTCACAAATAAATTTGGTTTAGGGAAATTATGAACGAACGAACCTGAGATTAATGAATGTTTAAAACTCTAGAACTTGCAACGAAAATTGGTTTGCTAGGTTATTAAACATAGTTAATATTCGCAACGAAATTTGGTATGTTATATTCATGTGATTCTAGTTCTAGAACTGTTCTTAATTTGATCTCGACCGATTGATGAGTTTATATTCTTGATTTCCCGAGAAATCACTTGACCTGAGGCTTTTCCTGCTTGCTTACAAACCGTCTGCTTTATATTTCTGTTTTGATTTATTGCTTATTCACTGTTCTGCTTAGATTAATTCGACGCCTTATAATCCATCGCAAGATTTTTGAGTCTTTGTGGATTTGACCCATATATACTACAATTGCATATATGTGCACTTGCGGTGTAGCTCTAGGGATAGTAAAACTCGAGCATATCACTATGTCCCATGTCAATGCCTCCGTCTCTGCTTGTTTTAGTATTTCCTGAGGATTACGCTCTATGTTTTTGAAAAAATTATCATTCATGTGTTTCCATAAATATCATATTATCCATGGAAAACTAATATTCTTATTATCAACTGGTAATCTCCAAAATAGATAGTTCATATTTGCGAAAACCGAAGACAAAGGAAAAATTCCCCCATTCAAGGATTACCAGCTCTATGTTAGTATTTCCTGAGGATTGCGCTTTATGTTTTTGAACAATCTATCATTCATGCTTTTCCATAAATACCATATTATCCACGGAAAACTTATATTCTTATTATCAGCTGGTAATCTCCAAAATCAATAGTCCATATTTGCGAAAACCAAAGACAAAGGAAAAATTCCCTCATTCGAGGAAACCTATGATAGAGACTATGTCTGTAAAGCTGGTGGACATTCGAAGAGGATATGGTTTATCGTCTCCTCGCCCGCTCCGCATCTACAACATTAGGTACCACAGTTGATTCCCCTTGGTTTTAAATTTTGCATTGCCGATACAGATATCGCCTGTCAGATAAAGTGTTTTATCTTCAGTGGACATCTTAATTTCCATGAAAAAGCCTGTAAACTCTTTACGTCTGGTCCCAACACATGATTTTGTATATTGCTACCCCATAACTCTCTTTTCACATAATATCCAGACTTAACTGTATATTTTCCTGATTTTGTAAATTGCCATCCAAATGAATCTGATCTATGAGATTTGTTGATGGGTAGGCTGGCAATAATTGCCGCATCTTCTTGTTGCATAATTTCCTGAAGTACCTCATGTTTCCACTTTAAGGTTGTAGTGTCTATCAATTAGTTAACTTTTAAGGTAAAGTTTGGGTTGTCAATTTTACTTTTAGCTGGGCTTGCGGTAGTGGATGGGATCCAAGAGTTGTTTCATACTGAAATAATGTGCCATGTTCCCACCCTTTTGATTATTCCTTTGTTTACCAGAGGTTTAGCCGATATAATGCTCCTCCATCTGTATGACGGGGAATAGGATCATATTTGATCCAATGGGTCCGAATTCCTATAATATCTTTCTTTGAAAACTCTTGCAAAAAGAGTATTCAGTTTATCTATTAACCTTCATAGTTTTTTTTACCTAAGAGAGCTGTATTAGTATCATGAATTGCATGTAATCCAATCCACCATTGTTTTTATCTTGACATATTTTGTCTCATGCTATCCAATGTATCCATTTATTATTTTCTTCTGATCCCCATCAAAATTGAGATACCACACTTGTCAGCTTTGTTGTTACTTTTTTGGCAACCTGAAGCATGACATTACATTATTGGGTAATACCATAACTACCGATATTAGAACTTCTTTTTCTCCTCGGGATAATAACTTAAATGTCCATCCGTTTACCCGATTATGAAGTCGGTCTTGAGAAAAACTAAATACTTGTGTTTTGGTGCCCCAAACTCTCCAAGATTCCCAAATATGACCTCATACCCCCAATGATATTAATTTCAAGGATTGCAATATGTTAGTTCCTCTTTTTTTTGTCGTTGCAAATCTTGTGGCTAAATTGTAGTGAAGATTTCACAAAACTGATTTGTGCATGATACTTTCTCGTAGTCTTTAAGAATTTGTAAAATGACATTACATTCCTCCGTTGTTGCTTTGCAAAAAAAATAAATTATTATCCACAAATAAGAAATGTGATATGGCCGAGTTTGCTCTTGTAACTTTTATACCCGTTAATTTCTTCTTACTTTTCGTATATTTGCCGATAAAACCTCTGTACAAAGAAAGAAACAATACGGAAAAAGTGAATCTTCCTGTCTCAGTGCTCGTTTTGATTTAATTAGATCTTTTGGTTGCCTATTTAGTAAAGTAAAACTTTGTATTGAACCGAAGAAATACATGACATCATCAAATGTAAATGTATCTAGTTGGTTGTCGGAGAAAAACTTTTAGTTCATTCATACTCGTGTCCGAATTTTTTTTTTCAATTTGCTAATGAAAGGTAAGTATGAACGAATGTATAAAGAATGATGACCAAAGATGTCAAGATGGCATTTTTAAAGGATTTGTTTTTGGCCGACTAAAAAAAAAAAAAAGGATTTGTTTTTGTTTTCCACTATTTTTTGTTTGACAATCTGTAGAAAATTACACACAAGAAAACAAAAAAAAGTAAACAATTTGTAGGCAGCCTATCATATTCCCTTAAGCTGTCCCAAAAGACCTGTCAAGCTCGTCCATTTCTCAAACGCACTAGCTGATGACACAAACGCCACCTTAGATGACTCTATCTCGTTCTTGTTCACTGCTTAAACAAATCAAAAACCAAGTTTCCAAGAAGATCTTTATTATGTTTTGATTCTTGTGAATAGAGAAGTTAAGATGAACAAGAATAACGAACCTGATGTAATAAGAGAAGCTAAAGATGAATTAAATGTTTCCACCTCTGTATTCTCTTCTGGGCTTGAACTCAACTGTCATTAGAACACAAAAATGAGCTTCAACATACAGTAACAAAACAAGATCGATGTTCTAACCAGTTTTATATACATTTAATCAATTGATTTGACATTTTTTTAGTTCAAGAGGAGTAAGAAAAAAAGACCTTTGTGAAAGCTAAATTAACTGTTTTGACACATTCGGTATCACTGCCATTCCCCAAAACCAAACCTGCAGCTCCCAGATCATTATTCTCAATGGCTTGTCCTACTTTGCTTAACTTGTAAACAAGATCCTGCAAACACACTAAAAGCTTTTAGGTTTGGGAACCGAGAAGACAGTGACAACAAAAGAAATCACATTTGTTCGTAAAAGTTAAAAACTGATCCATCTGTTTGTC
Organism: Orychophragmus violaceus; assembly: GCA_030180135.1. Taxonomy (NCBI): domain Eukaryota; kingdom Viridiplantae; phylum Streptophyta; class Magnoliopsida; order Brassicales; family Brassicaceae; genus Orychophragmus; species Orychophragmus violaceus. The sequence continues at coordinate 92,053,788 of CM058237.1, read as the reverse complement.
TGATTACTTCATGTAGCGTTGGAGGGTAATAAGTGAAACAAAAGCAGACTAGGTTCAATACTTCAATGTAAGAGGCATTATTATAACAAAGCTAATTAAGTATGAAGACTGTTACTCTTACATGTAACTAACTACAAAGTCTGAGTAACTTTCTTCTACACACAACCAAGCTTTGCAAATTTCTCAACACATAGACAAAATAACAAAAACCAACTGTTGCAATACACACACAACACAAAGATGAAAGACTGATTTGGTTCAATGAACATTTGAAGAAGTACCCTTTTCCTTGACAGCAGAATTAAGAACAGCTTGTCCCTCAATCCTCTTTCTCCGATCTTGCTTCACTTTCTCCAGAAGCTCTTCATCGTCATCAGCTTCAAGAATCGCTGCATTCGCGTGGCGGCCTCTTATATCGTTACCCACGAGACCAAGCGCAAGAAAGCTGCTCATAAATCCAAGCTACAATTCTCGTCTGTTCCATGACAGAGACGATGTCTGGTTCTTGCAGTAGTAGGCAATTTAGTTATGCTTCGAAGAGAGAGTGGAGGATAAGAATGAGTTTAGGGCTGATGAACAAAGGACTGATTTCGCCATTTTTCCTTGTCGTTTTCAAAATTGCTAATTGGCATTTTTGGTGGATTGGTTGATGAATTGATGATAAGGGACTTGTTGCGTTGTGTTGTTTTCCTCCAATCACTACTCTCACCTTCTTTTTTTTTAATCGCAAAGAAGATTTTTAAATCGGATACAAACCGGTTATCATAGCTAAATCAATGAGGAATGCAAAAAAAAAAAAAAAAAAAAAAAAAAAAAAGAACCAAGAACCATATTGGAAGAATTTCCCGTACCAAATCGAAAGAACCATTTGACGTTGAAATCACAATGAAAGAGTTGCAAAACGTCATTCATGAAAAACCAAACATGAACCTAACAGAAAACCACTTCAGTTAACTTAAACCTAAACCGAAGCCAATGAAAAGTCGAACCAGAAACTCCACCATCCCAAACAACAACAAAAAATAAAACCAAGACATCGAGAAAGCAAATGTCCGAAACAGAACCAACTGAGAAAAACGTCAAAAAAGAACTTTCATCTTAGTCGTGTACAGACCAAGGCTATACACGGTGTATAATACACCTATAACAAGAGAAGACACTAATCCGCAATATACTCCAAATCAAAACCAACAAATCTTAGATGACTCTAGAACGATCCAAATCCTACGCTCAATCTCGCCTATTTTGTCATTTCTTTCCTTCTTCACAGTTTTGAATGTGCGAGATAATATATTTTTAATCATATATCTTACATTAATGTACCATCTATTAAATATTAGGACAGAAGCAAATCTACATTTCTGTTTTACTTCCACCACCAAAACTGTCGAAACAGAAACAACTTCCTCATCCTATTATTATAAGCCATGAAAGCTCTAGCTTTCACCGGATCACCATTCAAATACTCAAATGCATACATCTGTTTTGCTTCTTCCAATCCATCAATCTCCATCACTGCTTCCAACAGTTCCTCTGTATTGATCACACTTTTGCTTTGATCCACTGCATCAGCTAGCCTACGAATGCTTGAAGCAACCGCTAACATCGCTTCTTGTAAAGGATCCAAGTTTCTAGGTCGTTTAAGAGGCTGCCTTAAAGGATTCCCAGGAGGAGGAGGAGGAAGATCTTGAGAGTCCTCAGGCAGACACTCATCTGCTCCTGCGTAGGACTCTGTCCCATCTGTATCGCTACTGTCTTCTGAGCTTGGTAAAGGGAATGAAGCAGAGTCTTCTTCAAAGTGTTTAAAGTTGTTTAGATGTTGATTGCTTTCAGTCTTCACCTTGACATATCGACCTGGAGCTTGTTGATGGTCACCACATACTATTTTAAGTTCTTCGTACATCTCAATTTGCTTTCCCCTAAAAGATTTTGCGTCTGGGTGTACCTGGTCCAACCGTTTTTAAGTTATAACGGTGCACAAAATGAGATGATACTTTTAAGGCAAAGAGAAGGGATATATATAAATCCTTACTGCAATATATCTTTTCCAGAGCTCATCACTTTCACAATCGATCATTTTTGTGCTTGCGTTCCACCAGAATCCATCTCGACTAAGTATGCCTTTCATTACTCTGTACCTTTTCTTGATTGTCTTCAGGCGATTGATAACTTTTTGGCTATTCAGGTTTAGATTGAAACGAGTATTCACGGCAGCACAAGCAGCAGTGTATGCGTTCTCGTTGAAACATTTGTCCACTTTGTTCCCGTTTTTCGCCTGTACAGCCAAAGCTTCAATCAGACACTTATCCATTCCAACGGACCATACAACATTTCTCCCTTTATGCTTCATCTCTCGTCTCTGTACTGGCAAGCCATATTGATCCATTCCTGATTCATGTATGCAAAAAAAAAACATGGAATAAAAAGCAGAGTATGTCAAACTGTGGTTGCCCATTTCATCACAAGGGGAAGCCAATGATAAATTATAGATGATCAATATGCAAAGAACAAGTCTCATGTACCATAATATCACAAACGAAAAAGCTTTGGTTGTTCACATACACAAACAAAGATGGTTCAAACTAGCTTCCAATTCAATCAGACGAATGTGTTCTCAACTGACATTTTATTTGCAATGTCCTAGAAGAGGGTTTACAGATTTCATACTTAAAAATCAAGTTTGAGAGAAATAACATAAGGGAAGTACACACAATGGTGTTGTGCTTACAATGGAATGATGACTACATACAGTCTAATAACATCAGGGAAGACAGCTTTATACTTAACAATCAAATTTTGAGAGAAATAACATCAGGAAATCACATCCAATGGTGTTGTGCTCACTTATATACACTCCTGCTGACAGGAAGACAACAAGCCATAAAGAGGTAGATAACCATAGTCAGATAAAGTGTGTACTAAACTCAAACATGGACAGTGATTGGGCTAGTTACAGCACATGATAATTCTAACAGTATTCAGAAATCTCTTCTTTTTCACTCTTTACTTATATATTCTTCTCTAGTAGCCTTCAAAGTTAAACCATCTCTAGTAAGTGAGATTCAGAAATCAGATGGACGGACTAACTCAGCAAATATCATTTAGTGACAGTTTCATGGAGAAAGTTTCAGAAACTGCTGAACAGAAGGAAATCAAATGAGCATACCTTGGCTGAAACGAAATCAGATTGATTGATGGTAACCAAGTCAGATCGTCTACCAACGGAGGAGTCGATAATGGCGCATGTGCAAGTGCGATATTTCCGAGAAAGAGATTCGATTAGGGTTTGTTTGGTTCCCCCTTTTCACCTGATTTTCTCGAAAACCAAAGTCGTCGAAGAAATTTCCCCATTTGTTCTTTCACAATACGGTGCGTTTTCAAAACCTGTGAAATGGACCCAGAATCGTTTAGTCTGATATTTTCTTGCCTTTTCCCGGAAAATAAATTTCTTTCTCAGTTTATTTTTCGTCTTTGTCTTTCACCTTACTAATCATCAGCCACGTGGCATCATATATGTACAGTAAAAACGCCGGGTCATACCAGAACTTTTAATGGGTTGTTTGAAACAATTCATATGGCCCATATCCAAGATTTTGAAAGCCCCGGATTAACGGGCCTGATCCGGTTCTTCCACAAACGTAAAACCCTAGCTACCTCCATCGTCTTATATATTGCTGCCTGCAACTTATTTTCTTTATTCGATTTCAATTGAACGATTTATTCTGCTAAATTGCTCTACGGTTTCTTTACCTTCTTGTTTCAATCTTTCTTCTTCTTCTTTCTTAGGTTGATACTTTAATTGTTTTTCGATTATGGTTTTTTTGGGGGAAAGTTCAGTTTTCTACGATTTTATAATAATTACGGTTTATAGTGAAGGCTGTGATGATGAAAATCTACCTATTTTATGATTAAACTTTGATTAGAAAATTTACCAATGGATCCTTCTGAGCCTTCGCTTATATATTTCTTTATTAATTCTTTTGGGGTTTTCCACCCAATTTAGTTTTCTCTAGAAAATTTCTTATCGCATGTTTTGATTTTCAGAATGATTTTTTGTTTGCCTGTTCGAGTTTGATGAGAAAGAGCCAATGGAATGACGATTGAAATTATTCGGAAAATATTATGTCGACCAAAACTCAGACTACAATTATCTGATCAATTGGCTTCTCATCGATCTCCTTCGTCAATCTCTTTTGTTTTGAATCTTTTTCTCTCTTTCTCTTTCGAAGTTAAAGATATTGAATCGAAGACTTATCTGCTTGACTTGTTCTCGTAACGATAGTAGCTAAGTGAAATTGGACCAGAGTTTTTGACATATCATTGGTGAAACTTCTAAGAGAAACTTCTAAATGAAACTGTTCAGTTTACATCCACAAAACATTGTATAACGACATCTTCAATTTCAAAAACTAATCCATCTTAATTGGTTCCAGAATATCATATAAATACTCGTTTAGATGTCCTTGGACGAAAATATTCTCTTGCAAAATTGTGATGATAGAAGATGGAAATTTTTTGACCAAAAAAAAAAGATGGAAATTTATTTCTTATAATCTTAATAAAAGGTTGAATACCATACTGTCCAAGTCCCGATTATTCCATTAATGTACGGCTGTTATAGAAACGGTTTAGATTTGATTTAGATGGGATATATTGTTATAACAAGACTCGACACAGTCAAACCAACGTTTCTTCATCATTCCTTGTTTGGATTATCATCTCTCGTCTTTTAAGATGCTTATTAAACTGTGGATTGGGTATCAAAGCAACCAACGCCATTTATTGTTTTGGTTCCAATATGGATGAGCAGAACTGAAGAAGAATCATGTTTCCTGGGTGGTTGTTGTTGGTGTCCACATGTTCGTCTGGTTCCTACTTCGGCAATGATTTAAATCTTGGATTAATATTACTACTCATGTACTTGTCATCCCCTTTGTAACAAGTAGCCGATGCAATCCCGTTTGCTTGATGTGATTAGTAACTATTCTGACTCTGCTTGGACCTCCATGAAGCCTACTGTAACACCCGTCCCACGGTAAATCGGAGACGTGGCATTAGGACACCCGTGGAGCCTATTTCGGTCCAACCGGGATGTCACTCAACTTGTTCCAGGATCCGGCGCTTCCTTCGGATTCAAATACACCAATGATGTCATTCGATTGAATCAATCCCGCATCCGGACTTGCAAGGAAACGGGGACAGGAAAAATAAGAAGAGGTCTGAGTAATTGTTTCAAACACAATTACCCAGTGAGAGGCGGATTTAGGGAACCCGCGATCCTGGTTTACACTACTCAACTACGAAGCACAAGTCCTAGGCGAATACCACCTTGCAAACATCACCCGAAGGCTTTCACCACGCAACCTATGTCCAGTGGACTTCTACCGCCCGAAGCGCAAACAAAACAACAATAAAAATAAAATAGCCCCGGAGCCCGTCATTGGCCCCGGTGCCCAACTCCAACTCCAACTTTAATTAGGGAGCTCGCCGAAACCCCCTTACGACGATTCAAGGTTTGCGTACCAAAACTCGACATACGCAAGCTGTCACCAAACACCTTGTCGGGGCCCTACCACAGATCTAAAACATTCAAGTCCATCAAGCACAAACAATATTTTCAGTTTAAACGATAACTTAGCGTTCTATGTTTCACAAGCAATCACATCGAGTACTCAATTATCCCTATATTACCTAGGAAAGATCATATTAACGGAGGACTATCGTCCGGAACTGAATAAGGCAAGCAAAGAGTCAGAACCGATCATCACCTTGGCCAAAGAAGGGCAGTTTCGTAGTTTAGGGACTTTATGAGACTGAACGGACATCTGATCTGGAAAGAGGATGAAAAAGAAGCGGTTGAGGCTTTTGAATCACTCGAATCGGACCTAGATATGGGCGAAAGAAGTTTAAAGATCTAATTCACTAAACCAAGGCAAACCGAATTGAAATTGATTTTGGGAAAACCAACCTAAACCGGACCTAATTGAAATTGGTTTCCTAAACCGGGCTAAACCAAAAATCGATTTCAAAATTGGGAAGCGAACCGGACCGGACCGGTCGGTCAACGGCCGGCGGACGGCGGCGGCGCTCCGGCGGGTCTCCGGTCGGCAGCGGCGGCGGCGCGTGGGCTTCTCCGGCGCGAGTGGATCTCACGCGCCCGACTCTTCTACGGTGCGTGCGGACGCGTGCGGCGGCGCGTGATCGATCGGTCGGCGGCTCCAGCTTCGTCTCGTCGAGGCGGTCACGGTGGTGGGCTCGTTTCTCGAAATTTGCGGTATTTTAAAAGATATGAGCCAAAAAAACGTTTTGGGGTTTTATTTTTAGATCTGAGACTTGGAGTTTACCTGGAACTTCAGTTCAAAAAAAGGAGTTTACCTGGAACAAGGGGGCTTCTTGGATTCCGTGAATAGTACTTCTCAAGGCTTCGAACCGCTCACCAATCCGGCAGAGCTTCGCAGAGAGAAGAGGGTTTTAGGTTTTTAGAGGAAAAGACTAGCTATTTATAGGAAATGGGGCTAGGATTTTGGGAAAGGAAGTGGGCTTGGTTTCTTGGGCTGGGCTTTACTTTCTTTTCTCAAAAAATTTTTTTTATCTGGACCGGGCCATGGCCATTACACCTACCATTTGTCCTACTGATTCCCTTACCACGTACGAGGTTCTTGAGATTGCTTCTTGTTGAAGATGTTAACTCTGATGAAGTCGTCTTGGTTGTTGGTTTCTTTCTATGTGGGCCAATGTGAGTGAGTTTGATGATTGTCCGTTTGATGATTGCCTTTGCATACTGATGGATCATATCGAGGCATCGATTGTACCTTTGCATTGAAGTAACAAGAATCTGAGTACTCGATCTAGCACCAACTTAGTTTTGCCTTGAAAATGGATTCCGAATCATTTCTCGTCCCCACCCGCTCTGCAAAAATGGAACGTAAACACTCACCTCAGAATTATAGTAAACATATTTCCTCAGAAGGTGTTGTAATGCGGCAATGTGCTCGTCAGGTTAGATCCAACATCTGAAGAATCACAATCCCAGTTATGAGATGGCTAGCTAAAGCTTTTATTTCTGTGGTTTCTTTTCGATTAACTGTGTCATAATTTTTCATATCCCTAATTATCATGTGATTCAATTTAGTAGTATTCAGATTCAATATATTTCTGCGGACTTGGAAAAACGCACCATTCCAGGATTGGTTGATGGAGTGGGAGATGGAAGGGAACTAAAAATGCTAGTTTTCAATATGTATCTGAAAGAGGAATGCTTTGTTAGTGTTAAGACGATGAGATCCTTTTCTTTGTGTAATCAAACTAAAGTCGCTGCTGAAGCATTGTGTGTATTGCGGAAATTTTCTGAATTCCATTTATGGGTTTCGTATAATCTGGTGATTATGTTGTTTGCTGACAAAGGAGATTTGAATATGGCTGAAAGAGATGGATTGTATTGATCTTTATCCTGATTTGATCACTTATATATCGATGATCAATGGGTATTGCAATGCTGTCTTGGAGGTAAGCTAAGTCTATGAGTAAGCACGGTTGCGTTCTTAACACAGTGAAATATTTGAGGATTCTACAAGGAGTTTGCAAGTCTGGCGATATGGAGAGAGCATTAGAGTTGTTAGCGGAAATGGAGAAAGAAGTCTGAATGCGGTTACTTACACTTTGATTCAAGCGTTTTGTAAGAAGATGCGAGGCGTTGTTGGTATTAGATAGAATGGTAGATCGTGGATGTTTTCCTAATCAGGCTACCGCTAATGTTTTGATTCAAGGAGTTTTGGAGAATGATGAGGATTTCTAAGTTGATTGATAAATTGGTGTTCTGCTTGCTTTCTGAATGTTTTAGCTATGTTGTTGTGTTAATCCATTTAAAGAAGATTTTCCGTTTGATGTTGTCCCATGAGATTAGACCAGATGGTCTTACGTGCAGTCTTGTTTTCAGAGAGTTGTGTTTGTCGGAAAAGTATCTCCACTGTTTCCGTTTGTATCAAGAAATTGAGAAGGCGGATGTGAAATTGACAATTGATTCTAATATACACTCGCTTCTTTTGATCGGTCTATGCCAACACGGACCGCTTGCGAAATCGATGCTCGATACGAAAATAAGATCAAATGTTTTCACATCGAGAAAAGCGTCACAGCTTTGAAAAAAAACCACTAGGAGATACAATAATGAATTTGAGATAACCACTAGGACATACAAATATGTTAATTAATCAAGAGAACCATATATAGAGAAGAAAGAAAAGAATATTTGTTTTAATTGCTTTTTCCAAATGATCACTGCAGAGTCACTAATATTTTCTAGATTCTTTTTTCCAAATGCTCACAGAGTAGTCAAAGGATGATCCCCAAACGACACATGGGAAACAAACAACCAAATACAAACCGATAAACCATGAAATTTAAAACTAAACCAGAAATTGTATTTGTAGTGTCTGAAATAAAGATAAAGATAGAAGGATAGATAAATGTGACAAATGGAATTGTATTCATAGAGATAAGGCACCACGTACATGTTAACATCGGGAATAGACATATCGACATGTCCACCAGCTACGCTCACAAACTTGACTTTTCCAGCATCGTCCAACGTTTTCAGACCAATCCAATTCTCCATGTAGAGCTTCGTCTGTCGAGGAGGGAGAAGAATGTCGAATGTGCTATCTTGCTAAAACCCGAACAAAGAAGAAGTTTTTGAAACAATAATTGTATCGTTAAGAAACTATAAAACAAAAAAAAAACAAAAAAATGAATCAAATCAATTTAAAAAAATAGAAAGAAAAAGACGTAAAGTTATTGAGGAGATGGAACGAACCATGGCAAGAATCAAGTTTTGTAAACTGGCGAAACGGTTTTTGTAAGTTGTGTTTCTTTGGTTTGGTATCTCATTGTTTGGCTTTGTGAGATACTTTGAGCTTTCCAAGTGCCGTGTAATGTTTTGAGATTAAACAAAAAAAACAAAATACAAATACTGTGAATTTAATAGTCTCACCATGCATAAATCATTTATGCTTGCATATCATATAATATTTAAATCGACAATAAGTTTCTATAAAATTAATGCATCCTAAAAGCAAATTAAGGTTGTGATTGATTAGAACTGTGGCTTTAAAATTTATTTTAAAATTGTGACTTTTAAAACTATGTCTTAAAAATGACTGTTAAAAATATGAAAGTCACAAATTTTGGCTTTTAGAAAAAACAGGTCGTTAGTGAAGAAAATAAAAGAAATAGATTGTGAAAATTTTCTTGAGCACTCTTAAAACTGTTAGAACCTTAAAACTATTAAATTTTGATTGGTAAAATAAAACTTTAAAAACTGTAAAATATTTTAAAGTTTTCACAGGCTAATTTGCCAAATATTATTTAAGTTATGTGACCAAACAATCTAACCAAATATAACAGAAAACTCTCACGACCAATAATCTGGAAACTAAAGATATATATATTTCTCTATTTTTCTTCTAAATGTATTACTATATTTTTCTATTTTTTCCTTTATTTTTACTTTATTTTTTCTCTAGATTTCATTTAGCTTTAATGTACTACTCTATTTTATTTTCTAAAAATGAATGTTTTCTTTATGATTCTATTTCATTTTAGTATTAGTACACTTGTTGTACAAAAAATTGGAGAAGATTTTTCTCTATAATAGAGTTTAAAGGTAAAAATAAAGGTGGGTTAGACATATCCTTATAAATATCAAATATATCTTGTTTTTTTTTTTCAAATGGATGATTGTTATCATAACACATAAATTGATTATCATATACTGTTAATTATTCCAAATCGCAACATAAATCTTACAAATGTTTTATAGTTTATGTATTTATAACTATCACTTATCAATTGGAAAATGCATTTCATTGATTTTCAAGTTATAAGTATAATATTTTAAAATTAGTTGTGTTGTATTTAAAAATAGAAATAAATTATTAAAAACAGAAAACTAATAAAAAGAAAAGTAGCTAGAGATAATATACACACACGTTTATATAATTGTGATGAGAAATGTGAATGTGTACATGTTGAGGAATAAAATAGTCACTACCCCTAAAAAAGAATTGTGACCTATTATGTATTGATTTTGAAATGTGAATGTGTACATATTGAGGAATAAAATAGTCACTATCCCTAAAAAAGAATTGTGACCTATTATGTATTGATTTTCTATTTTAACATTCTAACAAAAAAAGTCATTATATTTATCATGGGATCGTATTAACTTTATCTTCATCATTAAATATATATTATTCATCATTAAATCTAATCATATTATGTCTTCTTGTTGTCTCTTTTAATTAAGCATGTGTATATTTGTGTAGTTGTAACATGTGTACTATTTCGATGTTTAATAATAATATATGTTATAAATTTGCCATACATCTTAGTTTCTTGTCTTACAAGGCAATGACAATGTAAAAGTTGATATAGGGCAAGGGCCAGAATAAGGAAAAGAAATAGCAATAGTGAGAACAAAATCCTCTGGAACTATGAAGTATGAAGACTCTGTTGAGGGTTTGGAGAAATTTTTAATTATTCCTAATAAATATGGAACATTAGTTGGATTAATCTACATGCAAACGCCAACAAAGAAAACACTTACATAGCCTAATATCATCATACTTGTGTACATCACTAACCACTGGGACTGTATTAGGAGATTATGTATATATTTATATTAGAATATTTCCTTAAGAGTGATTAGGTTAGAAGACACTTTTGGGGAACATATAAATACTCCTTGTAGCCGTCGATTGTACAGTTTGAGATTCAATAACACATTTCTTCTCCAAATCCTTTATGGTATCAGAGCCATCGAGCTCTTGGGATTGCGATTGATTCTAGTTCGTTAGAAGACGGGTTCGACGCAATTATCTTCTCGGCGATAATGGTTACTGGAAAAACAACGGAGCTTCCTGTGAAGAAGGTGAGTATCAAGAAAAACATAGTTGCGGAAGGCGCTCTCGATGAGATGAACAAAGGAATTGCAGAAGGCGTTCCATTGATGGAAAAATCTAATGTGGTTGCACATACACATGTTGTGTCACGCATGAATGTTTTTGTGCAACACACTGAAACGACTGGATTGAAGAAAGGAGAATGGGATCGACTTCTGAGTATGTTGAAGTCAAAGCCAGAATCTTCAAATCGAGTGAGTAACAAGGGATATGGTGGTGAGTGGATAATTGATAGTGGAGCATCGCACCACATGACCGGTACGTTGAATGCTCTAGTGAATGTTTGTAGACTCACGCCATGTTTGGTTGGCCTACCTAATGGAAATACTGTGATAGCTGATCGAGAAGGGAGTGTGATGTTGACATAGAAGTTGACTTTGAAGCGTGTTCTCTTTGTGGAAGAACTGAAGTGCAATCTCATCTCTGTGTCACAAATGATTGATGAGATGACTTGTATTGTGTTGTTCTCTAAGACAGGGTGTCTTGTGTATGATTGTGGGTTGCAGGCCTCAATCGGAATGGGAGAAAGAAGAGAAGGGTTGTACTTCCTTCAAGGTATTCAGAAGATTCAGAATGTGAAGAAAGTTGGTAAGGCGGAATCGCTAGAAATTTGGCATAAGAGAATGGGTCATGCCTCTGATAAGATGATAAGGAGATTGCCGGGAGTGGATAATCGCAGTATTGGAGTATATGGATGTGACATATGTTTCAAGGCAAAACAATGTTGAAGTGAATTTCCGGTGAGTTCGAATAAAAGTAAAGAGAGCTTCGAAATGATACATTGTGATCTATGGGGGCCATATAGAACACAAAGTTTGTGTGGATCTTCTTACTTTCTAACTATAGTGGATGACTATTCAAGGGCTGTATGGGTGTTTCTTTTTGGTGACAAAACACAAGTTGAAAGAACTATTGTGTCGTTCTTTGCTCTTATTCTGCGGCAATTTAACAAGCATGTGAAGGTGGTGCGGAGTGATAATGGTAGTGAATTCATGCGAATGAAGGACTTCTTTCGTCAACAAGGTATAATGCATCAAACTTCATGTGTTGGAACGCCTCAACAAAATGGGAGAGTTGAACGAAAACACAGACATATATTGAATGTGGCGAGAGCTTTGAGGTTTCAGGCGAACCTTCCAATAGAATTTTGGGGTCAATGTGTATTGGGTGTTGTGCATCTTATCAACAAAACACCGTCTGAGTTACACAAAGGAAAGAGTCCGCATGAAGTACTTTTTGGAAAGGCTCCGATGTATAATCACATACGAGTCTTTGGATGTCTTGCATATTCTCATAATCAGAAGCGGCATGGAGATAAGTTTGCTAGTCGCAGTCGAAAGTGTATTTTTGTGGGATTGGAGATTCATGCACAACTCCAATGAAATATCCACGATGGAGAGAGGCTATGAGATTGGAGATTGATGCACAAGAACGAAATAAAACATGGATTGTTGAACACTTACCACCAGGAAAACATGTGATTGGATGTAAGTGGGTGTATACGATCAAGTATAATGCAGATGGGACAATCGAAAGGTACAAGGCGAGACTTGTGGCATGTGGAAATCGACAAAAGGAGGGGCTTGATTATTCTGACACGTTTGCTCCAGTGGCAAAGATGAGCACAGTTAGATTGGTTCTTCAGGTTGCTGCTGGGAAGAATTGAGAATTGCATCAGATGGATGTGCACAATGCGTTTCTTCATGGAGACTTGAATGAGGAAGTGTTTATGCGATTACCCCAAGGTTTCAGCTCTAATGGGAAAGGTATGGTCTGTCGCTTGAAGAAATCATTATATGGTTTGAAACAAGCTCCAAGGTGTTGGTTTTCTAAACTTGCAAAATCACTCTTGGCGTATGGATTCAAACAGAGCAGGGCTGATTATTCTCTTTTCTCTCTGGTTCGTGGTAATGTTCACCTGCATGTGTTGGTGTATGTTGATGATCTGGTGGTGACAGGAAACTCCTCTGAGATTATACGAGAGTTCAAAACTTACTTGAGTGGTTGCTTTCATATGAAAGATTTGGGGAAATTAAAGTATTTCCTTGGTTTGGAAGTTGCGAGGAATCAAGAGGGTATCTATTTGTCACATAGAAAGTACGCTCTTGATATTGTTGCTGATGCTGGTTTACTTGGTGGTAGACCGGTTGAGTTTCCGATGGAGCCCAATCATCAGTTGGCAAAGTCGAAAACCAAAGTACTTGTGGAACCAGAGAAGTATCGAAGACTTGTTGGAAGACTAATTTACTTAGCTGCAACTACGCCAGATCTTGCCTATTCAGTTCATATCTTGTCTCAGTTTATGCATAAGCCAAGAGAGGATCATTGGACAGCTGCATTGAGGGTTGTCCGTTAGTTGAAGGGATGCCCTGGGATGGGAATTCTCCTGAAAGCTGATTGTAATTTCCATCTTACAGGTTGGTGTGACTCGGACTGGGCTGGTTGTCCAATCACGAGAAGGTCTTTGAATGGATGGTTGATACAACTGGGAAATTCTCCGGTGTCGTGGAAGTCAAAGAAGCAGGATGTAGTATCATGTTCTTCAGCAGAAGCAGAGTACCGAGCAATGGTTGCTGCACTGAAGGAGTTGAAATGGATAAAAAGCTTGTTGTTTACGATGGGTATTGCGCATTATGGTGCAATGGATTTATACTGTGACAGTCAATCATCTCTTCATATCGCTGCTAATCCCGTGTTTCATGAGCGTACGAAACACGTAGAGATAGATTGTCACTTCATCAGAGACGATATACAAGCTGGGATTGTTCGGACAAAGCATGTCTCTACCACAAATCAGTTAGCAGATATCTTCACTAAAGCGCTTGGAGGGGCTTTTCAAGCAATTTTATCCAAGTTGGGCATTCGAAATCTCCATGCTCCAACTTGAGGAAGAGTATTAGGAGATTATGTATATATTTATATTAGAATATTTCCTTAAGAGTGATTAGGTTAGAAGACACTTTTGGGGAACATATAAATACTCTTTGTAACCGTCGATTGTACAGTTTGAGATTCAATAACATATTTCTTCTCCAAATCTTTAGACTGGGACTGGAGAGCTATTACAGACAAAATCCTCGAGAACGAGAGAGATTGTTGAGGAGGTTTATGAAGTTAGCTTGTAATTCAATAGAACAATGATTATTAATCCCATGAAGCATTATAAAGGGAACCAAAACAGAAACATGAACGAGGGATATGATTAAGAATGCAACAGTAAAACTAAAGGTTGACATTATGTGTTTTTTTTTTTTTGGTTGTGTATCTCTCCAAGAACTGTTGAGATTGTGGAATATTATATAGAAAAACCATGATTGTGGATTGACTGTGCCAATTGGTTTTTACATGTTACAGTTTAACTCTCTTTTATTTGGTTGATCATATTAACTTTTTTGGGGGGTAAACTATTAAAACTCTATTCTTCATCCTTAACTCTAGACATCAACCTCCCACGTCACCCATTTACCATATAATTATCGCCATAACTAATCCTTACCTACTCTAATTTTAAGGTACGTTTTCTTATCCGCCAACTTGAATTTAGGTGTCTCAAATCACTTTAGTGCTTAAAATAATTTTTGGAAATTAATTTTCTTTTATGGTAAATTTCTTATAAATTCATCAATTGTCCTAAGAACTTCTTGAATAGCTCGCAAAGACTCATGGCATCTAATTAAGAAATCTTTTGTAGAATTTTCTATAGCTTCTAAAATGTGATTTCCGCAACACCGATGCACATATAATGTTCTCACTTGGAACATAAATCTAAACCGTAAAAATATTCCTATATTTTTTTTGTTAAATAAAAAAGTTTGGGGAAATTGTTAAAAATGTCCTTTAAATTGGTTTTAAATAAAAGTGTACCTCCAAACTTGAATCAAATATAAAATTGGTTTTGCAGCCTTATGAAATTACCGCGTTGTCCTTACGACCAATTAAAAAACGTCAAACGTAATTACCATTATAACCTTCGACTATTTCAGACTTCTATGGATGTCTGAGACGTCAAACTCTAATAGAAGCCTGACACATAATTAATTACTAAATTTAAATTTTAAAATTATTAAAAAATATTTTTTTCAAAACTTTTATATACATAAATTATATATAAACAATTTAGTAGTATATAAATTAAAATTTGATAAAATTGAGTCATATTAAACAATGTTAGTTAAGTATGCCTTAGAACATACTTTGTAATGGAACATAAATGAACATTTACATATAACTTACATATGACCTTAGTGAAGGATTATGTGATTTCAAGGTGTAATTGTCAGGTTACATCCTAGCACATAATAAAATAGGATCTAGGTGATTTGCAGTTGAATCATAAACAGATCAGATTCATTACCTTGTGATTGCAGCGGATTGATCAAAGGAATGAAGAGATCTGCAAGAGCTGATGATAACCGGCTCCTCCTAGGTATCCACACGCTTACAAGCTACGGATCAGGCTGCTAGACCAAGCTGGAATAAAACAGAGAGAGAGAGGACGGCTGGGTCTCCAAAATCGCAGGGAATATGAACCCTAGGCGCCTTCCTCACTTATATATAAGCCCAAGTAATTAAACTAATGGCTTATTAGGCTTTTGGGCCCAAGGCCCAAATCAGACAAAAGACTGTATTTTGTCTGGCCCAATTCTCTGTACAAATACAGTAAATGTCTTGCATCTTACTGAATTAATTCCTTTTAACTTTCCCGTTAGCTATGGTGTGTGACCCTTAGGGATCATACAATACTGGTAATAAGTCCTAAACTTACAGATCATGAGCGGGCTCTAGCAAGTCATCATGATCACCCAGTATTTATGACTTATGTCTGATCTCGACACTTATCATACTTTCTAGAGATAGTACGGTAGATTTCAGGACATTCCCAACAATCTCCCACTTGTACTGGAATTCTACATTCCCTAATCCTTTTGTCTCAATATCTCGATCTGGCATAAGGCAAGATGCGTGTCATCCTTATATAGCCAGACCATGTTCATCGGACCAGATTTGATACTGACAATGCAAACGACTTGGGCAAGTCCGTTTGGGAGTGGCCACTCTCTTACCAGCTATCAAGTCTCCGATTGGCCTAGAGATATTACCTCCGTTAAACGGCAGGGACAAATCCCATCTTGTTCCATCACTATGAACTACACACTTTATAATACACCCAACCAAGGTCCTTATAGCTCCCAGTTACGAAACAGCGTTAGACAATGATCAAAGTGCATCACTCCATGTGCAGCCACATGCATGCGAACTCAGGTCTAAGGACTATACTCTATAGTCGTATATGAGAACCTCTTATGACACATATATTAATATCTTGTAGAGTTCTCATCAGCGGGCCATGTCCGGTCATATGCTCCCCTACATATACCTATGTGTCGACTTTGATGCCGCGCATCTATGACCCCTCGAAACTTGGTCATAAGTCTCAACACAATCTAGTCTCAAGTGGTTGTTGGTGTTCCAATTTCAACAACCTTCGACTATGGACACTATGATTTATGTCATTTCGTTAAATATGGGGTTTCAGGATCAAGTCTACTCATGTACTTCGATGGCCCATATAATGACATGAATCATTTTGGAACGATTATTTATATCACAGTTAAAATAATCCAGAAATCACAGATTTCATAAACATAAAATATTATGTTTACATGAACCTTTCAAAACAACTAAATAAAGCCCTTTACGAACTCCCACTGAAATTAAGACTACATCTTAATTTCACTTATCCTACAGCTACAGTCCGCGACTCGTGCTTAGGCCTAAGGAGTGGCTTCGTTAATAGATTAGCAACGTTCTCATTCGTTGAAACTTGCTGATCTACTTAACACTTCTGTCATTTATCTCACGGAATAGGTTATACCTACCCTCAATGTGTTTGGATCTCAGATGTGCAGTTAGCCACATCAAGTTCAGTGATGAACTTTTCTATCCAAACAACCTCTTTCGCCGCTACCCAAGCTGCGAAATGTTCAGCTTAAGTCATGGAGTCAGCAACAGTGCCTTGCACCGCCAGACAGACACAAGATATAACCGGACTGTGACCGGAAATCATCTTTGTCTGTTGGAAACTTGCCTTTCAGACTCTATCGACTTGTAGCACCTCACTTTCTCCGTAAATCAAGAACTTATCCTAAGTATTTTCCAAATACTTGAGGATATTCATTACGTCTATCCAGTGATTCTTTGCTGGATTTGACTGGTCTTTACTTGTCTTGCTTAACTTTAAAGCAACATCAAAACAAGTACGTGTCATGGCATACATGATAGATCCAATTGCCGACGCATATGGAATCTCATCCATGCATTCAAGCTCAGCAGTTATCGTAGGACACTGTTTCTTGCTTAACGTAATGCCATGTGACATTGACATAAAACCCTTCTTGGAATGCTGAAAACGTGTAGGACTTTGTCAATATAAGAATCCTGACTTTGTCCTATCAGCTCTTTTGGATCTCTATCTTTAGATCCAAAATCCAAGAACTTACGTGGCTTTACCCATATCAATCATTAAAACCAACTCCCAAGCCAGTCCTTTACCGACTGCAGCATTGGAACGTCATTTCCGAGAATCAGTATGTCATCGACATACACTATGAGAGATGCAATATCGCTCCCACTTATCTATTAGTAAACGCATAGTTCCACTTCGTTCTTGTTCAAGTCAAAACCTTGACTACTTCAACAGAACGAAGATTCCAACTCCGATATGTTTGCTTCCATCCATGAATGGATCGATGAAGCTTAACTTACATACAGTATAATTTTTCGGAGTCCGGGCTCACTTTCGCTTCTGTGAATTTCGCAGGTTCGTCACTTTCAATGATCATCAGATCATGGCAACTAATCACGAGAAATCACTCTCGGATTAGTGACGGATTCATTCAGATCTGCGAACTTCAGGCTCTACAGGTGTAGATTCTACAGAAATCTGTAAATCCATCCGCTGCTCTCCCTTAACAGGTTGAGCAGCCTCCTGTATTTCTCGAATTTCTTCGAGTTATACTTTTACTCCCACTGTTCTTCTTGGAAAGCAACTTTCCTTTTAGAAAACAGAATTCCGAACAACCTAACTTCGTTTTCGGAATGGACGTAAAAGGTAACAAGCCTTGGTTTCCCTAGGACAACCAGCGAAGTAGCACAACTACAAATACTTAGTAAAGACGAATTTGGATCATTTCCAGTCCACATTTATGTGGTGTCTTTCAACTGATATTGGTGGAACTATTTCAGCGTAAACTTAGATATTTCTAGAGCGTTATTCTTAAAGAATATCATGGAAGATTCGTGTGACTCATCTTTAATCATTTCTAATAAGATCTGATTCTTTCTCACAGAAACACCTCAAGGTTTTCAGGAGAAATGAGCTGTGAAACGACTTCACACTCATTCAGATGATCACACCATCAATGACTTAAGTATTCTCACTCATGATCTAATCCAGAGTCTCAATACTTCTGTCACTCAGATTCTATACCTCATTCTGGAACTCTTTCGACCATTTCAAAGAATTCCGACTCGTGTCTCATCAAATGAACACAGTCATACTCACTGAAGTAATCAGTAAATATAATGAAGTACAAGAAATTTTCTCTGGCATTACTGCTCATCGGGCCACATACATGAGTATGTTCAAGGTCCAATAAGCCTTTGGGCCTTTCTCTAGCTCGGCTAAAATGGGCCCTTTGTCTTTTGGTCCAGTAAGCAGAATTCAAGTCTCATAAGATATCCGATCAAATGAGCCCAAAAGTCCATAACTATGGGATTTCTGAATCCGACTCACTCTATGTGACCAAAACATTTACGCCAAGAAAAATCAGGTTTAATTCATCAGATTTAAACCAATTCGGTATTTATGTTACTTTTGGGCACTCTTTGGTTTAAGATATAAAACCCATTCCTTGAATAGGGTGCTACAATTAATATTTCATTAAGATCAAAAGAACAAAACTTGTCTTTTATCAAAATGAAAAACATTCAAATTCTTACAAGAAAATGAAAGACAACTCTGCTTAAAGCAGGTACATTGTAGCAATTACTTAATACAAAACCAAGCCTCAAAGGCATCTACAAGTGAAAACCCTACGGCTGAGGCAGCATCCATAGCTCCTTCCAGACATGCAGTTCCACTTGTCTTTCCTTCAACGTTCTACTGTTGCTTAGGCTCTTCATATTATAACAAATATCAGTGCCACAACCAGTATCCAATACCTATAAGGTAGAACTTGAAGTAATAACATGAATACCTGAGGAAGTAGTCTCATACATCAACTTCAACTCCTCATAATCTTCCATGAATTTAATGCAATCTCTCTTCCAATGCCCAGTCTCTTTACAGTAGCAGCACTTACCAACGTAAGAGGTATCTGACTCGGGCTCAGAAGACACACGCTTGCCATGATTCAAAATCTGGACAACTTTGTCTTCACCCTTGTCAGCATTAGGTTTAGTAAACCTACCCTTCTCCTTCATGAGATTATACAGGGTACTCTTCACGTTTGGCTCAACTGTCTTGAGCATATCATGCAGTTCAGTCAGCGTCTTCGTTAAGCCTTTCTTGATATAGTTCCTTCTGAACTTATCATAGCTTGACGGCAGTGACTGCAGAATGATCTCAGTTGCCAATTCTTGGCTAACTGGATAATCCAGTTTTCTCAGGTTATCAATGTAACCCATCATTTTACTGACATGAGGACTTACTGGATGATCATTTGGTAGCTTGCAGCTAGTGAGAGACTTAACCAACTGGTATCTCTCCACTCTTACCTGCTCCTGAAATTTCAATTTCAGGCTGCTGATCATCTCTATTGGCGACTCCATGTTCTCATATTGCTTCAGCAAATCTGAGTCCATGGTAGCCAATATCAGACCACGCACATCTACCACATCATTATAATGCTTATTCCAAGCATCATATACTGCATGAGAGGCATTGGACCCGATCCTCTCGGGGAGAGCTCTTTCAAGGACATAGTCCTTTCTCTCCTGCCTGAGGACTAGCCTCAGGTTCCGCGACCAAGTCAAGAAATTTGATCCGTTCAGTTTGTCCATCTCAAGGACAGACCGGATCGAGAAAGTGTTTTGATTGTTTGTGCTAGTCATAACTGAAATTTAGAGATAAATAGAGTTTTAGTTATTTAGTTCATAAAAGAGTAATCTTAATAACTTATAAGAAAACTCGCATTGCATTCAAAATTTCTTTGTTTAACCTCATAAGAATGCAATGATTCCGAGACCCATGTTCAGCTAAGTCCAAAGTGGGCCACTGGCCGTCACCCGGAATTAGCTTTACTTGGTAAGCATACTCACAGCTAGTTATTTCCATATAACTCTCGGTTGTGGATTGGGCCCAAGGCCCAATTCACCAGATGTCTCAAGGCCCGGGACTCCCGATGGCCCAGTCAAGGAAACCAATCTCTTACAGCCAAATAATCACTAAAGTCTGGGACTCTCAATGAAATTAGTGACTATATACTACTTTACTTACGCAAAAACAGACACCTCACACTGTAAGCCATATCTGTAATTGAATAAGCGTTAAGCAGCTGACAAGATTGGGCAAGACATCCAAGCTTGATATTGGTTTTGAGGATTTTAGGTTTTCTTTCCAAAAATAGAAGATTACTATTTTGGGAAACTTACTTATTTTAGAAACTTTCTAAATTTAGAAATATACTAAAAATAGAAATTTCTAATTTAATATTTTATTAAAGTTTTCGGTTGGGTCACAAATTATAGGCCCAATTCTTGGCCCAAGACCACAGAATTCCAATTGGCCCAATAATTTGACATAACCGAGTCGGTTCATTAATTCTGGTCCAAGACCAAATTAACTACTAAATCCAACTGGTTATTTACTAAACCAGACCAGCTCTAAATTATTTGGTCCAACCAAATCAAACTTAGACCAGCCTTCGGTTTAGGTTAAAATTCAATTTTGAATTTAAATCCGGTTTAACCAGAAATTAAATAATACCAATTGTATTAAATAATTTCCAGCAAACCGCGATTTGGTTAACCGCTTGAACCACCAATTAAATTGGATCGGTTCGGTTAAGTCCAAAATCAGGAAGAAATAGATTGGTCTAACCAATCAATTTTAGCTGATTTTGACCTAACTTGCGGGATAAGGCTAGTGACCATTGAATCGCGATCAGCCCAAGGCTCGATCGGTTCATGCGTCACGGGGTGGGAGGAGATCGATACAGCATCCGGCAATAACCAATCGGTTTGATCGTTATACCCGGCATGCTTATCGATCGATTTCAATTATCAAATAAGCTAAATCAACAATCCACTTTGACTTTTCCATTCGTTTCATGCCATTTGACTAAAAGACAAAAGCGATTCCTTAAGCTCATTCCAATTCAATTAAACAATCGATTTAATTCAATCATAATTAACAAGCAAAGTCATCACTTTGACTTTTCCATTCGTTTCATTCAATCATCGATCGCTAACCTTCACCATTAATTATCCTTATGATCATGATACATAGTCAACAAGCGATTGATTGGTTAACGAGATCATAATACATAGTCAACAAGCGATTATAAAGCAAAGACAAAATCGATTCATACAAGAATCCAAGTTTCATTAAAATCGATTATGAGAAAAATCGATTCTTATACCAGTTTCTTATTTCTAGATTTTCCAAGTTTCAATCAATTTTACTCATTAAAATCGATTCATCAAACTAATAAACAACCTAGTATGATCCAAAAGGCAAAAACCTAACAACCTGGCTCTGATACCACTGAAGGATTATGTGATTTCAAGGTGTAATTGTCAGGTTACATCCTAGCACATAATAAAATAGGATCTAGGTGATTTGCAGTTGAATCATAAACAGATCAGATTCATTACCTTGTGATTGCAGCGGATTGATCAAAGGAATGAAGAGATCTGCAAGAGCTGATGATAACCGGCTCCTCCTAGGTATCCACACGCTTACAAGCTACGGATCAGGCTGCTAGACCAAGCTGGAATAAAACAAAGAGAGAGAGGACGGCTGGGTCTCCAAAATCGCAGGGAATATGAACCCTAGGCGCCTTCCTCACTTATATATAAGCCAAAGTAATTAAACTAATGGCTTATTAGGCTTTTGGGCCCAAGGCCCAAATCAGACAAAAGACTGTATTTTGTCTGGCCCAATTCTCTGTACAAATACAGTAAATGTCTTGCATCTTACTGAATTAATTCCTTTTAACTTTCCCGTTAGCTATGGTGTGTGACCCTTAGGGATCATACAATAGTGGTAATAAGTCCTAAACTTACAGATCATGAGCGGGCTCTAGCAAGTCATCATGATCACCCAGTATTTATGACTTATGTCTGATCTCGACACTTATCATACTTTCTAGAGATAGTACGGTAGATTTCAGGACATTCCCAACACTTAGGGTTAGTTAGATTCATTGTATTAGGAAATTCACCTTTGAAAAATTATATTTGCACATGTATGTTATAATGGTGATATAATTAACGAATTTGATGTGTCATAGGTGTTTTGTTTAAATATTTTTCAATGTTAAGTGATAAGTACTATATTTAGGGTTTATAGAAGTCTGAATTTTGAGGTTTCGTAAATACTTTGAACCAACTATACCTTAAATGGTTAAAATTGACTAAAGTTTATGTAATTTTAATTTAAATATGTCCAAAAGTCCCATGTTTAATTTATGTACTTTTGAACATATTTAAATTAAAATTACATAAACTTTAGTCAATTTTAACCATTTAAGGTATAGTTGGTTCAAAATACCATGTAGCTTGATTTATGCTTGACATATGAAGTTGGATATCATATTTTCATCTGTAGGGTTAGGCTGAGGGTTTGTGAATTTTCATCCATATTGTTACATTTGCATATACTGGTTAGGTTGTGACTATATTAAACGAGTTTGATGTTTTTTATAAGTTTTTTATATAATATGATGGTATTTAAGTAGTAATTAGTAGATTTAGGGTATATCAGACTTCCATGTTAATCTGATTAACGTACATGATTTTTCAGACTACCGAAGAAGTCTGACTAAACTCGACCAAATACTAAACCCTACTTGGGAATTTACCCCATATATAAACAGAAGTTACCGACATTAGTTCGTAAAAGTCATTATCAAACTTCTCTCTCTAAAACGGAAACACACTCCCTCTCTAAATACTCTCTAAATACCCTCTAATAACTCTCCGAGAACCCTCCGCCGCCACCGCCACAGCCGTCGTCATCTTCTTCAGTCTTGTAATTATCTCTCCTTTTTCGTCTCTCCTGACCAGTCCATACACCGCCGCCATCGTATTCTAAGCTCTTCGTTCTGCAAATGTTTGAGATCTATACGAAAGAAGTCATTTTTTCTTTGATCTTTGTCTAGATCTAAACAAAAAATTTGTTTTTATATATTTCTCGTATTAGATCCGTACGGTTTTGAGTTCGAGTCATCCCCCCTTTTTCACATGTACTTTGTACTTTGTACTTTGTCTAGATCTGAATAAAAATAGATAGATTTTTATATATTTATCGTTTTAGATCCATGGGATCCATACGGTTTTGAGACCGAATCATCCTCTTTTGCACATGTCTTTTGTCTAGATCTGAAAAAAAAATTGTGTTTTTATATATTTCTCATTTTAGATCCATACGGTTTTGAGTCCCACTCATCCTCTTTTTCATATGTCTTTTGTCTAGATCTGAACAAAAATATACTATATTCTAAGACTACCATACGGTTTTGAGACCGAATCATCCTCTTTTTCATATGTCTTTTGTCTAGACCTGAACAAAAAAGATAGGTTCTAGGGCCCCTAGATTCTATGCTTGAGTTAGACTCTATTAGAAGTCTGAAATTGGATTTGTTTTTGTTCAGACTGTTTTAGAAGTATGACTCTTTACAATTGTTTTATGGTACATAGGATGGGGCGATTCAGTCAGGTTCCAACCTCGAGTAGTAGTAGTTCATTCTCAACTTCCACATTTCGACAACGATCCGGTTCATGCAATGGATTCCCCCAAGAAATGTTTATGCGGTATGGACCCTGTCATGCGAACATCCACTACTGCCGATATTCCGGGAAGAAGATTCTTTGGATGTCGTAACTGGGATGTAATTGCCTTTCTCTTCTGTTTTGTAGCCAGTTTTATTTTGTTTTGACTTATTCGCAGCTTATATTCGGAATTCAAAGATGATTGCATATTTAAAATATGGCTGTATAGGATGGTGGCTACCATATAATGAAGTGGTGGGATGAGGCTATGATGGAGGAGTTTCACGAGTTAAAGCTGCGAGTGGACCAAAATGGCGAACAAATTAATTACATCTTCCTTTGTTATGCTGAAGTTGACTGTGTTACCAACTTGCACGATGAGATCAAGAAAGCGCAGGCAGAGATATCTCAACTAAAGGAGCTCTTAACTGAGAAACCATCTAGCCAAACAGTGCGTGGCGCCAAGTATGAGTATCTGATGGTTGCTGGTGCTACTATTATCGTCCCGATTATCTTGAGGGCATTTGGTTTCTTGTAATATAAGTCCTATGTATCCAAGTACAATTTTATGTATTATAAGACGAATTTCATCCAATTTCATTCATCATCCAATTTCATTCATCATCCAACTTCATTCATCATCCAATTTCAAATATACGAATTGTCCTCTTTTGAAGCTAAGAAATACTATATTCTCAGACTTCATAAGAAGTCTGAGTAATAAATAATTTTCCTCAGACTTCGTATGGAGTCTGAATCTACAATAATTAGTTTTAAGACTCAAATGATTTTCCTCAGACTTCATACGAAGTCTGAATATACAATAATTAATTTCCTCAGACTTCGCGTGTACATGACGACACGTGGCCTCTTGCATGCCCGGAAAATTAATTTTTTTTTGTAAATTAAATGCGCGGGAGTTATCTAAAAAGGAGACGAAAAAAGCGTGGCAGTTACGTCTGCAGTAAAACCGTCCGATAGTGGTAAAACCGTCTCGTTTTAACTGCCCCTTATGAGATATATAAATATGATTTTTAACCTTTTTTTTTACAGTTTCGCAGGAAAGATTAAAAAAACCCATTCTCTCTCAAAGCCACTCAACCGACATCTTATACTTTTTCTGGGTATCGTTTCCAGATCTGGTTTCTCTCTGCTCCGCCGCTTACATTCGACGGTAAGATTCATCTAAAACTTCTTCGGGGGAATTCTGTGTAAAACTATTAGTAATCAGACGGCTAATGGTGTCTGATTGTAGATCTCAGACCACATATGGAGTTTGATTACATCCTCAGACTGCATGTGGAGTCTGAATATCTCTCATACTTGGGCTGAGCTTTTTGTTTCTTCTAAATTCCAGATCTTGTTGGGCCCCGATCTTGTTTTACTCTTCTCCTCCCTTGTCTTCCTTCGACAGTAAGATTCCTCGACTCTTCTCCTCGTCTATATATTAACATAACTATAGTAGCCAGACGGCATAAGATGTCTGACTGTGTAAGGTTGACTGCAAATGGCTTATGGCTAGTAGTACTGAGATTGTATTTTTTGTGGCCCTTGTTGTTTCAGGTTTTCGTTATGGAAGATGTTGAATTCCCACAAAGGATGTTCACTGCCGGTTATGAACCGGTTCCGGATAAAAGCATACACTACTTTAGTGGAAGGAGTCTGATAGTTGATGTTAAATTAGCGCTGTTACCGGATGAATGGCAAGAACTCCTCGATTCAGAACTTGGGGTTTTTTTTAGATTCCATGAAGTGAATTTCAAATGGTGTTCAAGGATGGTGCACTATATGCTTTGTCTGCAATTAGACTGCAAGAAGAAGCAACTAATGGATGCTTGTACAAGATGTTCTGATTGGGACCGGCAACAAAGGATATGGCTTGGCTATCTAGCCATCTATGCAACCTTCATTGAGGCTCAATACTGGACAACCTCCACAAGGGGTGACATGGCCAAGCTTCTGCTGGTTCCAAGATCGATATAATCCTATCCATGGGGACAATTCGCCTTCAAGGTTTTGATAGTTTCTGTTAAAGAGACAAACAAAAAACTCGTGGATGGAAAAAATTATCAGATCGGAGGTTTTGCTGAGGTCCTGAACATCTGGATATATTGGGCATGTCCCGCTATGGCGACAACTTATGGAGAGCCCTTTCCGGATGCCCCAGACCTACCATTGCTGGCGTACCAGGGATCACGAAGTCGAAAGAAAGTCGACGAAACCTTAGGCATACATGTATTTCTTATACTTATAAACTCTGACTTTTATATCAGACTTCTATTGATGTCTGATATAAAAGTCAGACATCATAAGAAGTCTGGCATTATGTTTCAGATACATTTTTTCCAGTCTCGTATGATGTCTGACATTTTGATATTACAAATGCTTATATTTGTTTTGCTATGTGACTTGTAATTTGCAGACCCGCGTCAACAGCTTTGTTATCAAGGAATACGATGACATGTTTCCCGAGTGGGACAGCCTTGATGAGGAGGACGACAAAGTTGAGAACATTGTGAAAGCAATATTCGGACAGCTAGGGACTGTGCAGTGGAGGTGGGTCTCTAAACACTGGAAGAGTGAAGGTGTGTTCAAGACCAAAGCTGGAGGTCCTGTTAAGCTTGAGATTAAGTCTGAGAAAGTTGCTGATGAGACTGGTGAGAAAAAGCGTAAGGTTGTGGGAGTCAAGAGGAAGTTGGTACAGGCTGTTTCTGATGATGAAGATGAGGAAGAAGAGGTTGAGGCAGTTAGTAAGAAACCTAGAGTAGGGAAGGCTGGTCCTACGAATGGGGATGTTGTTCAAATGATTGAGGGTTTGCAAAAATCATTTGAAACTCGGATTGGTGTATTGGTAGATGTTTTCAACGAGGGTTTACGTCTGATGGGTATCAGACTTGATGATATTGGCAAGAATGTCCAGAGTTTGAAGAAAGAAAGTGTTGGAGTTGAACAGAAGGAGAAAGACCAGAAGAAAGATTCTTCTGAACTGAAGGAAAATGAGAAGAAGAAAGCTGATACTAGAGGGATAGGAAGAGAGAAGAAGAAAAATGCAAGTGTAAATGCCGCTGCTGCTGCTGATGAGATGAAGAAGGCTGGAGTTGGTGAGGATGAAGAAGATCCAGCTGAAAATCTTCAGGATCAAGATAAAGTAAAAGCTGCTGCAGTTGATGAAGAGGGAGGAAGAAAGAAGAAGGAAAGGCCTCAGAGGAACCTGAAGAAAGTTGTACTGAAGGTATCCGAACCTGAACATGCAGGGAAAGCGAAGCCTAAGAAAGCAGCAGACAAATCCGCCAATCTCTCTAAGGCCACCAAACCGACTGCGATTGATGATGGGGTTAGTCTCCAAAACCCTCAATCTCTGGATACAAATAAGGAAAAGAACGATGGGCCTAAGAGAAGTAGCAGACTTATCAAGAAATCACTTGAGGGGAAGTAGCCTTCTCTTGCTTTATGAACATCCTTGATTAAAAACACATAAGCATAATCATATTTGTTTTTTTTCCCCTTGGTTCTTGTATTTGCTCTGAACATGAATTCCTGGCATTAGACTTATATTGCATTGGTTTGCTATGATTTTTAGTTGGCATTCAGCACATGTCAGGCGTCTATGGAGGTCTGACATGTTAGTATTCTAGTTACCAGACGTCTAGAGAAGTCTGGTTCTTGTGTGAATTTTAGATCGAACATTATGTTTAACATGGGTTGTCAAATTGTCTATGCAGAGTATACCCGAGAGCACAGATCTGAGTGTCCTGATCGTTGCACAGTCGGCACGGGAATAGACTTCGATTCTACGCGGAAATTTAAACAGGACACTAAGCAGGCAGCAGCTGAAGTTTACATGCAAGCGAAGGCAACCCAGGTTAAACAGAAGGAGAAGGTGAAGACTCCAGTTAAACCTGTTGTCCAAGCACAGGTTACACTGAGATATGACCCTTGTGCTGCTATCACCAGGATGCAAGTGAAGGCGCTTAATGATTACAACAAAAGACAGCTGTATGTGTTGATACTCTACTTAGATTGTAAGTATGCACACCCAATCTCTTAACTCGATGTCTAACAAGCGTATTGTTCTTGATAGAGGTTACCGAATAGGCTAGTGAACACATCACTACAATGGTATTACGATCTTCGCACTCCAAAGGAATGGCTGCATGACATGGTCAGTATCACTCCAATGGTTATGAATTAAGAACTCCATTATAATTTGGATGTATATTCAGACTTCCAAAGAAGTCTGGTTGTATATCCAGACTTCCAAAGAAGTCTGGGTGTGTATCCAGACTTCTATAGATGTCTCGTTGTGTTTTATATTTTTATATTAACACATGCTTGGCTTGATGCAGCAAATTGATGAGGGGATTGATCTGTTGAGGCTTCGCCAACAAAACCATCCAGAATGGTGCAGGAACGAGAGGCTATGTTTCATTGACACACTCCTTCAAGCCTTGTGGCGTCAACACTATCCAGATTTTATCAAGAGTGGTGCAGGAGAGAATGTATCAGCCGCAACTAAAATGCTTCCTGCTGGTTGTTTTGATTACTTCACTGGTGACCTACCACTATTCTGCAAATCACCGAAGGCTTGGGCGGTGGATATTGATTATATTTACACCGCACTGCACATTGGCGGAAATCATTGGGTAGCAATTATGATTTCTATCCCGGATAGGCACGTAACAGTATGGGACATCATCATTAATGATAGGACTGATGAGTTGGTCGGAGCGGCAGTGGCACCAATCTGTGAGATGTTTCCTTATGCGATGCACGTCTTGAAAATAGCTGATGGAGATGGGTGGCCATACCCAATCGAACGTTACACCCACTCGATTGTTAGCAGCAACGATCTTCCTCAAAACCACCAAACAGGTGACTGTGGAGTGTTCTACTTGAAGTTCATCGAGTTCCATTCATTTGGAATGGAGTTTACAAAGTATCTTTGTGATTAGAACATCAAGTCAATCAGGGACAGGCTAGCTTTCGAGATAATGACTGAACTCAGGCGAACAAGTGAAGAGCAACGTACCGATTATGCTTTGCTAGACACCTACGCTGATAGATAGACCGCCTCTATCTTTTGGATTCCTAAACTATGGATTTCTTGCATATGAAATATCTATCTATTGTTGTTGTAAAAAAACACATGCATTACTTTTGTGCTTGTTTTTAGTTATGTAACAAACTTAAGCACTAATTCTAGTTATGTTTATTACTACGCTTGTTGAAACAGAACCCAAACAATTGAGACAAGTTTAAATATCAGACTTCACACACGCTGGAAGCATCCACTTGCATCCTTCCACACGACATTTAGCCACAAAACGTGTCTTGTCAGACTTCTCTATCCTAAATGCGAATTTCTTCATTATCGCCGTCAAACGTAGCTCTGATATTAGGTCTTTCTTGCTATCAAAACACTTATTGAGAATGATACCCTCAGATAAGTCCCTTCTGCGAACACTCTGATTACTCATACCATCCAACTCATATTTCTTATAATCTTCATCTTCTTCCACATCTACATCTTCATGTTTCACTTTTCCATATAAGGTATAATCAGCATCGTCATGGTAAGCCTCAGCGTGTTTCATGAAAACATTCTCAGGCACATCCAAGTTACCAACATCATCATTACCAACACCACCACAAACAGAATCCTCCGAGACTGAGTCCACATCTTCCTCATTCCAGTATTTTTCTTTGTCATCTTCGTCTACATCTTCAGCTTCATATTTGCCATCATGATTCACAGCATCTTCATCATCCATACCGGATCGGCTCGAGATGTTGGAACTTCGAGCCAATTCTACCAGATTCGGAATTGCTGCCAGGTTCCAGATAGCCTAGGATCTAGGGTCTAGTTAATTGAATCAAGGATCTGATCTGTTGTTTACCTGGAGAATGGCAGCGGAAGATGGTCAAATAAACGAGATCTCTGGAGCGCCTCAGATGCTGCGCCTCTACTTCAGTCCACACGCACACAAGCTGGAATCCGCCGGGATGCTAGTACCGGGGCTCGGATCTCCTGGGAACTGAGTTCTTCGAGGTTTATGTGTTTTCTCTCTGAGAAAACACTGTCTGGGCGGCTCTCTTCTGTTTAGGTCGAATCTACAAATCCATTTATATATCGACCTCGACATAAACCGAAACATTAGTTTCGGTTTCGGTCTTGTGTCGACCGACACACTTAGTGGTGTCGATTGACACACATCTTGTGTCGACCGACGCACCCGATGGTGTCGATCGACACACCTCATTAAAACTCATATTCGATGTGTATCCAATACACATCGAGCAGACCATATGCCAATGATCAATCCCATACGAACTATGTCCAACTTTCTTAGGTGTGTGATCCTGTAGGTTCACACGATACTGGAAATGAGTTACAACTCATTTGTCATAAGTGGTTTCTAGCAAAACATTATGGCTACCCAGTATCACATGAATTGTCCGATCTCGACAATACAACTATCTCTAGAGTGAGTACAATGTGATTTTAGGACATAATCCCAACAATCTCCCACTTGTACTGGAATCACCTATTCCTATAATCCCTTCGTCTCTATATCTCGATATGGCATAAGGCAAGAGACTGTGTCATCCTTATTATAGCCAATATCATGTTCATCGAACTCCTGATCTATACTGATAAAAAAAACGACTGACAATCACCTCGTTTGAGCACGGCCATGCATTTTCTCAGTATCAAATCTTCGATGGGCCCTGAGATATTTATCTCCCGTTGTATGGGAGGGACAAATCCCTTCTTGTTCCATTCCTGTTTCTACACATACTTCATGATACACCTGAGCAATGTCTTTATAGCCGCCATTTACGGATCGACGTTTGACAAGGTCAAAGTGCACCAATTCATATGCTAGAAAGCATGATGAACTCAGGTCTAAGGACTATACTCTATAGTCGTAATGAGAAACTCCCATGACACTGATATAACTATCCTGTGGATTTTTCATTAGCGGGTCATGTCCGATCATATGTTCACCAACATATATCTATGTGATTGACTGTGATAATCATATCATTGACTCCATGAAACTTAGTCCAACAGTCACCTCACATACTAGTCTCGCGCGGTTATTAGTGTCCCACTTCAATAACCTTGACTAGGGACAATCATAATTTATGTCATCTTTTGCTTATAGGGTTTCACGATCAAGTCCTCAACTTGATGACCTATATGATGACCTTAAAATACTTTGGGACTATTACTTAATTATCCAATAATTAAATAATACTGATGTCAGTTTAACTTACATAAACACTACCATAGCATGTCTATGTAAAGATTATAACATAACTAAAATGACTCCCACTAGAATCAAGATCATCTCTTCAGATATCTTATACCTACAGCAACAGAATAAATCTCGTGCTTAGGTTGTGGGAGAAACTGCGGTGTTTTGATTGAAACAATTCCAACAAACCACACCGCCATTCAGATAAAAGATTTATTCTACGGTCCTCTGCTTGGAGCCTTTCCAACAGATAGCACCGCTATTCAGACAAAGAGATATAACCAGGTAGGAACCGAGAATCGTCTTTTCCGTCTAACTACTTTCAACTGGTTCGTCACTTCCTCAGTTCACCACGAACCTATCCTTAGTGTTTCTCAAACACTTGGGATATTTCTGGTAACTGTTCAGTGACTATTACCGGAACATATTTGGTATTTTCTCGTCATGCTCTATGCTAAAACTGCATCTAGACGAGCGCAAAATATGGCATTCATGATGGATTCTATTGAAGCAGCATTAGCAATCACACTCATTAATAATAGCTCAGTTAGTGTTCAAAAACACTTCATCTTGCTAATATTGTTACTAGCTCAGCCAGTGTCCAAGACACTGCATCTCGCTTAGATTATTGCCATAAGACCTTTGGTATGAAGCCATTCTTGGAATCATGCATATTGGAACTGTCCAATACCTTATCAACATAAGGATTTTGACATGATCCAATTAGCCTTTCTGATCCATTCCAATGGATCCTTATTCCAAGAACTTTCACGGCCTTCTCCCATGTCCAACGTTACACTTGACTTCCGACCCAAATCTTGACAAGACTTTAGCGTCGGAACGTTGTTTATGAGATTAAGTATGTTATCTACATACAGTGTGAGAATTGCAATTACGCTCCCACTAGTCTTCTTGTAACCGCATGGTTTCTTTTCTTTCTGATCAAGTCAAAACTTTTGACCACATTATCAGAATGTTGATTCCAACTCCAAGATATTTGCTTCAATCCAGAAATGGATCGGTGAAGCTAACATGCATACCCAGCCAATTTTTTTTCGGAGTTGGGGCTCACCATCGCTTCTTTGAACTTCGCATGCTCGTCACTTTTCAATGATCAACAGATCACGACAATTGGTTACGAGAAATCACTCTCGAGTTTGTGACGGATCCTTTCGGATCTGCGAATTTCAGGCTCCACAAGTGTAGGTCCTACAGCACTTTGTAGATCTCACCGCTGCTCTCCCTCAACAGGCTGAGCAGCCTCCTGTGTTTATCGAATTTCTTCGATGTATACTTTTACTCCCACTGTTCTTTTGGAAAGTATGATCTTTCTTAAAAGACACAGTTCTGGACAATAAAGTACTAAGCCTTGGTTTCCTTAGGACAACCAGCGAGGTAGAACTTTATCAGATTTGGGTTCAAGCTTATTAGCTTTCATCCCCAAATGATCAGAAACAACTTACTTGAAAAACTTCCAGTCCACATCCAATGTGGTGTCTTTCAATTGATTCTGATTGAAACCCTTTTTCTGCGCAAAGACAGACATTTTAGAACGTATTATTAAATGATTATGGATGATTCATGTGACTCATCATTAATCGGAGCATATCTAATAAGATCCGATTCATTCTGTCAGATGATCACCCAATTCATGACTCAAGTATTTTCCTCCGCGATCCAATCGAGGATCTCAATACTTCTGTCAAATCGGTTCTTTACTTCATCTTGGAACTCCTCAAGGGATTCCTGCTCGTGTCTCATCAAATGAACACAACCATACTTATTAATGCCATCAATAAGGTAATGAAGTACAGAAGATTTCCTTTGGCACTAATGCTCATCGGGCCGCATACATCAGTATGTGTAAAGCCCAATAAGCCTTTGGCCCGTTTCTTTTAGCTCTGCTAAAAGGTCCTTAGTCATTTGGTTCAATGAACATAATTCATATCTCAAATGATTAATAATCGAATGAGTCCAAAACTATGGAACTTCTGAATCCGCTTCACTCTGTATGGTCAAACGACTATGCCAAGGAAAAGTCGAGTTCAAGTCATCAGACTTAAACTTTTAGTATTTGTGTTATATTCTAACTTTCGCTGGTTTAAGATATAAAACCCATTCCAAACGGGGTGCTACCATATTATATTTCATTAAGATCTAAAGAACAAAACTTGTCTTTTATCAAAATGAAAACATCCAAATTCTTTACAAGAAGATGAAAGACATTTCTGCACAAGGCAGATACATAGTAGCAATTACTTAATTTCTAAAAACCAAGTATGAAAGGCTCCTACAAGTGGAGAATCTCTACGGCTCATGCAGCAACCATTGTTTCATACCAGACACGCAGTTCCACTTGTCCTTTCTTCAACGTTCTACTGTCGTTTAGGTCCTGCATATTTCAAAAATATCAGTACCACAACTAGTATCCAATACTTATGTAGAACTTGAATTAATAACACAATACCTGAAGAAGAAGTACCATACATCTCCTTCATATCTTGTGAATCTTCCAAGAATTTAATGCAATCTCTCTTCCAATGCCCTGACTCATCGCAGTAGAAGCATTTTCTAACACCAGATGGGCCTGACTTGGGCTTATAAGATGACACAGGCTTATCCTGATTCCAAATCTGGACGGCCCTGCCTCTACCCTTGCCAACACAAGATTTCTCAAATCTTTTACCCTTTATGTTGTCTTGCTCTACTGTTTTGAGCATGCCATGCAGCTCAGTCAACTTCTTCATCAAACCTTTCTTGATATAGTCCTTAATGAACTTATCATAGCTTGACGGCAGTGACTGCAGAATGATGTCAGTGGCCAACTCTAAGCTGACAGGACATTCCAGTTTCCCCAGGTTATCAATGTAACCCATCATTTTTATGACATGAGGACTTACTGGAGCATCCTCTGGTAGCTTGCACTCAGCGAGAGACTTCACCATCTGGAATCTCTCAACTAGTGCCAGATCCTGAAACTTCAGTTTTAGGCTGGTGATCATCTCTATTGGCGACTCCACGTTCTCATATTGACTTTTCAAGTCCGAGTCCATGGTAGCCAACATCAGACAACGCACATCTACCACATCAATATAATGCTTATTCCAAGCATTATATACTGCATGCGAGCGATTGGTCCCAAGCCTTTCTGGAAGAGCTTTCTCAAGGACATAGTCCTTGCTCTCCTTCTTGAGAATGAATCTCAGATTCTGATACCAATCCAGGAAGTTGGATCCATTTAACTTGTCCTTCTCAAGGACGGATCGCAACGAGAAAGTAGTCATAGACATAAGCTGAAAACCAAGAAAAACAAAGATTTAGTTATGTATATGATGAGAAATCTTATCTAATAAGAAAACTCGCATTATATTCAAACAATGTTTCCTCTATGAATATAATGATACAAGATCCATACTTCACTAAAATCTGAGTGGGCGACTCGCCATTACCCAAACTTTAGTTATCTAGGTAAGCAAATCATTGCTAATTGTACCCAGTACAACTCTTGGTTGTGGATGAGACAAACTATGTCTAATCCACTCTGATGTCTCTGGGCCCAGAACTTCCGATAGCCCAGTCAAGTAAACAAATCTCTTTAGTCTTGTGATCATTGACAGTTGCACTGCAAGTCTGTCAATGACCACTTGCCTTACTCATGTTGCAGTGGATACCAAGGACTCCAAGACTATCCAACAAACGACACGAGTCTTGACAGTAGACAAGATTTGGGCAAGACATCAAGGTTACTTGATATTTAGTTTGAGAAAACTAAACCCAAAAGTTTAGCAAATCAATTCTCTTAGGTCATGTAATTGTTGATGTTTAGCACTGCAATTCCATCAACATAACTACCTGCCTCACTCACGTAATCGTGGAAACCAAGCTCTTGGCTAGACCATCACACAACGAAATGAGTCTTGACAGTTGACCATATTGAAGCTAAGCTTTGGTCAAGGTTTAGGTCGAGTTTGGTTTCTGCAAATTCAAGGTTCAATAACCAGAATTTCGAGCACTGTATCGATCGACGCAGACTATGTTTGTCGATTGACACCACCAAACAAAACCGGACTTCAATAACCGGTTAATCCAATTAACCCGGTTCATCGAACCGGTCATGTCGATCGACACAACCGGTGTGTGACGGTCGACATAGACCTTAACCGAAGACAGTTTTGATAACCGGTCCAATCCAATTGAACCGACTTATCAGATCAAACTAATCTTAACCATTCAAATCGGTTTATACTAATTGCGATAACTGCTTCAATCCAATTGAATCAATTCATCCAATTTAAACCGTTTTAACCAGTTTCAACTGATTGCGATAACCGGTCCAATTCAATTGAACCGTTTTATCCAATCAAACTGATTTAACCCATCGGTTTATGCTAATTGAGATAATCAGTTCAATCCAATTGAACCAATTCATCCAATTTAAACCGATATATTCGGACTTAACCAAGCATGATAACCGGTCCAATCCAATTGAACTGATTAACCATTCGCTAGGTATGTGTCGACCGACACTAACCGAATCTGTTCTGTGTCGACCGACACTAAACCTGTGTCGATCGACACAGTAGGCTTTCGGTTTTTCTTCGCGAAAAACCCTAGCCGCCGACTCTGTCGAATTCGCCACTCTGTGTCGACCGACACACCTAATGTGTCGATCGAAACTGTGCGAAATCACAGATTCGATTTTCGATCATAATCGATCTCACCTGTTCTAACCAAACAACCTAGTTTGCGAATCTAAATCATCAAATTCATTTAGACAGGTTGATTCAATGGAAAACCCTAAGGCTCTGATACCACTGTTGGAACTTCGAGCCAATTCTACCAGATTCGGAATTGCTGTCAGGTTCCAGATAGCCTAGGATCTAGGGTCTAGTTAATTGAATCAAGGATCTGATCTGTTGTTTACCTGGAGAATGGCAGCGGAAGATGGTCAGATAAACGAGATCTCTGGAGCGCCTCAGATGTTGCGCCTCTACTTCAGTCCACACGCACACAAGCTGGAATCCGCCGGGATGCTAGTACCGGGGCTCGGATCTCCTGGGAACTGAGTTCTTCGAGGTTTCTGTGTTTTCTCTCTGAGAAAACACTGTCTGGGCGGCTCTCTTCTGTTTAGGTCGAATCTACAAATCCATTTATATATCGACCTCAACATAAACCGAAACATCAGTTTCGGTTTCGGCCTTGTGTCGACCGACACACTTAGTGGTGTCGATCGACACACATCTTGTGTAGACCGACGCACCCAATGGTGTCGATCAACACACCTCATTAAAACTCTTATTCGATGTGTATCCAATACACATCGACCAGACCATATGCCAATGATCAATCCCATACGAACTATGTCCAACTTGCTTAGGTGTGTGACCATGTAGGTTCACACGATACTGGAAATGAGTTACAACTCATTTGTCATAAGTGGTTTCTAGCAAAACATTATGACTACCCAGTATCACATGAATTGTCCGATCTCGACAATACAACTATCTCTAGAGTGAGTACAATGTGATTTCAGGACATAATCCCAACACGAGACACATAGACGGATTAAATGCGTATTAGCTAACTCAACCATGCTCTTTAGTTGCCTATCATTTGTGACATAAACCGGAGGGCTATACATATCCATTTGTTTCAAGAGTGCTTCCGGCAATGGATATGATAACTCCACCAGCTCGGTTTTCTTGTCCAGCATATAATCATCTTGTACCATCTCAACAAGTTCTTGATGTGTAAAACCATCACGCAGAGTAATAAACCGCCCTCCTTTGAGCTTATCAACCACAAAATGCCAAATCTGGTCTCTCACAACCCATTCACCAAAATTAACAGGTAACTGAACTATTATCTGTATAAACAAACACGTATAAACAACATTAGAGATCTCTTGGGAAAACCAGACTTCTCTGTGAAGTCTAATGCTATTAGCTACATTGTCAATATTATTCAAAAATTTAGTTAAAAATAATTACCATATATAAGAATGTAAAACTCACGCAGAAGGAACATAGAACACTAACACACATTTATAAAAATTAAAGTCAACGAAATTAATCACAAATATACAATAAAAATGCATTTGAAAAGTTTGAAATATTTCAGACATCTATAAAAGTCTGATATTAATGCAACCAGACGTCTATGGTAGTCTGAAAAAGAGGGTATTTTTGCAATTGATTTTGAAATGACAAACAACGGATGCCGTATGAAACCAATCAGACAGCGAATGCAGTCTGCTTTGGTATTTTTTAATTTTTTTGTCAGACAGCTCAAGAAGTCTGAAAAAGGGTAGTTTTGCAATTGATTTTGAAATGTCAGACTTTTTCGGAAGTCTGTTAATCTATCAAACTTCTATTGATGTCTGACAAGATTTTCAGACAGCTAGTGAAGTCTGATGAAAACAACGCATTTTCGAGCGTTTACCAAAATTAAATTGTCAGATGTCTATAGCCGTCTGGCAAAAATTTAGAATTTCAGATGTCTATAGCCGTCTGAAATATTTTTCTTATTTTCAGACAGATTTACATGTCTGACAATTTTTTCGCTTATTCTGGTCAACATCTGAAAATTTGGGTCAATTGCAGTTTCTACCCCCCATAATTTTCAGACAACGGATTCCGTCTGACAAAAAGTCAAGAATCGGTCAATTTCTTGCCAGACTACATCAGAAGTCTGACAAAAAAAAAATTGAATCAATTGCAAAACTGCCCTCTTCTCATTTGGACTTCTTAACGATGTCTTTTTTTCCAAAGGAATTTAACAGACTTCTATGGAGGTCTGGCAATTGAAAGTCAATTGCAAAACTACCCTCTCGTTGACCATATTGAAGCTTACGAAAAAATGCAGATTACAATTTGGATCAGAAAATCGACGATATGAAAATGTTCTTACCAATAACCGATTTCTGTTTGTTTTTAGCCGCGTCAATTTCCCAGAACGTCTAATATCACCGAAAACCCCAAATTCGAAACGTGTTTTGCTGTTTTTATAAGGTGATAAACGATTTCGCTACTTTTGAATCTAAAAATATCAAAAAATCCCCGAAAATCAAAGGGGAAAGGAGAAATCGGTGAGGAGAACGTCCGAACTCAGATTCTTGAGCTTTAATTGAGCTTTAATGGTGAAAAAACGAGCTGGATTACACATTAACTCGTCGGCGATGGTGGGTGTCGTGCTTGTTGAGCATTCATGGCGATGGCATTTTCGTGAATATGCGAAAAAAATTTGGGTCTTTTTGTCTTTTGATTAAAATATCAGACTTCATATGAAGTCTGACGATGGCATTCCTGTGAGTACCCAAATTAATAAGAGGATATATTAGCGATGGAAAGGAAGGAGAAGACCGAGAGTATAATCAGGGTTGACTTCAATTTCGAGGACATTTTTACAAATAGCCCAAAAAGTTTCCTACATCTCCCCATCATATTAGTGTTTAAGAAAGATGAGGACAGGTCTTGTAAAAATAGTTCATTTTTTTCAAAGTTATGTTATGAGAGAGTTGGAGACAAATATCGCAATAGGTGGCACGAAGAGGGGTCCATCCACATGCAAAAAACTCCTCCATGCATGTATAGACTTTTTTTTTTAAATCAGCTCTCGATTATTTTTAGCAACCTTAGCATCACCATTGATGAACCTCATTAAGAGGTTTTTAAGTATATTTTAATATTTTTTTAAGTTGATTGTAATAGTTAAGAACCTTAAGTTCATTTGCTCATCCATTGATGGTTCTTAAAATGGGTTTTTTAGCTATAAAAAAATAATTTTTTTTTAAACATTGTAATTAAAAATTTTATTTGATTGTACCATTAAAATTAAGCATAAAAAATTATAAATCTAGATTACCATATTTGTTCCAAATATTCTCAATTAAATCGGCTTTCAATTGTTGATGTATCCGTTTATCGCGAACTTGATTCCGAATGTCAAT
Organism: Orychophragmus violaceus; assembly: GCA_030180135.1. Taxonomy (NCBI): domain Eukaryota; kingdom Viridiplantae; phylum Streptophyta; class Magnoliopsida; order Brassicales; family Brassicaceae; genus Orychophragmus; species Orychophragmus violaceus. Next base: position 92,014,624 of record CM058237.1, on the reverse strand, counting down.
CATATTACCGAGGTTTGTAGGCATGTCTGTCGAATACGTTAAATCCACCTCGGAGCTTCGGCTTGATTCTCCTTGTTCGAAGTCAGATATATCAAACTGAGTGTATCCATCTCGTTCGTCTTCTACTATCATATTGTGTAGTATGATACATGATCTCATAATGTTACCTATTTTTGATTTGTCCCAAATAAGAGCCGGGTTTTTAACAATTGCAAATCGAGCTTGTAATACTCCAAAAGCACGCTCGACATCTTTTCGGACCGCTTCTTGACGTTCAGCAAATAACTCTGCTTTTGGACCTTGAGGCATTGATATAGATTGGATAAAGGTGGCCTATTGTGGGTAAATTCCGTCTGTGAGGTAGTACGCCAAATGATACTTGTTTCTGTTGACCATGTATTCTACTTTTGGTGCTCGACCTTGTATTATGTCATCAAAAACTGGCGACCGATCGAGAACATTTATATCGTTTAAAGTACCTGGAGGCCCAAAAAAATGCGTGCCATATCCAAAGATCGTGTGATGCTACAGCCTCTAAGACAATTGTCGGCTTTCCTGAACCACGCGTATACTGCCCTTTCCAAGCGGTTGGACAATTTTTCCACTCCCAATGCATACAATCAATGCTTCCTATCATACCAGGAAACCCTCGCATCTCTCCAATATCGAGCAGTCGTTGAAGATATTCTGGTGTGGGCCTTCGTAGATACTCTTGTCCAAACAAGTCTATTATTGCTTCGGTGAATTTATCCAAACATAACATCGCAGTGGTTGCACCAAGTTGGAGATATTCGTCACACGCGTCAGCCGCACAACCATTAGCTAGGATACGGATTGGTGCAGTACACTTTTGTAGTCCAGATAGCCCGAGCCTTCCGCTTCCATCTCTTCTTTGTTGGAAGTATGAAACTTCATTACTGAGACGATTGACAATTCATAAGAACAATGACTTGTTCATTCAGAAACGTCGTCTGGAAAAACGTGGCGGATAAGTAGGATCATCACTAAAATAGTCACTCCATAGACGGTTGTGGCCTTCTTCGCGGTTTTTTTCATAATATGCGTGTTTCTTCGGTTTTGTTGTTTGACACTCTAGGATGTCGTTGAATGTATCGTCGAATTGTTGATCAAAGAATTCTTGAAAAGCATCATTTAGGTGATTATCTAGATCATTGGTCGTCGATGAATTCATGTTTACAAAGAGTTTTTAACCAAAATTAAAGATATATAGTACAAAAGTTTTGTAGAATGAAGCATAGCGAACTTGGAAGAGAAGTAGAGTTTATAAACAACTCAAAAGTATATTACAACAACAAGCAAGTAGCATACAACAACCATCCGTGAGTTTGGACCCGTGACTTAAAGGGTACATTACCCAAAAACAAGACATGCTACGACAAGCACCCGTGAGTTTAAAGAGCACAAAAGCTGCATAAAACACAACAATACAACACAACAAAAAACAAAATAACACAACACAACTTAAGACCCGTGACTTCCCCCTCAGTCCACATCTTTCTTCTTCATATGCCCCTGAAACATAAAGGAAAAACAGGTTAGTTCAGACATATCAGCAAATGAACAAAGAAGTCTAACAATCATTAGGAACCAACTACTCTAGTTCTAACTACTGATCACCTAGTTAGTTCACAACATTTCTGCAATTAGTTTGTTTTTTAGAGAAGTCTCTATCTCAGAAAGTGTTTCTGACTTTGCAAGCAAACGGTCAAGCAGTTGTTGCTTGTTTAACTTTTCCTTCAACTCCAACATGCCTTGTAACTGTTCTAAGGCCTCTTCTTTTCCATTTCTTTTACGCTTGGCAGCTTTAGCAGCCTTAACACCAGGAGGTCTAGGCACATCTTCTACATCAACATCCACACTGTTTTTGCGTTTATCCTTTCCACCATCTTTGGCCAGAAGCGTGGAGCACCACTTTTGGTCATGCCTCAGCTCCCTCCAAGCATGCTCAAAGGTGAACTTACAATGATAGTCGTTGTAGAAGAGGTCAAAAGCTGTTTTCATCACGTCATTGTCATTTTGTCCACTTGATTGAGCTTTCAAAGCCGCATCGTATCACCCTACAAACTTACACACTTGGTCATTCAGCCGTTGCCACCTTTGCTTGCACTGTCCAAGCTCCCTAGGCTGAGTCCCAACAAGCAGTGGACTGGAGTTGCAAAATTCATGGATTCTCCTCCAGAAAGCACCTGCCTTCTGCTCGTTGCTAACTATCGGGTCTTTGCTGGTATTCAGCCAAACACCTATTAGAATTACATCTTCCTTAGGGGACCATTTCCTCCTCTCCTTAACACTAGATTCATCACTACACTGGCTGCTAAACCGAGGCAATTCTGATGAATCTAGGTCTACTGTCGGACTATTAAGTAGACTAACAAACCCTGGTGAATCTAAAGAAGAGATGATACTAGACTCCATTTTGATGTGTTTTTAAGTTTTGTTTACGGTGAAAGTTATCATTGTTTGAGAACAAACAATGTATATTTATTAAGTGTCTTGCATTCAATACTGCGTCCCAACAACCCAATAAACTCACATCATTTCTTAATTGATGAGAGTAACTATCAATTTAATAACCATCAACTCAACACAGTTGGAAGATTGTGTTATGGCTTTACAAGATTTAGTTTAGTTCAGTTTCAGATTAAATGTTTTAGTAATGTAGTTCCTCAAATAGTATTTGTTAGGTATGTTCTGTTTTAGTAATGTAGTTCCTCAAATAGTATTCGTACTTCCTCAAATAGCTTTACAAGATTTAGTTTACTCCAGTTTCAGTTAAAATGTCTTAGTTATGTAGTTACTCAAATAGTTACATCTAATTAGTTTGGAAACTAACCTGAAATGCTCTCTCAAGTTCAGCCACACGCATAGTTAGCATCGCCACCTCTACCTGCAAGATAACAAATTAAAGGGTCAGACCTTTTTTAAGACACAGTCTTACTGTTTTAGCATTGTGAAAGGGCTAGAGTTACCTTCAGATTCTCATTTTCTCTGATAACCTTGCGAATCTCTTCCTCAACACCAAGAACCCAGGGTTGCCGGAAATGCAACCCATCGTCCTACATATGAAACTAGGGATTAGTTAAATAACATCTAAACTAATCAACAAACATGTAAGTCATTACCTTGTACACATCGCAGGTGAAGAAACGCTTGCCAGGAAGAAAGTCGCGAGCTTCTCCAGGAGCCATCTCGGGCACAATACCTCCCCCACATGGACACCTAGTGGGAATGCCATACTCGGCATCAGCAACGTATTCCCTCCTATCCATGTACTCCTGCAGCTTCCTCATCTCTCTCCTCTCATCATACGGGTCTGTCATTATACCTGCGTGAATTTGAACAAGTTATTGAGCAGTCCTCTCAATGATAGACTAACAAGGAGAAACTACAATCACAGACAACCTATGAAGAATAGAGAACCCTATGAAGAACATTTCTCTCATAACAATACTATCAAAGAGAAACTACAATCACAGACAATACACTCCTCTTAAAACTGCAACACATTAATCCGTTAAGCACATTCTCGAAACCTAACATAAATCCTTAGAAATTAGGAACATCAAGAACATAAATACCTCAAAGAACAATACATACATCCTTTAAGAAAATTAAAGAACGCTAACACAAACACTGTAATCATAAGAACATAAGTAACATAAATCATTTAATCAACAACACAAAACATCCTTTAAGAAAATAAACGAATGCCTGCTTCATACCTAAATCGAAGCTTTAATACGTTTTACAACACCAGATCGAAGCATTTACGGAAACCTTAAATCGATTCAAAAATCCCTAACAAACACTAAAAATATTCATAATAACCCTTTAAATACGTTCAAGAAAAGTCATTCAAAACCCCAATCCTAATCCCAAATAAAATCCCTAAATCGATTCCGAAATCGATCGATAAAAAACCCTAAATCGAAACACGAAAACCCTTACAAATAACCCTAATCGATTCCTATATCGATTAAGAAACACAAATCGAACCCTTAAACAACAATAATCACGACTTCAAAAGATCGGTTACCTTAGATTTGAAGAACCCTAAAAGCATGCAAATCGTCTCGATGTCGCACTCTGTAGAACAAAAGCTATCCTCTCTCTCTCAAAACACGAAATGAGAATGGGATTCGCTCGCGGGTTTCAACCCAAAAAAAAATGAGCCAATCAATAGCCCACACGTGACTAAGAACCCGTATACTAAAATCCTAACATAAGGATCGGTTCTAAGCTTATATACAATTATTGATTTATTTTTAAGCCAAAAATCCTAGGTTTTTGTGTATATTTGGTGCTAATATATCACGATGGGCATGCTCTTATATACTATTCTATTTATTGTCCGATTTTCCAGTTAAAACTCAAAAAAACCTATTTCTCTAAACACTCTTAATGGAGAGTTCTCACATGGATATCTAAGGATTATTAAAATAATAAAAAATAAGAAATAAAGCTAAATGAAGTTCTAAATAAAAAACTTTGGTATCTCATATGAGAATCATTAGTATCTAGATGAAAAACTCATTTATCTTAATACATATGATATTGGTTTAATTATTTTACAAAGCTAAAATTTAATTATTTAACTAAAATAAAATAAAAATATCAATATTAAATTGTCTAAGAACCCCAAATAAAGTTTTCGCCAATGTGAGTGCTCTAACCACGAGAACCTTGCGGATAAGGCTCTTCTCCACCAGCTTCATCCTAATTTCTTACCAAAAAATGGTCTTATACTCTCTAGACTTGTTATGTTACTTTATTCTTTGAGAACCACTTCACATCTTTTGATCTTAGAAATACATAAGGAAAACATAGCTTAGTATTTTTGTGACCTACATTCTTGATTATACTAGGTGAGTAAGTTCTGATTCATACATTTATTTTTCTAATTTATTGTTTTCACATATTTAATCAGCTACTGCTGAGTGTTTTATGCACCAACTCATTGATAGAGACAATTTATCACATACTTAATTTAAAACTGCACAAAAAATGATGTCTATCAGAAGCACACACATGTGGTCCCATGGAAGAAAGATGTCTGCTTTTTCCGGTGGTATCCTGACGAGAGACCGCTTACTAAATTGGGTTCTGCAAGTTCCATCTTCATGCCTCCTGTGCAACAGTGGTATTGAGTCAAGATTCCACTTTTTTATATTCACTCTCAAAATAGTTAATTACTAATTTATCATTAATAAAATTAGTCTAATTACTCTATTAACCTTAACAATTTATTATATATTTTTTAATTTTATCATGGAGATATAGATAAACTTAGATAAAAAAAAAAGATGATAAATATTCACTCTCAAAATAGTTAATTACTAATTTACCATTAATAAAATTAGTTTAATTACTCTATTAACCTTAATTTATATTGATAATTTATGATATATTTTTTAATTTTATCATAGAGATATAGATAAACTTGGATAAAAAATAATATGATAAATATAAAATATTTATAAAGATTTTTAAAATTTTATTTTAGAGATATACATAACATTGAATAAAAAATAAAAATGTAAGATGAGATGATAAGTATGAAAATATTTATGAAGATTGTTACTTTTGTTTTAGAGATATACACAACATTCAATAAAAATAAATAAAAAGATGATAAATATGAAAACGTTTATGAATATTTTTAAATATTAACAAATGTTGTTTTAGATTTTATATATTAAATTTTTATTATTTATATATATTTTGAATTTATATAAATAACTAATAAAATATTTTAAATAACATATTTATGTATTTATTTATATATATGAAATATATAATTTGTTTTATTACTATTAATTTTATTTATAATAAATTATAAAATATCTTATCAAATATAATAATGTAAGAATGCTTAATTATAAATAGTCTCATATAGATTTTTTATAATGTTATTATTGTTGTTAAATTACTTTGATAATTTTTTATTTTTAATTTTTTTATGTTTAATAATATTTGTGCTCGCACATGATACGAGCGAATCGTACTAGTTAAACTTAAATGCATAACACTTCTCCATTATGAAGTTACTAGATGATTACCCGCGCCACGCTGCAGTTTTTTATATAAAATTTTATTGACTAATGTGATTATTTTAAATCTAATAAAATTAATTATTTCTAATATTTGTAAATATAATATTTCTTAAAACGTAAAAGTATAGTAACATTCACATCATAACTACTATTATTGGAACTAACTAAAATGCTATGTTTTTATTATTATTATAATTTAAGCTCTATTCAAATTAACTAAATAGTTATTGAACTAAAACCAAAACAATTTTGAAATTTTCTTTAATAATTTCTGTTTTATCATTTCAGTTAATTCTGAAAGCTAATCGACCGTAAATTGTGAAATTTAAGTAGAAAAATTTAGTTGTCACTTGAAACATCAATTTCACATAATTACATGAAGTCGTAAAACATAAAAATATAGTAATATAATTAAATTTCCAATTGAATAAAACTCAACATCATCTATTTTATTTTTGAAGAAGAGAAGAAATAACCTAGGTTATGTCAGATAAAGGGGTCACATTCGGAAGATCTCAAAAATGAGGGACATTGTTACCAGTGTCGGTCCTAAAATATCTGGGATCCAATTCGAAACTAAAAATCAAGATACTAAACAATACATAAAAATATAAAATTATCAAAAAGACTCAAGATTGTAATAAAAAATATTACAATATCCTAAAAATTAATATTTAAATATTAAAATTTTATATATGTTCTGTGATTGTAAAACTCCTACAGTTTTTATTATATTTCGTATTCACCTTACAACAACAACAATATATAATAAAAAGAATAGACCCAAATTGTTACTTTTTGAATCAAAGTTTCCATTCATTTGTTTCACAAATATGTGCTTAGGGTCGGGCTGATTGTTATATATGGTAGCTCAAGCACCACGTCTAGTTACTTAACACATATGTATCTCTATTAGTCTTTCAAAGTCCTATTATTATAACTTATATTGGAAATTCTCTAGTGCTCTACCAAACCAAACTCTCTTTCTTCTCAGTTTATTTAAACATTTTTCGAAATTATAGACATTAATATCCATGATCCATAAAATAAATTCAGATGTAATACGACTAATATCTCATCAGTTCTGATAATTTCTAGATAACAAAAACATAATTTGATGGACCAGAATACACTTTTACTGGACATACATGGATACTAACAATCTTAAATTGCCTTAGTTCATCTGTAGTAAACATGGTTCATGTTCAAGTGATTTGATGTACTAAATAATATAAAGGAGTTGTAACATATATCATTTAGGTGAAAATGCATTGTTCTAGTTCTAAGAACATTTCATACAAGTTTTCTTACCCAATAAATGCATTGCTTTTTGAAAATGTTCTCGTAACGCATAGATAAAAATCCCCTAAACCATAAAAATAGTAGCAGTAAAAATCCATAAAAATAATAAATGGCCATTTTGCTAAGTTAGAAAATATGTTATTTTAGTGAGATATAAATAAAAATTTCATAATTTTACTACAACAAACCGTATACCCATAATAAATTCGCTATCCACCACAAAAATTAACCAGAGTATATACTTCTACTAAACGTCGTTTGGACATATATTCTTATTACATCTTATCAATCCTATCAACTATAAGCATCAGTATTGTCGTACCCAGTATCTAAAAACATGGTCAATGAGCAGCGGAAAAGTCAACAGGGGCAAAATGATCATTTTGTCAAAGTTAGGGGCAAAATAGTAATTTTACCAAAGTTCGAGACGGAAGCTACGACGGGCCAAATGTTCATATTTTATAACATAAAGAACATTTACAAGACCAGAATTGGAAGAAATGGAGTGGAAACATGTTTTTTGGCTTGTCGGGAATGAAAACCGACAAACCCGAAGAAACTTCAAAAATTCATAACCGGAGTTACGTAAGCCCAAATGGAATGATTGAAATTGCTAAATTCGACTTATATTATGAAGAATATGATTTTGAAGATTTGAAGATTTGTGGGAGCATCAAGAAGGTTTTTAAAATATTAAACGCGAAAAGGAAGAAACCAAAGTAACGGGTTAAGTCGGGATAAGCATTGGTTAAAGATGGTTTAGGAAGGGTTTTTGGCAACAAAAACACTCATCAGAGACAGGTGTCATCACCCCAAGGCACCTCTCCTTTGGTGGTGCATTACATGAAGAAAATTTATTGAATCTCCTTTTGCATGCAAGAAACCATCAAATCAATTCATTGCATGCACCAAACACTCTCAACTCCCTCTCTCTAGCTCTCTCTCGATTCTCCTCTTTCTCACTCAACCCACATGCAAGATTAAACCTAGAAACTCATCCATCTTCATGCATCTTCAAGCCATGTTCTTGTTTTGTTCTTGAAGTTCTTAATATCTTCAAGCACAAGAAACACTATATCTTTCTACTCCCAAACCCAAATCACCTTCTGAAAAGTGTAGTAGACTCCTTTTAAGCTCCTCTACAACCTCCAACCACCAACTCCTCTCGCCGTCGCTGGACCACCGGAGAAAGTCACCACCGGCAAGTCTTCATCGCTCTCTCTCCCTCTTCCTTGGTGTTTCAAGATTCAACATCTCTCTCATAAGCCTCAGAATGGATCTAGAAAATTTTCCGGTCACTTGAGCTCAGCATAAGCCGCCGGAAAAGCCTCTCCACCGCCGGTCAACGCTGGATCGCCGCGGTCAACGCCGGAGCTCCACCGCCGGAATCTTCTCCTCCGCCTTCAATCTGCAGCCGGTTCTTCAGAGATGGGATTGCATGGCTTGGTTCAGCTTAAGGAGTTTGTTTAGGTTCAGTTAAACCGCGGTCAAAGTTTGGGATTAAACAGGTCAACGGTTTAACCTTAACCGGTTTAACCAAACCGGTCCATTGGAAGTGGTTTAATCGGTTCAGTTGGTTCAGTGGTTCAACCGGTTCAATTTGGGAAGTCAACCGGTTCAAGTCAAGGTCAACGGTCAACCGGAGTCAAAGTCAACCGGCCAGTCAACGCCGAGGTCAACGTCGGTCAACGCGTTATCTCTGGCCAGGTTAGGATTTACGGTTCGTGTCAGGGTGTTCGGGAAGTTCGGGGTTCAGTTCGAGGTCTCGGAGTTCATATCCGCATCCGTGCCACCGTTCCGCCTATTTCACTGTGAGTCGGCTCAGAACTCTTAGTTAGTTAGTACATGTAGACCGAGAACCGAGAAACCATAGACTTAGGACTTGCATACCCGTTTTGAATATGATTAGTTGATTGATGATTGAATGGACCGACTAATGATAAACCGGCTAGGAACGAATATGCATGCTAGAACTTTAGGAATTAAAAGGTTAATCAATTGCGTGCCGTTAGGTTGTTAGAAGAATTGTGTGATGCATTCATATAGACGTTGCATGGTTAGGACCGTATATGCATATATATGTATTAAGAACATTACTGAATGAATATATATAAGGAAATTAAGACGAAATTAAAATACAGATTAAACCATAATAAACATATAGAATATGTAACGGGAATGGGACTTAGGTTTAATAGCGGGAGAGGGTAATGAATCAAGTTAATTAATAATGAGACGTCTTACTAACTCTAAACCGACGGATCGAGAGTATTAAAAGACACATAGGAAAGGTTAAGTAGTGATGAGCGTGTGGTGTATAAGCCGTCTACGGGTTAGCAATCCGCTAATCCAAGGTAGCGGATAAAAACGAACTAAAAAACTTAGAAACCCTAATAGGTCTGCTTGCGTGGTGATTGTGATTGTGTGATTGTTGCTGTAAGTTGTGTGTGCAGGCTTGTTAGACTGCTTCGGTGTTGGGCCGAGCAGTTCTTGTGGACACTTACTCTGGTCATGGGACCGCGTAAGTTTGTTAGTACTGACTAGGTGCCTTACCGAGTCAGAATGGTGGCGTGGTAGTGTAGCGGCTTGCGGAATAGTTGGGGTTTTATTATTTATGTTGATTGCGTGATCTGTGCTAGAGTCCCAGTGAGTCTGCATGTTTACATTTCTGCACTAGGACTCTAGGGTGCGTTAGATTCCGCAAGCCTAGGTTTTGAATACGTTCCGGTACTTTCGACCCGAACGAATCCTCGGGTTTTGCCTAATCGGATCATGGTGATTCCGGTTATGGTGTTAACCTACTGGGTGACACCGGTAGGTGTGTGATTCGGAGAATACGGGGTCATGTCCTAGGGCCGAATCGCATGGAAACTCAGGTTACCGGGGGTAACTCGAGTCACTGCGTATTGATGGACTGAGAACAGTGTCCTAGGTCGTGAGACTTCATGTTTTACCTCTAGGAGTCGTGGGTTAGTTACCATGTAGGTGACAATGGAAACCCATGGAAGATACCGAGATCGTAGGGCCCAACGTTGTTTTGATATTTTTTCCTTGTTGCGCGATAGTTAGATCGAGTCTAACCGAGGACATGTGCCGCAGTGCCTTCGATTTCCTTAACTCTCTTTATTTTTGGCAAGTGCTTGTGTGTTGTGGGTTTATCACGACGTGGTAGTGCGTGATCGACCATTTATTCTGTTGTGTGTTATTTTGGGGTTTTGGGGCGGGAATCTGTAGACGCTAGATAGATTAGAAGCCGTTAGTGTGGAGCCGATTCACTGGGTGATCTTAGATCGCTCATTAGACTCTTTTTGTGTTTTTCATGTTTAGCAGCGACGGACGCGGGAGGTCTTCGGTGTAGTTTCGGATTGCTTGTGGCGGGATTTTTGATTCGGGGTTTTGATTGCTTTTCTCGGTTCGGCTTTGGCGCTGTTTGAAATGGTGAATGTTTGTAAGACCCATTAAACGTTGTGCCTAACGTTTGATTACTCAAAAAATGAAATTGTTTCCCTGATATTGGGTTTAGTTCGAACCGACACAACTCATTGAAGTAGTACGAGTTGTACAGCTTTGTACTATGGATATGAGGATAGCGGAGTCAAAGATAGGTTAGTGCGAGCCTTTGTCTCAAACCGATCTCTCTGGCTTCCTCCTGTGGCGAACCTTTCCTGTTTGACTTACTTGAGTTCGATCGGTCATGTTCTTGTTTGATGGTTGACCGGTCAGCTCGACGGTCTGCGGATTATGGGAAAGGGGCGTTACAAGTATGCATATCAAAAAGTTTCCAAACATGTCTTGTGGTCATAAGTAATCATATATAGCACAAAGAAAGAAAAACTACCTGATTAGAAAGTCATGCTCTATTTTCATAGATTTCATTGCATGGGCACCTTTGCTGCAGACCCTTATATTTTTTTCTCTATGAAAGAATCTCTCACAATAGTTAACATAGAACTCAAGAGTGGAAAATTTCTTAATCTTAGGGAAATGGAGAGAGGAGGATGATAAGATGTCCTTAACTGATAGGTTGATTTTGATCTCTGCGTGTTGGACACGTCAGAGTTTTAACAACTGATTAGGAGAATCAAGACGTCAAGAACACGCTCTGTTTGTGACGCAACAATGGATCATTGAGCTGAACCCCTCATCATCGAACACAGTGGTTGCAGTGGGAGAGGTAAATCGAGTTGGCTCGAGTAGTAGTCTAGAATCCGATCTGAAGAAGCATAAGATATTGGATGGTGGTGAGGCGGTGGATTCCATGATATAAGAAGGAGATTCAAAGACTGAAAATTTATCTTGGAAGACATTAAAATGGATGTGGCTAGTGTCGACACTGAAGCTACACAAGTCATTTGTTAACATGGTGGCTCATCTAGGGATTAAAAATGCAATCCGAAAACAATTATCTAGCTGCTGAACGCCTAAGGACTGACCCGCGAGAACGTATTTTCTCCCTTGCAGTAACTTAAACTTTTCAGTGAGGAAGGTTAATTGACTCGATGTACAAAAAGAAGGGAGATTAACCAACGCTTTGGAAATAGTAGTTGTTAGATATTTATTTGATTTTGACATAAGCTTACACGTTTACAGAATTGCTTGAAATCTTTGAAAGCTTCTAGTAAATTCTTTCTTCTAGAAAGATAATAATTACCATGTTCTACCAACCAATGTATTTATTTTTTGTCAACTATCTAATTATAAATGTTGAGAACTTTATGAAAATTACATGAGTGATTTAAAGCTAAACCCACCATATACCTTTTTAGCCATATGGAACCTTTCCAAATTTAACCAAAAAACTTTCAGCATTTGAATTTCGCATTCACTAATTCAAATATTAATATACATGAGAGTAAATAAATTGTGCAGAACAAATTCATTTCATCTTCCAGTGTATCAATTAATTAACTCCAATCACGCAAGTAATCGATATATATGGATTGTTGTTAAAAATATGATTGTTAACCAATCGATATGAGGGTTAAACCGAGAACTTGTTTACCCTGGTGGAATCGTCGTCAATAACATCTCGAGATCAAATAAGTGCGATAGGCGAACACACTCGTTTCCGCTCCGATATACTCTCTTTTAACCAGGTATTTTTTAATTCATTCTTTCATAAAATTTCATCTCAAGCATCAATCAATAACTTGATTGTTTTTTATTAGATGTCAGAGAAACTCAATCAAGATATGTCTCTTTCGTGGAAGATCCCATCGGGGATGTTCAATACCATGTTTGAATTAAGAGAAGGATGACAAAAAGATGCGAGCTCAGTGAAGACGCTAGATTATGATTGTTGGTTTATTAGCTTGTACAGTGTAGAGCTCGTTGGGTCGCAAGTAACTCTACCTGATGAAGTCAAGCGTGAGGTAGACTCTGCTGCACTTAGGTATGAATGAACAATTTAAAAAGAAAACTTAACTCATCAATTATGTAAACGCCTAAGCTTATGTGTAAAATTAAAATGTTTTGATTGGCTTTAAAGTTTTTTTCATTAATTGATGTGGCATTCTTATAGAGTTCTAAAAATCTGATGTGTCAACACCAAGAGAGACACTTCTCCCACTACAAGAAAACATGCTTTTAGCGACTGCGTAAGTAGTCACTAAATATAATTTTGCAACCCAATAGCGACTAAAGTAGTTAGTCGCTAATCCTTCGTCGCTAATTTTATTAGTCGCTAAATACCGACTAATTAGCGACTATATATATTTTGTTAATATTAGTCGCTACTGAGTCGCAAAATGTAGCAACTAATGAGCGACTTATAAGCGACCAATATAGCGACTAATAAACAATCGCTTAATAGTTGCTAAATGTTTAGTCACTAGGTAGTCGCTAAATTTGCAACCAGTTAGCGACTATAAAGCGACGTTTTAGCGACTACATTAGTTGTATTTTGTCCATATTGCGACTAATTAGCGACTGATTTGTGACTATTATCGCGACTAATTAGCGACTAACAACTTAAACCAGGATTTGAAATTAATTTCGATTTGGTTTTGGTTTTCCACTAATTTGGTTTTTGTATTTTTATTGTTCTATTAAATTATGAATCTTAAACCTTTATAACAATAGACAACATGATATATATATATTAAAGTTTAAACATAAATGTATACAAAACATTTTCTTGAAAAAAAGAAAAAAAACAGAACGAGTTTATACAATTTTGAACAAGTGTTCCTACTGAGTAGGAGAAGAGGGAGTTGTTGGATCAACAGTCTGGGTTTTGCAGAAGTCTAGATGCTGGGTCAGTTTGCTGAAGATATTTTTGCACCATGACCAACTCCTTATGCTCTTTAGCTTGTCGAGCTAGCTTCTTCGAGCTGATCTTGGAGCGCGTTGTAAGTCGAATATCTACCCAGGTATTTGCGCTTTCCGGAGGCGTGAGACTCTCCTAGACTTCCAATACCATAAGCATGGCCTCTATCGTCTACAATTGTTGACTAGGATACATAAAATATTGAATCATTAACACATCAAGCAATATCACAAGTGAACGAACAATAACAGGATCACAACAAGCAACAACAGATTCATATACTCATATACACTAAAACAGAAATGCCTAATGACTCACAGAAGCATAATTATTTGAAGAAAGAGTTCGTTGATCTCTCGGTGGCCAGCTCTCTTGGTCGCGAAGTCCCATCAGAGGTTTCTGCCTCAATCTTAGCCTGTGCGGCTTCGACCTTCTTCTTATACTTCTATGCGACCTGTTGTGCCTTCAAGTCTATGAAAGTTCCATATGGTTTTGTGTGGGTCTTCAGGAAGGCTTCACCGAAGCTTACGGATCTACCCAGCTGATGTTCCTGAAAATATAACACAAGATAAAATAGTTAAAGGAAAGTATATAAACTCAGAGAAGTCTAATAGTTAAAGGAAATATATGAACTCAGAGAATGTATATTACCATTTCTTGGTGAATTTGCAGAAAAGACTTCTTCCCAGTGAAGTTCTTGTGAGGACCGAGACCGCCACGATTAGAATTCCTTGCACCAGAAGTTGTCTCACTCCTCTGTTTACCTTCATCAGTGTCCCAATAGGCCACCATTTCTTTCTGGATTATGTCTGAGATCCATGCAGGTCGCACACCTGAAACGTGAGCTTTACTGACCATATCCTTCATTCTCCTCTGACAAATCGCCTCAAAATGGGCTTGAACCGTTCCAGTTATTAAGAAATCCCAGTGGTGATCTTTCTACAATTGAAACAGCAGATTCATGTTAGTAAGAACAAAATTAAAAGCAAAATAAAAGTCAGACTAAAGTACCATACTAACCGCAAATTCAAGGAAGTATCGCTCTGCTCGCAGCCGAGGCACATGACTCCAACTATAGAATGCTCAATCGAACTTGTTTGTGAAGATCTTAGTAATTTTTCGGACCAAAACCGACTTGTCACGACCTAACCTACACAAAGAGCAAAACTCAGAAAAAAATTATGACTTAAAGTACACATAGAGCAAATTGGAGAGTGAGAGAGATATACCATGTGGTGTTTGGCGGCTGAGGAAGTAGTGGAGAGAGCACAGTCGTCCACTGATCATGGTTTGGCATAGCTAGCAGCCTATCGAGATAGCGAAGACGGTTTTCCTCGAGATTTGGATAAATAGCAGCATTATCATCAACCCCGTCAACACCAGCTTCATCCATTTGGTTGGAATGCTGAACTTTAGGCGCTTGAGTATTGTGACCTTCCAAGTTCTGATTCGGAGACTGTCTTGGTGGTTGATTCACTTGAACTGAACGAGCCGGAGAGGCTTGTGGAGGAGACATCTGAGCTGTAGCTGCAACAAAAGACATAAGTCAGACACAAACAGACACTCAGACATAACAAACAGACTAATCAGACCGTGAACAAACAAACTAATCAGACCATAACAAACAGACTAAACATACACTCAAACAGACACAAACAGACACTCAAACAAACAAAATATGAAAATCATCAAACAAAACAGTTTTATAGCCTAAATCAGACCAGTCATTAAAATAGAAGCGAACTCTGAGTCTTGTCTTTGAAAACAAAAAAGGAAGCGAACTCAGTCTCAAACAGAAACAAACTCTTACTCAAATGAACAATTACAAATCAGACTTAGACTCAAACTCAAATGATTTTCTTTGAAAACCGAAAACTCAGACTAAATAGAAAACATATATCAACCATAACAGTGAGACTCAAATGAACAAATACGAATCCTAGAAGCAAATTCAAACTCAAACTCAATATAAAACATAAAACACTCCTCGAACTCAAACATACAAATAAGTGATAACCTTAACTCATAAAACTCAGAATCAAACTCTTCATAACCGAGGATCAAATGTCAAACTACAGTGAGACTCAATGACAAAAAAATCCAAACTCATACAAACCTGAGACACATGACTCGAACTCATTAATTGTCTAACAAACTAACACTTTTCACTCAAACCCGAGACACATACCAAAACCAAAACCCAGACAAAATCATCAAACAATAAAGTCACACATTTATCAGACCACACACTTATTTTCAAGCAACAAAATATAAAAATCAGAGTCTGGTCGCGAGGCTTACACTGAGGATTCATAGCGGCCCTTTGAGTCTGTGGAGTCGAAGAACCATCCCTCTGAAGTTGCGAGTTTGTAGCCCCTGTTCTCCGAGGTTGCAAATTTGTAGACGGACCGTGACCTAGTGACTGCGTCTGTGTCCGTCGTGGAGAGGTTGAAGTGTTGTCAAAGAGATGAGGCGGCGGTGGATACTGGCTGACATGCAACTGCGTCTGTACTGTCGGACATAGTGGAGGAGAATCGCCAGTCCTCGGTGTGTAGTTGTACTGTGATGGCAGATTCGAGGGCCTGCTCTGTGTGGAAGAAGAAGAAGGATGAGTCTTGACGTCGACATAAACTCACCCTCGACCTCTTCCGCGCCCTCGGCCATCGGTGATTGAGACAGAGATTTAGAGAGAGATCGAGAAAGATATATAACAAAGATAAAGAAATTTAGGGTTTGAGAACTCGACCCAGAAAGATCGAAGAAATAGAGAGATTGAAGAGAATCGAACAAAGATAGAGAATCGAGATTGAAGAGAATCAAACAAAGATAGAGATCGATAAAGATATAGAACAGAGATGAAGAAACAAGAATCGCCAGAGAGAACAAGAGAGGCGATGAAATTTGGGAGAAATGAAAATGAGTTTAGGTTTAGGAATCGGGGTTAGACCCTTTTGTCGATTTTGGGAAAAACCGGAGGGAAATTATTCCCGGTTCTTCCAAATTTTATCCGGTTCAGTCAAATAATTTGGCGGGTTTATTGTAATTGGGCCAAAATAATTTGGCGGGCCATTTAATATGTGGCGCCAAAATAATGAAACCCTGTTTGGTCGCTAATTAGTCGCTAAGTAGTTGCGATTTTACAAGTTAATTTATAGAGTTTAAGAGTTAACAAACACAATGAAAATATATTTGAACACTAATCATTCTTAAATTAATAGTAAACCTAAACATTAGAAATTTTAATTAAACATTAATCATTAACCTTATAACTAAAACAATAGTAAGTAATCATGAACATTAAAGATAAACATTAAGCATATGAAATCATTTATCATGTCTAGTTGAAATTATTTGAAATCTGAAATACATTAAGCATATGAAATCATTAAAGATAAACATTAAGCATATGAAATCATTTATCATGTCTAGTTGAAATTATTTGAAATCTGAAATACATTAAGCATATGAAATTATTAAAGATAAACATTAAGCATATGAAATCTTTTATCATGTCTAGTTGAAATTATTTGAAATCTGAAATACATTAAGCATATGAAATCATTAAAGATAAACATTAAGCATATGAAATCATTCGTCATCTTCCGCCTCATTGTCTTCCGCTTCATCATCTTCATCGTCATCAGCAAAAGAAGATAGATTATACCAAAATTCGTCTTCTGGTTCTTCATCTCCGACATTTTAATCAAGATTGATTGGGTTTTCATTATGCACGAAAT
This sequence comes from Orychophragmus violaceus, assembly GCA_030180135.1. Lineage (NCBI taxonomy): Eukaryota > Viridiplantae > Streptophyta > Magnoliopsida > Brassicales > Brassicaceae > Orychophragmus > Orychophragmus violaceus. The sequence continues at coordinate 91,997,243 of CM058237.1, read as the reverse complement.
TCTCTGGAACGAGAACTTCGACCGTAGTCATCATTACCGGATCATCATTTTCCTGTTGTAGAAGAGTCAATTCTGTGTTGACATATTCCCCCGAAATGTTTCCCCTAGGGATGACTGTGTGGAAAGATCTTCTCCAGATTGCAAAGAATCATAACTATGTTTTGCTTTAGAATTTGGACGCGACTCTTCTGCAAAGTTCTTGAACATAAGTCACGGAAAAATCCTCCGATCCCTACAACATAAAGAAATTTAAACAGCAAATGGTTAATACAAAATACAAACTCGAAACTACATATTCAAAATACTATGACTGATCGGTACATGCTAACGCGAGGTGGACATTCTTGTCTAGGAGTTCTGCAAAGATAAATGGAAGTAGTCGCTGCATAAATACATGGCAGTCATGACTCTTCATTCCGGAAAAATGTGCATTACCCAAATCAGCACAACTTGCTAAGTATGAAGCATAACCATCTGGGAATTTGACCTCATGCTTCACACATTCCAATAACTTAGTCCTGGCTTCGTTTGTCAAAGCGTAAACTGGGAAAGGAACTCTACCAGCACTATCAACATGTAAGTGTGGACGGGAACATAATTGATCTATATCCAATCTCGATGGGATGTTGTCTTTGGTTTTACCCTACACACGCATAAGAGTTTTTATAATGTTGTCAAAAACATTCTTCTCTATATGCATCAAATCGAGATTATGTCAAAGATTAAGGTCCCTCCAGTATGGTAACTCCCAAAATATGCTTTCTTTGTGCCAGTTATGCTTCTTCCCATAGCCAGGCATCTTATCTTCATGATTGTTTCCACCAACATCCTTAGTTTTTGGATTATTTACACGACGCAAATGGTAGGAATAGACTTGCTCACCGGTTAAAGAATCAGGAGGATACTCATTCCTAGCATCCTTTCCCTTCAAGAAGTCTTTCTTATTTTTCCTCAGTGGATGATCTTGAGGAAGAAATCTTCGGTGACAGTCGAACCAACACGTCTTTCTTCCATTCGGCAGATAAAAAGATTTTGTATCATCCATGCACCATGGACATGATAATTTGCCATGGGTGGTCCATCCTGATAACATGCTATACGCCGGAAAGTCGCTGACCGTCCACAGGAGAACTGCTTTTAGATTGAAATTTTGATTCAAGGACACATCGTATGCATCAACTCCATTAAACCACAATTCTTTTAACTCCTCAACAAGAGGCTGGAGGAATATATCCAGACTACCTCGTGGATGCTTTGGTCCAGATTCATTATTGTAAGAAACAAGTACTCCGTATTCATGCACATATGAGGGGGTAAATTATATGGAGTCAAGATCACAGGCCACAGCGAATGATTATTAGACATGCCAAATGGATTGAACCCATCTGTACAAAGTCCAAGATAAACATTGCGGGTTTCTTGTGCAAACAGGGGATACTGATCTTGAAAGTATTTCCACTCTGCCGCATCAGACGGATGACACATTTATCCCTATTTTGCTTGGTGCTCGGCATGCCATCTCATTGCTGTTGCAGTTTTCTCGCTCTGATACATTCTCTTTAATCTGTCAGCAATAGGCATATACCACATACGGCTGTATGGTATATTGGTCCTACGGCGTTGCTCGTTAGGCTTCCATCTTGGTGAGTTACAAAACCGACACTTATCTAACTTTTCGTCATCTTTCCAGTATATCATACAATTCTTGAAGCAAACATCAATCGGATGACATGGGAGGCCTAAACTGCGCATCAATTTCTCTGTCGTGTAATGTGAATCGGTTGCCTGATTTCCTTCTGGTAGAAACCCCGTAAACATTTTGCATATCGAATCCACTGCCCTTTCACTCATGTTATGCGCTGCCTTCTTTTGCATGACTCGAGCAGCTAAGGATAACTGCGAGTGACCTTCACGACAACCACCGTACAATGGATTTTGCGCTCTTCTAACAAGTCGTAGTTTTTTTTTGAAAGAAGGTTCATCCGCATTCGGATAACTACCATGTTCCTCCACATTCTGATAACTACCATATTGATGATAGTTATCAAAATGTACGTTATCACGAAATGCATCATTCACCATATCCACATATCTATCTTCTACTACATTACCCATTCCTTCACTCCCACTAACCCAAGCCGTATCAGCATAACTCGTTCCTAAACCCATATCGACTTCTTCGCCATGCTTATACCAAACATAATAATCAGGCATAAATCCATTCCTGTACAAATGCTTTTGTATTCATCTCCCCGACATAATTGGTTTATCAATCTTGAAGTATCATAAGGACAGTGAAACTTACCGGTGTTGCTCTGCGCAAAGGGCTGGCTATTTGCAAACGGGATGAAATGATTATCGACCCCCGCCATGAATTCTGCCGTGAAATTTTCCGTTGATGCATCGATCCGGTTATACATCCATTCTCGACCATTAATGTAGTTATAATCTCCCGACATTTTTTTAACTTTTAAAAACGTTTCCTTCTGTTTTTTTCCAATTTTATCTCAACTATCGTTTATCTACTTCTTGTGTGGCTGAGGAGAAATCGAGTTGATGTTTATATATAAAGTTTTGCGACTATTTTGCGACTGATTCGCAAAAATTAGTTACAAATTAGGTACAACCGGCTCGGCACAATAGAAACGTGTTTTATACCAACTTTTGCGACTAAAAAAGAAATGGTTTAACGACCCGCCGAATTTAGTCGCTAAATAGCGACCATATAGCGACGTATAACTTGGGTCGCAATTTAGCGACTATTCTCTATTAATTGCAAAATCAATCGCAACTTAGTCGGTCAATAGTAGCAAAATTTAGCGACTGTAAATTCAGTCGCAACTTGTAGTCGCAAAAAACATGTTTTCTTGTAGTGACTTATATCAATTATGTAGTGAGAATAAATAAGTCAAACCAAAAGAAACAAGCATAAAGGGCAATGAAACAAGTAGTAATCATAAAGAAAGTGGAGTTAGATTAGAATAAGATATGGCATATGCCAGTCAATAACTATATTCACAGAAAACAAAACAAAAAACAAAAAATGGAATGGTATCACAGTTGTGTAACAAGAGCTAATCTACATGAAAAATAAAGGCACAAATCAATATCATACTCACTTTCAATTGAAGCAAATCAGATGCAGAAAAGCTCATCCTTCAGTTTCCCATCGGCAAAGTCATATACAAGACTTTTCGTTTCCAAAGTGTTTATGAACAGCCATGCCTGGCTTAACTGCAGAATTCTGAAGACGAAGATAAATTAAGGAAACAGTTGACTGATTTGCATCCTTGTCGAACCGATATATCTTTAATTTCCTTCGATTCATAAACAAATTTTCGATCTAAAATCCCAAAGACCATCGCTCAGCAGCCAAAGCTAAACCTTATAAAATTAGTAATAATATTTCCCTAATTTTAATTTATAAATCAAAATAATCATGAAAATTAAGGTTTAATGATCTCTTTCAATACTGAAATATAAACCTCAACAAAGTTATGATGAATAGGAAATTTTATTCGGTTTCTAATTTGCATTTATTCAAGAACTTTCACTAGAGAATCAAAATCTGTGTACTTCAAACTAAAAGATGAAAATTGGAGGATTTTACGACACAGTGAATCTAATTTTAGTTTATGAAGAAATTAGTCTAATATTATTTTATTTTTCAACAATGATAATTTCGTCATTATTTAAATATATCATAATTTATGCCATTTTTATAGATCAAAATACTTAGTTAAGGTTAGGATAATAATATTATTTTCGAAAAATTCAAAGTCCTTCATAGAGAAAGCTATTTTATAAGAACTTCACATACTTTTGAAATTGTATTTCAAAGATGTGATTTCTTCATACCCTTCCTATATCGGTAGATAATTTTTTTTTTATTTCTTCGAGGACAATGAGATAATTCGTGGATATTTCAATTCTAATATATGTGTTGGTAAGTACTTTTTTACGAAATTGTTTTAATAAATATTTAAAAACATTTACAATTCTTTTCATATGTTTTTTTATATTTTTAGTAGATAAATTTGGTGAAGTAGTAAATGTTGGCTTTCTAAAAAAACGAATACAAATATACAAAAGAAATCAGAAATACAATACAATTTGATCCAAAAATGCAAGGTATAATTTTAACATGTGTTGTTTTTTATGACTATTAATATACATTTTAGTTATCTATTTTTGAATTATTTTATGACTATTATTATATATAATTAAAAATATGTATTTCACTGAAATTGTTTTATCACAAAATAACTTATCGTAACATTAATGCATTAATGTTGTCCATATAATTATATTCTATACAAACTAAATTTATTAAATAAAAACATCATTTTTATTAAAAATATAAAGAAATTTTTAAAATAAAGACAAAAGGTATAAACTTAACACATAAATAAAATTAAATGGCAAAAATATCCAATTTTTATCATAAGAAAAATTAAAAACTATTATGAGCTAGAAAAATCAAAAATAATAAAAACTGTAAAACATATATAAAACACTATAAATTTTTCATACTCACAAAACCTAAATAATAATAAAAAAATTACAATTAAAACCCACATAAATTAGCTCGAGAAATCAAATAACTAATATCCGCGAATCAAAATCTAGTAAATAATTAGAGTAATAATATAATAACAATCAGGTTTAGCTATTTCTTCAACTCCCTTCTTCTTCAACGTTAAAATTTCAAAGATCTGATTTTCTTTCCCATTCACAACAACAATAAATGAACAGGTATTTGCTCATTTTTTCTTCAATATAATTTTGTATCATAATATTTGTGATTTAGAGAAAATCATTTGATTTTTTTTTTTTGCAGATCAATACATCATCTCATAAATCAAGAGTTGGTAGTGTTATAATAGTATATATATTAGTTTTAATTATCAAATAGAACTTATAAACTAATTTCGATCAAGTACAGCAGATCGATTCATAATCAGGCGTTAAAACAATTATATATATTATTTATAAATATATATATGTATTATTAAATAAAACTAGCAGATCGATTCTAGCAATTTATATATTATTAAGATTGCATTCAATACAAAATATTGATTTTTTTTTTAATAATAAAATCACGAGTTGAACTAAACTAGAATTAAATAAAAAGTTGTCAAAAATATTTCCGCGTTTTCACGAATTTTTTCTTGTAAAATTTAACTTCTTAGATTAAAATGATAAAATGTTTGTATAAAATAAAAAAATAATAGAGAACTACAACATACATAAAATATGAACTTCTGTCTGAAAAAATATTTAAAATAAATACAATAACTAATACTAACAAGCGGATGATCCGGGTCCATAAATGGTAAAACACGCAGATACATTTTTTAAAATCGTCACCATTGATTTTGAGATGTTATAATCTTGATCGTTGATATTAACATTATTTCAACCCGGTTTTTAATGTATTTCTATAGAATTTGGGCTTTCATTACACGATTGAGCTGATGATTTGTTAACCCGATTTAAGCATATTAATATTTATCCATTTGTTTATAGAAATTGGATTTAATTCAAATTACTAGATTTTAGAAAACAATTAAAGCCACTATTATTTAAACAAATCTAGAGTTTTGTTTATAAATATATAATTTAATTTATCCACTATATTTTAGGAAACAATTAAAGGAATTATAGATATTTGACTCGGATACTGATTTTGATGACATTATAAATTCACTAGTTAACTTTCAACCTCCGCGCACGCGCGGGGGCTCGGTCGTAATAATAGTTTGTTGAGCTATATTTTTGTTTATTGAATCATATATCTAATCAAATGAAGTAGTTTTGCAATGATACATATGTAAAACTTAATTGAGTTAGAGTTCCGTCTGGTCATACGTACTTAAAGACATCTGAATATTGGCTGCACATAGTAAAATAGAGGCAGCTGAGCTGTACAAACCTTTTTCCGGTGCAAAATCGGCCACTTCAACTGCGTTTTTGAATATGGATAAATACGATGATCATTACCTATTTCTAATAAATTTGCATCCTAAATAGCTTTACATTTTCTGAAAAAGGTGTTCTTTTGAATTATGATCTTATAACTCGAATTTGTAGGCTATTAAATCCTAACATGATAATTTCTGACGATTTGAAAAAACGATGGCTCACGGCTAGTTTTCTTCAAGTGCGGGATTAGTTTGTTGTAAAGGCTGATTAGGTTATATTCGTCGCCAGGCCCAAGACATTTTTTTGTCTCATATATTATTTTAACAACTGATTGTTGGTCTATCAAATGAGTTAGCATAACTTTAATGTGTTTAGTATCTTCCCGGTTTTTCATTTTTTTTACCTTCTTTGTTTTTTGTCGTCGGTGTTGTATGTCCCTTTTCAGCCCACCTGCTGCGTCATTATCATAGCCTATGCTTTTGTTTTATATTGCCCATTTTCCTGTGTCTAATTATTATTGTTAATAATCCCTTTATATTATATATGATTTGGAAATATGTTTATGATACATATTCAGATATACATTATTAAAGTATTGGGCTTCGATCCTCCCTGCATAGTCCCAAAAGTAAGAAATTCAAATGAAGTTTAACAAATTGACCAGATCTGCTCAAGTTGTAAAATGTTAAAAAAAAAAAAAAAAAAAAGGAGGAGCTTGACTCAGCCGGATACTTGTAAAACAGTAACTTTTACAAATAATACAATATATTAGGTTGTCATTCATTGCAGTAGATTAGAAGATCGCCTTGTGTCATGATAAGTAGCCTGCTGTTTCATTACCTACAAACATTATACAAATACTGTAAAATGTAATCTGTACACATTGTATCTTTCTCCATCTGTTGTCTTTTAAAACTCTACTATCTTGACAATATGTGGTCTTCTCATTCACCCTTTGAAATTATCATAATGATTCAGGAACTATATGGGCAAAACATTCTAGAACCCAAGACTGTTGAATGGAAAACTTTGCTGATCAGAAAAGCGGAAAGTTGCCCACAGATACGTAAGTATAGAATACCATAATCATGATAAGCATGTCTTACCTTTATGTTGGAAAAATCTCCAAGGGTAAAGGTCTGTTTGTCTACTTTTGCTTGTGAATAATGGCATTCCACATTTGCAACAATATTGTCTTCGTCAACTCTTCAAAATAATCGCTCACGATAAAGGAGTATGTAGTAGAACAAACGAAATATGAAGCAAGAATATTTAAAAAAACAGTGAGATGGTAAAACATCTTGGCGTAGAGTCTAATTCAATCCAGATTATTTTGGCTTAGAGTCTAATTCAATCCTTTTGAAACAAAAGGAATCTCGCACATTCTCGAGTAAAAGAGCACCGAACAAAGTTAAAAATAGTAAACTGGACACTCACCGGGTTAGAAGCTGGTTTACAGACAATAACTACATCAGGTTCTTTCAGAAGTATCTCTACATCATCAGTCATCACCTTCATGCCTGAAAACCTTTCACAGATTCTAATTTTAGATATACATCGAATGCAATTACCAAAAAAAAACTGAGCTACTTCTAAATCTTGCAAATAGGAAAGCAGGAAAACCAGTTAATAAAAAAATTAGCTCTTTAAGAACAACCTGTGTAGGAAATGAGTAATCTTTTGAGATGATTTCACAACAGATGAAACTGGCACAGTTTCTCCATCAACTTTGATTCTTCCACTTTTGACAGAACCAACCTGCAATGATTGAGCGAAATCAAAATCCTAGAAACACCAACTTTTTAATTCAATTTAACAAATTCCTTTCAGATTTAAAGCAAACGTACATAGTATTCACAGGGTCGCCCTATCTGCAAACAAATCCACAATTGTTTTCACTGCCCAGTGTTTATTCACCTACAATGGTGTGACGACTTTAGGGTGAAGAAAAAAGAAAAAGCTTACATGAGAGATGAACTCGAAGTAGTACGGCCTCACATGGTATCGCCCTACACAAACGAAATCAAGCAATTTAAAACCTGCAGTCTGAGAATCATGAGAATCAAGCAATGGTAAATTATAATACATTAATGACAAAGGAAACCTATCTAAAGAGACGGAAGAAGACACTGGTTTATCATGTAGTAGTCAGGAATGTCGTAAGCTCTGCGAAATTTTCGTGTAGGTTTGGCGAGGGTGCGTGGAGGTATTAATAGGGTATGAAGAACATCGATCTACGACGGTGGGAGTCGGAGGGGTTTAGACTTTATTGGGCATAATTTCGGGTTGTAACGGTTATGATGGGTTTTGATGGTGAGTTAAGGAGCTGGGGAAGGCCGAGCGTTTACTGCAACGGTGAGACGCCATGGGAGAGTCGAAGGAAGAGGAAGGAGGCGGTATGGGATGGGAGGTGGAGTTTTTATGTTTAAAGTTTCTGACTAAGATTACCATGGGCCCAAATAAAGGCCTGAAAATGGAGGAAAGATAGCTACCCGTAATTCAAAGCCCAAATGTGTAAAAAAAAAACTAATGCTGACGTGGACACTCTCAATGAAGAGACTAAAGAAGCCAACAGGAGGGTCTCGGAGCCGAATTAAACGGTGAGAAGCAGCAGATGGAGGTCGAAAGGATTACCCGTAGAATCGGCTCTTTTCTGTCTCTGCTTTGACTTATGAAAGCATAAAGTGGGCCTAGCAAATGTTGAATAGATTTCTTCCAAGCCCATTTTTTTCAGATGATGGGACACGTGGATACTCTAAGAGGAGAGAGCATCCACAAAAATCAGTGAAGGCTGGTGGAGTTGAATGCAGGTAATAAGGAATATTGATGGTGATTAAAGTGGTGAGGGAAGAGGAGACGTCGACAGTAACGGGGAATCGCCATGGGAGGGACGCAGGAGAAAATCTGGAAGATGGAGGTGGCAGTCTGAGGAAGATGTGGCTTCGAGAAAATATTAGGGTTTCAGAAATTTTTTGAGGTTTACGGGCCTGAATAACAGGCCGATGGCCCATACGTTTTTAATTAAAAAGCCTGATGACGTGGCGCTCTATATGGAGAGTAAGATCTCTCATTATATAATAGATTTCTTAAACTAACTTTATTAATTTTTCTTTTTTGATAAAGAAAGGTATATACACACTAATAATCAAGGTATATACACGGTTACACGAATCCTACCTATTTAAAATCTTCATCGTCGGCTTTTATTTAATATAATCTGGTCCGTTGATATTAAATATTTTTAACCCCTTTAAAATGAATAAAATCCCCTATACACTATACACTAAAAGGGTATCACTAATGTCCACATGTCAAGTCCACCTTTTTTTTGAGGGACTTTGTATTTTTTTAATTCATGTTTTTATCTTTTATGGAAACTTTTAATTCTAATAATACCTAAATAATTCAATTTAAAAAGCTAACATTAAATCTCTCATTCCATACATCTCTCATTACGAATTAATTAGAATTCAAAATATCGCCATTATAAATTTTCTAAATCTCTCAATCCCGACAAATAAGCCAATTTCAAATCACATTTAATTTATTTAAATCATACTTTCTAAATCTTTATAAATCTTAACTATATTAATCTCTCTTCACAAATAAAAATAATTAGTATGATTCGCTCGCACCGTGTGCGAGCACAAACATTATTAGAATCAAAATTTTTTAAAAATAAAAACCATCAATTTAATTTAATAATAATATTATTATAACAAAATATGTATCAAACTATTTGTAATTAAATATATATATAAACATTGTTATATTTAACTCTTATTAAAAAATTATTTACATTACAACACACAAATTTTCTAAAATTTTAAAAACATCAATTTAATTGAACAATAATAAAATTATTACAAAATCTATATCAAACTATTTTTTAACTATATTAAACTATTTTTAAATAAATATAAATATAAACATTATTATACTTAATCTGTTATTAAGTTTTTTATATAATTTATTATAAAAATTATCTATAACAACCATATTTATTACTATTTAAAAATCTTCAAAAATATTTTCATCTTTATCATCTTATTTTTTTATTTTTTTATTCAAAGTTATATATATATATATATATATATATATCATAAGTAAAATTAAAAATAAAATATAATCATATATGTATAAATATTTTATTTTTTATTTAAAGTATTTTATCATTTATATTTATCTAAATTTAAAATTTATATAATTAATACGAATTTACAATATAAATGTGTATTATCCACAATAGTCATAGTTATCAATATTAAAACTCATAATTCAAAAATATTATGTATATATTGTCTTATCTTTTTATTTTATTTTTATCCGAATGATGTATATCTCTAAAAGAAAATAAAAAATAAATAACAAAATTATAAATATAAAGTAAGGTTAATATAGTAAAAAGCCTAATTTCATTAATGGTAATTTAGTAATCAACCATTTTGAGAGCGAATATAAGGCCAAAAGCACTTCTCAATTAATATAAAGATATCGCCAAATTCTTTTTATTTGAAAACCTTATCGAACCTTTTCTCATATTTATACACACTTAAACTGTCATTTGTCAACATAAAAAAATCATCATCCTCTCCTTTTCTTAGATCCATTTTTCTGATTTTTCATTTGCTCAAAAAAATTTTATAGCAGTGAAATATCTTGGTAAATTAGCTATGTATGCGTGGGCTTATTCATTTTTTCTTCTCTTTTGTTTTCCATATGTGTTTGATGGTGTTTTTTTTTTGTTTATATACATCACATCCAGATATCTTTTGTTTTCTCATTTAGATGTTGTATACTTTATATTGTTTATTTTTAATTTATTATTCATCCGAATTAAGAACATCTCAAGGCCTCTATCATTTTTTTCTTACCTTTTGTTTTCTCATATATTTTCATTTGCGTTCTATTAATGACTGTATCGATGACTAACTATTTTTGTGGATGCGTTCATTGAATTCGACGGTTTTAGTTAGCGGGTTATTGATCATATTTTCACTGTAACCATATAGATGGTGTATTTCTTATCGAGGGTACACAATTTTTAGTGTACACCCAATTCTTCTTAATTTTTTCGTTGAGAATATTTTTTCTTGTTCCATACAAATAACATAATAAGTGGTTTTTTGCATTTTTTGTTCTTTTTGTTTTTTCCTTTATGTATTTTTTTGTATTTTTAACCTACATTGGTTACTTTTTTTCTTCTAAATAATTAATAATAAAATTTCGAATCGATTACTATGAATCATATATATGGTCATATGTAATGAATAATTTTTACGTGTTTAGTACCATCTTATCGATTGAATAAATAAAAAAAATCTAATTTATTTTTTATAAAACCTAATTATAAAATATCAATTTCTAATTAATTTTAAAATATATAAAGAAACATAAATCTGTATTCCTGCAGTGCGAGTCAAAATCTAATTATTCTTAATGAAACAAAAAATTATTAGTAAATGATGTGACATAAATTGTAATATAACATATGACTAAAGATTAGTTTTTAAAATAGTCACATGTTTTAATAATATATATATATATTTTTTAAGAGAAATTGCACTCTCTATGAAAGCATAACTGTGAAATTAGTTATCAGAAAAGCAACTGTTTCCAAGGTCCAAAAGAAGATGAAATGACCTAGAAACTCCTATTTCAACTTGAGAAGTTAAATTAGATTCTAGGGTCCTATAGTTGCATATGTGAGTGTTTTCAGATGATGTAGCCGACAACAAAATGTGTCAAAATTCAAATCATTTCAAAATTTTGTTTATTGTGTGACTAGGGGTGTTGGCTGAATAAGACGACGTGGTGTTGTCAAAAGTCACCCTCCTTTACCAATGTTAAATTTAGATTTCAGCAAAACATGAAATTCATATCATCACAGAATTTTTGCCACCACACTATAAAGTGATTCCAATTTCAAAGATTGAAGCAATTGGTCGCATATTGTCGTTAGTAACAAGTAAAGGTAGAACCACACAATATATTTATGTTTTGATGAAATAATATAGGGAGAGAAGTAGAATCGTCCTTTTAATTTCAAATCACTTTCATTTGCAGATGGGGGATTTAGAGTTGCAGGAGGATGTGATTTCAAAGGTGAAAGGGTAAATACATATAAAAGATGGCTATCATCCAGACCATCAAAGCAGCTCTTGAAGAATCTGAGTTACAAACCCTCGATGGTACCCAGTTTGGAAAACTACACGAAATCCCATCTAAACTGGTGTGGTCAGGGACATTTGATTTGTTTCTCGTGGTCAGACAGTTAGGCGTTACAAAAGAATATGAGATTTGAGTTATTTTTGCTGGAACTCCCATCAGATGTTCTCTTCGGGAATTTAAGCTTGTCACTGGACTCAGATGCGGAAAGTTACCTTATGTGGGTAAGAAACGAAGACGAGGGAATGCTAGTAACGAGGATCCTTACTCAAAAACCCTTTTTAAGTTAGTCTCCATTAGTGTTTCCTTTTGACCCAGCTTATCTGTAAACAACTCATTAACAGAGATTACTTGTCCTTCTCAGTCATGGTTAACCTTAAGGTTGACAACATATTCCCCCCTCTACTATCTAAACCCATACTGAATCCCCCTATACTTTCATCCTCTTGATATTACCCCTTAATGCATTCCTCATCATTACAAATCCCCCCCCCCCCCCCAAACTTTTTGAATTCTAACTAATTCCCAATTCGCGATTAATCCATTCTAATTGCATTTAAAAAACTAAATTGTGATTAAAAATCACGTTTTAATCTAATCTTTTTTTTAAATTAAACAAAATCCCGAAACCCTTACCCGTGAGATGACCCAACTCCTTTTTAACCATCGATTGTATCCCCAAAAGCATAAATGAAAACCTCAGAAAATTCAACACTAAGAGCATTTCCAACCCCACACTATTTTTCACACTAAACTCTATTTTAGAGTAAATTATTCTTCAACCCCACACTATATCCCATTCTAAAATAGTGTAAACCTATTTCTTATACTATTTTTAGCATAAACATATTTTTTACTCTATTTTAATGTTAAGCTTTTTATTTATAAAATGGTCATAAAGGTGAAAAATGACTTAAATTCGCAGCCAAAAGGCTTGAACACATGACCTTGGACTTAAATGTGGCGTGCTTTAGCCACTAGGCACATAAAACTTTTATGTTTCCCATACATTACTTACTATATATATAAAACTATATAAAAACCGAAAAACTAAGCCCCGAGTAATCCCCGCTTAATCTTCGATTTTTTCATTATGCGCTAGGTCCGGATCATCCGCGCGTACAGCGCCTAGCGCAATTCCGAACAAGGTCTATAATAAATAATAAATTTAATAATTACTTATTATAAAATCATTATTAAATTATTAAAAATATTGAAAAACAAAAATATCAAAACTTAAAATAAACAACATGAAAAGTACTCAAATTTAAGATAAACAACACAAATAAATATAACACACCAAAATTATAACTTAAAAATCCGGTAAGCCGCTTCCGGTTCCTCCAAGATCGCTAAAGTATTGTCTGAAAGAAGTAAATGAAGGATCTCTCTGTTGATTTCGTTGTTGATCACTCCGCTTTTGTAAAATCCGTGTTTGCTCGGATGGAATATATGCACGAATATTTGGATCTTGTATAGTGATATTTAAACCAAAATCTATTAAGTTTTATTATTTTATATGATATAATGTTATTTTTATTGAATAAATGTTTAATTTAAATAATTTTATAATATAGAAGTTGTAATATTATAACTTATGAAAATTTTGCAAAGAATAAATAAATGGTGATGAATTATAAACTCTATAAATAAAAAGTATTAATAGTAAACAAAAAGATAAATATACTTAGAATATTCCATTTTTAGAGTAGAAAATAGAGTTGTACATTGGAGAGAAATCCAACTCTATTTTAGTATAACACTATTTTAGTGTGAAATATAATGTTTTACATTGGAGATGGTCTAAACTTCATCTTCTTCAATCTCAAAATTAAAATGACATTGTTTGAAAGCTGTTTCACGGAAGAGAGGCACAGTTCACTTCAAATGGTAGAAGCAAAGCAATAATGACATTGTTTGAAAGCTGGTTCACGGAAGAGAGGCACAGTTCACTTCAAATGGTAGAAGCAAAGCAAGAAAGACTTCTTGAAGAAGTTCGAGCATTGAGAAAAAACCTCGACGATTGCTTTGAGCTTCAGAAGGTCGAGTCCGGGGAGTGCTAGCTGTGTACGATCAGTCAATTGTCTTTGGGGGAAGCTGTGTAATTGAGTCTGTGTTTTGCGTCGTCAATAAATCTATTTTGCGTGTTGGTGTTGTGTAATTGAGTCTGTGTTTTGCGTCGTCAATAAATGTGATAACCGAGATGATCACGAGATCGAAATGCGCGTCCTACTCGAGAGTTGACGTGCCTCGGTCCGAGAAGGTTAAGTTATTCTTGAGAGAGAACCGACTAGACTCACAGATGAACAAGAGTGAAAGCGTATTCGGGATGATCGAATAGAAGATTGTGTTCGGGTTTGTTTGAAGAGAATGATGTGCTCGGGAACGAGCGTGTTTTTGTATTTAGATTTCCGAGCAGGTCGAAAGACGTGCTCAGTTTACAATTCGGGAAGTTGACTCTAGAGAGAGAAAGTAGTAAGAAGTGCACAAATCCCAAAAAGTTACATAAATGTACAGTGGCGACTCCTATTTATAGTAAAATACGGTCGTACTTTTTACAGGCCGTTGACCGCTCGTCGGGCTCGTGCGGGTTGGGCCGTACTTGGTGACGAGATGGGCTGAGCCGTACATCCTTTTGGCTGTTAGCATAGTCGAGCCGGCTTGTTGTCGTTTTGCTTAGGTTGAGCCGAGCCGAGCCGACGGTGATGAGCTCGGTTCGGGCGTATATGTTCGGGCCCTTATTGCTTGTTGGGCCGTTTTGTTTCTGTTGGGCCGACCCTTAATCAAAGAATAAGTATTGGGCCTTCTAAATGGATGGGGTGCTAAACCCATATATAACAGTAAGCCTCCCCCCCCCCCCCCCAGTTCGTCGATCTTCGTGGTACTCGAAGTCGGCGGATTTGGTCAGTGTTTTTTTAGTTGGGCCGATACTTATTCGGTGTAGGCCTGGTCGGTCAGTTGGATCCGCTTGCTTCGTCGCTTCTTTCTCGGGGAGTTCGAAAGGTTTCTTGGGAAGCAGTTGGATATTGAAGAGTCGCACCGTTGTAATGATGGCACCTATAAACGCGGGAAGCTGGAGGGTTGCGTAGGGGTCATCATTGCGCTTGTCTCGAAATTCCCCTGTTTGCTTATATATATCACGCTCCACTCTTCTCCGATTTCATTTCTCTCCTTTCGCAGGTACTTCACTCTCCCTTCTCTCTAGAATTTATTTTCCCTCTCTAGCTTGTTGTTGTATTAGTAGTAAGTCATGAGAATTGACTCCAGTTCAGCATCGTCCTCGGGTCGGGACCTTTACTCGGTAAGGTTGTCCGAGGGTAATTCTGCTCAACCTAGTTCGTCAGTTGCGCAGCAGAGTTCTTCATCCAGCTCGGGGCGAACAGAGATCATTCCCCAAAATCCCGAGGATAATCGAGCTCGGACTCCTTCAGCTTCGGGTAGCGTGCAGAGCTTCCGGGTGCCGTACTTGATAGACTCGGAGGACGAAGGTATGTCTTTCTGCTTCCTCCTTTTTTTGCTCGGGTTTCCTTAATATTGAGTTTCGCAGGCTGTCATCTTCGTTCGATCGAGTTGTTAACTGAGTACAACAATAGACCCCTCGTTCCAGTTGTCCCGAAGAAGAGCAGGAAGAAGGAAATGGGTCGAATGGATCTTGAAGTGGTGAATTACGTTGAAGAAAATCTCACCGTCCCGCCAGGGAATCCCGTCGTGGAGAGGGAGGAACCCTCTGAACCACAGGTAAATCATGTTGCCCTGGATCCGAACCGACCATTTTCGCCATGGGTTGGGGAGGTCCCCCGTGGAATGGTTTTTGTGAACGAGTATCATCGAGATTTGTTTCGCCAGGTGTGCGAGGCGGTGGAGGCGGTCGAGGCGCAGAAGAAGAAGAAGAAGAAAAAGAGGTCGCGGTCCGAGCGTGTTGTTTCTGCCGAGCTGGGACCCGAGAATGTGGTTCCTGCCGAGCCGGGAATCCCAGTTTCCGAGGATGGTCGAAGAGCTGAGGAGACCGCCGATGCTCCCTTGGAGAGGAGGAAGAAGAAAAGCAGGACCGTCGCTACTGAGGATCGGGCGGTTGATGCTTCCGGGCGAGTTGATGATGGTGGGATGGATCTGGCGCTTCTTCCTGAGACTGTGGACACACAGGTCGGGGATATTGAGCCCCCCAGTGTTGGTGTGGCAGAACTTTTGGAGCGCCCGGCTGATGACCCGAACGCTGACTGTGGTGAGGCGGACGGTCGGGAGGAGAATGAGAATGCTGATTCTCGGGATGATCGGTCCATTCCGGACTTGGATGTGATCGCCGGGCTGACTTTCCTGGGCGGGCCGGGTGAAGGGGCGTTCACAGATTATGGCTTCTCGGTGAGGTATGAAGGCGAGAGGTCAATTGTCCGTGATGGTGGGGCCTGTGCGGACTTGTTCCGGATGCTGCGGGATAGTCCGCCGCGACCGTTGCCTTCAGTTGACCATACACATTTCCCTGACCGGAAGAAAGCGGCGGCTAAGGATATAGCTCGGGTAAAGCTTGCTTTTCTTTAGCTTTGGTTTTTGTTCGTCTTGTCTTTCCCTTGTTCTAATTCGTCTCTTCGTTTCAGGGCCTTGCTAATTACAACCTTCTGTTCGATGAGTATGACCAGAGGCAGGTCGACCTCGAAAGGGTGATTAGTGGGCTGAAGAGGGACCTTGGCAGGGCCGGAAGGGTCATTGCCAAACTTGAAGGATACCGTGAGGTAGCGGTAGCTGCGGAGGCACTTCGTTCGTCCCTTAAGGCCGAGGAGGAGAAGGTGTCTGCTTTGGAAGAGAAGGTCGCGGGGCTTTCTACCGAGAACGCTCGACTGGATGTTGAGAACAGACAATGCTTGGCGGATTGCTCAAATGCTCGGGCCAAAGCTGACGAGCTGATTGCTCGGGTGTCTGATTTGGAGGACAAGCTCAAATCTGAGTGTGCTCGTCTTGAGGAATCTCGTTCGTGCGAGGTTTTGAAGGAAAGAGAGCGTATATCAGGGAAAGCGCAAACTCGGTTATCCAAGATCAGGAAGGCTAATGAAGAGAAGGAGCTCGGGAGGAGAACTCAGATAATGATGAACCAAGCTGCTGCAGTTGCGTCTATGCTGGAGGCGCTCGTCAAGGAGGGTTTTGCCATTCCCTCCGATAAGATAGCCAAGGTTCATTCCGACTTCGCTCGCTTCAAGGAAGAGCTCGTCTCGATTCAGTTCACCGACCTGGTTGATGAGGACTTTACTATGACTCCGCCAGGTAGTCCAGGTCGGGCTGCTGGAGACTCTTCGGTGTCTGTTCCGGATCAACAAGGTTTGACCGGGAACGAGGATCGAGCTCCCGAGGCTTCTTAGATTTTAGTTGTTTTTTTCTTTCTTTTTTTTTTTTGTAATGTTCTGATGTAATCGGATTCGTGCCTTTGTGCACTTTTTAATGAATTTGCTTTCTTTCTTGTTCCCCTTCCTTTTTTTTTTTATATGTATGCCTAAGTCGGAATAAATAACGGAAGAAGGTGCTCGGTTTGGGCTAGATAGGCGAGTTTAGCGAGGAGCGAGCAAAAGTGCTCGGCTTATCCCGTAGGACGGACCGGGACAGTTATGCGAAACTGTGTTCGGCTTATTTTTTCTGTCAGTCGTCCTTGTGCGGGAACTGGGCCCGGCTTACTTAGTTGTGGGGTTCGAGACTGTGCTCGTTGTACCACAGGTCGGGTGCGAGTAAGTGCTCGGCTTACCCCTAAGGTCTGATCGGGACATTATGCGAGAGCTATGCTCGGCTTATTTATTGTCAATCAGCTTTGTGCAGGAACTTGGCCCGGCTTACAATGTATCGAGCATCTGGCCAGGATGTCGATCTGTTCGGTGTGATTGAAACAAGAATTTTAACTTAATAAAATTTTATTATTGATATAGCTGAGCCTCGTGAGAGGTTGCCTACGTACCCCGAAAGGGGATCAAGCCGATCGTAGTTCACTTTACATATTACTCGAACTCGTGTATAGCGAGCTCGGTTTGGAGCGAGAGATGCTCGGTCTCTTTTTTTTCTTTTTTTTTTCTTTTTTGAGCGCGATGCTCGGCTTAGTAGTAATACCTCTTGAGCTTGTTTGCGTTCCACGAGCGTGGAATGGCTTCTCCCTTCATTGTCACGAGTTCGTAAACGCCGGGTTTTACTATTTTTGAGACGATGTATGGCCCTTCCCAGTTTGCGCCAAGTTTTCCTGCTCGGTACTCCCGTGTGTTCTCGAACACTTTCCGGAGAACGAGGTCACCTTCTACGAAACGTCGACCTTTGACCTTCTTGTTGTAGTGTCGGGTGATTTATTGTTAATAGTTTTAGAGACGTAGGAGCGCTCGGTCTCGTAATTCTTCTGCTTGATCTAGGCAGTCGATGATCATGTTGTTGTTAAGTTCCTCGTGCTCGGGCGCGATACTCAGGCGTATTGTCGGGACGCACATCTCGTCTGGGGACATTGCCTCCATTCCGTGGGAGAGTGAAAAGGGGGTCTGGCCAGTTGATGTTCTCGGGGTGGTCCGGTGAGACCAGAGGACGCCATCGAGCTCGTCGGCCAGAGGCCTTTTTTACTTTCCATTCGCTTCTTTAGACCGTCTATGATCGTTTTGTTGGTCGCCTCGGCCTGCCCATTTCCTTGTGGGTACCTCGGTGTCGATTTGCTCAGACGTATTTTCCACCTCGCGCAGAATCCTTCGAACAGATTGGAGATAAACTGGGAGCCGTTGTCGGTTACGATCTCGTAAGGAACACCGTGGCGGCAGATTATGTATTTCCAGACGAACTTCTGAACGTCGAGGTTTTTGATCTCCGAGTAGGATTCAGCTTCGACCCATTTGGTGAAGTAATCAGTCATTATCAGGATGAACTTCTTTTGATGCGAGGCCGGGAGAGGTCCGACGATGTCCATCGCCCACCGCATGAATGGATAGGGTGTGGCTGCAGTGGTGAGGAGCTCGGCTGGTTGGTGTATGCTCGGTGCGTGTCTTTGGCATTTTTCGCATCGGGCCACATAGCTTTCGCAGTCAGCGATCATGGTTGGCCAGAAGTGGCCGTGTCGCTTTATCTTTGCGGCTAATGCTCGGCCGCTTGTGTGGTTGCCGCCAGCTCCTTCGTGTGTTTGTTCGGTGACCCATTGGATTTCTTGCCCGTTGATGCAGCGTAAGAGAGCCTTGGATGCACTCCAGCGAAAGAGCTCGTCCTTCATCATTACATATTGCGCGCAGCGGGCTTTCAGTCGGCGAGCTGTCCAGCGATCCTCGGGAACCTTTCCGGTCAGTATATAGTCCTTGATTTCGTCCCTCCAATCGATAATGTCGGTATGCTCGGGGTCTGCGAATTTAACGACTTCCTCGTTGCTTTTATGGGCGTCATCCAGTCCCTCGTCTTCCTCGGTAATGAGCAGTACCTCTTCTTCTGGTGCTATGCTCGGTCGGGCTATGCATTCGACTGGGATGACTCGGCGGAGGTCGGGATCTGAGGTCGAAGCTAGGGCCGCCAAAGCGTCTGCGGAGGAGTTGTCGCTTCTAAGAATCTTTGTTAGCGTAACCGACCCGATTCTTGCGACGATTTCATGGACGAGCTTTAGGTATGCGTCCATGCATTCGTTTTTTGCTTCGTACTCTCCGTTGAATTGGTTCACCACGAGCTGGGAGTCGGCGAACGCGTCTAACTGCTTGGCCCCTACTACCTCGGCTAGTCGCAGTCCAGCGAGCAGTGCTTCATATTCGGCTTCGTTATTTGAGGCTGGAAATCCTAGGCGGAAGGATTGTTCGATCAGCTCACCGGTCGGGGATGTCAGTTTGACTCCCACTCCTGAACCATTTCTTGATGATGAACCATCCACGAATAGAATCCACTTCTCGCTTGAGCTTTGTCCTTCGGCTACGGTGAGCTCGGCTGGTAGTTCGATGATGAAATCTGCGAGGACTTGGGACTTGGCGCTGGTCCTAGGCTTGTACTCGATATCGTATTCGCTTAACTCGACGGCCCATTTAGCGATTCTTCCTGACTGGCTCGGGCTATGCAGTATGGTTCTGATCGGTTGATTTGTGAGTACGACTACCGAGTGCGATTGAAAATAAGGGCGGAGCTTCCGAGCTGAGAAGACGACTGCCAATGCGAGTTTCTCAAGTGTGTTATAGCGTGTCTCTGCGTCATCGAAGATCTTACTTGTGTAGAAGATAGGTCTTTGGTCTCCTCGGTCGTCACGAACGAGTACACTGCTGACTGCCGAGGATGATACCGAGATGTATAAGTACAACGTTTCTCCTTCCTCGGGTTTGGCTAGTATTGGTGGGGTGGAGAGGTAGGTTTTTAACTGTTGGAACGCGTCTTCACATTTAGCGTCCCACTCGAACTTCTTATTTCCTCGAAGGAGATTGTAGAAAGGGAGACACTTGTCCGTCGATCGTGAGATAAATCTATTCAAGGCCGCGACCCGCCCCGTTAGACGTTGGACTTCTCTATTGTTCCTTGGAGATGGGAGCTCGGTGATCGCTGTTATTTTCTTCGGGTTTGCCTCAATTCCCCTCCTCGTAACGATGTAGCCGAGGAATTCTCCTGACGTGACCGCGAAAGTGCATTTTGCCGGATTCAGCTTCATTCCGTACTTGTTTAAACTCGCGAAGCACGTTGTGAGGTGATTGATGTGGTCATCTGCCTTGGCGGATTTGACAAGCATATCGTCAATATAAACCTCCATTGTGTTGCCGAGCTGATCAACAAACATGCGATCTACGAGGCGTTGGTACGTCGCTCCTGCATTCTTAAGCCCGAATGGCATAACCTTGCTGCAATATGTGCCGCGGTCGGTGATGAAGGAAGTCTTCTCCCGATCGTCTGGGTGCATCATGATCTGATTATATCCTGGAAAGGCATCCATAAACGATAGCAGCTCGTGGCCGGTGGTTGCTTCTACGAGCCGGTCGATGTGTGGCAGTGGGAAGCTGTCCTTTGGGCATGCTTTGTTGAGATCGGTGAAATCTACACACACTCTCCACTTACCGTTCTTATTTTTTACCACAACGGGATTTGCCAGCCAGTCGGGATACTTTACCTCAGTGATCAAACCTGCATTTGAAAGCCATTCCACCTCGTCGTTGACAGCTTTAGCGCGCTCGAGGCCGAGCTTCCTTCTTTTCTGTTTAACTGGTTTGAAAATCGGATCGACGTGCAGTTCGTGGCATGCGATGGTCGGGTCGACTCCAGTCATATCGCTTGTGGTCCAGGCGAAGGTTGCAGCATTTTCCTTGAGAAATTCTATTAGCTTATCTTGTAAGTCAGCTCGGAGATCGGCTCCTATTCCGACGCAACGCTCGGGATCCCGGATGTCGATATTGACTTGTATTACTGCGTCTTTCTGCGGCCGATCGGGTGGGGGTAGCTCGATTCGAGGTTCTGCGACTAGGTACGCCTGTGATTTACGACGCATTTTGTGTTCGATGCGAAAGCACGTTCGGGATATCTTCTGGTTTCCTCGTAACGTAAATACGCCGAACGGGGTTGGAAATTTTACGCATTGGTGATAGGTGGAAGGGACTGCCCTCATTTCGTGGATCCAAGGGGTGCCGTGGATGACATTGTAGATAGCCGGTAGGTCGACGACCAGGAACTTGATTAGTTTGGTGAGTCGGCCAACATAGACGGGAAGTTTGATTGTTCCAATTGTATTGATTGAATCTCCCGAGAAGCCGGTTAGTGGCCTCGTCGATGGCTTGATATGGTAGTCGCTGAGTTCCATAGGTTGCAACGTCTCTCTAAAGATCAGATCTACCGAGCTGCCGGTGTCGATCAGGATTTTCTCGACCTCGCAGTCGCCGATTCGCATGGCGACGACGAGTGGATCGTTATGCGGTCGGTCCACTCCTTTGGCGTCTCGCTCGGTGAAACTCACTTCGTCGCCGATTCTGAGCTCGTCGGTGGCGTTTCGTCGGTAGTCCTCCCAGATTGATCGCACCGAGTCGTTTACCATAGGTAGTCCTCCCATAATCATGTTTATTCGTCTCCTCGGTGGATGTGCTTCGTCTTCCTCTTCTTCGTCACGGGCTCTTTTATCCGCAGCTGCCGCTGCATTGATTTGCTCAATTTCCTCGGCGAAGGCAACCTGTTTCCTCCGTTCCTCTTGGACGATCCTGAAGCGCTCGGCTTCGTTCTTCGGTTGCGTCACCTGGTTAATTTGCTTCGGGTGAGGTTTGTTGCGATCTAGTATTAGTTTCTTCCCGTCTTTTTGGTAATCAGCGAAGAGGAGGGCTTGAAGGTTTCTGCATTCCTCGGTGCTATGACCTGCTCGCTGATGGTATTCGCAGAATAACTTGCTTTTATCGGTCCCTCGGATGAATTTGTTCCATGGCTTGCCTTGATTTTGACCTTGGTATCCTTGGGTGGGTCGATCCTGCTGATGATTTTGGGAGCGGTTGGTATGATTTTGTCGATGTTCCTGGTGGGAGCGTTCCTCGTCTTGCCAGTGGCTTTGCAGCTGATCGCTGACGTAATACGACGATTTCCCTTTTCTCGCGGTTTCTTCTTCCTTGGCCTTTTTGTAATCCTGATCGTAGTGTTGCCGAGGTTCGTATTGCTCGGTACTCTTCTCGGCTTTGTCCTTTGCAGTCAAACTCTTGGGCCCGAACTTCTTGGCTAGGGTTTCCTTTTCTTCCTCGAGGTTGACAAAGATCGATGCTCGGTGAAGAGCGTCCTCTAGTGAGCTCGGTCTGTTTTTCTTCAGTTCTTCTCGGAAGCTCGATTCGTACCAGAGGCCGTTTCGTAGTGCGGGCAGACCTTCGCTATCGGTGATCGTGATTTTGGCCAGAATGCTCTTGAAGCAGGTGATGTACGATCGGAGGCTTTCCTTCGGTCCTTGGGAGATAGCCCATAGGTCGGCGTTTGATACTTCCTCCTGAATGTACATCGAGTAATGTTTGAGAAAAGCGTGCGTTAAGTCGTTGTATCCGTCGATCGAGTTCGGTTCTAAACGAGAGAACCAATCCAAGGCCGAGCCGGTCAGATGCTCGACGAACAGTTGGCAGTAGCTTGCATCACGTTCTCCAATGCTGAACTTTGTTCTCCCCATTGCGATGCGGAATGCCGTCAGAAACTGTCTTGGGTCGGATTTGCCGTCGTAGGTCATCATCTTGATTTTGACCGCAGAGACAGGATGCTCAAACTGGATATCCATGAGGCGACGAGTGAAGGGTGTGTTTTGAGTTTCCTCCACTACGCGGTCGATCTCGGGGGCCGAGCTGATTGCTTGATGGACTTTGGACGTCATATTTTTCAGCATCAGCTTTAAATCTTCAATTTCGATGTCTCTGTGTGTGTCGGGCGCTGAGCTGCCTGGGATATCCGTATTGGGAGGTTGTTCGTCCTCGGTCTGCTGCGATACTGTTCGGTTTCTCGGGTTTGGAGGTGGCATTTCTTCGAATAAAGCTCGGTGGAGGTGAGTTCGGGGAACGGATCACTGTTGGCTTGCCATCCGTAAGTCGTTGATTTGTCCCTGGCATATTGCGTGTACTGTGGCAAGCTGGTCGAAACGTGCGTTACTTCCCTGGGAGAGTTCGGTTACTTGAGCCATGAGAGTCTTGAGTAAGACGGACATGTCCTGCTCGTTTGTCTGAGCTTCTGTGACTTGCTGAGGTCGTTCAATGTTTTGAGGTTGCTGCCCGGCGCCGGCCGGCTGAATGATTGGGTCCGCAACCTGAGAAACGTGTTGAGGTTGCCCTCTTGCCCTCGGGGCTGCTTTTGAGCTCGTTATATCTTCAATGTGGACATAGTCTTTGTTCGGTGGTGCTCCTGTCATCGTCGAATTTGTTCGTTAGTGAAGAAAAAACTTAATTCCCCACAGTCGGCGCCAATTGTGATAACCGAGATGAT
Source organism: Orychophragmus violaceus (assembly GCA_030180135.1). Taxonomy (NCBI): domain Eukaryota; kingdom Viridiplantae; phylum Streptophyta; class Magnoliopsida; order Brassicales; family Brassicaceae; genus Orychophragmus; species Orychophragmus violaceus. Next base: position 91,973,279 of record CM058237.1, on the reverse strand, counting down.
CACGAGATCGAAATGCGCGTCCTACTCGAGAGTTGACGTGCCTCGGTCTGAGAAGGTTAAGTTATTCTTGAGAGAGAACCGACTAGACTCACAGATGAACAAGAGTGAAAGCGTATTCGAGATGATCGAATAGAAGATTGTGTTCGGGTTTGTTTGAAGAGAATGATGTGCTCGGGAACGAGCGTGTTTTTGTATTTAGATTCCCGAGCAGGTCGAAAGACGTGCTCGGTTTACAATTCAGGAAGTTGACTCTAGAGAGAGAAAGTAGTAAGAAGTGCACAAATCCCAAAAAGTTACATAAATGTACAGTGGTGACTCCTATTTATAGTAAAATACGGTCGTACTTTTTACAGGCCGTTGACCGCTCGTCGGGCTCGTGCGGGTTGGGCCGTACTTGGTGACGAGATGGGCTGAGCCGTACATCCTTTTGGCTGTTAGCATAGCCGAGCCGGCTTGTTGTCGTTTTGCTTAGGTTGAGCCGAGCCGAGCCGACGGTGATGAGCTCGGTTCGGGCGTATATGTTCGGGCCCTTATTGCTTGTTGGGCCGTTTTGTTTCTGTTGGGCCGACCCTTAATGAAAGAATAAGTATTGGGCCTTCTAAATGGATGGGCTGCTAAACCCATATATAACAATAAATATATGTAGCGTGAATCAAATGTTTTGAGTCCGTATTCTGTATTTTTAGTCCGTGTTCTGTTCTGTTATGAGACAAATGCTGTATTCAAATCGAAACAAAACGAGAAAGAGAGAGTTGGAGACAAAATGATATTATTCTAAGACAAAAAAAGACTTAAGCAAAAGAACGTGGCCTTACATGGCCAGACATAAACAAAAGTCAAGCTTCTTATACTGCGTCTGAGATGGTTGTGTGAGAACGATGGAACAAGCTCTTTGTGATGTAGGAAGTGTCTGAAAAAAACATAGACAACACCAAAATCAGGCATGCTTATGAACAATAGGATACAGAGAACAGTACATACGCATTATGATAAGCTCCGGAAGTAGTTCATCGTTGAAGTGTGACAGAAAGGAGGTGAGGAGAAGAAGAAGGTGATGGATCAGAAGAATAGATTTAGAGGAGGAAGAAGATAGAGAGGAGAGAAATTTGGGATAAAACCCTTTTGATAATTGTTGATCGTAATTCGATAATGAAATCATGTTACAGACTTTCACCTAAATACCATGAGCTATTAAGATTAAAGACAAACGAGGCCCAATTAGAATCTAAGCCCAATCATGTGCTTATCATATTCGTTTCTTTTTCTCTCTCCAAGCCTAACCAACCATCTGTGCACGAGATTGAAACACAAAGTGTTGGGATTACCTGGATGTAATGGAACAATGGCGAGATGTTCCTCTGCATCATTCATAATTGTTGTCTTGGAAGCAATTTGTGTGCTTCAGAAAACCACAATTTCTCGATCGCTTGAGCTCAAGTCGGAACGAAACCAGCCTCCCAAACTTGACGATTTATCCTTTCTCACTTATCTTAATTTCATAAACCCAAAATCAAATAATCAGAATCTCTTAAGAACCCTAATTTTCCTTTTCATTTTTTTACTTCGTGTTAACGATGGTCGGGATTGATTTCATTGGTTAAGTCATGCCGGGTCGACAAGCGGATTTGGTCAAATTCAAGGTTTTGGTTTAATTAAAAACTCGGTCGAATTAAGTTTAATCGCAATTTTAAAACGTGTTTGAGCTTATTAAACACAATTAAGGTAAATTAATTTAATTTGTGGAGTTAGTTAGAATTCGAAAAGTTAAGGGGGGATTTGTAATGGTGAAGAATACATTGGGATGAAAGTATAGGGGGATTAAGTATGGGTTGAGAGAGTAGAGGGGGCCCTTAACCTTACTTAAAATGTTAGTCTTATATTGTTTACAGACTCATGTTGTTGTGTGTTAACTTAATTACCATTGAAAAATATTTTAGTTGTTGGACATATGCATTTAGTTGTCAGCAAACTAGTTTTTGCACACAACAGTTTTATTTTATATGTATTACTTGTTATCAAGATTATTGGGTAAGGAGTGCATAACTAGTATTCCGTTTGAAGTTTTATTGTATATTTTTGTTCGTTTTCTTCATATGCAGTTTGATCAACTTATGGAGTTGTTGTACATTTGGATTTACGTTTAACCTTGACTGATTATAAACAACCCATTGTGTTTGGTGTACCTAAATTCTCAGTCATATTACAATTCTCTAATTGTTTTGTTGCTACCCGGATTAATTGGATTAGTTGTTCTAGACTCTCTAAAATGTCTCTTGTCTTAAAAGTTGTAGTAACCCAGATTAGTTGTTAAATACTGCATAACTTGTCTTATTTTACATTTTTTCCATATAAAAGAGTTATTATACATTTGCATATTCCTGTTTCCCTGATTGTTTGTAAACATTGTCAACTAGAACAATTTGTAGTTTGCCTTTGTCTACTGTTTTCATTAACTTAGAGCACGTCCAGCGGTAAGACCCACTAGGGGTTCTTAGAAATTTTTTTTTAATAGTTTTTAACTTTTTTTTTGGTCAGATGCCAAAAAAAAAAAAAAATCAAAAAAAGGACGAATAAGATAAGACACGTCACCCGGAACAGTCAAGAGGCGTATCCTAAATAAGGATTTCTGGACACCGTATCATGACTATTTCGGTGGGCCCCACTATTTTTTAATTATTTTTTTTAAGACATCCACCGTAAGAAACGGTCGATGTACGTGCTCTTACCTAGTTATTTTACATGTTCAGTTAAGCTAAATTACAAACAATATGAGTTTGTACATAGTCATTCCGATAAATAGAAATATATAAAGATTTTACTAAAGAATAGATTTTTTGTAGATTTCTATTTATCGGATAATCATGTTATTCGTAAACAACTGCCCATTGTAATTGATACTTTAATCCCATAATATAATTAGTGTACATTTGCATTTCCTGGTAACCCTGATTTACTGTAAACAACTATGAATCTTTTGTTTGAACTCCCCAACCATGTCCTCATACGTCAGCCTCTCTTTCAAATTGATGGAACAATGATAAGCGTCCACATCTGGGTCGTGGAACCAAGCACCATCTTCACGCTTCAACCACTTACCAAGTACAACCCGAACCGTCTGAGTGATCTTCTTAACGACAAAACGACTGTTAGTTAAAGGATCCTATTAAACGACAGAAAATAGAATGGGAAAATGAAGGTTCCATATATACACTCAACGGTTACCTTTGTCTTCCTCATAGTAAATGCTCATCAACAACCTTAGTCTAATGAACTAATACACAGCTGGGGTTAATATGAAACACCGATTGCCGAAGAATATTTTATGTGAGTAATTGTGGATGTTATATAAATTGGTGTTGAAGATTAATATATGCAGAGGAGTTTAGTGAGTTGGCAGATATTTGGTGGACAATAAATTATTATAAATGTAAATTGAATAAAATGTGCTCTTCACAATTTTTGACCTCAAACATATATCATCTACACATAATCAGATGGCAGATAGGTGTTGGTACTGGATTTCCCTCTAGGAAATCCGGTCCATTAACAGACAAAACAGAGGCCCATAATTACGAGCCCGTTCCAGAATCAAAGACAGACAAAAGAGCCGACTCCTTCGATGGGCCCAAGTGAAACAAACGCCCTGGCAAGGCCCAGACGATGCCGAAGCCGGAGACGACCGAGCTCGAGCTCGGCAGAAGATGACGTGGAGATAGAGCAACTCGGTCTTCGCCAGTCCAACTGATCCGCATAAATCTCGGAGATCTTTACGATAACGAGGCCGAAATATCAGGACGAAGAGATCAGAATCGAGACTATTTAAGAAAAGAAGTGGCGACTCATTAAAGAAAATTCCAACCTAGGCTAAGAACACTTCGATTAGATAGCTCGATTTTATACTTTGTACTCTCTTCTCGACTGTGTTTGTTCTATCTCGACGATCAATCTCAATAAAGTCTTTGATTCATAGGAAACTATACCATTTCTATATCCAAAAGTCCAAATCCACGAATACAAATTCTTAGTGTGAATCCCGGATCTCACATTTGGCGCCGACTGTGGGGACATTCTATAGCTTTCCTATCTTAAGAATCAGATCCTAGATCCGATAGATCGAGATGAATCCCGACCAAACTGGCTCTCCCAGCGCCACACCACCGGTTGACCCCCCTCAAACGGTCGACAACGTTCCTCAGAACACTACCGGGGCAAGAAACATGGGTCAGACCGACGGCGTGTTGACGAGCTCTGCCTCAGTCTCCACGACCTCGGCACCAGCCGGCTCCGTCGCTCAAACAATCGCGACGAGCCAGACTCCGACAAATGTTTTGTCAGGAACTAATGATCCGAGCAGAAACTGGGTGTGGATGAGAAATGACTCAATACCCACCCCAGGAGGGGGATTTGGAATAACCAGACCCAATTCGCCACTACCTTATGCTCCACAGAGACAAGGGCCAAGCGATCTTGCCGAGATCCGTTCGATGTTAAGCCTGTTGGTAGATCATACGAGAAACAACGAGGCAAGCGCAAGGGCCCAAGAAATCGCGAACCGTTCTCTGGCAGCGAAGCTCGAGGAACAAGAGCGGCGCCTGAACGCCCGTCTTGGAGAGCTCGCCAGTCAAAGCCAAGGGGGCAGACCAACACGAACTCCCATAAGTCCTCCACCGTGTACCCGCTTGGACTTCTCCCAGGTAGTAACTCCTCCGGGAACGTCGAGAAATTTTGGTAATACGTCAAATAGCGGCTTCCGCCCTACAATGACCCCTATCGCGGTACCGACCCCATTTGGTTCGAGTTCAATGGTCACAGACCCAACCGGATCAAGAAACCGACCATTACCCGGGCCACCACCTTTCCCGAGTAACTCTAACATCCGACCGAGGCAACTAGGAGGTTCTGCCTCCGCCTCGAGCTCGGACTCCTTAACGGATCAAACTCAGTTCAGCTCCGAACACCCCAGGTCGACCAGACGAGGTCGATCCCAACGGTCGATCTCCTCGACCCCATTTTTCCGGAACAAACGTCAGGTCAGGCACAAGTCCAGTTCGCACCCGCATAGGGCGATGAACACGATATGCTTAGACAATACATTGAACAGGCTAAAGCCTAGTTCAACAGTCTGAGCTCGAAAGTTCACATGGCGATGATCGCGGCTCCTGACATCGATCGAGTGATCGAAGAAACACAACAAACGCCGTTCACAGATCGGATTACGTTTGCAAGGATCCGAGAGATCAAGAAAACTAAGTTTCCAGAATTCTCTGGGAAATCAGATCCGAAAGCCCACATCAGGGCATTCCGACTAGCGATGGTAAGGGTGTACCTTACCGATGAGGAGAGGGAGTCAGCCTTCTGCATGCTCTTCGCAGAAAACCTATCAGGCTCTGCCCTAGAATGGTTTGCCGGACTGGAAGAAAGGTCCATTGACAACTTCACCCAGTTCATGACGGCTTTCCTCAAGCAATACTCCGTTTTCATCTAGGAAAAGACTACCGAGGCAGCCTTATTTGGCGTCTCTCAAAAACCCGACGAAACACTTCGCTCGTACATCGACCGATTTAAGGAAATAAAATCCAAAATCGCGAACCCACGAGACGAGGTAGCTATAGAAGCGTTAAGACGGGGACTATGGTTCTCAACCAGATTCCGCGAGGAAATAACAGTCCGCGAACCTCAAACGCTCGATGACGCCCTCCATCGCGCGTCGGCCTTTGCACGCCTCGAGGACGAAACCACGGCCCTCAGGGAAAAACACCGGAAAGAAAGGAACCAGTCGGGCTCGCAAAATCCGAACTCGTAAAAGGATTTTCGTAAATCAGGGAACGTCAACGCGGTCGAGAGCCCAAAGAGCTCGAAGAAATTCGAGTTCGGCAAGGAAAAATTCTGTGATTTCCACAATAAGAGAGGACACTCGACCGAGGATTGCTATACTCGAGCTAAAGCAGAGGCTCAAAAACAAGAGTCCGAAAACAAAAAAGACTCCGAAGTCGAGGAGGAAACTCTGTCCGACAAAAAGGAAAACAAACAGACCAAGGAGTCGAACTCCAAAAAGCACTCCCAAAACAGACGGGAACGGTCAAAAGAGCCGGAATCTCCCGAAACACTCCCTCATGGATCGCGGAAGCGAGTTGAGTTCATCCACGGAGAGCTTAACCTAAGCGGCACTCCGGGAGGTTCGGCGCTATCCCCGCCTCCGGCTCCTGCCAAAAGTTTACGCTCAAGAATCAATCTCCCTCGTCTCTGCGGGGGGGGGGGGGGGGGTGTACGGGCTATACCCCCTAAACGAATCGACTTCATCTTCGGTGGCTCCAAGCTTTGCCGCGACTCGGTCAATTCGATCAAAGCTCTTCAAAGAAGAGTCGAGACCGACAGAGGGGGGAAAACCCCAATGTTGGGTCCAGACCACGAAATCATTTTCTACGAGAGCGAGACAAGTAATCTCAACAAACCACACGACGACGCCCTCCTCGTTTGTCTAGTAGTAGGAGATGTCGAACTCTCAAGGATAATGATTGACACAGGAAGTTTGGTAGATGTCCTCTTTTACGACGCGTTCAAAAAGATGGACTTCAACGACTCCGAGATTGTGGAAGAAAAGACACCACTAGTAGGTTTTGCTGGAGAAACGACAAACTCGATGGGCTCTGTCTTCGCCCCAGTAATTGCTGGAGGAGTTCGGAGAATGACGGAGTTCGTCATAGTAGATCGGCCAGCTCCCTATAACGCAATCCTAGGTCGACCATGGATATACGACATGAAAGCGGTACCATCGACCTACCACCAATGCGTAAAGTTCCCGACTCCCAAAGGGATCAAAACCATTTACGGAAGTCAAAAGATTTCCCGTCATTGCTACATGAACGGATACAAGCAGATCGAGAAATCCCCTGCGTAGCAATTACATAAAGAGGAGGAGCTCGCCACCATGCAGACCAAAAGGTCGAACGACCCCAGTCAAATAGGACCCCCAAAGGACCTCACGACTCAGGTCTGCATAGACGAGGCTCATCCCGAAAGACTCGTTGGCATCGGAATCGACCTATCAGAGCCGGTTAAGAACGAACTGGTCTCTTTTCTCAAACAGAACGTCGACTCCTTCGCCTGGTCTTCAGCAGACATGAAAGGGATAAACATCGATGTAACCAGCCACGAGCTGAATGTCGACCCAACTAACAAACCGGTAAGACAGAAACGTCGAAAACTAGGCCCTGAGCGGGCCAAAGCCGTCAATGACGAGGTCGATCGGTTATTAAAAATCGGATTGATCAGAGAGGTCAAGTACCCCGACTGGCTCGCGAACCCCGTGGTGGTTAAGAAAAAGAACAGAAAGTGGAGGGTCTGTGTAGACTTCACGGATCTCAACAAAGCATGTCCAAAGGACAGCTTCCCACTCCCGCACATCGACCGACTGGTCGAGGCCACCGCTGGACATCAGCTGCTATCCTTTATGGACGCGTTCTCAGGGTACAATCAAATATTGATGAACCCTGAAGACCAAGAAAAGACTTCGTTCATAACGGATCGAGGCACGTACTGCTACAAAGTCATGCCCTTCGGACTGAAAAACGCAGGAGCAACTTACCAGCGCCTCGTCAACAAGATGTTTTCAGGACTCCTAGGCAAAACCATGGAAGTCTACATCGATGATATGCTGGTAAAATCTTTCAGGTACGAGGATCACATCCCCCAACTAAAAGAATGCTTTACCATTCTTAATAAGTATGGGATGAAACTCAACCCAGCTAAATGTACCTTCGGGGTCCCTTCAGGAGATTTCCTCGGTTACTTGGTGACCGAAAGAGGGATCGAAGCGAACCCCAAACAGATCGCAATGTTCATAGAGATGAAATCTCCCAGAACAACGCGAGAAGTCCAGCGCCTAACCGGCAAAATAGCTGCTCTGAATCGCTTCATCTCAAGGTCGAGTAATAAATGTCTACCCTTCTATCATTTGTTAAAAGCAAACAAAAAGTTCCTCTGGGACGAAAAATGCGAAGAGGCATTCACTCAGCTCAAAGCCTACTTAAGCGAACCACCCATACTGGCGAAACCAGTAGAAGGAGAACCCCTTTACCTCTACCTAGCTGTCTCGACGGCGGCAGTAAGTGGAGTCCTGGTTTGCGAGGAACAAAACGAACAACGGCCGGTATATTACATCAGTAAGACCTTGATCGACGCTGAAACCAGATACCCCGCCATGGAAAAACTCGCCTTAGCGCTAGTAACGTCGGCTCGGAAACTCCGACCGTACTTTCAATCGCACTCGATCATAGTGATGACCTCTCAGCCACTGAGAACCATTCTTCACAGTCCAAGCCAATCAGGTCGATTGGTCAAATGGGCTATCGAACTTAGCGAGTACGACATTGAATACAAAGCTCGAACATGCCTAAAAGCACAAGTACTGGCAGATTTCATAATCGAGCTCCCTCCGACTATAGAACTCGACCCGACTTCGCCCAAAGATGGAAGCTCTACATCGATGGAGCTTCCTCAAGACAAGGGTCCGGATTCGGAGTGAAATTAGTCTCCCCAACGGGTGAAGTACTAGAACAATCGTTTAGATTGGGCATCGCCGCATCGAATAACGAGGCTGAATATGAAGCGTTAATAGCCGGGCTCAGACTCGCGATAGCCATAGGAGCCCGGGAAGTAAACGCCTTCAGCGATTCCCAACTAGTCACGAGCCAATATCATGGCGACTACGAGGCCAAAGACGAACGAATGGAAGCATACCTACGGGTAGTCCATACATTGGCCGAACAGATCGAATTCTTCGATCTAACACGAATCCCACGAGGTGAAAACACTGCAGCCGATGCGCTAGCCGCATTAGCATCGACATCAGATCCTAACCTCAAAAGGATCATACCAGTCGAAGGGATAGAAAAACCAAGCATCGACATAGCTCTCAAAGCTCTGTCCTTGAAAGAGGACGGGCCCGCTGTGAAGGACGATGTCAAACGCAAAGAGTGTCCCGGAGACACTAATAGCGACATCATCGAGATTGATCTTGATCTTGATCCTAGAAACACCGTATACGTCGCGGACGTCCCCGACGGACCAATTCAAACCGCATCCACTAGTCAGGGACCTGAGCCTAACAACGACGAAGATTGGAGAACTCCGATCATTCGATACATCACAAACGGCAAAGTTCCCGACGGCAAATGGGAGGCGCGGAAACTTAAAACGCAGAGTATGAGGTACTGTGTCACACAAGGAGAGCTCTTTAAAAGGAGCCTCTCCGGACCTTACCTTAAATGCCTTGACAAAAAGCAAGCCCTAGCCGTGATTACACAAACACATGATGGATCCTGCGGAAGCCATTCCGAAGGACGAGCATTGGCCGTGCGAATCAAAAGGCAAGGCTACTATTGGCCTACAATGGCCACCGAATGCGAATCTTTCTCCAACAAGTGCGATAAATGCCAAAAGCATGCCCCAATTATCCACCAAGCGTCGGAGAAACTCTCCTCTATCTCATCACCATACCCATTCATGCGGTGGGGAAAGGACATCGTTGGACCGCTGGTCGCATCTGGAAAAAAGAAAGCCACACACATGTTGGTGATGACAGACTACTTCACCAAGTGGATTGAAGCAGAGTCATACCAGAAAATTAAGGACGTTCACGTTAAGGAGTTCGTCTGGCGAAACATCGTTTGCCGACATGGACTACCCCACGAGATCATCACCGATAATGGATCTCAGTTCATATCAAACACGTTCAAAGAGTTCTGCAGAACTTGGAACATAAAGCTGACTTACTCAACGCCACGCTACCCCGAAGGGAACGGGCTAGCAGAAGCAGCTAACAAAGCGATTATGAACGACCTCAAGAAGAGGCTCAACGAGTGCAAAACAACCTGGAGTGACGAACTCCCAGCCGTACTCTGGGCCTACCAAACTACCCCCCGCAAATCCACTGGCGAGACTCCCTTCTCGCTAGCTTACGGAATCGAGGCGGTAGTACCAGCTGAAATTCTCGTGTCAAGCATTCGCAAAGAAGAATGCCCACGACAAGAGGAACTTAATAACAAGGTGATAACTGACGAGCTCGACCTCGTCGACGAAAGAAGGAACCTCGCATTAGCTCGACTCCAGAATTACCAACAAGCCGCAGCTCGCTACTATGATTCCCGAATCAAAACTCGAAGGTTTCAAGTAGGAGAGCTCGTCTTGCGGAAAGTGTTCGACCATAAAAAGGAAGAACACGCTGGAAAATTAGGAGCGAAGTGGGAAGGTCCTTACCAGGTCACCGACGTCGTAAAGGACGGGGTCTACCGACTCAAGTCGGTGGAAACCCAGAAGCCCGAACTACGACCTTGGAACATCATCAACCTCAAAAAGTATTTCCACTAGGAGTACATCAACATAATCGAACTACGAAATGGCTTGATCCCCTTAAAAAGGGTACGTAGGCAGCTCGACTTCGAGCGCAGCCGCCCCCCCCCCCAAAAAAAAAAAAAAAACAAAGCTCACAAGCTCAACAGCTTCTGACAAAGTTACACCGACTTATCTTTGTGAAATCAAAATAAGTCCCTTAATCCAATGTTTCTTTCTGTCGTAAAAGTTAGAATCATGGCGAAATACCTTGTCATAACATTCCCAAAACGAAAGATATGAAATTATCTCTTCCAAAACGAAGGATATGAAATTATCTCTTCCGAAACGAAAGATATGAAATCATCTCTTCTAAATCAAAGCGATATGAAATTATCTCTTCCGAAACGAAGGATATGAAATTATCTCTTCTAAATCAATGCGATATGAAAGTATCCCTTCCGAGCAACCTGAAATGGCCTCTCCCAAAGTCAAAAGATACAAAGTTCTCCCGACCTTATACAGCTCGGAAGAACTAGAGGGCCACCCTCTCCCGTCAAACGAAAACGTCGAAGCCGAGGCAACCAACCACACGAAAAGACCTCTGCGCACAACAAACCTTTGTAAGTTTACCCCGATTTATCTTTCCCGTTAAATATTACACTCGTACTGCACATTACAAAAACAAACTCAAGTACGAACGACCGAGTCGTGAAGGTACTAAAACAGTAAAGTCTATGCTAAGGCATGTAAGGCTCAAAAAGAAATTCATTAAAAGGAGGACACGGTGTCCTCAAGTCCCAACACCAAAACAAAGCCCCCTCGGGCAAACAAATGTTTTTTCTAAAAAAAAGACATATCAAGAAGCCCTTTAGGGCAGCATCAGAACAATCAAAATTGCCGCAAGCGCGAAGAAGCCTCATCTCCACCCTCCGCCTGATCGCCGGTAGATGCAGTCGGGAGACTCGATCCAAATTGATCAAGGCAGGGAGCAACCGGTGGCGGAGCATGCGCCAAAATGACCGAGTCACTCGACACGGCCGGCAAGTTCAACTTGCCAACACTAAAATCAGAGACCGCTGCGGCGTTCATCTCTCCCATGACCGCCCTCTTCTGGTCAGCCAACCTCAGAACTTCCCGAGTCAGGTCAAGCTCGCCGGAAGCAAACTCCGCGATGAGTTCGATATTGGCCAGGGTTTCTTGGAGGCGAATCTCAGCGTTGGTTTCAAGCTTCCGCTTCTCGCTCTTCTCCATGATCCCTTTAAGGATCTCCAAGTATTCCCCACTCATCTTCTTCCTCGCCTCGTGAGACGCAACCTTTATGTCAAAGTCCCTCCCCGCGAGAACTCTCTCCAGGTCGGTTCGATCTTGGGCAGCTCGCATTGTGGCAACTCGACTCGTTTCTTCGGCAGTTAACGCCCGACCTTCGGCTGCCCAAAGCCTCTGAGAAAGGTCCTCCTCACGATTCTCGAGAACCAATAGCCGGGCCTCTATCCCCTCGTACCTAGCCCGTTTCCTTTTAAGCTCTTCCTCTCGAGCAAAGGAGTCCTGCAGCTCTGCGGTCAAAATACGAGCCGACCTCCTAGCGGCCTCGAGCTCATCTACTCGCGATCTCTCACGAAGCTCGCGTTTGGACTGGGCCATAAGTCCGTTCGCAGTCTCCAGAAGCTACATAAACACACGAATCTCAAAAATCTTTCTTACAAAAGAAAGACAAAGATAGGAACTACGGCCGATACCTTTCCAGTAGCTTCAGCCATCTTGGCATACAAATCGCCAAGAGCCGTGTCCCCGGCAACTGGAAGCCGAGCCCCTGCGGGTCCGACACGCCTTGACAAATGGGCCGCGCCCCCGGGCGTTCCGACACTCTCGCTCGAACTACTCGAGCTCGCCTCCGTATCGATCCTTCGACGCTTCGGTACGGGGGAAGGGTCTCCACCCACACTTTGATCATTCGGACGAGGGCCACGTAAAGCCGGCTCCCTGGATGGGACCGAGTCCGCCCTCCGAACAACCGGAGAAAAGAGGATCCCCCCTGTCTCCGCGGCCGCATCACGGGCCCCGGAGCTCGGGGGGATAACCGTGGAAGGGAGAGGAGAATCACACATGGCAAAAAAGAGCGCATTGCCCAGATTCCCATCTTCTACCCTTTTTACCAGATCTATGGGGTCCTTTCCGTTTCGGCGACTTCTCGATCTACGAGATAGCTTCTCGTGAGATGGAGTGCTAGCATCCGAACCCGAAGAAGGATGACCTGTAGAATAAAAAAAAAAGAGGGGAGATGAGTTTTTAGACTTTTCCCAAATAATGACGAGCAAAACGTCGCGAACGGGAGACTCACCCTCTCTTGTCCGCTCGAATATACGAAGCGGAGGTCGCACAGTTAGACTCGGAGAGTCCGAGGAGGTACGGGAGGAAAGGGCTGTTCCCGAAGGACCCGGGATTGACCCTGCGAAACCCCTCTTGGATCAACCCTCAGAGCAGCTTGTACACGCTCGACCGTGAAACTATCCTAGTTGACGGAACCTCCCCTCAGCCGGGTTATTAGGGCCTCCGTGACAGGGTTAAGGTCGAGCGATTCAGGGAACTCTGCAGTACGAAACAAAACCAGTCATGAATTGAACAGACGCAAAAAAAAATAATAGTAAAATAGCAGTAAAAAGGATGAACAAAAGTCCTACCAACATCGGAAGCCCACCGCGAGGGAACGACCGAGCAGTCGAACTCCCCAACCGAGTGGTGGGTCATCCTAAAGAAAAAATATTGGTCCCTCCATCCTTCACTCGGCGGGAGACCGTCCAGGATCCTCCCAAACCGAGGGGAAAGACGATACGACCCCGGAAAGCGGGAATCTTGCTTCACCGAGCAAACCCGCATTAACTCCTCGGGACCGAACTCAATCCCTTCCTCCGCAGCCCTGACTCCGAGTCCGATAACGTACCGAACGAAGTTCGGCGTAATCTGATAGAAAGCCATATGGAGCTGGGCCAACACCAAGAAGACGAGACGAGGAATGGGAAAGAAGAGCCCACATTTTTCGAAATACGTGTAGGAGGCGCAGCAGTAGCCCTCTACGACCGTTTTAGGGGATACCGCCGAAGAAGGGATGACGATTTCAACTTCCGTTGGAATCCGACAAAGCACCCTCAATTGTTGGATACGGTCCACGGTTAACGAAGACGGCATGTGCGGTCCGAATGATCCCGCCGCCGCACTCGTACTCGCTCCCGCAGGATCCCTGAAAGCCATGAAAGAAAACGGAAAGTTCTTGAAAAGAAACTTTTTCTCTGACGACAGAGGAAGTATGGAGAAAAAAGTTCGAACAAAGAGGAGACAGATTAAAAGTAAGGAAACAAAGGATTTCCTTCAAACAATGCGAATGATTATTTATATCAAAGATTGTGCGCAGTAGTCCGTACAACTCCTTACTCACATTAATTACTGAGAGAATCGAGATAACTCGGACTCCTCGCTTCGCTCTCGCCAGCCGACGATCTGAGATCAACGGCTACAAATGCGCAGTAATTAGGTCACTTCACCAAAAAAAACGTGCCCGAAAAGACGCTTCGCGATCTTCGAATCTGAGCTGTTGACGATCGACCAGATCTACGGTGAAAGATAGGATTCTCAAAACCTACGCACGCAACGACTGCAGACGCGCTGATAAGCAGTCCAGCCCGTCTCACGTGCTCGCTCCGCACCGTTGGATCGAAACAATATCAACGGATGGGGCAAAAATAATCATTAGATTTGTCACATCCGAGGCACACACCTCTTCCCAAGAACGTCCACCGCCCATTAACCTCGACCTCTCGAATTCAATGGGCTGGGGGGCTATTGTTGGTACTGGATTTCCCTCTAGGAAATCCGTCCCATTAACAGACAAAACAGAGGCCCATAATTACGAGCCCGTTCCAGAATCAAAGACAGACAAAAGAGCCGACTCCTTCGATGGGCCCAAGTGAAACAAACGCCCTGGCAAGGCCCAGACGATGCCGAAGCCGGAGTCGACCGAGCTCGAGCTCGGCAGAAGATGACGTGGAGATAGAGTAACTCGGTCTTCGCCAGTCCAACTCATCCGCATAAATCATGGAGATCGTTACGATAACGAGGCCGAAATATCAGGACGAAGAGATCAGAATCGAGACTATTTAAGAAAAGAAGTGGCGACTCATTAAAGAAAATTCCAACCTAAGCTAAGAACACTTCGATTAGATAGCTCGATTTTATACTTTGTACTCTCTTCTCGACTGTGTTTGTTCTATCTCGACGATCAATCTCAATAAAGTCTTTGATTCATAGGAAACTATACCATTTCTATATCCAAAAGTCCAAATCCACGAATACAAATTCTTAGTGTGAATCCCGGATCTCACAATAGGCTAGTACGGAATGCTCGTCTCAGGCAGTCACCAAGCACACATATCGGGCCGGAACCACCGATATGGATGATAAAGAAATAGTGTTTTTTGTTTAACTTTTGTTGTTAAAAAAAATTGAATAAAATGTTGATGGGTATTAAAAATTATTGTGTGGTCCACGTTTACACAAACGGCGCACAACTTGGGAAATCCTCATGTTTGAGAAGCCAATTCTAATAAAATATATGCTAGTTTGTAGGAAACAAGGACATTAAATGCACAGACGTCATTCAGCCTAAACTCCATTTAGTTTTTCTAGGGATAATACGGGTATTATTTCATATTTTCCAATGCATCCAACTAAATTCATAACTATCATTCTCCACCACTTTGTTTCGTTATTCACATTTCCCACACACCTCACTCACCCTTTTTTTAATCACTAATGGTTTGAAATAAACAACAACAACAAAACATAGGATAAAGAAAATAAACATATGTGAGCAACTCTGATTGGATCTTTAAGTTAGCTATTAATGGGCCTCATCATGTGGCCCATAGTTGTGGTCTTCGTTTCGACATCTCTCTTTCTCTCTCAGTTCTCTCATCCTTGTACGACCTTTCTTGAAAAATTCTTTCGCCAAAATCGGCAAACTAGAATGCTAGTTCACTTGATTCTTGTATGGTTTCTCCTTCATTTCAATCTCAACCCTCAAAAATCTCAGCTTTACGATTTTTCACAAATGTCTCAGCCGCCGCCGAGAGATCTCGAGAAGGGATTAGCCTCATTAAAGGTGAAACTAGACGCCTCTTGTATCAACGAGGTAATAAGAAGATGCAATCCAAATCAATTTCAATTGGGTCTTAAGTTTTTCATAACACCATCCGGACATAGACACAGTCTTTTTATGTATAGAAAAGCTTGCAAAACCCAAATTTGATCAAGAAAGTTTTCAAAAGAGGAATGCTTTGTTAGTGTTAAGACGATGAAGATCGTTCAGTCTCTGTGTAATCAAGCTAAAGTCGCTGCTGAAGCATTGTGTGTATTGCGAAAATTTCCTGAATTTAAGTTTGTTTGCTGACAAAGGAGATTTGAATATGGCTGAGGTTTTTATGAAAGAGATGATTGTATTGATCTTTGTCCTGATTTGATCGCTTATATAGCGATGATCAATGGGTATTGCAATGCTGACGTATTCAAGGATTCTACAAGGAGTTTGCGAGAGAGCATTAGAGTTGTTAGCGGAAATGCAGAAAGAAGTCCGAATGCGGTTACTTACACTTTGGTGATTCAAGTGTTTTGTGAGAAGATGCGAGGCGTTGTTGGTATTAGATAGAGTGGCAGATCGGAGATGCTTGCCTAATCGGGTTATCCCAACGGTTTTGATTCAAAGAGTTTTGGAGAATGATGAGGATTTCTAAGTTGTTTGATAAATTGGTGTTCTGCTTGCTTTCTGAATGTTTTAGTTCTGCTGTTGTGTCGTTAATCCGTTTGAAGAAGATTTTCCGTTTGACCAGATGGTCTTGGGTGCAGTCTTGTTTTCAGAGAGTTGTGTTTGTCGGAAAAGTATCTCCATTGTTTCCGTTTGTATCAAGAAATCGAGACAGAGGATGATAAATTGACAATTGATTCTGATATACACTCGCTTCTTTTGCTCGGTCTATGCCAACACGGATCGCTTGCGAAATCGATGCTCAATACGAAAATAAGATCAAATGTTTTTCACATCAAGAAAAGCCTCAAAGCTTTGAAAAAAGCCCACTAGGATATACAGTAGGGAATTTGAGATAACCACTATGACATACAAATATGTTAATTAATCAAGAGAACCACATATAGAGAGAGAGAGAGAGAGAGAGAGAGAGAGAGAGAGAGAGAGAGAGAGAGAGAGAGAGAGAGAGAGAGAGAGAGAGAGAGAGAGAGAGAGAGAGAGAGAGAGGAAAAAAGAAATGAAAATAATATTGGTTTTAATTGCTTTTTCCAAATGATCACTGCAGAATCATTAATATTTTTCTAGATTTTTTTTTTCCAAATTCTCACAGAGCAGTCAAAGGATGATTCTCAAACGACACATGGGAAACAAACAACCAAATACAAACCGATAAACCAAGAAATTTAAAACTTAACCAAAAATTATATTTTAACGTCTGAAATAAAAAATAGAAGGATAGAGAAATGTGACAAATGGAATTGTATTCCTAGAGATAAGGCACCAAGTATGTGTTAACATCGGGAATAGATATATCGACGTGTCCACCATCTACACTCACAAACTGAACTTTTCCAGCATCGTCTAGTGTTTTCAGACCAATCCAATTCTCCGTGTAGAGCTTCGTCTGTCGAGGATGTAGAAGAATATCGAATGTGTCATCTTGGTAAAACCCGAACAAAGAAGAAGATTTTGGAATAATAAATGTATTATTAAGAAACTGCAAAAAAATGATTTAAATCTATTTAAAAAAATGAAATAAAAGTAGGGTTATTGAGGAGATGGAACGAACCATAACAAGAATCAAGTTTTGTAAACTGGTGAAATGGTTTTTGTAAGTTTCGTTTGTTTGGTTTGGTATCTCATTGTTTAACTTTGTGAGATACCTTGAGCTTTCCAAGTACCTTGTAATGTCCTGAGATTAAACCAAAAAGCCAAATACAAATAATCTCTGTGAATTTAATGGTCTGACCATGCATAAGTCATTTATTCTTGCATATCATATAATATTTAGATCGAGATTAAGTTTCTATAAAATTAATGCATCCTAAAAAAAAAAAAAAAATTGAAGACCAATATATATCAGAAAACTTCCATTTCCAATATATATGGAGTAATAAAATATAATTGAAGATGTCTTTAGAACCATTCAAATTTACAAGTATATATTAAAATTTGTAGCCATTGCTATATATATATATATATATATATATATATATTGATTACCGAGATGGGTTTGGGTCATTTGGGCCGTAATCTCTCCTCAGGTTGAGATCAGCAGTTATCAATACCTCGCATGGCGTTAAATATCTCTCCCACCGGAATTTGAACTAGGGGTGCATTGGGACCAACCCCTGCACTAAACCACTAGACCACGTACACCGGTGGTACCATTGCTATTTGCTTAATCATGTTTTGAAATAGCATATTAGTTTCCGAAAATGTGGTAATTAATTTCACTTATAATCATCATTTGATAAATGTCGTGATGTTTTTTTTTTTTGATTAACCTGGGGGTATCCCGGGTCTATGGAAGGGCCCAGACTAATCCCCAAGGGGAGGTGCAGCCCATGGATAGACCCTCTCTCCGGGTATTCAAATGGGCCGTAAGCAATGAGCCCATATCCATGTGGGTGAGCAGAGGAGGCATTTTTGTTTCCGCCTGGGCTCGAACTCGGGTGGTGTCTAGCCACCACGAGCCCCTCAACCAGTTGGACTACCTCAACCGCTCAAATGTCGTGATGTTAGCATGATTGTCTAATGAAACATCTTGCATCAACTGGTAAAACAAAGAGGTTTGTTCTCTTTTGTCCTAAGTTCAAATATATTTTACAACATAAAATATTTTTAAATTTGAAATATCTAAAAACTGAATTAAATATGAATTTTTATAAATTTAAAATCTGGAATTTCTATAGTATTATCCATCTTGCATCATCTTTGGATTTTGAACTTAAAATATAGTAACATTTTATGTTGAAATGGGTTTCATCCACAAAACGTTACTATATTTGGGATGTCTTGACATAGGTCGTCTTGTGCGATTCCAGTCTTTAATATATTTAAGTCTTAGAGAGATTCTTCAATTTTTGAGAACTTGAGACTTTCGGGTTTCCAGCTCACTTTTACGCAAATGTCTGGTGATTTCTAATAATGTCACGAAAATAATGACTAGTACTACTACTTTGGTTCGTGCATGGTGTGAGTTAATTTCGTGTGTGTATGACCTTTTTTCTTTCCGCTAACAAATACTTTTAGTTTTCGCCTAGGAATTGATCACATGTGAATAAAACAAAATCTAATCGAATTAGTGTAATTTCAAGCTAAAGCAATTGCTTATAATCAAAGGGTGATTAGTCTGCATATCTCATAAGCAAACATATTAAACTTCATATGTATTTAGCCTAGAGAAACACTAAAAAAAAAAAAAAAAATTCAATTTTTACTTCATTTTTGCTTATGAGATGTTATATTTTCTTTAAATCATTTTAAAACTACATATATATATATATATATATTATGTTTTTTACACAAAACTTTAATATTACTATAATAATTTAACCAATAACAACATATAAAAAATATTGACATACTGTTGGTATCTTGAAGTAGTTACTTGGAGCAAGATGATCTTGAATATAGTCACTGTAGATATCGTTTTTGATTAACGTATATACTCACACACCAACTCCAACTTCACCCAAAACAAAAGCAAAAAAAACCAAATTCCTTGTTACATAATGATGTTAAATAATTTGTATTTATTTATATAAAAATAAGAAAACATACGGAACAATAAGGAAGAGTTGAGATCCCAGCCTGAGGACCGCCTAAGGAAATGTAGTTGAGAACCGCCGTCACAAAACTGGATCAATCCCCGAGCAATTAGGTTCCCCTGTGATCGCCCGACAATGTTGCAGCCTCCATGCAACTCTGCCATTTCTTTAACTTTGTCACAGGCCAAAGCTGCTTGTTGTGGGAGTGGCATGAACCAGGAGTCCGCTACACCATTTCCAATTTCTCTATTCATCAATACCAAAAACAAATTAAGACAAGAGTTAAGTATACATAAACAAATCACTTATGGAGGTAATATATTGTCAAAGAAAAAGCGGAAGGAGATTAAACAATCTATAATATAAAAGCAGTTTAACGAAGATCAAAGTTTGACTCAGCTATTAGAAGCGGTCAATAAAAATAAGGGTTAATTTGGTGATTAACTACCCAATACGATCCATTAATATGTTTTTATCTACGGTAGACAATCTAATTCTCCGTGTAGAGCTTCGTCTGTCGAGGTGGGAGAATAATGTCGAATATTCCATCCTGGTAAAACCCGAAAAAGAAGTTTTAGGAACAATAACCGTATCGTTAAGAAACCGCAAAACAAAAAATTTCTTTCTCTCTTGTCTCCCTAATTATCAAAGTTGAACTAAAAGAAACACTCTAAAAAGTTTATAACAAACCTTAATAAAGAAAATATTATTTAAGTTAGTGTGACCAAACAAACTAATCAAATAAATCAGAAAACTCTCATGACCAATAATCATGAAACTAAAGATATATATTTTCTCTATTTTTTTTCTAAAAGTATTTCTATATTTTTCTATTTTTTCCTTTATTTTTACTTTATTTTCCCTCTAGATTTCATTTAGATTAAATGTATTATTCTATTTTCTTTAAAACTGAATGTTACTTTTATGATTCTATTTTCATTTTAGTATTAGTATATTCTATGTACAAAAAATTGGAGAATATTTTTTCTCTAAAATAGATTTTTGAGGTAAAAATAAAAGTGGGATGAAGATGTCCTTATAAATATCTAATATATCATAATTGGTTTTTTTTTAAATAGAGCATTGTTATCATAGAACATAAATTGATTATCATATATTGTTGATCATTCCAATATCGGTTGCATTGTTTAGAGAAATTTTTTGAATTTGAAACTGATAAATATTTATTTGCAGTCTATTATGTCACATGAACGATTTAAATATTTTTTTTGTTATCAATTGAAACATATATAGGTGAAAAACTCTACAACTTGAGTTTAATGAACGGTTGATTAATCCTAATACATATGGAACATTAGCTGGATTAATCTACATGCAAACGAAAAAACACTTACATAACCTAATATCATCATAGGAGAACCGAAGAGATTGTTGAGGAGGTTTGTGAAACTAGCTTGTAATTCAATATTGAAAGTGTGTATTTTAGTAAAAAGAAATCGCACATGTTGGAACAGCATAAGTGGTGTTGGAACAGTTGTCGAATATCAAACTAACAAAGTGTTTGATATTTCCATGAGAAGATACGTTGTCACAGCATAGAGAGAGCATCTTAGAGTCTTCTCACACAAGAGCATGCGTGGATTAAAGAAGAAAAGAAGATGCCTTTTGTTTCTTGATTAGAATAAAGAAGAAAAAGAGTAAAGAGTGTGGAGGAGTGTGAGTGGTCAAAGATAAAGCTCTTGTCTCCTTGTCTTGGGTACAAAGGAGAGAGAAGAGGCTTTCTTGTTCACTACCCATCGAAAATCACCTGCAACAAAGAGAGCAGAAACATTTTAAGTTAGAAAGAAACTTAAGAAATGTTTTTGGTTAGAACTTGATTTCATAAATACTTCAAGGTTTTAATCCTTTCATCTTTGTGAGAGAGAGTTAGAAATCATTGGTCACAAGCTAAGGGATTGTCTTAGGCTGTGTATAAATCCAATTGAGAGTGTTGTAAACATCTTGAAAGATTTCTAAGCTATAAAAACTCGGTGCGCCGGAGTTTCGAGAATCGTTGTTGTGTTCATCTGCTTTTTCAATTGGTATCAGAGCGGGCATCTGAACCAGGCTGTAGCTTTACAACAGGTGAAGATCCTGCGGAAAGATGGACACAAAGGAGCTGGTGTTTCTACAACGAAATCCTACCCTTGATAAGGGTAACTATGGTCATTGGAAGATGAAGATGAGAGCACTTATCAGAGGAATCCATGAGGACTCATGGAC
Organism: Orychophragmus violaceus; assembly: GCA_030180135.1. Taxonomy (NCBI): domain Eukaryota; kingdom Viridiplantae; phylum Streptophyta; class Magnoliopsida; order Brassicales; family Brassicaceae; genus Orychophragmus; species Orychophragmus violaceus. The sequence continues at coordinate 91,951,880 of CM058237.1, read as the reverse complement.
TGCGGTAGAAACGGGATGGACGTCTCCAACAACAAGAAGTGAAGCCGGAAAACCAGTGGCGAAACCGAAGTCGTTATGGACAGATGATGAGAAAAGCTTGGCTAAGTACAACGCCAAGGCTTTGTCGGCTGTCTTCAATGCCATCAACGAAAATCAATTCAAACGTGTTGAATGTTGTGAGTCTGCAAAAGAAGCGTGGGATAAACTTAAGGTTGCTTATGAAGGAACATCAAATGTAAAAAGATCCCGACTCGATATGCTTTCAACAAAGTTCGAGAATATCCGCATGGAAGAAATGGAGTCCATTGAGGAGTTCAGCGGAAAGCTAAGCGCAATTGCAAACGAAGCTCAAAACATGGGTAAAAAATATAAAGATAAGAAGCTGGTGAAAAAGCTCCTAAGGAGCCTTCCATCCAAGTTTGAGTCCAAGAAAACAGCTATGAGTACTGCCTTGGACACGGACAACATTGACTTTGATGAAGTGGTTGGACATCTACAAGCTTATGAAATGGAGATTCATGCGGCTAAGGCAAGCAACTCGAAGGGAAAAGCTCTTGTATCAAACGAAATGGTTGACATGAGAGAAATGAAGAGTGATTTGGGAATGATGACTAAGAACTTCAGCCAAGCTATGAGGAGGCCATACTATACCGATAACCATCGAGAGTGGTCAAGCAAGAAAAAAGACCAACAATGCCATGAATGTCAAGGATATGGCCATTTCAAAGCTGAGTGTCCTAATACAAAAATACGAGATTTCAAGTGCTCTCGTTGTAAAGGGTTAGGACACACAAAGTCTGAATGTGTGGGAAGCCAAACAAGGAAGGCTAAAGCTTACGATAGAATGAGCGAAAGTGATTCTGATGCTGAAGATGTTGAAGATGAAAGGGCCGGATACGTGGCTTTCTTTGCATCTATTGAAGATACCAGTGAAGTAGAAGAGGATTTTGAGGTTGATGCTCAAGCTGAGCTTCAAAAACTTTATGAAAGTTGGTTGGTTCTTGGTAAAGAAAAGAGCATTCTACTAGAAGAAAAGATGGATCTTCAAAAGATGAACAAGAGTTTAAGTGAGTTGCTAGTTGTTGAAAGAGACAAAAGTAAATCTCTTGATCATGATTTATTTGAAACAAGGAAGAGGATCCACATGCTGAATAGTGGAACTAAGGACTTGGAGAAGATATTATCCGTGGGAAGAGTTGGTAACAACACTTTTGGCCTTGGATATGATGGGGGAATGTCAACTAAAAAGACTCAGTTTGTACGTGGGAACACCTCTGACCATGTTCCAGCAGTACCTACAGAAAATCCAATCAAGACTCAGTTTGTACGTGGGAACACCTCTGACCATGTTCCAGCAGAACCTACAGAAAATCCAATCAAGACTCAACCTGTGCGTAGGAACATCTCTGACCATGTTTCAACAGGGCATACAAGAAATCCAATCAAGTCCCAACCTGTGCGTAGGAACATCTCTGACCGTGTTTCAACGGGGCATACAAGAAATCCAGTCAAAAACATGATGGAAGCTGCTACAAAACATGTTGTGTATGATTCTTATCTACCTATGAATCAGAGCAACTACAACTATTCAAGATGTCAAGGATGTTTCTATTGTGGGAAGAAAGGACACATCAAAAGAAACTGCTACAAATTTGCTGATAAAGTCAAGGAAATGTTGAGTCAAGGGAGGTACTATCCAAATCTAAGAAGAAAATCTCAAGTGTGGATGTTGAAATCGGATTTGTACTGCCATGCACATACTTCTGTTGTTCCTTCATCAAATTCAAAGATGGTCATTTTTCAAGGAAGCACATCAATGTCTGTTGCAACAATGAGGAAGCCGTTGGAACGTGTTCAAGAAAAAATTCAGAAAAATAATCAAAAGGTATCTCATTCTTTTGGATGTTATTTTTGTAAAAAAAATGGACATATCAAAGCCCACTGCTATAAGTTTCTTGATCAAGTAAGATGTGCAACAAGGCAAAAGAAGGTTGCTCAAGATGTAAGGAGGGTACAAAAGGTAAGGATCAAGAAAGGTGGTCTATATGATGATGCATCTTGCAAGTCCACATCTGATGAGTTAAAGAAGTTTGTGTGTTGTACATGTGAGTGTTCAAAACACATGTCAAATGGTCAAGGAAGATCCGGGCAGAAGGAAATCAAAATCTTAAATGGACATCAATGGAGAAGCCAAAAACAAAAGAGCTTCTGATCGAGATGGATGTTTCAGAAGGACTGTGCAAAATGTCAAGCTAATTCCAAGGAGTCCCATTTGTCTGCTAAGAAACGAAGTCTGTTGGTGGCATATGATCAAGTTTGATTTTTGATTGAATTTCGCCTACCAAGCAGGGGGAGTAGGTATAGTATTCTTGATATGTTTTGCAGGAATGCTTGGATTGAAAAATTCAGTCAAAAAGGGGGAGAATGAAAGTGTGTATTTTAGTAAAAAGAAATCGCACATGTTGGAACAGCATAAGTGGTGTTGGAACAGTTGTCGAATATCAAACTAACAAAGTGTTTGATATTTCCATGAGAAGATACGTTGTCACAGCATAGAGAGAGCATCTTAGAGTCTTCTCACACAAGAGCATGCGTGGATTAAAGAAGAAAAGAAGATGCCTTTTGTTTCTTGATTAGAATAAAGAAGAAAAAGAGTAAAGAGTGTGGAGGAGTGTGAGTGGTCAAAGATAAAGCTCTTGTCTCCTTGTCTTGGGTACAAAGGAGAGAGAAGAGGCTTTCTTGTTCACTACCCATCGAAAATCACCTGCAACAAAGAGAGCAGAAACATTTTAAGTTAGAAAGAAACTTAAGAAATGTTTTTGGTTAGAACTTGATTTCATAAATACTTCAAGGTTTTAATCCTTTCATCTTTGTGAGAGAGAGTTAGAAATCATTGGTCACAAGCTAAGGGATTGTCTTAGGCTGTGTATAAATCCAATTGAGAGTGTTGTAAACATCTTGAAAGATTTCTAAGCTATAAAAACTCGGTGCGCCGGAGTTTCGAGAATCGTTGTTGTGTTCATCTGCTTTTTCAAATATAACACTGAATATTAATCTCATGGAGCATTATAAAGGGAACCGAAACAGAAACATGAACCAGAGATACGATTAAGAATGCAACAGTAGAACGAAAGTTTGACATTATGTGTTTTTTCTTTCTTTTGGTTGTGTATCTCTCAAAAGAACTATTGAGATTGTGGAATATTATATAGAAAAATCATGATTGTGGATGGACGGTGCCATTGGTTTTTACATTACAGTATTTACTCTCTTTTATTTGGTTGATCATATTAACCTTTTTTTTGGTAAACCGTTAAAACTCTATTCTTCATTCTTTACTCTAGACATCAACCTCCCATGTTATCCACTTGTCATTTTATTATCACCATAACTAATTATTGCCTACTTTCATTTTAAGATTTTTTTTTAATCGGTCAACTTGAATTTAGGTGTCTCAAATCACCTTAGTGCTTAAAATGATTTTTATAAATTAATTTTCTTTTATGGCAAATTTCTTATAAATTCATCAATTGCCTGAAGAAATTCTTGAATAGCTCGCAAAGACTCATGTCATCTAATTAAGAAAGCTTTTGTCGAATTTTCTATAATCTCTAAAACGTGATTTCCGCAACTCCGATACATATAATGTTCTCACTTGAAACATAAATCTAAACCGTAAAAAGATTCCTATATTTAAAAAAATAAATAAAAAAGTTTCCTACATCTCCACATCATATTAGTGTTTTAAGAAAGATGAGCGTGTGCCTTGTAGAAATATTAGTTCATTTTTTCGAAATTATGTTATGAGAGAGTTAGAGACAAATATCTCAATAGGTGGCATGAAGAGGGTTCATCCACATGCAATAAACTCCTCAATGCATGTATAGACTCTTTTTTTATTCCTCGCTCTACAACTACATATGCTCTGGAATATTTATAGCAAACCTATATTATTCTATTTCTTGTCCGGTTTCAAGTTAAAACTCAACCAAAAACTCATTTCCCTGATCATCTTCAATGGAGAGTTCTCACATGAGTATCTAAGAATTAAAAAAAAAAGTTTAAAAGTAAGAAAGTAAGAATTAAAATCTTTGGTATCTCATATGAGAACCCTTACTATCTAGATGAAAAAACTCATTTGCCTTGAGTATTTATGAGATTGGTTTAATTATTTTACAAAACTAAATTTAATTATTTAACTAAAATAAAATAAAATATCAATATTAAATTGTCTCAAAACCCAAATGAAGTTCTAACTAATATGAATGCTCTAACCACCAGAACCTTGCAGATAAGGCTCTTCTCCACCAACTTCATCCTAATTTCTTACCAAAACATGGTGTTATACTCTCTAGACTTGTTATTTATTCTCTAAGAGCCACCTCACATCTTTTGATCTTAGAAATACATAAGGAAAACCTATACATTACTTGATTATACTAGGTGAGTAAGTTCTTATTAGGGCTGAGCATTTTACCCGAAATCCGAATCCAATTCCGATCCAAAAAACCCGATCCGAACTGATTTTTTTTTAAAAAATATCCGAATGGGGATTAAATCAAAGTATTTTGGGTATCAGATAATTCCTGAACCCGAACCGAACTCGAACGGTTACTCGAAGTCATCCAAAGTTTTATGTAATTTTGGTTAGTTCTAATACTTTTGATTTTTATTTTTTTTTTTGGATATTTTGAGTAGTTTTATTTTTATATTTTGGGTAATACATATATTTTTGAGTACTATTAAATACTTTCAATTTGAGTATATTGTTTATAGGATTTTCGGGTAATTCAATTTTCTAAAAAATATTTTCCAATAATTTTCCGAGTTTTCAGAAATTTTATGATAATTTCGGGTATCCGAATCCGATCCAAATTTGATAAGTTCCGAACCGAACCCGACTCGATATATAGAAATACCCGAACATGTAGTTACTAATTCATGATCTGGCATGTACAGAATGAAAATTTCATTCTCGACTAAACCAGAAAACCGAAAACCCGACCCGAATTCGAACGGGTACCCGAACATCTCAGGCCTAGGCCTAGTTCTGATTCATAATTTTTTTTTTTTTTAATTTATTGTTTTCATATATTTAATCAGCTACTGTGAGTGTTTTATGCAGCAACTCATTGATAGAGACCATTTATCGCATAGTTAATTTTAAAACTGCACAAAACCGATGTCTATTTGTTCGTAAGGAAAGTTTGATGGGTGAATTCCGTTAAGAGATCAAAGATGAAATCGAAAGGAAGAGAATCTGAATAAATTTGGTTTCTATTGATTAGTTTCTTTTACAATCTCTCTGTTTCTTTCTAATGGTTCCGTAGAAAGATTAAGCTGAAATCTTCATTTGCAATTACATATATTCTTTTGCAATTTTACTGCTCATTTCCTTACAAGTTACAACCCCTACAATCAATAATCCAAACAAATCTCATCTCAAAAATCACTGCAATGATTACATTAATTTATCTACCTTCTCCTCTGACTTTAATTAGATGCAAAACACTTATCCACTACAAAATTTCCACAAGTTCATATCGCATCTTCAAAGCTTATAATCTTTATGTCCACCATATATTTTCACAGTGGATATTTCAATAATAACAAATTTCTTGTCGAATTACTTGTGTAATAATCAATCACCTTATGCACCAAATTGTTTGACTTATATGCATAAAACTTACCATTGTAAAGTTCATGTTAGATTTGGAAAAAGATTGTTCATAAAGTTTTTACATCACATATTTTTCAACTTTTTATTCTTTTTTTTTTTTTTTTTGTGCTCCACTTCTTCCTTTTTGGGTTCTTCGTATTTTTGCTGATTTCATCTTCTCTCTCGGTGATAATCTGAGCTCTCGACTTCCTTCTTTGTTCATGGTGATGAATGTTAGTATCCATCTTTAATCTTTTATTATGTCTTCATACCTCTTTGTTCTTTGTTTTCATCTATTTGCTCTTTTTCTTTGTATTCAATATATTCTTACATCATCTTCTTCGTCATGTCTTTGGCTTTGTTTTTTTGGTTTCCTTTTCCTTTTTTTTTTGGTTATCTTTGTGCTCTTCTGTTTCACAATCATCATCAATCTCTGCTTTTTCTTCGTTTTGTTATAAGTGAATCCTTTGTTTTAACGTGTTCTAAAGATAATGGATTCCCAAATGTTGTTTCACTATTTCTTAAGCCAGTGATCTATACCCATCTTACGAAGATGCATTCACGTTCTTTATTGAACTTGGCCCATCCTGATTCATACCACTCGGTTTACATGATAAACGGAGTTTTTGAATTTTATAAATCATGCATGAGACAATCTGACTTCTTAAATAATAGCATCATGTCAAATTCACATACATCCTCTTGTTTTGAGAGAATTTCCACTTTCTCTTTAGTTGTGTAAAATTGTTAAAAATCACAAGTTTCATATTATCTTCTTCAACACCTCATTTAACTTAGATGCATAACACTTCTCCATTATGAAGTTCTTGTCCGATTTTCATAGCTTACAAACTATATGTTTCTCTAGACAGTCCATCGCGACCTTTAAGCTTATATCTTTGCTTCTAGAGATAGGCATGGACATTCGGGTATTCGGTTCGATTCCGGTTTTCGGTTCTAGAAATTTAAGATCCAATGGATATTTTATAATTTTCGGTTCGGTTCCGGTTCGGTTCCTCTCGATTCGGTTCGATTCCGGATACCCATAACAAACAAAAATCTGACCCAAAAAAAAAAAAAAAAAAAACGATTAGTTAGGTATACCGGATTTATAACACCACATACAATACCTATTAATAGAATTTTTAATGAAATAATTTTTTTTGAGAATAAAAGAAGTAAAAGTCTTACATCTGAAAAAAAGAATTTGGTAGAGTTTTGGCAATATATTTTTTTTAAAACAAAACTTACCATTTTAAATAATTGTGCTTAATAAAATAAGTGACACATATGTTTATATATTATAGGTTATGTTTAATATATATGTATATATATTTTTCGGATATTCAGATACCCGATTAGGTATTGGTTCGGTTCCGAGTATTACCCAATATTTATGGTTCCAAAATAAATGATCCATTGAATAAATGCTATATAACCATATCAATTTCGGGTCAGTCTATTTTGGTTTGGTTCCGGTTCGGATAATCGGTTCCGATTAAAATGCCGAGGCTAGCTTAGAGATAACCTTGGCCATTCTCTCGTCCACGATTTCATTAATATCAGATAATTCTCTCCCATATAACTAAATATCATGCCTCTATTCACCAATAATTTTATTGGGATTTTATGTTGGGAATTCATTTGCTTAAAACTATGCCAAATAGCCAAATTAATTTGCTTAAAACTATGCCAATAGCCAAATACCCTACCTTGTAGAGTAAGATATTAACCCCAACATGTTTTTTTATCCCAACCAAACTCATGGATCGCATCTCCAGCTCTTAGAATCACTTTGTTCTTTAATGAAATATCGGTACACTCATTTCTTCGAGGCTTTATGTAGTTGTCTCGCTCACGGACGATCATCTCAACTTCGATTTGCATGTATCCTCGTCTTTACCGTCTTAAAGCTAAAATACCAAAAGAACTTCAATTCTAACTTTTGGAAATTAATCCTCCCTAGATAGATAGGAGGAACCAAACCAAAATGCATCTTTTTAAAATACTCGTCATAATTGGTTACTCAATCTCAGTTTCAAATATGCAACTTACACGACTAATTCAGAAAAGTGGAAGCACAACATTGGTTTAATCATTGGGAAAAAAAGTAAAAGGAAACTAAAAGGGCATTCTTCATACACATCAAATAGTTCAATAACTTCAATTTTTATGTCACATTCAGTTGCACACTATTAGTACCCAAAAAGGAATAAATAAATTAACATTAAACTCCCAAAAAATGTAGTAATTTTTTGGGGCTTCCATCATTGGCGACAATACTAAGCTCCAAGCTTGTATATTAATTTGAAACTCTTGCCATATTTAATCATAAATTTATGTAGACCGAAACAACATTTAAGTGGCTCAAACATCAATGCGCCATAACATTACCACTTGTGAGATGTTCTATCCCAAAGGTACATAGACTAATGAAAAAAGGTTAATTAGTAGAGAAACTCTCGACCAAACTGGCTCGCGATCTCTTCCACTTCTAGTGAAGATAGTTGAGATATCTCGACCACAATGTGCATTAATCGAGTCAGCTACACCTTTGACGATGTGTTCTTTGATTGTAGTCTTTATTAGATTAAGAGCCGAAATTGAATTGATGTCTACCTTTAGGTTTCGAGTACAAAAAGTGAATTTAGTCTTTTTCGGGTAGGAAAGGATATTTATACCAGAAGATCTATGGTTTTTCTCCTAAATTCTCTCTGATATTATTATATAAAATCCAAACAAATATAGTTTTTCTTTTCATTTAGAAGATTTGTATTTATCTTCTTTCATTTTATAAATATGTTAATTTTCCATTAACATATTTATATTCTTTTGATACAAGTTGGCGGGGACGTCATCGCCGAGCTGCTTGCTACTGGATCGATTTCTCCTCCATCGGGCTTAATCTTTGATGGGCCATTCAACTATTGGACATGATTTTAGAGGGGTGTTAATCCCACCTTCAACAGTAAACCCCCAGTTCGGCGCGTTGAGTGGAACTTAAGTCAGCGAATTTGATCGTGGCTCGGCCCAATTAGTTGAATCATCGCGTAATTCGAATCATCACTTTTCTTTTTAGGCTGTTATCGGCGTTTCGGCGTACTTGACACGATTCTCTCATAGCCAATAAAATTTGGACACATGTGATGGGAAGTCGCAGGGTCGCACGTGACGAGAGGTAAAGTTGCGTCACTTGGAAGACTCCCACCTCTTCATTTCTATAAATACGGCTCTTGCTTCTCACTTTCTACCATTCACTAGCAGAAGTAAGTTTTAGGTACCCTTTCTCCTAACTTCTCCTTTTCTTTAATCTCTCTCGTCTTCCTTTTTCATTTTTTCTTTTCGCGGACCTTCCTGCCAAAATGTGCATCCGTGCTGAATCTAGTGAAGAGTCTGCCAGTTTCATAAGTGCTGGCGCGTTTGAAGGAGATAACATACCTTCTTCTTCTTCTTCTTCTTCTTCTTCTTCGTATAGCAGCTCAAACTCTGTCGATCTCGCATAAAAGTTATCTCGACGGAAAGTTGTATCTCTTCGTAATGACGCTGCCGATCATTCTGACGAGAACGTCCCTCTTGCCCTAAGGGTGGCATCTTGCGGCCGAGGTAAAAAGAAAGAAACTCAGAAGGGGAAAGGAAAAAAAGACAGCTCCTCTGCAAGACTCTCGATCAATTGATGAAAATATAGACGACTTCCTCAAACTCGTAGCTGAGCTCAGTCACTTAAACATTGAAGTTCCATAAGAAGTGCAAGCTATTCTTCTCTTGAATGCATTACCTACAAAGTATGATACTCTCAAAGAAACCTTGCAATACAACAGAGAAGCTATTAAGGTCGAAGATATCGCTAGTTCAGGTCGGTCCAAGGAAAAGGATGTAAAAGAAAGTTCTTGAACAAGAACAAACTCGGAAGGTCAATATGCAAGAGGAATATCTGACAACAGAGGGAGTCAGAACTGCAAAGGAAAGAGACACAATCGATCAACATCAAAATCAATAGAGCGCAAGAAGATATGCTGGATTTGTGGTAAGGAGGGGCACTTCAAGAAACAGTCTTACAAGTGACTGGAAAGAAACATGCATAAATCCCAGACACATGACAAATCAGAATCATCTATGGCAAAAGATGATGCGCAAGATTTGGCAGGTTTGATAGCTGTTGAAGTGAATGTGTCTCAGGAATCAACTCACCGTGAGGAGTGGGTCATGGACACGGGGTGTTCGTTTCACATGACTCCAAGGGAAGATATCTTTCTTGAGCTCAAGGAGACTTACACAGGGAAAGTGAGGATGGCTAATAACACTATCACAAAGGTCAGAGGCATCAGATCAATAAGATTTCAGAATCCAGATAACACCACATTTGTTCTCCATGATGTTCGTTACATGCCTGGGATATGAAGGAATTCGATTTCTCTTGGCACTCTTGAGAATAAAGGGTGTGAGTTTAAGGGTTCTAATGGTACATTGCAAGTAGTGAAGGGCTGCACCGTGACTATGAAAGGTACGAGGCATGGAAGCGATGCTCTGTACATTCTACAAGGAGAAGCTATGGTATCAGAAAGTTGCATAGCTTCAGATAAGGAAACTGGAAAGGGCATATATCCATACTATACCAAGCTTTGGCACAGGAGAATGGGACATGTTGGTCAGAAATCTCTGGATATGCTAGCCAAGAAAGGGTGTTTAGAAGCAAACAAGATCAAAGACATGGAATTCTGTGAGGATTGTGTAATTGGGAAGACTCACAAGGTTAGCTTCGGTCAAGCCCAACATGTAACTAGGAATAATCTGGACTACCTCTCAGCCTCGGAAGATGCCAATACTTCATCTCTTTCACGGATGACTGGTCCCGAAAGGTATGGATCTACTTCCTGAAAACCAAAGACGAAGCATTTAGTAAATTTGAAGAATGGAAGAGAATGGTAGAGGTACAGTCTGAAAGAAAGGTCAATAAACATCGTACTGATAACGGCTTGGAATTCTGCAACACCAGATTCGATCAGTTCTGCAAAGAAGAAGGTATAGTAAGGCACAAAACGTGTACCTACACACCTCAACAAGACGGCGTAGCTGAGAGACTAAACATAACCATCATGAACAAGGTAAGGAGCATGTTGAGCGAAAGTGGCTTTGATCAGAAGTTCTTGGCTGAAGCAGCTTCGACTGCAGTTTACCAGATTAACAGGACACCATCATCTGCCATAGAGTTTGACATCCCAAAGGAAAGATGGACATCTGCAGTCCCTAATCTCACAGGGTTGAAAGTGTTTGGATGTGTTGCTTACATTCATTCTGATGATGGTAAACTGAATCCTAGGGTAAAGAAAGGCATCTTTACAGGTTATCCAGAAGGTGCAAAAGGGTTCAGGATATGGCTCATTGATGAAAAGAAATGCGTGATCAGTAGGAACATGGTCTTCAGGGAAGATGTTCTGTACAAGGACACCAAATCTGAAACATCCCAAGGTATGAATAGCTCTATATCACAAATGTTATTAACAAACTTGTGAGCTATGATTTTGAAGGAAGAGACAGGTTAGATGAGACTCACGTTCCAGGTGGAGTAACTCAGTCTGAAGATCAGACTGAAACATCAAAAGATGGTCAAGAAATTCTTGAAACAAACAGATCATATGAGACTCAGGATAACATGGACTATGAACTAGTCAGAGACAAAAAAAAGAAGGCAGCCAAAGCCATGAGTCGGTCTTGCAGACTATCAGGTTTACGCAATTGACGAAGACATTTCAGGATATGCTTATCTCATGATAGAAGATGCAAGAAGACCTGAACCAGATAGCTATCATGAGGCCATGGTTGATACATATAGAGATAAGTGGAAACAATACATGGGCTCTAGTCGCCACAATCAAGACACAAAGGCCAATAGGATGCAAGTGTGTCTTCAAAAGGAAAGCAAGTATAGATGGAGTGGAAGGTCCGAGGTTTAAAGCGAGGCTCGTAGCAAAGGGGTTTTCTCAGAAAGAAGGAGTGGACTACCATGAAATTTTCTCACCAGTAGTAAAACATGTTTCTATAAGATTGATTCTATCCATGGTGGTTCATTTCGACATGGAGCTGCAACAAATGGACGTAAAAACGGCTTTCTTACATGGCTATTTGGATGAGAAGATTTATATGAATCAACCAGAGGGATATGTGGATAAGAGGAATCCAGATAAATTCCTCTTAGTGAAGAGATCACTGTATGGTTTGAAACAGTCACCGAGACAGTGGAATAACAGATTTGATGAGTTTATGCAGAAGAACAAGTACAAGAGAAGCGATTATGATAGATGTGTCTATTATAAGGTCATGGATGGAGGTGACTACATTTATCTGCTTCTCTATGTCGATGACATCCTTATTGCGTCAAGGAATAGAGATCAGGTGTAATACCCTGTCTCACAAAATTGGTCAACGGGCAATTAGAAAGTCAACAAGGGCATTTTCGTAATTTTCAAAAGACGAGGGGCATTTTGGTAATTTTACCAAAATGTAAGTCGGAAGCTAAGACGGGCCAAATATTCTTCTTTTTAAGTAAAGAAAATATTTAGAAGACCAAGAATGGTGCAAACAGACCGTAGATGAGTTTTTCGGACTATCGAGAAAGGAAACCGATAGAACCGACAAAACTTGTAAAATTCATATCGGGAGCTACGAGAGTCTGATTGAGGTGAAACGAATTTCTAAATTCTTCTAAAAGAGTCTAGTATTTTAAAAAGAAGCTTGGGGGATTTATTTCAGAGGATACGGGGTTTTAAATATTTTTAACGAGCTGTCAGGAATGGAAACCGACAAAACCGATAAAAAGACGGAAACGCCTCTATTATTGCTCCAAAAATTATGAAATTTTGACCACAGATCGATTAAATTATTTGGAAGCTATGGTTAAAAGGATTTAGCAATATTTGATCCATATATTAGGTTATAATTTTTAGATCATTAATGGGTAATTAATGACTAAAAATTCAAAATAAAATCATAGGGGCTTGGGATTGGATCAAGATGATTAGGGCTGAGAAATGATGTTATTATTTATCTAATTTAAGCCCATTAGTGAGCTTGGGCCACGAAATCTTGCAAAGGAGAAGAAGATGCATTGTTTGTGTTTTTGGTACATTGAATCTAAAAATGTGTTGGCACCAATCTAAGAGGCTTCTAGAAGAGGGCTACAGGTGTAAGGTGGGTGATGAAATGCAGTGTTTTTGGCATGATTTTGGTGGGGAAAGGAAAATTACTTCGCCGGAATATTCTCGAGAATATTCTTCGGAAAAGAAAATTTTTCGACGTAATAATCTTCCCGATAAACCGGATTTCTTTTATTTAGAAATAGGATACACGGTTGTAGTAGACATCATATGAGGTTGGTCCGGAGGTTCGTGTGGAGGAAAGATCAGAGTTACTAGGGTCAACACTCGGGTCAAGTTGGGGTCAAAGCAAGTTAACGGTTAGGGGAAGGTTCGTGTTAGCGTCGGGTTCGTGTCGGAGTTCCGTCAGTCCGTCCATCTGTCGTCATGATAACAATGTGAGTCGGCTAAATTGTGTGTTGCATATAAATTAGGACATATAGACCTTTGGATTCATTAACCGTAGATTTAGGTTGCATATCTCGATAATTGAACTGGTTAGAACGGCTAGGTTGATTAATAACTCAGTTAACTAATTAAATGGTTAGGTTAAAGAAATGCATGCTAGTAAGATTTTAGCGGTAATTGATTGATAGTTTTCTTGATTGCTTGATTGAGTGTTGCATACATATAGAACGGCATGCTAGGGCGTATATGCATATATAAGTATTTAAGAACATATCTAAATGAATCTATTTATGAAGAATTATGAGTTGATTAAAATACGGTTAAAACACATAACACACTTAGAATATAATATCGGGGTGGGTTAATTAGTCAATAGTCGGGGTTATCGAGTTAAATAAATTAATTAAATAATAACGTGAAGTCAGGAGATTAAGAATTAAAAGACTAATAAACCTAATTATTGTTTGTGTGGTGTTGTGATTATTGTTTGTGTGATTATTTATCTACTTCGGTGTTGGGCCGAGTAGACTATACTGGTAGATACGTACTCTGGTGCAGGACCGGGTAAGTCTGGGTAAGGTCAGGTGATGTAGAGGTTGGTGATAAGACTTGCGGGATAGATTGGGGATTGAGATGGTAATTCTATTTAACCTTGTTGGTATTGCGTGATAGAGTCCCATTGAGTCTGCTTGTTTACATTACTGTTATTAGGACTCTATAGGGTGTGTTAGATTCCGCAAGTCTAGATATGGCGTTCTGGTACTTCCGACCCGATTGGATCCTCGAGTAGTTACCTGATCGGTTCACGTGCCTTCGGGTGATGTTTCTGGTTATGGTGTTAACCTGCTGAGTGACGCCGGTAGGTGTGTGGTCCGGCGAATACGGGGTCGCGTCCTAGGGCTGGACTGCATGGAAGCTTAGGTTATCTAGGGGTAGCCCGAGTCACCGCGTATTGATGGACAGAGAACGGTGTCCTAGTCGTAGGACTTCGTGTTTTCGTCTGGGAGTCGTGGGAGATTTTAGTTACCGTGGGGTAGCTAAGTGTTCCTGTGGAAGTTACCGAGTTCGCGTTTGGGGCCCATGGTGTGGAGATTGCGTTATAGATGCGTTTAGTGTAGATCGAGTCTAATCGAAAGCATGTGCCGCAGTGTTCTCGGTTTCCTTGATTGATAATATGTGTTGTTATTTGAATGCTTGTGTATTGTGGAGCTCATCACGTCTTGGTAGCACGTGATCAGCTATTGTGCTTGATTGTTATTTTGGGCGGGATGATTAGATTGTTAGCAGCCTTTTAGTTGGGAGCCGTCTCACTGGGTAATCTTAGATTGCTCATTAGACTCTTTTGTGTTTTTCAGGTTTGGCATAGCTCGGCGGACGCGTAAGGCACTCGGAGTAGGTTCGGGTTGGCATTTGGCATCGGTTTGTTTACGCATTTTGACTTTATTTTCGGTTTCAGATTTTGTTGTGCCCGCTAAATGATTTGTATTAGACCGTATATTGTTTATTGTTATGAATAAAATTTATAAGTTTTAAGTATAAAACAGAATAGATCCCTGATATACGGTTTAATCCGAACCGAACACAACTCGTGGAAGCGGTATAGGTTGAAAAGCTTTGTATCGTGGAAACGAGATAAACGGAGTCAAAGACGGTTTGGTTCGAGCCATTGACTCAAACCGTACTGTCTCTGGCTTTATATTGTGACAAACTCTTCTCGTATGACTGCTTAGGTTCGATCGGTCATGTTTTTGTTTGATTGTTGGCCGGTCAGCTTGTCGGTCAGCGGAAAACGGGAAAGGGGCGTTACATCAAGTACGCAAACTCAAGGTCTTACTGAATTCGAAATTCGAGATGAAAGACTTGGGAGAAGCTAAGAAGATCCTAGGAATGGAGATCACTAGAAACAGAACAGCTAGAACCTTACTGATATCTCAAGAAGGATATGTTCAGAAGATATTGGGAAACTTTGGCATGGATCAAGCTAAGCATGTGGCAACTCCTATGGGAATTCACTTCAAGCTAAAGTCAGGAACGGAAAAGGAAATTCAAGAACAACAGGAGTACATTGAAAAGGTTCCATATCAGTGCAGTTGGAAGCGTAATGTACGCTATGTTAGGAACACGACCTGACTTTGCTTATCCAGTGGGATTGGTCTGCAGGTTTATGAGCAATCCAATGAAAGAGCACTGGCAGACTGTGAAATGGATACTCAAATACTTAAGAGGATCATCGAACACCAAGTTATGCTACAGAAAGAAAGGCTGGGGAATTCACCATCAGAGGGTACTGTGATGCTGATTATGCAAGAGACTTGGACATAAAGAGGTCTATAACAGGGCTAGTATTCACAGTAGGAGGTAACACTATTAGTTGGAGGTCAAGTCTACAGATAGTGGTGGCTTTAAGTACTACAGAGGCTGAGTATATTGCGCTTACAGAAGCTGTAAAAGGTGATTTGGCTTAAGGGGTTCATGAGTGAAATGGGTTTTAAACAGAAAGCTGTGGAGATACATTGAGACTCTCAAAGTGCAATTGCATTATCCAAGAATGCAGTGCACCATGAGAGGACTAAGCACGTTGTTGTCAAATACCACTTCATCCGAGATTTGATTGGTGATGGAGTAATACAAGTTCTAAAGATAGCAACTGCTTACAATCCAGCCGACATCTTCACAAAAGCGTTACCAGTGAGAAAATTTCAGGATGCTTTGTAGTTGCTCAGAGTCTCAGAAAACTGAGGGAGCTTCGGCTAAAAGATAAGAAGCTGAGTGGGTTTACTCAGGAGATATGAAGTTGGACGAAGTTTTGTCCAGGAATGCTTTTAAAGGTGGAGTTCGTTTCTCAACTCAAGGACTTTGAAGATGCAGAGTGTTGCATAAGTGAAGACTAAAATCGCTATGATTAATAGAAGACAAGGTGGAGATTTGAAGATTGTGTCTTATATCATCATAGGAATCCGGTACAATTGTATTGGATTAGATTAAGAGCTGGAGCTGGTTAAGTCGGTTTAGACTAAACCAATTAAAGCACGTGCATTGCTCGTGTAATAATCAGCTAAGTATAAAGCTGAAGTCTCCAGCTCGTCTCTCCTCTAACAAAACACTTTCTCAAGAATCAGGAGGATAGTTTTTGAGAGAGGAGAGGCAGACGATCTGTAAGCTCGATCTTGAGCATTCGATCTTAGTGGATTGCTGCAGAAGCAGCCCCAGTGAGTATAGCTCCTTCTCTAGTTTGAGGAAGGAGGTGGACACCGTGTAAACATTTCGTTGTGTTCTTGTTATCATAGCGTTCTTTGATCTGAGTTTGATTAGGTGGTTAGTCGATTATTCTGATTGATTAGCAAGTAGGATTAAACTAGGTTATTAGCTCAATTCGCACACATGCATTAAAACAATTATATATATTATTTATATATATATATATATATATATATATATTATTTAATAGAAACTATCGATTCTAGCAATTTATATATTATTAAAATTGCGTTCAATACAAAATATTGATTTTTTTTTTTGTAGTAAAATCACGGGTTTACCTAAACTAGAATTAAATAAAAAGTTGTTAAAAATATACCCGCATTTTCACGATTTTTTCTTTTTAAATTTAACTTCTTAGATTAAAATTATAAAATGTTTGTATAAAATAAACAATAATAGACAACTACAACATTCATAAAATATGAACTTCTGTCTGAAAAATATTTAAAATAAATACAATAACTATAACTAATACTAATAAGTGGATGATCCGGGTCCATAACAGTAAAACATGCGGATACATTTTTTAAAATCGTCACCATTGATTTTGAGATGTTATAATCTTGATCGTTGATATTAACCTGTATTTCAACCCGGTTTTAATGTATTTCTATAGAATTTGGGCTTTCATTACACGAATGGGCTGATGATTTGTTAACCCAACTTAAGCATATTAATATTTATCCGTTTGTTTATAGAAATTGGATTTAATTCAAAATACTAGATTTTAGAAAACAACTAAAGGAATTATAGATATTTGACTCGGATATTGATTTTGATGACCTTATAAATTCATTTTTAGAACTAACTTTATTAATTTTTCTTTTTGATCAAGGAAGGTATATACACACCAATAATCAAGGTATATACACGTACACACGAATCTTACCTATTTAAAATCACCATCGTCGGCTTTTATTTGATATAATTTGGTCCGTTAATATTAAATATTTTTAACCCGGTTTAAAATTAATAAAATCCCCTATATACTAAAAGGGTGTCACTAATGTCCACATGTCAAGCCCACATTTTTTTGAGGGATTTTGGATTTTTAAATTCATGTTTTTATATTTTATGGAATTTTTAAATTTTAATAATCCCTAATTAATGCAATTTAAAAATCCGGCATTAAATCTCCCATTCCCTAAATATCTCATTCCGAATTAATTAGAATTCAAAATATCGTCATTATAAATTTCCAAAATCTCTCAATCCCGACAAATAAGGAAATTTCAAATCACATTTAATTTATTTAAATCATACTTTCTAAATCTTTATAAATCTTAACTATATTTATCTCTCTTCATAAATAAAAATAATACCGTTAATTCTTTTTATTTGAAAACTCTATCGAACCTTTTCTCATATTTATACACACCTAAACTGTCATTTGTCAACATCAAAAATCACCATCCTCTCATTTTCTTAGATCCATTTTTCCGATATTTCATTTGCTCTATAATTTTTTATAGCATTGAAATACCTCGGTAAATTAGCTATGTATGCGAGGGCTTCTTCATTTTTTTATTCTCTTTTGCTTTACATATGTTTTTGATGGTGTTTTTTTTTTTGTTTTTCTACATCACATCTATTTAGATCTCTTTTGTTTTCTCATTTAGATGTTGTATGCTTTATATTGTTTATTTTTTTAATTTATTATTCATCCGAATGAAGAACATCTCGAGAGCTCTATCATTTTTTTCTTACCTTTTGTTTCTAATATGTTTTTATTTGCGTTCTAATAATGACCGTATCGATGACTAATTATTTTTTTGATTGCGTTCATTGAATTCGACGGTTTTAGTTAGTGGGTGATTGATCATATTTTTACGTTGACCATATAAATGGTGTATTTCGTATCGAGGGTACACAATTTTTTAGTATACACCCAATTCTTCTTAATTTTTCGTTGTGAGTGTTTTTTCTTCTTCCATACAAATAAAATAATAAGTGGTTTTTGCATTTTTTGTTCTTTTTTACCTTTCTGTTTTTATAGTATTTTTTAACCTATATTGGTTACTTTTTTTTCTTCAAAATAATTAATAATAAAATTTCGAATCAATTAGTATGAATCATATATATGGTCACATGTAATGAATAATTTTTTACGTGTTTAACACCATCTTATCATTTGATTGAATAAATAACAGAATCTAATTTTTTTTATAAAACCTAATTATAAAATATCAATTTCTAGTTAATTTTTAAATATATAAAGAAACATAAATCCGTGCTCCTACATCACGGGTCAAAATCTAGTTACTCTTAATGAAACAAAAAATCATTAGTAAATGCTGTGACACGAATTGTAATATAACATTAGTTTTTAAAATAGTCAGTTTTAATAGTATAGATTTTTTTAAACACTTATTCGGTTGAAATAAAAAAACAACAACAAAACATAGGACAAAGAAAATAAACATATGTGAGCAACTCTGATTGGGTCTTTAAGTTAGCTATTAATGGGCCCACATTATGTGTCCCATAGTTGTGGTCTTCGTTTCCATAGGATCAAATTATCTACGGTTCTTTGACTCAAAGTCAAAGTCCCATATACTCCTCTCCAATTAATTCATTTTTTTTTTAATTCGTGAGAAGAGGTAAAAGACAGCAAAACCTGGGTTTTGTAACTTATTTACAACCCAACCTGGGTTGACCCAAAGAGTTTGGTCGATCCATTTGAGTCGGGTCGGATCTACTCTTTAAATCCTAAAAATGACTTAAGGTAAAAATCAAAAATCCATTTTTCTCTTCAGTTTCTCCATATTCAACCGTTCTTCTTCCCTTTTTCTTACAGTTTCCGACTTGACTTCATCCGGCAAAAAAGAAGTTCAATCCTCCATTTGTAGAAGGAAACATGCAGACTTATGGGAGAAAGAAATTACGAAAGTCGAGAGTAGAGGATAAATCGATTCCTCCAAACGAATCCCTAACCGAGAGAGACGAGGCGAATCGCCAAGCCGAAGATGTGTGGAAACAAATTGATGAAGAAGAAGAAATAGACTTGGAAAAAGAATCCGAGAATGCGGAGGAAGAGGAAGACGACGAAGAGATTGAGAACGAGGAAGAGAAGGACGATGAGGAGGAGGAAGCCGGAGGGATAAACGAGGAGGAGAAATCCGTAGACGATGAGGAGAAAGCCGTAGTCGAGGAGGATGAAGTTGAAGATACCCGCGTTCCAGGACTAGGGTTTCGCGAAGAAGAAGAAGTTGTTCGAACCAGTGAAATCCTCTCTTTAACCCACCACAGTGATCAACACGGGGAAGGAACGGTACCTATTTCCATTTATGAGGCCTTGCATGTTTAATTTTTGTCGATTTCGGATATGTAAAACTTTGTAGGAATTAGTGAAACTTTGATTTGGAAAAGACAGAAAACTTGGTATAACTTAGTGAAACTTGTGTGTAAAACATGGTAGGAATTAGCACTTGGTGTCAAACTTGGTAAAACTTAGTAGAAGTTTAGTGTAAAACTTAGTAAAACTTGGTAAAACTTAAAGTAAAACTTGGTAAAACTTAGTATAACTTTCGTGTAAAACTTGGTGAAACTTAGTATAACTGGGTAATACTTGGTCAAACTTTTTGTGCAGAATTCAGAGGACTAAACCGAACCAATGCAGCCCCTCAAGATGTGTTTCCCTCCCACAGAATATGTGAAGACGATAAAGCTCTCTTCTAAGTGCTACATCGCCAAAGCCGTGAAGACTGTAGAAGACATTCTCGAGGGTGATGAGCTTGATTGGTTCCATGAGCATCCACAATTCAAGTACTTCTTCCACATGGGTCAGAAGACAAGCTCAAAATGGATGGGGCTGTGGATGATTCTTGTTAGGGTCGCGGCTGTGGATAATAATATGGAGCTATGGTTTATTGTCAACGGCGTTCTAATCCGCTATTCCATTAGGGAGCATGCACTCGTTTCGGGGTTGTTCTGTCACTCCTATCCAAACCACTATGAATCCCTTGGTGGTGGCTCAGGTTTTATTGCTAAGTACTTTGGTGAAGAGAAGGTTACACATGAAGAAGTTGTGAAGCAGTTCCTAGCTATGAAAACGAAAAAAATATTGGCAAGAGAAAGTATGGCAAGGATCGTTTGAAGATGGTTGTCCTGTACTTCTTGTCATCCGTGATCATTGGGAAGAAGAAGACAGGCAAAGGAGCTACTTTCGTTGAGAGTTTCTTCCTCAGAGCCATTGATGATCTCGAGATGTGCAAGACTTTTCCGTGGGGGCGTTTGTCATTCGAGGAGAACGTCAAAGACATATTGCACTTCATTGACCATACCGGAGGAGTGGCACCCACTTCATGGGTATTTCCGGGATGCATTGTTCCTCTGGAGGTACAAACAATATTTCTAGCAATTTAAATTGTATTTTTAGTTGTTTTCAGCTGTTTGACTTGTAACGAATTTGTGTTGTAGGTCCTTGCATTTGAGGCCATCCCAGTTCTGAAGAACCATTTCCGAGAAAGGGTTCAGGGTGCGGATGAGGATTGCCCGCGAATGTGCAAGATGAGGTATAAAACTATGGGGACAAGGTTTTTCAGTATCTCAGAGATAAATGAGAAGCTTGGAACTACCAAGGTTAGTATCTCATATCATACTACTAATCCTAGTATCTCATATCATACTTTGAGGTTGATATTAAATTGTTTTTTCTTATATTTCCAGGATATTCAAAGCATCTTGGAGCCATCTCCCATGGAAATGACGCTTCTAGAGAATACCATGGACGTTGATTCTGGCTGGAATGATGTGGATGACCCAATAGTCGATGGTTGGAACAGGCTGCTCAAGAAGAAGAAGACAATCTGGTTTGAAGAACTTTTGAACCAAGATGTGTCCGGTCGTGCGTCTCAGGCGGATGCTCAAGAGTAACCTCGTGCTATTCATGAGGCATCTGAGAGTGATGATGGGAATGAGGCTGTGAAGTATCCGGAAGGGGCTCCTACTCCTACTGTTTTAAGTCTTGCGGATGTGGAGGAAATAATCAAGAAGAGAAATGAGGAAACAGAGTCTCGATTGAAGATGTATTACGATGCTCAGTTCAAGGAGTTGACTGAGACGTATAACGGTAGATTAACCGATATGGAATCGGTTGTGAATGCACTAAGAGAGGGTGTTAAGGAGACATTACTAAGAGAGCCTGAGGCTACTGCCGATGATGGTGTTTTCGAAGGAATTGTTTGTGAGCCTAGTGTTGTTAAAGAGCAAGAGGAAAGAAAGGGAAGAAAGGGAAGAAAGAAGAATGCGAAGAAAAGTAGTAAGAAGGGAGAAAAGAGCGAGAGAAGGAAGAAGAGAAGGGAGAAAAAGAACAAGAGAAGGAAGAAACCGTTGAAGATAAGGGGGAAACAGAGCAAACAAAGGAAGTAACAGAGGCTGAGAAGGTAGTATCTGAGGCCGAGAAGAACGAGGACAGGAAAGGTAAGAAGAGAGCTGTTGAACCCGTTGAGAACGTTCCAACAAAAAAAGATAAAGATTATCAATAAGGGGATGGGTAAAGGTTCTACAATCGTGGTTAGGAGTCCCGTGATGACTAGGGGAAAGAAAATGGAGAACCAAGCTGCTGAGGGAACCACCAAACCGTGATCGTCTCTGTTTTTAGTACTTTTGGCTTTGAATTATCTATGTCTTGAATGCTTTGAGTTTGTATTATATATGTTTGAGTACTTTATATATATTACCTTGTCTTACCAAGTTTGACAAAGTAGTTTTACCAAGTTATGCCTAGTTTTACCAAGTTTGACATAGTAGTTTTACCAAGTTTGACAAAGCAGTTTTACCAAGTTATGCCAAGTTATCCAGAATACATCCATTCAAACTTAAACACTAGCAATAAGCATTCAACATAGAAAATACCATAGAAACAAACACAGAATTCAAACATAGATATCCAGACATAGTAGATCCTAAAACACATCAGCTTTGCATCCCTTCGATCGTCTCCTTTAACTTGGCAATCTCTCTTTGGTTGCATTGAATCTCCAGATGCATGCCTGGGATTTCGACCTCTTGCATATCAATCTTGTGCAGCAACTTCTCAAACTCTTGTTCGACACCATGCACCCATGGTTGCCGGAAATGGAGTCCATCGGCCTACAAAAAAAAATCAAAAATTCGGAGTTACACCAAATACATGAAAAATGGAGTCCATCGTCAAAACACCAAATTCAGAGTTCCATTTACCCTGTATTGTTGACAAGTAAAGAAGGTACGACCCGATGTAGTATCCACAGGCGTAACATTATCGACCTCGCGTAAGATACGGCCACCACATGGGCATTTCTTCGGGATGCCGTATTCCGCATCGACGACTACGTAAAGACGATCGAAGTTTTTATTGCGCCTCCTTTCCTCTTCATAGGGATCGAGCATGGAATTCTCTGTACTCATTGGAGATAGATCCGAAAGGGAGAGAGAGGGGGGGGAGAGAGAGAGAGAGAGAGAGAGAGAGAGAGAGAGAGAGAGAGAGAGAGAGAGAGAGAGATCCGAAAGAGAGAAGAGAGAAGAGAGATTCCCGATTCGGGTTAGAGAGAGAGGGAGAAGAACGAAAATGAGAGAAAAATAGAAAAATACATAGATATTAGTTTTTTTTAAAAAGGGGGGAAATATATTTTTTGGATTTTGGGGGGCGGGAGTTTCAAAATCTTTAGGAGGGAATCAAAGTTTAACCAAGTTTCAAGTTTTACTAAAAACTGTCAAGTTTTACTTCTGCCAAAATTCAGTTTTAATGGTTATACTCTATCTTTAATAAAAAAAAAATGGTTATACTCATGATCTATAGCTATTTATATGCATTACAAATTAATTCATGCAATAATATTTTAAAATACATATATTATCTGACTTTTTGAGGATTAAGATGATTCACATAGAAAAAATAACTCTTAAATGTATATGATATTTGCTAGCTAATAGACAAATTTACAATATTTACCTTAAATTAAGAAAGTGTATATTTTGTTTTAGCAAGAGATATGCTATATAGTTTGTATTTTAGTTTGATTGTTATATTTAACATTATTATAAAAATTGAATTTCACAAAGAATTATAGTTCTACAAATCTTGGTTTTACCAAGTTTTCCAAAGTTACACAACAAATAACACAACAAATGAAAATTGAAAAAATACAAATACAACTAAATTCCTTCTTGGCTCACATCAGTTTGGCTCCCATTACTGCAAATAAACCAGCTCTCTAAATTCTTTCTTGCCTTTCTCTTACTCCTTCTCCGTCCGTGCTCCCCAATTGAAGGATATCTTGTTTCTTGGACTCTTCCCTTTCTTTTCACATAGTTTGGAGGAAAAGTGTACAACTTTCCTACCTCTTCTGAAATAATCCACTCAGACATATGTGGAACTGGAAAAATTGTCCTCGTATAAGCCAAAGCCCATAATTCTATCATGTAATAACGCGAACATAAACCATACAAATCCTTCAATTCCGTCGGCCTAATGTCTTGCTTCAAGAATTTAGTAGTAGCAGCTATTGCGTGGACACATGGGTACCTGTCAATATCAAATAGTCTGCAGCTGCACTTGTTGTGTCTCAAATCCACCACATAAGTAATTCCGTCGTCTCCAACAACACCTTATTCAAGCTCGAATGTATTAAGCTCAAATGTCGTAAGTTTGGCCGCTTTCACAATTCTAGCGTGCAACGCAAGTTCCACTACCGGCACCAATTTTCGCGCGCTCGATCCAGAAACGGAATCTTTCCTATGACTGTTAAACCACTCAGCAAATTTTCCAATAAGTGCATCGATTATAGGTAGTAGATGATACCTTCTGGCCTTCTTAAAAACTGCATTCATAGACACCACACAATTAGATGTGTCTATGTTGTACCTTGCCCCGGGAGAATAACACCTTGCCCATTTCTTCACTTCTACACTTTTGTCAAGATATTCAGCTGCTTGAGGATATCTGTTCCTATAATCGCCATATTGTCTTAGGAAATCAGCCTCAGAGTATATTCGAGCAATTTCCCTGAATTTTTTTCCAACTTCTTCCTTGTTCTCGTAGGAAACTGCTCCTCTCACATTCTGGGACAGGTGGTAGATGCAATAACCATGATCCGAGAGAGGGTACACTAGAGCTATTTCCTTGATGAGACTTGCATTTCTGTCACTAATAAAAACTAACTCATGACTATCCGGTATAACGTTTTTCAGCGTATTGAAAAACCACATCCAACTTTCTTCCTTTTCACCATCAACTAGAGCAAAAGCAATGGGATAGTGGTGATGATTTGGATCTTGCGCTGTGGCGAATATTAAACAACCTCCATATACATTCTTAATGAAAGTTGCGTCAACGATGAGTACTTTCCTCATGGCTACAAACCCTTCGATGGAAGCTCCCAAATTCACAAATAGATACATGAACCTTCTTTGTTCATCCAAAACCAAATCGGTTTTTGTTCCATGATTCACCTTCTCCAACATATGCAAATAGGAGGGAAACATCCTGAAACCATCAGCTGGACTACCACGAATATCAGAAACAGCTAGGTTTTCCCTCTAAAAGCCGTAGAATACGACACTTCCACACTGTCTCTTCTTTGGACAAGCTGCACAATAGTTTTAGGACATGGAGTATCGAAGTTACCGGGATAGTATTCGTTTAAAACGCTTGCAACTAACCGTGGTGTACCTTTCCTCTTGTTGCTTATACCACTAGAACTTGTCCGAGAGCATGAATGCATCTTCGTGTATGTTCTAACCGAGAACATGGTTGAATTCTTTAATCTTTGCAGCTCTCAACTCTTATCTGAATTGCCTATTAAGATCCCATAACAGTTCAGATTTGCGGCTTTATCAACCAAATACTGCACATCTTCTTTACATTTAAATTCTTGACCTATTTCAAAACCCAAGCCATCTTCCCATTCATCTAAACGCCTTGTCTTTTCACACCCCGGGGAAGCTCAACTGATTCAACCATATCCATATCATGCATATTATCATGTTGTACAATATCACCATCTCCAACAGCAACATTCTCTGACGGCTCAATCGGCTCAGTATGCTCATGAGGTTGTTCTGTTGATTCCTCGCCAGTAACATGAGTAGGATCACCAGCATTAATTACCCCAATATTATCCCGGGCCCTAGAAATAAGCTCACCACAACTCCCACCATCTCGTTTCCCCCTCTCTACTCTTGAAAGTTGCTCGGTGATCGGAAATATTTCCAAATCTGTGACAACCTCTACATGCAAAACACTTATTCGTTGCTCTTTATCCACATAGTTTAGATACACATAAACATCCTCGTCATCAAAAATATATGATTGCCTTTGAGGTTTCACTACCAATGGAATATAACTCAAATTCAGCCTCTTTGTAGAATCATCTATTGAAATCTTTCTGCGTATCCTATCCACTAACAACGAATACGTTATCTCCTCCATAGATGATGTCTTAAACGATATACCATACAACCGAGCTTCTCTTGGACTCCATTCATAGTCATCTCCGGTCTTTGAATAATGTCCTTCAAAATCAAAATGTATGTTTGTGATAGAAGAACCCATCATCTTCTGAAATGACATAAAAATATCAATTAGCACTCAGATTTCAACAGTAATACCAAGTTATACCAGTTCTACCACAGTAGTTTTACCAAATTTTACCAAGTTGTATCAGTTTTACCACAATAGTTTTAGCAAGTTTTACTAAGTTGTACCAGTTCCACCACAGTAGTTTTACTAAGTTGTATCAAGTTTTACCAGTTCCACCATAGTAGTTTTACCTAGTTGTACCAAGTTGTACCAGTTCCACCATAGTAGTTTTACCAAGTTGTACCGGTTCTTATGAATCTATTATTACCAAGTTTTACTAAGTTGAGCAACTTTATCTTCAGATCCAAAATATCCGCAAAATCCCCAAATCGCCAAATGCGATAACAACAATAGGATTCAGTACGATTAAACCACAATTTTCGATTTATTATCAATTCAGTTATCTAATTCACATCAAAAACATGGATTCCAACACAATGTTCTAAAGTTACCAACCAGAAATTAAAATTGAGCTCAAGCAATAAAAGAGAAAAAAAGAGAGAAGCGACAACAAGAAAGGGGAGGAACTAACCTGGGTTGACCGGAATCCCGAATAGAAGTGGCTGGGATGGTTGAATTGTGATAGATTGGCGCATTCAAAATCTGGTTTTTGGAGCTGAAATCGAACTAGAGAGAGAGCGTGGTCGTATGGGGAAGAGAGAGAAACTATTTTCTGATTGGTTTATTATTTAATTTATTTTAGATTTTTTTAATTAGTTCATTAAGGGTAGAATGGGGATAACCTTAAAAGGAGATGAGTAGGGAGTATGGTAGATTAGGGAGGAGTATGTGAGAAATTGACTTTGAGTCAAGGAGCTTCTCAGAATTTGACCCATTTCCATATCTCTCTTTCTCTCTCAGTTCTCAGGTCTCTCGTAATTGTACGACTTTTCTTGACAAATTCTTTCGCCAAAATAGGCAAACTAGATGCTAGTTCACTTAATTCTCGTAAGGTTTCTCCTTCATTTAATTCTCAACCCTCAAAAATCTCAGCTTTACGATTTTCCACAAATGTCTCAGCCGCCGCCTAGAGATCTCGAGAAGGGATTAGCCTCATTAAAGGTGAAACTAGACGCCTCTTGTATCAACGAGGTAATAAGAAGATGCAATCCAGATCAATTTCAATTGGGTCTTAGGTTTTTCATATGGGCAGGAACACTATCCGGACATAGATACGGTCCTTTTATGTATAACAAAGCTTGCAAATTCCTTAAGATTAAAGCAAACCCAGATTTGATTAAGGAAGTTTTCAAAAGAGGAATGCTTTGTTAGTGTTAGGACGATTAGGATCGTTTGTCTCTATGTAATCAAGCTAAAGTCGCTGCTGAAGCATTGTGTGTATTGAGGAAATTTCATGAATTCGATTTATGGATTTCGTATAATCTGGTGATTAGGTTGTTTGCTGACAAAGGATATTTGAATATGGCTGCAATAGATTGATTGTATTGATCTTTGTCCTGATTTGATCACTTATATATCGATGATCAATGGGTATTGCAATACTGGCTTGGAGGCTAGCTAAGTCCATGAGTAAGCACGGTTGCATTCTTAACAGGGTGACGTATTCAAGGATTCTACAAGGAGTTTTCAAGTCTGGCGATATGGAGAGAGCATTAGAGTTGTTAGCGGAAATGGAGAAAGAAGTTTGAATGCTGTTACTTACATTTAGATGATTCAAGCGTTTTGTGAGAAGAAGCGAGGTGTTGTTGGTATTAGATAGAATGGCAAATCGGGGATGCTTGCCTAATCGGGTTACCCCTAGGGTTTTGATTCAAAGATTTTTGGAGAATGATGAGGATTTCTAAGTTGATTGATAAATTGGTTAAACTTGGCGGTGTTCTGCTTTCTGAATGTTTTAGTTCTGTTGTTGTGTCGTTTGAAGGAATGGGAAGAGGCAGAGAAGATTTTCCGTTTGATGTTGTCCTGTGAGATTACACCAGATGGTCTTGCGTGCAGTCTTGATTTCAGAGAGTTGTGTTTGTCCGAAATGTATCTCGATTGTTTCTATTTGTATCAAGAAATCGGATGTGAAATTGACGATTGATTCAGACATACACTCGCTTCTTTTGCTCGGCCTATGCCATCACGGACATCCTTGAGAAGCTGTCAATATTTCGAAATCGATGCTCTATAAGAAAATATGATTGAATGTTTCTCACATGGAGAAGATCGTCAAAGCTTTCAAGAAAACCACTAGGACATACAAATATGTTAATTAATCAAGAGAATGACATATAGAGAGAGAATCACTCAGAAATGATGGAGAAGATGATGATATGTGTGTGTGTGTGAGAGAGAGAGAGAGAGAGAGAGAGAGAGAGAGAGAGAGAGAGAGAGAGAGAGAGAGAGAGAGAGAGAGAGAGAGAGAGAGAGAGAGAGAGAGAGAGAGAGAGAGAGAAAGAGAGAGAGAGAGAGAAGGAATAATTGTTTTAATTGCTTTTTCCAAATGATCAATGCAGAGTCATTAATATTGTTTTGATTGTTTTTTCCAAATGCTCAGAGAGCAGTCAAAGGATGATCCCCAAAGGACACATGGGGATCCAAACCAAACATAAATAAAACCCCACCCAAAACCGCTCGTCGTGAGAAGCGATTTTCCCAGAACCTCTTTCAGAAGTACTCCATCCAGATACCGACTGTACTCTTTTCTTTTATCCTTTGTTTATAAATTAGTTTGTTGTAATTCCTTATACAATCAAACGTGTTTTGTCGGTTTTGTTGACGGTTTCCACTACATCTTAAAACACTTTCATTGCCAAATGGATCTCCAGCGGTGGTATCGTAAGATTCCTCTTACTCAAACTTGCAAAAACGGTACTGTTCATGGAATCATATGTCCGTCACATTGGATATCGACGGTATGTATAAATCAAACACATTCCCAATCAAAAGCAGTCCCGCGATATATAAGCTTCATGATGATGCTAGTAATTTGTTATGTAGTGGTTCATATCAATAGCCACTATGGTTTATGTCGGTTCTTGATGCGGTCATCAGAACCAGATCAAACCAGGCGCTCACTGACTCAATCGCTAACTCAACCACTACGTCAAGCAGCGCAAGGAGACCAAGAGAAGTCAAGGCCACAATGAGTTCTGATCCAACAAAAGGCATAGGATTGATTATACATCCAACAATCAATCCTAAGAAGACATATGACCCAGGAGGAATCATAACACATGGAGAAGAGATTATGGAGCCGAGAAGATCCAACAAGGCGTATGAGCTTATCTTAGCTCAAGTGGAGACCAAGGTCAAGACATCTAGCTCAGCTTATCATCAGCATGCCACTAAGAAGAGTCATCCCCAAAAGATGACACAAGAAGAAGATACCGAAAAGGAGATAACCATATGTAGCATCACAGCTAGCTCAGGAAGTAGCATCGGCACTAGCTCAGCAGACTTGCCATATATGGAAGCATTCACATTTGGAAGGTCAATTCAGCACCAAACGTTTACCTATCAAAACTACAGTGTAATGAGCTCCTTTTCATCAAGTCTAGACGTCCCCAGCTGCACAAGACCACACAAGATTCTCCATAACTTCAACAAGTCATACTTACCATTTTTGGAGAAGAAAGAGATCAAACACCAACGGCTTCTTTCCAAGAATGCAAGCTGCGAGTTATTTGTCAATCAAGCTGTTCCAAGGATCCTCACTTACCCCCTAAAGCCATCCAGATACAAAGAAAGCAACAAGAGCTTGGCTCCTTACCATTTTCAGCCTAACGGCTAGTTTCTCATTAAATCTCGATTTCTTTATGATTTTTAGTCAATAGGACCGTTTGTAAAGAGCCTATAAAGGCATAGTTTAGCTCATTGTATTATTTACCTTTCAACCTTTCAATCAAAGTATTATTCAGTTTCTTCAAAGAGTTTCTTTGTTAAGATCTTTTGTCTTAGGATTCATTTGAGTGATTCAATTGTTTCCAAGGATTATTGGATTAGGTTTGCTTGTGTGACTCAAGCAGAACTAGTTCACCACCGATTGAGAGAGTCAATCAAACCCACCGGTTGAGAGAGTCAATCATTTCATTCATCCATTTCATCCATCTCGGTCAAGTAAGAGAGCTTTTAAGCCAGTGCTTGTCAACCATCAATCCATCGCTCAAGCTTCCGCCTTGGGGCTGCATCATCTGGTATCAGAGCCGAAAGGTTCCTAAATCAGGTGTATTATATCCTTTACCTTTCGTTTATTGCATCTACTTTTTATTTTCATTTCATCTTAAAATAAAAAAAACCATAAAAATTGTTTTCATTTTCATCTAGTTCATTTTGTTTCTTTGTTTTGCATCTTAAATAAAAAAAAAAATCTGTTTTGTGTTCTTTTGTTTTATTTCTTTGAATCTTGCATCCTTATTTTCTTTTTAAACCTTAAAAAAAAAGAAGAATTTTTCCATTGTTTGAATTGAATTCCTTTAAAACCAAAAGCAAAAAAAAAAGTGTTATTTCCATATTAGTTTTTGTATCATTTCGAAATTAACAAAAAAAAAAAGAGTTCATTCCTTATTTGTTTCTTTCAATTCGAAATTTAAAAAGCCTCCTCTTAAAAGCTTTGTATCAGCAGAAATCCTTGTTTCCATAATTTGCAAATTGTGTGGGGTTTTTAAAGAAAGTGGAAAGTTTACAAAAAAAAAGGGGGGGATTTTCACTTTTTATTCAAAACAACTTCGAACCTATTGATACTCTTCTAGTTTGAATTTTTCAGGAACTAACTCAAACATGGGAGAAGGAGCAGCTACTGATCAGATCACCATGAATCAGCTTCTTGAAGTCTTGAGAGGCATGAGTGAGCATCTGACCCAGCTATAACAGTCCCATCCTACACAACAACAAGAAGAGAATGTACTTGAGAATGCACCAGGAGCTACTTATGTGGAGCCTAAACCACCAGACCAACTTTGGAGAAAAAGAACGACAAAGTCACATCCACCAAGGACTGCCCAACAAAAATCAGGGAGTGACTCAAGCCGTGCAACATTCCAAGCCACCTACAAGTCAAAAGTCAGGTTAATTTGGGATGATGGATATTATTATTATGTGTTGGATCTCCTAGGATCTAAGGGTTTGATATATTGAATCACCAACCTCGTTCTTACCTTGTTACTGGCAGCGGAATGAATGGTGAACGAGATCAGTAGCGACACAGGTGCCTCGCCTCTACCAGATACACACGCACACAAGCTGGAAACGGGATGCTAGTGCCGGATCTATGGGATCTGAGAGTTTCTGGTGTTTCTGCTCCTTCTGTCAAGAAAAAGTCGACGGCTCACGTTTTAGGTCGAGACTATCAAGTTTTTATTCGACCTAAAACACATTTAACGGGCCAGACTTGATTAAGTCATAATTTCGAAAAACCCTTTCGAAACCCGAACTGTGTCGACCGACACACAAGCTGTGTCGATCGACACAACACCATTATCTTGATAATAATGTGTATCCAATACACATTAATATGATCATTACCATAATGATCATTCCCATGTCTTAGCTTCCAGTTTGCTTAGGTGTGTGACCCTATAGGATCATATAATACTGGCAGTAAGTATACAACTTACAGATTGCAAGAGGCTTCTAGCAAAACATTGCAATCGCCCAGTATTATACGAATGTCTGATCTCGACACACAACTATCATCAGGAGTGAGTACAAGTGTGATTTCAGGACACTATCCCAACAATCTCCCACTTGTACTGGAATCAACAATTCCTATAATCCTTTTGTCTCTATATCTCGATTTGGCATAAGGCAAGATTAGTGTCATCCTTATTAAGCCAGCATCGTGTTTATCGAACTCCTGATCTCATACTGAACATTACAAACAACTGAACTACAGTTCGTTTGAGTGCGGCCACACATTTTTCTCAGTATTGAATCTTCGATAGGCCCCGAGATATTTATCTCCCGTTAATCAGGAGGGACAAATCCCATCTTGTTCCATCCCTATTTCAACGCACACTTCATGATATACTTGAAAAGTGCCGTTATAGTCGCCAGTTACGGGTCGACGTTTGACAAAGTCAAAGTGCACCAATTCATATGCAAGAAAGCATGATGAACTCAGGTCTGAGAAATATACTCTATAGTCGTAATGAGAACCTCTTATGACACAGATATAACTATCTTGTAGACTTCTCATCAGCGGGTCATGTCCGATCATATGTTCACCAACATATATCTATGTGACTGACTGCAATAATCATCTCATTGGCTCCATGAAACTTAGCCAACAGTCACCTCACAATCTAGTCTCTCGCGGTTGCCATTGTCCCACTTTGACAACCTCGACTAGGGACAAATCATAATTTATATCATCTATGACTTATAGGGTTTCATGATCAAGTCCTCAACTTGATGACCTATAATATGACATAAACTTATTTTGGGACCATTATTTAGATCACAATAAATAATGCTGAAATCAAATTTCATTAAACATATCCAAAAGAATGTTTTACAAGAGCATCTTATTATAACTAAAATAAAACTAAAACTCCCACTAGAATCAAGATCACATCTTAAGATCTCTAATGCCTATAGCAGTCGTATGAAACTCATGCTTAGGCCTTGGGAGTGACTTAGTCAGAGGATCAGCAACATTCTCATCCGTCGGAACTCGGCTGATCTTCACATCACCTCTATTGACGATATCATGAATCAGGTGATATCTCCTCTCTACGTGTTTGGACTTCTGGTGTGACCTGGGTTCTTTCGCCTGAGCAATGGCTCTGTTGTTGTCACAAAACCACTGGCTCCAAGATACTTGAAACCACACCAAGTTCAGTCATGAACTTCTTGATCCAAACAGCTTCCTTTGCCGCTTCTGAAGCAGCAACATATTCAGCTTCCGTCGTGGAATCAGCTACGGTATTCTGCTTAAAGCTCTTCCAGCTCACTGCACCGCCATTTAGACAGAAGACATATCCAGATTGTGATCGGAAATCGTCTATGTCCGTCTGAAAACTCGCATCGGTGAATCCATTCACCACAAGTTCTTCACTTCCTCCATACACAAGGAATTTATCCTTAGTATGTCTCAAATACTTGAGAATATTCTTGACAGCTGTCCAGTGAACTTCACCTGGATCAGATTGGTATATACTCGTCATGCTTAACACGTAAGCTACATCTGGACTAGTGCAGAGCATGGCATACATAATAGATCCTATTGCAGAAGCATAAGGAATCCTATTCATGCGCTCCCGCTCAGCATGTGTCACCGGACACTGCTTCTTGCTGAGACTAATGCCATGAGACATCGGTACAAAGCCCTTCTTGAAATCATGCATCCTGAATCTGTGCAACACCTTATCAATATAAGTGTCCTGGCACAATCCAATCAGCATGTTCCCTCTATCTCTGTAGATTCTGATTCCAAGAATGTACGCGGCGTCTCCCATGTCTTTCATGGAAAAACAACTTCCGAGCCAAGTCTTAACGGACTGAAGCAACGAAACGTCATTACCGAGGAGGAGTATGTCATCGACATACAGTACAAGAAACGCAATTCTGCTCCCACTAGTCTTCTTGTATACACATGGTTCCTCTTCGTTCTTGATAAAACCAAATTGTTTTACTGTTTCATCAAAACGAATATTCCAACTCCGTGATGCTTGCTTTAATACATAAATGGACTTATGAAGCTTGCATACCTTTCCAGCATTCTTAGGATCAACAAAACCTTCAGGTTGTGTCATATACACATCCTCTTCTAGAATACCATTCAGGAAAGCGGTTTTGAGATCCATTTTCCAAGTCTCATAGTCATAATGAGCGGCAATTGCTAGAAGAATCCGAATGGATTTGAGCATAGCGACTGGGGAATAGGTTTCATCATAGTCAATACCATGAATTTCCTTGAAACCTTTAGCCACCAACCCCGCTTTGTAAATTTGCACATTTCCATCCACGTCAATCTTCTTCTCGAAGATCCATTTACACTCAATGGCTTTTGCACCATTAGGTAAATCGACCAAGGACCATACTTGGTTTTCTGACATGGATCCCATTTCGGATTTCGAGGCTCCAAGTCACTTTTCGGAGTCCGGGCCCATCATTGCTTCCGCGAATGTTGCTGGTTCGTCACTATCAATGATCATCAGATCATTGGAATTAGTCACGAGAAATTCATAGTATCTCTCGGGTTCGTGACGGATCCTTTCGGATCTGCGAACTTCAGGCTCCACAGGCGCCGGTTCCACAGAACTTTGTGGATCCAACTGCTGCTCTTCCTCAGTAGGTTGAGCAGTCTCCTGTGCATCTCGAATTTCTTCAAGATGTACTTTACTCCCACTGTTTTTCTTAGAGAGAAACTCCCTCTCAAGAAAAGAACAGTCCCGAGCAACAAATACTTTGTTCTCAGATTGGTTGTAAAAGTAGTATGCCTTGGTTTCCCTAGGATAACCAACGAAGTAGCATTTATCTGATTTGGGCGCGAGCTTGTCAGAGATTAAACGTTTGACATAAGCCTCACATCCCCAAATCCTCAGGAAAGACAGACTAGGAATGTTCCCAGTCCACAATTCATGTGGTGTCTTTTCCACTGATTTAGATGGCACCCTATTTAGTGTAAACGCAGACGTTTCTAGAGCGTATCCCCAAAAGGATAATGGAAAATTTGAATGACTCATCATAGACCGAACCATATCCAATAAGGTTTGATTCCTCCTCTCTGACACTCCATTCCATTGGGGTGTTCCAGGAGGAGTGAGTTGTGAAATAATTCCACACTCGCTCAGATAGTCGCTGAACTCTTGACTCAAGTATTCTCCTCCGCGATCCGATCGCAGAACTTTAATACTTTTGCCAAGTTGGTTCTGTACTTCATTCTTGAATTCCTTGAATCTATCAAAGGATTCTGACTTGTGTCTCATTAAATAGACATAGCCATATCTACTGAAATCATCAGTGAAGGTAATGAAGTACTTGTAATTTCCTCTGGAAGCAGTACTCATCGGCCCACATACATCAGTATGAACAAGGCCCAATAAGTCACCGGCCCTTTCATCCGGTTTGTTGAAAGGGGCTCTAGCCATTTTGCCCATCAAACAAGATTCGCATTTCTCACATGATTCAAAATCAAATGAGCCCAGAAGCCCATTTCGATGGAGCCTTTGGATGCGTTTCTCATTGATATGGCCCAAACGACAGTGCCATAAGAAAGTCGGGTTTTCGTCATTTGACTTAAACCGCTTTGTATTTATGTTAAAGTTAGGCATTTATTGGTTTAAAACATATAACCCATTATCTAATGGGGCGCTACCATAAAATGTACCATCACGATTAAAAGAACAAACTTTATTCTTAACAGCAAAATCAAAACCTTCCAAATCCAATACGGAAACTGAAATTATGTTTCTGCTAATCGCAGGTACAAAGTAGCAATTATTCAAAGTTAAAACCATGCCCGAAGGTAAGGACAAATCGTAAGTGCCTACGGCCAGTGCAGAAACCTTAGCTCCATTCCCGACCCGTAGCTCCACTTGTCTTTTTTTCAGCGTTCTACTGTTTCTTAGTGCCTGCACATCAGTACAAATATGAGCACCGCAGCCGGTATCCAATACTCACGAAGTAGAACTAGAAGATATAACATTAAGTTCGATAACATAAATAACTGAGTCAGACGCATCATACGTCTTCTTCAGCTTCTTGTAATCTTCCATGAACTTCTTGCAGTCTCTCTTCCAATGCCCTAACTGCTTGCAGTAGTTTCACTTATCCTCAGGAGAAGGCCCGGATTTGGGCTTCGGCTTGGGCTTGTCCTGACTCTCAGTCTGGACAACCTGGGCCTTTCCCTTATCCTTCTTAGGTTTCTTAAACCTTTTACCCCCTTGTACCATCAGTACACTGGGAGTTGCCTTCTTGAGATTCGGCTCTGCTGTCTTCAGCATGTCGTGCAACTCAGTCAATGTCTTAGTCATGTTTTGCATGTTGTAGTTCATGATGAACTGATCAAAACACGACGACAAAGACTGCAGAATCATGTCAGTGGCTAGCTCCTGGCTAATGGCACAGTCCAGTTTCCCTAGGTTATCAATGTAACCCATCATTTTAAGGACATGAGGACTTACTGGACTATCCTTAGCCAGCTTGCAATCCATGAGAGATTTAACCGTCTGGTATCTCTCTGTGCGAGCTTGCTCCTGAAACAAAGCTTTCATTTTGTTAATCATCTCAATGGGTGACATCACGTTCTCATATTGCTTATGCAGCTCAGAGTTCATTGTCACCAGCATTAGACAATTAACATCTTTGACATCAGCTGAGTGCTTATCCCAAGCATTCTTTTCTGTCTGCGGGGCATTGGAACGTGTCCTCTCGGTGAGAACTCTTTCAAGGACATATTCCTTGTTCTCCTGCCTGAGAACTATTCTCAGGTTCCGATACCATTCCAAGAAATTAGATCCATTTAACTTGTCCTTCTCAAGGACGGATCTTAGTGAGAAAGTGTTGATGTGAGTTGAGACAGACATAGCTGTAATTCAAAGAGGTAGAGGTTTTAGTTATAATGCTCAAGGAAATGAGAATTCTTATCTAATAAGAAAGACTCGCATTGTATTCAAAACTATGTTTCCTCAGATGAATACAATGAGCCAAGATCCATACTTCACCAAAATCTGAGTGGGCGACTTGCCATTACCCAAACTTTAGTTATCTAGGTAAGCAAATCATTGCTAATTGTACCCAGTACAACTCTTGGTCGCAGATGAGACAAACTATGTCTAATCCACTCTGATGTCTCTGGGCCCAGAACTTCTGATAGCCCAGTCAAGTAAAACTAATCTCTTCTGTCTTGTGATCACTTATAGTTGCACTGCAAATCTATCAATGATCACCTGCATTACTCATGTTGTTGTGGATACCAAGGACTCCAAGGATATCCAACAACAACACGAGTCTTGACAGTAGACAAGATCGGGCAAGACATCAAGATCACTTGATATTTGGTTGAGGAAAAGAATTATTTAATCTTGATGTATATCCAATATACATTCAAGAAGTTATTAATTTAATTAAAACATTCAGTTTTATTAATTTTAGGTTCATCTAGAACTTTAAGATTAAATTTGGTCTGGTATATGCAAATTTATGGTCCAACCAATAATTCTGCGAATGGTGTGTCGATCGACGCCAACCATTGGCATCGCTCGACACAACATAATTTAAACCGGTCTTCGATAACCGGTTAAACCGGATCGAATTTCATTAACCGATTCAATCTAATTGAACCGGTTCGGTTTAACGGTCCATGTCGATCGTCACACAACTCTGTGTCGATTGACATTACCTAACCAGAACCAATTGGTTAATTAAAATTAACCGAGCGAGATAACCGGTTCAATCCAATTGAACCGATCTATCTAATCGCATTGCCTGTGTCGACCGACACACCCAGTGTATCGATCGACACAACAAGATTACGGGTACTCGATCTCAGATCGAAACCCTAAAATTATTTACGAGTTTTCGCTCTGTGTCGACCGACACACGCTTTGTGTCGATCGACACTCTGCGACAAACCCTAAAAAATTTACGAGTTATTTCGCGGCGTGTCGACCGACACACGCTTAGTGTCGATCGACACAGTGCGTTTTTTTTAACAATTCATCGTTTTTCAACAGGCACATAATCCGAGATTAACACTTGAAAACACGATTTTAGCAGGCAATAATCAATTCAACAAACTCAGTTTTCGAATTAATTGCATCAGATTCAATAGTCTAAACCCTAACACGCTCTGATACCACTGTTGGATCTCCTAGGATCTAAGGGTTTGATATATTGAATCACGAACCTCGTTCTTACCTTGTTACTGGCAGCGGAATGAATGGTGAACGAGATCAGTAGCAACACAGGTGCCTCGCCTCTACCAGATACACACGCACACAAGCTGGAAACGGGATGCTAGTGCCGGATCTATGGGATCTGAGAGTTTCTGGTGTTTCTGCTCCTTCTGTCAAGAAAAAGTCGACGGCTCACGTTTTAGGTCGAGACTATCAAGTTTTTATTCGACCTAAAACACATTTAACGGGCCAGACTTGATTAAGTCATAATTTCGAAAAACCCTTTCGAAACCCGAACTGTGTCGACCGACACACAAGCTGTGTCGATCGACACAACACCATTATCTCGATAATAATGTGTATCCAATACACATTAATATGATCATTACCATAATGATCATTCCCATGTCTTAGCTTCCAGTTTGCTTAGGTGTGTGACCCTATAGGATCATATAATACTGGCAGTAAGTATACAACTTACAGATTGCAAGAGGCTTCTAGCAAAACATTGCAACCGCCCAGTATTATACGAATGTCTGATCTCGACACACAACTATCATCACGAGTGAGTACAAGTGTGATTTCAGGACACTATCCCAACATTATGGACCTGAATTCTTTGTATATCCAGGAGGTAAAGCAAGTTATATAGCTTGGGAAAGCAACATGGAAGAGTACTTTAGCTACTATTGTGTTCCTGATGAAGAGAGACTCCACATAGCACTTGGACAACTCACCAAAGAGGCTCTAAAATGGTGGAACAAAGAAGAGTATGAGAGATGGTACTACAAGGAGCCAAAGATCAGAACATGGGATGACTTAAAGTTGAGCATGTGGGAGAAGTATTGTTCACAGAACAAAACTACTTATCCACCGAAGAGATCATCAACTCCTAAACTTGTGCAAGATGCCAATAGCTCTCAAACAAAGTATCAAGGTAAGTTCTCTGTCTCTAAGAATACATTAGAACTAATGTGTTGTAAGTGTAAGAGAAGGGATCATGTTGCTAAGGACTGTCCAAGAAAGAGGACCACAACATCAAATGGTGAAAAGCTAGTACCACAAGAGGCCAAAGGAGGAGAAAAGCAACCAGCAGCCTCTAAACCATTTAATGAGTTTCCCACCTTCATATTTGCACCAGTAGAACACACTCACAAAATCTTGAAGGAGAAGCAAGAGCAGAAGCAGAGCCACAAAGCTTCACCCAATGCAACCGGATCCAGCTTTGATGCCTCACTCAAGCTCCTAGACATGCCAACACAAGGTAAGTGTTCTAACCTTGTAAATTCCAAAGAGCCAACCTGTTATAGGTGCCATAAAAGAGGGCATTTTGCTGCAAATTGTCCATCTAAGAAGTTGTTCAAAGATATAACATCAGAGTTGAAATTGGAAGTAACTAACACAAATGATAATTTTGTGCAATCTGATATTTTAATTTCCAATTCAAGACTCATGCACTTGTCTTTGCCAAAGATATTTGATGCAGGAATAAGACAAGGAGAATGGCATATAAGCAAAGGTGAAGAAAATCAATTCTTACACCTTACTTGTTCAAAGGAGGCCGAGAAAGAGGAAACCAAGCAAGACAACAACAGAAGAGTGCAAGCAAACAAGGTGAATTCTGAACTTAAAGTGAATAAACTTGTTTGTCAAACCACTGTTATGAAGCACTTGTCTCTGGACCAAAAGGTTCATAAAAGTTTAGGTGCCAAAGAAGAAGTGGAGCAACACCAATGTCATGATACACAAGCAAGTAAAGGACAAGAGTACACTCAAGGTACCATCAAGACTGATGCACCAAGACATGAACAAGGCAAGGTGAGTAATTATCTTACTCAAACATTTTATAATGATTCCAAGGATATGATAATGCATATGTCTTGTCCAAGAGAACTTGAGAAAGATATAGGTCATGAAGTCAAGTTTTGGGCAGAACCATCAACACAAAGGAATCAAGATGAGAAAGATCAGGGAGCTTCAACCAATGATGGACTAGAGCATAAAACCTCTAGTAGTACACGCACCAGAAGAGAGGAGACCCTGAACCAGCTTGTCAAAGCCATAATGGTAAACTCCAACCTTGTGCAACCTATTTTTAAAGTCTCAAACTCAGATATAATTCACTTGCTCTTTCCCTTAAGAGTTGACTTAGGTACAGGTCTGATAAAGATCAATAAGCCAAGGGCAGAAGGAGTCTTGAAAGAGAGACCAAAACCGAGCCATGTTTCCACACATGAGCCACAAGCAAATCAAAGGCTTGAGATATATCATGCTTCAACCAAACATGAGGTTATTTCTGAACTTAGAATGAGTATTCTTGACTATCAATCCACTGGTATAATGCACTTGTTTCTTGAGTCAAGTGTTTAGACAGGGAGTAGATCTAAAGATAAGGCCAAATGGGAGATCAAGGAAAATCCACCTGACCAAAGCAAGCGCACTACATCTATTAGCATGGTAAGTCTTTCTTTGATCCACTTCATTTCCCATGACTCAACAACTCTGTTAAAAGATTTGTTAAGCTTACAAGAGGAAGAGATATCAGTAGCACATGAAGATAAAATGATTCAAACCGTTATTTATGTGATAAGAAGCCCATAATGCACTTGTTTCTTTGCAAAAGTGTTGAGAACATTTCAGGTCTTAAAGAGAGCAGAAGCAAGATAAGCAAAGGAGGCGTCACACCAGCTCAAAGAAGAGGAGCATTGCTGCCCTATCTACTCATAGAAGAACCACCGGATGCTCCACAACCAAACCGGAATCAAAATGATTCCCAAGGTAATCTTCTAAACCCTCATTCACTTTACTGAACTAACTTAACTTATCTATGTGCAGGTTATCAAGTTTTGAGGTCAAAACTTCTTGAAGAGGGAGGGTATGATGCGGTCATCAGAACCAGATCAAACCAGGCACTCACTGACTCAATCGCTAACTCAACCATTACGTCAAGCAGCGCAAGGAGACCAAGAGAAGTCAAGGCCACAATGAGTTCTGATCCAACAAAAGGCATAGGATTGATTATACATCCAACAATCAATCCTAAGAAGACATATGACCCAGGAGGAATCATAACACATGGAGAAGAGATTATGGAGCCGAGAAGATCCAACAAGGCGTATGAGCTTATCTTAGCTCAAGTGGAGACCAAGGTCAAGACATCTAGCTTAGCTCATCATCAGCATGCCACTAAGAAGAGTCATCCCCAAAAGATGACACAAGAAGAAGATACCAAAAAGGAGCTAACCATATGTAGCATCACAGCTAGCTCAGGAAGTAGCATCGGCACTAGCTCAGCAGACTTGCCATATATGGAAGCATTCACATTTGGAAGGTCAATTCAGCACCAAACGTTTACCTATCAAAACTACAGTGTATTGAGCTCCTTTTCATCAAGTCTAGACGTCCCCAGCTGCACAAGACCACACAAGATTCTCCATAACTTCAACAAGTCATACTTACCATTTTTGGAGAAGAAAGAGATCAAACACCAACGGCTTCTTTCCAAGAATGCAAGTTGCGAGTTATTTGTCAATCAAACTATTCCAAGGATCCTCACTTACCCCCTAAAGCCATCCAGATACAAAGAAAGCAACAAGAGCTTGGATCCTTACCATTTTCAGCCTAACGGCTAGTTTCTCATTAAGTCTCGATTTCTTTATGATTTTTAGTCAATAGGACCGTTTGTAAAGAGCCTATAAAGGCATATTTTAGCTCATTGTATTATTTACCTTTCAACCTTTCAATCAAAGTATTATTCAGTTTCTTCAAAGAGTTTCTTTGTTAAGATCTTTTGTCTTAGGATTCATTTGAGTGATTCAATTGTTTCCAAGGATTATTGGATTAGGTTTTCTTGTGTGACTCAAGCAGAACTAGTTCACCACCGATTGAGAGAGTCAATCAAACCCACCGGTTGAGAGAGTCAATCATTTCATTCATCCATTCCATCCATCTCGGTCAAGTAAGAGAGCTTTTAAGCCAGTGCTTGTCCTCCATCAATCCATCGCTCAAGCTTCCGCCTTGGGGCTGCATCAGTTCTATTTTGTAACCGTTTCATTTTTTACGGTAGAGCGTTTGTCATTTTATGGGAGATGTTATTACCGGAAGTCTTAACGTTTTTCCAGTGGTTTTGTTTTCACTCCCACTAGTGAAAATTTTACATTCCGCATGATATGGGATCCATGAATATCAATTATGGGAGCGGTGTCAAATAGGAGAAATCAAGGTCTCAAAAATCTTACTTCATTGGACTTGGTCAAGCAGTGTTTATTGAAGAAGCAATATGAACATGGAGAACATACCAAAATCGTCAAATATTTTGATTATGATGAGAAAACAAAGTTCAGATACATCACCAACAATTTTTTTTTGTATTTTATCTATCGAAATAATGTTGAGTGCATTTTGGAGTTTCATTTATAAGGTGATATCCAATGGAGAGTATGTAAAGGACATAACAAATCTCTACTGTTAGCTTATAAGACTTTCGTAAGGAAAGTTTGGTTACTCTCCACTCCTTCATCGAAATTGTTTTAATTTCCTATATTTGGTTTAACGGTTGTATTGAGATGGTATTTATAAACTCTTTATAATATTAATATAATTGATTGGTCGAGGAAAA
The DNA here is from genome assembly GCA_030180135.1 of Orychophragmus violaceus. NCBI lineage: Eukaryota > Viridiplantae > Streptophyta > Magnoliopsida > Brassicales > Brassicaceae > Orychophragmus > Orychophragmus violaceus. The sequence goes on along the minus strand of CM058237.1, from coordinate 91,909,459 downwards.
AACGACACATAGGAAACAAACTGAACCAATTACAAACAGATAAATCATGCAATTAAAAACTAAACCAGAAATTGTATTTTAACGTCTGAAATAAAGATAGAAGGACAGAGAAATGTTACAAAGGGAATTGCATTCCTAGTTGTCACAAGGACGCAGCAGAGGCTGTTTCTTTTTGCGGTTGAGTAGTCGTTGTGCGGAAATAGTTTGGGTTTTCATTTGGAGACGTATTTAATAACATCGGGAATTGACATATCGACGTCGTCCAATGGCTTCGAATGCTTACATCAGATCAAGTGATGTGGGACATCGGTTTAGAAGAGTGGTATGGTTTAAGTACGGTTTGTACAAAAGAAACGCATTATGCGGAACAAGTACGGTTACTGCGGAAGAAGCGGTACGCAACAATGTTTGAATGGTGAAGAAACGCAGTATGTGGTACAAAATAAATGTTTGAATGGAAAAAATGACCAAATAATACTATTAATATATACATTATTTTAAAATTCTGTGTAAAATTATTTATTTAAAAGTTTTAATAATATATATCGGTATTATAGTGTTTTATGTATAATAGTGTTAAAGATTCAATTCTTTGGGTTCAAGATTTGTTATGTTAGTTGGTTATTCAGTTAGTTCAGTTATTCAATTTTTTTTCCTGAAATTAACCAAATAAAAATTCGATTAATTTTCTTACAAATTAATTTATGTTATTAACCTAATAATTGAAATTAATCATTTTCTAAATCAGTTAAATTCGGTTAAATTCATGTATTTTTGGTTGAATTCGGGTATTTGATTAATTTGGGTAATTCAGTTCAGTTCAGAAATTAATTCAGTTAATTTTGTGTGAGTTCGATTACTTCGGGTCAATTCGATACAATTCGGTTCGGTTATTTTTTCATGTTTAGTATAATTTAGTATATCTGGTTTAAACCTGTATAAATTTATTTAAAATTAAAAAAAAAAAACTAATTGGTCGAACCAAACCAAACCAAATCAATCGAAATTTAAAATTTTAGTCTTACCGAAATAACCAAATTAGATAATTGAACTTACCAAAAACAAAAACTCAATTCGGTTTGTTTAAAATAATAATAATATAAAATATTTAGTTATTACAAACGGCAGTTTAAACACACCTACTTTGGTATTAGTCAGAAACACAGTGCAGTTTGCTTACATTCTTAAACCATACTCAGTTTTTTAATTAAAATAAAAAGGACAAGTTTGTTGTGAATGGATGCAAAGTTTTGGAACGCTATGCGTTTTAAGCGAAACACACAGTTCCCATTCATAGCCAATGTTTTCAGACCGATCCAATTCTCTGTGTAAAGTTTTGTCTGTCGAGGAGGGAGAAGAATGTCGAATGTGCCATCCTGGTAAAACCCGAACAAAGAAGAAGTTTTTGGAATAATAACCGCATCGTTAAAAACTGTAAAACAAAACAAAGAAATCGATTCAAATCAATTTTAAAAAACAAGAAGAAAAAGAAATAGAGTTATTGAGGAGATGGAAGGAACCATGACAAAAACAAGTTTTGTAAACCGGCTAAACGGTCTTTGTAAGTTTAGTTTCTTTGGTTTGGTATTTCATTGTTTAGCTTTGTGAGACGTACCTTTTGTAATGTCCTAAGGTTAAATAAAAAACAAATACAAAGAGTCTCTGTGAATTTAATGGTCTGACCATGTATACGCCATTTATGCTTGCATATCATATAACATTTAGATCTCTAAAACCGGACAATAAGTTTCTATAAATTAATGCATCCTAAAAGCAAATTAAATTAAAATCATACAAATACAAACAACCGTTTAAGAAAATAAGTTTCTTTATTTCTCTAATGATCAAAGCTGGACTAAAAGAAACAGTCTACGAAGTTTATAACAAACATTAATAAAGCAAATCATTTTAAGTTACTGTGACCAAACAAACTAACCAAATATATCAGAAAACTCACATGACCAATAATCCTGAAACCAAAGATATATATATGGGAAAAAATTTATATAATACCCGAACTCTTAAAATCTGGTAAAAAAATACCTCACATCAATGTCTCGCCAAAAAATACCTAAATTTGGGTTAGACTTCTTGAATATACATGAACTAGTAGTTGACTTAGCCATTTTGACACACCATTAACTAAGCTAACAGATTAATTAGACGGTATTTAGATGGCTGTTTAGTGTGTCGTTAATAGGGATGTTAAATATGGGTAATTACCGGTAGGGTACCCTAAACCCTTAGCAAAATTCAAGTCCAAAACCCTACCCTTTAAGTGAAAAAAAGAAGAGGGTTCAAAATGAGCGGGTACCCTAACTACTAGGGTTCAAAAAGGGTTTATCCTATAGGGTTTAGGGTACCCATGAGTTTTTGGAAATTACATCAATACTCACAAAATAATCTTATAATAAACTATTTATATTTTTAATAATTTAAACTACAAAACAATATTTGATTATTTTAATTTTGAAATAATATTAAATAAATTTAGGATTATATTTTAACGCAAAAAAAAAAAATACCGTTTTTCGCAAAAAAAAAAAAAAAAATCAGTCAAAAATGTGAAATTTCGTTTTCCCGCCAAAAACGTAAAATTCCGTTTTCCGCCAAAAACAAAGAATTCCCTTTTCCTGCCAAAAATATGAAATTCCGTTTTCCCGCCAAAAATGTAAATTCCGTCAAAAATGTGAATTCCGCCAAAAATGTAAATTCCCGCCAAAAATGTAAATTCCGTCAAAAATGTAAATTCCGCCAAAAATGTAAATTCCGTCAAAAATGTGAAATTTCGTTTTTCCGCAAAAACCTTAAAATTCTGTTTTCCCTCCAAAAACGTGAAATTCTGTTTTCCCGCCAAAAACGTGAAATTCCGTTTTGCCGCCAAAAACGTAAAATTTCGTTTTCCCGCCAAAAACGTAAAATTTTGTTTTCCCGCCAAAACGCAAAATTCCGTTTTCCCGCCAAAACGTAAGATTCCGTTTTCCCGCCAAAACGTAAGATTCCGTTTTCCCGGCAAAACGTGAAATTCCGTTTTCCCGCCAAAAACGTGAAATTCTGTTTTCCCGCCAAAAACGTAAAATTCCATTTTCCCGCCAAAAAATGTAAAATTCCTTTTTCCCGCCAAAACGTAAGATTCCGTTTTCCCGCCAAAAACCAAGAATTCCGTTTTCCCGCAAAAACCTTAAAATTCCGTTTTCCCGCAAAAAAAAAAACTTAAAATTTCGATTTCCTGCCAAAATGTAAGATTCCGTTTTCCCGCCAAATTAATTCATAAATTTAACAAGAAATTAGTCTAGAAAAATAATAGTTATAAGTTATTAATAACTAGTATTATGGCCCGTGCGTTGCACGGACAAATATTTATATATTTTACATTGGCTATTATTTGATAACGAAGTACATGGTAAAGTTAGTTTAAATAGACAGTGAAAAAATATAGTTACTATTTTTTAATTAATATTCTTTTGGGTTTAAATACTCAATAACTTAAAGAAGAATTTTATCTTCTTAATATGGTTTTAGTTAAGATCCGATTTAAAAGGACATAAGCACCTACAGATTTGAACCTCCTAATCATCCAAAAAACGATTTGAATAGAGTTTGTCGTGGTTACATTTCTTCAACTAAACGTTCACATTGGTTAGTTTAGATGGTCAATACTAACTCAAAGTTTAATCTAATTACTATGGTTTGTGACAGAAAACACATTTTTTTACATTCTATGTATGTTTGGTGATGTTTTAATATGTATATTTTGTATGGTCGATGTATTTTTAGGTAATTTATATGTTATGAAAGAATGTTATCAATACGTCATTGATGAGATTTTCATTCGTTAATTAATATGTTGTAATTTGATGATCTAATATGATGATCTTGTTTCTCTCGTATGTTGTTGTTGTATTAGAGGAATTGACTTGCGTCCATAGATCTCATTATGACTATCTTACACCATCTTGCACCAAAATTTAATTGATTTAAATAAACCATAATGGCAAAACCATCCCGTTAAAGAATCTACGATCAACAAAAATTTACCATGTTTGTGGATCCCCGGTTAAAAATTTACGATTCCTAAAATATCATACCTTGTGACAAAAGAATATAAAACAATATGACGATACCATTTTCTCATCACTATACCACTTTTTATTAGAATTTGTTAAATAGACGGTGGAACAATATAATTAATATTTTTAGTTAATATATTTTGTTAGTTTAAATACATAGCTAGGATAATGGTGAGAAAATGGTATTGTCGAAATTGCGGATCAATACGAATTGGAAAATATATTGAATAAAAGGACCATCGGCCACATTCCGATAAAATGTCTTACCATATTAAAATATAAGACATATACCATACGTATTCATGATTAAAATTTGTTTCTCATTCATGATTTGTGATAGATAAGCCCATTTTCTCAACGCAATTTGTTTCTCTTCCTTAAATCAGTCTCAACCATTGGTTTCATATATAATTTTCTCTGACTTTCTTAAACTGATTGTACCTCTATATTAATCCTCTTATCTCTGTTTTTTATTGATTATGAAAGCCATGTCTTTCTAGTCTTTCTTCTCTATAGATTTTTTTTTGTGCTTCTCAAGGTTTCTATTTATAGATAATGTGAATTCCTCTTATTTGCTTTTTTTTTTTCTTACTCAATGTTAGCCTTCCCACTTAAAGGCCTGGTTAGTGGCAAAATTGTAGGAGGAAAAAATTATTATAGAACATGTATATATTAAATAATCTTGAGACATGTTTTTTTGACTCAATGAAAAACAATAAATGAATTTATTATAAATTAGAAATATTTCATCGGAAATTTGAAAAGTTAACATATCTAGCAAATACAAAAGTAAAAGATAGTTTAAAGATATTTAGTTTGATTTGCTTTTTTTTTTTCTTGCCCAAATCTTTGTCCAAATCATCATCCTTATAAGTAGTTTCTTAAGGATATGACAAATAAATTAATGAAAATGCTTATGGAAAGTTTGTTTATAACAAAATGCTTATTGCTACCTTAATGCCGGTTGTAAACTCATAGTTTTCTCAAGTGTCATCTTGGATCGGAAATATAAAAAACAAAATAAAAAGTATCAACGGGCAATAGAAGATCAAGTACCATCTGCTGCACTTGAAAATGTCAGGTGAAACAATCTGTTGTAATAAAAAAGTGCTATGCAGTCAGAAAACTTCTCAGGTACCAACCTGTAACACATACATTGCATGAAACACGTGAGTTACTCTCACACTGAGACAAAATTAGCTCCAGAGGTAAGAGTAACTGTTGCTGTACTATCAGTGGGAAATAGTATTCTCCTATGCTTGAGGTCCACAAACCTAACTGTAGAACGTTTGGTAGAAGATGCCACAGATCTCTGTATATTTGAGAACAAACAACAAATTATTTAGCAATCCTGAACTTGTTAATATTGAAACCAACATCATGTTTGAGCATTTTTAAGTTTAGTCAATACCTTGATTTCATTAACATCAACGGTATTATCAGTATCAAAACCATGAAGAACTTGCAACGAAGTTTCAAAATCATCTGTCAAACCGATCTTTGCCTATGTTTATGACACCAGGACAGAAGATAATGATCAGCAAACAACAAACTCAACAATATAAGCAATACGGATCTAAAGACTTACCAGCCACCGAGGAGATTCAGAAATGAAAAAGAGGCCCGGTATCAATAATGTACATACCAATAGTTTTTTTCACTGGCTTGTAATAGTTCTCGAAGAACATGCATGACCAAAAGATATACAAAAGAAACAAATTTACCCTTCACTGCAGGAGCTTTGGTCACAGCCTTCGACTCCTCATGAGCAGCCTATAGGGTTTAAAACGGTAATGCAAATGAGGATCCACAGAACAAAATAAGAAGCGGGCCAATGTAATTAGATGACCCTTCCTCACCAACGGTAGGAACCGCCGTCAAAGATTATTCGAGAGATTTTTCTTCAACACTTCTGACTAACACCTCAGTCAACTTTGAGTCAGCTGTAAATTTGATCTCTGAATCTTCAGAGCGTAGTTCCCGCAGAGCCTTCTCTAGCTGCGTCAGTTTCGAAAGTAACTCAGTTAGAGAAAATAGATGCATATTGGAACTATATATTATAAAAATGATCTGAGTGAATATGGTAGGCTTGATCATGTCAACATGTTAATGTTTTTGCAAAGTCAAATTCACGCTCACCCATTCAATAACCAATACTCTCTTTCACTCACTACCACATCTTTAGACATACACCATTTTTACTCTTACTATGAAAATGACTCAGTTAAACCTCACCTTAGAGCTCTCGTTGAAATGACCATGCTTTGACTTACGCAAAGCCCGACGGAAATCCTTGTCACCAACATACCTAAGAACTTCAACATACACAGAATTTCACCACACACAAATCCAGCAGCACGAAGTAGGACGAAAGTTCGGCAGCAAAACAGAGAGCTTAACATTACACCAACTCATTTTACATGAGATCAGACCCATACACCACAGCAACACTATGACAGAATTCAAAAAGCACAATTATCTCTACCAAATCCCTAATTGCATAACTGAAAATAACTATAGCATTCACCAAAAAACCTTTTTTCCAAGAAACTTATCTAAAGAAATGTGCACGGAACAAAACTTGAAAAGTGGGAGAGAATAAACCAATGCATACCTTCTTTCATCTTTAGTTGAAGTGGTCGGTATCTGAGCTCCAAGGCTTGAAACAACGTGATACCACGACTAAGATTATGGGAGCGAGCAAAGGAGGCAGAGGTCTGTGAACGACTGTGGAAATAGTAAACGCCATTGACGGAACCGTCATGCTTGCCATCGCCGTCTAGATCCCAATCAACGCTGATCCAGGTGCATGAGTACCCTTCCACACCTCCGACGTACTTCACGTGCCCACTTGACGCGGATCATTGAGCGAGTGGACTCGCTGCCCGATTTCAAATACGATGGCAATACCTCGTCTCCTGCAATTAGAATCAAAGGTCTCTGAAATCAGAAAGAAACAAAAAATTTGATTGAATCGGTTAATTTGACCTCCGATTTGTATGGGCATCTCCTAAAATTTCACGAAAAAGAAACAAAAGGAATCAGAGACCTACCGAGAACGACATTGACGCCAAGTAGATATATATATATGTATAAGCCAGCGGTCGCCATGCTCGCCGTGAACCCTCCGGATTCCGATGCCACGGAACCTCCCGACCCTCGGCCTCTGCCGTTTGAGTCTCTGCCTCCGCCGATTGGGCCTCCGCCGCCCTTGCCCGCCGCTCCTCCGCTTGCTTCCTTTTGAAAATGAAAAATTGAAGAAAACTGTTATTGAAGATCTTAGTGGGGATAAAAAAAAGGTGAGTCATGGAATCGTGTTCATGGGCATTGAAACACAGTCGATCTCATCTCATCGGAGGTTTCAGGTTCATGATTCCGACATACCATGATATTACAAAGGCAGATCTGCATCAATGATAAACGAAAAAATAAAATTAACAATATACTTAGGATAGATGTGAAATTGACACGAAATAGAATTGGGAATTTATAGATGAACCATGATAGGATGTTCTTCACCGTTTTACAGACTGAAACAAACCAAAAGAGGGGTTAGGGTTTTGAAAATTCGTTAAGATAACAGAACAGACGGGAATCGATAATCATGAGAGATGGAGAGATCTGAATATAACTGGAAATAGGAAACCAAGCTAGATTTCTTACCTGGAGATGTTGATAGCAGGAGATATATCGACGATGTAGATGGCTGGAGAGAAATGGGAAGACGGTTTTTAGAGAGAGGGATGGAGAAAGACGGAATAGTCATTAAAAATGTTTTAGGATAGTCACCAAAATGGCTTGACACGTCAGCCTAATTCTTTATTTTGATTGGACCAGATATGATTTTTTCTCTCACATCACTTGTGCTTTATATATATTAGATGTATAAATAAAAGTTAGGGTACCCGTGGATAACCCTAAAGCTATAGGATTTTGTTTGGGTTACCCTAAAGGGTACATGGTATATATAGGATTTTCAAAATAGAGTTTTTAAAGGGTAGGGTACCCTTGAAACTAGGGTAGGATAGGGTATTTTTACCCACCACACTAATCTGAGACCTAAATAATAATAAAACATGGCATACCTAAGGCTCGAACTCGAGATTCTTAGGTGACATAAAGCGAACTCTTGCCACATTGCCAAAGTAAATATATTGAAAGATGTTGGACAATAATTTTACTTATACAATCTAAACATGTATGCTTAATTAAAATCCCCAAATGAATCCAGAAACCCTAATTTCAAAATCGAACACGAAGAGAAGACCCTCCCTCCGCCTCTTGTCTTCGCCATCGAATACTCCGACGATTGGGACTCTCTAGTTGATTTGGGCCTAGGCTGAAGAAAACAAATTCCCGTGTGACCCATACTGGTGGCAAGGATGAGGTACTTATTCGCAGTGGCAGTAGGGTTTCTAGATTCTATTTGGGAATTTTAATTAAGCATACATGTTTAAATTGTATAAGTAAAATTATTGTCCAACATCTTTCAATATATTTACTTTGGCAGAGTGGCAAGAGTCTGCTTTACGTCACCTTATCGTCATATATATAGTGAAAGGAAGATTATTAGAAATCTACCTGTGATAATTTCTTAAAATCATTTTAAAATTACGTAGATATATTTTTATGTTTTTCACCTAGAAATATAATTTAATATTTAACTAAAATAGTTTATCCAAAAATAAAATATATAAAAAAAATATTGACATAATGTTGGTATCTTGAAGTAACTACTTGGAGCAAGATGATATTGAATAAAGTCACTGTAGATATCCAATTTGATTAACCTATATTGCCTCACACACAAACCCAACTTTACCCAAACAAAAAACAAAAAAAACAATTGTTTTTGTTACATTAATGATGTTAAATAATTTTTTCCTTTTTTTATAAAATAAGAAAACTTACAGAACAGTAAGGAACAACTGAGACCTCAGCCTGAGGACCGCCTAAGGAAATATAGTTGAGAACTGGAGGTCCGCCGACACAAAACTGGATCAATCCCCAGCGATTAGGTCCCCCTGTGATCGCCCGACGATGTTATAGCCTCCACGCAAATCTGCCATTTCCTTAACTTTGTTACAAGACAAGCAATGTCGGTCTAACGTTTTCGAATGTCCTACACGAATCTAGAATATATGTCTTTTTATAATTTTTGTCCGAAATCACAAATAATATTAAAAACAAGATTAAAAATTCAAAAATAATACAAAATTATAAACGGTTTTGTAAGGAAAAAACATAAAATTATATTAGGTATTTATAAAGACATCTCCAACTCACCTCTGTTTTTACCTTTAAACTATATTTAGAATAAATATTTCTTCAATTTTTGTACAAAAATGTACTAATACTAAAATGAAATAGAATCATAAAGGGAACATTCAGTTTTAGAGAAAAATAGAGTAATACATTTAAGATAGATAAAATCTAGAGGAAAAATAAATGAAAAAATAGAAAAATATAATAATACTTTTAGAAGAAAAATAGAAAAATTCAACTATGAAATCTATTATTAAACTACAAAAGATATTATGATAAAATGTTATATTATAAAAATATATTTAAAAATGTCTTTGTAAATTTTATTGAGAGAATGGAAAAAGTTTTTAATTAATCCTAATACATATGGAACGTTAGTTGGATTAATCTACATGCAAACACTAAAAAATCACTTACATACAAAATCCTGGAGAACCAGAGAGATTGCTAAGGAGATTTGAGAAGTTAGATTCTGATACTTTAGAACACTTATAACTTTTCTTTGACAAGCATTTCTAATAAAATATACAAAACTGAATCAGAAAAGTGGATCTAGATCCATCAATCGAGATCTCAAAAGTTTACATTTTTTGTGACACAATCAAATTTAATTGGGTAAATTATATTTTTATTAGACTTAAGTATATGTTTATAAAATGTAATATTTTAGTCAATTACATTCCAACATCAAAAGACTCAGATATAAATGACAAAATTACGAGTAGAAAAATCAAATTATTGTTGCACAGTACAAGTCTAAGAACTCAACGGACATCGTTTAATACAACGTTGGTAGCAGTTGTTGTCGGGACCGCAACCGATATCACAATTCTTGAGACACAAAGTCTGCTCATCTATTTTGCTGGCACCTGAACATTATAACCATCGTTTATAAATTTATAGAACCAGATTACAAAAAACACACACACACATATATATATATATATATATCAGTTATTTTGTCATATTTTCCGTATATATTAATTACTGATTTTTTAAAAAGTTTTTTCGACTATCAAATAGGGATAGGATATCAAAACATTAAGTATACCGAAAAATATGCAAATATCTAAAGAACAAATAAAATAATTAAAATAAGGATTTCAACTTAAATAATTTAAAAATATTCAATAACAAACTATATAATAAATTGATTTACACAGAACAATTTTCATAGGTATTCAAATAATATTGCACTTTTAAAAATTGGTAATATTTTAAGATACATATATAATATATACAAATTTATACACGTATGTTAATAAGTTATATATGAAAGTGAATCCTGAATAATTAATATCAAATATGTTTGAAATAAAAGTAGCTTTTATCTGGAAAATTGAGGGACCCTAACATTTTAGATCGAACCATCTACGATCATAAATTGGGTCTAGGATCGCTGATAATTTATACAATCCTACATAAAACTCAATGATAATATGAAGGTATTAGTAATGGAGAGAAGGAGAGTTTAATTACTTCCGGGAAAAACGCATCGAAGGATACAATTAGTACAGCCATAACTGTCGACGACTATGCAATATTTTTTGCACACTGTTCGTTTACACTCTTCCACCGTCTTTGCATTCACACCCACCACTATCAAAGCCATGATCATAATCAACTTCATGATACTCACCATTTCTCTTTGATATTTAGAACCTTCTAAATTTTTATTGAACACAACTTAGAAAAAATGGAGAATGTATTAGATGATTTGTTATCTAATGGTTTTCTCTGGTGTATCATGAGTGCTTATTTATATATTACTTTTAAAACTATCTTCTATTTGATTAGCCGTTATACCAAATCTATATAGTTTTACTAAATTGGAATGTTTTGTTTGAATTGAATATTTCTTACTATAATAATTCGTAGTCATTAGCCTATAATTAATAAGAGTTGAATAGATATTTTTCTTTGAAAACGAGAGTTGAATATATATTTGACTTACAATATCTTCGGTTATCAATATATTATATTGGAAGTATTTTATAAATAAACCCAATTTGTTTTGATGTGCACACACGGTTTTAGCGTGAGACTTTGGAAACTGAAATAACTATTTTCCCATAAATAATACACATTCACATACTAATAAAATGAAAAGAAAGAGATGAATACTGAATTATTCAGTAAGGATGAAATTTTGGGCCAATATTGTAATATCATGTCTCGTATTATCATCGACGGGCAATTTCAGAATCGGAAAAATTGCCAAAAAAGGCAATTTTATAATTTTGACAAAAATGGCGTTTTGGTAATTCCAAAAAATAAGAGTCATAAAGCAACATATAATAAAATAATCTTTAATTAATTATTAAGAATTATTTAGAAGACGGATTTTAGACATGTTTAGAGTTTATAAGCAAAGAAAACTAATAAACTAGAAAATTCTCGGGAAGCATGTTTTGGGAATTTTAGAAGATGCAAGGGATCAAAACGGATTAAGTAAATTGCGTAGAATTATTTTGGAAGGTTTCAGAAATTAAAAACAGCTTTGACGAATTTTAGCGGATTTCAGAAAATGCTGAAAAACTATGTCTCGGAATCGCTGGGGCATGTGACGATCATTAAGTGGCTGGGATTTTCACTTGTCTTTCTGGAAATAATTCAATGAATAACTGAATTCAGTTAACCAAATGTGTTATGAGGTGTAAGTTTGCATGGAAATGGAAATAAATTCATACATGGTGATACTTGGTGGGTGAGGTGTCACCATGACAATGTGCATGAACTTTGGGATTTTGCTATAAATAGCACCTTCATCACTTCGGAAACTCACACCAAAAACAAACAAACACTTCTCCACCTCTTCTCTTCACACTGGACATGGACAGACTCTCCTCCTCTCTCCCACAAGTAACCACAAACTTTCCCAAAAAGCCTTAAATCCCTTCCTAAAATCCATAAACACTCTCCTAAACATCATTAAGCCCTTAATCCTTTAAATTAGCCTTAAACACTACCTTAATCTCTTGCTGGTCGCCGGAGATGATATGCTCAGAGTTTAATCCCTAGAGTTAATACTGCAAGTGCACAGACGTGACTGGTAGTATTTAGGGGTCGAATCCACAAAGACTCAAGAATCTTACGATAGACTATCGAAATTCAGGTTAAGCTAGGAAACAGTAATAAGAAAGCAGTAAATAAGAACAGAGAATAAAGTAAACGGTTTGTAAGCAATCAGGCAAAGCATCAGGTCAAGGGATTTCTCAGAAAATCAGGAACACATGCTAATCAATCAATTGGGATCAAATTAAGAACTGTTCTAGAACTAGAATCACAGAATTATAACAGACCAACTTTCGTTGCGAATATTATCTATGTCTAACAACCTAGCAAGCTAACTTTTGTTGCGAATCCTAGAGTTCTAAACAAGCATTAATCTCAGGTTCTATCGTTCACAATTCTCCTAAGCCAAATTTCTTTGCGAATAGTCAAATTGCTCATCTAGGTTCTTTCTAGTTATTTAATCAACTGTCGTTGCAGAAATCAACCTAACATCAATAATCTAAGTGGCCAATTCAGATCAAGCAATAAGAACAACCCTAGATGAAGAACTAACAGATATGAATCCCTACAGATTGATCAACCTATAATTCCATGAAATCTCTTGTGAGAATCCCTAAACCTAACAGGTAAACTACTCAGACATGATCAATTAAACAGAAATCATAATGAATAGAAAACAAAATAGCATATAATAAAATAAAGAACTGTGGTTCGAAATCTCTTCTCTCTCGAGTACAAGATCAGCCCCTAACTCTCTCAAAGTAAAATAATGCGTAAGTAAAAGCGTAGCCTAAACAAGTGGCTAAAAACCTTAATATAATGATCTAATCACGGTTGGGGCTTCTTTGTAGTTATGAGAAACTTCTTGGCTTTATTGCAATTTCCAAAACTCTTCATTAAACCGCCGAGAATTGCCTGTCACGATCTTGTGTCGACCGATGCACATTCTGTGTCGATCAACACAGATGTCTGATAGGGGCAGTGACTTCTTCTTCTCGGCCAAATCCTCCAAAATGCTCCGGAATGCGCCATAATCTCCAAATCCGCTCCAAACGTACCTTGACCTGTAAACACACATAAAAGGACTCTAAAGGACTCTAAAAGACTCGATAATAAGACATATACCATGGTTAAAAGTCCTAAAAACCATGATATATCAACTCCCCCATACTTAGCTTTTTCTTTCCCTCAAGCAAACAAAAGACCAAGATCAGGAGAAAAAGTTTGAAAACTTCAGAAACTCGTTTCATCGTAGAAGCACCACATTCAGATTCCCCTTAGTAAGCCACATGAAAATGAACCTGCAAACATCAAGACCAACATGTACTTCCCCCACACTTAGCAACTATCCTGAGTAAACTCCATAATCACATTCAGAGCATCCAAATTCACCATACTGACTTCTATAAGCTATTAAGTGCGGTCTCACCTATGGGGTATCGATCAAAGAACACATGGACTCTTACTCTTGTTAGCATCTGACCACTCAATTGTTGCTTCTGGTCCCTTTCTTCTCTTTTCCCTTCCTTAGCACTGATTTTTCTCTACTGGGTATCATTTTATTTTTTTCTATCAGTGCTCTTCCCTTACTGGGGCATACTTTGGACATGTTTCCATGGATGCACAGGAGGTAATAGGGATCTCTACTACTCCCGCGACCACTTCGAAGCTACTAGCTTATCCTCAGTTTATCTCTTCTTCTTTTTTTACTTTCAAGGCAGGGGATAAGGGAACCATAATCCGACAGGTTTACAAGCTGTGTCAGAACCAACAGAGGAATCCGACTCAAACTATACCAATCCCATAGGTGAGAAAATTAAGTAAAGTTAAAGATGAAGTCAAGTAATGGATTCTCTGAATACCTGAAGTGATATGGGTGTCCTCAGTAGGTTGGTCTGTGTTGGGTTTTCTAATAGTCATAGATCATCTGCAACTCATCCAATGGTCACTTAAGTTCCTGCATGTGTGGTAATCTCCTCAAAAATTCCTTGTTTCCTACTCAATTTGACTCAATAAAACAGTTTTGACTTACTCTAAGAAAACAAAAGCGGTGCATCAGTAGCTACCTCCCCCACACTTGAAACACACTGTCCCCAGTGGTGTCAAGCTCAGGATTGGCGAGAAAAATCGGAATTAAGAGAATCCGAAAAGTGTCAGAACGCTTACCTGTCGTCGGCCTGTATCAATCGATGCCATAAGTGGTGTCGATCGATGCAAGGCGAATTTGCTCGCGGTTACGTAGATAACCGGTGTTTGAACCGCAATTGAATTGGCAAACCGTAAATCGCATCTGCGTCGACCGACACAAAGGATGTGTCGATCGATGCTGAGCGATTCTGCCTGTTTCTCACGCCTTTGAACACACCAAAACAGAAAAATCAAAACACCCAAAACAAAACGAAAACTGAAAAGAAAAACGAACCTAACAGTGGGTTGGCTCCCACTCATCGCTTGTTTAAAGTCAGTAGCTTGACTATGCGAAAGGAGATCAGACTTATGGAGGATTCAACAGAGACTTGGAGTGTCTCTGTGAATGTCTCTTCATCCAAGGTGGCGTATAAGCAGTCAGATCATGAGATCTCCCAAGGAAAGAGTGAATAGAACCAGGGCGGGAGCGGAGCGTGGGTGGGATACTGCGTTTTCCTGCAGTCAAATCTAATGGTTTAGGAGATTTAAGTTTAGAAGAACCATACCTTTGCTTTGGTGGATGAGAGAGATCTTGAGCTTTCTGCTTAAGAGCAGTTGCAGGCTCTGAAGATGTTAGAGCAAGTTCAGAGTGAACTGCCATCTTCTCTTCTCCAATAGGAACCTCTGGTTCCACCTCAACACTGAAACTCTGTCCATCAATGGTGGCTCTCTGCTTCATGTCCATCTTGAACTACAATGGCTTATCTCCCAGGTGGAGATCAATCAGTCCGCGTCTCACATCTATCACAGCTCCAGCAGTAGCTAAGAATGATTTTCCAAGCATAATAGGATCATCTGGCTCAACATTATACTTCAGCATCACAAAGTCCGTTGGGATCAAGTAGTTTCCAACTCTGATAGGTATATCCTCAAGAACTCCTTTTGGCTACCTCTTTGAACGATCAGTTAGGATAAGAGAGATCCTAGTTGGCTAGAAATCCATCAGTCCCAATCTCTTAGCCACCGAGTATGGCATGAGATTCACACCAGAGCCTAAATCACACAGAGAATGCTTGAATTTGTCCTTAGAGATGGAGCAGTCTAGCACAAATGCTCCTGGGTCTGCAAGTTTTCTGAAATCTGAATCAGCTGCTTTTCCATCACTTTCATGCATTTAGCTTTGTCTAGCTCCTATTTGGATAACTTAGGAGGCTTAGAATGTGGTACAGAAGGCTCACAGACTCGTTCAGGGACAGTTGCAGGTTTCTGGTCTCGTCTGCGATTTGTGTCGACCGATGCGTGAGGTGCGTCGATCGACACAACGCGATTATTAGTACATTCATCAGACGTATCAGGCATGCATCGATTGACATCAAGTGTGTGTCGATCGACGCATGTCTCAGACAGACAGAATTCATCCAGAAAATCCGAGATGATGCTCTCTTCTTCTCCTAGCAAGTCAATCTCATCTCCTGTGATCACAGCATTGACATAGTGCTTTTGTTCAGCTTTCCAGATCCATTCTGCTTCTGCAAAGCTCCAGCAGTCTGTTGAACTTGAACATCCAGCTTCTTCACATGAGTGCTCAAAGATTCAATCTTTCCATTCAAATCCAAGTACAAAGCATCTCTTTTCCCATTGAAGTTCACTGTATTCTTCTGCTGTCCTTCTAAGAGATGTTCCAAGAGACCCATCATCTTATCATTCTGCTCATTTTGAGGAGGAGCAGGCTGATATGATGAAGAACCGTAATCTCTGGTGAATGAGCTATTCTGCTGGAAAGGTTTCTGAAATGCAGACCTTGGTGTGAAACATGAAGTCTATCCTTGCTGATTTCCATACCTCTAACCTTGATATCCAGCTCCAGCTATGTAATTCATTTCCTCAGTTTCCTGAATATCCACCTTATTTCCAAGCAGAAGATCAATCTTCTTCTTCATCTCAGCTATCTGTGAACTATCGGGTTTCCCACCAGATTTCTCTCTCTCCTTATCAGCATTCTTGACACTATTGCTAGTTATCAAGTTCTCAATAAGCTCCTTCGCTTCTTCTGGAGACTTAGTATAAAAGTTCCCATTTCTTGCAGCATCAAGAGCCATCTGATACCACAAATCAACTGCTCTGAAGAAGATACCCAGCAACTGAACCTCAGTAAAACCATGATGTGGACAATCTCTCTGGTACCTCATAAATCTCACTCAAGCTGCCTTTAAAGGCTCTGTAGATCCCTGCTTGAAGGTCAAAAGATCCTGTCTAAGCTGTTCAGATCTACCATCATCATAGAAGTGACGCAGAAACTTCTTCTTCACTATGTCCCAAAGCCCTAGGGGAAGAGATTAAATCATTTTCGAGCTTAAGATCAATAAAAACTAGATTCTTCTGTCCTTTTGTTTTGTCTTTAAGTCCTTTAAGATCATTATGATTCTTAGAATCAACAATAACCAAAATTATTGGCTTTTGATTTCCAGAACTTCTCCCTTAAATAAACAATTAGTTAATTTGATGAACCATCTTCATTTTCTTTGTCACAAGACATTTGACTCCATTATCCAAAGGGGTCTTCTTTCACTCCAGCTCTCACACCATGTTACTTATATCAAACCCTTTATCTAATCCACTAGAGTTTGCACCAATAATTGTTATGCATTTGTCTTGATTACTGCTATCACTAGCAAAATCAGTAATGCTTTTGTAAGATACGTTATACACAGTATATAGCTTGGGCAACAAAATTTAAACCATTTCTTTCATCCCTACACAATTTTTTACCTTCAGGTCCTTGGTCATATATCTTTTCAAAACAATGTATCACAGATCCCAATTTACCACGTGGATCAAGAACAACAACAATCAAGAGCTTGTTAATCTTCTATAAACCTTTCCAATACTTATCAAATTTCTCATACTTCGTAGTATGTGTTGTGTTTCTCAAAGAAAGATCAGATTTGGGACCTTCGGCAAATATTCGCAAGACTATTTAAAGTTCAGAATTCATTATAACATATATTCGAAGTCACCTTTGTCGAAGCAGAAAACGCTAGAGTAGATTCCTAAGATACTTGTAGGAATTCTACCATGACACAAAATAATCCCAATCATTGCTAGAAGCTGGTCTAATCTCTTTTTCAGTAGAAGTATCATCTCATGAAGGTAGCATCATAGAGCTTTTCTTCCTCAACCATTCGATCAAACGCGGGTTTGAATTGGAGTGCTGAGCTCAACACAAAATAAGTCGAGTTCCACCTAGTACCACATTTAAGACCAAAATCCCTTTTCCAATTTTCTCTTCATAAGTTTTCTTTTTGAATGTTTGTAACCTAGAACTTGAGTCTAAAGCATATTTCACTGCATTTCTCATACTAATCACATTTTTGCTCACTTTCTTGAAGCCCTCTCCAACAATTAAATTTAAGATATGTGCAACACAACACACATGCATAAACTCACCATATAATATGATTCCATCAGCTTTTAGAGTATTCTTCCATTTAGACCTTAAAAAGCTTAAGAGCACGATCGTTCACACTAGCATTATCAACAATATCGTGAGTAATTTATTTATATCCCAATCAGTTACCCACTTCTCAAATTGCTTATAAATTTTGCTTCTCTTGTGATCTGATATTGAGCTGAAGTCAATGATCCTCATGTGCAACTTCCAATTCTCATTTTATGAAGTGAGATCTTATTACCATGTAGCTAACTATAGTAATGGTTGTACATATATCAGTAGTGAATGAAACTCTTTGTCCACTTAACACACTTTTCAACAAAGCTTTCTCAATCAAAAACAATTGCTACCCATCTCTCGTAATTGATCTTAATGAAGGGATTTTATAAAGAGGAACCGTTTGACTGCAAAAGTACTTAAACCCAAGATTCTCCACGAAAGAAATGGCAATTCATCTAAAACATTCATCTTTATTGTCGCTCGTCTACATCTGTCTTGACAAAAGCTAATAGGAAGAAGTTGACCATTATTATCAATCGTACCACCAGAACTTTCTTGAGTCAAGACTGTGTTATTTGCACTTGCTAAAGATTTATTATATAAGTTGTACATTTCTTTATGCTTTTTCAAACCATTTGTACTAGATTGTTTCCCACATTTGATCTCCTTTCCACAACATTTACACTTTGCGTACTTACCAGCTCGTAATAAATTGAAAATTTTCATTGCTGGTAATAAATTAAAATTTCCCATGCTGGTTATGTTTGGACGGTTTTTTGTTTTTTTTGGGCTTGGTGGTAAAATTCAGAAGATCTTTTAAGTTGCTTTCTTTGTTCACTGTTTCATCTCTGGTGTCCACCATAATAGAAAAACAAAGAGTTATGTAAAAAACAGAGATACAAAAACAAAATATATAAAACTAGGAACGAAACCTAATTGATAAGGAAACAAATACAAAACTATCAATAACAATAACAATAACAAATATAGATATAATATTTAAAAACAAAGATATCGATTTAAATTAAGACTATCTCCAATCCCATTGCAATGTCTACTCTATTTTGGAGTAAATCTTCTCTAATGGTATTGCATTTTTAACTCCAAAGTAAAGTAAATAGAGTTGAGTTCTACTCGAAGTTCATAAATATTTCATATTCATCATCTCATTTTTTATCCAAAATTAATATAAATTAAGGTTAATACAGTAATTAGCCTAATTTCATTAATGGAAAAAATAATCAAACATTTTGAAAATAAATATAAGACCAAAAACACTTTCCCATTAATATAAATATTATATATAATATTATATAATTATTTGTCCCAAATGAAATTTTGGAAATTTCTGTTTTCTTTATATCTTGATCTCAGATGAGAACCAATATTTTATACCTTATGAGAATACATTTCCATTTTTTTGTCAAAAGAATACATTTCCATTCCATGTGGAAATTCAGGATTGGGAATAGGACTAGAGGGGCGCGATCTTTAAATAAAGAGTTAAATAAATATTAAATAACTTTTCTAAATATTAAACAATAATAGGAGATTTATATTAAACCCACTTTCTCTACCAAAGTTTCCTACCTCTCACTACAGCTTTCTGATCTCTAGTTTTAACTTCGGCCATCGGTGACCGGCTTTTCGCCGGCCCGATGGTCGGGTTACTTTTTCCATGTATTATCTAGTTTTTCATTTCAGTTTTCTTTTGGAATAATAAATCGAACACTTCTTGTTGTTCGACTTTTTTTCTTTGCCGCCATGGAGACTTCAGCTTATGATATTATATCAGACTTTTGTTTCTGGTCTTTTTCAAGCTACTCTGATTCCAGTTGGAATCGTTTCGATTTGGTTCCACAGAGCTTCCTGTTCATGCAACCGTCGATTAGTTATGTCTCTCTCTGCGCTCCTCGCCGTTCACTTTTGGCCAATGCGTCATTTTCCCTATCGAGTTGAGCGAGTCCGACAGTCCTCTTACTTGCATGCGGTGCTCCCAGCTTTGAAATCTGCACACATGAAGCGAGAGAAATATGTGTTAGTTGTGCTGATTGACATTATTAGTTTTCAGATGTGGTGGTTCTGTGGCTGATATGGTGGATCCAATAGGCAAAGAAACGAAGAAGAAGCAGAAAAAGCAACATGACGGTGCAGACAAAAAGGATGATGCCGTGTTACTAAGTTGGCATGTTCTCCAAAAAGAAAGCTGGTCTTAGATGGTCAGGGAGTTAGTGCAGCCAAAAAGGATGCTTCGAGAAATACACGTGGAAAAGCACAAAACCCTACTATCTCTTTGATTCTTGCGACAAACAAGAAGGGTGTGGATTTTCGGTCCGCTCCAACCGGGCTTCCTTAGCCTGTGCGAGTTGGAATTGTCAAGGGATTGGTAGAACCCTTAAAGTTTGTCGTCTGAAGGAAATTAGGAAGAAATTTTCTCCGGACATTATGTTTTTAATGGAGACAAAGAATCAAGATGATGCGGTTCTTAAGTTGTTTAGAAAGACGGATTATTGTAATCACTTTACGGTTCCCCCGATTGGAATGAGTGGTGGCTTATCTCTATCTTGGAAAGATGATATACAACTTGAAATTCTTGATTATTTTCCCAGCTTCATTGATACCATGGTCACTATCAAGCATAAACGATCTTACATAACATTTCTTTATGGCGCTCCAAATCAGGCTGATTGGCCACTCTTTTGGAGTAACCTGGAAATCTTAGGAGCAGGTAGAGCTGACGCATGGTTAATAACCGGAGACTTCAATGATTTACTCGGCAACAAAGAGAAAGTTGGTGGTCCTTTGCGGTTGGGAGGATCTTTCTGGCTTTCCGTAGTTTTGTGGCTCGGAATGGTTTATGGGATCGCCAACACTCCGGTAACTCGCTATCTTGGAGAGGAGTCCGCTACAATCACTTCATCCAATCTAGGCTAGATAGAGCTATGGCGAATGCCTCTTGGTCTAAAATGTTTCCGGCTGGATTTTGTGAGTATCTCCGCTTCGAGGGCTCGGATCACCGGCCTCTTATATCGTACTTTGATCAGTCTAAGACAAGTAAAAAGGGCTGCTTCATATATGATCAGGGGCTTAGTGACAAGCCAGAATTTAGGTCCTTGATTTTCGATTGCTCGACTTCTGAAGCGGTAATAGCTAAAATTGATCGGGTCCGACAGCATTTGATTGAGTGGCCAGGGAACAACACCGGGTGAGCACTGAGAGAATTATGGCGACTCAATTAATCTTGAAGACGCTCTCTCAAACCAAATTCCTGATCACATTCTAATAGCTAAGCTCACGGCGGCCCTTGAATTTGCTTATGCGGAGGAGGAAAGCTCTTAGCGACAGAGGAGTCGCATCATTTGGCTTCAATGTGGTGATAGGAACTCTAAGTTCTTTCACGAAGAAACAAAAGGGAGACAAGTTGTTAACAAGCTCTCAGTGTTAGAAAACGAAGAGGGATCAGCTGTGTTTATGAAAGAGCAAATTGTTAGCACTATTTCCCAATTCTATCAAGCGATCTTTACCTCTCACTCCTCAAATAGGCAGGATATAGTAGAGGAGGCTGTTTTTCCAGCCATTTCTGAAGAGAAGAACCAGTCTTTATCTAGAATTCCGAGCAAGAAAAAGATCAAGGAAGCGGTCTATTCTATACATCCCGACAAGGCGCCCGGGCCGGAGGGTTTCTCAACAGGGTTTTACCAATCCTTTTGGGATATTATTGATGATGAGGTCTCTACGGATATCATCTCTTTCTTTGAATCCAGCTCCTTACATAGGCGACACAATGAGACTCATATACGGTTGATCCCCAAGATCAAGGGGCCGAAGAAAGTCGCTGACTATCGCCCAATAGCCCTCTGATCTACTCACTATAAAATCATTGCCAAGGTTATGACGAGACGCCTCCAGCCGCTTCTTCCTCAGCTCATCTCCCAACACCAGTCAGCCTTTGCTCCAGGTCGTGCCATATCGGATAACGTTCTCATTACACATGAGGTTCTTCATTTCCTCTGTATCTCAGGAGCTAAGAAACGATGCTCGATGGCCGTGAAAACCGACATGAGTAAAGATTACGACATAATAGAATGGGACTTTCTACGGGATGTACTTGAACCTTTGGTTTTGGGTCAGTGTGGATTGACTGGGTTATGGAGTGTGTGAGCTCGGTTTCGCACTCCTTCTTGGTTAATAGGCACCTCAAGGTAGAGTTTTACCTTCCCGGGGTTTGAGACAGGGTGACCCCCTTTCACCGTATCTATTCATCCTTTGCACTGAGGTGCTCTCAAGTTTATGCCGTCAAGCGCAGCTGGATGGATCCTTTATTGGGGTTAAGGTGGCCAGAAATACTCCACCGATAAATCATTTGCTTTTTGCAGACGATACCATGTTCTTCGGAAGAAGTGACCCATTAAGCTGCGAAACATTACTAAACATTCTCCATCGGTACGAGCTCGCCTCTGGCCAATGTATCAATCCGCAGAAGTCTTCTATCACTTTCTCTTCAAAGACTCACATAGCAGCCCAGAGGCGGGTTAAAGAGGTGCTCCAAATCCCAAACAAAGGTGGTATTGGAAAGTATTTGGGTCTTCCCGAGCATTTTGGAAGAAGGAAGCGCGATATCTTCGCTAGTATCATTGATCGGATAAGGCAACGAGCTCATAGCTGGACATCGAATTTCTTTTCGGGTGCTGGGAAACAGGTTTTACTTAAATTTGTGTTGGCGGCTCTTCCTTCTTATGCTATGTCTTGCTTTAAGCTACCAATTTCGATGTGTAAGCAAATACAATCAGCTTTTACTCGGTTTTGGTGGGATTGTAAACTCGGAGTTAAGAAGCTATGTTGGGTAGCTTGGGATAAGCTAACCCTTCCCAAAAGTGCGGGAGGTTTAGGCTTCATAGAGATTGAACAATTCAACGATGCTCTACTAGCAAAACTCTCTTGGAGACTGATACAAGCCTCTGATTCACTTATGGGACAGATTTTATTGGGGAAATACTGCTCCACCTCTGGTTTTATGGACCACCAACCACCCTCTTGCATTTCTCATGGTTGGAGAGGTATTTTGGCGGGGCGAGAGTTTTTAAAGTGCGGCCTAGGATGGTCCATAGGGTCCGGGGAAGCCATCAAAGTCTGAGAGGATCATTGGCTCTCGCCTTCTCTGCCTAGCTGCCCGTATGGACCACCGACTAGGATGAATTGAGATCTAAGAGTCTCTGATCTTTTGTCTTCAAATCAACAGCATATAGAGTGGAATATTCAAGCTATAAGGAAGCATTTACCTCAGTATGAGGATTCAATACGCCAACATGTCCCTAGTGATTTTGGTATGGTTGATAAACTAGTTTGGCTGCATGAGAAATCAGGCTCTTATTCTGTGAAATCAGGGTATGCTCTCTTTAAGCTTCATGTGCATTCAACTTCCATCTCCGACTTTTCTACGCGTAGAATTGTGTGGAATTTAAAAACAGCCCCGAAACTTCATCACTTGCTTTGGAGAGCCATGAATAAAGCTCTGCCGGTGGGAAGTAACCTGACTCGCCGTGGTCTTGACATGGATCCCGCCTGCAAAGTCTGTGGAGAATTGGAGTCCGAGCTTCATGTGTTCCTCCATTGCCCTTTTGCAGCAAAAGTTTGGGACTTAATCCTGGCTTTGAATCGTCCTAACTCAGACATTTCATCTATGGAGACACTGCTTATAGCGACAAAGGCAATGAAGCCTCTGCCTCCAACTGGTCTATCAAATGCGGCCTTACATGCTTGGGTGTTTTGGTTCCTTTGGAAATCCAGAAATTCTCGTCTGTTCGAGAATAGAGCCTGCACTGAAGTTGAAGTTGCGCAGACCGCACTGAGAGAAGCTCACAGGTGGCAGGAAGCTCAAGAGCTCCGACCTCATCGGATGTCCAAATCTCGAAAATCAGACCCAGGTACCACCACACTACCTTCAGACATGCGCTTATTCGTTGATGCAGCTTGGAATGGAAGTAATCTCTGTGGGGGGTTTTGGCTGGGTTGTGAAGGATCGAGACTCTCAGATCATTACGAGCAACTCATCAAACCGCTCTCATGTCGCTTCTGCTCTTATGGCGGAGACGCTTGCGGTCAAAGCTGCTCTTTTAGATGCAGTATCTTCGAATTTGCTAATCTTTGTGTCTACTCGGATTGCAAATCGCTCATCACACTTCTTCGCAATGGCGACTCGTGTGTTGAAATCAAAGGATTGTTACATGACATTAGTGTTATATGTAACTCCTTTGAATCTATCTCTTTTCATTTTGTACCTCGTTTGGGCAATGTTAAGGCGGATTCCTTGTCGAAAAACGCTCTTTATTTGCTCTCAAACACTTTGTAGTTCTTTTATAAATGAATGAATATCAGTTGATCAAAAAAGGAACGAAACTTAATTGATAAGGAAGCAAATACAAAAACTATCAATAACAAATATAGATAAATTATTTAAAAACAAAGATATTGATTTAAATTAAGACTATCTCCAATCCCATTGCATTGTCCACTCTATTTTGGAGTAAATCTTCTCTAATTGTATTGCATTTTTAACTCCAAAGTAGAGTAAATAGAGTTGAGTTCTACTTGAAGTTCATAAATATTTCATATCCATCACCTCATTTTTTATCCAAGATTATGTATATCTCCATAATAAAATTAAAAACATTATAAAATTAATATATATTAAAGTTAATACAGTAATTAGCATAATTTCATTAATGGAAAAAGTAATCAAACATTTTGAGGATAAATATAAGATCAAAAACACTTCCCCATTAATATAAAAATTATATATAATATTATATAATTATTTGTCCCAAATGAAATTTTGGAAATTTCCATTTTCTTTCTATCTTGATCTCAGATGAGAACCAATATTTTATACCTTATGAGAATACATTTCCATTTTTTGTCAAAAGAATACATTTCCATTCCATATGGAAATTCAGGATTGAGAATAGGACTAGAGGGACGCGATCTTTAAATAAAGAGTTAAATAAATATTAAATAACTTTTCTAAATATTAAACAATAATAGGAGATTTATATTAAACACATTTTCTCTACCAAAGTTTCCTACCTCTCACTACAGCTTTCTGATCTCTAGTTTTAGCTTCGGCCATCGGTGATCGATTTGTCGCCGGCCCGATGGTCAGGTTACTTCTGCCATGTATTATCTAGTTTTTGTTTCAGTTTTCTTTTGGAATAATAAATCGAACACTTCTTGTTGTTCGACTTTTTTTCTTTGCCGCCATGGAGACTTCAGCTTCTGATATTATATCAGACTTTTGTTTCTGGTCTTTTTCGGACTACTCTGATTCCAGTTGGAATCGTTTCGATTTGGTTCCACAGAGCTTCATGTTCATGCAACCGTCGATTAGTTATGTCTCTCTCTACGCTCCTCGCCGTTCACTTTTGGCCAGTGCGTCATTTTCCCTATCGAGTTGAGCGAGTCCGACAGTCCTCTTACTTGCATGCGGTGCTCCCAGCTTTGAAATCTGCACACATGAAGCGAGAGAAATATGTGTTAGTTGTGCTGATTGACATGATTATTTTTCAGATGTGGTGGTTCTGTAGCTGATATGGTGGATCCAATAGGCAAAGAAACGAAGAAGAAGCAGAAAAAGCAACATGACGGTGATCGGCATCTTCGGCTGGCGATTTGCATGCCATGATTCTCTGATTTCATTGCACGTGGCGGCTCGGCTAGGTCGATACTCTTTGTGTCTATCCGAACAAGCTGACTCATCGGTTTTTCTTCT
The DNA here is from genome assembly GCA_030180135.1 of Orychophragmus violaceus. NCBI lineage: Eukaryota > Viridiplantae > Streptophyta > Magnoliopsida > Brassicales > Brassicaceae > Orychophragmus > Orychophragmus violaceus. The sequence continues at coordinate 91,883,766 of CM058237.1, read as the reverse complement.
TGGGCCTGTTTAGCCTATATGCTTTGTATAACAAATTTTAATCTTCGTCTTTGTACTATGTATCTATGCCCATTGGGCCTTAAAATGTTTGAAAACTGTTGCCGACTAAAAAAACAATAATAAGAGGAGTTTGTTTCCGGAGTTATATCCTTTTTCGTTCACCGCCCTCGACAAAGTTCTCGACCTCTCCCTCTCTATTTATGCAACGATTCTCAGGGTTTTGATTTTCTCTCGCACATCTCTCGATCTCTAAAGCTCTCCAGATCCTTTTAAAATCGAGAATCGTCAGGGGTTTTTTCTGGGTAAGCTAACGACTGTCCGATTAGGGTTTAAGATCTCGGGCTATCACTACTTGTTCGATTTCACGCTAGTTTTGTTCCCTTCTACTCTCGATTTTGATTCGGTGTGTTAGTCTTTTCGTCTATCGACGTAGTTTCTGAGTTTGTGTGAGGGATCGGGATTGTTAGGGTTAAGTCGGTCTTCCGGATTGGTACTGTGTAATTTCTCGATTATTTCATGGATTGTAATTTCTTTAGTATTTATGTTGATGCATTTTTGATTCGTTTTCCTAATTTTGACACCATCTGATAGTTAACGAGGGTCGGATTCGATAATGTGGATGTTGATGTGTTATTTTTAATCTCAGATGTTTGGAAATTGGTGTTGTTCCTCTCGTGTCTTTCGTTTCATTCCACTGTTGCCCTAAATTTTGGTTTCTTACTTGTTCTTGAACAAGCTTAGGTTCAGGGGAGCTTTAAAACTCTATCTTTCACCATGGAGCGCAAGACGATTGACTTGGATCAAGGATGGGACTATATGCAGACTGGTATCACTAAGCTTAAACGGATTCTAGAAGGACTGCCTGAGCCTCAATTTGACTCTGAGCAATACATGATGCTTTATACGTAGGTTCTAATACCTGTTTATTAACTTGCAGCAGTTTGCTTGTTTGTAACTGGTAATAATAATTGAGGATTTTATGTGATTCTCAGGACTATCTACAACATGTGCACCCAGAAACCTCCTCATGATTACTCACAACAGTTGTATGACAAGTATCGTGAAGCATTTGAGGAATATATTAACTCAACTGTAAGTCTGATTTATCATATTTAGTTTCCTTTGCAGTTTGCACAACCTTTACTCATTGTCTGAATCTTAAGGTTCTACTGTTGTACATAGTTTCATATGCGTATTAGCTGTGTACCCTCTTGATTCTTAAGTTGATCAAACTGGTTGATTATATGCTCTCATCTTTTCCGTGATTAGGTTTTACCTGCTTTAAGGGAGAAGCATGATGAATACATGCTGCGGGAGCTGGTTAAAAGATGGTCTAATCATAAAGTTATGGTTCGATGGCTATCCCGCTTCTTCCACTATCTTGACCGTTACTTTATTGCTCGGAGATCACTTCCACCACTGAATGAAGTTGGCCTGACTTGCTTCCGTGACCTGGTTTGGCATTCATTCTTGTAATTTATGGCTTTTTGTTGCATAAAAATGCTTTAATTCTTACTTGATTTTGTTACTTCAGGTTTACAATGAGTTGCATTCCAAGGTCAAAGAAGCCGTAATAGCCCTTGTAAGTTTGGCATCTATGATGTGCATTTATCCCTGATTTACCTTATTCAAGGTCTAATATGATCTGTTTTTATGTCAGGTTGATAAAGAACGGGAGGGAGAGCAGATTGATAGGGCTCTGCTGAAAAACGTGTTAGATATTTATGTGGAGATTGGAATGGGACAGATGGAAAGATACGAAGAAGATTTTGAAAGCTTCATGCTTTTAGATTCAGCATCTTACTACTCTCGTAAAGCATCAAGCTGGATCCAGGAAGATTCTTGCCCTGATTACATGCTGAAGGCATGACTTCGTCATATCATTTTTTCTAGATTCTTTTTTTCATTCCAAATTACTTAAATACATTTGTTAACTTTTGTACATTCATGTTACAGTCTGAAGAATGTCTTAAGAAGGAGAGGGAGAGAGTGGCTCACTATCTTCACTCAAGCAGCGAGCCAAAGCTGGTTGAGGTTAGTAATGATACATTGTGCACATCACTATGGCATTATGTGTGTACGTACATGAGCCATGATTCTGCTTCTTTATTTGTAGAGACCTACTGTTTCCAACTCTTTTTTGCAGATAAGTATATATTATTTATACTGATTGATATCTATTGGACTTCTTTATCTATCTTTGGGATGCAGAAAGTACAACATGAATTGTTGGTAGTGTATGCAAATCAGCTTCTAGAAAAAGAGCACTCAGGGTGCCGTGCTTTGTTGAGAGATGACAAGGTGGAGCAATGTTCTTTGTTTTATTGTTAATTAGTTAATCTTTCTATTTCCGTCTTTGATGGAGTATTTTTATACTTTCAGGTTGATGATCTTTCCAGGATGTACAGGCTTTATCATAAAATTTTGAGAGGTTTGGAACCTGTTGCAAACATATTTAAGCAGGTTTCTCACCTATCTTTATTATTTTGGTTTTGATTAGCGAAGAGATAGTCGTTTCTTCCTGCTCCTATTTTGACTCTCTTAATTACTGTTTGACATTAACTCTAACTTGTAATTTGTATACAGCATGTCACAGCAGAGGGTAACGCACTTGTCCAGCAGGCAGAAGACACGGCCACTAATCAGGTTCATATTGTTATACCTTTTACATTCAAATATTTTTCCCGTTTTTGTCTGCTTTGCGTGTGATTGCTAAGATATTTTTTTACTCCACAGGCTGCAAATTCTGCTAGCGTGCAGGAACAGGTAAGACCTTGTAAACTGATTTTACCAGTGAAGATGTAGTGGAATTTATTAATTTTCTTTCTTTTCCATTGCTTTCAGGTTCTTATCAGAAAAGTGATTGAACTACATGATAAATACATGGTATATGTCGTTGAGTGTTTCCAGAGCCACACCCTCTTCCACAAGGTTTGATGTGCTTTCTGCATACTTGTCATGCGTCTAGCTTATGGCGTTAATACATTTGTTTTATCAATTTCGTGAAACCTATTGCAGGCTTTGAAAGAGGCATTTGAGATATTCTGTAACAAAACAGTCGCTGGAAGTTCAAGTGCTGAATTGCTTGCAACATTTTGCGACAATATCCTCAAGAAGGGGGGAAGCGAGAAGCTGAGTGATGAAGCTATTGAAGATACGCTTGAGAAGGTGGGTCTATTTTTCAAATTGCTTCCTTTATTCATCTTTCAGTTTCTCCTAAAATCGGTGTTGAATTTAATTATTGTGTTACAGGTTGTCAAATTGCTTGCTTATATAAGTGACAAGGATCTTTTTGCAGAGTTTTACCGGTTTGTCTCACGCAAATCTTTCTTTATCCACAAATCCAGCTTGGCTTCTAATATTTGTTTATTTATAAATGTTTTGTTTATACTAGCTCTTTGTGAAGATCCTTTCCAATATTATAGTGCTGCAATGAAAACAATAGTGATAACTGATAACAAGTTGAATGCTGTTTTGTTTATGGCTGTTTTGCAGGAAGAAGCTGGCTCGTAGGCTATTATTTGATCGCAGTGCTAATGATGATCATGAGAGAAGTATCCTTACAAAGCTCAAGCAACAATGTGGTGGACAGTTTACTTCTAAGATGGAGGGCATGGTTAGTTTGAGTGTCCCTATGTTTATTATCTCAAAGCCGTGGTTGCTCTGATGATTCATGATATAAATTTGAACTGTTGATTGCAGGTGACGGATTTGACATTGGCAAGAGAAAACCAAAACAGTTTCGAGGACTACCTAGGCAATAACCCCGCTGCAAACCCAGGGATTGATTTGACCGTCACTGTTCTTACCACTGGTTTTTGGCCAAGTTACAAATCATTTGACATAAATCTACCCTGTGAAATGGTAAATCTCTATTGAATTTATATTATATGTTGGAGAGGAAAAAGGTTTGTTCCATGAAGTTGATCCATCGATTTCTTTGTTTCAGGTCAAGTGTGTTGAAGTTTTCAAAGGGTTTTATGAAACGAAGACGAAGCATAGGAAACTTACCTGGATCTATTCGCTAGGAACTTGTCACCTCAACGGAAAGTTTGATCAAAAGACCATTGAATTAGTTGTGTCTACTTACCAGGTATTGTTTTTTATTTCTCAGAAACTGTTAGTATATCGGATCCTTTAAATGGCCTCTGATGCCGGTTTTCTACTTTTTCAGGCTGCTGTGCTTCTGCTGTTCAACACAACAGACAAATTGAGCTACACTGATATCCTAACTCAACTGAACCTAAGCCACGAAGATCTAGTGAGGTTGCTTCATTCCTTGTCATGTGCTAAATACAAGATTCTTCTCAAGGATCCAAGCACAAAGACTGTTTCCCAGACTGATTCTTTTGAATTCAACTCCAAATTCAGCGATAGAATGCGCAGAATAAAGGTCTTTTGACACATTATCACTCGAAACTTCATGTGTGAATAATAATCTTACATTAAGTTTTGTGGTTTGCTTCACACACAGATCCCTCTCCCTCCTGTTGATGAAAGGAAGAAAGTTGTTGAAGATGTTGATAAAGACAGACGCTATGCGATTGATGCTGCCATTGTTAGGATCATGAAGAGCAGGAAGGTGTTGGGACATCAGCAACTTGTTTCCGAGTGCGTTGAGCAACTTAGCCGGATGTTCAAGGTAAGTTGCATATATATAAACAAGTGATGGAGATACTTTGAGTGTATGAGCTTGTGGAACTCAAATTGGATATTGTGATTCTGCAGCCTGATATTAAAGCGATCAAGAAGCGTATGGAGGATTTAATAACGAGGGATTATTTGGAGAGGGACAAGGAGAACCCCAACATGTTTAGGTACTTGGCTTAGCCGCTTAAACAACTATGGAACTGGTTGTTGGCTCATGAATGGATCAAAGCATCTGCTCTCTGCTTGTATATGAGAATTTCATTTGGATACTACCCCTAAAAACAAATTTTATCACGCTGTGTTCCAACTCTTTTTTTGTTTCTTTCTTAAACATTCGTCGTGTTTTTTTTTCCTTGGGATGCAAATCACCTTTTGGATATGAATGGAAATGGCTTAATTTAACTCTACTTAAAAAAATTGCTCATCGCTTCGATAATTGTGTTTTGAGTTGTTGCACTATTCTCACTCTTTTTATTTTACGACAAAAAAATTTATTAATATAGAAAGAAAGTTACATTACAGAATTATATCAAACATGCTTATTACATATATATATATGTAATACAGCAGAAGGAAATTTAACGATATTTTTTAAAAAATATTCTTTTTGCTAACCGATCATAGTATCGGTTATTGTCCAACGCTTATTAATGCACTATTCTTATTCATAAACACTAGCAATAGCGTGAAAATGTCCAATTGATATAAGCATTAGCTATATGCTTAATGGTAGTTACATATATTTGTTATAACACACGTACAAGTTTTTTTCATAGTAAAGAATTATCATGTTCGTATTTGGCGGTTGATTGATAAGGTTATACAAATCGAAGATCATATTCATCTGCCAAAAAATTGTAACATACAACCCTTCTTCTTGGTTTTGATAACACTTTTTCTTTGTCAAAGCTTGGTTTTGATAACACATAAAATTCTTTTGATTATATTAAAACCAATGTGGTTTTATTCGGTGGGTTTTTTGTTTTCTTTTTTTTGTCAACTATTTGGTGGGTTATATGGTTTTATAAAGGAAACTTCACTTTTTTTTTCTAACACTGAATATTGCATTATAATAACCGGTCTAAGCTAAAGTCTATGACCAACCCTTACAAACCAATAAAATCTGCTATAAAAGCCAGAATCAAACAACATGACCACCTCCGAAGGAAACCAATACAAATCAAGGATCCAAATCAATCTAGTCTAATATCTAAGACATCAGCCAAAAACCACCTCGTCTCAGCCCAAAAACCACCACATAAAAAAACTAATGCCTACATAAGATTGAAATGGATTCTCTAGTAACATTATTGGCAATAAAAAGAATAGCTTTCAAGGTTATCTTCGACTTATACGAGGCTTTCCAATCCGCTATACAACCTAATTTTAAAAGAGGAGAATAAAAAATCCACCTATAAGAGAGCTAGGCTGGTGTGCGAGTAATCGTCTCAATTAAATCTTTAGATTCTAAGGCAAACATTAAATTAGTAAAATACATGCTGGTCAAATTTTACACTACCCACAACCAAGCATTCTCCAATTCTTCCGCAGCAAATGACACTTTTGCTAAGGAACGATGGTTGTGCATTTATACATCACCTGCATTATTATGGAGTAGCCAAGTGGCACCATTCAGTCTCATCTTACCTCAAATAGAACCAATATCACATTTTGCCCACTTATCTGGTGGAGGCGTAGAGCGATCCATAACCTTGCATAAGACCCTACCAAATCCCTATCTAGCTTATTTTCTTTGACCCAAGCGCATGAACCTTTGACCAAAGCTTCATATCCTCAAACACATTAGATGCTGTTTTTTTACTTATAACATCCACCCCTTCGAATAGAAACTCATTTTTATTTTACCATATCCTCTAGATAATCCATGGAAAAACATTCTTTAAGGTAGCATGCACCCTCTTGTTTTCTGGAAGACTTAGAAGGTAGTATAAATTTTGAAATACTAACCTCTCGGTCGAATCCTTGATCTGGACAAGGGATATTTGCCACTACACAAACATGTCTGGCGATGTGGAACGAGAACATGACATGATTCTCATTCCCCTTCAACCCCACAATACTGACAATGGACATCAGTCTTCATCCCACTACCTTCAATATTAGCAGACATCAGAATTGTCCCACTTAATATCTTCCATGAGAAAATTCTGACCTTAGAGTAATTATTCAGTTTACAGACATTGTCCATAAGCAAATTGATTGATGGTACTAACTAGTTATTTGCATCCCTGTCAGTTAACCAATACTTAGATTGACCTTGTACTCACCACTTATGTTGAATCTCCAGCACCAGAAATCTTCAAAGTTAAATGTTGGCTTTATCTGTAATATCAGGTTTACATTGTCTTGAAAGAAGAGTTCTTCCAGCAAGTTAATATTACATTCTCCAAAATCCAATAACATCAGATCCACCATCACCAAATCAATGTCCACAATGATATTTTTCATCAATAGCGGTATCATTCTCCCATCGTCAAGCCATCCCGAAGACCAAACCGGAATAAAGGCTCCATTTCCAACCGACTGAATCATACCCTTTTCAACAGGTTCCTACGGTGTAGTATACTTTGTTGGGATTGTGTCCTGAAATCACATTGTACTTACTCTATAGATGGTTGTATTGTCGAGATCGGACAATTCATGTGATACTGGGTAGTCATAATGTTTTGCTAGAAACCGCTTATGACAAATGAGTTGTAACTCATTTCTGGTATCGTGTGAACCTACAGGGTCACACACCTAAGCAAGTTGGATGCACTTGGTATGGGATTGATCATTGGCATATGGTCCGATCAATGTGTATTGGATACACATTGATATCATGTTTTAGGAGGTGTGTCGATCGACACCATTAGGTGTGTCGGTCGACACAAGGCCGAAACCGAAACTGATGTTTCGGTTTACGACAAGGTCCATATATATATGATTATAGATATGACCTAAATCGAGTGAGCGTGCCGCCCCAAGTAAGTTTTCTTGACAGAAAACACAGCCACCTAAAACAGCAGAGAAATCCCAAGAGAGATCCGATTCCCGGCGCTAGCATCCCGGCGGATTCCAGCTTGTGTGCGTGTGGACTACAATAGAGGCGAGGCATCTGAATCGCTCCTGATCTCGTCTTACCTGATTCATCTTCCGCTGCCAGGACAAGGTAAACGCGAGATTCATGATTCAATTACTTAAACTCTGAGATCCTAGGCTCGGAATTCAGACTTAGGGTCGCCTAATCGGATTAGGAACTGCCAGGAATTCCAACAGTGGTATCAGAGCCTTAGGGTTTTATCATTGAATCAGACCTGTTTATTGAATTTGATGATTTAGATTCGCAAACTAGGTTGTTTGGTTAGAACAGGTTGGATCGATTCTGATCAAAATCGATTCTGTGTTTTCGCACATTGTCGATCGACACACTGGGTGTGTCGGTCGACACAAAGTGGCGAATTCGACAAAATCGGCGGCTAGGGTTTTTCGCGAAGAAAAACCAAAAGCCTACTGTGTCGATCGACACAGATAGAGTGTCGGTCGACACAGAGCACATTCGGTCGACACAGACCTAGTGAATGGTTAATCGGTTCAATTGGATTGGACCGGTTATCATGCTTGGTTAAGACCGAACAGATCAGTTTGAATTGGATGAATTGGTTCAATTGGATTGAACTGATTATCTCAATTAGCATGAACCGATTGGTTAAAATCAGTTTGATTGGATAATACGGTTCAATTAAATTGGACAGGTTATCGCAATCAGTTAAAACTGGTTAAAACGGTTTAAATTGGATGAATTGGTTCAATTGGATTGAACTAATTATCCCAATTAATATAAACTGATTGGTTAAGATCAGGTTGATCTGATAAGTCGGTTCAATTGGATTGGACCGGTTATCAAAATTGTCTTGGTTTGGGTCTATGTCGACTGTGACACATGGGTTGTGTCAATCGACATGACCGGTTCAATGAACCAGGTTAATTGGATTAACCGGTTATTGAAGTCCGGTTTCATTTGGTGGTGTCGATCGACAGACATGGTCTGCGTCGATCGACACAGTGCTCGAAATTCTGGTTATTGAACCTTGAATTTGCAGAAACCAAACTAGACTTAAACCTTGATCAAAGCTTAGCTTCAATATGGTCAACTGTCAAGACTCATTTCGTTGTCTAGCCAAGAGCTTGGTGTCCACAATTAGGTGAGTAAGGCAGGTAGTTATGATTGATGGATTTGCAGTGCTAAACATCAACAATTACATGACCTAAAAGATTGATTTGCTAAACTTTTGGGTTTTGTTTCCTCAACTAAATATCAAGTAACCTTGATGTCTTGCCCAATCTCGTCTACTGTCAAGACTCGTTCATTGTTGGATAGTCTTGGAGTCCTTGGTATCCACAGTGACATGAGCTAGGCAGGTGTTCATTGATAGACTCGCAGTGCGACTGTTAATGATCACAAGACAGAAGAGATTGTTTTACTTGACTGGGCCAACAGAAGTTCTGGGCCCAGAGACATCAGAGTAGATGAGACATGGATTGTCTTATCTGCGACCAAGAGTTGTACTGGGTACAATTAGCAATGATTTGCTTACCTAGATAACTAAATTTTGGGTGATGACGAGTCGTCCACTCAGAATTTGGTGAAGTGTGGGTCTTGGATCATTGTATTCATAGAGGAAACATTGTTTGAATATAATGCGAGTTTTCTTATTAGATAAGATTTCTCATGATATACGTAACTAAATCTTTGTTTTCTTGGATTTCAATTTATGTCTATGACTACTTTCTCGTTGCGATCCGTCCTTGAGAAGGACAAGTTAAATGGATCCAACTTCCTGGATTGGTATCGGAATTTGAGATTAATCCTCAAGCAGGAGAGCAAGGACTATGTCCTTGAGAAAGCTCTTCCAGAAAGGCTTGGGACCAATCGCTCGCGTGCAGTATATAATGCTTGGAATAAGCATTATATTGATGTGGTAGACGTGCGTGGTCTGATGTTGGCTACCATGAACTCGGACTCGAAGAGTCAATACGAGAACGTGGAGTCGCCAATAGAGATGATCACCAGCCTGAAACTGAAGTTTCAGGATCTGGCACGAGTTGAGAGATTCCAGATGGTGAAGTCTCTCACTGAGTGCAAGTTACCAGAGGATGCTCCAGTAAGTCCTCATGTCATTAAAATGATGGGTTACATTGATAACCTGGGGAAACTGGAATGTCCTGTCAGCTTAGAGTTGGCCACTGACATCATTCTGCAGTCACTGCCGTCTAGTTATGATAAGTTTGTCAAAAGCTATATCAAGAATAACTTGACGAAGACGTTGACTGAGCTGCATGGCATGCTCAAAACAGCAGAGCAAGACATCATAAAGGGTAAAAGATTTGAGAAATATTGTGTTGGCAAGGGTAGAGGCAGGGCCGTCCAGATTTGGAATCAGGATAAGCCTGTGTCATCTAATAAGCCCAAGTCAGGCCCATATGGTGTTAGAAAATGCTTCTACTGCGATGAGTCAGGGCATTGGAAGAGAGATTGCATTAAGTTCTTGGAAGATTCACAAGAGATGAAGGAGATGTATGGTACTTCTTCTTCAGGTATTGTGTTATTACTTCAAGTTCTACGTAAGTATTGGATACTAGTTGTGGTACTGATATTTTTGAAATATGCAGGACCTAAGCGACAGTAGGACGTTGAAGAAAGGACAAGTGGAACTGCGTGTCTGGTATGAAGCAATGGTTGCTGCATCTGCCGTAGAGATTCTCCACTTGTAGGAGCCTTTCATACTTGGTTTTAGAAATTAAGTAATTGCTACTATGTATCTGCCTTGAGCAGAGATGTCTTTCATTTTCTTGCAAGAATTTGGATGTTTTTCATTTTGATAAAAGACAAGTTTTGTTCTTTAGATCTTAATGAAATATCATATGGTAGCACCCCATTTGGAATGGGTTTTATATCTTAAACCAGCGTGAGTTTGAATATAACACAAATACTAAAGGTTTAAGTCTGATGACTCGAACTCGACTTTTCTTTGGCATAGTCGTTTAAACCACATAAAGTGAAGCAGATTCAGAATTCCATAGTTTTGGACTCATTTGATTATTAATCATTTGAGATATGAATTCTGCTCACTGGGCCAAATGACTTAAATCCCTTTTAGCAGAACTAAAGGAAAGGGGCCAAAAGGCTTATTGGGCTTTACACATACTGATGTATGCGGCCCGATGAGCATTAGCGCCAAAGGAAATCTTATGTACTTCATTACCTTATTAATGGCATCAATAAGTATGGCTGTGTTCATTTGATGAGACACGAGCAGGAATCCCTTGAGGAGTTCCAAGATGAAGTGTAGAACCGATTTGACAGAAGTATTGAGATCCTCGATTGGATCGCGGAGGAAAATACTTGAGTCATGAATTGAGGTGATCATCTGACAGAATGAATCGGATCTTATTAGATATGCTCTGATTAATGATGAGTCACAGGAATCTTCCATAATCATTTAAGAATACGTTCTAAAATGTATGTGTTTGCGCAGCAAAGGGTTTCAATCAGAATCAATTGAAAGACACCACATTGGATATGGACTGGAAGTTTTTCAAGTAAGTTGTTTCTGATGATTTGGGGATGATAGCTGATAAGCTTGAACCCAAATCTGATAAGTGCTACCTCGCTGGTTGTCCCAAGGAAACCGAGGCTTACTACTTTCATAACCAATCCGAGAACAAAGATTTGTTGTTCGGAACTGTGTCTTTGAGAAAGATCGTACTTTCAAAAGGAACAGTGGGAGTAAAAGTACACATCGAAGAAATTCGATAAACACAGGAGGCTGCTCAACCTGTTGAGGGAGAGCAGCGGTGAGATCTACAAAGTGCTGAAGGATCTACACCTGTGGAGCCTGAAATTCGCAGATCCGAAAGGATCCGTCACTAACTCGAGAGTGATTTCTCGTAACCGATTGTCGTGATCTGTTGATCATTGAAAAGTGACGAGCATGCGAAATTCAAAGAAGCGATGGTGAGCCCCAACTCCGAAAAAAAAAAATTGGTTGGGTATGCATGTTAGCTTCACCGACCCATTCTGGATTGAAGCAAACATCTTGGAGTTGGAATCAACATTCTGATAATGTGGTCAAGAGTTTTGACTTGATCAGAATAGAAATGAAACCATGCGTTTACAAGAAGACTAGTGGGAGCGTAATTGCAATTCTCACACCGTATGTAGAAAACATACTTAATCTCATAAACGACGTTCCGACGCTAAAGTCTTGTCAAGATTTGGGTCGGAAGTCAAACTTAACGATAGACGTGGAAGAAGGCCGTAAAAGTTCTTGGAATAAGGATCCATTGGAATGGATCATAAAGGCTAATTGGATCGTGTCAAAATCCTTATGTTGATAAGGTATTGGACAGTTCAAATGTGCTTGATTCCAAGAATGGCTTCACACCAAAGGTCTTATGGCAATAATCTAAGCAAGATGAAGTGTCTTGGACACTGGCTGAGCTAGTATAAATCTTAACAAGATGAAGTGTTTTGAACACGTACTGAGCTATTATTAATGAGTGTGATTGCTTATGCTGTTGCAATAGAATCCATCATGAATGCCATATTTTGCGCTCGTCTAGATGCAGTTTACGCATAAAGCAAGACGATAAAATACCAATATGTTCCGGTAATAGTCACTGAACAGTTGCCAGAAATATCCCAAGTGTTTGAGGAACACTAAGGATAGGTTCGTGGTGAACTGATAAAGTGACGAACCAGTTGAAAGTAGTTAGACGGACAAAGACAATTCCCGGTTCCCACCTGGTTGTGTCTCTTTGTCTGAATAGCAGTACTATCTGTTGGAAAGGCTCCAAGCAATGGACCGTAGAACAGTGCTTTTATCTGAATGGCGGTGTGGTTTGTTGGAGTTGTTTCAAGTAAAAACACCGCAGTCTCTCCCACAACCTAAGCACGATATTTATTCTGTTGCTGTAGGAATAAGATATATGATTAGATGATCTTGATTCCAGTGGGAGTTATTTTAGTTATGTTATAATCTTTATATAAACATGCTATGGCAATGTTTGTGTAAGTTAAAACTGACATCGGTATTATTTAATTATTGGATAATTAAGTAATGGTCCCAAAGTATTTTATGTTCATTTTATAGGTCATCAAGTTGAGGACTTGATCATGAAACCCTATAAGTAAAAGATGACATAAATTATGATTGTCCCTAGTCGAGATTGTCAAAGTGGGACACTGACAACCGCGAGAGACTAGCTTGTGAGGTGACTGTTGACTAAGTTTCATGGAGTCAATGATATGAGTATCACAGTCAGTCACATAGATATATGTTGGTGAACATATGATCGGACATGACCCGCTAATGAGAACTCTGCAGGATAGTTATATCTGTGTCATGAGAGTTTCTCATTACGACTATAGAGTATAGTCCTTAGACATGAGTTCATCATGCTTTCTAGCATATGAATTGGTGCGCTTTGACCTTGTCAAACGTCGTTCCGTAAGTGGCGGCTATAATGACATTGCTTAGGCGTATCATGAAGTATGTGTAGAAACAGGGATGGAACAAGATGGGATTTGTCCCTCCTATATAACAGGAGATAAATATCTCAGGGCCCATCGAAGATTTGATACTGAGAAAATGCATGGCCGTGCTCAAACGAGGTGATTGTCAGTCGTTTGTTTTATCAGTATAGATCAGGAGTTCGATGAACATGATATTGGCTATAATAAGGATGACACAGTTTCTTGCCTTATGCCATATCGAGATATAGCGACGAAGGGATTATAGGAATAGGTGATTCCAGTACAAGTGGGAGATTGTTGGGATTGTGTCCTGAAATCACATTGTACTTACTCTATAGATGATTGTATTGTCGAGATCGGACAATTCATGTGATACTGGGTAGTCATAATGTTTTGCTAGAAACCGCTTATGACAAATGAGTTGTAACTCATTTCTGGTATCGTGTGAACCTACAGGGTCACACACCTAAGCAAGTTGGATGCACTTGGTATGGGATTGATCATTGGCATATGGTCCGATCAATGTGTATTGGATACACATTGATATCATGTTTTAGGAGGTGTGTCGATCGACACCATTAGGTGTGTCGGTCGACACAAGGCCGAAACCGAAACTGATGTTTCGATTTACGACAAGGTCCATATATATATGATTATAGATATGACCTAAATCGAGTGAGCGTGCCGCCCCAAGTAAGTTTTCTTGACAGAAAACACAGCCACCTAAAACAGCAGAGAAATCCCAAGAGAGATCCGATTCCCGGCGCTAGCATCCCGGCGGATTCCAGCTTGTGTGCGTGTGGACTACAATAGAGGCGAGGCATCTGAATCGCTCCTGATCTCGTCTTACCTGATTCATCTTCCGCTGCCAGAACAAGGTAAACGCGAGATTCATGATTCAATTACTTAAACCCTGAGATCCTAGGCTCGGAATTCAGACTTAGGGTCGCCTAATCGGATTAGGAACTGCCAGGAATTCCAACATACTTCTCCATCCAAAAGATGGCCTAACACCAAGTTCCGCAATAAAAACTCGCCCTCCGCAAAGTACACTCTTAACAAATCTCGAGAATAAGCAGTTTTCATCATTAATGATTCTCCATGCTTGCTTTGCCAATAACGAATGATTCAAATCTTGGAGGTCTTTGGATCCTAAGCCGCCCATGTCTTTTGGCAGACATAGTTTCTTCCAATTTATCCGTTGGATTTTCTTTTACATGCCAATGTATCCCACCAAAACACAAACATCGCTCTTACTAGATTATCACAGGTTGTTTTGAGCAGTCTGAAGAAACTCATGGAAAACAATGGCATGGCCATTCCGACTAATTTAAGCATGACTTCTTTCCCACCACGAGATAAGGATCTCAAAAACCATCCATAGAATTAGTCTTTCATATTATATTTGATATAGCTGAGCATTTGCACCTTTGATCCACTAAAGCATTCCAGAAGGCTTATATACTTATTTGCACCACTCTCATTATCAATACCCATCTTCATTTAAATAATAGATCTTATTTTTGGATCAACATTCTCGCCAAATGTGATTAAATACTTATCCAAATTGATGATCTGACTGTCCATCTTCCATATGTATCCAAAATATCTTGCACCACCTCACATTGATCCACACTTTCTTTGAAGAGGAAAAGACGTCATCAACAAAAAGCAGATAGTGAATTGGTGGACCCTGATCCGAGAATTGTATTCCATTAATCAGTCCTTCACTCTCTTCTTTATTCATCAAGTAGATCAACCCTTATGTACACAACACGAATCAGAAGGGGGAAAGGGGGTCCCCTGTTTCAATCCTCTTTCTGGTTCAACGAGTCCGTGAGGTTGTCCATTGATCAGCACTGTGTACGTAACTGATAGGGGTCTAGTTTTAATCCTATTCTACTGCAAGTGCACAGTTAAGTGATTGTAGTATATAAGGTATCGAATCCACAGAGACTCTGGTTTCGATAGATTAAGAACTATAGAGATTTAAACTAAGAAGAAAGCAATGTGAAGTAAACTAAATAGCAATGCGAGAAAGTAAACAAGTAGCAAGATTATCGGTTGTGAAAGCAGTTAATTAAGGGCGCTAAGTCTAGGGCGTTCTCAGGAAATCAGACAAGCGGACAAATCATTCAGTCAGGATCTAATTAGACACAATTCTAGAACTCAAATCACGGATATAGAATTAACCAACTGTCGTTGCGAGAATTCTCTAAGTCTAAGTGCAGCAATCCAAATTCCTTTGCAATTACTAACAGATTAAACCAGCATTAATTTCAAGTTCGATATGTTCACAATTAAACTAAACCAAATTCCTTTGCGAGAAGTTTAATTGCTCAACCTAAATAGTTCAGATTCTAAATCACACTTTCGTGTCGTATTTAGCAACCTAAGATCTAGATTCTAATTGATCAGGTTAGAACTAGCATTAAACACAATTTAGATCGAAGAACATTCTATTCATGTGAATCCTTAACTAAATTAAACAAGTCTAGCAAGTCATGAAATCCTTAATGAGAAATCCTAAACCTAACTATGAATCTACTCAGACATAGATAATGAAAACATAATCAATGAATTAATAGAAATCATAAAAGAGATTAAATAAGTAAAGGGGTTCGAAATCTTCTCCAAAATAGATGAAGTACAGGATCAGATCAGCCCCAATAGCTCTAAAAAAACTCTCTGCTTTTAATTGTGTAAGCGTCTCTAAAAACTGATCTAAAATCCTAATTAAATAGCTAAAACACGACTTGGGGCTTCTATGTAAATATCTGGAACTTCTGGGCTTTTCTGCAATAATGGTATTCTTCATTAAACCGCCGAGTCTGGCCCATTCGCGCCTTGCATCGACCGTTGCAGGTGTGCAACGATCGACGCATATCCCAAAACTGGACAGTGAGCACAAGCTCTCGAGTCAAATCTCCAAAATGCTCCAATAAGCTCCATAATCTCCACTTTAGCTCCAAACGTGCGTGTACCTAATAACACCTGCAAAAGACTCTAAAGAGACACAAATAGACTCTAAAACACACTTATATCATGGTCTAAAACCGGTAAAAACCATGATATATCAACTCCCTCACACTTAGCCTTTGCTTGCCCTCAAGCAAAACAGAGAACTAAAACATGGTGAAGAGGTTTGAAAACTCTTCAGAAACTCTTTTCATCCTAGAAGCAACAACACTCAGATTTCCCTTAGTAAACCACTGAAAGAATCAATCACAAGACATCAAGACCAACATATACTTCCCCCACACTTAGAAACTGTCCTAAGTAAACTCCACAATCACATTCACGCATTCAAATTCTCCCTACTGACTTCTGCAAGTATTTAAGTGCGGTCTCACCTAAGGAGTATCGATCAAAGGCACATGGACTCTTACCTTATCAGCTCTATGAAGGATTATGTGATTTCAAGGTGCAATTGTCAGGTTACATCCTAGCACATAATAAAATAGGATCTAGGTGATTTGCAGTTGAATCATAAACAGATCAGGATCATTACCTTATGATTGCAGCGGATTGATCAAGGGAATGAAGAGATCACTGAGAGCTGATGATTACCGGCTCCTCCTAGGTATCCACACGCTTACAAGCTATTGGATCAGGCTGCTAGACCAAGCTGGAATGAATCAGAGAGAGAGGAAGACGGCTCAGGGAAATCGCAGAGGGTGATTTACCCTAGGTTGCGCCCTCCTCACATTTATATAAGCCCAAGTAATTAAACTAATGGCTTATTAGGCTTTTGGGCCCAAGGCCCAAATCAGACAAAAGAACTGTATTTTGTCTGACCCAATTCTCTGTACAAATACAGTAAATGTCTTGCATCTTACTGTATTAATTCCTTTTAACTTTCCCGTTAGCTATGGTGTGTGACCCTTAGGGATCATACAATACTGGTAATAAGTCCTAAACTTATAGATCATGAGCGGGCTCTAGCAAGTCATCATGATCACCCAGTATTTATGACTTATGTCTGATCTCGACACTTATCATACTTTCTAGAGATAGTACAGTAGATTTCAGGACATTCCCAACAATCTCCCACTTGTACTGGAATCCTACATTCCCTAATCCTTTTGTCTCAATATCTCGATCTGGCATAAGGCAAGATGCGTGTCATCCTTATATAGCCAGACCATGTTCATCGGACCAGATTTGATACTGACAATGCAAACGACTTGGGCAAGTCCGTTTGGGAGTGGCCACTCTCTTACCAGCTATCAAGTCTCCGATTGGCCTAGAGATATTACCTCCGTTAAACGGCAGGGACAAATCCCATCTTGTTCCATCACTATGAACTACACACTTTATAATACACCCAACCAAGGTCCTTATAGCTCCCAGTTACGAAACAGCGTTAGACAATGATCAAAGCGCATCACTCCATGTGCAGCCACATGCATGCGAACTCAGGTCTAAGGACTATACTCTATAGTCGTATATGAGAACCTCTTATGACACAGATATTAATATCTTGTAGAGTTCTCATCAGCGGGCCATGTCCGGTCATATGCTCCCCTACATATACCTATGTGTCGACTTTGATGCCGCGCATCTATGACCCCTCGAAACTTGGTCATAAGTCTCAACACACTCTAGTCTCAAGTGGTTGTTGGTGTTCCAATTTCAACAACCTTCGACTATGGACACTATGATTTATGTCATTTCGTTAAATATGGGGTTTCAGGATCAAGTCTACTCATGTACTTCGATGGCCCATATATAATGACATGAATCATTTTGGAACGATTATTTATATCACAGTTAAAATAATCCAGAAATCATAAATTTCATAAACATAAAATATTATGTTTACATGAACCTTTCAAAACAACTAAATAAAGCCCTTTACAAACTCCCACTGAAACTAAGACTACATCTTAATTTCACTTATCCTACAGCTACAGTCCGCGACTCATGCTTAGGCCTAAGGAGTGGCTTCGTTAACAGATTAGCAACGTTCTCATTCGTTGAAACTTGCTGATCTACTTAACACCTCTGTCATTTATCTCACGGAATGGGTTATACCTACCCTCAAGGTGTTTGGACCTCTGATGTGCAGCTACCCTCATCTATGCTAGGAATCACATCAAGTTCAGTGATGAACTCTTCTTTCCAAACAACCTCTTTCGCCGCTACCCAAGCTGCGAAATGTTCAGCTTAAGTCATGGAGTCAGCAACAGTGCCTTGCACCGCCAGACAAACACAAGATATAACCGGACTGTGACCGGAAATCATCTTTGTCTGTTGGAAACTTGCCTTTCAGACTCTACCGACTTGTAGCACCTCACTTTCTCCGTAAATCAAGAACTTATCCTAAGTATTTTCCAAATACTTGAGGATATTCATTACGTCTATCCAGTGATTCTTTGCTGGATTTGACTGGTCTTTACTTGTCTTGCTTAACATTAAAGCAACATCAAAACAAGTACGTGTCATGGCATACATGATAGATCCAATTGCCGACGCATATGGAATCTCATCCATGCATTCAAGCTCAGCAGATATCGTAGGACACTGTTTCTTGCTTAACGTAATGCCATGTGACATTGGCATAAAACCCTTCTTGGAATGCTGAAAACGTGTAGGACTTTGTCAATATAAGAATCCTGACTTTGTCCTATCAGCTCTTTTGGATCTCTATCTTTAGATCCAAAATCCAAGAACATACGTGGCTTTACCCATGTCAATCATAAAAACAACTCCCAAGCCAGTCCTTTACCGACTGCAGCATTGGAATGTTATTTCCGAGAATCAGTATGTCATCGACATACACTATGAGAAATGCAACATCGCTCCCACTTATCTATTAGTAAACGCACAGTTCCACTTCGTTCCTGTTCAAGTCAAAACCTTGACTACTTCAACAGAACGAAGATTCCAACTCCGATATGCTTGCTTCTATCCATGAATGGATCGATGAAGCTAACTTACATACAGTATAGTTTTCGGAGTCCGGGCTCACTTTCGCTTCTGTGAATTTCGCAGGTTCGTCACTTTCAATGATCATCAGATCATGGCAATTAATCACGAGAAATCACTCTCGGATTAGTGACGGATTCATTCAGATCTGCGAACTTCAGGCTCTACAGGTGTAGATTCTACAGAAATCTGTAAATCCATCCGCTGCTCTCCCTCAACAGGTTGAGCAGCCTCCTGTATTTCTCGAATTTCTTCGAGTTATACTTTTACTCCCACTGTTCTTCTTGGAAAGTAACTTTCCTTTTAGAAAACAGAATTCCGAACAACCTAACTTCGTTTTCGGAATGGACGTAAAAGGTAACAAGCCTTGGTTTCCCTAGGACAACCAGCGAAGTAGCACAACTACAAATACTCAGTAAAGACGAATTTGGATCATTTCCAGTCCACATTTATGTGGTGTCTTTCAACTGATATTGGTGGAACTATTTCAGCGTAAACTTAGATATTTCTAGAGCGTTATTCTTAAAGAATATCATGGAAGATTCGTGTGACTCATCTTTAATCATTTCTAATAAGATCTGATTCTTTCTCACAGAAACACCTCAAGGTTTTCAGGAGAAATGAGTTGTGAAACGACTTCACACTCATTCAGATGATCACACCATCAATGACTTAAGTATTCTCACTCGTGATCTAATCCAGAGTCTCAATACTTCTGTCACTCAGATTCTATACCTCATTCTGGAACTCTTTCGACCATTTCAAAGAATTCCGACTCGTGTCTTATCAAATGAACACAGTCATACTCACTGAAGTAATCAGTAAAGATAATGAAGTACAGGAAATTTTCTCTGGCATTACTGCTCATCGGGCCACATACATGAGTATGTTCAAGGTCCAATAAGCCTTTGGGCCTTTCTCTAGCTCGGCTAAGATGGGCCCTTTGTCTTTTGGTCCAGTAAGCAGAATTCAAGTCTCATAAGATATCCGATCAAATGAGCCCAAAAGTCCATAACTATGGGGTTTCTGAATCCGACTTACTCTATGTGACCAAAACATTTACGCCAAGAAAAATCAGGTTTAATTCATCAGATTTAAACCAATTCGGTATTTATGTTACTTTTAGGCACTCTTTGGTTTAAGATATAAAACCCATTCCTTGAATAGGGTGCTACAATCAATATTTCATTGAGATCAAAAGAACAAAACTTGTCTTTTATCAAAATGAAAAACATTCAAATCCTTACAAGAAAATGAAAGACAACTCTGCTTAAAGCAGGTACATTGTAGCAATTACTTAATACAAAACCAAGCCTCAAAGGCATCTACAAGTGAAAACTCTACGGCTGAGGCAGCATCCATAGCTCCTTCCAGACATGCAGTTCCACTTGTCCTTCCTTCAACGTTCTACTGTTGCTTAGGCTCTGCATATTATAACAAATATCAGTGCCACAACCAGTATCCAATACCTATAAGGTAGAACTTGAAGTAATAACATGAATACCTGAGGAAGTAGTCTCATACATCAACTTCAACTCCTCATAATCTTCCATGAATTTAATGCAATCTCTCTTCCAATGCCCAGTCTCTTTACAGTAGCAGCACTTACCAACGTAAGAGGTATCTGACTCGGGCTCAGGAGACACACGCTTGCCATGATTCAAAATCTGGACAACTTTGTCTTCACCCTTGTCAGCATTAGGTTTAGTAAACCTACCCTTCTCTATTACGAGATTATACAGGGTACTCTTCACGTTTGGCTCAACTGTCTTGAGCATATCATGCAGTTCAGTCAGCGTCTTCGTTAAGCCTTTCTTGATATAGTTCCTTTTGAACTTATCATAGCTTGACGGCAGTGACTGCAGAATGATCTCAGTTGCCAATTCTTGGCTAACTGGATAATCCAGTTTCCTCAGGTTATCAATGTAACCCATCATTTTACTGACATGAGGACTCATTGGATGATCATTTGGTAGCTTGCAGCTAGTGAGAGACTTAACCAACTGGTATCTCTCCACTCTTACCTGCTCCTGAAATTTCAATTTCAGGCTGCTGTTGCTTCAGCAAATCTGAGTCCATGGTACCCAATATCAGACCACGCACATCTACCGCATCATTATAATGCTTATTCCAAGCATCATATACTGCATGAGAGGCATTGGACCCGATCCTCTCGGGGAGAGCTCTCTCAAGGACATAGTCCTTTCTCTCCTGCCTGAGGACTAGCCTCAGGTTCCGCGACCAAGTCAAGAAATTTGATCCGTTCAGTTTGTCCATCTCAAGGACAGACCGGATCGAGAAAGTGTTTTGATTGTTTGTGCTAGTCATAACTGAAATTTAGAGATAAATAGAGTTTTAGTTATTCAGTTCATAAAAGAGCAATCTTAATAACTTATAAGAAAACTCGCATTGCATTCAAAATTTCTTTGTTTAACCTCATAAGAATGCAATGATTCCGAGACCCATGTTCGGCTAAATCCAAAGTGGGCCACTGGCCGTTACCCAGAAGTATCTTTACTTGGTAAGCATACACACAGCTAGTTATATCCAATAACTCTCGGTTGTGAATTGGGCCCAAGGCCCAATACACCAGATGTCTCAAGGCCCGGGACTCCCGATGGCCCAGTCAAGGAAACCAATCTCTTACAGCCAAATAATCACTAAAGTCTGGGACTCCCAATGAAATTAGTGACTATATACTACTTTACTTACGCAAAAACAGACACCTCACACTGTAAGCCATATCTGTAATTGAATAAGCGTTAAGTAGCTGACAAGATTGGGCAAGACATCCAAGCTTGATATTGTTTTTGAGGATTTTAGGTTTTCTTTCCAAAAATAGAAGATTACTATTTTGGGAAACTTACTTATTTTAGAAACTTTCTAAATTTAGAAACATACTAAAAATAGAAATTTCTAATTTAATATTTTATTAAAGTTTTCGGTTGGGTCACAAATTATAGGCCCAATTCTTGGCCCAAGACCACAGAATTCCAATTGGCCCAATAATTTGACATAACCGAGTCGGTTCATTAATTCTGGTCCAAGACCAAATTAACTACTAAATCCAACTGGTTATTTACTAAACCAGACCAGCTCTAAATTATTTGGTCCAACCAAATCAAACTTAGACCAGCCTTCGGTTTAGGTTAAAATTCAATTTTTGAATTTAAATCCGGTTTAACCAGAAATTAAATAATACCAATTGTATTAAATAATTTCCAGCAAACCGCGATTTGGGTTAACCGCTTAAACCATAATTATCAAAGCTTTGAATTGTTTTTTTGTCTTTAGCTTAAAGACAAAGTCATGATCGAATGCAACCCTATGACTTTTTATCACGATCATAGGATAATTAATTCAATAAGTGATTTTAACTTTTTCCAATCCGTTTCATCATTCACTAAAGACAAAATTGTTTTGAACATTAACAAACCTAACACGTTTCTTAATTACAAAACAAAGCAAAGTCAAAAGCGATTCCATGATCGCGATTCCATGGAAAGTCAAAACAAACCTAGCGATCGTGACACTTATGAAGACAAAAACAATTATAAACCTTAACAAACATAACAAAGCGATTGACTTGATAATAATTATAAAGCAAAGTCAAATTATGATTCGTTTGCTAACCATTAACTAAAAGACAAAACGATTTGATTTTGACCAATACCAAACCTATCAAATCGATCGTGACTTTTTTTTCAATTCGATTCTTATGATTGTAAAGCAAAATCAAAAGCGATCGTCTTATGAATCATACAATAAGACGACATCGACTTTAATCATTTTCTTATTTCTAGGTTTTCAAAGTTTCAATCAATTTTACTCATTAAAATCGATTCATCAAACTAATAAACAACCTAGAATGATCCAAAAAGCAAAAACCTAACGACCTTGGCTCTGATACCACTGAAGGATTATGTGATTTCAAGGTGCAATTGTCAGGTTACATCCTAGCACATAATAAAATAGGATCTAGGTGATTTGCAGTTGAATCATAAACAGATCAGGATCATTACCTTATGATTGCAGCGGATTGATCAAGGGAATGAAGAGATCACTGAGAGCTGATGATTACCGGCTCCTCCTAGGTATCCACACGCTTACAAGCTATTGGATCAGGCTGCTAGACCAAGCTGGAATGAATCAGAGAGAGAGGAAGACGGCTCAGGGAAATCGCAGAGGGTGATTTACCCTAGGCTGCGCCCTCCTCACATTTATATAAGCCCAAGTAATTAAACTAATGGCTTATTAGGCTTTTGGGCCCAAGGCCCAAATCAGACAAAAGAACTGTATTTTGTCTGACCCAATTCTCTGTACAAATACAGTAAATGTCTTGCATCTTACTGTATTAATTCCTTTTAACTTTCCCGTTAGCTATGGTGTGTGACCCTTAGGGATCATACAATACTGGTAATAAGTCCTAAACTTATAGATCATGAGCGGGCTCTAGCAAGTCATCATGATCACCCAGTATTTATGACTTATGTCTGATCTCGACACTTATCATACTTTCTAGAGATAGTACAGTAGATTTCAGGACATTCCCAACACTCTAGACCACCATACTATCTTTCTCTAGTCCCTTTCTTCTCTTTTCCCTTCCTTAGCATTCTGATTTTTCCCCATTGGGTATCATTTTATTTTTTTTATCAGTGCTCTTCCCGTTAAGGGGTGTACTTTGGACACATTCCATGGATGCACAGGATATGATAGTTGTAGCTACCACTCCCATGACCACTTCGGAGTTACTAACTCATCCTCAGTTTATTATCTTTTTTTTTATGGAAGGGGAGAAGGGAACTAAATAGGACAGGTTTATAGGCTGTGTCAGAACTAACAAGGGAATCCGACACAAAGTATACCAAGCCCTTAGGTGAGAAATCTAAGTCAGTATTAAAATGAAGTCAGTAAAAGGATCCTCTGATACCTGAAGTGATGTGGGTGTCCTCAGTAGGTTGATCTGTGATGGGGTTTTCTAATAGTCATAGATAGATCCTGCAACTTCATCCCAATGGTTACTTAAGTTCCTGCAAGTGCTGTTAATCTTCTCAAAAAATCATCGTTTCTTACTTAAACTATTTTGACTCAATAAAACAAATTTTGAAAACTGGACTGACTCTAAGAAAACAGAAAGCGTGCGTCAGTAGCTCCTCCCCCACACTTAAAACACACTGTCCCCAGTAGTGTCAAGCTTAGGGTCGGCGAGAAAATAAATCAAATTGAAACAATCCGAAAAGTTGCAGAACACTTACCTGTCGTCGCCCTGCGTCGATCGATGCACAATGTGTGTCGATCGATGCAAGGCGAATTCTGCTCGCGGTTATGTGAATAACCAATGTCTGAACCGCAATCGAATCGGTAAACCGTAAATCGCGACTGCGTCGACCGATGCACTAGGTGTGTCGATCGATGCAAGGCGATTCTGCCTGTTTCTCACGCCTCTGAACACACTTAAAAGAAAAATCAAAACACCAAAATCAAAACGAAAAATGAAAATAAAAACGAACCTAACAGTGGGTTGCCTCCCACTCAGCGCTTGTTTAAAGTCAGTAGCTTGACTATTGGAAGAGATCAGATTCATGGGGGTTTCAACAGAGACTTTGAGTGTCTCTGTGAATATCTCTTCATCCATGGCGGTGTGTAAGAGGTATCAGCATGAGAGCGTCCAAGGTACGTAGGAAGCGATCCAGGGTGGGAGCGAAGCTTGTGTGGGTTTATGCGTTTTCCTGCATTCAAAGCTGATTGATCAGGAGGTTTAAGTTTAGAATGTGCATACCTTTGCTTTGGTGGAGATCTGATGTTTGGAGCTTTCTGTTTATGAGCAGTTGCAGGCTCGGAAGATGTTAGAGTAAATTCCTGAGGAATCACCATCTTCTTTTCTCCACTATCGGATACTGTAGTTCCACCAATCTCAACTGCTTCTTTCAAATAACCATCAGTGGAGGTCATCTTCTTATCCACCACCACCATGCACTTCTCTACACTCTGCCCATGTTTAGACCTTATAGGAACTTTTGGGAATGGTATTGGAGGTTTGTAGACCCGTTCCTTAGCAAAAACATCAGATTTGGGCGAAATTGGGTCTGTCCGACTGTCGCGTCGACCGACGCAGAAGTGGTGTCGGTCGACATTGAATTGATGTCGACCTTCAGTGTCGACCATGGTCGATTTCTGTTCGTCGTAAGAACTCGAAATTACCGTCAGAACTGCGTGTCGACCGACACTAAGGGGGTGTCGATCGATGCATGTCTCAGACAGATAATATTCATCCAGAAAATCCGAGATTATGCTCTCTTCTTCACCTAGCAACTCAATCTCATCTCTTAAGGTCACAGCTTTGATGGATCTGTACTGTTCAGCTTTCCCGACTTCATTATGCCTTTGTATTGCTTGAGATGTATGTTGGATTTGAACATCCAGCTTCTTCACATGTGTGCTCAGAGATTCAAACTTCCCATTCAGATTTTCATGCATAGCATCCAACTTTCTGTCGAAGTCTACAGCAGTCTTGGTCTGATCCTCTAGTAATTGCTCCATCATGGATTCCATCTTGCTCTTATAAGCATTAGCAACAGGAGGTGTCTGATATGAGGACGATCCATATGTTCTCTGATAAGAATTACCTTGCTGATTACCAAACCGTTTTTCTTGAAATCCAGAGCTATTGATGTAGTTTAAATCCTCTTCCTGCTTCTCCAATAACTGCTCCATCATGCTCATCAGCTTATTAGACTGTGTATTGTGAGGAGGAACAGGCTGATATGATGGAGATTCATAATCTCTGGTGAATGAATAGGAACCATAGCCTCTGCAGAACGAGTTATTCTGCTGATTTTCCAACATCCGTTCCATCATTCCCATCATTCTTTCGCATTGTGTCGATCGATGCAGAGTTGCGTCGATCGATGCAAGCTCGACAATGAAACGATCGACACACAGGACCTTGTCGATCGTTGCAGGGCGATTACAGGCGTACCTGAAACGCAAGAAACAGAAAAAAATTAGTGATAAAAAACAAAAAACGAAAAACCTAGTCTAAACCCTAAGTTCAAATCTATCGGAGACTCAAAAGAGTCCCCGGCAACGGCGCCAAAAACTTGATAGGGGTCTAGTTTTAATCCTATTCTACTGCAAGTGCACAGTTAAGTGATTGTAGTATATAAGGTATCGAATCCACAGAGACTCTGGTTTCGATAGATTAAGAACTATAGAGATTTAAACTAAGAAGAAAGCAATGTGAAGTAAACTAAATTGCAATGCGAGAAAGTAAACAAGTAGCAAGATTATCGGTTGTGAAAGCAGTTAATTAAGGGCGCTAAGTCTAGGGCGTTCTCAGGAAATCAGACAAGCAGACAAATCATTCAGTCAGGATCTAATTAGACACAGTTCTAGAACTCAAATCACGGATATAGAATTAACCAACTGTCGTTGCGAGAATTCTCTAAGTCTAAGTGCAGCAATCCAAATTCCTTTGCAATTACTAACAGATTAAACCAGCATTAATTTCAAGTTCGATATGTTCACAATTAAACTAAACCAAATTCCTTTGCGAGAAATTTAATTGCTCAACCTAAATAGTTCAGATTCTAAATCACACTTTCGTGTCGTATTTAGCAATCTAAGATCTAGATTCTAATTGATCAGGTTAGAACTAGCATTAAACACAATTTAGATCGAAGAACATTCTATTCATGTGAATCCTTAACTGAATTAAACAAGTCTAGCAAGTCATGAAATCCTTAATGAGAAACCCTAAACCTAACTATGAATCTACTCAGACATAGATAATGAAAACATAATCAATGAATTAATAGAAATCATAAAAGAGATTAAATAAGTAAAGGGGTTCGAAATCTTCTCCAAAATAGATGAAGTACAGGATCAGATCAGCCCCAATAGCTCTAAAAACTCTCTGCTCTTAATTGTGTAAGCGTCTCTAAAAACTGATCTAGAATCCTAATTAAATAGCTAAAACACGACTTGGGGCTTCTGTGTAAATATCTGGAACTTCTGGGCTTTTCTGCATAATGGCATTCTTCATTAAACCGCCGAGTCTGGCCCATTCGCGCCTTGCATCGACCGTTGCAGGTATGCAACGATCGACTCATATCCCAAAACTGGACAGTGAGCACAAGCTCTCGGGTCAAATCTCCAAAATGCTCCAATAAGCTCCATAATCTCCACTTTAGCTCCAAACTTGCGTGTACCTAATAACACCTGCAAAAGACTCTAAAGAGACACAAATAGACTCTAAAACACACTTATATCATGGTCTAAAACCGGTAAAAACCATGATATATCAGTAACCGGGGAGATGAAAAGCCAAATCCATCTAACCTACTGTCTATCAAAACCCAACTCAACAATAACTCTCTGACATAGGCCCACTCAACTCGATCATACGCCTTAGATATGTCACTCTTGAGAGCCATAAAATCTTCTGAAATGCGCATATGAGTATTTAGCCCATGAACCGCCTCATGAGCAATGAGGATGTCATCAGATATCAGTCGCTCCGCCACAAAGGCCGATTGATTTGAAGGGACAATTTGACCAGAGAAAGGTTTGATCTGGGTGAAAATTATTTTGGAGACCACTTTATAGAGCACCGATCATAAGCTTATTTGTCTGAGGTCCGACATCAACATGGAGTTAGTCTTCTTGGGTATGAGACAAATTTGAGTGCAATTACATTCCCTATAAAATACTTGTCACAAAAAAAGTATTGGGCTTCCAGAGTCACTCTCGTCCCTACTACATCCCAATATCTCTGAAAGAAAAATCCAGACATATCATCTTCCTACGAGCACTTTCTGTCTTTATAGAGAAGACTTCATGTCTTATTTGATCCTTAGAAACCACTTTAGTTAAAGCTCTATTTATTTTTCGTGACTCGAGGAACAAAACCTTCAAAAAGGGAGTGACGGTCTACCGGATTGGAGGACCTGAAGATTTCATATAAGTAATTTACTGCCACTTCTCTTTTGGAAACTTTAGCTTTGTGTTCATTTCCAAACTCGTCTTGATGGGCTACAATACCATTTATGTTCCTTTTCGTCTTGACAATGTAGTGGAAAAACTGTCTATTCATATCACCTTCCACCAGTTTTTTACTCAATTTCTGTTTCCAAAAGGTATCCTCATCTCGATAAGCATGAATCAATTGATCCTTAAGGTTGCGCATCACATGCCACAATGGATACAACAAAGAATGTTCACGGTCATAATCCAACTGAATCCTTCTAATGCGAGTCTTGGAGTTAGCTTCATTCGATCTTTTCCACTTACTTAACTCCTTTTGCAGTGCTTGATTCTGTCAGATACCGACGCATCTACTCTACTTCCATTAACCAACCAAGCCTTAGAAATCGCTTGTTTCACTTTAGGGTTATTTAGCATTCTCTTATAAAGGAGAAAGAATCCTTTATAGGATGCTTGAGAGGATGATAAGAATAAGAGAACGTGCCGATGACCCGACACTCTTTTATCCAAAAAAAATATCCAAAAAGGCTTGATTCGATCCTGGGAAAGTTGTGAACCACTCTTTGTTACGAAAACTATGTCCAGCTTTCATTGAATCCACATATTATATCTATATCCACCCACGTAAAGCTATTACATGTTCCATCAAGCTCCACAATATTACACGCCTTCAGCATAGGAGCAAAGGAGACGAAAGAGTTGTCACTTCTAAGAGGACCTCCCAACTTCTCATTTATGTCCAATAACTCGTTGAAGTAAACTATCATTACCGATTATGCCTCCTTTGTATCCTAATTATTTTTGGACTTTCCCACACCCGATCTCTATATCCCACAGAGGGATCATCGTATACACATGATAGAAAGGAGCTACTACTACCAAACTGTACATGAAATTCGAGGAGATTCTTATATGTACAGTTGATAACAATCTCCACACATTGAATGTTTTGCAACTGGTACTCCGATCTTTCTATCCAAAGTTGACTTATGTCTATCTTTGATCACCAATGGACACACATCCAACTCGTGAGTCATCTTATGACATCTGTAAGTTCTCTTATGAACTTTTTCATAGAAGAAGAACACTTCAGTCTTACCACCACCATTAGGGAGATTTATGATTTGGATTTTTTCATCGAATTCACAACATTGAAGAGAATTTGTACCCTAACATAATCATGGGTTTTCGGCTTCTCAGGGTCGAATGCCACGATTTTCACTATACCTAAAATCTTGCATATCTCAGTAATCGATGTATCAGTGTAACAATTCATTGGCAAGTTCTTCATATGCACCCACAAGAAACAAAGTGCAAGTAATCCGGAGGCGGTGTTCAACCCACCTTTCCACTTCTTTTGACCATTCATTGTATGAGTGTAAACCCTTATTGAGGATCGATGCCAAGTCATGTTATAATGAAAGATAAACTGGATTCTCTCATTTCAGAATGCTCCTGAAACGTTCCAAAACTCCTAGCTTTTCTCCATATGTATGCTAACCTGTAAATGACTCGAAATACAAGGTTAAAGACCCAATATATACACTTATATCATTGTTGAAAACCTAGAAAAACCAAGATATATCAACTGAGCCCGAGCTCGTAGCTCGGCTTAATATTTAGCCAAAAAAACTAGCTACCCCTCTCGTCATCCCAAGGCCATACACCCACAAAGTTATGCATCGAAGAGATCAAGTTTAAGGACGAGTCACGTCGGGGACGTCAGAACGACCAATTGAATCAGGGTCAGCGGGAGAGGCAGGCATACTAGGCATAACAACAGGTCGACTCGCGGAAGATGAGAGCAAGGTCCCTTCAGTTCAAACCAAAGGAGCATGATCAAAAAAATAAACCGTGTAGTCTTCCTCAGAAAGCTCGAGATAAACAGTCTACTCCGGATCGGCCGTCAAACTAACTTCGGAATCCTTGAGCCTCTCCAGCTGATTGGAAGGAATGACCAGGCTGTCCTCCTTCTCCATGGTCTCAAGGCACTCCCTCGTACCCATTACTTGACTTAGGGTCAAAAGTGGAGTATGTTCCCTATGCTAACTAACCAAATAAGCATGAATCTGCTGGACTTGCGTTGTGCATCTTCTCTTCAGATCTGACCACTTCTCCGCAACCTCCTTATTCTCCTGGGCCAAGACTCCATTCCTTCTCTCAATCGATATCAGGAGCTGGGAGTTCTCTTTTGAAAAGCGTCTGTAACGCCCCTTTCCCATTCTCCGCTGACCGTCGAGCTGACCGGTCAACAATCAAACAAGAACATGACCGATCGAACCCGAGCAAGTCGAACAGGAAAAGTTCGTCACAGGACGAAGTCAGAGACAGATCGGTTTGAGACAAAGGCTCGCACTAATCCATCTTGACCTCGCTATCCTCACTTCCGTAATACAAGTTGTACACCTTGTACCACTTCGGTGAGTTGTGTTGGTTCGGACGAAACCTCATATCAGGGAAACAATTTCATTTCTGAGTAACCAAACGTTCAGCACAACGTTTAATAGAATTTTTACAAACAATCGTCAATTCAAAACACATAAATAAATCAAACACATAAAATGGCGCCAAAGCCGAACCGAAAATAAAACATCAAAACCCCGAATCAGATCCCATCACAAGCCATCCCGAAACTACACCGAGGCCTCCCGCGTCCGTCGCTGCTAAACCTGAAAAACACAAAAAGAGTCTAATGAGCGATCTAAGATCACCCAGTGAATCGGCTCCCCACTAAAGGCTTCTAGTCTATCTAGAACTACAGATTCCCGCCCCAAAACCCAAAATAACAATCAACAGGAATAAATGGTCTATCACGCACTACCATGTCGTGATAAACCCACACACACAATCAATGCCAAAGATAAAGTGAATTAGGGGAAATCGAAGGCACTGCGGCACATGTCCTCGATTAGACTCAATCTATCTATCGCGCAAAGGAATAAATAACAAAACAACGATGGGCCCTACGAACTCGGTAACTTCCACGGGTCTACATCATTACCTACATGGTAACTAACCCACGACTCCTAACCGTGTACACAAGGTCCCCACGGCTAGGACACCGTTCTCTGTCCATCGATACGCGGTGACTCCTGTTACCCCAGATAACATGAGTTTCCATGCGATCCGGCCCTAGGACATGACCCCGTATTCTCCGAATCGCACACCTACCGGCGTCACCCAGTAGGTTAACACCATAACCGGAATCGCCATGATCCGATTAGGCCAAACACGAGGATCCAATCGGGTCGGAAGTACCGGAACGTAAACAAAACCTAGGCTTGCGGAATCTAACGCACCCTAGAGTCCTAGTGCAGAAATATAAACACGCAGACTCGCTGGGACTCTAGCACAGATCACGCAATCAATAACGATAATAAATCCCCAACCATTCCGCAAGCCTCTACACTACCACCGCTCTGACTAGGTAAGATACCTAGTCAGCACCACTAACTTACCCGGTCCCGTGACCGGAGTAAGTGTCCACAGCAACTGCTCGGCCCAACACCGAGCAGTCTAACAAGCCTGCACACAAAGCTCACACAACAGCAATACAATCACGCAATCACAATCAATCACACAATCACACAGTCACAACACAAGCAGGCTTATTAGGGTTTCTAAGTCTTTTAATTCATTCTCGTCCGCTACCTTGGGTTAGCGGATTGCTAACCCGTAGACGGCTCACAACACACACCACTTCCTTATTAACCCATCATAGGTATCTTTTATTAACTTCTCGATCTGTCGGTTTAGAGTTAGTAAACTTACTAACTCCCCGAC
This sequence comes from Orychophragmus violaceus, assembly GCA_030180135.1. Lineage (NCBI taxonomy): Eukaryota > Viridiplantae > Streptophyta > Magnoliopsida > Brassicales > Brassicaceae > Orychophragmus > Orychophragmus violaceus. Next base: position 91,851,875 of record CM058237.1, on the reverse strand, counting down.
GTCTCATTATTACTTAACTTTATTCATTACCCAAACCCGCTATTAAACCTAAACCCCAATCCGTTACAATATTCTATAAGTTCGTTTAGGTTTAACTCGTATTTTAGTGTCGTCTGAATTTCCGTAGATAGATTCATTAATTATCGTTCTTATACATATATGGATGCATATACGGTCCTACACAACGGGTCTATATGGATGCATCACACAATCATTACTAGCAACCTAACGGCACACAATCAATTAACCTTTTAATTCTTTAAAACCCTAACATGCTTAATCGGTCCTATCCGGTTTATCATTAAAAGTCCATTTGATTATCAATTACTAATCAGGTTATTAACGGGTATGCAATCCTAGTACTACGGTTTCTCGATTCACGGTCAATATGAGTCTAAAGGTTTGTGAGCCGACTCACAGTGAGATAGGCGCGGAATGACGGTCTGACGCGGTATGAATCCCGAGACCTCCGAACTGAAACCCGAACTTCCCGAACGCACGAACTCGAACCCTGAAGCTTCCCGAACACCCTGACATGAACCGCAACTGAGAATGGCCGGAGTCAACGCGTTGACCGGCGTTGACTTTGACCTCCGGTTGACCGTTGACTTTGACCGTTGACCAAGGGTTGACCGTTGACTTTGACTGAACCGGTTGACCACCCAATTGAACCGGCTGAACCAACTGAACCATCTGAACCAACTGAACCGGTCTAATTAAAACCGGTTAGGTTAAACCGGTTTGGTCAAACATTGACCGGTTTGACCTAACCGTTGACCAAGGCTGAACCAGCCCTAAACCAAACCCAATCTTGAACCAAACCATGCTGACCCAACCACTGAAGAACCGGCTTCAAGATACGGCGGCGGTGGAGCTTCTCCGGCGACTTCTCCGGCGTTGACCGGCGGTGGTCCGGCGTTGACCGGCCGGTTCACCCCTTTTTCCGGTGGACCAGAAGATGATCCACCTATCAAACTGACCGCCAGGAGAAGATCTAGCCATCCATGACTTCAAACAACCAAGAACCGGTGAGGAGAGAGAGAAGAGGGAAGATTTAGCCGGCGGTTCTTCTTTCACGGTGGCTCCGGCGAGATTCCGGCGATGGCGGTTCTTGTTGGCTGAAAGGCGGTTGTAGAGGAGAGAGAGAGGAAGCTATAGCACTTTTCAGAAGTTAATTTGGGTTTAAGATGAGAAAGTTATGGGATTTTTGGTGAAAGTAGGTCTTATGAACACTCAAGAATGTTCTTGGTGTTCTTGGGGTTTCTTTGAAGATGCAAAGGATTTTTCTGGGTTTTCTGGATGAATCTAGAAAGAAGTAAGAGCATGTGGTCGTGGGTGAGGCTAGAGAGAGAGAGATACACCCAAAAATGAATTTGTTTAGGTGTTTTTGGTGTATTCAACAAAAACACATGCTTCACATAAGGTGTTGACACCTAAGGAGGTGAGGCTGGCGACCTGGAGAGTTCACACCTATCCCTGGTGTGTGCTCTGAGTCCACAAAAGCCCATCTAAACTGGCCCAATCCAATAAGAACCCTTCCTTAGCTTACTTAATCTCCTTTGCTCGGTTTACTCATTTCCTCGAGAATTGTTTTAGAAAATACCAAATGATTCCCATAAATCCACAAACATCCACAAACTGATTCTCCATGCTATTTTATGAATTTAGCAACTTGAATCACCTCAATTGGAGTTTCCTATCTCCCGTTATGATTTTCCGAAGTTTTCTCGGTTTTCTCGGTTTCCATTCCCGACAAGCCGAAAAACCCGTTTCTGCTCCGTTCCTTCCAACTCTGGTCTTGTAAATGTTCTTTATGTTGTGAACATTTGGCCCGTCATAGCTTCCGTCTCGAACTTTGGCATAATTATCATTTTACCCCTAACTTTGGTAAAATGACAATTTTGCCCTCGGTTGACTTTCTGCTGCCCGTTGACCGTATTTTGGATACGGGGTATCACATTCTTCCCCACTTACAGGAATTCGGTCCCCGAATTCTCCGTCACTGACAGACTTCAAATCGGTTACGAATCCTGCAAGTTGCTTCATCACTCCACTCCGACGCTTCTATACTCGGTCACTGCTGCGTACCACTGGCTTCATCGTTACTGCGATCCTTCTGTCTCGTTCCTTTTTACCCAACTGATCTTCACAACACTTCCGCTCTGGTCCTCAGTCTTATCTTCCCTTGCTTCACTTGATCCTTAACTGTTCCCATCGGTCTCGATCTTCGAACTTAACCTCGGTTGGTTTCTCTACTCTGATTCTCACTTCGGCTTCCCCACTTCGCTTCGACCTCCACATCTTTCGGATCTTGATTTCCTTCTTACTTTCTGAAATACTCTTCAAGAATCTGATCACCTGCTTCCGACTGACAGCTTCCCACAACAACACTGATTCTTCATTCCAACTTTCCTTGCTAACTCATCATACTTCTCGGCCTCTTCCTGTCGGCTGCTTGATAAGCTGATACATTTCCCACTGACAATATCTACCACTGATTCATGGCCCGGTCTACTTGTCTCACAACGTCTTGTCACTTCATCTCGCTTTCGGGTTCGGGTTCGGTCTCGGATTCACATCGCGTCGCCATTCCGTCCTACAATCAACACCACAACTCACCGAAACAATTAGTTCCATTCCGATCTATCCCCGACATCACTTTCCCATAGAAACATGGTTACTTAATCACGTACCCTACGGTTACTCATGATTAAGTAACAATATACTATAAGTCCGCTCCCTCGCGAATCGACGGTTGAACACAACAGTTCTCAGTCGGCTCAAAAATTGAAATAAAATTGAAACAAAATCAACACTTTACCTTTCTAACAAAACCGAAGAGAAGCGAACAATCACTATTCGAATTCCGAACAACTAACCACCCAACGGTCTCTAAGACCCAAAACGATTCATCTATCAAAACCACGCATGCTAATACTACACAATCTACCGCACAACAAATCAATCAACCAATCAACAAGCATGAAAATGGAAACAAGCAATCACCACACACACAATCACGCAATCTAATGATCGGTCGGATGCGTCGTCGGTCTGGGTTCGAGTCATGATGAACGGTCGTCAGTTCCGCTCATTATTTAGTTTCACGTAGTAATCTACTTGCTTTCATAACCATCTCAATCAGGCAAATAGGTACTACGCTACTCAAAACGATCAGCTGAACACTCTGCATCCACCACATACATAAAACGATATATCATACGTCATAAGGTTTTTAGTACATGGTTATGATCAGAGTCCACACATAAGACCGTCATCATATCCAAAAACCCATACGACGCCACTATACATCAGAAAAGTCAAAGACAACACGCAAAGTCGCCTATCCGCCGATCTATCTACAAGACAAGAATAGAGTTAGTGCCCCCAACTTACCTGGCCTAACTACAACTATCCTAACGCCTCCAGCAAGACCGAAATGCCCAACATCACTGGCAAAACGGCTCACTGAAGTATCCGATGGCAGGTGCGCCGGGAGGGTGTGGTGAGTGTGTGTCTCGAGATGGTACTCTGACATGCTGTGGCTCGGCTATCGGGCAAAGGTGAGCAACGTGAAATGCGCGGCCACACATCTGACAAACTGGAACGGACGCTGAGCGTGGTCCACGGTAACATACAGACGCCTGATGATCATAGCTACCACATCACTGACGAAGAGAAGTCGGCTCGATCGGGGAATCGATGAAATAATCGGGTGCGCGATGACCCTCACCTCTACACAACTGGTAAGTCCTCACTAGCTCGGGTCGAGGTAGCTGAATGACAGGCATCAGAATGACTGGTGGCTGGCTGGGCTCGGGATTTCTGCGACTGGGTCCCGCTCGATAATCCTCTGGTACGGGTGTTCGGTACGGCTCTCCATCGGTATACACGGTCCGGATCCAGAAATCGGGCAAGTCGATACTCCGTGACCCTCGTGACCACACCATGGACAATGGTCGGGTCCCGGTACTGGATGGTACGGCTCTCGAAGACACGGGTCCACTGGTCGAGGACACCAATACAAGTGAAACTCTTGTACTCCACACGCACTGCATGTCCTACGCTCTGGTACTGCTGGCGGCTCCTCCACAATCTCGGCTGGTGGTGTAACTGGCTCGAACTGGGACTCAGTAGATCCTGGTGATGTGACTATGTCGAATGGTGTACGGGGTAATCCAGGTCGTAGGTCCTGCTGGTGATGAGGCCCATCCTGCTGCTCTAACACATCCTCATGTATCGCTACCTGCTCATCCACCTGCTGCTCCCAGTGTGGATACTGCTCCGGGTCTGGTACATCGGTGGTACGTCTGATGCTGCAACTGTCTATGGCACATCCGTCTCTGGCCACTGCGGTGGTAACTGTAACTCACATCTGCTCCTCCCAAGAATCCTATCATCCCTGAAACTGAACCAAATGACCTTGCGGCGAACCGACTGATCTCTGCTGACTCATGCCGCTCATCAGTAACTGCTCCGCGCGCACACACACACCTCCACTCCACCCAGGACACACTGCTGCACGACTGCAATCAAAAACTCAAAGATAAGTTAGTGCAAATAATACAAAAATGCTACTCCCCATCCCAACCCAGGGTTCAACAGACGCGGCTCGGTTTCCTAATGGATGCTTGTGTGACGCATTTGACTCGATAAAACCCGGAAAACACTCAAAAATGAAATGTTTCGAAACCCATGCAGAACCATGCTCTGATACCACCTTTCTGTAACGCCCCTTTCCCATTCTCCGCTGACCTTCGAGCTGACCGGTCAACAATCAAACAAGAACATGACCGATCGAACCCGAGCAAGTCGAACAGGAAAAGTTCGTCACATGACGAAGTCAGAGACAGATCGGTTTGAGACAAAGGCTCGCACTAATCCATCTTGACCTCGCTATCCTCACTTCCGTAATACAAGTTGTACACCTTGTACCACTTCGGTGAGTTGTGTCGGTTCGGACGAACCTCATATCAGGGAAACAATTTCATTTCTGAGTAACCAAACGTTCAGCACAACGTTTAATAGAATTTTTACAAACAATCGTCAATTCAAAACACATAAATAAATCAAACACATAAAATGGCGCCAAAGCCGAACCGAAAATAAAACATCAAAACCCCGAATCAAATCCCGTCACAAGCCATCCCGAAACTACACCGAGGCCTCCCGCGTCCGTCGCTGCTAAACCTGAAAAACACAAAAAGAGTCTAATGAGCGATCTAAGATCACCCAGTGAATCGGCTCCCCACTAAAGGCTTCTAGTCTATCTAGAACTACAGATTCCCGCCCCAAAACCCAAAATAACAATCAACAGGAATAAATGGTCTATCACGCACTACCATGTCGTGATAAACCCACACACACAATCAATGCCAAAGATAAAGAGAATTAGGGGAAATCGAAGGCACTGCGGCACATGTCCTCGATTAGACTCAATCTATCTATCGCGCAAAGGAATAAATAACAAAACAACGATGGGCCCTACGAACTCGGTAACTTCCACGGGTCTACATCATTACCTACATGGTAACTAACCCACGACTCCTAACCGTGTACACAAGGTCCCCACGGCTAGGACACCGTTCTCTGTCCATCGATACGCGGTGACTCCTGTTACCCCAGGTAACATGAGTTTCCATGCGATCCGGCCCTAGGACATGACCCCGTATTCTCCGAATCGCACACCTACCGGCGTCACCCAGTAGGTTAACACCATAACCGGAATCGCCATGATCCGATTAGGCCAAACACGAGGATCCAATCGGGTCGGAAGTACCGGAACATAAACAAAACCTAGGCTTGCGGAATCTAACGCACCCTAGAGTCCTAGTGCAGAAATATAAACACGCAGACTCGCTGGGACTCTAGCACAGATCACGCAATCAATAACGATAATAAATCCCCAACCATTCCGCAAGCCTCTACACTACCACCGCTCTGACTAGGTAAGATACCTAGTCAGCACCACTAACTTACCCGGTCCCGTGACCGGAGTAAGTGTCCACAGCAACTGCTCGGCCCAACACCGAGCAGTCTAACAAGCCTGCACACAAAGCTCACACAACAGCAATACAATCACGCAATCACAATCAATCACACAATCACACAGTTACAACACAAGCAGGCTTATTAGGGTTTCTAAGTCTTTTAATTCATTCTCGTCCGCTACCTTGGGTTAGCGGATTGCTAACCCGTAGACGGCTCACAACACACACCACTTCCTTATTAACCCATCATAGGTATCTTTTATTAACTTCTCGATCTGTCGGTTTAGAGTTAGTAAACTTACTAACTCCCCGACGTCTCATTATTACTTAACTTTATTCATTACCCAAACCCGCTATTAAACCTAAACCCCAATCCGTTACAATATTCTATAAGTTCGTTTAGGTTTAACTCGTATTTTAGTGTCGTCTGAATTTCCGTAGATAGATTCATTAATTATCGTTCTTATACATATATGGATGCATATACGGTCCTACACAACGGGTCTATATGGATGCATCACACAATCATTACTAGCAACCTAACGGCACACAATCAATTAACCTTTTAATTCTTTAAAACCCTAACATGCTTAATCGGTCCTATCCGGTTTATCATTAAAAGTCCATTTGATTATCAATTACTAATCAGGTTATTAACGGGTATGCAATCCTAGTACTACGGTTTCTCGATTCATGGTCAATATGAGTCTAAAGGTTTGTGAGCCGACTCACAGTGAGATAGGCGCGGAATGACGGTCTGACGCGGTATGAATCCCGAGACCTCTGAACTGAAACCCGAACTTCCCGAACGCACGAACTCGAACCCTGAAGCTTCCCGAACACCCTGACATGAACCGCAACTGAGAATGGCCAGAGTCAACGCGTTGACCGGCATTGACTTTGACCTCCGATTGACCGTTGACTTTGACCGTTGACCAAGGGTTGACCGTTGACTTTGACTGAACCGGTTGACCACCCAATTGAACCGGCTGAACCAACTGAACCATCTGAACCAACTGAACCGGTCTAATTAAAACCGGTTAGGTTAAACCGGTTTGGTCAAACATTGACCGGTTTGACCTAACCGTTGACCAAGGCTGAACCAGCCCTAAACCAAACCCAATCTTGAACCAAACCATGCTGACCCAACCACTGAAGAACCGGCTTCAAGATACGGCGGCGGTGGAGCTTCTCCGGCGACTTCTCCGGCGTTGACCGGCGGTGGTCCGGCGTTGACCGGCCGGTTCACCCCTTTTTCCGGTGAACCAGAAGATGATCCACCTATCAAACTGACCGCCAGGAGAAGATCTAGCCATCCATGACTTCAAACAACCAAGAACCGGTGAGGAGAGAGAGAAGAGGGAAGATTTAGCCGGCGGTTCTTCTTTCACGGTGGCTCCGGCGAGATTCCGGCGATGGAGGTTCTTGTTGGCTGAACGGCGGTTGTAGAGGAGAGAGAGAGGAAGCTATAGCACTTTTCAGAAGTTAATTTGGGTTTAAGATGAGAAAGTTATGGGATTTTTGGTGAAAGTAGGTCTTATGAACACTCAAGAATGTTCTTGGTGTTCTTGGGGTTTCTTTGAAGATGCAAAGGATTTTTCTGGATTTTCTGGATGAATCTAGAGAGAAGGAAGAGCATATGGTCGTGGGTGAGGCTAGAGAGAGAGAGATACACCCAAAAATGAATTTGTTTAGGTGTTTTTGGTGTATTCAACAAAAACACATGCTTCACATAAGGTGTTGACACCTAAGGAGGTGAGGCTGGCGACCTGGGGAGTTCACACCTGTCCCTGGTGTGTTCTCTGAGTCCACAAAAGCCCATCTAAACTGGCCCAATCCAATAAGAACCCTTCCTTAGCTTACTTAATCTCCTTTGTTCGGTTTACTCATTTCCTCGAGAATTGTTTTAGAAAATACCAAATGATTCCCATAAATCCACAAACATCCACAAACTGATTCTCCATGCTATTTGATGAATTTAGCAACTTGAATCACCTCAATTGGAGTTTCCTATCTCCCGTTATGATTTTCCGAAGTTTTTTCGGTTTTCTCGGTTTCCATTCCCGACAAGCCGAAAAACCCGTTTCTGCTCCGTTCCTTCCAACTCTGGTCTTGTAAATGTTCTTTATGTTGTGAACATTTGGCCCGTCATAGCTTCCGTCTCGAACTTTGGCATAATTATCATTTTACCCCTAACTTTGGTAAAATGACAATTTTGCCCTCGGTTGACTTTCTGCTGCCCGTTGACCGTATTTTGGATACGGGGTATCACAGCGTCCCTCTTAACACGGGCGGCCGCGGCTTGCCCTTGGGCCAGTTTGAGTCCCTTCTCCAAATCAGCCGTGTTTTGCCTTAAGCGCGGAGAGCTGAGGCATAAGCACGCCCATGCATAAACACGGCCAGGTTGGCCTTCTCAACCTCAAGATTGCATGAAGTAGTTCCACCTCAGAAGTACGAACGCGCTCTCGCTCGAACTTCTCCCTCAATTTGTCCGGCTCGGCCGATCGATGCTTCTCATTCTCGAAAATTTTCTTTAGATCATCGATTTGACTCGAAATATGATCTGAGTTGTCCGCTGCTTGTTGATTCACAATATCCTCCTCGCGACGGGTCTCTTTAATCCTCACCTCCGACCTCACGGAGTACTCGGCAACCGAGAGCAGCATCTACACAAAAATAAGGCAGTCACCATCTCAAGGAAAAAAAGGTGGGCACCACTGAATGAGATACACTTGAAAACCCCGAAGGCTTCGCTATCTCATCAACGATATAAACAGGTGAATCGTCAAATGTGACAGCATGAACCAGGTCGGCGCACACTTTCCTATCACCCAGCAAAGACACATCAACCCCCAAGTACTTAAATTGTTGACGAACGCCAACATTCTCTCCCAGGGGCTCAGCATCCTCACCCTCCATGACCAACTTGGTAGCCTTCCCTAAATGAACCTTGTGGACAACTTCCTCATGGGAACCCCCTGCGTCACAAAGTCTTTGTTTCTTTGTGGTCTCCCCTGCAACTCCTTCCCTTACCGTGATGGACATCGTGAGGAATGATGCACGTCCCTCCTCATTATCCGTGAAAGTATCAGCACGTACCTTCGGTCCTAAAGGAAAAATATCAGGCCGCGAACCCAGCTCAGCAGTTAGATCGTACCCGACCCACAATTGGAGCTCCACGACTTGGAGCGACACGTTTGAACTCACCTTCTGAACCCCCGAGTAAGGAATGACATCACCACACGCTATCTCCTCCTCGGACGCCAAATCAACGTAGGCAGCCTCGGCCCACGGAGGATCCACAAATTTGGCCATGTCATAACCCGCCAATTGAGACGCTAGAGGTCCGACACGCTCTGAAAAATCAGAGGAATAACTTAATATCCCTAACCTCGCTCTAATATCTGGAAAAAACTGAATCTAAGTAAGCTCGATAGAATGGTGAAAATGCGGCGACGGTTCAGAATCATAACTCACGAGGCATAGTCGCTGCCATCCTTTGTAGTGTAAAGGATTTCCAAGTGCGATGGACCACCATCCTAAGCACCACAAGAATCCCGAGGTACTCGTGTAGACCAAAGCCACTCGAGTGCATAACTAGAAAAAAAGAGAATACAATCTACAAACAAGAAAAATAGAAAGGGCTCGCCTAGCAACCCTAAAATCCCATACTAGGATGGACATTCCAGTCAGTCTGGTACGTCATATTCTCATCAAGACCAATTTCCTCGGAAGCCCGCACAAAGAGCTAACGACACTCCCAATAGATAACTCGGTTTGGCTTAACATATAATATCCTCGAGTGGGGCTTAAAAGACGCGTAGTAAGTCCCATTGGTCGAGTTATTTGTCTTATGATTGGTAATATCTTCGAAGACTTGGCAGATCATCTCGATGTCGCAATCCGTCCCCAGGGTCAACAACACCACCATATTCCGACTCGTGATCAGGAATACTTACGAAAAAGCCATATCCCGTCTAAGGAAGTAGGACACAAAGAGCTCAGGTAAGGGAAATTGAAACCTGCATCGCGTGAAGAATCTCTAAAAAAACGAACATACCCCTGAAGAGGAGTCCAAGGACGACCATCTGGCCCAAGAACCCTAACTTCAACTCCGGGAGGAAACTCAGACTCATACGACATCTACTTCGGACTACCGGGATACAATCATCGTCAACCTCCTCATTGTGAGTAGAACCAGAATATTTCGAGCAGGAGTCGGAATCAGTGTCGGATTCAATGTCGATCGGCCGAGATTCGAAAGCCATGCCAAGAAAGGAGAAAAGTATAGTGAGAACACTATAAATTTTATGGAACGATAAAATCGATTTCTCGAGCAGTCAGAAGAGATATTTCACTCGTTAGACAACAAAAAGCCACAAAACAACGAAGAAGAAAAGGAAGACTACATGCCAAGGTACCAATCGAAAAATGGGAGAGGAATAAAAAATGTGAAGTTAAATAGAGATGAAAGAAGCGGAAAAGCAATATTCACATTCAATTTGGGTCTGGTTTTTTCAGTATGTCTCTTGCTCTGTTCTTTCCAGAGCTTTCCCAACCACCTTCCTCGCTCTTCATCCCGTCACGAAGTCCGATTTTCTTCTTTATCCTCGTCGGCGGCTTCATGCTCTTAGAGTAATTTCTCTGCAGTTTTCTCCCGATTGTGGATTGGAATCAAATGGACGATTCACTCTTGTTTGATTGACCGGCGACAAAGCTACCTCGTCGTGGTTTTTTCTGACGAGTTAATGAAGCAATTCTTCTTTTTACGCGGTACTTTTTATGGCGGTATCCTTGAAGGAATAGAACGATCGGCAGCAAGGGTCTTTTACAATTACAAATTCTAGGTGTGGCGACAGTTTCCGACGAGTCTTGTGGCAGTTGCATGCCGGTATTCGTCTGTGGGCTGACATATGTCCTCTTCCGTTCTTTTCTTTTCGTTTGGATTCGGTTTGGGTATGTTTGTATTAGCCCATTACCATTTATTCGTATATATAGATCAATTTGTAATTACTTGCCATTTGGGCTTAATGAAAACAGTTGAGAAAAAAAAAAAAACCTAATGCCCTGGACTTGGGCTTACTGTAGCAGGCCCAAAGTGCCTATAGTCAATCCTGCGCCAGGTGATAATAGTAGCTCTTTGGTTTCTCTGGCTGGTTCTTCTTCCTCAGATCAAAAATGCTGGCTAGGCTCGCTGCGAAGCGTCTTGTCGAGATCCGTCAAGTTTTCCGTCAACCATCCTCTCAGGTATTCTCAAATTTCCTGCATCAATTCGCTTATTCTTCGGCGTTTCTCAATCTCAACCTCGGTTTCGCTTTATTCCCTTCATATCCTTACAGGGGTCTCGTAGCTTATCGACAGCCTTAAACTACGTGAGTGTTTCGTTGATCTATGTTATAAATTCTTCTAATTTTTGTTAAATTTAAATGTTATCTGATTTTTGTTGTTGCCGATTTGACTACTTATAGCACCTTGATTCTCCTGATAACAAACCGGATCTTCCATGGGAGTTTTCAGAGGCGAACAAATCTAAGGTCAGTGACTGAATCGCTCCTTACTCCGATATATGTTGAACGAATTGGGATTTTATCCAATACGGATTCGTATTCGTCTTTTTGTAATGTAGATTGTCACCTTGGTTACAGAATTTAGGATTTAAGAAGAGTAGATGTGGAAATAACTTATCCTCGTATTGGAAAATGTTAATCTTTAGCTCTCTGATAGATATCTCAGACCAGAAGCAGCTCCGAATATGTTTAACATGCTTTCATTACCCTTCTACACACAAAGAGAGAGCATAATGAGTTGGAGGAATGGGTTTGCTTGATCCCGACTAGAATAGTTCTAGGCTTTTGATTAGGAAGAGTTAGCATTCCTAGAAAGGATAGTTAAACAGCAAAGCATGGGATTTTCTGATATTTTCGGTTGCCTATTCCTTTGAATTCGCTATTTAGGAACTGATATAGGAGAGACTCAATCCCTGAGCTTGGTGTAAGGGCCCTAAAGATCCAAATATGTTTGTGTGTGGGGTATTCGCAGCTCGGAAACACCCAGTGCTGACCACACTGATTTATTAAACTGGTTTTGTGGAGTAATATATTCGTGTGCATTTGGTTCCCGTTTACTGCTTCTGTCATGTCTGGCTGCAGTAATCTTGCATAGATAGTGAAATATGTTTCCCCCTGCATCTAGATTGTCTGGCATTCTAATACTTTGTCCAAACTCTGTAGGTTAAGGAGATACTCTCTTACTATCCATCAAACTACAAGCAGTCTGCAGTGATTCCTCTTCTTGATCTTGCCCAACAACAGCATGGAGGCTGGCTCCCTGTTTCAGCAATGAATGCGGTACGATGTTTTAGTAAAGTATTTTTCAGCTGTACCCGTACTTAATGAAAGGACTATAAGGTGGGTGTTCTTAATTATCTTTCTTTTTTCCTATTTTACGCATTTGTTTGACTGTGGCGGTTAGACTTAATTTTCTCCAGTTCTCAGATTCTTTTTTGGAATACAGTATCTGTTGATATTATCATGACAATACAAGAGAATTTTGCAGGTTGCTAAAGTGATAGAAGTTGCTCCTATTCGTGTTTACGAGGTTGCAACATTTTACTCAATGTTCAACAGGGCAAAGGTACTTACTACCCATAAATTCAAGTCACTAATCCAAAAATACACATCGCACACTCATTGTTCATTTTGCTCTTACAGGTTGGAAAGTACCACCTGCTTGTTTGTGGCACAACACCTTGCATGATCCGTGGTTCACGAGAGATCGAATCAGCTTTGCTAGAGCATTTGGGAGTGAAACGCGGTGGTAAAGCTCTATAACCGACCTTTCATGAACAAAATCATACGGTTTCTCAGTCATAACTGGCTCTAATAATGTATATTGCAGAAGTCACAAAGGATGGTTTGTTCTCTGTTGGAGAGATGGAATGCATGGTATGGTATTTCGTATCACCTCTTTAATTTCCTGAATTCGTAAATTCATGGGGAACCATTGCCGAGATTGATACTTTGGCATGAAAAGATATATTATAGATCTCATGTAAGTGGTTTTGTTACAGGGATGCTGTGTTAATGCGCCCATGATAACTGTGGCAGATTATTCCAGTGGATCAGAAGGATATACATACAACTATTTCGTATGTCAAATCTATTCAAATAACTTTCCTTTTCTCCTGCACTATTTTCCTTCGTATGGTATTGACACTGTCCTGTTGTTACAATACACAGGAAGACGTTACACCTGAGAAAGTTGTAGAGATCGTTGAAAAGCTAAGAAAAGGAGAAAAACCACCGGTAAGACATTATACTAACCCATTGACATTTGGATACTTCTCTGATGTTCTTCTCATACTCTCACATTGCATCAGACCGGTAAAACTAACCAGTCCCGGTTTCAGTTTGTTCTTTTTTGTTCTAAATTTGGTTTAAGATGTCCATTTGTAATTCAAAACCCAAAGCCGACTGGAAGTTGATGTAAATTTTGATTTCAGCATGGAACTCAAAATCCGAAGAGGATCAAGTGCGGACCTGAAGGAGGAAACACGACACTGCTCGGTGAGCCAAAGCCACCGCAATTCCGTGATCTTGATGCTTGCTAAGGTAAGAGCTCTTTAAGTCGCCGGTTTTTATGTCGTTCAATAACGCAAGAAGGCTATAGTGATGTTTGAAGCCTATGGCATCAAATTGAGTTTGAATACTCTTGTAGTAGTAGTTCTTGGCTCCATTTTAAAACGAATTGCCAAAAGTATTCTCTTTTGTTATTATCTTACTTCCAAGATTTATGTGAAATTGTTCTAATAAAGACTTCTATCTTTCTACAAAAACAATGTTATCTAATTTTTATGGAAAAAAATAGATTTAAATTAAAAAGTTTTAGTTGATTACATCATTATATTATCACTCCCAGTTCATACAAAATAAATACTAATAATAAAACAGAGGTTAACAAATTAAAGTAGTTTATTTTTCTTCTGTACATAAACCCAACAAGGTCCCACACACTGGCCACTACTAGTACTAAAATAGCCCTTGAAGCTCCATCATCAACCTCCCACTAAAGTCATGAAAACAGAAAGTTACTTTCACTAAAGTCCACCTAAAAAACCATATTTAATCAAGTGAGCTTTTTGACAAATTCTCCCTTCTACTGCAAATCCTACATTGATTCCATCTCCAGAGCCTTACCTTTCAATCAAGTGGGTGTGGGAGGGAGATGATACAACAAGACAACAGAGTCATGATAAGCAGTAGAAAGCAAAAAACATGTTGGACCGTTGGATCGATGTACAAACCCTTACTTACACAAAAATCCTACGGTGGAGGATTCGTCTCGGGTTTAACCACTGATGATGTATCTGGAGGCTGAGAATGGTAAATCGCCATAGCCAGTGAGATCGGCATCATACAAAGAGCCTTGGATTGAAGAAGCTGCATCGCAGCACCAACATTTTCTTCCATCAATTTAGCCACTTGACGTTCAGTACCATCGTTAGACCACTTCTCCCACGCCGGTTGTGGTGTTCTTCCACCGTCACCGGTTTCATCCTATTGAGAGATTACAATATAAGCAATTTGAAATCAAATCCCATTTACTAAAGATTTGATCTTTTCTGTTTAAAAGGTTTTCTTTGTTTTTACCTCAACTGATGATGACAAAGGCATATCAGTAACAAGTGGAGCAACCGCGCCGGCTCCACCAAGACGACTCATGCTCAATACCTACCAAAGTTGACCAAAGATAGATATAAAATCATCATTCAAAGGGATAAGCTTTATACCATGATAATGAAAATTCAAATAAAAAAGCTTTTACTTTTCTTTATAGATGAGCATGGAAGATTTCATAAGAAACACACGAAAATGAATAAACCGTTTTATTATCTTATCAGAAATCCATCATTGCATACTAGTGTCTCCATTATCTTTTATAGTAAAGAAAGGTTTCCTTTTTGGCTTGACAAGAGCTTTAAGCAACCGACTGCATTTTGATATTAAGAAGCGTTTGATCTAAGAGATTATATTATAATGTGAGTATGATGATTATACTTGATGTTTTAATATACTATATTAATCCTAAACTTTGATTAGACTCATATGATAAAACAAAAAGTGATAAAAAGAGAGACTAGATGACAAAGAAAACAAAAGCATTTTTGGACTTGTTTATTGGCACATTTATAAAATCAATCTAATCAGATTGAATTTTAGTTGAAGGGTAGGTGATGGTGGGACCATAATTTAGACCAAAAACCCCCATTTAGAGAATTTAACATCACTCAATAACTTCAAAGACAGGAATTTTAGATCTCTAATCCTATGAACAATCAGGAAAGGATAGTTCAGGTTGGTTATATTACCTTAACTTGGAGCCTGAGAAACTTAACATAATCGACAATCTCATCGATCATAGCAGCTCTATCTGTCTGCAGAGAACAAACGATAGAAACATCAAGTGTTAATCTTTGAGAACTCCAAATAAACAGACATGAGAAATGTTCCAGGCTGACCTTGTTAACAGTAGGTACAAGCTCTTGAAGCGCCCTGATCCGTTCTGCTATTCTTTCCCTACGCAGCTGTGGCAAATTTAAAATCTCTAAGCTTATCCATCCATCCATAGAAACAAATAAAGCCTACATTTTTCAACTACTTACATGTATATCACAAGTAAATACAAAAGAACGACTGAAATAAACTTTACCCGTTCAGCGATACTATGTGGATCAGTAGCCTGACCACGCCTAGCTCGAACCCTAGGGCGGATTGATGTAGGCTGATGTGGCGCCGGAGCAGGCTGTTGCATCGGCTGCCCGTGGAAAACCTACAACCCAACACAAAAGATGTAAGAACGAATTAACAAAAATTAAACCATTTGCACAGGTCTGGGCTGCATAAGCCGTAAAGGAAAACAATTTCAGCTCAACATCGATCTTTTACTAACGGATTGCAAGGAAGGAAATGATTCAACTTAGACCTTCAAGTACACTCATATAGCCAAGTTAGACAACAAGATCAGCCACACAGTTACATGAACTACTCATACAGCAACAAAAGCTATGTAGTTAAAAAAAAAAATCAACTTGGCTTTCACTAAACAAACCAAAATCAGTTAGATTCAACAAGTCTTGAGCCCCCAAAGTAAAAACCTAAGCTTTTTCAATAATTCAAGTAATTAACAAAAACAAAAAGTTACCAAAAATGTTCTTTGAAAATAAAGAAGCTTACAGGTTTCATAGAAGAACATCGATTATCAACAACATCATCTGAGAATCGTTTCCCACTTCCATGACCTCCTTCAGGTCTAAGAAACCCAGTTCCTTTCCCTTGGTCGAGACTCAAACCTAGAGGAAACATCTGATTGTGAAATCCAGTTGGTCCACTTCCTCCTAACCCAGCCATGTGACTTCCTTCGTCGCCAGAACCCAACTGCAGCATCATCGGCGGTGCTCCTCCGCCTAATCCACCGTCTACTCCAGACAAACCGGCGGCGGAAGAGCCTGAGAAGTTAGGAAGGCCGAGGATTTGCTCGAAGAAATCATCAGAAGGTGTTTGGTCAGAAAGGTTCTCATGAGGGTTGTTACTAGCCATTGGTTTTGACTTTTGAGTATAAAATGGAATCTTTTAACTCGAACGAGTCACGGTGAGTTACGATTAGCGAGTTCTAGCCTTCAAAAAACAAATGTTTGGTGTAAAATTGATGCTTTAAAACGAATGAGGACGAACGAACAAGACAGAGACGAGAATGGAGCAGAAGAAAAGTGTAAACTTTATGCTCTGATTATAAAATTATCTTTTTGGTAAAGGACCTTTCTTTTTATGATTATTTCACTTTTGCCATTGTCTTCTTCACCTTCTTCCAGAAACAATAAATAAATGGGCCTACTATTGAAATGGGCTTTCTTTAATTTTTCTTCTAAACGTGAGCCTTCTCTTTAGTATTTTCGTGGTTTTGTTTCATAGTTTTTCCCCGTTTAATTTTCAGTCCTCAGTTCGTTTTTTTGCTTAACTGTAAATATCATTGAAAATAAAGTTAAGGTTCTACAAGATTAAACCTATACATATGCTTCTATAAACAACACTGGTCTACCCTAAAACAAGGTGTGTTCAATTTTATTCAGCTTTTCTTTGAAAAAGGCTATCTTGACCCACAACTTAACCACACTCATCTATGTTTGATACCGAAAATTGAAGCACCTACTAATATGAAGGAGTTTAGACCTATTAGCTTGAGTAATATAGCATATAAACTCATCTCTAAAGTTATGGCTGAACGACTCAAAACTTGTTTGCATCATATAGTTTCAGAAAATCAGACTGCATTTATTCCGGGTCGTCTCATCACGGATAATGTCTTTGTTGCACATGAATTACTCAATCCACTTAAAACTAAGAAGATGAAAATACATTGTCTAGCTTTAAAGCTAGATATTGCTAAGACTTTCGATAAACTTGAATGGAGTTATATCTATGCTATTCTAAAAAAGCTTGGTTTTGCAGAATTATGGTGTCAATGGGTGATGAAACGTATTACAATTGTCTCATACTCTGCCCTTCTCAATGGTGCCCCCACGCCAACCATATTTCCAAAGAGAGGGATCCGCCAAGGTGATCCTATTTCTCCTTATATTTACTTACTATGTACTAAAGGTTTATATGATGCTCTTACATAAGCGATGAACACAAATCTCATACATGGTTTTAAAGCAAGTAGAAATGGTCATGCTATATCCCATATGCTTTTTGCTGATGATTCTATTCTGTTTTGTCAAGCCTCCACCCAAGAAGTCCAAAACCTTCTCCAAATCCTTCACAACTATGCAGCTGTCTCGGGCCAGAGTGTGAATTTTCAGAAGTCAGCTCTTCTCTTTGGTAAGACTGTTCCTTCCTCAATACAAGAAGAACTTATACATCGTACGGGTATTACAAAAATAGGAGGTTTTGGTCGATATCTTGGTCTTCCTGAATCTGTGGGTAGAAATAAGTTTGATGTTTTCTCCTATCTAATTCAAAGAACCCAAGGAAAGTTAGATAATTGGTATACCCAATTACTATCACATGCAGGCAAGGAGGTTTTAATCAAATCAGTAATTACTGCATTACCTACGTATACAATGTCATGTTTTATTCTACCTAAACGATTTCTATCTACCTTAACAGGACAAATATGTAAGTTCTGGTGGTCAGCAGACAATGTTAAGAATAAAGTTCCTTGGGTATCCTGGAAGAAGCTCACACAATTAAAACAATATGGAGGGCTTAGATTTCGGGACTTATTTAAATTCAATATTGCTCTCATTGCGAAACAAGCATGAAGGCTCATTAAAGAACCATCCTCTCTCCTGGCTAGTCTTCAAAGCCAAATACTATCCTAAATTTATGTTCCTTGAAGCTTCGATTGGGAGAAGACCGAGCCATTCCTGGAGAAGTATACTTCAAGGAAGATCACTTATACATCAAGGTCTTAAATGGAGGATAGGTAAAGGTGAAACAGTATCCATCGATCAAGGTAACTGGATTGATACTCCCCCACGCCCAGCTCGTCTTAACCCATACATTGGGAGAGATCACATTCCAGTCTCAACACTGTTTCACCCATCTACTGTTACATGGAGTGAATCCAAAATACGACGTATGGTGCATCCTGAAGATATTCCTCACATATATAAGATAAGACCACGTCTTACTTCAACTTCAGATGTACCATACTATATTTATACTAACCATGGCGATTAGTCCGTTAAATTGGGTTATCATCAACTTACTAAACCTTTGCCTCCTCTTTCAGCTGAAGATCATCTCCTGCAATCTCTTAGCAAATCTCTTTGGCAGTTATCAGCTCCCCCGAGGATTAAACACTTCTGGTGGAAGGTGCTACATGATGCATTGCCGGTGGCACATGCCTTTCGAGCTCGTTGTTTTAAAGTACCACCGGCGTGTGTCTTTTGTGGTGAACATGAGGAAACAATATTACATATTATGTTCCAATGCCGTGTTTCCAGAGAAATATGGGAGCTCGCTGAGATTATCCCATCAACATATTTGTATCTTCATGATACTACAACGGTAACAGACTATCTCAATTTCCTCATGCATCCACCTCATTCTCCGACTGTTATTTCTATCTTCCCATTTGTTGGATGGAGGCTATGGAAAGCTAGAAATGAGCTCATCTTCCGCAATAATCAAATGCAGATTCCTGACATATTACAACAAGCTTTTCTTGACTACCAACTTTGGCTACAGGCGAAGAGTTTGGAGAGTACAAATACTACAGAGAGTATTTCCCAAGCCTCACCTAAAATACCAGCTACGATTCAGGAAGTTCTCACACACTCTTCTCGGTATGTATGCTTTACTGATGCATCTTGGATTGATAATCAACATAAGGCTGGATTTGCGTGGATCCTTTATGATCATACTGGCCGACCACTTATTAAAGAATCCAGTAGTATCTTCCCAACCGACACCCCACTAGAAGCTGAAGCTATTGCCTTAAAAGAAGCCATATTGCAGATTAATCGTCTATCTTATAAGGAAGTAACGTTTTGTGGGGATGCAGTTCAGCTTTTCCAACCCTTACAAGCAAAAAAGATCAAGAAAAGTTCATCTTTTCAATATGCTTCTATCCAACATCATTTGGAAGATATATTGGAACTTGCAGCCGATCGATATCACTTCAAGGTTATCAAACGCTCTGCAAATCATCATGCGGATCATGAAGCCAAAAATGCTAGAGTTTCAAACAAACAATATACTGTCAAATGGTTGTAACGAAGTTATATACTCTGTTATGTAAACTAAACTGTTTTCTTTTAAGTTCTAATAATATTAAACTATTGACAAAAAAACCCTATAAATATGTTTCCAAGGCAAAAAAAAAGATTAAAAAACAAGGAAACAAATACTTGGGAAAAGTCAGTTCCCTCAGTTGATCCAAAGGGACATTAGCCTGTTAAAGCTGTGTCGGGTCCTTCTCGTCGTTATAGTGTTCTTCACCATCCTGTCAAGCTCCTTGAATATTTATGAGTTGGGATTGTGATATTGTTGTGCAGTAGGTTATTTCTTTGCTTCCAGATGAAGTAGATAGCCGTGTGAGCAGTAGTCATTCTAAAAACCCGCAGAGCCGAAACAGAGCGGGAAGACATCCAAATCAGAAGATCCCTCCAACTGACAAATACGGTAGTTGACAAGCAAAGCCTTCCTTTTACCGATCTCCATATGCCTCGGCTATAACTACAGCTGAGGAACAGATGCTCCCTAGTCTCGCTGCCACTGCCACATAGCACACATGAAGAATCTGCCAGAAGTCCCCACGAGGCGAGACAAGCCCTCGTTGGTAACCTATCAAGCTGGCAGAGCCACATCGTAAATACGTGTCTGGGTATAGCTCCCTTTAACCACACCAATTTAGACCACGACTTGCTTCCTTCTCTTGGTCTAAGGATATGCCAAGTTCTCGTTAAAGAATCCTCACGACTTGTGAGACAGGGAAGAGACAAAGTTGTTAGATGCATATGGAGCAACAGGGAGTTCTCATATCTCGGGTAAGGAAGTTGCGAGCCACTAGTGTTAGATGCATCTGAGACACGACTGGTTGGTTCTCGCTATTCTCAACTCCATTAGGCCATTACTTCCCAGGAAATCAATGAGAGCACCAAAAGGGGTCCAAGAGTCATATACCAAAAGCTCGCAGTTGAAGGCTTAAGATGTGTTGACCAAGACTTTAGGTAAATTACATAACTTGTGGAATAAAAACTAAATTTGAATAAGTCCTTCCTGGTTTGTAGGAATGGAGTTAATTGCATCTATTTCTTAGGAGTTTTTTAGCCTTGTTCTTTAATATGTAGTAGTCGATGTAAACGTTTTTCTTTAAGCAATCAAAAAGGCAGTTATGTATTGTCTCAGTTTCTACAAGTGGTATCAGAGCCCTTTTTCTTAAAACAACACAGAATTGCTTGATTGTGAGAAGAAAATATTGAGTGAAATATGAGTGAGAAAGAGAGTTTCATGATTCCGAAATTCGATGGTGATTATGAACATTGGGCCATGCTCATGGAAAATCTGTTGAAATCAAAGGAGTGGTGGGATGTGATCGAACCGGGTATTCCACAGCCAGCGAGAGATGCGACCATGACGGATCAGCAAAAAACAGAGTTGGCGGAGAGAAAACTCAGAGATCTCAAGGCCAAGAACTATCTCTTTGCCTCGATTGATAAGAATATGTTGAAGACAATCGCAAAGAAGGACACGGCTAAAGACATTTGGGAGTCTATGAAGACCAAATATCAGGGGAATAAAAGGGTTCAGAGTGCACAGTTACAGAGGCTGCGAAGAAGCTTCGAGTTCTTGGAGATGAAGGAAGGTGATACAATCACATAATACTTCTCTAAAGTGATGGTTACCACGAACGATATGAGGAATCTCAATGAAGAGATGACGGACGCGAAGGTTGTAGAGAAGATTATGCGGACGCTTGTGGAGAAATTTACATACGTTGTATGTGCTATTGAGGAATCGAACGACATCAAGGAGATGTCAGTGGATGAGTTACAAAGCTCTCTTTTGGTGCATGAGCAAAATCTTAACAAACACGTTAAAGATGAACATGCTCTTAAGGTCGAAGGTTTTAGAGGAAGAGGAAACTTTCTGGTAGAGGAAGAGGAAGCTACCATGGAGGTAGAGGAGGACAAGGCAGGAGGTTTGACAAAAGGAACATCGAGTGTTTTAATTTTCATAAGTTGGGACACTTCAAGAATGAGTGTCCTAGTCTGGAAGGAGCAGCCAATTACGCAGTCTTTGAAGAAGATGTTCTGTTAATGGCTCAAGTTGAAGGAACAGAAGATGAAGGAGAGATATGGTATCTTGACTCCGGTTGCAGCAATCACATGTGCGGAAACAAGGAGTGGTTCATCAGCATGGACAATAGCTTCCGTCAGCATGTAAAACTGGGAGATGATAGGCGGATTCAAGTGGAAGGAAAGGGAAGCCTTCGTCTGGAAGTCAATGGTATTAATCATATTGTCTCCTCTGCTTATTACGTACCAAATTTGAGGAAAAATCTCTTAAGCATTGGCCAGCTACAACAGAAGGGGTTAAGGATAATTATTGATGCTGATGAGTGCGAGATCTGGCACAAGCAACAGAAGAGGACGTTGATGCACACTACCATGACCACAAATAGGATGTTCGTGATCAAAGCGAAGGTGAGGAAGACGAGTGAAGTGAAGATATTAAACCATATAGCTAATATAGAATTCTTGTCACAAAGGGTTGCTATCATGAAGTCCTAGCGGACTGAATCAAAGGCTTTTCTCTGTCCTTAGTTACCCTAATGTTTTGTCCCAAAAAAAAAAATTACCCTAATGTTTTTCAAATATGTATATGTTATCAATTCTTTTTTTCACATTTTGTTTCATTATAATGCTTTGGAATATATTATAATCATTAAATATTTGATAAATAAAATATAAAACCCAATTATTATTATTATTTTACCTGCAAAATATTATTTTATTATATCGAAGTTACAATTTTTAAGTCATACAAGACTACAGAACGAACGCAAATTATTACACAAGCAGCTTTATTTTATGCGTCATTTGCTGAAAACAGTATAAAAAATAAGTTTCAGTACGTGTTCTGGTCGAGAACGCCTTATTCGCTAACGAATATGCACATTCGTAGTATTTCTTCGGATATCATCTTGCTCCAATACGATTCTTTTGTCTTTCTCTATCATGAGGTTGTTTTCTAATCGCATTAGTAAAACCCATTACGCTTGATACTAGCCCTCTCCATGAGAATGACTCAACCGTTGTCTTGTAAATGCATATCCTTTTCTTCTTGACGATCAGTTCTGTGAGAGTTAACATGTGACATCTTTGTATGACCATTATTAGTCGCAAGACACTTTTATAGAAGAAGAAGAAGGATAACATCTCCATCAGACCTCTAATCCACGGCCATGGCGCTTTAGACAGACATTTATGATGAAAAAATCTAAAATACAACCATCATTGAAATTTAACGGTGGAAGACAACCGCCGGACATGGACTGCAACGGAAAGGCGCCAACAACATTACCACGCCAATAACGCCGTAAAATTGCTGGAAAATTTCTCTCTCCAAATGAGGAGACACCATGAACGGACATGAATAATTGTTTGAAGTTTATGTTCAAATGTATGCCGGAGAAGCAAGAAACCTGTAGAAAAAGTTTGATTCCTCTTGGTTTCAGACTTTCTTCGAGTGCTGCTTGAACCAGAAAACCGTTTAATAATATTGTCGATATGATCTCGATTACAATCGCCTCCATCATAAACAAGATAGAATCAGATCGGTAGCTAAATCCCCATAGGATCGACAAACTCATCACCAAACGAAAAGCCATTGACGTTAGACGCTTGGTTAAACAATTACGAAAAATCAACAAAAATTCTGGAAAAGATGAAACTGTCTCAAAAAGTTGCAGATAATACTTAAATTAGATCAAAGAAAATAAAAAAGGAGTACGGCCGAAGTCGACGCCGACCGGAGGAAGTTATAGGAAAAGTCGCAGAAAACTATCGCCTTAAGAATCGCGTGGATATAAAACCCAATTATTTTTTCTTAAATTATCATGAACATTTTTTTTAAAATATATATATATATATATATCAATATCATGAAAACATGTATTGTAGGGTTAACTTTATATAAATCTCTTTAACTATTTAAAACTACATCCAAACTTACCGAAATTTTGAGTTCTTTAGGAAACCTTCCAATATTAAATATGGCATGCCACCTGAACTTTATAATTTCTAATTAGTTTCACAAATTTAGTTGACTATTTATAATTATGTTTAGTTTAGTAAATTACGTTTAAAATCACGATTACCCATTCATATTATTCTTATTCGGAAACGCGTTATAAGTTCTACTCGTGCAACTGACCCAGACCTAACAAATTAATAAAAACTCGGGATAAATTTAAAGAATATGCAGGGTATAATTTTTTATAATAATTTAATATTTTAAACATATTTATTTATAATACAATAAAATTAAAATGAATCATATACATTAATAAATGTGTAACATATATTTTTCTTGTGATTAGATTTGTGTTAAATAGAATAAGTATATAAATATATATATATACATACATATACATATATATATATATAATGTATAATCGATCAACTTTGGAGTGTCTTTTAAATGAAAAAGAAAAAATTGTATCTTCGTATATATATTTGTTGTCAAAATATTATTAACCATAGATATTTTTTTATATAAAACATTTTCACATTCCAATGCAAAATTTAAGCAAAAAAACAAAAACAAAAAAGATTTTTTAATCTCTGTGCTTTTATAAATGTGTGTTTAATGTTTTAAAAAAAAACATTGTTCATATATTTGATTGGATAATTAAATGTGTGTTTAATATTTTAAGCAAAAAAAAAATTCTTAATCTATGTGCTTTTAGAGAAAACCCCTTACAAAAAAACATAAGGAGTAATAAATTGAAAAGGAATCGAGCATTTAATAAAAAGACGCTGCATATGAGAAATGCGACACGGACCGTCTCTCCCAACCCTTCTAACCTAGCAGCCGCCTACCTTCCTCGATCTCGCCTCTCCGGCGCGTCCGGCGCCGTCAGGTGCTGCCTCGTCGTCAGAGAGGGCTTTTTCTTCCTTTTTTGTAGCTATTTCCTTTCCGCCGATCATGTGAAGTTGTCGTCGGTCGTCTAAGGCTGTCCTCTCTTCGGCTTTTAGCGGTGTTTCACGGTTGGAAGCGGCTGGTTGCGTTGATTTCCAGCGTCGATCTGTATTGGATCTGGTCTTTTGTCCCGTCTCTTCCTCCCTTGTGCTTCGGTCTGCTTGCTCCGATGGAGGCAGCCAGTCATTCTCTCCTGGTCGGGCCGCCTTGGATGTATCCTCCCCGGTTGGTATGTTGACGTCTCTACCGTCGTTTCCTTCTGGTTTATCCGGTTCCTGTGTAGTTAGTGTTTTGTATGTAGATATTGTCTCGGCCTTGGTTCTGAGATCTGTGATTATGTCATCGGTGGGTGCTCTAGCGGGTCATGACCAGTGTTGGTCTTCTGCCTATCTGGTGGTGTTGGTTTTGTGTGGGAATCTAATTGCGTAGTCCTCGCTTTCAGCCCAGGGATGCAAGTGGTTAGTTTCTTTTGCGGTTCTGTTTTGGTTGTTGTTTAAATTCTGAGAAAGAGTTGGGATTGGTTGAGTCGTTAGCGCCTGATGTACTGGACTTTGTAGCCCTTTTGAGGAATGAGCGGCATAGCCGTTGTTTGCTCCGGATCTGCCTATCCTTTCTTCATCTTTGTTCCCAAGTATGGCCTTTTCGGATCAGTGGTATATTGTTTAAGGATCTCTTGCTTCGCTTCTTTGCCGAGTCTCTTCGATCCTAATGGCCGGGGTTTTTCTTCCTTCTTCAAGTCTGATACGATCAGAGTTTTAATCCCTAGATCTACACTGCAAGTGCACAGTCAATGCAATTATAGTATATAGGGTATCGAATCCACAGAGACTCTAGATCACGATAGATTGTAGAATTTCAGGTTAAGCTAGGTAAAATAAAGAAACTAAATAAGCAAGCAGGAAAGTAAATCAATAGCAGCAGAAAAGTAAATGAATCGGTTTGTAGGCAATCAAACGAAGCGTCAAGTCTAGGGAGTTCTCAGTAAATCAGGAACACAGACTAATCAATCAATCGGGATCTAATTAAGAACTGTTCTAGAACTGGAATCACGGAAGTATAAGAAATCAACTTTCGTTGCAAATCCTATCTATGTCTAACAACCTAGCAAGCCAACTTCGTTGCGAATTCTAGAGTTCTAAACAAGCATTACTCTCAGGTTCTTTTGTTCACAATTCTCCTAAACCAAATTTCCTTGTGAATAGTCAAATTGCTCATCTAAGTTCTTTCTAGTAAATCAACCAACTGTCGTTGTGGGAATCAACCTAACATCATAAATTTGGGTAGTTACTTCAGATTAAGCATTAAGAACAACCCTAGATGAAGAACTAACAGATATGAATCCCTACAGATTGATCAACCTATAATTCCATGAAATCCCTTGTGAGAATCCCTAAACCTAACTGGTAAACTACTCAGACATAATCATCGAAACAGGAGACATCAATAATAGAAAACCAAATATCATAAAACAGATAAAGAAAATGGGGTTAAAAATCCTCTCTCTTTCAAGAACAAGATCAGCCCCTAACTCTCTCTGAAAATAAAATAAAACTTAGAACTGAAAGCGTCTGAAAGCGTAGCCTAAACAATGGCTTAAAAACCCTAATATAATGGTCTAATCACGGCTGGGGCTTCTTTGTAATTATGATAAAATTCTGGGCTTAGTTACAATTTCCAATATCTTCATTAAACGCTCGCGAGAAATGCCTGATCCGCGTTTGCATCGATCGACACCGAATGTGCATCGATCGACACAAGTATCAAATATCGACAGTGAACTCATCTCTCGGGCAAATGCTCCAAAATGCTCCAAAATGCGCCATAATGTCCAAATCCGCTCCAAACATGTCTAGACCTGATAAACACCTATAATGACTCTAAAACATAATAAAAGACTCGATAAATAAGACATATACCATGGTTAAAATCCCTAAAATCCATGGTATATCAACTCCCCCACACTTAAGCTTTGCTTGCCCTCAAGCAAACATAAGACCAAGATCAGGAGAAGAAGTTTGAAAACTTCAGAAACTCGTTTCATCGTAGAAGCACCACACTCAGATTCCCCTTAGTAAGCCACATGAAAATGAACCTGCAGACATCAAGACCAACATATACTTCCCCCACACTTAGCAACTATCCTGAGTAAACTCCACAATCACATCCAGAGCATCCAAATTCACCATACTGACTTCTATAAGCTATTAAGTGCGGTCTCACCTATGGGGTATCGATCAAAGAACACATGGACTCTTACTCTGTCAGCTCTGACCACTCTACTATCATTTTCTGGTTCCTTTCTTTTCCTTACTCCCTTAGCAACTGATTTTTCCCATATGAGTATCATTTATTTTTTCTATCAGTGCTCTTCCCGCATTGGGATGTACTTTGGACACATTCCATGGATACACAGGAGGTAATTGTGGTAGCTACCACTCCCGCGACCACTTCAGAGCTACTAGCTCATCCTCAGTCTATATCTCTATTTTTTTTACTTTAAAGAAGGGGAAAAGGGAACCATACTTAGACAGGTTTACAAGCTGTGCCAGAACTAACAGAGGAATCCGATCCAAAGTATACCAAGCCCATAGGAGGGAAAATTAAGTCAAGTTAAATTCGAAGTCAAGTAATGGATTCTCTGAATACCTGAAGTGATATGGGTGTCCTCAGTAGGCTGGTCT
Organism: Orychophragmus violaceus; assembly: GCA_030180135.1. Lineage (NCBI taxonomy): Eukaryota > Viridiplantae > Streptophyta > Magnoliopsida > Brassicales > Brassicaceae > Orychophragmus > Orychophragmus violaceus. The sequence continues at coordinate 91,824,494 of CM058237.1, read as the reverse complement.
ATGTTGGGTTTTCTAATAGTCATAGATCATCTGCAACTCATCCAATGGTCACTTAAGTTCCTGCAAGTGTGGTAATCTCCTCAAAAAGTCTTTGTTTCCTACTCAATTTGACTCAATAAAACAAATTTTGGACTGGCTCTAAGAAAACAAAAAGCGTGCGTCAGTAGCTACCTCCCCCACACTTGAAACACACTGTCTCCAGTAGTGTCAAGCTCAGGATTGGCGAGAAAAAATAATCAAATTTGAAACATCCAAAAGTTGCAGAATAAGTACATGTTGTCGGCATGCATCGATCGATGCCACAAGGGTGTCGATCGATGCAAGGTGAATTTTGCTCGCAATTACTGGAATAACCGGTGTCTGAACCGCAATCGAATCGGATAAACCTTAAATCGCGACTGCGTCGACCGATGCACTATGCGTGTTGATCGATGCAAGGCGATTCTGCCTGTTTCTCACGCTTTGAACACACAATAACAGAAAAATCAAAACACCAAAATCAAAACGAAAAAATGAAAACAAAAACGAACCTAACAGTGGGTTGCCTCCCACTCAGCGCTTGTTTAAAGTCAATAGCTTGACTATGGAAAGGAGAACGGACTTATGGCGGTTTCAACAGAGACTTTGAGTGTCTCTGTGAATGTCTCCTCATCCAAGGTGGTGTATATGCTGTCGGATCATGAAATTTTCCAAGGAACGAAGGAGTAGCAACAGGGCGGAGCGAAGCTTGGGTGGGATTCTGCGTTTTCGTGCATTCAAAGTTGATGTATTAGGAGGTTTAAGCTTAGATGATTTATGTCTTACCTTTGGTGGAAATGAGATGTCTGGAGCTTTCTGCTTATGAGCAGTTGCAGGCACTGAAGATGTTAGAGCAGGTTCAGAATGAACTGCCATCTTCTCTTCTCCAACAGGAATCTATGGTTCCACTTCCACACTGAAGCTCTGTCCATCAATGGTAGATTTCTTCAGCTTATCCATCTTGAACCTCAAAGGCTTGTCTCCTAGCTGGAGATCAATCAGTCCACGTCTCACATCAATCACTGCGCCCGCAGTAGCTAAGAATGATCTACCAAGTAGCAAAGGATCATCTGGCTCAATCTCATACTTCAGCACCACAAAATCTGTTGGAATCAAGTAGTTTCCAACTCTGATATGAACATCCTCAAGAACTCCTTCTGGGTACTTCTTTGATCGATCAGCTAGGGTAAGAGAGATCATAGTAGGCTGGAAATCCATCAGTATTAATCTCACAGCCACAGAGTATGGCATGAGATTCACATCAGCTCCTAAGTCGCACAGAGAACGCTTGAATCTGTCCTTAGAGATGGAACAGTCTAGCACAAAGGCTCCTGGGTCTGGAAGCTTCTCTGTAATCTGAATCAGCTTCTTTTCCATCACTTTTATGCAATTAGCCACTTCTAGCTCCTGTTTAGACAGTTTAGCAACCTTAGGATATGGTACAGAGGTCTTGTAGACTCGTTCTGGGACTGTTGCAGGTTTCTGGTCCCGTCTGCGATCTGTGTCGATCGATGCGAAAGGTGTGTCGATCGACACAAGGCGATTATGTTCAATTTCATCAGACGGATCGGGGTTGCATTGGTCGACATCAAGTGTGTATCGATCAGTGCATGTCTCAGACAGACAATATTCATCCAGAAAATCCGAGATGATGCTCCCTTCTTCTCCTAGCAAGTCAATCTCATCTCATGTGTTCACAGCATTTACAAAGTGCTTTTGTTCAGCTTTCCCAGCTTCATTTTGCCTATGTATTGCACGAGATGTCTGTTGAACTTGGACATCTAGATTCTTCACATGTGTGCTCAAAGATTCAAACTTCCCATTCAGATTTTCATGCAATGCATCTATCTTTGAGTTGAAAGACACAGTGATCTGTTGATGTCCCTCAAGAAACTGCTCCATCATGGCTTCCAATCTGCTTTTATGTGTAGGTGCAGGCGGTTCTTGGTAAGAAGAAACACCATAGTTCCTGGAGAAGGAGTTACTATGTTGCTGGGAGGGTTTCTGAAAAGCAGATTCCTGATTGTAGAATCAATTCCCTCCAACGTAGTTGATAGCTTCTTGTGCATACTTTCCAAGTAGAAGACTATGCAGAGAGTCAACTTTGCTCTTCAGCCCAGCTATCTGCGAGCTGTCAATCCCTGAGCTGAAGAAATCATTCCGACACATCGTCCTTACGGAAGGTGTCGATCGATGCAGGAGAAGCGTCGATCGATGCAAGCGCGAAGATGTGACGATCGACACACAGGACCGTGTCGATCGATGCAAGACGATTCTGTCGAACCTGACCTACAAAACAGAGAAAAACAGAGAAAAATAAATAAATAAATAAATCAGTAAAATAAAAACGAAAAACCTAGTCTAAACCCTAAATTCAAATCTATCGAGGACTCAAAAGAGTCCCCGGCAACGGCGCCAAAAACTTGATACGATCAGAGTTTTAATCCCTAGATCTACACTGCAAGTGCACAGTCAATGCAATTATAGTATATAGGGTATTGAATCCACAGAGACTCTAGATCACGATATATTGTAGAATTTCAGGTTAAGATAGGTAAAATAAAGAAACTAAATAAGCAAGCAGGAAAGTAAATCAATAGCAGAAGAAAAGTAAATGAATCGGTTTGTAGGGAATCAAACGAAGAGTCAAGTCCAGGGAGTTCTCAGGAAATCAGGAACACAGGCTAATCAATCAATCGGGATCTAATTAAGAACTGTTCTAGAACTGGAATCACGGAAGTATAAGAAACCAACTTTCGTTGCGAATCCTATCTATGTCTAACAACCTAGCAAGCCAACTTTCGTTGCGAATTCTAGAGTTCTAAACAAGCATTAATCGCAGGTTCTTTCGTTCACAATTCTCCTAAACCAAATTTCTTTGTGAATAGTCAAATTGCTCATCTGAGTTCTTTCTAGTAAATCAACCAACTGTCGTTGTGGAAATCAACCTAACATCATAAATCTGGGTAGCTACTTCAGATTAAGCATTAAGAACAACCATGTTAGGATTATGTCCTGAAATCACATTGTACTTACTCTGAAGACAGTTGTATTGTCGAGATCGGACAATTCATGTGATATTGGGTAGTCATAATGTTTTGCTAGAAACCGCTTATGACAAATGAGTTGTAACTCATTTCTGGTATCGTGTGAACCTACAGGGCCACACACCTAAGCAAGTTGGATACACTTGGTATGGGATTGATCATTGGCATATGGTCCGATCAATGTGCATTGGATACACATTGATATCGTGTTTTAGGAGGTGTATCGATCGACACCATTGGGTGCGTCGATCGATACAAGATGTGTGTCGATCGACACAATTGTGTGTGTCGGTCGACACAAGGCCGAAACCGAAACTGATGTTTCGGTTTACGTCGAGGTCAGTATATATATAAGTTCATATATTCGACCTAAAGTAGAGCCGTGGCAGACAGTTTTTCTTGACAGAAGAACTGATCCCCTTCCTCTAGAAAACACAGAAATCCCAAGAGATCCGATTCCCGGCGCTAGCATCCCGGCGGATTCCAGCTTGTGTGCGTGTGGACTACGATAGAGGCGAGGCATCTGAATCTCTCCTGATCTTGTCTTACCTGATTCATCTTCCGCTGCCAGAACAAGGTAAACGCGAGATCCATGATTCAATTACTTAAACCCTGAGATCCTAGGCTCGGAATTCAGACTTAGGGTTGCCTAATCGGATTAGGAACTGCTAGGAATTCCCAACAGTGGTATCAGAGCCTTAGGGTTTTCCATTGAATCAACCAGTTTAATTGAATTTGATGATTTAGATTCGCAAACTAGGTTGTTTGATTAAGAACAAGTGAGATCGATCTGATCAAAAAACGATTCTGTGTTTTCGCACAGTGTTGATCGACACACTAGGTGTGTCGGTCGACACAGAAATGTGAATTCGACAGAATCGGCGGCTAGGGTTTTTCGCGAAGAAAAATCAGAAAGATGTTGTGTCGATCGACACAGGTTAAGTGTTGGTCGACACAAAACAGATTCGGTCAAGTGTCGATCGACACAGGTTAGTGTCGGTCGACACAGACTTAGCGAATGGTTAATCGGTTCAATTGGATTGGACCGGTTATCATGCTTGGTTAAATCCGAACAGATCGGTTTAAATTGGATGAATTGGTTCAATTGAATTGAACTGATTATCTCAATTAGCATAAACCGATTGGTTGAAATCAGTTTGATTGGATAAAACGGTTCAATTGAATTGGACCGATTATCGCAATTAGTTGAAACTGGTTAAAACGGTTTAAATTGGATGAATTGGTTCAATTGAATTGAACTAATTATCCCAATTAATATAAACCGGTTGGTTAAGATCAGTTTGATCTGATAAGTCGGTTCAATTGGATTAGACCGGTTATCAAAAACTGTTTACGGTTTAGGTCTATGTCGACCGTCACACATGGGTTGTGTCGATCGACATGACCGGTTCAATGAACCGGGTTAATTGGATTAACCGGTTATTGAAGTCTGGTTTCATTTGGTGGTGTCGATCGACAGACATGGTCTGTGTCGATCGACACAGTACTCGCAATTCTGGTTATTGAACCTTGAATTTGCAGAAACCAAACTAGACTTAAACCTTGATCAAAGCTTAGCTTCAATATGGTCAACTGTCAAGACTCATTTCATTGTGTGATGGTCTAGCCAAGAGCTTGGTGTCCACAATTACGTGAGTAAGGCAAGTAATTATGTTGATGGACTCGCAGTGCTTGACATCAAAAAAAAAAAAATTACATGACCTAAGAGATTGATATGCTAACCTTTCAGAGTTTAGTTTCCTCAACTAAATATCAAGTAACCTTGATGTCTTGCCCAAATCTTGTCTACTGTCAAGACTTGTGTCGTTTGTTGGATAGCCTTGGAGTCCTTGGTATCCACTACTACATGAGTAAGGCAGGTGATCATTGATAGACTTGCAGTGCGACTGTCAATGATCACAAGACTAAAGAGATTGGTTTACTTGACTGGACCATCAAAAGTTCTGGGCCCATAGACGTCAGAGTAGATGAGACATGGATTGTCTTATCTGCGACCAAGAGTTGTACTGGGTACAATTAGCAATGATTTGCTTACCTAGATAACTGAAGTTTGGGTGATGACGAGTCGTCCACTCAGATTTTGGTGAAGTATGGATCTTGGATCATTATATTCATTGAGGAAACATTGTTTGAATATAATGCGAGTTTTCTTATTAGATAAGATTTCTCATGGAATGCATAACTAAATCTTGGTTTTTCTTGGATTTCAGCTAATGTCTAAGACTACTTTCTCGTTGCGATCCGTCCTTGAGAAGGACAACTTAAATGGATCCAATTCCTGGATTGGTATCGGAATTTGAGATTAAACCTCAAGCAGGAGAGCAAGGACTATGTCCTTGAGAAAGCTCTTCCAGAAAAGCTTGGGACCAATCGCTCAAATGCAGTATATGATGCTTGGAATAAGCATTATATTGATGTGGTAGATGTGCGTGGTCTGATGTTGGCTACCATGAACTCGGATTTGAAAAGTCAATACGAGAACATGGAGTCGCCAATAGAGATGATCACCAGCCTGAAACTGAAGTTTCAGGATCTGGCACGAGTTGAGAGATTCCTGATGGTGAAGTCTCTCACTGGGTGCAAGCTACCAGAAGATGCTCCAGTAAGTCCTCATGTCATTAAAATGATGGGTTACATTGATAACCTGGGGAGACTGGATTGTCCTGTCAACTTAGAGTTGGCCACTGACATCATTCTACAGTCACTGCCGTCAAGTTATGATAAGTTCATCAAGAACTATATCAAGAGAGGCTTGACGAAGACGTTGACTGAGCTGCATGGAATGCTCAAGACAGCAGAGCAGAACATCAAAAAGGGTAAAAGATTTGAGAGATCTTGTATAGACAAGGGTGAAGGCAAGGCCGTTCAGATTTGGAATCGGGATAAGCATGTGTCATCTTTTAAGCCCAAGTCAGGCCCATCTGATGTTGATAAATGCTGCTATTGTAAAGAGTTTGGGCATTGGAAGAGAAATTGCATTAAATTCTTGGAAGATTCACAAGAGATGGAGAAGATGTATGGTACTTCTTCTCCAGGTATTGTGTTATTGTTTCAAGTTCTACGTTAGTATTGGATACTAGTTGTGGTACTGATATTTTTGAAATATGCAGGACACAAGCAACAGTAGAACGTTGAAGAGAGGACAAGTGGAACTGCGTGTCTGGTATGAAGCAATGGTTGCTACATGAGCCGTAGAGATTCTCCACTTGTAGGGGCCTTTCATACTTGGTTTTAGAAATTAAGTAATTGCTACTATGTATCTGCCTTGTGCAGAGATGACTTTCATATTCTTGTAAGAATTTGGATGTTTTTCATTTTGATAAAAGACAAGTTTTGTTCTTTAAATCTAAATGAAATATTCAATGGTAGCACCCCGTTTAGAATGGGTTTTATATCTTAAACCAATGTACGCTTGTACATATAACATAAATACCAAACACTTTAAGTCTGATGACTTGAAGTCGATTTTTCCTTAGCACAGTCGTTTTGACCACATAGAGTGAATCGAATTCAAGAGTTCCATAGCTTTGGGCTTTTGGGCTCATTTGATTATAAATCATTTGAGACATGAATTCTGCTTATTGGGCCAAATGACTAAGGCTTTTTAGCATAGCTAAAAGAAAACGGGCCAGATGCTTATTGGGCCTTACACATACTGATGTATGCGGACCAATGAGCATAAGTGCTAGAGGAAATCTTCTGTACTTCATTGCCTTTATTGATGACTTCAGTAAGTATGTATGTGAATGAAGCATAGATTCGATTTGGCAGAAGTATTAAGATCCTCGATTAGATCGCGGAAGAAAAATACTTGAGTCAAGAATTGGGTGATCATCTGAGAAAATCGGATCTTATTAGATATGCTCCGATTAATGATGAGTCACAGAAATCTTCCATTATCATTTAAGAATATGTTCTAAAATGTCTGTCTTTGCGCAGAAAAGGGTTTCAATCAGAATCAATTGAAAGACACCACATTGAATGTGGACTGGAAGTTTTTCAAGTAAGTTGTTTCTGATAATTTGGGGATGAAAGCTGATAAGCTTGAACCCAAATCTGATAAGTTCTACCTCGCTGGTTGTCCTAGGGAAACCAAGGCTTAGTACTTTTATAACCAATCCGAGAACAAAGTTTTGTTGTCCGGAACTGTGTCTTTTGAGAAAGATCATACTTTCAAAAGAACAGTGGGAGTAAAAGTACACATCGAAGAAATTCGATAAACGCAGGAGACTGCTCAACCTGTTGAGGGAGAGCAGCGGTGAGATCTACAAACTGTTGTAGGATCTACACCTGTGGAGCCTGAAATTCGCAGATCCGAAAGGATCCGTCACTAACTCGAGAGTGATTTCTCGTAACCGATTGTCGTGATCTGTTGATCATTGAAAAGTGACGAACATGCGAAATTCAAAGAAGCGATGGTGAGCCCCAACTCCGAAAATTGGATGGGTATGCATGTTGACTTCACCGATCTATTTATAGATTGAAGCAAACATCTTGGAGTTGGAATCAACGTTCTGTAAATACAGTCAAAAGTTTTGACTTGATCAGAAAAAGAAATGAAACCATGTGTTTACAAGAGGACTAGTGGGAGCGTAGCTGCATTTCTCACACCGTATGTAGAAAACATACTGAATCTCATAAACGACGTTCCGACGCTAAAGTCTTGTCAAGATTTGGGTCGGAAGTCAAATTGAACGATGGACATGGGAGAATGCCGTAAAAGTTCTTGGAATAAGGATCCATTGGAATGGATCAGAAAGGCTAATTGGACAGTTCAAATGTGCTTGATTCCAAGAATGGCTTCACACCAAAGGTCTTATGGCAATAATCTAAGCAAGATGAAGTATCTTGGACACTGGCTGAGCTAGTAACAATATTAGCAAGATGAAGTGTTTTTTGAACACTGGCTGAACTAGTATTAATGAGTGTGATTGCTTATGCTGCTGCAATAGAATCCATCATAAATGCCATATTTTGTGCTCGTCTAGATGCAGCTTATGCATAGAGCATGATGAGAAAATACCAATATGTTCCGGTAATAGTCACTGAACAGTTACCAGAAATATCCCAAGTGTTTGAGGAACTCTAAGGATAGTTTCGTGGTGAACTGAGTAAGTGACGAACCAGTTGAAAGTAGTTAGACGGACAAAGACGATTCCCGGTTCCCACCTGGTTATGTCTCTTTGTCTGAATTACGGTGCTGTCTGTTGGAAAGGCTTCAAGCAGTGGACCGTAGAATGGTGATTTTATCTGAATGGCGGTGTGGTTTGTTGAAATTGTTTCAAGCAAAACACCGCAGAGTCTCCCACAACCTAAGCACGAGATTTATTCTCTTGCTGTAGGTATTAGATATCTGAAGAGATGATCTTGATTCTAGTGGGAGTTATTTAGTTATGTTATGATCTTTATATAAACATGCTATGGCAATGTTTGTGTAAGTTAAAACTGACATCGGTATTATTTAGATATTGGATAATTAAGTAATGGTCCCAAAGTATTTTATGTTCATTTTATAGGTCATCAAGTTGAGGACTTGATCATGAAACCCTATAAGTAAAAGATGACATAAATTATGATTGTCCCTAGTCGAGATTGTCAAAGTGGGACACTGACAACCGCGAGAGACTAGCTTGTGAGGTGACTGTTGACTAAGTTTCATGGAGTCAATGATATGAGTATCACAGTCAGTCACATAGATATATGTTGGTGAACATATGATCGGACATGACCCGCTAATGAGAACTCTACAGGATAGTTATATCTGTGTCATGAGAGTTTCTCATTACGACTATAGAGTATAGTCCTTAGACCTGAGTTCATCATGCTTTCTAGCATATGAATTGGTACGTTTTGACCCTGTCAAACGTCGTTCCGTAACTGGCGGCTATAACGACATTGCTTAGGCGTATCAAGAAGTATGTGTAGAAACAGGAATGGTACAAGATGGGATTTGTCCCTCCTATAACGGGAGATAAATATCTCAGGGCCCATCGAAGATTTGATACTGAGAAAATGCATGGCCGTGCTCAAACGAGGTGATTGTCAGTCATTTGTTTTATCAGTATAGATCAGGAGTTCGATGAACATGATAATGGCTATAATAAGGATGACACAGTTTCTTGCCTTATGCCATATTGAGATATAGTGACGAAGGGATTATAGGAATAGGTGATTCCAGTTCAAGTGGGAGATTGTTAAGATTATGTCCTGAAATCACATTGTACTTACTCTGAAGACAGTTGTATTGTCGAGATCGGACAATTCATGTGATACTGGGTAGTCATAATGTTTTGCTAGAAACCGCTTATGACAAATGAGTTGTAACTCATTTCTGGTATCGTGTGAACCTACATGGTCACACACCTAAGCAAGTTGGATACACTTGGTATGGAATTGATCATTGGCATATGGTCCGATCAATGTGCATTGGATACACATTGATATCATGTTTTAGGAGGTGTATCGATCGACACCATTGGGTGCGTCGATCGATACAAGATGTGTGTCGATCGACACAATTGTGTGTGTCGGTCGACACAAGGCCAAAACCGAAACTGATGTTTCGGTTTACGTCGAGGTCAATATATATATATAAGTTCATATATTCGACCTAAAGTAGAGCCGTGGCAGACAGTTTTTCTTGACAGAAGAACTGATCCCCTTCCTCTAGAAAACACAGAAATCCCAAGAGATCCGATTCCCAGCGCTAGCATCCCGGCGGATTCCAGCTTGTGTGCGTGTGGACTACGATAGAGGCGAGGCATCTGAATCGCTCCTGATCTTGTCTTACCTGATTCATCTTCCGCTGCCAGAACAAGGTAAACGCGAGATCCATGATTCAATTACTTAAACCCTGAGATCCTAGGCTCGGAATTCAGACTTAGGGTTGCCTAATCGGATTAGGAACTGGTAGGAATTCCCAACAAACCCTAGATGAAGAACTAACAGATATGAATCCCTACAGATTGATCAACCTATAATTCCATGAAATCCCTTGTGAGAATCCCTAAACCTAACTGGTAAACTACTCAGACATGATCATCGAAACAGAAGACATCATGAATAGAAAACCAAATATCATAAAACAGATAAAGAAACTGGGGTTCAAAATCCTCTCTCTTTCAAGAACAAGATCAGCCCCTAACTCTCTCTGAAAATAAAATAAAACTTAGAACTGAAAGCGTCTGAAAGCGTAGCCTAAACAATGGCTTAAAAACCCTAATATAATGGTCTAATCACGGCTGGGGCTTCTTTGTAATTATGATAAAATTCTGGGCTTAGTTGCAATTTCCAATATCTTCATTAAACGCTCGCGAGAAATGCCTGATCCGCGTTTGCATCGATCGACACCGAATGTGCATCGATCGACACAAGTATCAAATATCGACAGTGAACTCATCTCTAGGGCAAATGCTCCAAAATGCTCCAGAATGCGACATAATGTCCAAATCCGCTCCAAACATGTCTAGACCTGATAAACACATGTAATGACTCTAAAACATAATAAAAGACTCGATAAATAAGACATATACCATGGTTAAAAACCCTAAAATCCATGGTATATCAAAGTCCCTTAAACTTGTGACTCGTTTCTTCTCGCTGTGAGCTGATCCGGATCTGGTATGTGTTGATTTTGGTCCTTGCTGCCTTTAGTCGTCTTCAACGACGGTTTGCCAAACTATAGGTATGAACCTTGTCTTGCTGCTTGTTTCGACGGAGTGGATTCCTTTTCAAGCATGTCAAGCGGTTGAGCATGTTCTCTATACCTAGGATAAGAGATCCTTGGCTCCGGTTATTGAGACTGAATTTTGTATGGTCCTTGCCCTCTTTATACGGTCTTTTGGCCTATTGTTTTTGTCAAACTTATTGGTTGTTGCCATAAATTTTTTTTTAGTTGTCTCTTGGAGTCCTTGTACTCGCCGGCTTTGTCTACAACCATGTATTCGTATATGCTTTTCGTCTTATATTTCGTCTTTGATTTAAATCAATATAATCCAAAAAAAAAATTGGGACCTGTATAATGGCTTTCCAATTGAGATATTATATATCCGACATCGAAAACATCATACAAATTATCAAGGTAAAAATTATCAAGATAAGTTGCTCCTATAAATAAATAACTCTCTCCATATCCTCCTAATGTCAATTGGGCTTCGAAAAGGCAAAGGCCATATTATTAGTGGGCATACATCTAGTTAAATAATTAATTAAATCGGTGATTAATCCTGAAACATGCACTTTGCTCAGTTGAATTCTTCGATAAATCATCCAAAGACTTCTTTAATTGCATCTCACGTAAAGCTTTGTGTTCTGGGTCTTGGCAACTCGTGAATGAACGCATCTGTTCGAAAACCTCAGGAAACGTTTGGAAGAGGAGAAAATCCTGGAGGGACTACATGACCTAATAATGGCATTGTCTTCTCTGCTATGTTTATATGGTGTTGTCGATGCATCACCGCTTTGATTAGAGCATTTGGTTGAGATTGGCCATGTGTATTCCTTCTTACTTTATTGCCCTGAAACAAAGAAATTTTTGCTTTTCATAGATAGGCGAAGACAATGGAAGCACTTCTTCCTACTCTCTCATATTCAACTTCAATAATCGTAGATTCTCCGTTTGGTAAATTCAAGGATTTTGTATCTCTATATCTATCAGGGCCCGCACATATTCTTGCAGATGAGGCTTTGCAAGATCACATTCCACATCCTTGACATGATCTATTAAATCCACAAGCCGCCTGATCGTGCCAAGGTTAAAGTGACTCACTGGAATAATCCGCATGTGTATCCAAACATGAGCAGTTTGCAAGAAATTAGGTGCATGAGTCTCCATCCAGCGATCCATCACCATTCCCCAATCATCAAAGGTGTAGAAGCCATGTTTCATGAGTGTTTGGATTTCATTTTCATGACCAAAGACAAATTGAAAGCTTTCATTCATGAGTTAATTCCACGGAGACGTTGGTAAACCTTCCAAATATTAGGCATCACCCGCAACCAGTGGCGGAGCCAGAAATTTGTTTTAACGGGGGCAAAAAAATTATAGTTAATTTTTATTTTTTTTAATAAATAATATTAATTATTAATACATCATAAACTTTTATTTTATATATAGTAAATATGTTAAAATAATATTTGTTTTTATTTTTAATATTTATTTTTTTATAAAAAAAATTAGTTAGATAGTATGAATGATTTATCTGAAATTTGTATAATTTTAAAATCATAAGGGAAATAAAATAATAAAATATGAAATCATTCATCAAAACATGTATTATTCTAAGAAAATAAGTGAAATTGGAATGTTTTTAGAAATAAACATTAAATACTAACTCTATTTGGAAAACTAAACATTTCAAATAGGAAATAAAAGACAAAATTGGAGGGGAAAAATCATATAAAATGGAGGCAGCATAAATTTGAACCTAAGATTATAGGGGGCATTAGAACAAATTTTACCCTTTAAATTTAATAATTTCTGAAAATCAGTAAAAATATAAAATATTTTAATATTTCATAGGGGGCAGCTGCCCCCTTACTCCCCACCTCCCTCCGCCACTGCCCGCAACATTTTAGCCATATTCTGACCCTGAATATTAATAAGATGATTAATGAGACTTTTAGCGTTTCTGCTCGCCATATTGAAATCTCTTCCTTCTGGCAGATTGATAGGTATGTCTTCTTCTAAATTCGTTGTACTCATTGTTTGATGAAGAAGCTATCCATAAAAATAAAAATTATAGCTCGTTGATGATTTTTGGAGCAAAAACGAGAATTAATGGTTAAGAATTGTGGAGGTTGGATGAAGAACCCTAGATAAACACAAAAATACTTTGAAAATTGATGAGGATAATCATGAAAAAAAAAATATTTTCCAAATTTTCATGCTTGAAAAAATAAAGAGATCATGTTTCAATCTTTGTCGGCAAAATCAAATATTCTCCGAAGATATACTCTATTCATATTGAACGACGAGGCAAAGCTTTCAGGCGAAAGAGAGAGACCAAGTGAAATTTAGAATCCATCAAGATTGTTTTTCTGAAATTTACGCAATTCACAACTCATTTTATTAATATATTTTGGTTTTAAAATTATTTTTGACATCTAATTAATTCATTGATTTCAAATCATATATATATATATCCATATTTTTAGTTTTTAATTACATACATATAATTTTCAATATATCATCAATATGTAGATTTTTTTTTAAAAGAATAATCCAAGACATATTTTAGCGTGGTAGAAAAAGCTATCAAAGAGTATATATTTGGTATTTTGGGGGGAAGGAACAGCCAATAGAATTTTGGTTTTAATGTCCAAAAACCAAAAAAAAAGGATTAGGCATCATCTAAGTCGGACAAAAGGTTTGATTCTCTGACCAGTCTAAAGATGAGACATGAGTTGGCCAATTGACACATGATGACCGATAGGCGACAGCGACCTCTCTCACAAGTTGACAAACGGCACTTGACTATAGTTAAGATTTTGAATGATTATTGATATCCTTGCCGACAAATTAATCGCGAACTAAAATATTTTTGTTTTTTTATGAACATAATCGGTTATGAATCAAATTTATTTTTTTAAATAAAATAATGCGTATTTGATCCGCAACTATTTTTTTTAGTTATTTTTTATCTACATCATTTTTTACTAAAAATTATAAATGGTAAAAACAGTTTTAACTATTTGTAAACTAATCCGCATAAATCGCATTTACTATCTAAAGTCTAATTATAAACTATCAAAATTAATTTTGGTTCTAAACATATCGCCAATATCTTCTTTTTTTAAAAAAAGCTAGACCTCTAATGTGTTTATATGGATTTCTCAACAATTGTTTATAAAATATTATTTTTTTGGATAATCTAATTTTAAATTTTAATCTCAATCACTGGCGGAGCTACATAGGTAGGAAAGGGTCAGCTGACCCCCACGAATTTTAATTTTTTTGTTTGCATGCTATATTTGTTAGTGCAATATAGAACATATAGTTAATAATTATACTATTGACCCCATTGTTTCATTATCAAATCCTAATCCTTGCACCTTGTTTAATATTTTTTTTTAGTTGCTAATTAGTCGTTTGTTTTTATAACATGCTATGCATAATATTTAAAGAAATCAATTTTAATAAACATACAATCAATAAATTAAACACTAAACTATATATTTACATAAATATCTAATTTAATATTTTCACATTTCATTTGTATTTCATTTAAAATTAAAATGGATGACGTAAATAAGACATATATATATTATACAAAAATTAAATAAATTATATTGTATGTTATAGACAATAACTATAATTTTTGGGGTTTACAAAAATAATAAAAGTATTTTTAGTTTTTTTTTTATAAAATGATTGAAGAGTTGATCTAAATTGTCTATTAGTATTAATTATAACAATAAATACTTTTAAATACATAATTGTTAATATCACTAAATAATATAATTATTGATCCCGATGAAAATGTTTTATAGCTCCGCCACTGAACTCAATGCGGATCATCAAGTTTAGTTTTTAAATATTTGCTTCTTTTTTTTGAACAAGAGTTTTTAAATATTTTCATTTGTATAATATAATGAAAAATAAATAATTGTATGTTATGTTATTAGATCTAAAACTTGATAATACAAAAGATAGAATGAAAAATAATTGTGGGATACATGTTTTTATTAGATTAGAAAGAAACGAAAACTGAGCATAGATACATGTTTTTATGTTTTGATTATTGGACTACAACAGATTAATTAATTGAAACTGGAATAATGTGAAAAACTGGAAAGTTGTAACGCGTTTCCTAATTTCCTGCAAAGTTTTGTTTAATAATACTGAACTAGGAATAACTAATTTGCCATTTCTTGTTTATTTATGTCTGTGTGTTATCATTTACCATGGACTTGAAGATATTTCTTACCATAAATATTTATTTATATTATATGATTAGAGAGTAATATACAACACTCATGGAATTTAAGAACACGAGAGGTGGAAACCCCACCGACAGAAGAAAAAAAAGGCGACCGAGAGAAAGTTCGTGATCGACAAATCGTTGGATCCCCGGTGACCGGATCTGTTTGACGGTGCCGGGGAGGGTCCTTTTCCTGCGTTTCTCGTAGTTTCGGCATAGCTCCCGCCGGCTCTTGTCCTTGCTGCCTGTCTCTCCGCCACCGTTCTTTTGGTCCGTCACCGTGGCTCTTGGTTGGAGCTTCTATGCTCTCCGGTCTGTGCTCGTGTTTCGGTGCTGTTGGCGGTCTGTGTTCTTGTTGGCGCGGTCGTCCCCGTCGGTCTCTTCTGGCGGTGTTGTCGTCTCCGACTGCTCGTGCCGGTGCCGTCTCCGGCTTCCTCTTTTGTCTCCGGTGTGCTTGGATCTTCAGTCTCTCGCTTTTGCGGCTTTGTGACGGTCCGTTTCCCCTTCGTCTCTCCTTTTCTCAGTGGTGTGTTGACAAAGCTTTTAGGTCGCGGATTGGTTTGTGTGGTTGGCTTGGTCAGGGTCGGTTAGGGTTTGGTTTTGATCTGGGTTTTGCTCTTGTAGATCCGGATTTGGTTTAGTGTTGCCTTTCTGCGGTTTTAGTTACCCAATTCTCAACGGTTTAGGTTAGGTCTCAGGCTGTAGGGTGACTCGTTTCTCTTGCGTGTTTGGGTTCTCCTCCGGTGGATTGTGGTTTTCCTGTTAGTTGTGTTGAGCGGTCTTGGTCTGAATCTTTTGGCTCAGAATGCTTGGGAGTCTAGCAGCCGGATTCCGAAATCCAGTTCTGGATCATAGCGGTTTCCGAGAGGTCTGTGCTATTTTGTGCTCTCGTGGCTTCAATAGAGGAAGCAATATAATGAGGCACTTGATGATAGCCACGCCATGAAGTTATTCGTGCTATTTGAATAGCTCCCAATGTTTTCTTTGTCTGTATGGATTCGTTAGTACTTCCGTCTTTGTCTCCCTCTTTTGGGCTTGTGTCTCCCTTGTTTGGGCTTATGTTTCCCTTGTTTGGGCTTATGTCTCCCTTGTTTGGGCTAATGTAATGTTCGTTATCAATAAAATTTCAGATGATAAAAAAAAAAAAAAAAAAAAATATACAACACTCATCTCTCACACTCACAATTCATCATCTTCTCTTCTTCCTCCACCCCTATAGAGAAAGACTGTTCCTTGTCCCGATTCTGTTTCCAGATCGAACTTCCATTCTCCAAATCTCTCTTCATTTTCTGAAAATTAAAACATGGGTCCCGAAGGAGAAGGAGTGTCGCTTGAATTCACTCCGACGTGGGTCGTCGCCGGAGTTTGTACGGTCATCGTCGCGGTTTCTCTGCTGGTGGAGCGTTTGCTTCACCATTTCGGTACTGTTCTTAAGAAGAAGAAGCAAAAACCCCTTTACGAAGCCCTTCAAAAGGTTAAAGAAGGTACAAAAAAAATTCAATCTTTTTTGTTTGTTTTCTTCTTTTAGGGAACAGTGATTCATACTTTCAATCGAAATTGTTCTTCAGATTTTTTTTTCTTTCTGGGTTATGGATTCCAAAACTGAAGTTTAAATCTTTACTAAATTTGAGTGTTAAAAGTTTAAACCTTTACTACTCTTTGGGGATTTGCAGAGTTGATGTTGTTAGGGTTCATATCTTTGTTGCTGACGGTAACTCAAGGACTCATCTCCAAATTCTGTGTGGAAAAGAATGTGCTAATGCATATGCTTCCATGTTCACTTGATTCAAAACGAGATGCTAAGGGAAGTGAACATAAAAACGTAACAACAACACAACATTTTCAGTCCTTTTTCCCTATTGTCGGAACCACTAGACGTCTACTAGCTGAACATGCTGCTGCTGAAGCTGGTTACTGTAGCCAAAAGGTAACGTTTTTTTCTCATTATGATAATCTGTTTTAGGTAATTTCTTGCTTATTCTTGGTTTTAAATCAGTACACCATCGTTTGTTTTTATTACTTTTAGGATAAAATACCATTGCTTTCGCTTGAGGCGTTGCACCATCTACATATCTTCATCTTTGTCCTCGCCATTTCCCATGTGACATTCTGTGCTCTTACAGTTGTTTTTGGAAGCGCCAGGGTGAGCTAAACCGTATAGTTTTTTTCAGTTGATGTGAATATCTCTGGTGTAAAATCGTGATTTTATTCATGTTTTATATGTTAATGTAGATCCACCAATGGAAGAAATGGGAGGATGCGATTGCAGACGAGAGTTATGACCCTGAAACAGGTACTTAATTGCTCTGAGTTATTAGTTTCAGTGAAGATGGTTTGTACGTGATTGTTTTCACTACTTTTGCAGCTCTTAAGAAAAGAAGGGTCACTCATGTACACAACCATGCTTTCATTAAAGAACATTTTCTCGGCATTGGTAAAGATTCAGTCATCCTCGGATGGACGGTATGGTACTTTTATAAGTAATGTGCTTGTTATGTCTCGTTTGGAACTACCCGAGTGTTGAGGTCATGTTTTTGAACATGACAGCAAGCGTTTTTCAAGCAATTCTATGGATCTGTAACGAAAGCAGATTACGTGACTTTGCGCCTTGGTTTCATTATGGTAAATCTTGATCATTTTGATAGTTTGTAAACAAAGCTTTGATTTGATCATTTAGGCTAACATCTATTTGGTGTCCACAGACGCATTGTAAAGGAAACCCCAAGCTTAATTTCCACAAGTACATGATGCGAGCTCTTGAGGATGATTTCAAACAAGTTGTTGGTATTAGTTGGTATCTTTGGATCTTCGTCGTCATCTTCTTGCTGCTAAATATTAACGGTATGCTTCACAAAACATAAGGCTCGTTGTTTTTAAAATATAAACTGGAGTCTTTTTAAAAATTGAAGCTACATTTCTGTATCTTGCAGGATGGCACACATACTTCTGGATAGCATTCATTCCCTTCATTGTTAGTTATTTGTATTTCTTCACTTCTTGCTTTCTCGGAATGTGCTGAATCTTCTTTTAACTAAAATTAATTTTGTCCCTTTCTTTTGTTCTTTGAAAAAATTGAAGCTGCTTCTTGCTGTGGGAGCAAAGTTGGAGCATGTGATTTCACAGTTAGCTCATGAAGTTGCAGAGAAACATGTAGCCATTGAAGGAGAGTTAGTGGTGAAACCATCAGATGAGCATTTCTGGTTCAGCAAACCTCAAATTGTTCTCTTCTTGATTCATTTCATCCTCTTCCAGAATGCTTTTGAGATTGCGTTTTTCTTTTGGATTTGGGTAAGTCAAAGACAGATTCTTTTAACGAAATTTCATGAATTCACCTGAAACTAGTTCAAGACTAATGAAGTATATTTTGTAGGTTACATATGGCTTCGACTCTTGCATTATGGGGCAAGTGAGATACATTGTTCCACGATTGGTTATTGGGTAAGCCAAAAGATTTGATTTTTTTCTCTCTCTCATATTGTTACAATGAATACATCTCTGTGTTTACTTATCTTTCTTCTTCTCTGTAGGGTCTTCATTCAAGTGCTTTGCAGTTACAGTACACTGCCTCTTTATGCAATTGTCTCGCAGGTTAAAAGCTTAATTTCGACTAGAAAGCTTCAGATTTGTCGGTTTGTTTTCTGTCTGAAGAAACTGATCGTCGTCTTGTGTTACAACAGATGGGAAGTAACTTCAAGAAGGCAATCTTTGAGGAGAATGTGCAGGTTGGTCTTGTTGGTTGGGCACAGAAAGTGAAGAACAAGAGAGACCTCAAAGCTGCAGCTAGTAATGGGAACGAAGGAAGCTCTCAGGCTGGTGGTACAAGTCATACTCCTGATTCTCGTTCTGATTCTGCTCCTGGTGCTGGTGCAGGTTTTGCAGGAATTCAGCTCAGCAGATTAACTAAGAAAAACGCAGGGGAGACACAAGATGAGATTACACCTGCTCACAACAACAATTGAGTAGAGATAACTTATCCGCTTTTGTTGTTATACATAAGCTATAGTGAGTTGATTTTAGTTATTTTTGTTACAAATTTACACGCTTGTTGCACTAGAATTGGGAATGGAATCTGTTTGTATATATACATAAATTGTTTGGAACATTGTAGCTGGGCTATAGTTCAAAAGCATCAGATTGAACTTGTATGATGTTCCTTCTCTTTGACCATCTTTACTATTATGTTGTACTTCACTAGTCACCACACCCACAACCCCGAAAGAACGAATGAATGAAGCATCCCAATAATTCATCTATCTCATCCCAATGATGCATGTCTGTTTCGTGTTCTTATGCGTGAGTGAACGTTGTTATCCGAGCTCTTTTCAGGTAAGCTCATTTGGAGTTACTGGCACGAGAGAGTAGTTAACGAACACGTTCAATCTCTTCTACAACAAATCAAAGAGGCAACAAGCAAACCAGTCACGGTTGGGTTTGGCCTATGAAAACCTGAGCATGTGAAACAGGTTTGACTTCATATGCTGTGTCGTTAATCCAACTCGAATTGTTCATATTGCAGGTGGCTGAATGGGGAGCAGACGGAGTCATTGTAGGAAGCACGATGGTTAATATTTTGGGTGAGGCTGAATCACCTGAGCAAGGACTGGAAGCCTTCACTAATTGAATACACAATTGGATTTGTTCTCTATGATTTAATGCAAAAAAACAGATGGTGTTACCACTGCTTCATAATAATATAACATCCATCTCCAAATAAAAATCAAGAGATACATTTATTGAAAATTTATGGGTTCCAAAGGAGAAATACAAGAATGTCAAAAACAAACAAATGATATTGGCTCCGAGAGCTTGCAGAATATATATCCTCAACGCTGTGACACGGATTCTGCAGAGAAGAGGTACTTGACACGGGAGAGAACCGAATCATGAGCAGGATCATAGGGATGGTCCTTGGAAGGGATCTCTAGGATTGCAGGTACTGGCTTGTTGTAGCTATCCACCAAGAACCGGATCATATTGGCAACCTACACGCATGGAATTTTCTCATCATGTATTTGACACTATACAAAGAAACATACTACTCAAATCAATTTCAAAAGTCATGAACGGTATGTCTCAAAAGGCTGATGCAAAGTACTAACTGCTGGGGACAAAATAACACCAACAACCCTAGAGTAACAGTAACTGTGATCCATTATTTAAATGGCGCAAGCAAGGAAGATATATATTAATTGCAGTAAACATAAGGGGTTCGTTGCCAAAAAAAAAAAACATAAGGGGTTCAGTAAAGCAGAGTAGTACAAGCAATGACATCTTTGATAACGACATAAATAACACAGCAGTTAATACAGAGTACAAGTCTACTGGAGTAGGAAGAAAGCACTTACATATTGGCTGATAAGGATGATGGCAATATCATCTCTCGATGAGAATTCCTTGAAAGCATCCTCAATTTGTCTCACGGTTGTCTCTAAAAGACAAAGAAAACGAAAGAAAGGAAGAAAATAAATTAGTTTAGAAGACTAGACGGTAATTATACAATTCTACAGAAATAGAAGCTAGGAAAGTTATCTCCTACCAAGACCCTATGAAATTAACTTACTTGATTTTATCAATTTTTGAGAAATAATATATTTGGTAGAGATCATTATGAGTTCAAAAGCGTACTCGAATCCACAATGAGGTAATTTGTCTTCCTCCTTATGTCAACATTACCAACTCCAGCCATCAAAAATCCAACTACAGTGTCCTGTACACAACATTTTAGACATGTAAGAGACGTTGGAGAACTCGAAGGATCATACCAGCGGAATAACGTCACCAATAACAAGCAGTGTACAAGGAAGAACTTTCAAGTAAAGTCTAAAATAAAAGAAGACATAGTTTTTGGTCACTCAGTGAATTTAATCATAATTCCCTTGTTATTCAATCATAATACAATTTCTAAGAAGATTTCTACTTCTTAGCTTCCTGATCCGTGCATCAGATGAAATAAACATTTTTCGTGAGAGAAGATCAGATCACCTGCAGATTTCATCTGATCCAAATTCGAGAAAATCACAGAATGACGAAAATGATATCTAGGTCGAGTACCAAAAGAATTACAAATTTTACAAACAAATCCAAGGTCGGGAAAATCTATACCCACGACGCTTTGATTTAGTTCAGATCAATTCTCAGAGATTTAAAACTCAATCGGAGGATTCAAACGAAAATCAATAGAATCATATCACCAAAACTCAAATTCCCATCAACAGAGGAAAAAACGAGTTTTCGTAACGATTTTACCTCATCGGCAATCATTGCGATAAGGGCAGAGTTGCGAGCAGGGATCGAAGCTCTCCCAGCCATATTGATTCAACTACACACGGAACCCAGAAGAAAAAAAAAATCAATTTAGGGAAGACAATTATCGAAATCGGGTAAGAAACCCTTATCAATTTAGATCGGAAAAGCTCCTAGATTTCACTCATTACCTCTTTTCTCTGTTTTTCCTCTTCGATTGGAATGATGATAGATTCGTAATCACTACCAAAGAAACTTGGAAGTCAGGATATTGAGACTATTATCGATGGAAATCGTGTCTTTATGACCTTTATTTATGGTGATCCGGTGGTTAAACACCGAGCTTATGTTTGGGAAAGACTTATTCGTATTAGTATTTCCCGCACAGGTCCATGGTTCATTATAGGAGACTTTAACGAAATTATAGGAAACCATGAGAAAAGTGGTGGAAAAAAACGATCAGAAGCTTCTTTCCTCCCCTTTCGAGCCATGATAGATTGTTGTGGCTTTCTTGAATTCCCGTACCAAGGAGACCCTCTTTCTTGGATTGGTCGGAGAAGAAATGGCTTAATAAAATGTCGTCTTGATAGGGCCTTAGGAAATGAAGAATGGCACAACATATTTTCCCACACTAAAGTGGAGTACCTTAAGATGTGGGGATCAGACCATAGGCCTCTCCTCGCATCCATTCTAAATAGACCCGAAAAGAAAAGACGTGGTTTTCTATTTGATAAACGGTGGTTAGGGAAACCGGGTCTAAAAGAAGCCATTACAGCCGGTTGGAACCATACGCTTCATAGAGGCCAAAACTCTCTTTCTTGCTGCATTCAAAACTGCCGAAAATCGATCTCGGTGTGGAAGAAAAGTACTCAAACAAATTCTGAAATTCTTATTAAAGAATTACAAGATAAGATTGATCTTGCTCATACCGATGAAACTATCTCTACGGAGGAAATTCTTGTATTAAAAGGTGAGCTATTGGCATCCTACAAGGAGGAAGAAGCCTTCTGGGAGCAGAAGAATAGGACGACTTGGCTTCGGTTCGGAGATAACTTTACCAAATTTTTCCAAGCCATCACAAAACAGAGGAGAGCAAGGAATAGGATTCTAGGACTTTTGGACTCCAATGGTTGTTGGGTAGACGACGAGGAAGGAATAGAGAGAGTTGCAGTGGGATATTTCGATGCTCTCTTCACATCTTCTTCTGCTGGCGATCTGAACCCTCTCTTCCAGGATATTCCTGAGATTGTAACTCCTACTATGAATGCTGAGCTAACTCGAAATCCATCGATTGATGAAATTAGAAAGGCATTATTCTCATTAAATCCTAGTAAAACTCCGGGTCCAGATGGAATGATGGCCTTATTCTACCAAAAGTTCTGGGATGTGGTGGGTCCAGAACTAACTCAGTCTATTATGGATTTCTTCACGAATGGTTCTTTTGATCCAAGATTAAATGAGACAAATATTTGCTTGATCCCGAAAGGAGATAAACCTAGAGAAATGACAGGTTTTCGTCCAATCAGTCTCTGCAATGTGAGCTATAAAATTATATCTAAGATCTTGAGCTTGAGATTAAAGAAGATCCTTCCGGAATTAATTTCCGAGACCCAATCTGCCTTCGTGGCAGGGAGACAAATTACAGATAATATCCTTATAGCACAAGAGAACTTTCATGCACTCCGATCTAATCCCTCATGTCGTAAAAAATTCATGGCCATTAAAACCGACATGAGTAAGGCCTATGATAGAGTTGAATGGGCATACCTTTCTTCTATTATGAGACATTTGGGTTTTGATCCAAAATGGATTGGTTGGATTATGTATTGTGTGACTACAGTTTCATACCGCATCCTCCTCAATGGAGTGCCTAGTGGACATATCAGACCATCCCGTGGTATACGCCAAGGCGACCCTATTTCCCCATTCCTCTTTGTCTTATGCACCGAAGGCCTTATTTCTCTTATACGAAAAGCAGAGATGTGTGGGAGGATCCAGGGACTTCGGGTAGCTAGAGCCAGTCCTCCGACGTCACATCTTCTCTTTGCTGATGATAGCTTATTCTTCTGTAGAGCGGAAATACAGGAGAGTAAGGAGCTTATAGATATCATTAGAACATACGGAGAAGCTTCTGGACAACAAATTAACTTCTCTAAGTCATCTATCATGTTCGGTAATGATGTCCCTCACGAGAGGAAAGGTGAAATCAAAAGTATCATCGGTATTTCTCAAGAAGGAGGGATGGGTTCATATCTCGGTCTACCAGAGCAGATCAATGGCTCGAAGGCGCAAACCTTTGCCTTTGTCAGAGATAGAGTGCAGAATCGGGCTAGCACTTGGTCTTCAAAATTCTTGTCTCGGGGAGGCAAAGAAGTTCTTATTAAATCACAAGCCCAAGCGGTTCCGAACTATGTGATGTCGTGTTATCTTCTACCAAAGACGGTATGTTCCAAATTAAGAAGTGTAATCTCGAATTATTGGTGGAGCTCCAACGCTAATAGTAAGGGTATCCATTGGGTGGCATGGGATAAACTCTGTTGTCAACCCTCTGAAGGAGGACTAGGTTTCCGAGCATTGGAAGAACAGAACCTTGCTCTTCTTGCGAAACAACTTTGGAGAATTCTCAAATTTCCAAACTCACTTCTGAGTAGAATCCTAAAAGGGAGATACTTCAAGTACTCAAGCCCTTTAGAAATACAAGTCTCAAATAGACCCTCTTACGGCTGGAGAAGTTTGATGGCAGCTAAACCACTATTGATATCAGGTCTAAGAAAGACTATAGGATCGGGATTCGGCACTAGAGTTTGGAGCGAACCTTGGATTCCCGACTGTCCGGCTCGTGCACCGAGAAGTATCAATAATGAGACTGATCCACATTTATATGTGAATTCACTTATTAATTTTGAAACAAAGCAATGGAAAGTAGACCGTCTTCGAGAGCTCTTTCCTCCAAAAGATATTTCTCTCATTTTGGGTTTACATCCGAGCAAGTTAGTCTCGAGAGATAGTTATTGTTGGATTTATACCAAATCCGGAAACTACACCGTAAAATCCGGTTATTGGGCCGCGAGAGCTCTCTCTCGCCCGGCTTGCGAACCCCCTTTTCAGGGACCAAGTACTACGGTACTTACGGTGCAAGCTTGGAAGTTAAAAACCACTCGAAAAATTAAACATTTCGTGTGGCAATGCTCGTCGGGTTTCTTACCCACTTGTGACTCTCTCGCATATCGCCATATTGGCAGAGATTCCACTTGCCCCAGATGTGGTGCAGATAAAGAGACTATTAACCATGCTATCTTTGAATGCCCTCCAGCTCGTCAAGCGTGGGCACTTTCGCCAATTCCATCTGCCCCTCATATCTTTCCATCCTCATCGGTGTTTACTAATTTGGACTTCCTCTTTTGGAGAGCGAAAGAGATGATGGGTTCTGAGGATTCCATAAGCTTCTTTCCATGGCTTATGTGGTTTATTTGGAAGGCTCGCAATAGAAAAGTATTTGAGAATTTTAATGAAGATCCTAGATTGACTCTAGAGAAAGCTAGACTTGAAGAAGAAGCATGGAGGAAGGCTAATACGGAGGAAGATGAGAATCTACTCACAATTTCCCCGCAAAGGACTTCTCCATCTAGTACCCTATCACGGGTATGTCTCTCATGCTTCATTGATGGTTCTTGGGTTGAATCAGATTCGGTTAGCGGACAAGGGTGGATCGTCCAGCAAGGATTTGAGATTGTGCATTTGGGTCTTAAGGGATCCAGAAGAAGTCTCTCTCCCCTTCATGTCGAGCTTGATGCCCTCCTCTGGGCTATGCAATGTCTTCAGAAACTTCAGCTGACTAGCGCTTGCTTTTTCTCGGATTGTGTGGAACTCATCAGTATGCTCGAGGATCCAATGGAGTGGCCCTCCTTCTCATCGGAATTGGAAGACTTCCGAGCTCTTAAGTTTTTCTTCCCTAGTTTTTGTATTAAATATGTTAGTAGAAAGTTTAATACCCGTGCTGATAGTCTTGCTAAGAAAGCTAGAGCACGTGGACTTTTATTTTCCCATGTAAGTTCATCGGTTCCCGACTGGCTCTCTCTTGAGGAGAGTCTAACACCGAATCCTTAATAAAATGGAGTTTTGATGTCAAAAAAAAAAAAAAAAAAAAAAAAAAAGAAACTTGTAAGTCAGAACGAACGTTAATTGACTATATTACCCCTGATTTATACAGTAATGACGGTACTGCCCTCGTATAATTGTTCTTCAGTGAAAATGGCAAAATGGTAAATAATGGCTGGGGTAATGAATGAGTGCAAGTCGCATCATAGCCAGCTTGCCTTCTCAAGGGTAATTTTGTCTTTTCCAGTTCTTGTCTCTACTTCAGAAAAACCTCTCTGATATGTGAAGCAGAACAAAGCAAAATCCAGAGAGAGAGAGAGAGAGAGAAGAGTGAGCTGCAATGGCGGATTCTCATTCTCTCAACAATCAGCTCTCGAGACATACTTCTATTTTTGGTTTACGTTTATGGGTTGTTCTCGGCGTTTGCGTTGGAGCCGCAATCGTTCTTTTACTCTTTCTCATATCTCTCTGGTTCATTTACAGAAGAAGTAACAACAAATCTCTCGAATCTTCCTCTAAATCTAATCATACAATCGTCCCTGTGGTTTCCAAGGATATTCGGGTCGACCCATCTCAACCTAATTTCAACCCAATTCAACCCGAACCAACTCCTGAGACAAACCAACACCAAGCTGTGGCTAACCATCGAGAAGACGATACCAAAATCCACATCGAAATCGGAAAGGATCATCGGATTTCGTACCCGGAGCGAGGTGGTTGGACTGGTTCTGGTTCCGGGTCCGGTTCGGGTGATCAGGGTTTACCTCCGTCGGGTCCTGAGGTTTCTCATTTAGGTTGGGGACATTGGTACACGTTGAGAGAGCTCGAGCTTTCTACAAATGGATTCTCTGACGAGAATGTGATCGGACAAGGAGGATACGGTATTGTCTACAGAGGTGTTCTTGAGGACAAATCAATAGTGGCTGTAAAGAATCTGCTCAACAACAGAGGACAAGCTGAGAAAGAATTCAAAGTCGAAGTGGAAGCGATTGGACGAGTGAGACACAAGAATCTGGTGAGATTGCTTGGTTATTGCGTCGAAGGAGCTCATAGGATGTTAGTTTACGAATATGTTGATAATGGCAACTTAGAACAATGGCTTCACGGTGATGGATTAGGATCAAAGAGTCCTCTTACTTGGGAGATTAGAATGAACATTGTTCTTGGAACAGCTAAAGGGTTAATGTATTTACACGAAGGACTCGAGCCTAAAGTTGTTCACCGAGACATCAAGTCGAGTAATATCTTGCTAGACAAGCAATGGAGCGCGAAAGTTTCCGACTTTGGGCTTGCTAAGCTCTTGGGTTCGGAGATGAGCTATGTGACTACTCGTGTGATGGGTACATTCGGGTATGTAGCCCCTGAATACGCGAGCACCGGGATGTTGAATGAGAGGAGCGATGTTTATAGCTTCGGTGTTCTTGTTATGGAGATGATATCAGGGAGGAGTCCTGTGGATTATAGCCGGCCTCCGGGGGAAGTGAATCTTGTGGAATGGTTGAAGAGAATGGTGTCGAATCGAGAAGCGGAAGGAGTTTTGGATCCGAGGTTGATGGACAAACCGTCGTTGAGGTCATTGAAGCGTACCCTTTTGGTAGCTTTAAGATGTGTTGATCCTAATGCTCAAAAGAGACCAAAGATGGGTCATGTCATTCATATGCTTGAAGCTGAAGACTTAGTGTCGAGAGATGACCGAAGAAACTCCAGCGGGGGTGGAGGTGATCCGAGAAGGTCACCGCGGAGGAAGACGAATGTGACCGAATCAGAGGATGAGAGTGTTAATTCCATTCTGATCAACAATGACCAGTTAGCTTTGGAGAAGGAGGAGAGTCAGTAAGCTTTGGCATTATAATTTTGTTACACTGTTTTTAGAAGTTTTTTCTTGGGTGTATGTTGTGCTAGAGTCTTGTAATGTTGCAATAATTAAAAATGTAAACTTGTAATATAGCCTAAATAGTGATTTGTTTGTTATAGGTGTGGGACATTTTTATATATTTGGTCTTTTGTGGATAAGAGAGTAAATTCCACAAATTTGTTAATTGATTGGACATTATTGTACTTGTAATATAACCTAAAGTGATTTGTTAGTTATGCTTTGTTGACATTTATTTGAAGCCCCTTTTGATTTTTTTGTTTAAAAATACGAAAGAACTCCATAAATTGAAGTGATTAATGTATGTTTAATTACCTTTTTATGGAAATATCAGTGGACGTTGCACCAACAGATACTTTAAAATTATTCAAAATAAAAAATATAAAAGATTGACAAAAAAAGGAGAATGAAATTCGACCTATTTCCCCCCATGATTATCATATATTAACAGATGCACATCAAGTTTTAGACTCGCTTAATTGCACACAAATTTTAATTTCTAATCCTATTTACCCCCAATACGAAAGATCGAAACTCGAATCTCCACTTCAGATGATTTTTAATTGTTTTCGTGATTTGATTATTTAACCCTGACTAAGACCATTTATACCAGACCATTAAACCCACCGACTCTCTTAAAAAATTCTATTAACATATATGTGACTTAAATCTATTTATCAGACCAAAATTCCCAATTCACATTTTCGTCCAAAAATCCTAAAAATCAGAATCGCCCAAAATCGCTCTCTACCCAAAATAGTCGTTGAGGATGAGTAACGAGTCTGGAGCTTCGGCTTCATTTTAGATTTCAGAAAACATCCATCTACTCTAATAAGCGGCATACAAATTTCCTTCCAACTCATTCTAAGGTTATCAAAACAAACATAAAATCTGTTAAAAACATCAATACCCTCTTCATTCTCCTCGCAATCAAGTTCCACAGAAAAATTCGGGTTCGATTCCATTATCTCGGAGACATAATCCCGAAGTCGTCCAAACTGATCATCATACTCTCACTCGATCCATCTAAGCGCTTTAATTCTTGCATGTTGGCATTGAGGCCTTGTCACAGAGAACTTCAACTTATCCATAGTCAACTCCTCGATCTTCTTAGGCAAGAAGTAATCCGGCTCTTCTCTTACTTTGTCAATGAATAGCCGAGCAATAACAGGGATTTTGATCAGAGCACACAAACCACTAGGAGAACAACTATGGTTTTTCGAGAGAGTTTTTATCTTCCACAGTGTCCCTTTACCCTTGTCCGAAGTCGAGCAGTAGACACGCCATGAGCATTTTTCCCCAAGCATACAAAGACGAGCTTCGTTTTATCATATCTATCATGTCTGATATTCCGACCTACTCTCAACACATAATCTAATAGAGCCTCTTTGAAAACAATTCCATTGATGAAGACTTGTCCTTCATACAAATACCCATTACCTTGATTAATGTTCTTCTGACGGTAAACATCTTTCTGAATCTCTTCACCTTCTTCATCATTGTCGGTATTTGGATAGACATTGTGTTTCACCGGTGGCTCATCTACGAACTCAGATACAACCTTCTCGAAGTTGTAGTCATTGCGCTCTCGTCGATCTTCTCCATCAGAATCGACATCAGGCGGGATGGAATCATGAGGCATAGGTTCAAAGATAGGGACGTCAGTCCATTCAGGGCTCGTGGCGATTCTGAGAATTTAGGGTTCTTGGCGATTTGGGAATTTTAGGGTTCGTAAGCTGGGAAATTATAAGGGATGGGATTTTGGGTTAGTTTAAGAGGTCGATTTTGGATCCTAATCGGGTCGTAATTAGGTTTAGTGTTTATTTTTTTGGTTTAATATGGTTAAAGATTGATAGACTTAAGATTTAGAACCCAATTAACTGAAACTAATCATGTTATGGCGATTTTTGTTTTCACTTTTAATTTGGTGGATATTCGAGTTTGAAAATCGGGGATAAACAGAATTGGAAATTAGGCAAAATATGAAACTTGTGTGCACCTATTAATATATGGTAGTCAAAGCATTCTCAACGAAAAGTTTTTAATGAGTATCTAAACAATAAAATAAACAAATAATACAAAAGTATGAGAGTGGGAGAAGAAAATTTCTTATTTAGAACCTTAGAGCATGTACATCAACGTTACTCTGCACAGTTTCTTAAGAATTTTTTTTAATATATATATATTTATATTTTTTTTTTAACAGGCAAAAAAATAAATAAAAAAAATTAAAAAATGACTAATCCTGTAGCGCCACGTCATCGCTACAGGGGAAGATACAGGTTCTTAACTAGGGACTTTTAGAACCCGTATGTTAACTATTGACGTGGAGCCCACATATTTTTTTTTAAGAACCTATGCTAAAGATCGAGGATAGACATGCTCTTAGAGTTCTTATCTAAGAACTCGAGTTCTTATTAAAATACCCATATGCCAAATGTCACTTGTTCATTGATTCATATTTTTAAAAATTTAAAATTTATTTAATAAATAAATTTTTTTATAAATAATATATTTTTAATGTTTAGATATTTTCATGAGTTTCTAAGGCCGAGTTCCCAAAAAAATATAAAAGATATTAAATGGGAATATATAAAGAAATAAATTGTTTTTGTACGTACTGTATTTATTGATTATAAACAGAATATTTTGTTTTGTAAGTGGACCTAAGAAAAGAATCAGAAAGTAAAACACACACAAAAAGCGAAGAACACGAGAGACAGAGAGATGAACAGTATCTTTTCGATTGACGATTTCTCCGATCCCTTTTGGGAAGCACCTCCTCCGCCTCTTAATTCAGACTCGGCGAAAGTCGTTACGGCGGAGGAAGTTAGTCAGAGTCAGCCGGAATGGACTTTCGAGATGTTTCTGGAAGAGATTTCTTCATCGGTGAGCTCGGAGCCAGTGGGAAACAACAACAACGCGATATTGGGAGTTTCTTCGACGCAGTCTCTTCCTTCCGTTTCGGGACAGAATGATTTCGAAGACGACAGTCGATTTCGCCGCGATCGCGATTCAGGGAATCGAGATTCCGCTCCTCCGCCACAATCATCGACGGTGATTGTTGATTACCATCGCGTTCTTAAGAACAGATTTGAGACTGAGTTCGCTACTGCTGTAGCTCTTAGGGTTTATCTTCTGCTTCCCTCTTTTAGTATGTGTAATTTGTTCTTTTCGTTTACAGTAAGAAGATCTAAATCTCAAGCTCTGTTGTTCTCTGCTTGTGTTGCCTAGGCTGGGTCTGTGAAGCCTGAAGATTCGACTAGCTCTCCTGAAACTCAACTTCAACAATCTCAATCTAGTCCTCTTGCTCAAAGTAAGATACATCTTTTAAATTCCATGTTTATCATCGTATAGTTTGTATCTTAGCTTTTTCATGTTGATGTGCGAAGATAAACCTGCGGATTTGTTTCTTTATTCTCGTTTCTGCTATGAACGTTCTGTGTTTGTAAAATTGATACCAAGTTAAAGAATTGTAACTTTAGAAATGGAAAATGGTTGGTTCTTTAGAGAAAAGCTAATCTCCTTGAGGTTGCTTTTGTTGCATCATGCCTACTTTTTTCATCAAGTTTCAATATTTTGTGACTTTCTCCTTGAAATTAATCTGCTTTCTGGAAGACCAATAAGATTAGGATTGAGACGGATTCTGGTGGTTAGTTCAATATCTCTTGTAAGCAGCGGCGGCTTAACATGGCAATCGATATATGGATATACTAATTATCATCTTTGAGTCTTACACATAGTAAGTTCAATTGTGGTAGGTTCTGTGATGACCCCTGGAGAAGTTGGTGTCTCTTCTTCATTACGGGCTGAGGTGAAGAAAAGTGGTATACCAATGAAGCAGGTTACGAGTGGATCATCGAGAGAATATTCTGATGACGAAGACCTTGATGAAGAGAATGAAACCACTGGTTCCTTGAAACCAGAGGACGTTAAAAAATCTAGAAGGTAAAATGATTCCTCTTTATCCGGTTCCTTGTCTATTGATGTTTATCTTCACTGTGAGACACTTGTTTTGGAACCTTGTTGTTTGTAGGATGCTGTCAAATCGAGAGTCAGCTAGGCGGTCTAGAAGGAGAAAGCAAGAGCAAACATGTGATCTCGAAACACAGGTTTCATACCTATATATCCTGTCAACTCCCAATTTTTTTGAGTGTCGAAGGATATTAATGAGACCTAATTTATGTTTTGATAGGTTAATGAGCTAAAAGGTGAGCATTCATCACTTCTCAAGCAACTGAGCAACATGAATCACAAGTATGATGACGCTGCTGTTGGCAATAGAATACTAAAAGCTGACATTGAGACATTGAGAGCTAAGGTAATAAGACTTCATTTACTCTTCCTCTCTCCCATTTCCTAACAACCCTTATGTTTTTAATGTAATTTCCATGTTATGTAAAGGTGAAAATGGCGGAAGAGACCGTCAAGAGAGTAACAGGAATGAATCCCCTTCTTCTCGGGAGATCAAATGGACGCAACAACAACTGTAGAATGCCATTAACTGGTTTCAGCAGGATGGATTCTTCTTGCATTTCAGCTTTTCAACCACATTCAAACCTAAACCATTTGCTCAATCCCAACATGGGAGTTCCAACCATTCTATCTCCAAGACTCGAAAACAATTTCGTTCCCCCTCAATCCTTAATCTCCCCAACTAACTCTCATTTGCAGAGCCACCATGTTGCTCCAAGCGCAAACCCGTATGGCTGGAATACTGAGCCTCAGAACGATTCAGCATGGTAAGAGAAAAACATGGCTCTTTTTAAGACCATTCAACAAATTTGAAAGCATTTGAAGTTGTATGATCCTGTTTCCCCTTTTTGGCTCATTTTACAGGCCGAGAAAATGCGTGGACTGATGAAACAAGATGCTGGCTTCGTGCTTATATGGGTATCTCTGTATTTCACGTTGTATATTAACCATGAGAAAAAACATTTGTGAAAACACAGTCTCATGGCTTATACGGTCTTGTCTTGTAACATTACAAGATTCTTAATAAGAGAATCGCCTTTCTATTTATAGCTCAAGAATAGAGTTGACATCTGTTTTTATCAAATTAAAAAAGAAAGGCCAAATCATATCTACGTGGCTTTTCTAATTTTTTCCTCTCATTAAATTCCCACAACCTCGGCGATTTCCATGGTTAATCGAGAAAGCAACAACATTTTGTGTTTCAGAAAGAAAGAAAAAGAGAGACAGAGGAGAAAGGAGACCGACGACGACGAGAAACGCCGTCGTTCTTCCTTATCTTTCTCTCTTAATTTGTTTGTTTTTTGGTTCTCAAGGCGTACGTTTGGTGAAAATGGGTTCGAGTAAGCTAAAACGCGCCATAGGAGCCGTGAAAGATCAGACAAGCGTAGGCTTAGCCAAATTCGGAGGCCGAAGCAGTTTTTTAACGGAACTCGAAGTAGCCATCGTGAAAGCAACGCGACACGACGAATATCCAGCGGAGGAGAAATACGTAAGAGAAATCTTAAGCCTAACTTCTTACTCACGAAACTACGTAAACGCTTGTGTGTCAATTCTCTCGAGACGTCTCAACAAAACCAAGAACTGGTTGGTTGCACTCAAAACCTTGATTTTGATCCAACGGTTGGTAACACAAGGCGATAGAGCCTACGAGGAAGAGATCTTCTATGCCACCAGACGTGGAACCAGATTGCTTAATATGTCTGATTTCAGAGATGCGAATCAGTCTGATTCGTGGGATTACTCTGCTTTTGTTCGGACATATGCTCTGTATTTGGATGAACGGCTTGATTTCCGGATGCAAAGAAGGAAAGGGAAACACGGTGATGGTGGTGATGATTCCGGCGAGGAAGATGAACATCGAGAGACCAATACCGAAACTCGGTCGAGAGCTCTTGTGGTGAAGTCTAAACCGGTCACCGAGATGAAAACAGAGAAAATCCTTACCAGAGTACAACATTTACAACAGCTTCTTGATCGGTTCCTGGCTTGTCGTCCAACAGGTAATAATATTTAGTTAACTACTTTCAATTAGAATTGTTGTGGGTAGGATTTGATCCCACTATATTTACTTGCGAATCACGTTTTAAACCTTACTTTCAGATTTCTTGGCTAACAAGTTATGTTTGTGCAACAGGTAATGCGAAGAACAACAGAGTGGTGATTGTGGCTCTGTACCCAATAGTGAAAGAGAGTTTTAAGATATATTACAACATAACAGAGATAATGGGAGTGTTGATAGATCGATTCATGGAATTAGACATTCATGATTCAATCAAAGTCTACGAAATCTTCTGTCGAGTTTCTAAACAATTGGACAAGTTAGATCCATTTCACGAATGGTGTAAGAAAATGGGAGTTGCAAGATCTTCAGAGTATCCAGAATTGGAGAAGATTACACAGAAGAAACTTGATCTCATGGATGAGTTTATAAGAGATAAATCAGCTTTAGCTGCACAAACACATAAGTCATCATCAAAAAAGTCTAACAAATCCGAGGAGGAAGAAGAGGAAGAAATTAAAGAAATTCAAGAAGATTTAAACTCCATAAAAGCATTACCAGCACCGAATCACGATGAGGAAGAACAGGAAAAAGAAGAAATTGAAACAAAGAAAGATTTTCAAGAAGTGGTTTCAAGACAAGATCAAGAAGGTGATGTGCTGGATTTAACGGGTGAGGCTGATGAAACGGCAGGAGCGGCTGGTGATAGTTTGGCGTTAGCGTTGTTCGATGGAGCGCTTGCGACTGAGACTACGTCTGGACCGGGGCGGGAAGCATTTAATATTGATGGTTCGGCGGACTGGGAGACGGAATTGGTGAAAACGGCGACGAGATTGTCGGGAAAAAAGAGTGAGCTTGGAGGAGGATTTGATCATTTGTTGCTTGACGGAATGTATCAGTACGGCGCGGTTAAATCGTCTACGGCTTATGGAAGTGCGAGTAGTGTTGCGTTTGGTTCTGCAGGAAGACCAGCAGGTAAAAATCAAATAGAATCATTTTATTGAAATTTTTGTTAGGTAGATAAAATTAATTTTTGTTTAAACTGAAATTCTTCTAATTTATTTCTAGAATTATGGTGACTACCCATATGGTCTCAGTCTCTCAGTCTAATGTGCATTGTTATGCTGGTTTTGATTCTAATTCGTTTTTTTCCATCAAAATATATACTTATTAAAGATTTTCAAAACAAAAAAACAACAACAAAAATTGTGATCTAGTTACATTTCTCAGGTTTAAGTTTTTTCGCTATAGAATAGCAAAAATTATTTAAACTGGATTAATGTTTTGATTTACACTTCCTGTATGTTCTCGGTTCAATTATTTGGTTTATCCGGATTATAATTCTGATGTATTACAATATGGTTGGTGTAGCCCCAATCTTGGCACTGCCAGCGCCGACACCAACAGCCAACGGAGACAAAACCGGAAGAAAACTCCGGGTGACAGTGGACCCGTTCGCAGCGTCACTAGAGGTGGCTCCACCACCATACGTACAAATGAACGATATGGAGAAAAAACAGAAATTGTTGATGGAAGAACAAATGATGTGGGATCAATACAATAGAAATGGAAGACAAGGTGGTCACATGAACTTCATGCAACACCAACAACAACAATTTCAAGTCCAGTACTCCATGGGGCATTATTATTCTTACACACCTCCCTTCTCAAATTAAAAATTGCCATTGAAGATGGAGAGATTTTTCTTTTCTGAAGTAAATTGTAACTCTTCTGATTATTTTTACTTAGTAAAAGTTTAAAACAATAAGGGAAAATGACCCTAAGACCCCACAATGAAATTTTTACACATGAATATCTGATCATTACATGCTATATTTATCCCACTCCACATTTGAAATGGACAGTCAATATATAACTATTGTTTTGGTGAAGAGTCAGGAGAAATTATCAGAAAGGAATATTTGAGTAGTGCAAATGGTTTGCATGTCACTATATAAAAGATTAACAACCAAGCCTGTTAATGTATATGAAAAAATTAGAATTCGGTTTAATATATAATCATGTAAACCGGATGTTACTCGCTAATATATAAAGTGAGTAACAGAACATTTGATTAATAAGAAGAATCTTTTCCCTCACTCTCTCTCTCTCTCTCTCTCTCTCTCTCGTTTTCATCTCTCGAGCTGATTGAGCTCAACTAACATGGTATCAGAGTTTGTGGAGCTGAAACTTCACTCGATTCTTTTTCATTTTTTTTTTCTTCTTTTTGACCTCGATCAAGTCGACGATTCTCTCGATTTGATAATTTCTTGTGGTAGATTTGTTTTGGTATCGTTATCCAACAAATCGTGAATATCACTTTCTTGAAATCAGATGAAATGGTGATCGGGCGCAGGATCGGGAAACGTACCAACATATTGACGCCAACGAAGAAACGGAGTTCGATTCCAAAATCATCATCATCGGAAGTTCAACATCCGTCAATCGATTCTCAAGATGGTATTCATTCTCCATTTTACCTCACAAATGGCGACAATCCTGGTATATCTCTCATTTGTGAAGTACTAGACAGAACGAATTACGATGATTGGCGCATACGACCATTGCTTTAGATGGGAAGAACAAGATTGCCTTCGTAGATGGATGTTTAGCTAGGCCAAGTGAATCAAATCGCAATTTTAGGATCTGGTCCCGATGTAATTCTTTGGTGAAGTCTTGAATCTTACATTCTGTTTCGAAGCAGATTTACAAAAGCGTTCTGCGATTCAACGATGCTTCAGAGATATGGACAGATCTACTAACAAGATTTCACATTACCAATCTTCCGAGATCATACCAACTCACTCAACAAATTTGGTCGCTACAGCAAGGCTCTACAGATCTTGCTACCTACTATACGACTTTGAAGACTTTATGGGATGAATTAGATGGTGCTAACTGCATTGAGACTTGTCACAATTGTGATTGTTGCAAAGCGATGAATAGGAAAGCTGCTCACTCTAAAGTCATAAAGTTTTTGGCTAGTTTGAACGAGTCATACGTTGTCATCAGAAACCAAATCGTTATGAAGAAGAACGTTCCTGAACTATCTGAGATTTACAATTTTTTAGATCAGGATTATAGCCAAAGGAACATTACTTCGGTCTCTAATGCATCAACCTTTCAAGTCTCCATTCAAGATCAAACAGTTTCAGTGAATGCGACTCAGTCTAACTACAATCACAACAAGCAGACCAAACCTATATGCACCCATTGTGAGGACCAAACATGTGGAGCTCGACTGTCATCAAGTTCGAAATCATATTGTCATTGGTTTGATCAAGACTTTACATGTTCGTACATCTCATCAACTGGCGGATGTGTTTATCAAACCTTTATTTCCTACTCTTTTTTATTCTTTATAGGCAAGATATCTCTACATTCAATATTCTCGCCATCTTAAGAGGGAATGTTATTGTATATGACGAAATTAAAATTTGGTTTAATGTATAATCATGTAAACCGAATGTTACTCGCTAATATATAAAATGAGTAATAGAACATTTGATTACTAAGAAGAATAATTTTTCCTCACTCTCTCTCTCTTGTCTTCATCGCTCGAGCTGATTGAGCTCAGATAACAAAGCCCAAACTAAAGAAAAAAATAATTGTATTCATATGTTATATATATATGTAATATGATTTTTTATGTTAGTTATTGCAGTTTTTACATTGACATAAAATTTTCAATCATAAGCAAAAGTAAAATCAAAATAAAATAAAAAAGCAAAGGAAAAAGAAGTTGTGATAGAATGGGGACTAAGAGCTCGTAAATCATAAAAGGAAACTATATTGATCCCATTAACAATGTTCTTTATTGCATCTTTTAACTTTTGGTGGTCGCATGTTCTCTTTTTTTTGGGGTTTAAAGTGTTCCTATGTTCATGCGTGTTCTCGTAAACAAGCTCTTTGACCTTCGTTTTTTTATTCTTTTAAAATCTTTTCTACTTCATTTTTAATATCTTTTCCATTGATTCCTTATCACATTCCTTAAGGTGTTTCTAAATTCTTTTGATTTGACTTTTCCTTTTTTTTTGTTTTTTTTTAAGTTTTTTTTTTGTCGTCTATTATTAATATTTAAAGGCCCAAGTGGGCAGCCATTCGGATTTTACATGGGTTGAATAATAAATGGGCTCGGCCCAAAAAACAAACGAAAACCGAAAAGTCAAACAAGAGACAGGTCATATGCGGCATTTCTGTTGGGAATGCCACACGTCTTCCATAGACGAATCTGAGCATGCAAACCGCCGACGGTAATTTTCCGGTCTCAGAGTTGGCCGTTGTCGCTACTCTGTAAAAATCCGTCCAATCTAAACTCCGACCATCCATTGTGTAACGCCGCTTAGGAATCACGATCTTTACACCACTGCTTCACTGTCGTCGATTCCGTGCTCTTCATATCCGGTGAATCTAAGAAGAGAAGCCGGAGAACAAGGTAGATCCAGTCGAGCCCATTCAATCTCGATTGGGCCATGGGAGTCACGACTCAAAGTGCTCGACTATGCTTGTAAGAGAGGAAAAATAGATCTCGGCGCGATGGTGGAAGAAGACGACAGGACATAATGAGTAGTTCCGAAGAAAGCTCCGGAAGAAAAGGCTAAGCCAGAGATAGCCAGCAGAAGAGTCCGGTAAACCGGAAGCAAAAGGCGACCAATTTCTCTACATATCAACACAAAAGAAGAGAAATCACCGCAGAAAGCTAACATAACATTATAATCAAAAGTAACCCGATCTCCGGTGAGGCAAACGCCAACCACCGAAGAACGGAGCTGGCTCGCAACGAAGAAATTCTTTGTGAAAAGAGAAAGCGTCTGTTTTTTTTTTTTTTTTTTTTTTTTTTTTTTTTAAAGTTTACATGCTTATATTTTACGAGAAGTTACAAGATATGTTACTCCTAATTCTTTTTTTTTTTTCTTTTTTCCTAATTCTTCTTCTAAACTATGGAATTATTATTATTTTGTCAACAATAATTATATATTAAACAATATTGTTTGAATCGAATAATCATTTTGGAGATTACCTAAACCGATTTGTTATAATTTACACGAAAAAATAGTATCACATGCTCTTTCCTTTTCTGCAAGAAAATTGGCATAAACATTTGTGTACGTAAGAATTAAAACTAATACTAATTAATTACAAGTAACTGAAAACAAACAAGACATTTAACAATAAAAATGTTAAATTATATTAGGGTTTATTATGGGTTTATTAACCCTTATCTGTGTCGGTCTCTCTATATTTTTAATGTAAGATCCTAACATGTTTCTTCGAAATGATGATTTTTATCGTTCATCTCGAACTAAACTCCACTTTAGGACCAGTAATGCCTTTGTTAGACTATCCTAATTGGGTCAAATGAGATTTTAATATCATGTTAAATTTGAATTTATTATAAATTTTTAATTTAAAATTAATTGATAACGAATTAATTGACCCTTATTTTTTATATAATAATGTTGGTTCTTTTATATTTTCGATGTGAAATGCGAAAACAAACAAGACATTCTTAGAAAGCTGTGATAACATACGAGTCTAGAAAAAAAAGCGCCGTCATGAGAGCTAGGGTTTTCGATTTGGCGATTGGATTTGCGATTTCTTTGCTCTAACTTTTCTGATCTATCCCTAAAATCGAATCCATTTCTGGGTCTCTTCTCTCTGCTTTTGCGCTTTCATTAGGCCTGTGTGGCTTTACCTTCGGTCTTCTTCATCTTAAAGAGGTAGAAGTTTCGGATCTCCCAAAAAAGATCCCTAGATATGTCTTGTTTTCAAAAGAAAAAAGAACCATCTTTGATGGATGAACTAAGAGAGAGAGATCTTCTGGAGGAAGGAGAACCGGTGGATATCCCAGATCTAGAAAATGAGGACCTGATCGAGGAGAGCTCTATGAGCGTCATAGTCAGATGCCTTAACCCTTCTGTTCACAAGATAGGTGGTCTGGTAAAGGCCCTACCCCCAATCTGGGGCCTTGAGGAGAGGGTTAGAGGTAGAGGTGTGGGTGAAAATCGGGTCCAGTTTATCTTCCAAAATGAAGCAGATCTACACCATGTACTATTCAAAGGTCCATGGTTTGTCAATGGATGGATGATAGCTCTGGACCAATGGAAGCCGGTGCAAGAACCTGACTTTCTATAAAAAATCTTGTTTTGGATCCGTATCAGAGGAATTCCGGTGCATCTAATCAAGAAAAGGACTGTCGAGAGTATCGTAGAACCACTTGGAAGAGTGGTGGCCACGGAGCTCCATGCTAAGAACTCTGATTCGTTGGAATATGTCCGTGCTCAGGTCTGGATCCGAGCAGATGAACCTCTACAGTTCAGAAAGTTGGCTAGATTCCAAACTGGAGAGACAGCACTCACGGAACTAGAGTATGAAAAACTCCTAAAGGTGTGCTTTGTCTGTAAAAGACTGACTCATGATCAAACACAATGTCCATTCCGACTGCAACAGGAAAATCCAAGTTTTAAGAGTGGATACGAGTCCCATCCCGAGTGTCTTCACAAGCTCTACCAAGAGAGAAGCCTCAAGCTCGCCAAGAGGAAGGGGAAGGATATGCTAAGAAGGCTACTATTCAAGGAGGTAGCCAGTCGTCATCAGGTTCTGGACACCAAGGAAGTGTTGTATCTCCTAGGATCTAGGGTTTGTTATATTGAAATTACCAACCTCGTTCTTACCTCAGATCTGGCAGCGGAATAGAATGGTGAACGAGATCTAGCGAATCAAGTGCTTTGCCTCTACCAAGCACACACTCACACAACCTGGAACGCCGGGATGCTAGTGCCGGATTCAGGGAATGAGTTTTCGATGTCTCTGCTTTTCTCTCTGAGAATTGCTGTAACGGCTAGGGTCCAGGTCGACCATATAAGCCTTTATATATCGACCTGGAATTGACATGACAAACCGTCGGAGAAACCCGACTCGTTTATGTCAAAACCCGATATGCATCGATCGACACACTTACTGTGTCGATCGACACACCTTCTCGAAAAGCCTGCATCGATCGACACACTCATGTATCGATCGACACATACATCATAAAACTCTATGTCAACGTGTATCCAATACATATCAACGTGATCATTATCAAATGATCATTCCCATATGTTAGCTTCCAGATTGCTTAGGTGTGTGACCCTATAGGATCATATAATACTGGCAGTAAGTGTACAACTTACACATTACAAGAGGCTTCTAGCAAAGCATTACAATCACCAGTATTATACAAACGATTGATCTCGATACACAACTATTATCAGGAGTGAGTACAAGTGTGATTTCAGGACACAATCCCAACAATCTCTCACTTGTACTGGAATCATCAATTCCTACAATCCTTTTGTCTCTATATCTCGATTTGGCATAAGACAAGATTAGTGTCATTCTTATTAAGCAAATATCATGTTTATCGAACTCCTGATCTATACTGAACAAAACAAACAACTGAACTACAGTTCGTTTGAGTGCGGCCACACATTTTCTCAGCATAAAATCTTCGATAGGCCCTGAGATATTTATCTCCCGTTATTCAGGAGGGACAAATCCCATCTTGTTCCATCCCTATTTCAACGCACACTTCATGATACACCTGAGCAGTGCCTTTATAGCC
Source organism: Orychophragmus violaceus (assembly GCA_030180135.1). Classification (NCBI taxonomy): domain Eukaryota; kingdom Viridiplantae; phylum Streptophyta; class Magnoliopsida; order Brassicales; family Brassicaceae; genus Orychophragmus; species Orychophragmus violaceus. The sequence goes on along the minus strand of CM058237.1, from coordinate 91,783,693 downwards.
GCCAGTTACGGATCGACGTTTGACAAGGTCAAGGTCCACCAATTCATATGCAAGAAAGCATGATGAACTCAGGTCTAAGGACTATACTCAATAGTCGTAATGAGAACCTCTCATGACACAGATATAACTATCCTGGAGACTTCTCATTAGCGGGTCACGTCCGATCATATGTTCACCAACATATATCTATGTGACTGACTGTGATACTCATATCATTGACTCCATGAAACTTAGTCAACAGTCACCTCACAAGCTAGTCTCTCGCGGTTGTTATTGTCCCACTTAACAACCTCGACTAGGGACACATAATAATTTATGTCATTTGTTACTTATAGGGTTTCATGATCAAGTCCTCAACTTGATGACCTATACTATGACATAAACTTATTTTGGAACCATTATTTAATTATCCAATAATCAAATAATGTTGATGTCAGTTTTTCATAAACATGACCATATCATATCTATCTGAACATCATAACTAAACTAACTCCCACTAGAATCAAGACTAAGTCTTCAGATATCTAGTACCTACAGCAACAGTATACAACTTGTGCTTAGGTTGTGAGAGATATTGCGGTGTTCTTGCTTGGAACCATTCCAACAAACCACACCGCTATTCTTTAATAAGCACTATTCTACGGTCCTCTGCTTGGAAACCTTTCCAACAGACAGCACCGCTACACAGACAAAAAGACATAATCAGGTGAGAACCGGAAGTCATCTTTGTCCGTCTAACTACTCTTAACAGAATCCTCATTTCTTCAGTTGAACTAGAACCTATCCTTAGTGTTTCTCAAACACTTGGGGATATTCCTTATAACTGTCCAGTGACTTTTACCGGAACATATTGGTATCTTCTCGTCATGCTATATGCATAGGCTGCATCTATACGAGCGCAAAACATGGCATCTATGATGGATTCTATTGCTTAAGCAAAAGGAATCACACTCACAGATACTAGCTCAGCCAGTGTCCAAGACACTTCATCTTGCTAAAATTATTGCCATAAGACCTTTGGTGTGAAGCAATTCTTGGAATCAAGCACATTTGAACTGTCCAATACCTTATCACCATAAGGATTCTGACACGATCCAATTGGTCTTTGCAATTCATTTCAATGAATCTTATTCCAAGAACTTTTGCGGCTTCTCCCATGTCCATCGTTAAATTTGACTTCTGACCCAAATCTTGACAAGACTTTAGCGTCGGAATGTCGTTTATGAGATTAAGTATGTTCTAAACATACAGTTTCTGAGAATTGCAACTACGCTCCCACTAGTTTACTTGTAAACGCACGGTTTCTATTTGTTCCTGATCGAGTCAAAGCCTTTGACCGTTTTAACAGAACATAGATTCCAACTCCAAGATGTTTGCTTCAATCGGTGAAGTTAACATGCATACCCAGCCAATTTTCGGAGTTGGGGCTCACCTTCGCTTCTTTGAATTTCGCAGGCTCGTCACTTTTCAATGATCAACAGATCACGGCAATCGGTCACGAGGAATCACCCTCGACTTAGTGACGGATCCTTTAGGATCAGCGAATTTTAGGCTCCACATGTGTCGATCCTACAACACTCTGTAGATCCAACCGCTGCTCTCCCTCAACAGGTTGAACAGCCTCCTGTGTTTCTCGAATTTCTTCGAGCTGTACTTTTACTCCCACCGTTCTTCTTGGAAAAACAGAGTTCCGAATAACAAAACTTTGTTTTCGGATTGGCTGCAAAAGCACTAAGCCTCGGTTTCCCTAGGACAACCAGCGAAACAACACTTATCAGATTTGGGTTCAAGTTTGTTTATTGACAACTGCCTTACACAAACCTTGCAATCCCAATTAATCAGAAAAACATATTTGGAAATCACCCAGTCCACATCCAATGTGGTGTTTTTCACTGATTCTGATAGAAAACTTATTTAGCGTAAACATGTTCATTTTAGAGCGTATTTTAAAAGGATAATGGAAGATTCATGTGACTCATCATTAATCGGAGCATATCCAATACGATTCGATGCATTCTCTCAGAAACACCGTTCAAGGCTTTCAGGAGAGATGAGCTGTGAAGCGACTTCACACTCACTTAGATGATCACCCAATTCTTGACTCAAATATTTTCCTCCGCGATCTAATCGAGGATCTCAATAAGTCAACGAAGTATTGAAGTTTTCCTTCGACACTAATGCTCATCGGGCCGCATACATCAGTATGTGTAAGGCCCAACGAGCCTTTGGCCCGTTTCTTTAGCTCTGCTAAAGAAGCCTTAGTCATTTGGCCCAGCAAGCAGAATTCATGTCTCAATTGATTTACTATCAAATGAACCTGAAGCCCATAACTATGGAACTTCTGAATCTGCTTCACTTCTATGTGGCCGAAACGACTATGCCAAGGAAAAATCGAGTTCAAGTCATCAGACTTAAATCGTTTGATATTTATGTTATTTTTAAGCGTATGTTGGTTTAAGATATAAAACCCTTTCAAAAGGGGTGCTACCATATGATATTTCATTAAGATCAAAAGAGCAAAACCTGTCTTTTATCAGAATGAAAAACATTCAAATTCTTACAAGAAAATGAAAGACATCTCTGCACGAAGCAGGTACATAGTAGCAATTACTTAATTCAAAACCAAGCTTGAAAGGCTCCTACAAGTGGAGAATCTCTACGGCTCATGTAGCAACCATTGCTCCATACCAGACACGCAGTTCCACTTGTCCTTTCTTCAACGTTCTACTGTTGCTTAGGCCCTGCATATTTCCAAAATATCAGTACCACAACTAGTATCCAATACATACGTAGAACTTGAATTAATAACACAATACCTGAAGAAGAAGTACCATACATCTCCTTCATCTCTTGTGAATCTTCCAAGAATTTAATGCAATCTCTCTTCCAATGCCCATACTCATTACAGTAGAAGCACTTTCTAACACCAGATGGGCCGGACTTGGGCTTATAAGATGACACAGGCTTATCCTGATTCCAAATTTGGACGGCCCTGTCTCTACCCTTGTCAACACAAGATTTCTCAAATCTTTTACCCTTTTTGATGTCTTGCTCTGCTGTTTTGAGCATCCCATGCAGCTCAGTCAACGTCTTCGTCAAGTTACTCTTGATATAGCTTTTGATAAACTTATCATAACTAGACGGCAGTGACTGCAGAATGATGTCAGTGGCCAACTCTAAGCTGACAGGACATTCCAGTTTCCCCAGGTTATCAATGTAACCCATCATTTTAATGACATGAGGACTTACTGGAGCATCCTTTGGTAGCTTGCACCTAGTGAGAGACTTCACCATCTGGAATCTCTCAACTCGTGCCAGATCCTGAAACTTCAGTTTCAGGCTGGTGATCATCTCTATTGGCGACTCCATGTTCTCGTATTGACTCTTCAAGTCCGAGTTAATGGTAGCCAACATCAGACCACGCACATCTACCACATCAATATAATGCTTATTCCAAGCATTATATGCTGCATTCGAGCGATTGGCCCCAAGCCTTTCTGGAAGAGCTTTCTCAAGGACATAGTCCTTACTCTCCTGCTTGAGGATTAATCTCAAATTGCGATACCAATTCAGGAAATTTGACCCATTTAACTTGTCCTTCTTAAGGACGGGTCGTAACGAGAAGGTAGTATTAGACATAGGCTGAAAATTTTAATCAAAGAAAATTTTAGTTATGATTTCAGGAAATGAGGAATCTTATCCAATAAGAAAACTCGCATTATATTCAAACAATGTTTCCTCAATGAATATAATGATCCAAGATCCATACATCACTAAGATCTGAGTGGACGACTCGACATCACCCAAACTTTAGTTATCTAGGTAAGCAAATCATTGCTAATTGTACCCAGTACAACTCTTGGTCGTAGATGAGACAAACTATGTCTAATCTACTCTGATGTTTCTGGGCCCAGAACTTCTGATAGCCCAGTCAAGTAAAACCAATCTCTTGTTTCTTGTGATCACTAATAGTCGCACTGCAAGTCTATTAATGATCACCTGCATTAATCATGTTGCTGTGGACACCAAGGACTCCAAGGATATCCAACAACGACACGAGTCTTGACAGTAGAAAAGATTGGGCAAGACATCAAGATCACTTGATATTTAGTTGAGGAAATGGAACTCTAAAAGTTTAGTAATTCAATCTCTGAGGTCACGTAATTGTAGATGTCAAGCACTGCAAGACCATCAACGCTACTATCTGCCTTACTCACGTAATTGTGGATACCAAGCTCTTGGCAAGACTATCCAACAACGAAACGAGTCTCGACAGTTGACCATATTGAATAACTAAGCTTCGATTTAACACACATCCAATGTGCATTAAACAGGTTTAGAACATTTTTAACTTTTAATTTTAATTAAGTTTTAATAGTTCTAATTTCAGTGGGTTAGGTCATTCGGTTCGGCTTCTTAATCATATGTTTCAAAACCAAACGATTACGGTTCGCATCGTCACCATATGCGTCGACTGACACACTTGGTCGACTCTTGATATGCAACCTTCAGATTATTCAAGATAACCGGTCAAATCCAATTTAACCAGTTCATCTAATCGAACCGCTTCAATCAGTTTTAACTAATCGCGATAACCGGTTCAATCCAATTGAACCGACTTATCCAATCAAACTGATCTTTATCCAGCTTAACCAAGCATGATGACCAGTTCAATCTAATTGAACCGATCCAACCAATCGCAAGGTTTCTGTCGATCGACATTAAACTTGTGTCGATCGACACAGCAGAGTATTAGGGATTTTGAATTAAACCGACACAACCATGCGAGACAACCAGCTCAATCCAATTGAACCGATCTATCCATTCGCATAGTCTGTGTCGACCGATGCACCCAGTGTGTCGATCGACACAGTGCGATTTCAAATCTTTCGCATTTTCGCGATGCATCGACCGACACACCCAGTGCGTCGATCGATGCTGTGCGAAAACCCTAATATCTTTTACGAGTTTTCGCGATGTGTCGACAAACACAAGCTTAGTGTCGATCGACACCATGCGACAAACCCTAAAGTTATTTACGCGTTTTCGCTCTGTGTCGACCGACACACGCTTTGTGTCGATCGACACTATGCGACAAACACTAAAACCTTATTGTGCGTTTCGCGGTGTGTCGATCGACACAAGCTTAGTGTCGATCGACACAGTGCGACAACAGCAGTTCGTCGTTTTTCAACAGAGATTCAATCCGAGATTAATTTCTTGAAAACACGATTTAACAGGCAATTAACTAATCAAATTCATCAGTATTCGATTTAAATGCCTCAGATTCAATAGACTAAACCCTAAACAGCTCTGATACCACTGTTGGATCTCCTAGGATCTAGGGTTTGTTATATTAAAATTACCAACCTCGTTCTTACCTCAGATCTGGCAGCGGAATAGAATGGTGAATGAGATCTAGCGAATCAAGTGCTTCGCCTCTACCAAGCACACACTCACACAACCTGGAACGCCGGGATGCTAGTGCCGGATTCAGGGAATGAGTTTTCGATGTCTCTGCTTTTCTCTCTGATAATTGCTGTAACGGCTAGGGTCCATGTCGACCATATAAGCCTTTATATATCGACCTGGAATTGACATGACAAACCGTCGGAGAAACCCGACTCGTTTATGTCAAAACCCGATATGCATCGATCGACACACTTACTGTGTCGATCGACACACCTTCTCGAAAAGCCTGCATCGATCGACACACTCATGTATCGATCGACACATACATCATAAAACTCTATGTCAACGTGTATCCAATACATATCAACGTGATCATTATCAAATGATCATTCCCATATGTTAGCTTTCAGATTGCTTAGGTGTGTGACCCTATAGGATCATATAATACTGGCAGTAAGTGTACAACTTACAGATTACAAGAGGCTTCTAGCAAAGCATTACAATCACCAGTATTATACAAACGATTGATCTCGATACACAACTATTATCAGGAGTGAGTACAAGTGTGATTTCAGGACACAATCCCAACAGGAAGAAGCGTTAAAAGCAGACTACAATGGTCGACAAAGCAAGCGAGTGGGAAGTCTCGAGGTACGAAACAAGTCTGGAAACAGAAGGAAATCGTGCAAAAGAATTTAGCAGAAGGCGATTGGACAAAGTGTGGAGAGGAAAATGTGGGGGCCTCAACCAAAAAGAGAAGATTAAGCAATAGTGGTGGTAGACACAGCTCGAGAGACCCCCGGCTCAGTGGAGAGAAGACACAGACCTCCCCAACAGTTTTTGACAGACTTGGAAGTAATGAGGATCGAGCTGCAAAGAAAAGAAGGACTGATTGTGGTGAGGAACCGCATACCTCTCCATCAGTATTTGAGCGACTGGGATTTCAGTCGTCCTCACACGGATCTCGTGCGTCAAAAGAGCCATCCGTCTCTGATCACTCTGTCTCAATGACAGCTCAATTATCAGGACATTCTGTCTCAATGACAGGCAGGGCTGGCCCGGAGCTAAAGCTGGTAAAGCACGGTGTGATACCCCGTATCAAAAATACGGTCAACGGGCAGCAGAAAGTCAACCAGGGGTAAAATTGTCATTTTACCTAAGTCAGGGGTAAAATGGTAATTTTACCAAAAGTCGAGACGGAAGCCGAGACGGGCCGAATATTCTTATATTTCACTATAAAGAATGTTCACAAGATCAGAATTGGAGAAATCAGAGCAGAAACATGTTTTTCGGTGAGTCGGGAATGGAAACCGATAAAACCGAGAAAACTTCGGAAAATCATAACGGGAGCTAGGAAACTCCAATTGAGGTGATTCAAAATGCTAAATTCATCTAATAGCATGGAGAATCTGATTTTGGAGGTTTGGGGATTTATGGGAATCAGTTGGTATTTTCTAAAACAATATTCGTGAAATCGAGAGAAACCGAAGCATCGGATCAAGATGGGTTTGAGATTGGTTTGGGCCGGTTTAGCAATGGTTTTTGGACTTAAAGGCTTCACCAGAGACATGTGTCATCACCCCAGAGGCTCCAGCACACTCTTTTTGGTGCAAAGAATGGGTTTACATGCATAAAAATGGGTACATGCATGTGAGAAAGGTTCATTCACTCTCTCTAAACCTCTCTCTAGCCTTACCCACGCCTCTCTCTCTCTCTCTATTCATCAGATTCATCCCACTTGCCCAGAAAACCCAGAAAACCCTTTGAATCTTCAAAGAAACTCAAGAACATTCAAAGTGTTCTTGAGTGTTCTTCATACCTTCTTCCACCAAAAACACCATAACTCTTTCATTATAAACCCAAATCAACTTCTGCAAAGTGCTATAGCTTCCTATCTCCCTACTCTACAACCGCCATCCAGCCAGTCCTGACCGCCGTCGCCGGAGCTGGCCGGAAACTGGCCGGAAAGAATCCGCGGATTAGGGTTTGGTGGATATCTCTCTTCCTTCATCATATCTGAATGTTTTGAAGCCATGGATTGATAGATCTTCTCTTTGCGGTCAGTTTGATAGGTGGATCGTCTTCTGGTTCACCGGAAAAAGGGGTGAACCGGCCGGTCAACGCTGGACCACCGTCGGTCAACGCCGGAGAAGTCGCCGGAGCCGGTCACCGGAGAAGCTCAACCGCCGCCAATCTTCAGCCGGTTCTTCAAGGAGTGTGATGGGATGGTTTGATTCGAGAATTGGGTCGGTTTAGGGCTGGTTTAGCCTTGGTCAACGGTTCGGTCAAACCGGTCAATGTTTGACCAAACCGGTTTAACCTAACCGGTTCTAATTAGACCGGTTCAGTTGGTTCAGTTGGTTCAGCCGGTTCAATTGGGTGGTCAACCGGTTCAGTCAAGTCAATGGTCAACCCTTGGTCAACGGTCAAAGTCAACGGTCAACGTCGGTCAAAGTCAACGCCGGTCAACGTCGTGGTCAACGCCGGTCAATGCGTTGACTCCGGCCATTCATAGGTTGTGGTTCATGTCAGGGTGTTCGGGAAGCTTCGGGGTTCGAGTTCGTGCGTGCGGGAAGTTTGGGTTTCAGTTCGGAGGTCTCGGGATTCATACCGCGTCAGACCATCATTCCGTGCCTATCTCACAGTGAGTCGGCTCACAAACCTTTAGATTCATATAGACCGTGAATTGAGAAACCGTAGTGCTAGGAGTGCATACCCGTTAATTAACTTGATTGATAATTAATAATTAATTGGACGTTTAATGATAAACCGGTTAGGAACATATAAGCATGATTAGGTCAAAGAATTAAAAGGTTAATCAATTGTGTGCCGCTAGGTTGTTAGTATCGATTGGGTGATGCATTCATATAGACCGTTTGTTTAGGACTGTATATGCATATATATGTATAAGAACGATAATTAATGAATCTATCTACGGGAATTAAGACGACACTAAAATACGAGTTAAACCTAAACGAACTTATAGAATATTGTAACGAGATTGGGGTTTAGGTTTAATAGCGGGATTGGGTAATGAATAAAGTTAATTAATAATGAGACGTCGGGGAGTTAGTAAGTTTACTAACTCTAAACCGACATATCGAGAAGTTAATAAAAGATACCTAGGATGGGTTAATAAGGAAGAGGGGTGTGTTGTGAGCCGTCTACGGGTTAGCGATCCGCTAACCCAAGGTAGCGGACGAGAATGAATTAAAAGACTTAGAAACCCTAATAAGCCTGCTTGTGTGATTATGTGATTGTGTGATTGATTATGTGATTGTGTGATTGTATTGCTGTTGTTGTGAGCTTTGTGTGCAGGCTTGTTAGACTGCTCGGTGTTGGGCCGAGCAGTTATTGCAGACACTTACTCCGGTCATGGGACCGGGTAAGTTAGTGGTGTTGACTAGGTACCTTACCTAGTCAGAGCGGTGGTAGTGTAGTGGCTTGCGGAATGGTTGGGGACTTGTTTTTGTTATTATTGATTGCGTGATCTGTGCTAGAGTCCCAGCGAGTCTGCGTGTTTACATTTCCGCACTAGGACGCTAGGGTGCGTTAGATTCCGCAAGCCTAGGTTTTGTTTACGTTCCGGTACTTCCGACCCGATTGGATCCTTGGGTTTGACCTAACCGGGCCATGGTGGTTCTGGTTATGGTGTTAACCTATCGGGTGACACCGGTAGGTGTGCGGTCCGGAGAATACGGGGTCATGTCCTAGGGCCGGACTGCATGGAAACTCGGGCTATCTAGGGGTAGTCAGAGTCACCGCGTATCGATGGACATAGAACGGTGTCCTATGCGTGGGTCCTTGTGAGCACGTATAGGAGTCATGGGTTAGTTACCATGTAGGTAACGATGTAGACCCGTGGAAGTTACCGAGTTCGTAGGGCCCAGCGTTGTTTTGTTATTTCTCTTGTTGCGCGATAGATAGATCGAGTCCAATCGAGGACATGTGCCGCAGTGCCTTCGATTCCCTTAATTCTCTTTATCTTTGGCATTGATTGTGTGTGTGGGTTTATCACGACAGGGTAGTGCGTGATAGACCCTTTATTCCTGTTGATTGTTATTTTGGGTTTTGGGGCGGGAATCTGTAGTTCTAGATAGACTAGAAGCCTTTAGTGGGGAGCCGATTCACTGGGTGATCTTAGATCGCTCATTAGACTCTTTTTGTGTTTTTCAGGTTTAGCAGCGACGGACGCGGGAGGTCTCGTTGTGGTTTCGGGATTGCTTGTGGCTGGATTTGATTCGGGGTTTTGGATTGTTTTATTTCGGTTCGGCTTTGGCGCCATTTTATGTGTTTGATTTACTTTTGTATATTTGACTTGACGATTATTTGTAAAAACCTTTAAACGTTGTGCTTAACGTTTAGTTACTCATAAATGAAATTGTTTCCCTGATATGAGGTTTCGTCCGAACCGACACAACTCACCGAAGTGGTACAAGGTGTACAACTTGTATTACGGAAGTGAGGATAGCGAGGTCAAAGATGGATTAGTGCGAGCCTTTGTCTCAAACCGATCCGTCTCTGACTTCGTCCTGTGACGAACTTTTCCTGTTCGACTTGCTCGGGTTCGATCGGTCATGTTCTTGTTTGATTGTTGACCGGTCAGCTCGACGGTCAGCGGAGAATGGGAAAGGGGCGTTACAGATAGGTGGTATCAGAGCATGGTTCTGCATGGGTTTCAAAACATTTCATTTTTGAGTGTTTTCCGTGTTTTATCGAGTCAAATGTGTCACACAAGCATCCATTAGGAAACCGAGCCGCGTCCGTTACACCCCGGGTTGGGATGGTAATGTAGAATTTTAGTATTATTTGCACTAACTTGTCCTGAGTTTTTGATTGCAGTCGTGCAGCAGCGTGTCCTGGGTGGAGTGGAGGTGTGTGTGTGTGTGTGTGTGTGTGCGCGGAGCAGTTACTGATGAGGGGCTTGATTCAGCAGGGATCAGTCGGTTCGCAGCAGGGTTAGTTGGTTTAGTTTCAGGAATGATGGGATTCTTGGGAGCAGCAGGTAGATGAGCAGGTAGATATGCTTGAGGATGTTTTGGAGCAGCAGGTCGGACCTTATCACCAGCCGGACCTACGACATCGATCACCTCGTACACCGTTCGACATGGTCACGTCACCATCATTTTCGGAGTCACAGTTCGAGTCAGTTTCGCCACCAGCTGAGGCGATAGAGGCACCACCAGCAGTACTAGAGAGCCGAGCATGCAGTGGGTGTGGAGTGCGTGAGTTTTATTTACATTGGTGTCCCCGAGCAGTAGACATGTGTCTTCGAGAGCCGTATCATCCAGTACTGGGACCCGATCACTGTACTTTATGTGGTCACGAGGGCCATGGAGCATCGACTTGTCCCACCGTTGGATCAGGAGCGTGTATACCCTATGGAGAGCCGTACCGAGTACCAGTACCAGAGGATTATCGAGTGGGACCCAGCCGCAGATATCCCGAGCCCAGTCAGCCACTCGTTGTTCAGTTACCAGTTGTCCCATCATCTAGACTCGAGCCAGTGAGGACTTGCCAGTTGTGTAGAGGTGAGGGTCATCGCGCACCCGATTGTTTCATCGATCCCCCGCCAGAGCCGACTTATCTTTGTCAGTTGTGTAGTAGCTATGGTCATCAGGCGCCCGTGCGTTATCGTGGACCACGTTCAGCGTCCACTCCAGTCAGTCAGTTGGGTGGCCGCGCAGGTCATGATGCTCACCTTCGCCCGATAGCCGATCCACAACATGTTGGAGCACCGTTTCGAGACACACACCTGCCACACTCTCCCGGCGCACCTGTCAGCAGATACTTCAGTGAGCCGTTTTGCCAGTGGTGTTGGGCATTTCGGTCTTGCTGAAGGCGTTAGGTTATGATAGGAGTAGTTAGGCCAGGTAAGTGGGGGCACTAACTTCTTTTTGTCTTGTAGATAGATCGGCGGATAGGCGACTTTGTGTGTCGTCTTTGACTTTCCGGATGTATAGCGGAGTCGTAGGGGGTTTTGGATATGATGGCGGTCATGTGTGTAGGGACTCTGATCGGGACCATGTACTAAAAACCTTATGATGTATGATATATTGTTTTATGTACGTGGTGGATGCAGAGTGTTCAGCTGATCGTTTTGAGCAGCATAGTAACTGTTTGCATGACTAAGATGGTTCTGAAAGCAAACAGATTACTGTGTGAAACTAAATGTTGAGCGGAACTAACGACCGTTCATCATGACCTGAACCCGGACCGACGACGCATCCGACCGATCATTAGATTGCGTGATTTTGTGTTTGGTGATTGCTTGTTTTTATTTCCTGTTTGATTGATTGATTGTTTGATTCGTTATTGCGATAGAATGCGTTGTATTTGCGTGTGTGGTTGTGGTAGATTGATGGTTGTAGGTCTTAGAGACCTTCGGATGGTTAGTTGGTAGAAAGCTTGATTAGTGATTAGTAGCTTTCCCCGGTTTTATTAAGAAGGTAAAATATTGATTTTATTTCAAGTTTTGAGCCGACTTGAGGACGGTTGTGTTTAACCGTCGATTCACGAGGGAGCGGACTTATAGTGTATTGTTATTTAATCACGAGTAACCGTCGGGTACGTGATTAAGTAACCATATTTCTATGGGAAAGTGATATCGGGGATGGATCGGGATGAAACTGATTGTTCCAGTGAGTTGTTGTATTGATTGTAGGATGGAATGGCGACGCGATGTGAATCCGAGACCGAACCCGAACCCGAAAGCGAGATGTAGTGTCAAGACGTCGTGAGATAAGTAGACCGGACCGTGAAGCAGTGGTAGACATTGTCAGTGGGAAATGAGTCAGCTTAGCAAGTGACCGACAGAAAGCGAGGCAGTTGGTAAAGGCATCAGTGAGGAAGTGCATCAGTATCAAGCAACCGACAGAGTAAAGTCGAGAAGTATGATGAGTTAGCAAGGAAAGTTGGAATGAAGAACCAGTGTTGTTGTGGGAAGCTGTCAGAAAGAAGCAGATGATCAGATTCTTGAAGAGTGTCGCAGAAGGGAAGGAAGAAGTTATAACCTGAAGGATATGGAGGTCGAAGCGAAGTGGGGAAGCCGAAGTGAGAATCAGAGTAGAGAGAGTAACCGGAGTTCAGTTAAAGATCGAGACCGATGGAGTCAGTTAAGGGTTGAGTGAAGCAAGGAAGACAAGAAGGAGAACCAGGGCGGGATAGTTGTGAGGATCAGTTGGGTAGAAAGGAACGAGACAGAAGGATCGCAGTAATGATGGGTGTCAGCAGAATGCATCAGTGATCGAGTATAGAAGCGTCGGAGTGAAGCGATGAAGCTACTTACAGGGTTCTGAACCAATTCGAAGTCTGTCAGTGACGGAGAATTCGGGGACCGAATTCCTGTAAGTGGGGAAGAATGTGATACCCCGTATCAAAAATACGGTCAACGGGCAGCAGAAAGTCAACCAGGGGTAAAATTGTCATTTTACCTAAGTCAGGGGTAAAATGGTAATTTTACCAAAAGTCGAGACGGAAGCCGAGACGGGCCGAATATTCTTATATTTCACTATAAAGAATGTTCACAAGATCAGAATTGGAGAAATCAGAGCAGAAACATGTTTTTCGGTGAGTCGGGAATGGAAACCGATAAAACCGAGAAAACTTCGGAAAATCATAACGGGAGCTAGGAAACTCCAATTGAGGTGATTCAAAATGCTAAATTCATCTAATAGCATGGAGAATCTGATTTTGGAGGTTTGGGGATTTATGGGAATCAGTTGGTATTTTCTAAAATAATATTCGTGAAATCGAGAGAAACCGAAGCATCGGATCAAGATGGGTTTGAGATTGGTTTGGGCCGGTTTAGCAATGGTTTTTGGACTTAAAGGCTTCACCAGAGACATGTGTCATCACCCCAGAGGCGCCAGCACACTCTTTTTGGTGCAAAGAATGGGTTTACATGCACAAAAATGGGTACATGCATGTGAGAAAGGTTCATTCACTCTCTCTAAACCTCTCTCTAGCCTTACCCACGCCTCTCTCTCTCTCTATTCATCAGATTCATCCCACTTGCCCAGAAAACCCAGAAAACCCTTTGAATCTTCAAAGAAACTCAAGAACATTCAAAGTGTTCTTGAGTGTTCTTCATACCTTCTTCCACCAAAAACACCATAACTCTTTCATTATAAACCCAAATCAACTTCTGCAAAGTGCTATAGCTTCCTATCTCCCTACTCTACAACCGCCATCCAGCCAGTCCTGACCGCCGTCGCCGGAGCTGGCCGGAAACTGGCCGGAAAGAATCCGCGGATTAGGGTTTGGTGGATATCTCTCTTCCTTCATCATATCTGAATGTTTTGAAGCCATGGATTGATAGATCTTCTCTTTGCGGTCAGTTTGATAGGTGGATCGTCTTCTGGTTCACCGGAAAAAGGGGTGAACCGGCCGGTCAACGCTGGACCACCGTCGGTCAACGTCGGAGAAGTCGCCGGAGCCGGTCACCGGAGAAGCTCAACCGCCGCCAATCTTCAGCCGGTTCTTCAAGGAGTGTGATGGGATGGTTTGATTCGAGAATTGGGTCGGTTTAGGGCTGGTTTAGCCTTGGTCAACGGTTAGGTCAAACCGGTCAATGTTTGACCAAACCGGTTTAACCTAACCGGTTCTAATTAGACCGGTTCAGTTGGTTCAGTTGGTTCAGCCGGTTCAATTGGGTGGTCAACCGGTTCAGTCAAGTCAATGGTCAACCCTTGGTCAACGGTCAAAGTCAACGGTCAACGCCGGTCAAAGTCAACGCCGGTCAACGCCGTGGTCAACGCCGGTCAATGCGTTGACTCCGGCCATTCATAGGTTGTGGTTCATGTCAGGGTGTTCGGGAAGCTTCGGGGTTCGAGTTCGTGCGTGCGGGAAGTTTGGGTTTCAGTTCGGAGGTCTCGGGATTCATACCGCGTCAGACCATCATTCCGTGCCTATCTCACAGTGAGTCGGCTCACAAACCTTTAGATTCATATAGACCGTGAATTGAGAAACCGTAGTGCTAGGAGTGCATACCCGTTAATTAACTTGATTGATAATTAATAATTAATTGGACGTTTAATGATAAACCGGTTAGGAACATATAAGCATGATTAGGTCAAAGAATTAAAAGGTTAATCAATTGTGTGCCGCTAGGTTGTTAGTATCGATTGGGTGATGCATTCATATAGACCGTTTGTTTAGGACTGTATATGCATATATATGTATAAGAACGATAATTAATGAATCTATCTACGGGAATTAAGACGACACTAAAATACGAGTTAAACCTAAACGAACTTATAGAATATTGTAACGAGATTGGGGTTTAGGTTTAATAGCGGGATTGGGTAATGAATAAAGTTAATTAATAATGAGACGTCGGGGAGTTAGTAAGTTTACTAACTCTAAACCGACATATCGAGAAGTTAATAAAAGATACCTAGGATGGGTTAATAAGGAAGAGGGGTGTGTTGTGAGCCGTCTACGGGTTAGCGATCCGCTAACCCAAGGTAGCGGACGAGAATGAATTAAAAGACTTAGAAACCTTAATAAGCCTGCTTGTGTGATTATGTGATTGTGTGATTGATTATGTGATTGTGTGATTGTATTGCTGTTGTTGTGAGCTTTGTGTGCAGGCTTGTTAGACTGCTCGGTGTTGGGCCGAGCAGTTATTGCAGACACTTACTCCGGTCATGGGACCGGGTAAGTTAGTGGTGCTGACTAGGTACCTTACCTAGTCAGAGCGGTGGTAGTGTAGTGGCTTGCGGAATGGTTGGGGACTTGTTTTTGTTATTATTGATTGCGTGATCTGTGCTAGAGTCCCAGCGAGTCTGCGTGTTTACATTTCCGCACTAGGACGCTAGGGTGCGTTAGATTCCGCAAGCCTAGGTTTTGTTTACGTTCCGGTACTTCCGACCCGATTGGATCCTCGGGTTTGACCTAACCGGGCCATGGTGGTTCTGGTTATGGTGTTAACCTATCGGGTGACGCCGGTAAGTGTGCGGTCCGGAGAATACGGGGTCATGTCCTAGGGCCGGACTGCATGGAAACTCGGGCTATCTAGGGGTAGTCAGAGTCACCGCGTATCGATGGACAGAGAACGGTGTCCTATGCGTGGGTCCTTGTGAGCACGTATAGGAGTCATGGGTTAGTTACCATGTAGGTAACGATGTAGACCCGTGGAAGTTACCGAGTTCGTAGGGCCCAGCGTTGTTTTGTTATTTCTCTTGTTGCACGATAGATAGATCGAGTCCAATCGAGGACATGTGCCGCAATGCCTTCGATTCCCTTAATTCTCTTTATCTTTGGCATTGATTGTGTGTGTGGGTTTATCACGACAGGGTAGTGCGTGATAGACCCTTTATTCCTGTTGATTGTTATTTTGGGTTTTGGGGCGGGAATCTGTAGTTCTAGATAGACTAGAAGCCTTTAGTGGGGAGCCGATTCACTGGGTGATCTTAGATCGCTCATTAGACTCTTTTTGTGTTTTTCAGGTTTAGCAGCGACAGACGCGGGATGTCTCGGTGTGGTTTCGGGATTGCTTGTGGCTGGATTTGATTCGGGGTTTTGGATTGTTTTATTTCGGTTCGGCTTTGGCGCCATTTTATGTGTTTGATTTACTTTTGTATATTTGACTTGACGATTATTTGTAAAAACCTTTAAACGTTGTGCTTAAATGAAATTGTTTCCCTGATATGAGGTTTCGTCCGAACCGACACAACTCACCGAAGTGGTACAAGGTGTACAACTTGTATTACGGAAGTGAGGATAGCGAGGTCAAAGATGGATTAGTGCGAGCCTTTGTCTCAAACCGATCCGTCTCTGACTTCGTCCTGTGACGAACTTTTCCTGTTCGACTTGCTCGGGTTCGATCGGTCATGTTCTTGTTTGATTGTTGACCGGTCAGCTCGACGGTCAGCGGAGAATGGGAAAGGGGCGTTACACACGGGCTTTAGGCGCCAAAAATATATTATGTATTTAGGGGCATCATATAACAAAATTTTCATTGTAGTATAGTACTTGACACATTTGGGCTTTAGGCGCCAAGCTCGCTATAGCCAGAAAGAAGCTACACAATCACGTCATAATGCTGGTAACTCAACTGATGACAACGATTGTCTTTTGGAAGAAGGGTTGATGGGTAATTCCAACCCTTCAACCTCAACATGAGACTTCTGAGCTGGAACTGTCAGGGGGTGGGGAATACCCCGACAGTTCGACACCTGAGGGAGATACTTGGTCAGTATCACCCGGAGGTAATATTCCTCAGTGAGACCAAAATCAAGAGAGAAAGGATGGAGTGCTTGAATTAGGATTTGGGATATACTGACTTGCATACAGTGGAGCCTCTAGGTAGAGGAGGAGGTCTGGTGATTTTCTGGAAGCAATCAGTGAGTGTAAGGATTGAATACTCAGACCGGAGAATGATAGACTGCAAGGTTCAGTGGAAGGACAAGGAATTTTTATTGACGTGCATATATGGTGACCCAGTAAAAGCTCAAAGAAGTAAAGTTTGCGAATGGTTACAAAGAATGGGTTTGAACAGGAGAGATCCATGGATGGTGTCCGGTGATTTTAATGAGCTTATGGATCCCTCTGAGAAGCTAGGTGGAAAACAAAGGAAAGAAAAGTCTTGTCTCGACTTCAGGCAGACAATGCGAGCCTGTGGTTTATGGGATATTGAGCACACTGGTTATCAGTTTTCTTGGTTTGGGATGAGGAAGAATGTGATGGTCCAGTGTCGCTTAGACAGAACAGTAGCAAATCAGGCCTGGATGGAACTCTTCCCCCAAGTCCAGGCGATGTACTTAAAGAAGATAAGCTCAGACCATAATCCCATCATTAATAATCTTATGGGAGATAGAAGTAGAAGATGGGCTACCTTTAACTATGATCAACGCTGGTTTCAAAAAGACGACTTCAAAGACACAGTTCAAAGCTTCTGGCAGGCTCAACCGTCCTACTGCCACGGCTCCTTCATGAAAAGCATTGCAAACTGCAGAAAGGAGATCTCTGCTTGGAGGAGGAAGTCAAAACCGAACTCGGCTGTAAGAATTCAGGAACTCCAAGTAAAGACAGATCATTTAACTCATGATATCAACTTTGATAAGGAGGAATGGAGTCGCCTGAGAAGAGAGCTTCAGCAGGAGTACAATAATGAAGATGTTTTCTGGAGGAATAAGAGTAGGTCACAAAGAATTAAGGCTAGGGACAGAAACACAATTCTTCCACGCTACTACAAAAAACAGACGAGCCCAAAACAGGATTTCAAGCCTAATTGATGACATGGAGAAAACCTGGTTTTCGGATGAGGACATGGGGAAAGTAGCTGAGAGGTATTTCAACCTCCTGTACGCGTCTGAGGATGTTGGACATAGACTCCAGTAGCTGCAGATGGGCCAAGCAGGTCTAGATCAACAGCAAAACGATATCCTCCTAAGATCAGTGACTGCTGAAGAAGTCAGGAAGGCCATTTTTGATATGAATCCCAATAAGTGTCCAGGTCCGGACGGGATGACCGGACACTTCTATCAGCAGTTCTGGACCAGCATTGGGCCTAATGTCACGGCTATGGTTCAGGATTTCTTCCGGTCTGGTATCATGGAGCCTGGGATAAACCGGACGAATATATGCCTCATCCCCAAGAAGCCAAAATCTGTAAGACTTACGAAATTTAGACCGATAAGCCTATGTAATGTAGCTTACAAGATTATCGCTAAGGTAATGGCTTCTAGGCTCCAAAAGTTTCTTCCCAAGATTATATCTGAAACTCAGGCTGCTTTCATCAAAGGAAGGTTGATATCAGACAACATTCTGATTGCTCACGAGTTGCTTCATGCTCTGAATTCAAGGAACAAATGCTCTGAGGAATTTATTGCTATCAAAACCGACATCTCCAAAGCTTACGACAGGGTCGAGTGGGCATTTCTGAAGGATGTTATGAAGATATTGGGCTTCTCAGATCATTGGATCAAATTGACAATGGCCTGTGTAGAATCAGTTAGTTATCAGGTCTTGATCAATGGTTCCCCTTTCGGTAATATTGTGCCAACTAGAGGGCTTAGACAGGGGGACCCCATGTCCCCGTATCTGTTCGTAATTTGTACGGAAATTCTGGCAGAATGCTGCACAATGCAGAAGAACGGGGCAGGATTACCGGTTTACGTGTGGCTAGGAAGGCTCCGGCAATCTCTCATCTTCTTTACGCTGACGATAGTGTATTCTACTGTAAGCAGACAGACTCGGAGTTGGATGAGATAGTGCACATAATTGAAGAATATAGTCTGGCTTCTGGCCAGAGAGTGAATTACCAGAAGTCTAGTATTTTCTTTGGTAAGCAGATTCCACTACAAAGAAGAGAGGAAGTAAAGGCTAAGCTGAATATCGTTGAGGAGGGAGGAGAAGGACGTTATTTAGGTTTACCGGAATCTTTTGGAGGCTCAAAGGTTGAAGTTCTATCTTATCTCAAGGAAAAGCTCAGCCAAAAGGTTTCCAGATGGCAAATGAACTTCCTATCACCAGGGGGTAAGGAGGTGTTATTAAAGGCTGTTGCATTTGCTCTCCCGACCCACAATATGAATTGTTTTTTTCTGCCAAAGACAGTATGCAAACAAATTGCAGCAATCATGGCTAAATTTTGGTGGAAAAGCAGTAAACATTCGCGAGGCATGAGGTGGAAAGCATGGGATCAGCTGAGTAGACCAAAATCTGAAGGTGGCTTGGGCTTTAAGGATATTGAAAGCTTTAATTTAAGCCTACTGGGAAAACAACTATGGAGGATAATTACGGAGAAGAATTCCTTGTTGGCTAGAGTATTCAGAGGCAGGTACTTCTCCAATGCTGATCCGCTCACGGTCCCATTGGGTTCTCGTCCGTCTTACGCATGGAGGAGTATTCATGCAGCTCAGGATCTACTTCGATCAGGAGTCACACGGGTGGTAGGTAGCGGTACAAATATCTCTATATGGAACCACGACTGGATTGGTAGCAAACCGGCAAAACCGGCGCAATCGACCCTCAGGCTGAGAGCCCGAGAGCAGAACCTAATATCTAGTATGAACATGGTCAGTGATCTTCTGAACACAAGTGGTCGAGACTGGAATGTGGAGCTTTTTAAAACTGTGTTTCCGGTTAGTGAAAGACGGTTGATAGAGGAAATCAGACCTGGGGGGAACCAAACTCATGATGGATATACTTGGGATTACGCAAAGTCAGGCTCATATTCAGTCAAGTCCGGTTATTGGGTCTTAACTCATGTCCACAAGGAGAAACAACATCTGCTAGAGGCCAAACAACCAAGTCTGGACCCCCTTTTCCAACAAGTGTGGTGCTTAAAAGCGAGTCCAAGAGTTCAACATTTCATCTGGAAGTGCCTAAGTAACTATTTACCTGTTGCTGCAAATATGGTCTCTAGACACATTGCTAAAGATGCAGGTTGCGCCAGATGCCACGACTCAGCAGAAACTGTGAATCATCTCCTGTTTTTGTGCCCATATGCGAGACTGATATGGGCAATATCTAAGGTACCCGCTCCTCCTAATGGAATATGGTCTGAATCCCTCTTCACAAACCTGTGCAGAGTCATGAATATAAGCAGAGAATGTCCGGAGAGAGCTGATTCAAGCAGTGTGGTGCCATGGCTACTGTGGCGGATCTGGAAGAGCAAAAATGCACATCAGTTTCAGGGAATTGATACGGATCCAGGTTGGCTCGTAGACAGAGCATGGGAGGATGCGGTAGAGTGGCATAATTTGTGTGAGGCTGAACAGAGAGAGGCTAAGGTAACACCGGCTAGTACATATAGACAAAGATGGACTCCCCCAACCCAAGACACTTTCAAATGTAACACAGACGGCGCATGGTCTGAACACGGTAGTAGGTCTGGCTTGGGGTGGGTTCTGAGGAATCACGAAGACAGGGTGTTATGGTTGGGCATGAGAGGCCTCCCAAGGTTGCGATCAGTCTTTGAAACTGAGATGGAAGCTTTGAGGTGGGCTATTCTTTTTATGATCCAGTTGGGATATAAAAGAGTGACATTCGAGACTGATTCCAAGTGTCTGGTCCAGCAACTCGAAGAGGATCGACCGCAGACAACCACTCATCCTCAACTACAGGACATCAAGAAGCTCCTAAGCAGCCTTGAGGAGGCGACATTGGTGTTTAAGGCCCGGGAAGGAAATAAGGTGGGGATAGGGTAGCAAAAGAAGCTCTTTCTCTTATGAATGATGCTCCTAAGTTATACTCTTTAGTGCCAAGTTGGGTTAAGGATTTTGTACAAGAGGACAAGTCTATGTAATATTTGTTGGGTAATGGAAAGTTGATGTTGAGTTAAAAAAAAAAAAAAAAAAAAAAAAGCTGTGATAACCAAACTCGCATCTTAAAAGGTTATGTCGGTGATGAACCACTAATATGAATAGGTGAGTCGTATTAGGGCAAATGATATTAACTAGCTTCTCATTGTTTCTTTAATTATCTTCGTGAGATAACTTATGATTATCAGTCGTTATTAAACAGAGAGTAACTTTTTAATGATGCGGTCACCATTGTGATTTGTAAATTAGCGACTATTACAATATTGTTATTCATCACAAAATGCGATGAGAATAATCACAAGTTCTTGTTCGTTGCCAATGCTATAAATGGTTACATAAAGACCATCAATAAATAAGACCCCTGTCCCTGATTAATCAGTGATTACGATTGAAATCCGCTAACGGCAATCAGAAAAACGATATTGTGGCCTATAGTCAAATTTGAATTTACTATGAATTTAGACACCAAATATTGTAATAAATATTTCCCATCTTTATAAGACTGCATTATTTTGTGATATACATATTATATGATGACAAACTATGCTATATATATATGTAATACGTATATCTCCAGAATTGCATTGAATATGAAGTGTATATGTACGTAGAAGACATGAAGTTTTTGTTTTGTTTCGTTTTAATACGTAGACATGAAGTTATTATATATATATATATATATCTATCACTATCGTAGAAGCTGGCTTTGAGAGGACACATTCGTCAATCCCTAGAGGAGCTGTTCGTGGGGCCTTTACTGATCCATTTATTTTTGATGTGGTGGAAAGACATATTGTTTTTTTTATTAAATGTTTTAAGTGAAATTTATAGAAAGAGCACTAGGCTTTTTTAACGTTAAATAAAGGGAAATTCTAATGTTTTAGCTATATATTTGACCAGAAAATCGAACGTAAACTGAGCAATTTTTAAAGCTGTAACAATTTAAAAAAAAACAATCCCTAGAAAAGTAACCAAAAAGAAATGCTCTTTGTCTTTGTGTTTTCCGATAGTATTTAAATCATTAAAGAGCAACAAAATAGTGGAAGTAGATATGTCAGTTTCACCCTTTTACATAGTGTGGGGGCCAGAGAATCCCATATCGTAAGCCTTCTGAAACGACGATGACGACTCGTGATTATGACACTCGGTATCGTACGCCGACGACATAGGAAACGCCACTCCACCTGCGTACTCCAGCATATCCCCGGGTCTCACGCTAACGTGCACTCCGTGACCCGTGAGTCCAAGAAAGTCTCTAGTCAAACGGTCAGCTTGGTGCCACGTAGACGTCAACCCATCAACACCAAGCTGGTCGTACTCATGAGACGAAGACGAGGACGTCATCATAACTTGGTCAGCACCAAGTAGCTCGTTGACCGTCGTTAAATGTCGGTGATGACCAATTGAACGCGTTTGTCCTCCGCCACCGAAAGCTCCGGAGCTGAGAGCGGTCGCTTTTTGGAGTAGAGCTGTGGCGGAAAGTGCTGCTGTCATGGACGAAGAAGAAGAGGCGGAGGAGGGTTGTGGTGTAGGGTTAACGTAAAGAGGTGACGTGAAGAGCGAGGAAGAAGAGGAAGGTTTAAAGTGATCACGAGCTTGGAAATTAGGGTTAGGGTTTTTGAGATTGGAGGAAGAAGTTGAGATGATTCTTGCACTCTCTTCTGCTAATGCATCACAGAACGCTCTATGCGTTATGAAGCTGTCTTTCCTGTTTATCAAAAAAAAAAAAAATAGAAATGAAAATGAACAATTATGTAAAAGATGTTTAAAAAAAAGTATATGTATGTATTTATATGTTTATACGATCGATGATGATGCAGTTGCAAGAAGTGAAATAATAATAGGTGGACCACACAGAGTGGAAGAAGTTTCAAAATTCCAAGAAAAGCTTTTGAAGCCTATTATGTAATAATGGACCAAAGCAATTTTGACATAGCAAATCAAATCAAATCATAGATTATAAAAATCTTTTACAGAATGATATTTCAAATTATGATTCTTTCTCAGCATTATGATGACGGAGAAGATTCACTTACAGAGTTACAGGCTTTTTATTATAATCTACATCAATAATGCAACACACATTTTACATATACTAAACGAAAATAAAAGTCATTTTTAAGTGGACAAAAATTATACTTAGACCATCAACATCGCCGTATTTTAGCGGGTTTTTAAGCCCGGTCCTTAGCATATTTCATTTAAAAAAAATTGAAAAAGGCCGACTTATCTAAGGATCGATCCTTAGATAAGGATTTTAACATCCCGTATCTTATCGACGTGGCAGCATCACATTGGTTCTTTTTTTTTTTTTTGTCTCTCGAGACCTTCTCTCCCATTCGGAAGGTTCTCCTTTGCGCTGAATTCTTCTTCGTGTTTTCGAGTTCTGAGATAGAGAGAGTCGTTGTTTTTGAGAGGCGATTGTAAAGGCGATCTAGGGTTCTTCGAAAATCAAGTATTGAAGCTTCTTGTTGTAGTGATTCATAGGATTTGGTCTAATATATGGCATATAGTGGTTCGATCTAGGGTTCTTCACCGATTTATGAATCGTTTTGGGTTATTTAGGGTTTGGATTCGGGTTTGTGCTAGGGTTCGTGAGCGATTTAGGGCTTCGATAGGGGTTCGATTTCGGGTTTCGATTAAGGGTTTCGGTTTTGATTCTGTCGTTGATTGAGGGTTTCGATTTTGAATCGGATTATGATTTCATTTACATTTTTGTGTTCTCTGCTTTCGTTGATTAAGGGTTCTGATTTTGACTTGGTTTTTTATTTCATTTACATTTTTTGTGTTCTCTGCTTTCGTTGATTAAGGGTTTCGATTTTGATTCGTTTTTTTATATTTAATTTACATTTTTGTGTTCTCTGCTTTAGTTGGTAATGGTTGGTGACAGTGAGAGAAATAATGACATATGCTTCGTATATTGTTTGCCCATTTCATGTGTTTGGTTTGAATCATGTATATGTTTGTTGTGTTGTTTGGTTTGTCGATCGATGTATGCTCTTAGAGCAGAGCAGAGGTGGCTGCAGGAGAAACAGAGAACTTGAAGGTTGATTTTACCTGCTCTGGGTTTGTGCCGTGGAGGAAGAGTTCCAGAAGCTCAGAACAGAAACAGAGAACTTGAAGGTTGATGTTGCCTGCTCTACAAAATCAATCCTATACTCAACCTTTCATGGTCTATAAACTAACTCTTATTTATTCTAATTGTACAGGAAGTGGTGGAGAGGCTTACTATTACGAGGGTGGTTGAGCTTGAGAAGAATACTAGAGGCCAGTTTCTAACTTTGTTTTGAAGAACCATAACTCTCGGTTGTCATAGAACAACAACTATATTAAGTGACTATAACTATGTTTATTGATATAGTACCAACCCTTTACAATCACAATAACCACAAACACCTTTCCAAAACTAATAAACACTGAGGAATGGCTCGGTGGTTAGGAGTAGGATTCATTGCTGTTTTTTTTAAGTTAAGAACTCCACTTAGGGGTTCATCAATGGATGAGCTACAAGGCAAGGAGTTCTTAACTATTACAAACATAATAAAAAAATATTAAAATATTATTAAGAACCCCATGTTGGGGTTCATTGATGTACTTGCCCTTATATATATACACATCAGCTCTAAAAACAGTAGAAGTCAATCTCAGTACACAAATTTTGGTTCACAATAGATAAAAGAACCTTTTTGACTATTTTCAAGGAATATACTTCATGGTCTCATATGTATATATATAGGCGTTAATGGCCGATATCTATATATATATATCTTAATGCATGAATTTTGCCAATGCATTTAATTTGCACTAAAACTATATTCCATGGACAGACGCTAGCAGTTTTGTCAAAGAACATACCATAAGAAGACAACTGAAATTAGTCACACGAAAGCATTAATTTCATATATACATAACATGTGGACTGCCGTATATATAGATATAGAAAATAATATAGATTTGTGACAGAAACATCACTAAAAATATCAAGAAATCAAATTAACAAGGAACAAAGAAAGATCCAAGAAGGTAAATATATAAATAATTAAGAATAGAAGTAAATAATAGGTTACCTGGAGAAAAGAGTGCCACAGTCACATCTATACTCTCTTGTACCACAGACCTTAGTGTGAGCTTTCCAATCAGATTGAACAGCATAGAACTTTGAACACTTTTCACATTTCCATTTCTTCTCTCCATGTTTCCTGCAAAAGTGTTTCTTGATCCCTGTGAGATCACCAAGCGCCCTAGATGGGTGATGATGAACACAGTTTGTCTCTGGGCACACATAGACCTTCTTCTTTTGCTGTTCTTGTCTGTTCTTCTGCTTGAGTTTCCATGGAAGATTGTGACCTCTCCTGTGAAGCTGTAAATTCTGATCTCTTTGAAACCCTTTGTTGCATATCTCACAGACGAATCTGTTTGTTGCAAGAAGTGTCTTTGGTGATAATGCAATTACCTCTGCATCTGGATCTGCCACAGAAACCAGTTTCACATGAAATTCTTGGTACAAATGTGATTTTGAGAGAAGCCCTAATTGTGAAAAAAACATGACTTTTTACAAAACCCATATGACAAAAGGTTCCCAAGTTGTGCTTGTAATAAGATAAATTATATGAATCTATAAAGTCATCAGATTCTAATAGCTAGCTAGAAATCAAACCCCATATGAAAAGAAGTTCTCAGGTAAAAAGATTTAAAAAAAAAAAAGATGAAAAAAGGTTCCAAAATTCTATCAGGAATCAAAATCCAGATGAAAACATTACATAGATTCAATTGGTATTCAAAAACCCAATAACTAAAGCCATATATAGTAGAGAGAAATAAAGTAGAAAATATCATATTTTTAGTACCAGGATTCCCAGGAACGCCTCTCCTTTTCTTAGATTTCAGAGTCTCTGTGTGTTCATAAAGACGATTAGAAATTACATTGTTCAAGCCATTAAAATCTTGGATGGCACTACCAGAAGAAGCACTTGCTTCAGCAGACAAAGAGCTTGGTTTATAGGACCAATTACGAGATGATGAAAACATATCCATGGCTATATGAAGAAGAAAACTCCAACTAGAGAAAAAACAAAAGGTGAAAGAAAACTATAAAAAGATCCAAACTTTGGTTTCTTCTGATCTCTCTTAAAAACAAGGGACTTTGATCAAGTACCTAGAGAGTAAGAAGTTATACACAGAAAGACATCATTATTTGGCTATATATGTAAGAGAGAAAATAACCCATAATTTAAATATTCAATTTTTAGTACACACACTTGTATGTACAAAAGCAAGAGGACGACCATGATGGATCGGATTACTATTCTCCAAGGTCACTATCAATATTTTGTATGTGTGCTTACAATAAATGCAAAGACTGTTTGATTCCCAATTTTGTATTAAGTTTTTTTTTTTTCTAGGTGCAGATAAATACCACAGATGAGAGATAGTGTGTTTGATAGTGAGACTTTGACTTGGTTTCAAGTACTTGAAATTATTGTTGCTTTAAATATATATACATATATATGTTGTTTTGGAAACTCTTCTGCATTACAGTGAAGAGTGATGATTACAGGACCAGACTACCAGCATTCATTTGAAATTGGCTACTAAAAAGCAGAGTAGACCACAGAAAAAGCAAGCTATCAATTTGTCCAATTAATGGAAAATATTGGGAGATAAGACATAGCAGGCTTAATTGCCTTAAATAGAAGTAATAATTACTTGTAATATGTCAAGAAAAAAGAAAATGCTTTTTCTTTATTGGGTATAATTTATAAATAAAGGAAACGTTTTTGTTTTGTTTGTTTGTAAGAGAATCTAAAACATTGTTCTTATAATAGAAGAACTATATTTAGTCATTAGAACCATTGAGGAAGACACTAAGAAGGAAGTCTTTTATGTAAGAATTATAAAATTCAAGTTCAGTGGATCATATGGTTTCTTTTAGATATGCAATACATTGTGTTAGCGAGACTCATATTCTAATATGTTGATAATTAGCTCCTACATATGACTGGTTCAATTATCATCACTAGTTAAGACATCTAAATTTGCTCAAGAACAACAAGTATTACATACAATATGTTCAGTTTTCTTTTTTATAAAAGAATTTTCGATTTATTACCGAGAATAAAAGTACACTTGTTAATTGTGCTATGGTTTTTTGAATTGCTCTTTTCAGCTTTCCGGATTTTAGTTCCATCTTTTCTTGTAAAATGCTATTATTTTCTCCATTTTTCTTTAATTCTTTTTTACTTTATGTATGGTGTTATTATGAATTTGAGTGATGTTATTTTCTACTAAGGTTGCTGGAACTTTATCTCCTTTTCATCATGGTTTCTCTCGATCATATAATACCCAAATTTCTTAAAAAGGCACACTGATTTGGATGAAACTTATCATAAGCTATATGCCATAAATCAAAAGAATTAGCGAATGAAATATAACCTCATAGGAAAAACGGAACATGTGATTATATTTTTAAATCTCAAACATACTTCATTTAGTTGTTTAAAACTTTAGAACATAAGACAAGAGGTTTGAATCAGCTACTTGTCTTGTTTTATATATCCCGGATACTTTGGTTCCAACGGACACCATGAATTTCAAGTTATGTTGTAGAAACATTTACTCTATAACTGATTATTGGATCAATGGGTAACATGAGATTCGACTAATCCTGAATCTAGAAAGACATGTGAATATCCTTAATTATTTTTATACACAATTGTGATTTAGTTTTTAGAAAAGTTCAAATCTAGAGGAACGCTGCTACTAACGTATTTCCAAGTCTTGTCTACCACCCAGACCGTATTTTTATGGGTTTTCTTGTTTATTTATCAACTTAAAGTTTTTGTATATTTGCCAATAAAAAGTTCTGATGAATTAATTAACCAACTTCATGTCTATTTATCAACTTAAAGTTCAAAGTTGGAACACATGAATTCAACATCATCCATTCCTCGTAGCCGAACTTGAGTTTGAATCACTCACAAAGATACAATTATAGAGAAAGGAATAACACACACAAAAGATTTTCTATAACCAATTTCCTAAAAGCATCTTGGCTTGAATCAAAATGGAATATTTTACTTTGTTGATTTTTTATTTTTAGGGAATCAAAATGGAATTCCCAAAAAGCATGTGACTGAGCATGAAGATTAATTTTTTTTTTTTTTTCGTATTCCTGTGATATTTACTCGTCTTGTGGATGACTTTGTGTTATATTCCCTTTTCAATTTACCTTTTTTTAGGTTTCTGAATAATATGGAAAATACTTAGGTTCATCCCTAGAGGTGAATCCATTTGTTCACCTCCTCTTTATTAACCAATAAAAATATGCCATGTAATATTATTTTTAAACAAAGTTATAAAATTAAAATTAAGGTTTAGGGATTAGTGTTTATGGTATAGGGTTTAAGTTCTTTGGGTTTAGAGTTTAGGGATTAGGGTTTAAGCTCTTTGGGTTATGGTTTAGGATTTAAGGATTAGGGTTTAGTTTTTTTTTTTTAAATTTACATATTGGGTTTAGGGATTAGGGTTTATGGTATAGGGTTTAAGCTCTTTGGGTTTATGGTTTATGGATTAGGGTTTAAGCTCTTTGGGTTAGGGTTTAGGGTTTAGGGATTAGGGTTTAGTTTTTTATTTTGTAAGATTTACATATTGGATTTAGGGATTATGATTTAGTTTTAATTTTAATATTTTAGGTTCAAATTATCGTTTAGGGTTTAGGGTTTAGGGTTTAGAATTTAGGGTTTAGAGATTAAAATTTAGGTTTTAGTATTTTTTATAAAAAAAATTATTTTTAAGTTTTGTTTGAAATAAAATATATTTTCTTTTCTTTTATTTTTGTTTTTTTATTTTCTTATTTTTAAAACATTTTTAAAATTTTATTTATTTTTAATATTAGATTATGTGGAATTATTTGATTGGTTAGAAAATGTGGAGGTGAACAAAAGGGTTCACCTCTAGGGGTGAACCCAAGTATTACTCGAATAATATTCTCATATATCCCTTTGAAAAGTTTTAATAATCGAAAAACAAATTACTTACCCCACCAAGAGTTTTGCACACTCATCGGCTCTTTAACTTTTTTTTTTTTTCTCTCTTAGGCTATGTACAATGGGAAATTTATCCAACACCCCATTTTATACTACACATCAACTTCTCTTTCTTCCACATCACTTTATCTTTCTTCCACATCATAATTCAACAACCATTCAACTTTTACCATCTACAATGGTTTTGTTTTAAAAAAATTCAACACTCTACCCTACTTAATAAATAAAATATAACAAAAAAATATTATAAGCAAAATTAATAAATAAGAGTTAAATGAAATTATTGAACACTGTGAAATAGATTTCTATGAACGTAGATATAATTTTTATGAACGTATATATGATATATATGAACGTACGAAGTTCTATTAAAATTTTAAAAAACCTTAAAAATGAGGTTTTAAGTTAAAATATTTATTAAATAATTTTATTTTCGATTAAAATTATATTTCTTTAATGTTTTATATTCAAATTATTATTTTTTTGTAAGTGAAAAATTATTTGGAAATTATACACAAATGTTTATTAGATGGTAATTGAAAAACTATAGTAAAATAAATGAATATTTTAAAAATGTCTGAATCAAATAAAATAAGATTCTAATTGAAGAGTATAAAAAATGATGAATTTTGACATATATAACTTTATTTTAAAATGTAATATATTTTAAGATAATAGATATTAAATAATTAAGATGAAAAAGAAATACAAAAATATATGTGTCCAATGAATAAATGCCACATGTAAAGTAAACTCCTTCTCTCTTCATTTCAACACCGTTGAATACATTAAACAGCAGTTGAATCCATGTCATTAATTTGCTTTTTCAACACCCATTGCAACCTATCAAATAAATTCAACTGTTAAAATTTTTTTTTCAACATGACACATAAGCCCCATTGTAAGTAGTCTTATAAGTTCTATTGTAACCAAAAATAAAGAACATAGACTATGTTAAGTCTACTTTACCCCTAGACATGTCTTCTTGGTCCAAAAAATGAAGTAGGTGTGGACGTTCCACTATCCGTTTGAATTCGGTTCGGGTCTTTCGAATTTTTGGGTTTAAACATATAAGACCTATTCAGATACTTTAAAATTTTGGTTCGGGTTCGATTCGGGTTTAGATACCCAAAAAACATAAAATAAAATAAAAATTAGTTATATTTAAATAAAAGTTTGTCAAATTTTGACAAATATAACAAAATATTCATATATTTTATTTATTTTGGATAATTTAGTTATTTTAATCTAAAAACAAACAAATATATTTGAGTTTATATTTGTAATTTTGGATAATTTTGTTTTATTAAATCTTAATATAATTAATATTTTGGGTATATAATTATAATTCGGATATTTCGGCTATCCATTTGATTTTCGATTCGGTTCGAGTTCAGTTCCGATTCTTCAAACATAGGAGTTAAGGACTCGTTCGGATATTTTGTCGGTTCAGATTCGAATTCAGTTCTATTTTTTTGATTCGGGTTCGGTATTTCGAATCTAGGTGTTTTGCCTAGACCTAGATGAAGTTTAAATTTGAGTGTGCCTCAATGCCTCAATAGAATCGCTTTAGGGCCGAAAACATGCGACACGAGGGTCACTAAACCCATGCAAAACCCAATATTCTTCTTTTTATTTTTTCAAAAAGTTTTTTTGAATTATGAAATTCTTAAATATATGTGATATTTGTAGGAAATAATCAAATATATAAAACACGGATATTCACATTCTTGTAACTATTAAGGGTAACTCCAACACGACAGTAAAACAGCAAATTTGCTGTGTGTTGCTCCAACCCGACGTTATTTTGGACGGTATAATTTTTTTTTTTTTTTTTTTTTTTTTTTTTTTTTGTATTTTATGAACAATGCTACATCAAATTTAGTGTGACATTATTCATAAAATACTAAAATTTAATATATTATTTTATTCTTAACTTTTATTTTAAAAAGTACAAGATTAAATTAGTTATATTTTAGTTATGTTTAAGTTGTAGTTTCAAATTATTAATAGTAATCATATAAAATATTAACTGTAACTGATAATGAATATTAATTTAAAAATATTAATTAGCAAATTAATTATAAAATAAATAATATATTAAATTTCATTTAAAATATTTAAAATATAAAATTACATAACTAAAACAAAACACACATAAAAATTAAATAATTTAAGCTAAATATATATAAAAGAAAATGCAAGTAACTAATTTTAAAGAGATATAGTATAAATTTAAACGATAATCTAATAATGATCGATTTTAAATTTTTTTAGTTCGATATAGAAAAATCAAGGACCGAGAAACACATATTGAGATGGCGGTGATGATGATCTTCGGTTTCAAGAATTTTTACTAAATGTATATATAATTAATTAGTTATAAGAATAATTAGTATTTGTTAAAATATTAAAATAAAGAGTTTTAAATTTATTAATATAATAACAAAATATTTTTGTTAGTGTAATTTATATATATATATATATATAATTAATTAATAGCAAACCGATCTTAACCGGGATCAACCGGAGTACAAACCAAAAGGAACCGGGGTACAAAAACCAAACATTCAAACCTAAATAACCGGAAATTGGAACACTCAAACCAGACCCTTAACCGGCGAGACTCGCGGTGCTGAGCGGAGGCTTCCAGCAAGCGAAGGGACCCGACCCTTTCCGGCTTTCCGACCCCACCAGCCCTACTCCTCTCTCCTTCTCCCGGCGCGCGACTCTTCTCCGGAACCTCCAGGTCTCACCCCGTAGAACCGCTCCCAGCAAGCTCCCGCTGGCGAATCCTCCTCCGCATCTTAAGCCCGGCGAGTGTCTATCCTTTCCGATCTTCTCCGACCTTCGTTTCTCCTGCCCGAAAGCTTCTCCGAGTAATCCGGCATGCAACAAGGCACTTTACCGCCAGACTTCCTCGCAGTCACGGTGATGAGGCCACCACCTCCGTGACGCTTTCCGGCATGTATCGCCCCCTCCATCTTCTCTCCGAAGGCGCAAACCCCAAATCCCTCAGATCCGCTCTCCCTTGCGCTCGACCTTTCACCACACGTCCTCAAGCGGCTCCAAGCTCACGACTTACCCGGGGGTTACGGATCTAAGAAGATCCGCGACTGCGCCGCCGCAGAGGAGAAGAACCACGCCTTCGCGATACGAAGAAACCAGATCTAAGGAAACCCGGACTCCTCTTAGCCACCACGGTAACGATTGAGCACAACAGAACCAACAGGAGGCCTCGCCCGGCACCGACGGAGACCGTCGACTACCGGAGAGGCCTCGGCGAACTCGAAAGCGAAAGACGACGACGAAGACGAAAAGAGAGAGTTTCGATCGGGCGCGTATGAGACACGCGCACGAACGACTTCGTTGTTGATTGTTAGTGTAAAATTTGGTGTGTGGTTGTAGATGAAAATTAAAGTGGAACACCAAAACATTAAATTTGCTGTGAAAATAACACCAAATTTGATGTTATGGTTGAAGTTGCTCGAAGAGAAGATAGCTCATCTGCAACCGACTCAAAAAAATTCAGAATCATGAGTAAAAAAACGTTTTGAGATCTTTATATATATTTTAAATACCATAACATTGTTTAAAATGTTTTATATAAGATGTTTTTGTTTAATTAATCTAGTTATAAATTATATAAAAATAAAATATTGTTAAGAATATATACTAATTTTAATTTTTTAAAATTGATTAATTTAATATTTCAAGCTGATCAGAAAAAAGATTTAAAAAAATACGCAGAGGAGTTCCGGGGTGGTGGCACCATTTATCCCATGTGCTTGTTTGATAAGAAAGAAGGTCAAGTTAGTAAGGGCGATTTGAACGGCTACTGGGGGTTTACAAAATATCTACCACACGGTAAATTGGTAGTTTTTTTCTTGAATGAATTTATTATATAATTAAAAAAACGTTTGGTTTCAATTTCCTTCCAGTGAATTTAGCTAGACGAAGATCTTATCTTAGACTAGCAATCAAGACTCATCTACATCATAACTAGGCCCAACTAAGCAGGAGACACATCTAATGGACCGAACCGTGAATTACAATCTTAGACATCGAGCTCCGACTCCGCAACATAGCTCGACGATTCGCAATACACGATATGTTAGCTGAAGAAGATGAGGAGATCGAGTCAAGGAAGATCCCGGAAATCGCATGAGACGTTGGAATAGACTCCGAAAATGGGAAGAAACAATTAAAGGAAGAAAGGCTATAAAAAGGAAGACTCCATGCTCACGTGGGATCATCTGGTTCTCTACACATTTACTCATACTTTAGACTTGTAATCGTTCCATAGCTCGAGTCCTATGTAAACACTTCAATCAATAAATACAAATCTATTTTTTACTATTCTAAGCTTCAATTCGGTTGTGGTTCACCTTAGAACCTAGCCCACCTTTCTCAAACAATCACACAAAACAATCTAAATCTCGAGTGTGGGTTATAGCGTGAAAATGGATCCTAACGCAACAACTCCAATCAGATCACCGAGATCACAAAATCTCAACCAATCGAACGTAAACGTTCAAACCGAGATTACCGGATCAGAGTCGTCCTTGACTCAAGCAGGATCTAGAACAGTGGACCGCATCAATGCTTCTCAGCCATTAGGGTTTGTGCCTTCAAGCTCATCTTCGCAGACAACTAAGAGGACGAACTCTCGAACTTGGGTACGATCTGAGGACCTCCCCTTAGGGGACATTCAGGCGCCTCAGATTAATCCGCCATGTCAGTGAAGGCATGGCAGAGCTCCACAAAATTCTAAAAATCCTGATTGACAGGTCACATGACCATGAAGTCACTCAGCGAACTGTACTAGCTCATCTAGGTCAGCACGACATGAGTCTGCTGAATCTAGAAAACAGACCACCGCCCGTTACCGGACCGGCATAGGAAGGACCTGGAAGGAGTCCGCTGCCTCGCATGCGTCTGGACTTCGAGGAGTTATACGATACCCTCGAAGCTCCACGACAAGCTTCTCTTCTTAACGGAAGCGGCTACCAGGTGTTCAATCCGGTCGCGGGATCTACGAATCCCAACACAAACTTTGTAGCCTCTACTTTGACGGATATCACAGCCCCTGAAGGAGCACAACTTCCACTACCCCTACCTATGCCTACGAGCTACGAGCCAAACATGCATAAAGTGTTGGGAGCTTCAGTCTTTGCTTCCAGTTCACGACCTCCCAGAACGGAAACCGATACTAACACCGCTCGGCCTCCCCCAAGCGAAATAGCTCATCAAGCCGGGATCCGGGGACCAAATAGCACATGTCCACGAATTGCACACCTTCCTATGTTTGAGCGTCAAACTAGCGGCGACGAGGAAGGCATTCATGCCAATCTCCAACGCCTCCAAGCCACAGTCCACATGGCTACGAGCTCACCACCATACATCAATCAAGTGATAGAAGAGAATCGTTGAACTCCGTTCACAGATAAGATCGCCAACGCACGGATCCATAACACTGGAAAGATCAAAATTTCAGAGTACGCGGGAACTACGGATCCAAAAACCCATGCTAGAGCCTTCTAGCTCACAGTTTCCCGAGCCCATCTTAACAACGAGGAGAAAGAAGCAGACTACTACAGGCTTTTCGACAAGAACCTCATTGGCACCGCACTATAATGGTTCGCTAGCCTAGAAGGAAATTTGATCGACAACTTCACCCAGCTCGTGTCGATATTCCTAAACGAATACTTGATCTTCATCGAGGAGAAAACATCGGAAGCATATCTCTGGTCCTTAATGCAAAGATCCGACCAAACTCTTATAGCTTACATCGGTAGATTCAGCGAGGTCAAATCGCACATCACAAATCCGAACGAAACCATAGCGATCGCAGCTTTCCAGAAAGGACTCTGGGCTACGTTAGAGTTCAAGAAAGAGCTCGTGGTTCGAACTTTCATGTCTCTAGACGATGCTTAGCACAAGGCCATGTACTATGAAAAGTACAAAGAGGATGTGGCCGCAGCCACGGCAAAATGCACTCAAGCCATAAGAAAACGATCAAAAAGGACTCTTACGGCAAGGGAAAACACTCCTCATGGTAGATTGCAAGCCTCAATGGCAAAAAATTTACGATGTAAACAAGTTTTCAAGTATCACAACAAAAACGGACACTCTTCAGAGGAGTGTAGATCCAAAGATCGTCTGCTAGCAACCAAAAATGGCACCGGTGAAGTAGAAACTTCGGAACTGGAAGAGAAAGAAAAAGAAAAAGAGAGTGGAGGTAAAGTAAAGAACAAATAAAAAAGTAAAAGAAACTCTCAAGCTAAGCGCGAGAGAACACTAGAGAAGGAAGAGTATGCCTCTCCTCCTCCCTCTCGCGTCAAGCGCATCGAGATGATTTTCGATCTAGCTCGCTGTGGAGGATCAACAAAGTCAGTCATCACACCGCCTCCTGCTCCAAGAAAACCAGCCAATCAATGCTTGCAAAAGCTTGTACTGTGAAACTCTCGTCTTCCGAAAATGATAAACTTCATATCGGGAGGCTCAAAACTATGTCGAGATTCACCGAGTTATTAATCAACCTAGCCGTTCTAACCAATTCAATCAATCAGGTATGCAACCTAAACTACGGTTTATCAATTCCGGATCTATATGATTCTAACTACATGCAACACACAATTTAGCCGACTCACAGTGTTATTATGATGACAAATGGATGGATTGACGTAACCCCCGAGACCCGAACTAAACCCGCTGATACCCCGAACCTTTTCCAAACCGTTGACTCACTTTAACCCGACCTTGACCTTGGTGATTCCAATAAACCTCTGGACCATCTTCTCTTTCCTCATTTTCTCTCTCCTCCGGTTCTCTCTCTCTCTCCTCTGGTTCTCTCTGGTTCTCTTTCTCTCTCTCTCTCTCTCTCCTCTGGTTCTCTTCTCTCCTCCGGTTCTCTCTCTTCTCTGGTTCTCCCTCTCTTCTTCTTCTTCACACCTCTCTCTCTCTCTTCTTCTTCCTCCTATGGTCTTCTTCTTCTCTCCCTCTTCTTCTCCTCCGGTTCTCTCCTCCTTTGCTTTCTCCTCTCCAGTCTTCCTCCATCTCTCTCTCTCTTCCTTTTCTTCATGCTTCTTCTTCTCTCACGCTCTTTTTCTTCTCTCTCTCTTCTCCTTCTTTACGCTTCATCTTCTTTCTTTCTTCCTCCTCCTCAAGCTTCATCTTATCTCTCTCCTTCACGCTTCTCCTCTCTCCATCTTCTTCTTCTTCAAGCTTCATGCTTCTCCTCTCTCTTCTCTCACGTTCTCCTCCTTCTTCTCTTCTTCTCTCACGCTTCTTATTCTCTATCTTCTCTCTCTCCTTCATGCTTCTCCTCTCTCCATCTTCATCTTCTTTCTCTCCTTCAGGCTTCCTCTCTCCATGTTCTTCTTCTTCTTCTTCTTCTTCTTCTTCTTCTTCCTTCTTCTTTCTTCCTCTCTCTTCTCACGCTTCATCTTCATTCTTCTTCTTTCTTCTTCTCTCTTCTCACGCTTCATCTTATTTCTTCTTCTCTTCTTCTCTCCTTCTCCACGCTTCTTCTCTCTCTCCTTCTTCTTCTCTTCTTCTCTCCTTCTCCACGCTTCTTCTCTCTCTCCTTCTTCTTCTCTCACGCTCCTCTTCTCTTCTTCTCTTCTCTTCTTCTCTTTCTTCTCCTCTCCTCCTCCGGCTTCTTCTTTCTTCTTCTCCTTCTTCTCCTTCTTCTTCTACTCTCCCTCACGCTTCTTCTCTTCCTTCTCTCTTTCTCTTCTCTCTTTTTCTTTGTTGGTTTTGGTGTGATCAAAATGAAGGAGCATAAGCTTTCTTATATAGTAAATCAAGTCTTGTGGATGGATGACAAATGTCCCCCTTCACTCATCATCTTCTGCCACGCCTATTGCAAATAAATAGGGAAGATTCAGTGTATTCTTGGGCACCAAGTCTCCTTGCCACGTTGATATACTATGAGAAGGTTTCATGCATCC
Source organism: Orychophragmus violaceus (assembly GCA_030180135.1). Classification (NCBI taxonomy): domain Eukaryota; kingdom Viridiplantae; phylum Streptophyta; class Magnoliopsida; order Brassicales; family Brassicaceae; genus Orychophragmus; species Orychophragmus violaceus. Next base: position 91,747,012 of record CM058237.1, on the reverse strand, counting down.
ATTCTCCATATGCCACCTTGCACATTCCAAGTTCAATGAAGCCACACATTCTTTGTATCCAAAAAGAAGGGGTGGCGCCATGGGGAGATTACACTTGTCTCTACAGGATTAAATCTTGCCAAAACACTGAACCCATTTGCTTCTAGAAGCTCCTTAATCTCGAACCATTCCGATGTACCAATGTTACTATTTTTGTGTTTAATATTTTAGAAATTCTTTAGCTGTTCCTATAAATCCACAAAGCCCATTTTCTGATTCTATATGATCTTATATGAATTTATCAATTTGAATCACTCCGTTTGGACACTCGTAGCTCCGGATATGAATTTTACAAGTTTCTTCGGTTCTATCGGTTTCCTTTCCCGATAGTCCGTAAAACTCGTTTAATCTCCGTCTCTTCCACGTCTGGTCTTCTAAATGTTATTTATGGACAAAAATAAGAATATTTGGCCAATTTCCGCTTCCGGCTCGCATTTTGGTAAAATTATCAAAATGTCCTTCCTTTCTTGAAAATTACAGAAATGCCCCTCGTTGACTTTTCTGCTGCCCGTTGACTATTTCTTGGAACAGGATATTACACAAGCACTTGCCAAAATGAAGGGAAAGAGATTAAAGGAAATTGGGAGCACTGCGGCACATGCTCACGATTGAGACTTGATCTATCTATCGCGTAATACCAACCACACCAACACAACACTGGGCCCCTACGATCTCGGTAACTTCCACGGGTTTCCACTGTTACCGTCATGGTAACTACCCCACGACTCCTACACGTAAACACGAAGTCTCATGACTTAGGAAAATGTTCTCAGCCCATCGATACGCAGCGACTCAAGTTACCTCCGGCAACCCAAGTTTCCATGCAGCCCGGCCCTAGGACGCGACCCCGTATTCTCCGGACCACACACCTACTGGCGTCACTCAGTAGGTTAACACCATAACCGGAATCACCATGATCCGATTAGGAAACTACCCGAGGATCCAATCGAGTCAGAAGTACCAAAACGTATTCAAACGCCTAGACTTGCGGGATCTAACGCACCCTATAGTCCTAGTGCATAAAAGTAAACACGCATGCTCGCTTGGACTCTAGCAATCATACTCAATCAATAATCAACAACAATCTCAACACCATTTCCCGCAAGTCTACACGCACACCCGCACCACTGCTCTGACTCGGTACCGTACCGAGTCAGCAACCACGACTTAACTGGTCTCGTGACCAAGTTAAGTGTCCACACGGATTGCTCGGCCCAACACAGAGACAATCTAACAGGCCCGCACAAAAGCTCACAGAAACAACCACACAACCACACAATAACATCATCACCACACAACCAATCCTATTAGGGTTTCTACAGTATTTTAACCAATTCACGTCCGCTACCTTGGATTAGCGAATTGTTAATCCGTAGACGGCCCACATCTAATTAACGTCCGCTAACTTGGACTAGCGGATTGCTAATCCGTAGACGGCACACAAATCGCATCACTTTCCATTTTCTTAATCCTTTCTGAGTATCTTTTAATCCCCGATCCATCGGTTTAGAGCTAGTAGCTTATTAAACTCCCCGACGTCTCATCTTTTCTTTACTTAATTTGTTTCTTCTCCGCAACTCGTATTTAACCAAAACCGATATCATTCTTTATGATATACGTCCGTTAGGTTTAATTCCATATTTTAACTTCGTCTTAATTCTCGTACTTAGGTTCATTCGATACCGTTTTTTAAATACGTATACATGCATATACGGCCCTATCATGCCACGACTAGCGGCACACAATATGTTTAATCCGATTAATTCTCACGATCCTAACACGCATCTTAAACCGTAACCAGTTTATCGTTAATTAGTCAATTCGGTTCTCATTTCCAATCTACATGCTTCTAACTACGACGTTTGAGCCGACTCACATTGATTGGTCGGAATGACAGTACGGATGCAGATACGACTTCCCGAGACCCCGAACAAAACTCGAACCTCCCGAATACACGAACACGAACTCCGAGGCTTCCCTAACACCTGTACACAAACTGCAAACGCAAAACCGGCCGGAGTCAATGCGTTGACTGGAGTTGACCGTGGCATTGACCGGCCGTTGACCGACGGTCGACCGTTAACCGTTGACCACCCTGAACCGGTTGACCCACTCCTGAACCAGTTGAACCACTTCAATCAAACTGAACCAACTGAACCGGTCTAATTTGAACCGGGTAGGTTAAACCGGTTTAGGTCAAATCGTTGACCGGTTTAACTAACCATTGACCAAGGCTTAACCAAGCCAAAACCAACCCAAATTCTTGAACCAACCAACCCATATGCATCTCTGAAGAACCGGCTGAAGAACAAGGCGACGGAGGAGGGATTTCGGCGACGGCTCCGGCGTTGACCAGTGGCAGAGGAAGGTTGACCGCGGCGGAGGAGGTGTTTTCCGGCGACTCAGAAGCTCATACACCTACCAAACTGCTCAGAATGAAAAGATCTATCCATATGTGGCTTCAAAACGTCCAGATCTGATGAGGAGAGAGAGAGAGAGATCCAACAAAACCCTAACCGCGGCAGCTCTCCGGCCAGATTTCGGCGATCTCTGGTGACGGCGGCGGTGGAGGGTGACTGGCGGTTGTAGAGGAGAGTGAGAGGAGTCCACTGGGCTTTTCAGAAGGTGATTTGAGTTTATGAGGAGAGAGTTATGGTGTTTCTTGTTTAGCAAGAATTGAAGAACACTTATGTTTTCTTGAAGAACACCTTGAAGAAGATGAGAACTTCTGGGTTTTCTGAAGAAGAGGGATGAATCTGATTAACACAGAGAGAGAGGAGAGAGCTCGTGGGTGAGAGAGAGTAGTGAGAGGTTTGTAGCACAAAAATGTTTGATGTGAAACATGATTCCTTCCATGTTCATGAACTATTCCATGAATTTGCATGTAAGGAAGAACGGTGGCGCCTCTGGGGGTGACACAACTGTCCCCTGAGGTGTGTTTATGACAACAAATCCCACCATTATCCCTTTATCCAACCTCAATCCCCTTAATTAACTTTGCTCGGTTTGCTCGGTTTCTCGATTATTGTTTTAGAAAAGACTGGATGATTCTCATAAATCTCAAGACTTACATAAACTGATTCTCCCTGATTTTATATGAATTTATCAACTTGAATCACCTCATTTGGAGTTTTCTAGCTCCAGTTATGAATTTTTGAAGTTTTTTCGGTTTTCTCTGTTTTTACTCCGATAAGCCGAAAACCCCGTTTCTGCTCTGTTTCTTCCTCTGGTCTTGTTAATGTTCTTTAAGTTTTAAAATAAGAACATTTGGCCCATCTCGGCTTCCGTCTCGAACTTTGACAAAATTACCATTTTGCCCCTAGGTTTTGTAAAATTACAATTTTGCCCCTGATGGCTTTTCTTCTGCCTGTTGACCATATTTTTGAATACAGGGTATTACAGTCTTCCCCACTTACAGGAATTTGGTCCCCGAATTCTGCGTCATCAACAAACTTTGAATCGGCACCAAACTCCGCAGGTTGCTACTGCTCCTTTCTCAAAAACTAACGTCTCGTTACTTGACCTTTGATACTCAGAATCCACTTCCCATACTTTATGGCGGATCACCATCTCATTCCAAACTTTCCACTTAACTGTAGCTTCGTTTCTTGATCTCCAGTTCCGCTTTACTGTGCCACTTCTTTATTTCTAACTGATCTCTCTTGAACCTCGATCTTTCACAAGTATTTACTTTGCTCTGATTCTCACTTCTAACTTCTCCACTTTGCTTTGACTTCCACGTCCTTCACGATATTGGTTTGTCTCCTCTAGACACTCGTCAAGAATCTGTATTCCAAACATGTTGTCTCCATGGCCCCAACTCCATCCGTACTGATAGCTCTACTCCGTTTCCAATATTGCTCTTTCTTTTGAACGCTCCTCAAGGAGTTTAATTTCTGAATCCAACTTTTCTAAATCTCCATTCCATTCACACTGATCGCTTCACTCTGGTTTCCACACTGTCGCTGACGTTACCTCAAATCTTTTCGCTGACTCATCATACCGACAACTTCATTCTTCCAGTTGCCTTGCACTGATACATTTTCCACTGACGATCCATACCAACTGTTTTACTTCCCGGGTCAACTTGTCTGGCGGCCTCTTTACACTCCATCTCGATTTCGGGTTCGAGTTCGGTCTCGTATTTGTATCGCATCGTCCATTCCGTCCTACATTCAATTCAACAAATTTCATTGGAGTGGTGAAATTCGAACCAATCCATCCCCGATATCACATCCTCATAGAGATATAGTTAGTTAATCATGTATCCGACGGTTAAACATGATTAAGTAAGGTTATTCTATAATTATGCTATTCTCGTGAATTGACGGTCGAACACAACCATTCTCAAGTTAGCTCAATACCTTAAACGAAAAGGTTCTAACACTTTTTATTTATAACAACTTAACGATTACGATAAATTCAAATACTTGAGCCAACAAAACACAACTAGTAATCGAATTGCTCACCACTACCGTTAACAATCCTCGAATGCTACGCATGCCATAAAAGAAAACTAGCACCCTAACAGTGCTACACCAATGAGCGAAACACCACCCGACTTATCCAATGCATCACTCAAGCATTAGATAAAGCATGCAAGCAATAAATAAAAAAGCAAGCAATTACCACACACAACCACGCAATCACAAGATCGCTCCGGATATGTCGCCAGTCTGGGTTTAAGTTATGATGAACGGTCGTCAGTTCCGCTCATCATCAGACTTCACATGGTAATTCTTTTGCATCCTAAAACCATCACACGCATGCAAACAATTACTACGCAAGTCATAATGATAAGTTGAACATTCTGCGTCACATATATATACAAAAACGACATAACACATGTTTCGAGTTTTTTTTTAAATACATAGATAAAATAGAAATACAACAAGGCGTCCGTTATCATCACCATAAACTCCAAACCGTACCATCATACCCTGGAGATGTCAGAAACGACACGCGAAGATCGCCGATCTATATACACAGGAAAAACAACATAGTTAGTGCCCACACTTACCTGGCCTAACTATCCTAGTCCTAACAGCCCCAACCCGACCGAAATGCCCAACACAAGCGGCATCGCGGCTCGCGGTGGTAACCAATGGCAGGTGTGCCGAGAGGGTGCGGTGGGTGTGCATCTCTGGACGGTGCTCCAACTCGCTGCGGCTCTACCACCGGACACAAACGTGCAACATGTCCTCGCGACCACAAAGCTGACAGACAGTAACGGGCGCTGGGCGTGGCCCACGGTAACAAGCTGATGCGTGGTGATCTGAAGCACCACACAACTGACAGTAAGAAGCAGACTCCAAAGAAGGATCCTGAAATCACTCCGGACGCACGATGACCCTGAACTCCACATATCTGGAAAACTACTGGCGCTGAGCGAGATCTACGAGAACAGACAGACGCTCGATGTCCCTCGTCTCCACACCTACTGCAAGTCCTCGATGGTCTCGGCTGCATAACTAGTGGTGGCTGCGCTACAGGTAATTGCGCGGCTGGTGGCTGAATGACGGGCTGTGGGATAAGCTCGATGTCTCGGCGACTAGGTCCGGATCGGTAGCCCTCAGGCAATGGAGCACCGTATGGCTCTGCGTCCGACATACCTGGTCCTGGTCCCGCAATCGGACAAATATGTGTGAGGTGACCATCCATACCACACACCTAACAGTAATAAGGACATGGCACCTGTGATACCCGTATCAAAAATACGGTCAACGGGCAGTAGAAAGTCAACCGAGGGCAAAATTGTCATTTTACCTAAGTTAGGGGTAAAATGGTAATTTTACCAAAAGTCGAGACGGAAGCCGAGACGGGCCGAATATTCTTATATTTCAATATAAAGAATGTTCACAAGACCAGAGTTGGAGAAATCGGATCAGAAACATGTTTTTCGGTGAGTCGGGAATGGAAACCGATAAAACCGATGAAACTTTGGAAATTCATAACCGGAGCTACGTAAACCCGAACGGAGTGATTCAAAATTCTAAATTCATCTAATAGCATTGAGAATCTGATTGTGGAGGTTTGAGGATTTATGGGAATCAGTTGGTATATTCTAAAACAATTCTCGAGGAAATGAGTAAACCGAGCAAAGGAGATTAAGTGAAGCGAAGGAAGGGTTCTTATTGGATTGGACCAGTTTAGATGGGCTTTTGTTGACTCAGAACACACAACAGGGACAGGTTTGAACTCCTCAGGTCGCCAGCTTTTCCATGTGAGGTGTCAAGCCCATGCTTGATGCATGAACCTTGTTGAAATGCACCAAAAACACCTAAACAAATTCATTTTTGGGTGTACCTCTCTCTCTCTCTAGCCTCACCCACGACCACATGCTCTCCCTTCTCTCTAGATTCATCCAGAAAACCCAGAAAATCCTTTGCATCTTCAAAGAAACCCCAAGAACACTCTTGAGTGTTCATAAGACCTTCTTCCACCAAAAATACCATATCTCTCTCAATATAAACCCAAATCAACTTCTGCAAAGTTCTATAGCTTCCTCTCTCCCTCCTCTACAACCGCCATCCAGCCAGTCATGACCGCCGTCGCCGGAGCTGGCCGGAAACGGGCCGGAAAGAATCCGCGGATTAGGGTTTGGTGGATATCTCTCTTCCTTCACCAGATCTGAATGTTTTGAAGACATTGGTGGATATATCTCTTCTTTGCGGTCAGTTTGATAGGTGGATCGTCTTCTGAGTCACCGGAAAAAGGGGTGAACCGGCCGGTCAACGCCGGACCACCGTCGGTCAACGCCGGAGCCGGTCACCGGAGAAGCTCAACCGCCGCCAATCTTCAGCCGGTTCTTCAAGGAGTGTGATGGGATGGTTTGATTCAAGATTTGGGTCGGTTTAGGGCTGGTTTAGCCTTGGTCAACGGTTAGGTCAAACCGGTCAATGTTTGACCAAATCGGTTTAACCTAACCGGTTCTAATTAGACCGGTTCAGATGGTTCAGTGGTTCAACCGGGTTGGTTTGGGTGGTCAACCAGTTCAGTCAAAGTCAACGGTCAACCCTTGGTCAACGGTCAAAGTCAACGGTCAACGTCGGTCAAAGTCAACGCCGGTCAACGCCATGGTCAACGCCGGTCAACGCGTTGACTCCGGCCATTCCTAGCTTGCGGTTCATGTCAGGGTGTTCGGGAAGCCTCGGGGTTCGTGTTCGTGCGTGCGGGAAGTTCGGGTTTCAGTTCGGAGGTCTCGGGATTCATACCGCGTCAGACCGTCATTCCACGCCTATCTCACGGTGAGTCGGCTGACAAACCCTTAGTTACATATAGACCGAGAATTACTAAACCGTAGTGTTAGGTTGCATACCCGTTAATCAAAGTGAATATTAATTAATAAATAATTGGACGTTAATGATAAACCGGTTAGGATCAGATGAGCATGTTAGGGTTTAACGAATTAAAAAGGTTAATCAATTGTGTGCTGCTAGGTTGTTAGTAATGATTGGGTGATGCATTCATATAGACCGTTGTTTATGACCGTATATGCATCTATATATGTATAAGAACGATAATTAATGAATCTATGTACGGGAATTAAGACGACACTAAAATACGAGTTAAACCTAAACAAACTTATAGAATATTGTAACGGGATTGGAGTTTAGGATTAATAGCGGGTTTGGGTAATGGATCAAATTAAGTTAATAATGAGACGTCGGGGAGTTAGTAAGTTTACTAACTCTAAACCGACGGATCGGAGAGTTAATGAATGGTGACTAGGTTTGGTTAAGAAATAAGAAGTGTGATGATTGGTGAACCGTCTACGGGTTAACAAGCGGTTAACCCAAGGTAGCGGGCGTGAAATGGATTAAAAGACTTAGAAACCCTAATATGCCTGCTTGTGACGTGTTTGTGTGTTTGTGTGATTGATTGAGATTGTGTGATTGATTGTGACTGTATGATTGATTGTGATTGCGTGATTGTATTGCTGTTGTTGTGAGCTTTGTGTGCAGGCTTGTTAGACTGCTCGGTGTTGGGCCGAGCAGTTATTGCGGACACTTACTCCGGTCACGGGACCGGGTAAGTTAGTGGTGCTGACTAGGTATCTTACCTAGTCAGAGCGGTGGTAGTGTAGAGGCTTGCGGAATGGTTGGGGATTTATTATTGATATTGATTGCGTGATCTGTGCTAGAGTCCCAGCGAGTCTGCGTGTTTATATTTCTGCACTAGGACTCTAGGGTGCGTTAGTTTCCGCAAGCCTAGGTTTTGTTTACGTTCTGGTACTTCCATCCCGATTGGATCCTCGGGAATTGAGAACCTGGTCAGCTTAGCCTGGCGGGTGCGAACCTATGGAGTGACGTCTGTAGGGTGTAGTCCGGAGAATACGGGGTCGCGTCCTAGGGCCGGACTGCATGGAAGCTCGGGTTGCCGGGGGTAACCGGAGTCGCCGCGTATCGATGGACAGAGAACGGTGTCCTAGTCGTTTTGTGGACGGCTAGGAGTCATGTGGGTTAGTTGCCATATCGGTGACAGTGGAAACCCGTGGAAGTCACCAAGTTCGTAGGGCCCAGTGTTTGTTTTGTTATCTTTATTTCGTTGCGCGATAGATAGATCGAGTCCAATCGAGGACATGTGCCGCAGTGCCTTCGATTTCCTTAATTCTCTTTATTTTGGCTTTGATGGTGTGTTGTGGGTTTATCACGATGTGGTAGTGCGTGATCGACCGTTTATTCCTGTTGATTGTTATTTTGGGTTTTGGGGCGGGAATCTGTAGTTCTAGATAGACTAGAAGCCATTAGTGGGGAGCCGATTCACTGGGTGATATTAGATCGCTCATTAGACTCTTTTTGTGTTTTCAGGTTTGGCAGCGACGGGCGCGGGAGATCCTCGGTGTAGTGTCGGGATTGCTTGTGGCGGGATTTGATTCGGGGTTTTCGATTATTTTATTTCGGTTCGGTTTTGGCGCCATTTTGTGATTTTGATTTGGTTGTGCATTTGACTATTTTGTATATTTGACTTGACGATTGTTTGTAAAATTCTATTAAACGTTGTGCTTAACGTTTGATTACTCATAAATGAAATTGTTTCCCTGATATGAGGTTTCGTCCGAACCGACACAACTCACCGAAGTGGTACAAGGTGTACAACTTGTATTGCGGAAGTGAGGATAGCGAGGTCAAAGATGGATTAGTGCGAGTCTTTGTCTCAAACCGATCCGTCTCTGACTTCGTCCTATGACGAACTTTTCCTGTTCGACTTGCTCGGGTTCGATCGGTCATGTTCTTGTTTGATTGTTGACCGGTCAGCTCGACGGTCAGCGGAGAATGGGAAAGGGGCGTTACAGAAAGGTGGTATCAGAGCATGGTTCTGCATGGGTTTCGAAACATTTCATTTATGAGTGTTTTCCGCGTTTTATCGAGTCAAATGTGTCACACAAGCATCCATTAGGAAACCGAGCCGCGTCCGTTGAACCCGGGGTTGGGATGGGGAGTAGCATTTTCGTATTATTTGCACTAACTTATCTTCGAGTTTTGATTGCAGTCGTGCAGCAGTGTGTCCTGGGTGGAGTGGAGGTGTGTGTGTGTGTGCGCGGAGCAGTTACTGATGAGCGGCATGAGTCAGTAGGGATCAGTCGGTTCGCCGCAGGGACAGTTGGATCAGTTTCAGGGATACCCAGCATCGACATGCCATTCCCGAGGTTCTCTTACATCGGATCGTCCACCAGTTCCTTTGCGGCATTTACAGGGTTCGAGAGCAGCAGCAGGTAGATGAGCAGGTAGCTATGCTTGAGGATGTTTGGAGCAGCAAGCCTCATCACCAGCCGGACCTATGACCTGGATCACCCCGTACATAGTTCGACATGGTTACGTCACCAGCGTCTACGGAGTCGCAGTTTGAGCCAGCCTCGTCACCAGCCGAGATGATAGAGGTACCGCCAGCAGTACCAGAGGGCCATGGAGCGTCGACTGCCCGATTGCCGGACCAGGACCGTGTATACACGATGGAGAGCCGTACCGAGCACCAGTACTGGAGGATTACCGAGCGGGACCCAGTCGCCGAGATCCCGAGCCAGTCAGCCACATGTTATTCAGTTGCCGGTCGTTCAGTTATCCCGACCCGAGCCAGTGAGGACTTGCCAGTTGTGTAGAGGTGAGGGTCATCGCGCACCCGATTGTTTCATCGATTCCCCGTCAGAGTCGACAGAGCCGACTTCTCCTTGTCAGCGATGTGGTAGCTATGATCCTCAGGCGTCCGTATGTTACCGTGGACCACGCCCAGCGTCCGTTCCAGTTTGTCAGATGTGTGGCCGCGCAGGTCACGTTGCTCACCTTTGCCCGATAGCCGAGCCACATCAGGTCGGAGCACCATCTAGAGACACACACTCATCACACCCTCCCGGTGCACCTGCCAGCGGATACTTCAGCGAGCCGTTTTGCCAGTGGTGTTGGGCATTTCGGTCTTGCTGGAGGCGTTAGGATAGGATATGAGTAGTTAGGCCAGGTAAGTGGGGGCACTAACTTCTTTTGTCTTATAGGTAGATCGGCGGATAGGCGACTTTGCGTGTCGTCTTTGACTTTTCTGATGTTTAGCGGCGTCGTATGGGTTTTTGGATATGATGACGGCCATATGTGTGTGAACTCTGATCAAGAACATGTACTAAAAACTTTATGATGTATGATATATCGTTTTATGTATGTGGTGGATGCAGAGTGTTCAGCAAATCATTTTGAGTAGCGTAGTTCCTATTTGCCTGATTGAGATGGTTATGAAAGCAAGTAGATTATTACGTGAAACTAAATGTTGAGCGGAACTGACGACCGTTCATCATGACCTGAACCCAGACTGACGACGCATCCGACCGATCATTAGATTGCGTGATTTTGTGTTTGGTGATTGCTTGTTTTTATTTCCTGCTTGATTGATTGATTGCTTGATTCGTTATTGCGATAGATTGCGTAGTACTTGCGTGCGTGGTTTTGGTAGATGAATCGTTTTGGGTCTTAGAGACCGTTGGGTGGTTAGTTGTTCGGAATTCGAATAGTGATTGTTCGTTTCTCTTCGGTTTTGTTAGAAAGGTAAGTGTTGATTTTGTTTCAATTTTATTTCGAGTTTTGAGCCGACTGAGAACAGTTGTGTTTAACCGTCAGTTCACGAGGGAATGGACTTATAGTGTATTGTTATTTAATCACGAGTAACCGTCGGGTACATGATTAAGTAACCATATTTCTATGGGAAAGTGATATCGGGGATAGATCGGGATGAAACTGACTGTTTCAGTGAGTTGTTGTATTGAACGTAGGACGGAATGGCGACGCGATGTGAATCCGAGACCGAACCCGAACCCGAAAGCGAGATGAAGTGACAAGACGTCGTGAGACAAGTAGACCGGGCCGTGAATCAGTGGTATATATTGTCAGTGGGAGATATATCAGCTTATCAAGCAGCCGACAGGAAGAGGCCGAGAAGTGTGCTGTGTTAGCAAAGGGATTTGGGAAGAAGAGTCAGTGATGTTGTGGAATCAGACAGTCGGAAGCAGGTGATCCGATTTTTGAAGAGTGTTCCAGAAAGAAGACAGAAAGTCCCAATCCGAAGGATGTGGAAGTCGAAGCGAAGTGGGGAAGCCAAGAGTCAGATAAGGTTAAGGATCGAGGCCAATGGAAGACAGTTAAGAGTGAAGTGAAGCAAGATGGATGAAACGGAGAACCTTGGAAACGGTATGATCAGTGAGGAATCAGTGTAAAGATTAGTGAGATGAAAGGATTTAGAAGGAACGCAGAAGTGTCGAAGTCAGTTGGGTGGAATGGAATAAGACAGAGGATCGCAGTGATGACGAGACTCAGTATGCCAGTGATGTTGAGACTCAGTATGCCAGCGGTGTCCGAGTATGGAAGCGTCGGAGGATTGGTGAAGCAACTTGCAGGGTTGGAACCAATTCGAAGTCTGTCAGTGACGGAGAATTCGGGGACCGAATTCCTGTAAGTGGGGAAGAATGTGATACCCCGTATCAAAAATACGGTCAACGGGCAGTAGAAAGTCAACCGAGGGCAAAATTATCATTTTACCTAAGTTAGGGGTAAAATGGTAATTTTACCAAAAGTCGAGACGGAAGCCGAGACGGGCCGAATATTCTTATATTTCAATATAAAGAATGTTCACAAGACCAGAGTTGGAGAAATCGGAGCAGAAACATGTTTTTCGGTGAGTCGGGAATGGAAACCGATAAAACCGACGAAACTTTGGAAATTCATAACCGGAGCTACGTAAACCCGAAAAGAGTGATTCAAAATGCTAAATTCATATAATAGCATGGAGAATCTGATTGTGGAGGTTTGAGTATTTATGGGAATCAGTTGGTATTTTCTAAAACAATTCTCGAGGAAATGAGTAAACCGAGCAAAGGAGATTAAGTGAAGCGAAGGAAGGGTTCTTATTGGATTGGGCCAGTTTAGATGGGCTTTTGTTGACTCAGAACACACAACAGGGACAGGTGTGAACTCCTCAGGTCGCCAGCTTTTCCATGTGAGGTGTCAAGCCCATGCTTGATGCATGAACCTTGTTGAAATGCACCAAAAACACCTAAACAAATTCATTTTTGGGTGTACCTCTCTCTCTCTCTAGCCTCACCCACGACCACATGCTCTCCCTTCTCTCTAGATTCATCCAGAAAACCCAGAAAATCCTTTGCATCTTCAAAGAAACCCCAAGAACACCAAGAACACTCTTGAGTGTTCATAAGACCTTCTTCCACCAAAAATACCATATCTCTCTCAATATAAACCCAAATCAACTTCTGCAAAGTGCTATAGCTTCCTCTCTCCCTCCTCTACAACCGCCATCCAGCCAGTCATGACCGCCGTCGCCGGAGCTGGCCGGAAACTGGCCGGAAAGAATCCGCGGATTAGGGTTTGGTGGATATCTCTCTTCCTTCACCAGATCTGAATGTTTTGAAGACATTGGTGGCTAGATCTCTTCTTTGCGGTCAGTTTGATAGGTGGATCGTCTTCTGAGTCACCGGAAAAAGGGGTGAACCGGCCGGTCAACGCCGGACCACCGTCAGTCAACGCCGGAGCCGGTCACCGGAGAAGCTCAACCGCCGCCAATCTTCAGCCGGTTCTTCAAGGAGTGTGATGGGATGGTTTGATTCAAGATTTGGGTCGGTTTAGGGCTGGTTTAGCCTTGGTCAACGGTTAAGTCAAACCGGTCAATGTTTGACCAAACCGGTTTAACCTAACCGGTTCTAATTAGACCGGTTCAGATGGTTCAGTGGTTCAACCGGGTTGGTTTGGGTGGTCAACCGGTTCAGTCAAAGTCAACGGTCAACCCTTGGTCAACGGTCAAAGTCAACGGTCAACGTCGGTCAAAGTCAACGTCGGTCAAAGTCAACGCCATGGTCAACGCCGGTCAACGTGTTGACTCCGGCCATTCCTAGCTTGCGGTTCATGTCAGGGTGTTCGGGAAGCCTCGGGGTTCGTGTTCGTGCGTGCGGGAAGTTCGGGTTTCAGTTCGGAGGTCTCGGGATTCATACCGCGTCAGACCGTCATTCCACGCCTATCTCACGGTGAGTCGGCTGACAAACCCTTAGTTACATATAGACCGAGAATTACTAAACCGTAGTGTTAGGTTGCATACCCGTTAATCAAAGTGAATATTAATTAATAAATAATTGGACGTTAATGATAAACCGGTTAGGATCAGATGAGCATGTTAGGGTTTAACGAATTAAAAAGGTTAATCAATTGTGTGCTGCTAGGTTGTTAGTAATGATTGGGTGATGCATTCATATAGACCGTTGTTTAGGACCGTATATGCATCTATATATGTATAAGAACGATAATTAATGAATCTATGTACGGGAATTAAGACGACACTAAAATACGAGTTAAACCTAAACAAACTTATAGAATATTGTAACGGGATTGGGGTTTAGGATTAATAGCGGGTTTGGGTAATGGATCAAATTAAGTTAATAATGAGACGTCGGGGAGTTAGTAAGTTTACTAACTCTAAACCGACGGATCGGAGAGTTAATGAATGGTGACTAGGTTTGGTTAAGAAATAAGAAGTGTGATGATTGGTGAACCGTCTACGGGTTAACAAGCGGTTAACCCAAGGTAGCGGGCGTGAAATGGATTAAAAGACTTAGAAACCCTAATATGCCTGCTTGTGACGTGTTTGTGTGTTTGTGTGATTGATTGAGATTGTGTGATTGATTGTGACTGTATGATTGATTGTGATTGCGTGATTGTATTGCTGTTGTTGTGAGCTTTGTGTGCAGGCTTGTTAGACTGCTCGGTGTTGGGCCGAGCAGTTATTGCGGACACTTACTCCGGTCACGGGACCGGGTAAGTTAGTGGTGCTGACTAGGTATCTTACCTAGTCAGAGCGGTGGTAGTGTAGAGGCTTGCGGAATGGTTGGGGATTTATTATTGATATTGATTGCGTGATCTGTGCTAGAGTCCCAGCGAGTCTGCGTGTTTATATTTCTGCACTAGGACTCTAGGGTGCGTTAGTTTCCGCAAGCCTAGGTTTTGTTTACGTTCTGGTACTTCCATCCCGATTGGATCCTCGGGAATTGAGAACCTGGTCAGCTTAGCCTGGCGGGTGCGAACCTATGGAGTGACGTCTGTAGGGTGTAGTCCGGAGAATACGGGGTCGCGTCCTAGGGCCGGACTGCATGGAAGCTCGGGTTACCGGGGGTAACCGGAGTCGCCGCGTATCGATGGACAGAGAACGGTGTCCTAGTCGTTTTGTGGACGGCTAGGAGTCATGTGGGTTAGTTGCCATATCGGTGATAGTGGAAACCCGTGGAAGTCACCAAGTTCGTAGAGCCCAGTGTTTGTTTTGTTATCTTTCTTTCGTTGCGCGATAGATAGATCGAGTCCAATCGAGGACATGTGCCACAGTGCCTTCGATTTCCTTAATTATCTTTATTTTGGCTTTGATGGTGTGTTGTGGGTTTATCACGATGTGGTAGTGCGTGATCGACCGTTTATTCCTGTTGATTGTTATTTTGGGTTTTGGGGCGGGAATCTGTAGTTCTAGATAGACTAGAAGCCATTAGTGGGGAGCCGATTCATTGGGTGATATTAGATCGCTCATTAGACTCTTTTTGTGTTTTCAGGTTTGGCAGTGACGGGCGCGGGAGATCCTCGGTGTAGTGTCGGGATTGCTTGTGGCGGGATTTGATTCGGGGTTTTCGATTGTTTTATTTCGGTTCGGTTTTGGCGCCATTTTGTGATTTTTATTTGGTTGTGCATTTGACTATTTTGTATATTTGACTTGACGATTGTTTGTAAAATTCTATTAAACGTTGTGCTTAACGTTTGATTACTCATAAATGAAATTGTTTCCCTGATATGAGGTTTCGTCCGAACCGACACAACTCACCGAAGTGGTACAAGGTGTACAACTTGTATTGCGGAAGTGAGGATAGCGAGGTCAAAGATGGATTAGTGCGAGTCTTTGTCTCAAACCGATCCGTCTCTGACTTCGTCCTGTGACGAACTTTTCCTGTTCGACTTGCTCGGGTTCGATCGGTCATGTTCTTGTTTGATTGTTGACCGGTCAGCTCGACGGTCAGCGGAGAATGGGAAAGGGGCGTTACAGCACCTGCTGATATGGCTCACGATAACGCGGATCGACAGGTCGTGGACACCAGTACCAATGGAAGCCCTGAACTCCACATGAGCTACACGTCGGGTGTACATGCATCAGCGGTAGCGAGTCCGTCGTGTCTGCTGGTAGAGTCTTTGACGGCGCAACTGGCTCGGTCAGCGGTGTACCTGGCGGCGTAACGGGCTCTAACTGTGTATCTGCCTCCGACATCGACATCGGCTCAGCCTCTGATAATGGCTCCGTCGCAGAGATTGGCTCGGTAAAGCCATGTGACGATGATGCCGATCTATCAAGTGGTGTACGAGACGACCCTGGCTGTGGATCCGGATGATGGTGCGGTCCAATCTGCTGCTCTAGAACGTCCCCAAGTATCGCCATCTGCTCATCAACGTGCTGCTCCCAATACTGATGTTGCTCTGAGTCTATCGGCTCCATATCCATGTCGACTGCTGCATGTAACGTGTCTACCATAAAATCTACTCCACTGAGCAGGACGAAATCTAACTAATGTAAGCTAAAGGGTACCGGCACATCATTCGCCTCGAGCATCGGTTGGCTGAATCACTGGTGGTACCATAGGCGCCTCCAACTATGGCGGTAATGGTGGCAATCCATAGTATGCATATCCCTGGTATCCCATCAATCTTGCGACCGGGTCTGGGGCACATGCGTCGTCCTGTAAGGATGAAAGTAATGGATCAGACAACGGCCTCCTCTCTACGGCGGCTGCTCTCGCTCCCTGCTGCACTCACAGAAGAACAAGTGGTCGGTCAGATATCCAGGAACCCTGTGACTGTCCAGGTTGTGCTCTCAAACTCGCCTGGTGCTGCTCTACCTGAGCTCGATACTGTGCCGCAGTCATCCAATGATGACTCATACTGCTCACTGAAATCTCCCATGATGCACACACCCACGCACAATCCGTCCAGGGACACTCTGCTGCCGATTGCAAACAAAAACACAGGCAAACATTAGTACTGATAATACAAATTCCTATGTCATCCCACCCCCGAATTTACAAACGCGGCTCGGTTTCCTAATGAATGCTTGGGTAAGACACAATTTTGACTTAATAAAACACGGAAAACACTCAGAAATGAACAGTTTCGGAACCCATGATGAACCATGCTCTGATACCACCTTTTTGTAACGCCTCTTTCCCATTATCCGCTGACCGTCGAGTTGACCGGCCAAAAATCAAACAAGAACATGACCGATCGAACCCGAGCAAGTCAAACAGGAAAGGTTCACCACAAGACGAAGCCAGAGACAGATCCGTTTGAGACAAAGGCTCGCACTAACCCGTCCTTGACCCCGCTATCCTCACTTTCGTAGTACAAAGCTTCACAACTTGTACTACTTCCGTGAGTTGTGTCGGTTCGGACTAAACACAATATCAGGGAAACAAATTCATTCTGAGTAATCAAACGTTAAGCACAACGTTTAATAATTTTACAAACAATTTTCTATCAATCACAACAACACATAATCCTTGATACAAAATGGGGCCAAAGCCGAACCGAGAGAAAACCCAAAATAATCGAATCAAAACCCCGCCACAAGCAATCCCGAAACTACACCGAGGACCTCTCGCGTCCGTCGCTGCTAAACCTGAAAAACACAAAAGAGTCTAATAAGCGATCTAAGATCACCCAGCGAGTCGGTTCCCCACTACGGCTTCTATTCTATCTATTAACTATAGATTCCCGTCCGAAAACCCCAAAATAACAAACAACATCAACAACGGCTGATCACGCACTACCACGTCGTGTCAAACCCATAACACACAAGCACTTGCCAAAATGAAGGGAAAGCGATTAAAGGAAATCGGGATGACTGCGGCACATTTTCACGATTTAGACTCAATCTATCTATCGCGTAATACCAACCACACCAACACAACACTGGGCCCCTACGAACTCGGTAACTTTCACGGGTTTCCACCGTTACCGTCATGGTAACTACCCCACAACTCCTAGAAGTAAACACAAAGTCTCACGACCTATGACACTGTTCTCAGCCCATCGATACGCAGTGACTCAAGTTACCCCTGGCAACCCAAGTTTCCATGTAGTCCGGCCTTAGGACGCGACCCCGTATTCTCCGGACCACACACCTACCAGCGTCACTCAGTAGGTTAACACCATAACTGGAACCACCATAATCCGATTAGGTAACTATCCGAGGTCCAATCGGGTCGGAAGTACCAGAACGTATCCAAACACCTAGACTTGCGGGATCTAACGCACCCTGATATACCATGGATTTTAGGGATTTTAACCATGGTATATGTCTTTGTTATCGAGTCTTTCTATGTGTTTTGGAGTCTTTTCAGGTGTTTTACAGGTTTAAAAACATCTGGAGCCTAATTGGACGTTTTGGGAGCATTTGGAGCAATTCTGCACTATTTAGAGACTTCACAGAGTTCACTGGCTGCGTTTTCGCCTTGCAACTGTCGTTGTAGTTCTGCAACGGTCGTTGCAGTTCTGCGTCCAAAAATCTGCATTTTGGAGAAATTACAATTTTTGCCCAGAAACTTCCCAGACTTGGAAAAAGGCCCCCAGACGTGTTTTAGACTATATATTAGGGTTTTTAAGCCATTGTTTAGGCAACGCTTTACTTACGCTTTATTCTATTTTCAGAGAGAGTTAGGGGCTGATCGTTCTAAATCTATCGTTGACCGGAGTCCCTGTGGATTCGATACCCCAAGTACTACAACTACATCACTGTGCACTTGCAATTAGAATAGGGATTAAAACTCGACCTATCAAGTTTTTGGCGCCGTTGCCGGGGACTCTTTTGAGTCTTCGATATATTTGAACTTAGGGTTTGGACTAGGTTTTTCGTTTCTATTTTTGTTAACTAATTTTTTTTTCTTTTTCTGTTCTTGCGTTTCAGGTACGCCTGTAATCGCCTTGCATCGATCGACACGGTCCTGTGTGTCGATCGACACATCTTCGAGCTTGCATCGATCGACACTACTCTGCATCGATCGACACAGCGAGTAAGATGATGGGAATGATGGAACGGATGTTGGAAAACCAGCAGAATAACTCATTCTGCAGAGGCTATGGTTCCTATTCATTCACCAGAGAATATGAATCTCCATCATATCAGCCTTTTCCTCCTCAAAATAAACAATCTGATAAGTTGATAAGCATGATGGAGCAGTTATTGGAGAAGCAGGAAGAAGACTTGAACTACATCAGTGGCTCTGGATTCCAAAGAAACAAGTTTGGTAATCAGCAATGTAATTCTTATCAGAGAACCTATGGATCATCTTCTTATCAGACACCTCCTGTTGCTAATGCTTATAAGAGCAAGATGGAATCCATGATGGAGCAGTTGCTAGAGGATCAGAATAAGATTGATGTATACTTCGACAGGAAACTGGATACTATGCATGAAAATCTGAATGGAAAGTTTGAATCTTTGAGCACACATGTGAAGAAGCTAGATGTCCGAGTTCAACAAACAGCTGGAGCAATACAAAGGCATAATGAAGCTGGGAAAGCTGAACAGAGGTTTTACATCAATGTTGTGACCTTAAGAGATGAGATTGAGTTGCTAGGAGAAGAAGAGAGCATAATATCGGATTTTCTGGATGAATATTGTCTGTCTGAGACATGCATCGATCGACACACACTTGATATCGATCGATGCAATCCCGATCCGTCTGATAAAATTGAGCAAAATCGCCTTGTGTCGATCGACACACCCTATGCATCGATCGATACAGATCGCATACGAGACCAGAAACCTGCAACAGTCCCAGAACAAGTCTATAAGCCCCCTGTGCCATATCCTAAGGTTCCTAAACCGTCAAAACAGAAGCTGGAAGTGGATAACTGAATGAAAGTGATGGAAAAGAAGCTGATTGAGATTACATAGAAGCTTCCAGATCCAGGAGCCTTTGTGCTAGACTGTTCTATCTTTAAGGACAGATTTAAGTGTTCTCTGTGTGACTTAGGATCTTGTGTGAATCTAATGCCGTACTCAGTTGCTGTGAGATTGGGAAAGATGGAATTCCAGCCTACTAGGATATCTCTTATCCTAGCTGATCGTTCAAAGCGATATCCGGAAGGAGTTCTTGAGGATATTCCTGTCAGAGTTGGAAACTACTTGATTCCAACAAATTTTGTGGTGCTGAAGTATGAGATTGAACCTGATGATCCTCTGCTACTTGGAAGATCATTCTTAGCTACTGTTGGAGCTGAGATTAATGTGCGACATGGATTGATTGACCTCCAACTGGGAGATGAGACATTGAGGTTTAAGATGGATAAGCTGCAGAGAGGCACCATTGATGGACATAGCTTCAGTGTTGAGGTGGAACCAGAGGTTCCAATTGGAGAGAAGAAGATGGCGGTTCCTCTTGAACTTGCTCTAACATCTTCAGTGCCTGCAACTGCTCATAAGCAGAAAGCTCCAGACATCTCATTTCCACCAAAGGTAAGGCATAAAGCTTCTAAAATTAAACCTTCTAATCCATCAACTTTGAATGCAGGAAAATGCAGAATCCCACCCAAGCTTCGCTCCCGCCCTGATTCTACTCCTTCGTTCCTTGGAAAATCTCATGATCCGGATGCTTATACGCCACCTTGGATGAAGAGATATTCACAAAGACATTCAAAGTCTCTGTTGAAACCGCCATGAGTCTAATCTCTATCCTATAGTCAAGCTAATGACTAAAAACAAGCGCTGAGTGGGAGGCAACCCACTATAGAGTCAGTTTTCATTCTTATTTTTCATTTTTCAGTCTTTGTTATTTTAATTTTTCGTTTTAGTGTTTTCAGCCGAGAGAACAGTCAAAAATCGCCTAGCATCGATCGACACAACATGTGTGTCGATCGACACAGTGCGATTAAACAAATGAATCGAGCAAATGCGCCTTATGTCGATCGTTGCAGTCCTGAGCATCGATCGACACAGTGCGACGAGAGGTACTTAACTCTGGCTTTTTCAGACTCTTTTCAATTTGATTACCTATTTTCCCCGAGCTCACGCTTGATTACACTGGGGACAATGTAGTTTAAGTGTGGGGGAGGAAGCTACTGACGCACGCTTTTGTTTTCTTAGAATCAGTCCTGTTTTTCAAAAATTTTCTTTTATTGAGTCAAAACCAGTTTAAGTAAGAAACAGTGGATTTTTGAGAAGTTAACAACATCTTGCAGGAACTTAAGTAACCATTGGGATGAAGTTGCAGGATCTATCTATGACTATTAGAAAACCCAACACAGACCAATCTACTGAGGACACCCACATTACTTCAGGTATTAGAGGATCCTTTTACTGACTTCACCTTAATACTGACTTAATTTTCTCACCTAAGGGCTTGGTATACCTTGTGTCGGATTCCTTTGTTAGTTCTGACACAGCCTGTAAACTTGTCCTATTTGGTTCCCTTCTCCCCTTCCATAAAGCAAAAAAAATATATATAATAAACTGAGGATGAGTTAGTAACTCCGAAGTGGTCTCTGGGAGTGGTAGCTACAACTATCATCTCCTGTGCATCCATGGAATGTGTCCAAAGTACACCCCTTAACGGGAAGAGCACTGATAAAAAAAAATGATATCCAATGGGGAAAAATCAGAATGCTAAGGAAGGGAAAATAGAAGAAAGGGACCAAAGAAAGATAGTATGGTGGTCTAGAGCTGACAAGGTAAGAGTCCATGTGCTCTTTGATCGATACTCCTTAGGTGAGACCGCACTTAAATACTTGCAGAAGTCAGTAGGGTGAATTTGAATGCGTGAATGTGATTGTGGAATTTACTTAGGACAGTTGCTAAGTGTGGGGGAAGTATATGTTGGTCTTGATTTCTGCAGGTGAAATCTTTCAGTGGCTTACTAAGGGGAATCTGAGTGTTGTTGCTTCTAGGATGAAAAGAGTTTCTGAAAGTTTTCAAACCTCTTCACCATGTTTTGGTTCTTTACTTTCTTGAGGGCAAACAAGAGCTAAGTGTGGGGGAGTTGATATACCATGGATTTTAGGGATTTTAACCATGGTATATGTCTTTGTTATCGAATCTTTCTATGTGTTTTGGAGTCTTTTCAGGTGTTTTACAGGTTTAAGAACATCTGGAGCCTAATTGGACGTTTTGGGAGCATTTGGAGCAATTCTGCACTATTTAGAGACTTCACAGAGTTCACTGGCTGCGTTTTCTCCTTGCAACTGTCGTTGTAGTTCTGCAACAGTCGTTGCAGTTCTGCGCCCAAAAATCTGCATTTTAGAGAAATTACAGTTTTTGCCCAGAAACTTCCCAGACTTGCAAAAAGGCCCCCAGACGTGTTTTAGACTATATATCAGGGTTTTTAAGCCATTGTTTAGGCAACGCTTTACTTACGCTTTATTCTATTTTCAGAGAGAGTTAGGGGCTGATCCGACTCTCGAAAGAGAGAGGATTTCGAACCCCAGTTCTTTATTTGATTTTATGATATTTGGTTTTCTATTCATGATGTTTTCTGTTTCGATGATTATGTCTGAGTAGATTACCTGTTAGGTTTAGGGATTCTCATTAGGGATTTCATGGAATTATAGGTTGATAAATCTGTAGGGATTCATATCTGTTAGTTCTTCATCTAGGATTGTTCTTACTGCTTAATCTGAATTAGCTACCCAGATTTATGATGTTAGGTTGATTGATACAACGACAGTTGGTTAATTAGCTAGAAAGAACCTAGATGAGCAATTTAATTACTCGCAAATGAATTTGGTTTAATTAGATTGTGAACATATCGAACTTGGAATTAAAGCTGGTTTAATCTGTTAGTAATTACAAAGGAATTTGGATTGCTGCACTTAGACTTAGAGAATTCTCGCAACGACAGTTGGTTAATTCTATATCTGTGTTTGAGTTCTAGAACAGTTCTTAATTAGATCC
Source organism: Orychophragmus violaceus (assembly GCA_030180135.1). Lineage (NCBI taxonomy): Eukaryota > Viridiplantae > Streptophyta > Magnoliopsida > Brassicales > Brassicaceae > Orychophragmus > Orychophragmus violaceus. The sequence continues at coordinate 91,724,524 of CM058237.1, read as the reverse complement.
TGATTGATTGATTAGCTCATGTTCCTGATTTCCTGAGAACTCCCTAGACTTAACGCTTCGCCTTCTTGCTTACAAACTCGTTTCTTTTACTTTCCTGCATTGCTTTTCAGTTTCTAATCATATTTGCTTTCTCCTAGTTTAATCTTAATAGTTTTAAATCTATCGTTGACCAGAGTCCCTGTGGATTCGATACCCTAAGTACTACAACTACATCACTGTGCACTTGCAGTTAGAATAGGGATTAAAACTCGACCTATCACACCCTAGAGTCCTAGTGCAGAAAAGTAAACACGCATGCTCGCATGGACTCTAGCAATCATACTCAATCAATAATCAACAACAATCTCAACTCCATATCCCGCAAGTCAACACACACACCCGCACCACTGTTCTGACTCGGTACCGTACAAAGTCAGCAACCACGACTTAACTGGTCCCGTGACCAAGTTAAGTGTCCACACGGATTTCTCAGCCCAGCACCGAAACAATCTAACAGGCCTGCACAAACGCTCATAACAACAACCACACAATAACATCAACACCACACAACCAGGCCTATTAGGGTTTCTACAGTATTTTAACCAATTCACGTCCGCTACCTTGGATTAGTGAATTGTTAATCCGTAGACGGCCCACATATCATTAACGTCTGCTAACTTGGACTAGCGGATTGCTAATCCGTAGACGGCACACAAATCACATCACTTTCCCTTTTCTTAATCCTTTCTGAGTATCTTTTATTAAATCCTCGATCCGTCGGTTTAGAGCTAGTAGCTTACTAAACTCCCGACGTCTCATCTTTTCTTTACTTAATTCGTTTCTTCTCCGCAACTCGTATTAAACCAAAACCCGATATCATTCTTTATGATATACGTCCGTTAGGTTTAATTCTATATTTTAACTTCGTCTTAATTCCCGAACTTAGGTTCATTCGATACCGTTCTTTAAATACGTATACATACATATACGGCCCTATCATGCCACGACTATATGTATGCACCAATCAACGGTTCTAACAACCTAGCGGCACACAACAGGTTTAATCCGTTTAATTCGCACGATCCTAACATGCGTCTTAAACCCTAACCGATTTATCGTTAATCAGCCAATTCGGTTCTCAAACACAATCAATTCACATCCAGGTATGCAAACCCTAATTCTATGGTTTCTCATTTCTGATCTACATGCTTCTAACTATGGTGTTTGAGCCGAATCACAGTGATTGGTCGGAATGACAGTACGGATGCGGATACGACTTCCCAATACCCCGAACTAAACCCAAACCTCCCGAATACACGAACACGAACTCCGAGGCTTTCCGAACACCCGTACACAAATCGCAAACGCAAAACCGGCTGGAGTCAATGCGTTGACCGGCGTTGACCGGCCTTTGACCGACAGTTGACCATTGACCGTTGACCACCCTGAACCGGTTGACCCACTCTTGAACCAGCTGAACCAATTCAATCAAACCGAACCAACTGAACCGGTCTAATTTGAACCGGGTAGGTTAAACCGGTTTAGGTCAAATCGTTGACCGATTTAACTAATCGTTGACCAAGGCTTAACCAAGCCAAAACCAACCCAAATTCTTGAACCAACCAACCCATATGCATCTCTGAAGAACCGGCTAAAGAAAAAGGCGGCGTAGGAGGGATTCCGGCGACGGCACCGGCGTTGACCGGCGGCGGAGGAGGGTTGACCGCGGCGGAGGAGGTGTTTTCCGGCGACTCATAAGCTCATATACCTTCCAAACTTCTCAGAATTAAAAATATCTATCCATCTGTGGCTTCAAAACGTCCAGATCTGATGAGAAGAGAGAGAGATCCAACAAAACCCTAACCGCGGCAGTTCTCCAGCCAGATTCCGGCAAGCTCCAGCGACAGCGGTAGTGGAGGGTGACTGAAGGTTGTAGAGGAGAGTGAGAGGAGTCCACTGGGATATGCAGAAGGTAATTTGAGTTTATGAGGAGAGAGTTATGGTTTTTCTTGTTTAGGAGGAATTGAAGAACACTTATGTTTTCTTGAAGAACACCTTGAAGATGAGGAGTACTTCTGGGTTTTTCTGAACAAGAGGAATGAATCTGATGAACACAGAGATAGAGGAGAGAGCTCGTGGGTGAAAGAGAGTAGTGAGAGGTTTGTACCACAAAATGTTTGATGTGAAACATGATTCCTTCCATGCATTTGCATGCAAGGAAGAAAGGTGGCGCCTATGGGGGTGATACACCTGTCCTCTGAGGTGTGTTTATGCCAACAAGTCCCACCATTATCCCTTTAATCTATCCTTAATACCCTTAATTAACTTTGCTCGGTTTGCTCGGTTTCTCGATTATTATTTTAGAAAATACTGGATGATTCTCATAAATCCCAAGACTTCCATAAACTGATTCTACCTGATTTATATTAATTTAGCAACTTGAATCACCTCATTTGGAGTTTTCTAGAGCCGGTTATGGATTTCTGAAGTTTTTTCATTTTTCTCGGTTTTTACTCTGATATGCCGAAAAACCCGTTTCTGCTATGTTTCTTCCAATTCTGGTCTTGTAAATATTCTTTATGTTTTAAAATAAGAACATTTGGTCCGTCTCGGCTTCCTTCTCGAACTTAAGCAAAATTACCATTTTACCTCTGGGTTTGGCAAAATTACAATTTTGCCCCTGTTGACTTTTCTTCTGCACGTTGACCATATTTTTGAATACAGGGTATTACATGCTCCCTCCAGCGATCATCTTGAGACTGGACCACTACCAAAACCGTCAAACCTCTCCGAGGAGAAAGGTAGAAACTTCTAGACCCGGAGTTGTGCTTAATCGAGCACAAATCATGGAGAACCGACATGTCGAAGTTGATTGCCTCTTCTTGCGCCCTAACCAACATGTCGATTAGATGCCGGAAAAAGTTAGGACACATCTGAGAAAAGGCCATCCCTAACTCGCCGAGAACGTCCAGTACGAACCGAGGAATCCAAAAGGCCAAACCGCATTTTTAGAAGTAAGCCTCATAGGCACAACAGTAACCCGGTCTGACCAACTATGGTGTTTCACTTGGGCGCAAGAGCTTTAATTTCACATTCCTCGGCATTCCGTACGTCGAGTACAGACTTTTGATATCCTCCGCCTTCGTAACCGGAGCAGGATGGTCGAATCTGACATCTTCTGCAACTTGTTTCTCTTTCTTTACTATAGCACCAGTCGATTTCGACATCGGTTCAGATTTTCAAAAAGATGAACTAACAGTTTTTGCAAAGAAAGCAGTCACAAGAGAAATGAAACAGTAAAAGTAAAAGGGAAAGAGAAAAACAATCGATATAAAGAAGAGAGGGTGAGAAGTTACATGTGTAGTCAGCGGTTGTATCTTGGAGAGTGGATAAGTGGGGAGTTGGGTTATAAAGCAATCATTATTGCGTAACCTCGGAACTCCGCAAAATCCCTTCGAATCTCATAATCTCAATCGTCTGATTTTGAGATCCTCTCCCACACGCCATGAGTACAGATGAAACTAACTCTAATACGATCTTAGCCGTCCATTTTGGCAAGATTCTCGATCCACATCATCCGACGGCACGAGCGAGAAATTGAACAATCCCCATATCGCGAAGACAGTTCGATGCCATTATTCAGTCATATCCTAAGTATATTGTGGGCCTCCGCAGAAACGTCTCGTCCTTCAAGTTCGAGAGCTCGCTTAAAGGGCTGGGGACAAATGGTTGGGCTCAATTCCCCTTTAGTGAATTCAGCTGGACGAAGACCTTACCTTGAGCCATCAACCAAGGCCCATATGCATCATAACGAGGCCCGTCTAAGCAGGAGACACATCTGATGGGCCGAACCGTGAATTACAAGCTCAGACAGCGAATTCCAACTCTGCTGCATAGTTCGACGATTAACTACATTCGCAATACACGATCTATTAGCTGAAAAAAGGAGGAGATCGAGTCAGGAAAGATCCTAGAAATTGCGGGAGATGTTGGAACAGACTCCGAAAATGGGAAGAAGGAGTTAGAGGAAGAAAAGCTTAAAAGGAAGACTCCATGCTTAGTTGGGTTCTCTACTTATTTACTCCTACTTTAGACTTGTAATCATTCCATAGTTCGATTCCTCTATAAACATTTCAATCAATCAATACAAATCCATTTTTTATTATTCTAAGCTTCAATTCGATTGTGGGTTATCTTAAAATTTAGCCCATCTTTTTCAAACGATCACACAAAACTCTAAATCTCAGTAAAAATAGGCATGGGCGTTCGGATATTCGGGTCGGATCTTTACAGGTTTTGGGTCTAACGGGTATAGAAATATAGGACCCATTTAAGAACCTGTATATTTGCGGGCCGGGTTCAGGTCGGGTCTTCTCGGATCCGGGTCGGTTCGGGTCTATTATTGCCATACCTGCAAAGACCCGAATTTTGACGAGTATTATTCGGGTTTGGATATTTACAGGGATTTTTGGATATTTTCGGGTATAAAATACCCAAAAAAATCTATAAATACCCGAATAAACCTGTAAAAATATTCGAAAACTACAGGTTTTATCCGTTTTTCAGGTTTTATCGAATCATATGGGTCATACAGGTCCTATCGGATCTTATGGAGTCGGTTACTAACAGGTTCTTAACAGGTTCCTAACAGGTTACTAACAGCTTTTAACAGGTTCTAATAATTACTTAGTATAATATTTACAGGTTCCAACGGGTACCCGAAAGATCCGCGAATAAGACCCGAATCCGAACCTGTACCCGCGGATCTTCATTCGTCATACCCAACATGTTCGAAACCTTGGACCCGGACCCGACTTTTTCGGATCGGTTCAGGTTCGGGTTTTCTGGTCCGGATAAAAATGTCTAGACCTAGTAAAAAGTAGAAAATTATAACGAATAGTCACCAAAATAATACTAGATAGAATTTGATGATGATTTTTCTATAAAAAATAGACGTGAAAAGCAAAATATATAAATGATAACCGCGATGAATTCACTCGTTAATTTGGTCAAAATTCTTGAAGGTCTTCCAATAAAGCACATTGTCATTTCACAGAAATTTCCAAGTTTATACGATAAATATAGAATCGATATAAAGAAAGCAACAACAAAGAATAAAGAAGAGTAACTAGAGAATACAAATTTAGAGTTACACAAATTTGTTCACACTATACTAGGATCTCCAAGCTTTGTTGTGTGGTTGCGTTCAAGGTTCATGGCTATTAACACGGCTATGGAGTTCGAGCATCTCTTGATGGTTAGGGTCAACCGAGAGCGCCGCACGACAGTCCCGCAACGCACTACTGACATCCCCGATGTGCTCGTGGAAAGCTGCCCTTAAGTGAAGAAGATGAAGATCAGCTTTGAAGGTGATGGCTTTTGATAACTCCGCAATAGCTTCTCTCTCCTTTCGACTATCCATCAACACTAACGAAAAAATACAGTTTCAGGTTAAGCTAATTGTTATTGACATAAAAAAGAAAACAGAGCATAAGTTTTGAGTTAAGAAAGAAAAACCTGCGGCTCGGTATCGGTAAGGATAAACCCTGAGAGGGTCTAACCGGGTGACCATTTCGAGATCAGATTTGGCGAGTTCACGGTCGCAGTACTCTGATCTTTTCTCGTACGCGGATGCGTTGTTTTGAGCCTTTTCGATTAGTCTGGTCATTTCTTCATAAGCTGCAGCTTTGTCGTTTCTAAGGAAATGGACACGAGCTAGGCCTTGGTGCGCCCGTGTGTGCCTCACTTTCAGAGCGTTTATATAACAATCCGCAGCCAAGTCTAGCTTCTCACAATCGACGTAGACGCTCCCGAGATTGTTCAGAGCCTAGTAACAAAAGAAAACCATTAACTAGATGGCCTATATGTAGCCTCTAAAATGGTGTCAAATAGAGCTGGTGGTGAACGACCGTACCTGGCCTTTACGCAACCTATCAGAGGGGCATTTAAGAGCATCTTCAAGAAGAGAAACAACGGTTGAAGAACTCGATGGATCGAGGCTAGATTCTGCTAAGGCATAAGCTTGGAGGAAATAAGCTTCGAATGATCTCTTTATTCTAATGGATTCCTTAGCCTTTTGAAGCCCTTCTTCACAGTGACCTGTGTCATATAAGATCCATCCTTCATAAACCAGACGTTCGTGGTCACTCGAGGCGTGCTCTCTGGCTAACTGTAAACTACGCATCGCTGCTTCCGGACAATTCAACCTGGTCAAAACAATGTAAAAGAGAATGAGATACCACCTTAGGATGAAACTGAAAATGGTTGAGTTAAAAGTTTTTTTTGTTTGTTTACCTTAGGAGAAGCAAAGATTGCCTAAAGTAAAGAACACCTTTAAAGGCATCGGCTTCGAGCATCTGATAGATCACTGAAAGAGAACCAATGTCATCAACATTCGACCATTTCTCATAAAGCTGCATCCAACAATCCGCAGTTGTCCAATTCTCGACATGCTCATACACAAGTGTCCGAAGCTGCCTCGCAGCTACTTTCCCATCAAACATTCTATAATCCGGACACAAAGTAAGAGCAGCCTGTATATCTCGAAGAGCTGCTTCGTAGTCATCCATACCGAGATAAAGACAAAACCTGATTTCCAAGCATTCTAATGCCAGTTTAAACCCCAGGATCCGGTTGATTTCCTCGAGCGCAGCCTCAGCATTTTGTTTCGACATTAGCATGACAGCTCGATACATGTAAGGATATGTCAAAGTCGGGTCTAGTTCAGTTGCTTTTCCAAGATCCTCCAGTTTCTTATCACCCTCACAGTATAAAGACCTTTCCTGATACATCCATCCAAGAGGCGGCGAAACAGAGGAGATAACCGAGCTTAGCTTCTCGTAAGCCCAAAGCCGATGGCCTTGGATGTAACCTATTCTTGCTAAACCAGTAGCTGAATACACATGGCCTAGATCAAACGCGGTTTCGAATGCTTCTTCTGCCTCACGGTACTCTTTCCTCAACAGCCTAGTACACCCTAACCGATGAAACCCCAATACTCTCTGCCGATCATTTTCCGCAAAGTCAACTACTTTCTCCAAGAAACCCAATGTTCTGTCAGACCGAGGATCTAAACGCATTGAGACTTCGCTTAAACAAGAATATAAGGAGAATGAAGCTTTTCCTGCCATGGTTGAGACCTGAGATCTATTAACTCGAGTTAAAACCTCGACAATACGCTCATCGATCAAACTATCAGGCATCTCATAAAGAAAAACTTGCAAACACGATGCAGCTAGGATCGGGGAGCTCTCTTCGAGTGCAAATTCCATAAGCTCAATGGCACATTCCATGGAAGAAATCAGAGAAGCCAATTCTCTATCGCAGGCATCTTTAAGTCTCTCGCAGCAAAACTTGTTTGCAAAAACTAAAACTTCCAATAAAAGATTCTTGGAAACTCCGGTTAGAACACCCGCAACGCTGAAATCTCTGACAACACGCATAGCTGACGAGGATACATGATTTTCTGACATATCTATCTCATGAAGAAGCGATTCTGTGAAATTCCCATAAAGCATGGCGTGAAATGGAGCCGAAAGACTTGCGAATTTCTTTCTGTCACAAGCTATTCTCTCTTTTTCTATCTTAAACACAACATTTTTCGAAATATGGCGCTTCACCTTCACAGATGCTGCCTCAGGGGAAGAAGAAGCCATGACTGGGAAATAAGATGCAATATCCAAAGGCACGAATTCTTCAGAATACTTACCGCAAGAAGAAAGCAAATCGGTGATTACTTCTTCCCCTTGTTTCTCATACCTTAACCAAGACCCAAACACAACTTTCTCATGGACATTTGTAGCTTCTTGCCAAGCTGATCGAAGGCTTCTCTGTCTAAGTTTGGTCTCTCCAAGACCTCTAAAGACTTGATACTGCAATAGATACAGAATCGATCTCTCCTGCAAAGAGCAAGACTCGAGTTCTTCATGAATCTGAGCAAGAACTTCTACATAGTCAAGAGGTTTATAATGCGGCAGTATCTGGGGCTCAGGAACTTTGATAAATGATTCTCTGCACAGTGGACTACAAAAGAACAAAGGTTAACTCCATATCCAAACGTCTCAAGCTCAATATAACTGGAACCAGCAAGAAAATAAAAACAAAAAGAGAAAAACTTACGCAGATGAAGAAGCAGAGGAAGGTAGCTTCCCTCTCTCAACTTGAAGCCATGACTGTGGATTTAACGAATTGAGCTGTGATTCTTTACAAGAATCAGATGGGTAAAATGTCCTCATCTGACATAACAGATGAAACAAATCCCAGATCTCCAGGATAGCCAGAGGATAATTAACACACTAATTTCTTCTCGAATTCACAGTACACAGCGCCCAGAAGAAACTAACTGAAGATGGGTTAACTAAATGGATTTCTATACCAAAAAAAAAAAAAAATCTGAACTTTGTATTATGAGATCTTCCAACACCTAAAGCTAAATCATTTCTCCATGAAACATTTATGTGCAGATAGAACAAAATCTAAATACATATACGGGAACTACAAAACTCACTCGAAATCCCCACAGAACAGATACTCTCTAAGGAAATTAAGGGAATAAATCAGTGTATGACACCAAAATTAGAGCTTTCTCGAGAAAACCCTAATCTGCAGCAGTGGTAACATCATAATCTAGTGGCTCCAGGAGAAATGAAATAAACCCAGAAAAGTCAAAGAGAAACCAACAAATCTAGGATGTCTTGGACATCAAAAAGTAAGAATCTTTAACCATTGAGACGAGAAGAGAGTGAGTAAGAACCCCCTTGTTGCGCGAGCTTCTGCAATTTTGTATTGAAAGACACCCTAGACAGGGCGAGAGAGGTGTGGGAATCTATGGAGCAAAGGAGATAGATCGAAGTGAAAGATGTAAGGGAGAGAGTGGGAAATATTTTCCAAATTGACACTTTTTCAATTCTCTGAGCTGTTTTGTTTCATTGGTTAAAGGGAAAGTTTTTCCTCTTTACTCTGGTGTTTTTCTCATATGCTTTCTCTTTTGGTGAACATCTCCACGCAAAACAGTAACCAGCAGCACTGTCGCTTCTCCGGCCTTTCTTTTTTCCAAGTGATGATGGTGAAAAATAATTATTACCCTATTAATTATTACTTAATTACTTGATTTTTTTTTTATAATTTATTGTATATATTTTATAAAATATTGTTATATTCTCTGTTCTATGAAGGGTTTTAGAAATTTTTTTTTATTCAATTTTCTCTCTCTAGCGAACACGTTGGCGATTTCTGAAAGCTTCTGAAACCTTCTATCACCGCTTCTCACCGCCTCTGTATACGGTGGCCATACTCGCATCGAATCTGTGTGGGTTTAATCTCTGGTAAATTTACCGACTCTTTCTTCCTCAAACTCCTTCAATTCGACCCTTTATCATCTCGATTCAGCTATGGAAGATGTCTGGGAAGCGCTTCAAAATCTCAGTCTCGGAGGGGAGGATCGCACTTCCCAAATCATCTCCGACGATGCTCGACAAAACCGAATAGCCAATAATCGGCTAAGTTTGATAGCGTTTCCTCTCAATCCTGCACAACAAAAGGCTCTTGATCTCAAAATCCTACTCCCTAAAGCATGGAAATTGGAGGATAAAGTTACTAGGCGCATCAATAATGACGGTACAGTCCAATTCTATTTCCGAGCTGAACACCATCTGTTAAATGTTCTAAAACACCAACCTTAGCACTGTAATAACTGGATGGTGGCGATTGATCGTTGGACACGAAGATTTGAAGCGAATTTCCTCACCAATATCTCCTTTTGGGTCAAAATCCTTTACATCTCTGAAGACTCTCAATCTCCATACCCTTGGGTCATATCAATGATATTCGCATTCAAGAAGCTACTCAACAGAATGAAAGTGAGGTTTGGGTACACCTTACTCGATATGTGTATGATAGACTTATCTTTGTACGCTATATGGAATTTGATCCTGGTCAACCGATTATGGTCCGCTTTATATACAAGAAGTTAAGGAAATTCTGCTTTCGTTGTGGTGCACTAACCCACAGTGATGCCAATTGCGATTATGAAGGGGTTGTGTCATCACAAGAACGTCTACCAAATCAGGGATCTGATATCTCGATGCCTGGTCCGTCCACTCACCCATTCCCTCATCCTAGGCCTGATCCGGGTCCCTCTTGAGTCTACTATCAAGATGCTCAGGACTCCTCTATGGCAGAGCCGGAACAACGACATCACCCCAAGAGTGCTGATCTTGATCCTCTTCACCAGGATCCAACTCTTCCAGCTGATGATCTTCCTCAACCTAATGATACAATGGGAGAAAATGTAGCCTCCAACTTAAAAATGGATATCTGTGAACATCTTTTACCCACGGGCTCTGTTGGAGAAGGATTTCACTTTCATGTTCCCAAGAATCAACCTGAAACTCCAGCATTGCTTACAAGCCCTGCACCTGGATCTCCAATTCATCCACCTGTGGACCGAGGCACTAAAAGAAAAGCACAAAGAGTTGATACGGAATATGAGGTTTCTAAAACTCGCCAGAAAACTGGCTCTAAATCAAAGACTAAAACTGGTGATAAAGGGGAGGTGGCAACCCCGAAGCCACCAGAGGATCAATGAAGATATTACATTGGAACTGTCAGGGTTTAGGGAACCCCCTGACAGTTCATCATGTACAAGAGATTATGAGAACTCAATCTCCTGACCTAATGTTCCTAATAGGGACAAAGCAATCTCAATCTTATGTACAATCTATCGATGTACAGTTAGGTTACCTTCACAATTTTAGTCTGCCTGCGGTTGGCTCCAGTGGGGGAATGGCAATATTTTGGTCTCAGCATGTTCATGTGAATATAGTCCACCCTACTATAAACTATACTGATGTCAATATTTAAGAAGGACGAAGCCGTGTTTTTTATCAGCTATGTGTATAGAGATCCAAAACAACGACCACGACAACAATTATGGCAATGGATGAAAGATATTGTCGTTTTGTATCATGCAACTCCTCGTCTTGTGCTTGGGGACTTAAATGACATTCGTTCCAACAAAGAAAAATCAGATGGACCACAACGCTCTCTATCTATCTTTCGAGCCTTCTCTAGTATGATTGAAGAAAGCGGTCTACACGAGCTTCACACTATTGATGGACCGTTTACGTGGTGTGGTGTTAGACATCAACATATTATTCATACCAAAATAGACCGTGCTCTTGCAAATATCCAATGGGTGGACCTTTTTCACAGGCCTATGCTAAGCTTCTCCCCTGGTTAGGCTCTGATCATAGGTTGCTCTATACTGATGATTCTCCATGGCGTGGTAAAAAGTTATTTGATATACCATGGATTTTAGGGATTTTAACCATGGTATATGTCTTATTTATCGAGTCTTTTATTATGTTTTGGAGTCTTTTTTGTATGTTTACAGGTCTAGGTATGTTTGGAGCGGAATTGGACATTATGGTGCATTCTGGAGCATTTTGGAGTATTGACCCGAGAGATGGACTTCACTGTCGAATTTTCAGACCTGTGTCGATCGACACAGAAGGTGCATCTATCGACATAAGGTCGACGCAGAAAAATTCTCGGCGTTTAATGAAAAGAATATGGAAATTGTAACTTTGCCCAGATATTTCTCATAATTACAAAGAAGCCTCAGCCGACTTTAGACCATTATATTAGGGTTTTTAAGCCATTGTTTAGGCTACGCTTTACTTACGCTTTATTCTATTTTTTCAGAGAGAGTTAGGGGCTGATCCTGCTCTCGAAAGAGAGAGGATTTCGAACCCCAGTTCTTTATTTGATTTTATAATATTTGGTTTTCTATTCATGATGTTTTCTGTTTCGATGATCATGTCTGAGTAGATTACCTGTTAGGTTTAGGGATTCTCATTAGGGATTTCATGGAATTATAGGTTAATAAATCTGTAGGGATTCATATATGTTAGTCCTTCATCTAGGATTGTTCTTACTGCTTAATCTGAATTAGCTACCCAGATTTATGATGTTAGGTTGAATGATACAACGACAGTTGGTTAATTAGCTAGAAAGAACCTAGATGAGCAATTTAATTACTCGCAAAGGAATTTGGTTTAATTAGATTGTGAACATATCGAACTTGGAATTAAAGCTGGTTTAATCTGTTAGTAATTACAAAGGAATTTGGATTGCTGCACTTAGACTTAGAGAATTCTCGCAACGATAGTTGGTTAATTCTATATCTGTGTTTGAGTTCTAGAATAGCTCATAATTAGATCCCGATTGATTGATTGCTTGTGTTCCTGATTTTCTGAGAACTCCCTAGACTTAACGCCTTCGTTTCCTTGCTCACAAACTCACCTGATTTACTTTCTTGCTTTTCTTTTTAGTTTCTAATCATATTTGCTTTCTCCTAGTTTAATCTTTTCTGTTCTAATTCTATCGTTGCCTAGAGTCCTCATGGATTCGATACCCTAAGTACTACATTGATATTACTGTGCACTTGCAGTTAGTATAGGGATTAAAACTTAGACCTATCAAGTTTTTGGCGCCGTTGCCGGGGACTCTTTTGAGTCTTCGATAGATTTGAACTTAGGGTTTAGACTAGGATTTTTGTTTTTTTGTTTTTTGTTACTAATTTTTTTCTTTTTCTGTTCTTGCGTTTCAGGTACGCCTGTAATCGCCTTGCATCGATCGACACTGTCCTGTGTGTCGATGGACACATCTTCGCCCTTGCATCGATCGACACTACTTTGCATCGATCGACACAGAGCGTAAGATGATGGGAATGATGGAACGGATGTTGGAAAATCAGCAGAATAACTCATTTTGTAGAGGCTATGGTTTCATTCACCAGAGATTATGAATCTCCATCATATCAGCCTTTTCCTCCTCAAAATAAACAATCTGATAAGCTGATAAGCATGATGGAGCAGTTATTGGAAAAACAGGAAGAAGATTTGAACTACATCAGTGGCTCTAGATTCCAAGGAAACATGTTTGGTAATCAGCAAGGTAACAAGTTCTTTATTGGTGGACAGAGGAGTGCTTTCACAAGCAATCAGAACTCTTCTGTATATGGACAGACTGCTGATTATCAGAAGCCTTTGCAGCAAGGTAATTCTCATCAGAGAACCTATGGATCATCTTCTTATCAGACACCTCCTGTTGCTAATGCTTATAAGAGCAAGATGGAATCCATGATGGAGCAGTTGCTAGAGGATCAGACTAAGACTTATGTAGACTTCGACAGGAAGCTGGATGCTATGCATGAAAATCTGAATGGGAAGTTTGAATCTCTGAGCACACATGTGAAGAAGCTAGATGTTCAAGTTCAACAAACAGCTGGAGCAATACGAAGGCAAAATGAAGCTAGGAAAGCTGAACAGAAGTTGTACATCAATGTTGTGACCATAATAGATGGGATTGACTTGCTAGGAGAAGAAGAGAGCATAATCTCGGATTTTGTGGATGAATATTGTCTGTCTGAGACATGCGTCGATCGACACACTCTAGGTGTCGATCAATGCATCCCGATACGTCTGATGGATCTGAACATAATCGCCTTGTGTCGATCGACACATCTTGTGCATCGATCGACACAGATCGCAGACAGGACCAGAAGCCTGCAACAATCCTGGAACGAGTCTATAAGCCATTTTTGTCATATCCTAAGGTTCCTAAACCGTCTAAACAGGAGCTAGAAGTGGCTAACTGCATGAAAGTGATAGATAAGGAGCTAAATGAAACTCCACCAGCTGAAGCTTCGAGAGTTTATCCTTGTGTGTTGAGAGATGCAAAGAAGATGATATCCGCTGATGGTCATTTGAAAGAAGAAGTTCAGACTGGTGGAACTACAATATCTGATAGTAGAGAGAAGAAGATGGCGGTTCTTCTTGAATCTGCTCTAACATCTTCAGAGCCTGCAACTGCTCATAAGCAGAAAGCTCCAAACATCAGATCTCCACCAAAGGTAAGGTATAAATCACCTAAGCTTAAACCTCCTAACCACATTACTTTGAATGAAGGAAAACGCAGCATCCCACCCAAGCTTCACTCCCGCCCTGATTCTACTCCTTCGTTCCTTGGGAGACCTCATAATCCGACAGCCTATACACCTCCTTGGATGAAGAGATATTCACAGAGACACTCAAAATCTCTGTTGAAACCACCATGAACATAATCTCTGTCCCATAGTCAAGCTAATGACTAAAAACAAGCGCTGAGTGGGAGGCAAACAACTGTGTGTCGATCGACACAGTGCGATTACACAAATGAATTGAGCAAATGCGCCTTGCGTCGATCGATGCGGTCCTGAGCATCGATCGATACAGTGCGACGAGAGGTACATAACTCTGGATTTTTCAGACTCTTTTCAATTTGATTATCTGTTTTCCCCGAGCTCATGCTTTGATTACACTGGGGACAGTGTAGTTTAAGTGTGGGGGAGGTAGCTACTGACGCACGCTTCTGTTTTCTTAGAGCCAATCATGTTTTTCAAAAAAATTGTTTTATTGAGTCAAAACAAGTTTAAGTAGGAAACAATGAATTTTTAAGAAGTTAACAACATCTTGCAGGAACTTAAGTGACCATTGGGATGAAGCTGCAGGATCTATCTATGACCAACACAGATCAACCTACTGAGGACACCCACATCACTTCAGGTATCAGAGGATCCTTTTGTTAGATTATGATGTTTAGAATAAGAATGTAACTCAGATTGAAGAGAGATTTAAGAGAGATTGAAGAGAGAGAGAGCTCGGGACCCGATTAGGGTTTCCGAGCCGTTTAGAGAGAGAGTAAGAGAGATAGCTTATTGTGAGAAGTAGAACTCTCAATGTATATTAACAAGTGATGTTACAAGGTATATATAGAAGATACAACTAGGTTAAGCAACTAGAGAGAGAGAGACAACCGAAATTTGTTTGTGAGATGTAGGTGATTTGTTGGTGAGAGTTAGGTGAGTTGTTGGTGAGACCAAATAGTTCCAAATAGTAGTCTTCAAATAGTAACTCCCCAAATAGTGTAGAACCGAGATTAGTTCCTTGTAGTTCAATGCACATGTCTAACTTGTGATCTCCAATTCAATACTCCCCCTCAAGCTTGAATTCAAGGATGAATCAAGCTTGGAGTGACAATGGAGATCTACCTCATTAAAAACCTTCATGAAGAAAACCACTTCGGATAAAACTTCATGAAGGGAAAAAGAGTGTAGACTCCATGGCCTTAGAGGATTCTGGGATTTCCATGAGTCCGAGCTTGGTGTGAATGGACTCACACACCTTCAAGCTAGCTGCCTTGGTGAACACATCTGCTAGTTGTTCTTCACTTCTTGTGAAGCAAGGTAACACAACTCCTTGCTCAATCAACTGCCTTACTTTATGGCAATCCACTTCAATATGTTTAGTCCTTTCATGGAAGACTGAGTTTGAGGCAATGTGAATGGCTGCTTGGTTGTCACAATGCATGGTGATTGGTTTTGTCTTCTCAATCCCCAAATCCACAAGAAGAGCTTCGATCCACACCAATTCTGTTGCTAGCTTCCTCATTGCTCTATATTCAGCTTCAGCACTTGAACACGACACTATCTTCTGCTTCTTGCTCTTCCAAGTGACAAGGTTTCCTCCAATGAATGTGCAATATCCAGTAGTAGATCTCCTGTCCACTCTATCTCCTGCCCAATCAGCATCACAATACCCAACTATCTCTGTACTTTGATTGCAACCCATCCAAATGCCTTGACCAGGAGCACCACTTAGATATCTGAATATCCTTTCAACCATATCCCAATGATGCATCTTTGGTGCTTGCATATGTTGGCTTACCTGGTTCACTGCAAAACACAAATCAGGTCTGGTTATGGTTAAGTAAATAAGCTTACCAACCATCCTTCTATATTGGGTAATGTCCTCAAATGGTCTGTCTTCAAGCTCCCCCTCTCTTATGACTTTGTAGCCTTCCTCCAATGGTGTCTTAGCTGGTTTTGATCCAATCTTTCCTGCCTCAGATAACAAATCAAGTGTGTATTTCCTTTGAGATAAGAAGAGTCCATCATTAGATCGACAAACTTCTATCCCAAGGAAGTACTTTAGAGTACCAAGATCTTTAATATCAAAAACAGATTTGAGATAAGCTTTAGTTTCTTGTATACCTGACTTGTTACTCCCTGATATGATAATGTCATCAACATAAACAAGGATAACAATGATACCTTCCTGATCTTGGAGAGTGAACAATGTATGATCTCCTTCAGACCTCTTGAAACCTCTTTGCATAAGTGTTGGACTCAGCTTGTGATACCAAGCTCTAGGTGATTGTTTTAACCCATAGATGGCCTTCTTGAGTCTTAGTACTTTCCCTGTTTTAACAAGGCTTTCAAGACCAGTGGGTGGTGTCATGTATACCTCATCTTCAAGCTCCCCTTGAAGGAATGCATTCTTGGCATCCATTTGCCAAAGTTCCCAATCAAGATTTGTTGCCAAAGACAAGATGATCCTAACTGTGTGAAGCTTAGCTACTGGTGCAAAGGTGTCCAAGTAATCCTTTCCATAAGTTTGAGTGAAACCTCTTGCAACCATCCTTGCTTTGTATCTCTCCACTTCTCCATTACTTCTGTATTTGATGGTGAAAACCCATTTGGAAGTCACTGCCTTCTTTCCTCTAGGAAGTTCAACTTCATACCAAGTCCCATTGTTGTCCATTGCTTTTATCTCTTCATCCACAGCCTGCATCCACCTCTTATCTCCCTTTGCTTCTTCATAGGTTGTTGGTACATATTCTTGATCCAACTTCCCAATGAACACTTGATGCTCCAATGGTACTTGAGCTAAACTGCAAACAGCTTGAATGGGATGAGCTACTGCATTGCTGTTGAAGAAAACCATTTGCTTTTTCTCCCTTGTACTTCTTCTTAACACTTGAACTTGTTGCTGCTCATTCATAACCGGCTCCTCAACTTGATGATCCAAATCCTCAGCTTCTTCAACATGTTCTTCCTCATGTTTCTCATGCTCCTCATTTTCAGCTTGATCATGTGCAGAAGGATCAGCTACTTGCGGTTCTGGAGCTGATTCATGACTGTCCCCATCATGATCAAGATGGGAATGTTGAGGAGTTTTTGAAGTTGGAGCAGGGACTGGAGTGGTAGGGTTTGTCTTGGCCGTTTGCTGAGGCATACTAATACCCAAGTGTTCCATGATCATCCTTAGGTTAGCTGCTCTGTCTGATTGAGAAGTGGGAAGATCCTTCAAGCTATCCCAATTCTTTTCATCATAGAAACTCCTTGTTTCCATAAACTTCACATCTCTTGAGATTAAGACCTTCCTTGTTTCAGGTACATAACACTTGTATCCTCTTTGTGTTGTGGAGTAACCAATGAACATAGCTTTGGTGCTCTTAGCATCCAGCTTATCCCTTTGTTCTCCTGGTATTAACACAAAGCAAATACACCCAAACACACGTAAGTGATCAACTAATGGATTTGTTTTGTTTAGTACCTGAAATGGAGATTGATCCTTGAGAACTCTTGTGGGAGTTCTATTGATCAAGTAGCAAGCAGTCATGACTGCATCTCCCCAAAACCTCTTAGGAATATTCCTGTAGAACATCATGGACCTTGCTACCTCCATTAAGTGTCTGTTCTTTCTTTCAGCCACTCCATTTTGTTGTGGAGTATAAGGACAGCTTGTTTGATGGAGAATCCCATGTTTGGACAAGTGTTGTTTGAAAGCATTGCTTGTATACTCACCACCATTGTCTGATCTAAAAATTTTGATCTTACCATTGAAATGATTAGTAACATGATTTTGAAAGTTCATAAAAGCTTCTAACACTTTATCCTTAGTTTGCATCAATGTTATCCAAGTATACTTAGATTTTTCATCAATAAAAGTGACAAAATACTTATGGTTCTCTCTAGACAAACAAGGAGCAGTCCACACATCAGAATGAACAAGATCAAAGCAATTTTCATAAGTAGTTTTAGAAGTTGGAAAAACAGACTTGCAATGTTTCCCAAGAATACAAGCCTCACATTCATCATTTTTAAACTTAACAGAAGGTAATAGAAGCCCTAAAGCCCTATAGTGTGGATGTCCTAGTCTAGCATGCCAAATAGAGTCATCCACACTAACACAAGTAGATAAAGCAGTAGATAAAGCAGGAGATAATTCAGAAGAGGGATTAGTGTCTTCAATCATGTAGAGTTCATCCTTGGTCACACCTTTCCCAATCAACTTACTTGTTCTAATATCCTGAAACACAACATCATTAGGACTGAAAACAACATTGCAATTTAGATCAGTGGCTATTCTTTTAACAGATACTAAGTTGGATGTGAAACTAGGCATAAAGAAAGCTTTGGATTCTTTATCAAATAATTTCAAATTTCCTATGCCTTCAATTGGAATTTTATCACCATTTGCAATCACTACACATCCTAAAGCTGGTTTAACATTTTCTATCAACTTAGGGTCACTGATCATATGGTGAGAAGCTCCAGAATCAATAATCAAAGGTCTGATTTTATTTGATGCAAAGAGTGAAGTACCAAGGACCATACCAGAGTTTTCCTTGAGGGCTTTGATGAGTGCCTCAAGGTCTGACCTTCTTACCACATCATTAGTCATAGCTGGAGCTTGATGAACCACCATTGCTCTCCCTTCATCACATTGCTGCATAGAAGAAGAACCTGGTCCAGCTCCACCATATGAGTAGTTTGCCCTTTGATCCTTGAACCGGTTGTTGTGAGATGATGGTCTGAGGTTTGGGTGAAGGCGCCAGCATCTATCTTTCAAGTGTCCACTCTTCTTGCAAAAATCACATATCAAGACTCCTCTCTTGTCACCTCCATAGCTCTGCCTTTCCTCAGCTTTAAACACTCCTTTGTTGGTGCTTACCAACTCTCCTTTCCTTTTGAACAACCCAAATGAGCCTTGCTCTTTTTGAATCTGTCCACACACATCATCAATATCAGGGAGAGTATCTGCCCTTAGGATGTGTTTAATCAGCCCATTGTAGGATGAGTTCATGGTGAGTAGAAGAGCAAAGACTTTATCTTGTTCTCTTCTTTCTTGCAACACCAAAGGATCATTGCTTGGTGGTCTTAGCATCTCCAACTCTGACCATAGTGAGCTAAACTTCTCAAAGTGAGCTTTAAACTCCATGTCTTCTTGTTGGAGATTGTTAATGGACAGCTTAACTTCAAAGACTCTTGTTAGATTTGTTTTGTTTCCATATACCTTCTCAATAGTATCCCACAGCTGCTTGGAGGTCACACAATAGGAGTATGCTTCCAATAGGTGCTGGTCAAGTGAGCTTTGGAGAGTGGAGAGGACATGTTGATCCCCTTGAAGCCACGCTTCTTCAACAGCTTCAGTTGTCTCTTCATGAGACTCACCTTCTTCTTTAGCCTCGGTTTCACCCTTAGCCTTCATCAGCTTCTCTGGAGCCGTGCTCCTCATGATATACTTCCATAAACCTCTGCCTCCAAGAGCAGACTTCACCATCCTGGCCCAAACAATATAGTTGGCACCTTTCAAAATCACAGGAATGATTACCCTTGAGTTCTCCATTGCTTAAAACCGGTTTAATGCAAGGAGGGAGTTTTCAAGGTAAGTTTTGAAACTAGTGTGTTCTCAACTCACAGAGAATGCACACAATAATGAACGAGTTTAAAAACAAGTTACAAGAGCAATAGTGTTCAAGAACAAGTTATCAAGAGTGTAAAAGAGCCGGTTGGTATCAAGAACTTTTAGAAACAAGTTTTGAAACCGAGAGTAACAAGTTTTGAAACAAGTTTTGAAACCGAGAGTAATAAGCTTTATAACACAAAGTATGAATCAGCTTGAGAGCTTTTAGAGTGTTCAAAAACAAGTTTAAGAACAGGTTATAAGAACAAGAAAGAGCCGGTTGTAAGAACAAGCTTTATAACCGAGAAGAACAAGCTTTGAAACATGTAACAAAAACAAAGTATGCGGAAATGAATAGGTCTTAGGAGCTTATAGCTCTGATACCATGTTAGATTATGATGTTTAGAATAAGAATGTAACTCAGATTGAAGAGAGATTTAAGAGAGATTGAAGAGAGAGAGCTCGGGACCCGATTAGGGTTTCCGAGCCGTTTAGAGAGAGAGTAAGAGAGATAGCTTATTGTGAGAAGTAGAACTCTCAATGTATATTAACAAGTGATGTTACAAGGTATATATAGAAGATACAACTAGGTTAAGCAACTAGAGAGAGAGAGACAACCGAAATTTGTTTGGTGAGATGTAGGTGATTTGTTGGTGAGAGTTAGGTGAGTTGTTGGTGAGACCAAATAGTTCCAAATAGTAGTCTTCAAATAGTAACTCCCCAAATAGTGTAGAACCGAGATTAGTTCCTTGTAGTTCAATGCACATGTCTAACTTGTGATCTCCAATTCAATACCTTTACTGACTTCACCCTTGTAAACCTGACTTAATTTTCTAACCTAAGGGCTTGGTATACCTTGAGTCGGACTCCTTTGTTAGTTCTGACACAGCTTGTAAACCTGTCCGAGTATGGTTCCCTTCTCCCCTTCCATAAAGTAAAAAAAAAAAGTAATAAACTGAGGATGAGTTAGTAACTCCGAAGTGGTCACGGGAGTAGTAGCAAACACTATTACCTCCTGTGCTATCCATGGAATGTGTCAAAAGTACACCCCTTAACGGGAAGAGCACTGATAAAAAAATAAAATGATACCCAATGGGGAAAAATCAGAATGCTAAGGAAGGGAAAAGAGAAGAAAAGGAACCAGAAAAAGATAGTATGGTGGTCTAGAGCTGGCAAAGTAAGAATCCATGTGCCCTTTGATCGATAATCCTTAGGTGAGACCGCACTTAATATGCTTAAGAAGTCAGTAGGGTGAATTTGAATGTGTGAATTGTTGGAACTT
Source organism: Orychophragmus violaceus (assembly GCA_030180135.1). NCBI lineage: Eukaryota > Viridiplantae > Streptophyta > Magnoliopsida > Brassicales > Brassicaceae > Orychophragmus > Orychophragmus violaceus. The sequence continues at coordinate 91,703,692 of CM058237.1, read as the reverse complement.
GGTGTTGATTAATCTCTATTAAACAACCTAGCAAGTTCATAGCCCGGATCTCGAGTTTTACTGTTTTGCTTAAATCTAAAGAGTACCTCGTGTTTACCTCGAATATAGGTAGCGGAAATATGATCAGGAACACGAGATCAGGAGCGCCTCAAGTGCTGCGCCTCTACTGGTATCCACACGCACACAAACTAGAACAGACGGGATGCTAGTGCCGTTTAGAGATCGTATCTCTCAAAGGGTTTCAGTTTCTTTCTGGTGGCTGTGAATTGAGTCTCGTCTTTGTAAAAGTCGACATATATCACATATATATAGACTTTTACTCGACCTAATTAACCGAGGATCAAACCGTAGTTAATTAAGTCATAAACCAAAATCTCTATTTTGGTTCGCGACCTGTGTCGATCGATACACATTCTGTGTCGATCGACACAACCTCAGAAACTTGTTATCGAATGCATATCCTATATATATTCATTAGATCATTACACTAATGATCAACCCCATATCGAATATCCAGTTTGCTTAGGTGTATGACCCTGTAGGATCATATAATACTAGCAATGAGTTCTAAACTCATAGATCATAAGTGGCTTCTAGCAAAGTGTTATGATTACCCAGTATCATACAAATGTCTAATCTCGACAACACAACTATCTCTAGAGTGATTACAAGTGTGATTTCAGGATATTCCCAACAATCTCCCATTTGTACTGGAATCATCTATTCCCATAATCCCTTCGTCTCTATATCTCGATCTGACATAAGGCAAGATCTGTGTCATCCTTATTAAGCCAATATCATGTTCATCGAACTCCGATTTATACTGACAAGACAAACGACTGACAATCACCTCGTTTGAGTGTGGCCACACATTTCTCAATATCAAATCTTCGATGGGCCAGTTACATAGGAGGGACAAATCCCATCTTGTTTCATCCCTGTTCCTTAACACACTTCATGATACGCCCAATCAATGCCTTTATAGTCACCAGTTACGGCTGACGTTTGACAGGGTTAAAGCGGACCAATTCACATGTAAGAAAACATGATGAACTCAGGTCTAAGGACTATACTCTATAGTCGTAATGAAAACTCTCATGACACTTATATAACTATCCCGTAGAGTTCTCATTAGTGGGTCATGTCCGATCCTGTGTTCTCCAACACATATCTATGTGATTGACTTTAATACTCTTATAAATAACTCCATGAAACTTAGTCATCAGTCACCTCACATACTAGTCTCACGCGGTTGTTAATGTCCCACTTTAACAACCTTGACCATGGACTAACATAATTTATATCATTTATCACTTATAGGGTTTCATGATCAAGTCACATACTTGATGACCTATAAAATGTCATAAATCACTGTGGGACTATTATTTAATAACCCGATTAAATAATACTGATGTCAGAGTTCATTATCATAATCAAATTATGTTTACACGAACATCATATCACAACTAAATTAACAACAACAACTCCCACTAAAATTAAGATCACATCTTAAGACATCTAATGCCTGTAGCAGTTGTCTGAACCTCATTCGCTCTTGCTCAGCGTGTGTCGAGGGACACTGCGTCTTGCTAAGAGTAATGTCAAGTGTCATTGGTATGAAGCCCTTCTTGGAATCATGCATATTGGACCTGTGCAAGACCTTATCAATATAAGCATCTTGACACAATCCAATTAGCTTGTCCAATATATCTCTATAGATTCTTATTCCAAGAATGTGTACGGTTTCTCCCATATTTTTTATCGAAAAACAACTTTCGAGTCAAGTCTTAATAGACTGAAACAATGGAATTTCATTTCCGAGAAGCAGTATGTTATCAACATACAATACTAGAAATGCAACTGCGCTCCCACTAGTCATCTTGTAAACACACGGTTCCTCTTCGTTCCTGATGAAGTCAAACCTTTTGACTGCTTCATCAAAATGAAGATTCCAACTCCGAGATGCTTGCTTCAATTCGCAGGCCCGTCACTTTCAATGATCAATAGATCACGGCAATTGGTTACGAGAAATCCACATTTCTCGGGTTTGTGACGGATCCTTTCGGATCTGCGAGCTTCAGGTTTGTGTAAAAGTCACGCACATATCTCATATATATCGACTTTTACCACAACCTAATTAACCAAGATTTAAACCGTAGTTAATTAAGTCATAAACCAAAATCAATATTTTGGTTCGCGATTTGTGTCGATCGATACACCTTTGTGTTGATCGACACTTCCTCAGAAACTCGCCATTTGAATGTATATCGAATATACATTCACCAGATCCTTTGCAAACTTCAGGCACCACAGGTGCAGGTTCTACAACTCTTTGTAGATCCAACTGCTGTTCTTCCTCATCAGGTTGAGCAGCCTCCTGTGATTTTCGAATTTCTTCGAGTTGTACTTTTACTCCCACTGTTTTTTCTGGAAAAAAAATCTTTCTCAAGAAAACACAGTTCCGAGCAACAAACATTTTGTTCTCGGACCGGTTGTAAAAGTAATATGCCTTGGTCTCCTTAGGATAACCAACTAAGTAGCATTCATCGGATTTGGATTTGAGCTTATCAGAGATTAAACGTTTTATATAAGCCTCACAACCCCAAATCTTCATGAAAGACAAATTAGGAACATTTCCAGTCCACATCTTATGCGGTGTCTTTGCAACTAATTTTATGGAACCCTATTTAGTGTAAACGCAGACATTTCTAGAGCGTATTCTTAGAAGGATAATGGAAGATCTAAGTGACTCATCATTGATCGAACCATATCTAATAAAGTCCGATTCAAGAGGAGTGAATTGTGAAACAATTTCACAATCCCTCAGATGATCACTAAATTCTTGACTTAAGTATTCACCTCCATGATCTCATCGTAGAGCTTTAATACTTTTGCCAAATTGATTCTGTACTTCATTCTGGAACTCTTTGAACTTTTCAAAAGATTCCGACTTATGTCTCATTACTGAAATATCAGTAAAGGTAATGAAGTACTGAAAGTTTCCTCTAGCACTAGTGCTCATCGGGCCATACACATCCGTATGTATAAAGCACAATAACCCTCTGGCCCTTTCATTTTGTTCGTTCGCAACCTGTGTCGATCGATACACATCTTGTGTCGATCGACACTACCTTTGTTGAAAGGGGCCTTTGTCGTTTTACCTAATAAAAAAGATTCGCATTTCTCACGTGATTCATTATCAATTGAGCTCAAAAGTCCAACACTATGGAGCTTCTGAATCCGCTCTCATTTATGTGGCCCAAACGACAATGCCAGAGAAAAGCTTGATTCGTATCATTTGATTTGAATCTCTTGGTACTAATGTTATAGTTAGGCACATTTTGGTTTAGAACATAAGGTCCATTCTCTAATGAACTGCTACTATAAAACATATCATTGTAATCAAATGAATAACACTTATTTGAAAACATATCATTCCATTTCCAAAACAAGGAATAGAAATAATATTTCTGCTTATAGCAGGTACATAGTAGCAATTATTAAGTTCTAAAACCATGTCAGAAGGTAAAGACAAATAAATGTTCCTACGGCTAATGCAACAACTCTTGCTCCATTTCCACGCGCAGGTCCACTTGTCCTTTCTCCATATGAGTACCACAGCCGGTATTCAATACCCAATAAGTAGAACCATAAGAAGTAACATTTACTTCTATAACATAAATACCTGAAGAAGAAGTCTCGTACGTCTTCTTCAGCTTCTCATAATCTTCAAGGAATTTCTTGCAATTTCTTTTCAAATGCCCATGACCATTACAATAATGGCACTTATCATCTTTAGAAGGACCATGTTTAACCTTAGGAGCATGGTTAGACTCGCTTTGATTCACAATCGAGCTCGTCTTGCCATCACCTTTGTTCTTACAAAGTTTCTTAAACTTTTTACCCTTTTGTACCATAAGGACATTTGGGGTGTCCTTCTTGATATTAGGTTCAGCAGTCTTGAACATCCCATGCAACTCAGTCAAAGTCTTTGTCAAGTTATTCATATTGTAGTTCATAACAAAATGATCATAGCTTCACGGCAGTGACTGCAGAATGATGTCAGTAGCCAACTCTTGGCTAATTGGACAATCCAGTTTCCCCAGGTTATCAATATAACCCATCATCTTAATGACATGAGGACTAACTGGTCCGTCCTTTGGTAGCTTGCACTCAATCAGAGACTTAACCGTCTGGTATCTCTGAGTTTGTGTCTGCTCCTGAAACATACTTTTCAGGCCATTGATCATCTCTATTGGCGACTCCACGTACTCATATTGCTTTTGCAAGTCCGAGTTCATGGTAGCCAACATGAGACAACACACATCGACCAAATCATTAGAATGCTTATCCCAAGCATCCTTATCTAACTGCCAGGCATTGGCTCGATACTTTTTGGGGAGAACTTTTTCAAGGACATAGTCCTTCTTCTCCTGTTTGAGAACAATTCTCAAGTTTCGATACCATTCAAGAAAATTGGATCCATTTAACTTGTCCTTCTCAAGGACGGAGCGCAGGGAGAAATTGTTATGATGGTTTGTGCTAGACATAGCTGAAAACAAGAGAGGTTTAGTTATGATGTTCAAGAAATGAGAAATCTTAACTATTAAGAAAACTCACATTATATTCAAACAATGTTTCCTCAAATGAATATAATGATCCAAGACCCATACTTCACTAAACTTGAGTGAGCCACTGGCTATCACCCAAATTTTAGCTATCTAGGTAAGCAACAACTTTCTAGTTATATCCAATATAACTCTTGGTTGTGGATTGACATCTTATGCCCAATCCACCTGATGTCCCCGGGCCCAAAACGATTTTGATGGCCCAGTCAAGTAAACCAATCTCTTAAGTCATGTAATTGTTGATGTCTTGCACTGCAAAATCATCAACACGATTACCTACTGCCTTACTCATGTAATTGTGGACACCTCGCACTGCAAGTCTATCGCACAATAAAAAAAGTCTTGACAGTTGACAAGATTGGAAAGACATCTAAATATACTTGATATTTAGTTGAGGAACGGAACTTTTAATCCAATATACATATCATATATGTATCTTAGAAGGATTGTAATTTATTAAAACAACTAATTTTACTTAGTTTTAATTATTATAATAAAAAGATTTATCTTGGTTTGGTTCTGCAAATTTCAGGTTCAACAACCAGATTTGCGAGTAGTGTGTCGATCGACATCAACCATTGGTGTCGGTCGACACCACCCTACTCAAACCGGACTTCAATAACTGGTTATACCGGAATCGAATCTCCTTAACCGGTTCAATCGAATTGAACCGGTCTGGTTATTGGTTCATGTCGATCGACACAACTCCTTGTGTCGGTCGTCATGACCTAACAAAAACCAAAATTCGGTTAACCGGTTCAATCTAATTGAACTGGGTCGATAACCGGTCAATCCAATTGAACCGGAATCAACCAGTTAAACCGGTTTTAAACCAATCTAGATAACCGGTCCAATCCAATTGAACTGGTTTATCTAATTGAACCGATTTAACCATCTTAACCATTCAATCCAATCGCATGGCCTGTGTCGACCGACACAACATTTGTGTCGATCGACACAGTGGGATATTCAGGGATCTTCGATTCGATGATCGAAATCCTAATATTTTAATTAGGGTTTTCACAGCGTGTCGATCGACACCGGATTGGTGTCAATCGACACAGTGCGAAACCCTTGAATCGTTTTTCCAAAAAATCGATTCTAGCATGCCTTTCAATTCATCTTATGAATCCGATTTTAACCATTAAAATACTTAAACATGCATCTAGATTCAAGAACAGAAACCCTAAGGCTCTGATACCACTGTTGAAACTTGGTGCTGATTAATCTCTATTAAACAACCTAGCAAGTTCATCGCCCGGATCTCGAGTTTACTGTTTTGCTTAAATCTAAAGAGTACCTCGTGTTTACCTCGAATACAGGCAGCGGAAATATGATCAGGAACACGAGATCAGGAGCGCCTCAAGTGGTGCGCCTCTACTGGTATCCACACACACACAAACTGGAACAGACGGGATGCTAGTGCCGTTTAGAGATCGGATCTCTCAAAGGGTTTCAGTTTCTTTCTGGTGGCTGTGAATTGAGTCTCGTGTCTGTAAAAGTCGACATATATCACATATATATAGACTTTTACTCGACCTAATTAACTGAGGATCAAACCGTAGTTAATTAAGTCATAAACCAAAATCTCTATTTTGGTTCGCGACTTGTGTCGATCGATACACATTCTGTGTCGATCGACACAACCTCAGAAACTTGTTATCGAATGCATATCCTATATACATTCATTAGATCATTACACTAATGATCAACCCCATATCGAATATCCAGTTTGCTTAGGTGTGTGACCCTGTAGAATCATATAATACTAGCAATGAGTTCTAAACTCATAGATCATAAGTGGCTTCTAGCAAAGCGTTATGATTACCCAGTATCATACAAATGTCTAATCTCGACAACACAACTATCACTATAGTGATTACAAGTGTGATTTCAGGACATTCCCAACATGAATGTGATTGTGGAGTTTACTTAGGAGAGTTGCTAAGTGTGGGGGAAGTACATGTTGGTCTTGATGTCTTGCAAGTGATTCTTTTAGTGGCTTACTAAGGGGAATCTGAGTGTTGTTGCTTCTAGGATGAAAAGAGTTTATGAAAGTTTTCAAACCTCTTCACCATGTTTTGGTTCTTTACTTGCTTGAGGGCAAGCAAGAGCTAAGTGTGGGGGAGTTGATATACCATGGATTTTAGGGATTTTAACCATGGTATATGTCTTATTTATCGAGTCTTTTATTATGTTTTGGAGTCATTTTAGTATGTTTATAGGTCTAGGTATGTTTGGAGCGGAATTGTACATTATGGTGCATTCTGGAGCATTTTGGAGTATTGACCCGAGAGATGGACTTCACTGTCGAATTCTCAAACCTGTGTCGATCGACACAGAAGGTGCATCGGTCGACACAAGGTCGACGCAGACAAATTCTCGGCGTTTAATGAGAAGAATATAGAAATTGCAACTTTGCCCAGATATTTCTCATAATTACAAAGAAGCCCCAGCCGACTTTAGACCATTATATTAGGGTTTTTAAGCCACTGTTTAGGCTACGCTTTACTTACGCTTTATTCTATTTTTCAGAGAGAGAGTTAGGGGCTGATCCTGCTCTCGAAAGAGGATTTTGAACCCCAGTTCTTTATTTGATTTTATAATATTTGGTTTTCTATTCATGATGTTTTCTGTTTCGATGATCATGTCTGAGTAGATTACCTGTTAGGTTTAGGGATTCTCATTAGGAATTTCATGGAATTATAGGTTAATAAATCTGTAGGGATTCATATATGTTAGTTCTTCATCTAGGATTGTTCTTACTGCTTAATTTGAATTAGCTACCCAGATTTATGATGTTAGGTTGATTGATACAACGACAGTTGGTTAATTAGCTAGAAAGAACCTAGATGAGCAATTTAATTACTCGCAAAGGAATTTGGTTTGATTAGATTGTGAACATATCGAACTTGGAATTAAAGCTGGTTTAATCTGTTAGTAATTACAAAGGAATTTGGATTGCTGCACTTAGACTTAGAGAATTCTCGCAACGACAGTTGGTTAATTCTATATTTGTGTTTGAGTTCTAGAATAGCTCTTAATTAGATCCCGATTGATTGATTGCTTGTGTTCCTGATTTCCTGAGAACTCCCTAGACTTAACGCCTTCGTTTCCTTGCTCACAAACTCACCTGATTTACTTTATTGCTTTGCTTTTTAGTTTCTAATCATATTTGCTTTCTCCTAGTTTAATCTTTTCTGTTCTAATTCTATCGTTGCCTAGAGTCCTCGTGGATTCAATACCCTAAGTACTACATTGATATTACTGTGCACTTGCAGTTAGTATAGGGATTAAAACTTAGACTTATCATTATTCAGGTATGAAACTCGATGGCGCCATAATCCAGAGGTTAAAGAAGTTGTTGATTCGACATGGAATACAAGGTGCAAATCTCTGCCTTCCCATCAGTTCTCTAGAGCCATAGCAAATTGTAGACATGCTCTAGCTAGATGGAAGTCGGCTCACACATCTGATTCAAGGCAAGAGATTGAATTCATAAAAATCCAACTTCATGAGGCGTACTCATCTTCTACTATGGATTTGTTGGGAATGTCCTGAAATCTATTGTACTTACTCTAAGTGAAAGTCGTATTGTCGAGATGAGACAATCATATAATACTAGGTAGTCATAATGCTTTGCTAGAAGCCACTTATGATCAATGATTTTAGAACTCATTGCTAGTGTTATATGATCCTACAGGGTCACACACCTAAGCAAATTAGACGTTAAAGACGAGGTTGATCATTAATGTAATGATCCAGTGAATACATATTTGATATGCATTCGGTATCAAAATTCTGGGGCCGTGTCGATCGACACAAAGAGTGTGTCGGTCGACACAACTCGCGGATTACCAGATTAATTCGGTTTAATAGTTGGTTAACCCTGTTGCGGTTTAAGTCAACATATATAAGATATATGGTCGACCTAAACTCGTACTCAACCTAATTCACAGCCACCAGAACTAGAAAAGAAACCTCTCAGGAGATTCGATCTCTATAGGCACTAGCATCCCTGCTGTTCAGTTTGTGTGCGTGTGGATACCAGTAGAGGCACATCGTTTGAGGTGCTTCGTGATCTCGATTATCTGAAAATCTTCCGCTGCTAATCACCAGGTAATTCTGAGATTCCATAGATTCAATTACATGAACCTTAGATCCTAGACTTGGAATTCAGACCAGGATTGCCTAATTGGATTAGGATCTGCTAGAAATTCCTTCAGTGGTATCAGAGCTTTAGGGTTCCATTGAATCTGTAGCATGTTGATTAGATTAGTTGAATCTGAATCTCTGTATGGTTGATACAAACTTGCTAAAATTCGTTTTCATGAAAATCTAGGTTTTAGGTTTTTTGATTGAAAATCGATTAGGGTTTATCGCCCTGTGTCGATCGACACCAATCCGGTATCGGTCGACACAGAAGGATAACCCAAATAAAATTGTTTTCGCCTAGTGTCGATCGACACAAGAGTTGTGTCGGTCGACACCAACCTCGCGAGTTTGATGAATCGGTTCAATTGGATTGGACCGGTTATCAGGCTTGGTTAATAATGGTTGAAAACTGAGAATGATTTAATTGCGATTGGTTTGATTAGGTTGGTATCGACCGATGCTAATGTAGCATCGATCGACACTGACCAGTATTCAAAACCGGATCAATTGGATTGATCGGTTATCGCGGATTGTTTTGGTTATTCTGCATCGATCGACACTAAAGTAGTGTCGGTCGACATGAGATTCGATGGTTTAGGTTATGGAACCTGAAATCACAGAACCAAAGCAAGATAAATCAATTAATTAGAAGAATTAAAACATAATAAAACTGAACGGTTTTAAATGGTTCTGTTCCTCAATCAAATATCAAGTGATACTTGATGTCTTTCCAATCTTGTCAACTGTCAAGACCCATTTAATTGTGCGATAGACTTGCAGTGCAAGATGTCCACAATTTCATGAGTAAGACAGAGGTAATCGTGTTGATGGATTTGCAGTGCAAGACATCGACAATTACATGACTTAAGAGATTGGTTTACTTGACTGGGCCATCAAAATCGTTTTGGGCTCAGAGACATCAGGTGGATTGGACATGAGATGTCAATCCACAACCAAGAGTTATATTGGATATAACTAGCAAAGAGTTGCTTACCTAGATAGCTAAAATTTGGGTGATAGCCAGTGGCTCACTCAAGTTTAGTGAAGTATGGGTCTTGGATCATTATATTCATTTGAGGAAACATTGTTTGAATATAATGCGAGTTTTCTTAATTGTTAAGACTTCTCATTTCTTGAACATCATAACTAAACCTCCCTTGTTTTTCCAGCTATGTCTAGCACAAACCATCGTAACAATTTCTCCCTGCGATCCGTCCTTGAGAAGGACAAGTTAAATGGATCAAACTTTCTTGAATGGTATCGGAACTTGAGAATTGTTCTCAAACAGGAGAAGAAGGACTATGTCCTTGAGAAAGTTCTCCCCAAGAAGTACCGAGCCAATGCCTGGCAGTCAGATAAGGATGCTTGGGATAAGCATTCTAATGATGTGGTGGATGTGAGTTGTCTCATATTGGCTACCATGAACTCGGAATTGCAGAAGCAATATGAGTACGTGGAGTCGCCAATAGAGATGATCACTAGCCTGAAAAGTATGTTTCAGGAACAGGCACGAACTCAGAGATACCAAATGGTAAGATCTCTGATTGAGTGCAAGCTACCAAAGGGCGAACCAGTTAGTCCTCATGTCATTAAGATGATGGGTTATATTGATAACCTAGGGAAACTAGATTGTCCCATTAGCCAAGAGTTGGCTACTGACATCATTCTGCAGTCACTGCCGTCAAGCTATGATCAATTTGTTATGAACTATAACATGAACAACTTGACAAAGACGTTGACTGAATTGCATGGGATGCTTAAGACTGCTGAACCTAACATCAAGAAGGACACCCCAGATGTCCTTATGGTACAAAAGGGTAAAAGTTTTAAGAAACTTGGTAAGAACAAAGGTGATGGCAAGACGAGCTCGATTGTGAATCCAAGCGAGTCTGGCCATGCTCCTAAGATTAAAACCAGTCCTTCTGAAGATGTTAAGTGCCGTTATTGTAATGGTTATGGGCATTTGAAAAGAAACTGCAATAAATTCTTAGAAGATTATGAGAAGCTGAAGAAGACGTACGAGACTTCTTCTTCAGGTATTATGTTATAGAAGTAAATGTTACTTCTTATAGTCATACTTATTGGGTATTTGATACCAGCCGTGGTACTCATATTTTGTGAAAATGTGCAGGGCCTGAGCAAAAGTAGGACTATGGAGAAAGGACAAGTGGATCTATGCGTGGGAAATGGAGCAAGAGTTGCTGCATTAGCCGTAGGAGTTTTCATTTGTCTTCTTTCATGGCATATTTTGAACTTAAAACTGCTACTATGTACCTGCTATGAGCAGAAAGATTATTTCTATTCCTTGTTTGGATATGGAAGGATATCAGTTTTCAAATTAATAATAAGTGTTATTCATTTGATTACAATGATATATTTTATAGTAGCAATCCATTAGAGAATGGACTTTATGTTCTAAACCAAATCATGCCTGACTATAACATTAGTACCAAGAGATTCTAGTCATTGTCGTTTTGGACCACATAAATAAGAAACAGATTCAGAAGCTCCATAGTGATGGGCTTTTGGGCTCATCTGATTATGAATCATAATGAGTAAAGTGGATCTTGTTTATTAAGTAAAACGACAAAGGCTCCTTTCAACAGAGGTAGTGTCGATCGACACAAACGGTGCGTCGGTCGATACAGGTTGCAAACGATCAAAATGAAAGGGCCAGAAGCTTATTGGGCTTTATACATACGGATGTATATGGGCCAAATGAGCACTAGTGCTAGAGGAAACTTTCAGTACTTCATTACCTTTGCTGGTGATTTCAGTAGGTATGGTTATGTCTTATTTATAAGACATAAGTCAGGATCTTTGAAAAGTTCAAAGAGTTCCAAAATGAAGTACAGAATCAATTTGGCAAAGGTATTAAAACTCTACGATGAGATCATGGAGGTGAATACTTAAGTCAAGAATTTAGTGATCATCTGAGAGACTGTGAAAGTGTTTCACAATTCACTCCTCCTGAATCGGACTTTATTAGATATGGTTTGATCAATGATGAGTCACTTAGATCTTCCATTATCCTTCCAAAGAATACGCTCTAGAAACGTCTGCGTTTACACTAAATAGGTTTCCATCAAAATCAGTTACAGAGACACCACATGAGATGTGGACTGTAAATATTCCTGATTTGTATCTCGTGAAGATTTGGGGTTGTGAGGCTTACATAAAACGTTTAATCTCTGATAAGCTCACACCCAAATCTGATAAATGCTACTTCATTGGTTGTCCTAACAAAACCAAGGCATGTTACTTTTACAACCAGTTCGAGAACAAATTGTTTGTTGCTCGGAACCATGTTTTCTTGAGAAAGATTTTCTTTCCAAAAGGAACAGTGGGAGTAAAGTACAAACTCGAAGAAATTCTAAAATCACAGGAGACTCCTCAACCTGATGAGGAAGAGCAGCAGTTGGATCTACAAAGATTTGTAGAACCTGCAACTGTGGTGCATGAGTTTTGAAAGGATCTGGTGAATGTATATTCGATATACATTCAAATACGAGTTTCTGAAGAAGTGTCGATCGACGCAAAAGTTGTATCGATCGACACAGATCGCGAACCAAAATATTTTGGTTTATGACTTAATTAACCACGGTTTGAATCTTGGTTAATTAGGTCGTGGTAAAAGTATACATATGAGATATGTGCACGACTTTTACACAAAACTGAAGCTCGCAGATCCGAAAGGATCCGTCACGAACCCGAGAAATGTGGATTTCTTGTAACCAATTGCAGTGATCCATTGATCATTGAAAGTGACGGGCCTGCGAATTTTGAAGAAGCAATGATGGGCCTTCACTCCGAAAATGGCTGAAAGCCGCTGAATCCGAAATGGGATCCATGTCACAGAACCAAGTATGACTTGGGTTGATTTACCCGATGGTGTAGAAGCCATTGTGAGTAAATGGATTTTCCAGAAGAAAAGTTGACATGGATGGTTATATTCAGATGTACAAAGCAAGGTTGGTGGCAAAAGGTTTCAAGTAAATTCATGGTATTGACTGTGAAGAAACCTAATCCCAGACACCGTGCTTATGTCCATTCGGATTCTCCTAGCAACCGCCGCTCATTATGATGACGGGCAGATGGATGTGAAAACAGTTTTCCTTATGGATTGAAAGGGATGTGTGCATAACACTACCTGAAGTTTTCATTGATCCTAATGAAGCTAGGAAGATATGCAAGCTTCATCAATCCATTTATGGATTGAAGCAAGCATCTCAGAGTTGAAATCTTCGTTTTGATAAAGCAGTCAAAAGGTTTGACTTCGACAGGAACGAAGAGGAACCGTGTGTTTACAAGAAGACCAGTGGGAGCGCAGTTGCATTTCTAGTATTGTATGTTGATAACATACTACTTCTCGGAAATGAAGTTCCATCGTTTCAGTCTGTTAAGACCTGACTAGAAAGTTGTTTTTCGATAAAATTATGGGAGAAACTGTGTACATTCTTGGAATAAGAATCTATAGAGATAGATTGGATAAGCTAATTGGATTGTGTCAAGATACTTATGGTGATAAGGTCTTGAACATGTCCAGTAAGCATAATTCCAAGAAGGGTTTCGTGCAAATGACTCTTGGTATTACTCTTAGCAAGACGCAGTGTTTTTCGACACACGCTGAGCAAGAGCGAATGAGGGCCAGACAACTGCTACATGCATTAGATGTCTTAAGATGTGATCTTAATTTTAGTGGGAGTTGTTGTTATTAATTTTAGTTATGATATGATGTTCGTATAAACATAATTTGATTATGTTATTGAAATCTGACATCTGTATTATTTAATAATGGTTATTAAATAATAGTCCCAAAGTAATTTATGACATTTTATAGGTCATCAAGTATGTGACTTGATCATGAAGCCCTATAGATAATAAATGACATAAATTATGTTAGTCCCTAGTCGAGGTTGTTAAAGTGGGACATTAACAACCGCGTGAGACTAGTATGTGAAGTGACTGATGACTATGTTTCATGGAGTCATTAATAAGAGTATTAAAGTCAATCACATAGATATGTGTTGGAGAACACATGATCGGACATGGCCCATTAAATGAGAACTCTACAAGATGTTATATGAGTGTCATAAGAGTTTCTCATTACGACTAAAGAGTGTAGTCCTTAGACCTGAGTTCATCATGTCCTCTCTCATATGGATTGGTTCGTCTTGACTTTGTCAAACGTCAGCCGTAACTGGTGATTATAAAGACACTGATTAGGCGTATCATGAGATATAAAAGAGACATGGATGGAACAAGATGGGATTTGTACCTCCTATATAACAGGAGTTAAATATCTCTGGGCCTATCGAAGATTTGATACTGGAAATGCGTGGCCGCGCTCAAACGAGGTGATTGTCAGTCGTTTGTTTTTTATCAGTACAAATCGGGATTCGATAAACGTGATCTAGCTCAATAAGGATGACACAGTTCTTGCCTTATGCTAGATTGAGATATAGCTACAAAGGGATTAAAAGAATAGATGATTCCAGTACAAGTGGGAGATTGTTGGGAATGTCCTGAAATCTATTGTACTTACTCTAAGTGAAAGTCGTATTGTCGAGATGAGACAATCATATAATACTAGGTAGTTATAATGCTTTGCTAGAAGCCACTTATGATCAATGAGATTAGAACTCATTGCTAGTGTTATATGATCCTACAGGGTCACACACCTAAGCAAACTGGACGTTAAAGACGAGGTTGATCATTAATGTAATGATCCAGTGAATACATATTTGATATGCATTCGGTATCAAAATTCTGGGGCCGTGTCGATCGACACAAAGAGTGTGTCGGTCGACACAACTCGCGGATTACCAGATTAATTCGGTTTAATCGTTGGTTAATCCCGTTGCGGTTTAAGTCGACATATATAAGATATATGGTCGACCTAAACTCATACTCAACCTAATTCACAGCCACCAGAACTAGAAAAGAAACCTCTCAGGAGATTCGATCTCTATAGGCACTAGCATCCCTGCTGTTCAGTTTGTGTGCGTGTGGATACCAGTAGAGACACAGCGTTTGAGGTGCTTCGTGATCTCGATTATCTGCAAATCTTCCGCTGCTAATCACCAGGTAATTCTGAGATCCCATAGATTCAATTACATGAACCTTAGATCCTAGGCTTAGAATTCAGACCAGGATTGCCTAATTGGATTAGGATCTGCTAGAAATTCCTTCAGGATTTTAATCACATATACAGTCTTAAGCAAAAACTTCTTTTGGCATATAAGCAAGAAGAAGAGTATTGGAAAGTACGCAGTGGAGTTCATTGGCTTCAATATGGAGACAAAAATACTAAGTACTATCATGCAAAAACTAAGCAAAAAGAGCAACAAATCGTATAACCATCTGGAGGATGAAAAAGGGAATATTTACCGAGGTCAAGATCAACTTCAGACAGTTATGATCAACTTTTTCCATACTCTCTACCAGTCGTCTGAACCAAATATTCCCATGGAGATCTTATCAAGTATCCCTAATTTGGTCACTTCTACTATAAATAGTGATCTTACTCATCCTCTTACAAGGATTGAACTCAAAAAGTTGTTTTCAGCATTCACCCTGAAAAATCCTCATGCCCTGACAGAATGAGTTCAGCCTTCTATAGAACCCACTGGACCACAATTCAGAATGAAGTTTTTGAGTTTGTAGATTCTTTTCTAAAAACGGGTACCTTAGATCCTTCTTTAAATCATACTCATATATGTTTGATCCCTAAAGTAGAAGCTCCAACTACCCTTAAAGATTTTAGACCTATAAGCTTATCTAATGTGGCTTATAAAATTTTGTCTAAAGTATTGGCCAACCGCTTAAAACCATGGCTGCATCAAATAATCTCTGACTGTTAAACTGCTTTTATTCCTAATAGGCTTGTCACAGACAATTTGTTGATAGGTCATGAAATGCTACACTCTATGTCTACTCGGAAACGTATAGATCATTACATGGCCCAAAACTTGATATTACAAAAGCCTTTGATAAAGTGGAATGGTCTTATTTGAATGCAGTCATGGAGAAGATGGGTTTCCATTTCACTTGGAGGAATTGGATCATGAAATGTATAAGCTCGGTGACTTATTCAGTTCTTTGCAATGGAAGTCCTTCTTCAATGATTTATCCTACAAGAGGTATACGCCAGGGAGATCCCCTTTCCCCCTATCTATATCTTATATGTACTGAGGGGTTAGCTGGATTACTCAGAACTTCTATACTAAAAAATCATATTACTGGTTATAGAGCAGCTAAAGGAGCAACAAAGCTCTCACACTTGTTCTTTGCAGATGATTCACTACTATTTTCAAGAGCTTCTCCTCAAGATGCCGAGCACATTTCTCACATCCTCCACTTATACGAAAAGGCTTCTGGACAACAAGTCAATTACTCCAAATCTGCAATTATGTTCAGCAAAGGTACACCCTCTACTCTTATTAGAGACATCTCTTCGTTTCTGAACATGACCAAAATAGGAGCCTTTGGAAAATAATTGGGATTACCTGACCAGGTGGGAAGAAATAGATATCAAACCTTCCTATACTTAAAACAACGCATTCAATCTAGACTCAATTCCTGGTATAATAAGCTGCTCTTATCTGCTGGAAAAGAAATCTTACTAAAATCTCTTATCCAAGCAATCCCTACTTACACCATGAGCTGCTTCCTAATTCCTAAAAAACTCCTTAATCACCTCATGGTTGATATCCGTAGATTTTGGTGGTCAAATTCTCCTGATAAAGTCAAAGCTTAATGGAGGGATGGGATTTCGTGATCTTAGAGCTTTTAATATAGCTTTGCTTGCAAAGCAGGGGTGGAGACTTAGTACTCAACCAAACAGTCTCTGAGCACAAATCTTCAAAGCTAAATACTACCTAGGATCCTCCTTCTTAGAAGCAAGCCCAAGGAGAAAACAAAGCTATGCTTGGAAAAGTATCCTTATATCACAACCTCTCTTAAAACATGGTTAAGAAATGAAAGTGGGAAATGGACATAATATAAATGTCTGGCATGATAGATGGCTTCAAACTAATCCTCCACAGAAGCCACGTCCAAAACAGTATGGTTATGTTCCTAAATTCAAAGTATTTGATCTTCTTGTTTCAGGAACTACGCACTGGGATGTTGTTAAACTAAATCAGTGGTTTAACCCAGAAGATGTCTCAGAAATTTTGAAGATTCGGCCATCCATTACCAATGTAAGGGATTACCTTTACTGGATTTACACCACATATGGATCTTATTCGGTGAAATATGGATATTACCAATGAAAAAAGATCATAGACTCACAAAGCTCTAATCCACCCTTAATGATCAAGAAAAAGAACTATATTCCAAAGTCTGGAAACTTAATGTTCCACCACGTATAAATTTTTTTTGGTGGAGAGTCATTACTGACAGTCTACCTGTGACATCACAGCTTCACAGGAGAGGAATCAGTCTTGACACAACTTGCCAGATGTGTGGTGAGAATCCTGAGGACGTGAATCACCTTATATTTCAGTGTAGGGTAGCAAGAGAAATCTGGACCATGTTTCCATCATCTACCCTCTCAGGTGATTTATTGCTTAATCAAGACTTACAGCTAATATTCTTGCTTTGTATCATCATTGTGATTTCAGATCCAAGGAGGTGTCTCTTTTACCTTTCCTGAGTTGGAATATTTGGAAGGCGCGTAATAAGTTGATGTTTGAGAACAAGCGTCTGAGCCTAGCTTCCTTGATAACTAAAGCCATGATGCAAATGAAACAATGGAAACTAGCTACCCAGTTAGAGGAAACTAATGATCAGGACATGAATGATCCAATAATTGCATCTGTGGATGAACAAGACTCATATTATTGTTTGACTGATGCTTCATGGATCTCTGAAAACCAGTTCGCAGGTATTGCTTGGTCTCTACACAAGCCGATGGGACAAAGAATATGGTCTGGATCCTCAGCTATTGTACCCACGCAGACGGTGGTAGAGGCAGAAGCGGAAGCTCTTATACTGGCAGTCAAAACACTCAAAAGTCTCAGATATAACAATGTCACCTTCAAAAGTGACTGTAAAACCTTAATTGATGGCATTAACCAACTACAACAAGGAGGTCTAAAAGATGGAAGGAGCATGCCGACCAGTTTAGCCATACATATTCAAGACCTGATTACTATGTCGGAAACGCTTTCATATAAGTTTGTTTTTTGTTCTAGAAACTCTCTTGTACATGTTGATGCTCTCGCTAAATTAGCGCGTTCTAGGTGTCAAAGTTATGTTGTAAAAAACTACTCTGATCAAATATAATTTTGTTTGCCGACACAAAAAAAGAAGAAATTTTTTTAATTTTAAATTATAAAGAATTTATATATTTTTATAGGCAACTATAATTTTATTGAAAATTTTGTGACTAATTATATTTTATAATTTTTTATATTCTTAGCCAAAAATTATATAATAATATATAGAAATCAGCTTTGGTAAAGGAAGCTTTCACAGAAAATGGCTGGGTTTTTAATTCGGCAAGGCCAGACAAGTAACTTCAGGTTCTGGCTTTTCTTACCACGATCACCTTCACACCGGTTTCAGATAAAGCAATCTGAGAAATCAATGATAAATGTTACAAAATCTTCAATTCAAGGGAGGTATGGAACGCTTCAGGAGCTGCAGAACCGGAAGTGGTATGGCACAAACTAATTTGGCACATCCATAATCCCAAAACATGCTACCAATGCGTGGTTGTTCATGCTTGACCGGAATCCAACCCTGAATCGGTTATCGACTTGGGGTTTGGATATGGAGACGACGTGTCTTCTGTGTGGCCAAGGTACTGAATCTCGAAACCATCTTTTCTTTGAGTGTTCGTACTCGAGAATCATTTGGTTTGGCCTAAATAAAAAACTCGGAACTTCAAATGTACCTGCTGTTTGGAGTGATATTGTGCTTTGGTTGCCTACTGCTATGAGTTATTCCATTCGTCTGATTGCGCTTTTACAAGGGTGGCAATGTGGTATTCATGAAATCTGGAAAGAAGGCAACCGTCGCATTCGTGAGGGTGTTACACAACCAGCGACAGTGGTGCTTAAAAGAGTTATTATTATCTTTAGCCTTTAAGAAACTGCAGAAGAAGAATAATGTCGAGAAGCTTATTTCATTGAACTGAAAGAATCGACTTATATGGTCTTGTCTCTTACAACAACTTCTCCTGGACTTTAGCTAACAACAAGTTAAGATAAAGAAAATATGAACTAGTCTAACTCTTAAGAAACAGGAGCAATTATTCAACTACTGAAAAGGAAATCGAACGCGGAGTTGCAGACTCCTAACTTAAGGCTTAACACAACCAAGGCCCACATGAGTTGGGCTTTATTCTTCATTCCCTACCTTAAATTGAAACATCCTTCATTTCAGTTTACTTCTCCTTGCTGCACATCCCCATTCTTGCTCGAAGCTTCTCAAAGGTTTCCAGCTTCACAGCTTTAGTCATTGCATCAGACAATTGACCCTGAGTTGAGCAATAGTCCAAATGAATGACTCCATCATTTACAAGATCGCGCAAGAAGTGATATCGCACATGAATGTGCTTACTTCTTCCGTGTAGAACCGAGTTTCTAGCCAGCTTGATCGTCGAGCTTTTGTCGCAGAACAAGCTCGTTCCTTCCATTTGTGTTGATCCTATCTCTTCCAAGATATTTCTCAACCATATTGCTTGGCAAGCGCCAAACGATGCAACCACAAATTCCGCTTCGGTGGTTGATAAAGTGACGATATGTTGCTTTTTTGATGCCCAGAAAATAGCTCCTTCTGCCAACATAAACACAAAACCTGACGTGCTTCTTCTGTCGTCTATGTCCCCAGCATAGTCGCTGTCAACAAACCCAACCCTTTTCTCATCTCCGTCAGCTTCATATCTGATTCCATACCCAATTGTCCCTTGTATACACCTCAAAATTCTCTTGACTACCAGCATATGCTGCTCCCTTGGACTCTCCATGTATCGACTGACCAGATTGACTGAGTATATCAAGTCTTGATGAGGGCATCAAGCCATCATCAACCAAGGAGCATGGAGAAGGCCATAACCAAGTCAGAATAGCCACTGCCCAAGCTACACTCCAAGCTGCTCAACAAAACCTATTGGATTCATTTATGGAAAGAACCAGAACCAAGCAATTCGGAGCTTTGCAACATCAACAATGGAGACCAGGAGAATTCATTAGACCATTTGAAGCTTCAGCAAACAACATTCCATGCACCAGTAATATATCATGGTTTTAACTAGTTTTAGACTATGATATAAGTATGTTTTAAAGTCTTTTGTGTTCTTTTAGAGTCTATTACAGGTATAATCAGTTTTGGAGTAGAATTGGAGATATTGGAGCTTATTGAAGATTTTTGGAGTGTTTGGCCGAGAGCTTGAGCTCACTGTCCAGAAAACAGGATTGCATCGACCGACACACATTGTGCATCGGTCGACACACAAGCGAGATGGGCCAGACTCGGCGGTTTAATTAAGAATGAAGATATTACACTTTGGCCTAGAAGTTTCCAGTATTTACAAAGAAGCCCCAGCCGAGATTTAGCCTATATAATTAGGATTTTGGTGTTTTATTTAGATACGCTTTTCATACGCTTTTCATACGCTTTCATACTAAGAGCTAAGGGATTTTCTAGAGCTTTTGGGGCTGATCTGATCCTGTACTTCATCTATTTTGGAGAAGATTTCGAACCCCTTTATCTATTTAATTTCTTATATGCAATCTATTAATTCTATGATTTCTGTTTCATTAATCATGTCTGAGTAGATTCATTGTTAGGTTTAGGGATTCTCACTAGGGATTTCATGACTTGCTAGACTTGTTTAATTCAGTTAAGGATTCACATGAATAGAATGTTCTTCGATCTAAATTGTGTTTAATGCTAGTTCTAACCTGATCAATTAGAATCTAGATCTTAGGTTGCTAAATACGACACGAAAGTGTGGTTTAGAATCTGAACTATTTAGGTTGAGCAATTAAACTTCTCGCAAAGGAATTTGGTTTAGTTTAATTGTGAACATATCGAACTTGAAATTAATGCTGGTTTAATCTGTTAGTAATTGCAAAGAAATTTGGATTACTGCACTTAGACTTAGAGAATTCTCGCAACGACAGTTGGTTAATTCTATATCCGTGATTTGAGTTCTAGAACTGTGCTTAATTAGATCCTGACTGAATAATTTGTCTGCTTATCTGATTTCCTGAGAACGCCCTAGACTTAGCGCCCTTAATTAACTGCTTTCACAACCGATAATCTTGCTACTTGTTTACTTTCTCGCACTGCTATTTAGTTTACTTCACATTGCTTTCTTCTTAGTTTAAATCTCTATAGTTCTTAATCTATCGAGACCAGAGTCTCTGTGGATTCGATACCCTATATACTACAATCACTTAACTGTGCACTTGCAGTAGAATATGATTAAAACCTGACCCTATCAAGTTTTTGGCGCCGTTGCCGGGGACTCTTAGAGTCTTCGATAGTATCGAACTTAGGGTTTTTACTAGGATTTTTATTTTTATTTTTATTTTTATTTTTTGTTGTTACTAATTTTTCTCTGTTTTCTCTCTGTCGCAGGTACCGATTTCGCATAGCGTCGATCGTTGCACCTTTGTGTCGATCGTCACTAGGCGATTCTGAGATTGAATCGATCGTTGCACTGATAGCATCGATCGTTGCTTGACGATTACAGACAGTTTATGCAGACGCGTGAAACTAGAAGTAATCAGAACTTGAACCTCGTTAATCTCGGACTTGACGAACTTGGACGACTAGAGAGGACTAACAGAAGAGAAAGAAGAGCAAGGATGGTGGTACAGAAGGTAATCATAATGCCTGATGCTCAAGGTACCCTGAGAGACCGAGATAACAATCCATACAATGCTGCTGGGCATAGGATTGATGCTGAGGGACGTGTGATCCCTGAGGTTGAGGAACCTGAACCACAGCCGCAGAACCAAGGCCAAGGACAGAACCGAAATAGACAGATGATAGTCCATGAGAGGACTTTAGCTGACTACAACAGACCGGATGAGTTTTATGCAAACCGGTCAGCTCTTGTAATGCCTGGTTTTGAGAGGAATGATTTTGAGATCAAAACCATCTACTAATCGCTGATGAAGCAGAATGCTTTCCATGGTCATCCGTCGGAGCAGCCTATGGATCACATTGATCAGTTTGAGGACATAATCACTGGCATGCAGTATGATGGAGTATGCCAGGATTATCTGTTTCTCAAGCTCTTTCCATACAGTCTCGCTGGAGACGCTGCTGCATGGCTGAAGCAACTGCCACCTGGGCAGTTTGATACTTGGGCAGCCCTGAAGAGTGAGTTCCTGCGTCACTTCTACGATGATGCACGTTCTTATCAGTCTAGACAGGACATACTCACCTTTTCCCAAGGTCCTACTGAGCCTTTCAAGACTGCCTGGATGAGATTCAAGAAATACCAACGTGACTGCCCGCACCATGGATTCACTGAGGTAACACTTTTAGGCATCTTCTTTAGAGGCATAGATCTTCCATATCAGACTACGTTGGACAACTCTAGCGATGCCAACTTTAACACTAGGACTCCTGCTCAAGCTAAGCAGTTGATTGATAACTTAGTAAGCAGCAACAGTTGCAAGACTACTGATGAGAGGAGGAAGAGATCTGGTGGAAAGGAAGAGAATTTGGAGATTGCTGATATTAGATCAAAGCTGGACACAGTTTGTAATCTTCTAGCTGGTAAGAAAGCTGTCCACTTTGCCCAAGATGTTGAGGTAATTCAGACTGAGGAGGACACTCAGGAAGAAGATGTGAATTACATTGGAGGATCTGGTTTCCAAGGTAATAGATTTGGTAATCAGCAGGGAAACATGTTCTTCAATGGAGGACAGAAGAGCGCCTTCACAGGCAATCAGAACTCCTCTAGCTTTGGACAGACTAGTGGTTTTCAGAAACCTTTTGGACAAGGTACTCAGAGAACCTATGGATCTTCATCTTATCAGACTCCTCCTGCAGCTACTGCTCATGAGAGTAAGTTGGAAGCAATGATGGAACAGCTGCTGGAGAGTCAGACCAAGATTTCTGTGGACTGCAATAAGAAGTTGGATGCTGTCTATGAGGATCTCAATGGAAAGTTTGAGTCTCTGAACACTCATATGAAGCAGTTGGATACTCAGGTGGGTCAGATTTCCAGTTCTATGAAGGGAAAAGTAGTGGAAGACACCCATATTAAGGCCTGGTCTGTGTACATTGATGATGGATCTCACCTAGGTGAAGGATTTGAGCTAAGCACAGCTGAGTTGGTAGAAGAAGTTGAATTTTCGGATTTTGAGGAAAATCTCTCGGGTAGAAACTGTGAAAACAGTGATGCATCGATCGATGCACCCTTAGCATCGGTCGTTGCAGGTCGTGAACAGACAGACTCGCAGGATTCTGAAGGTATTGATGCATATTTAGAGCTTGATCGTTTATTCCCTAAAGTGTCTGAAATTACTCAACAGGAGATTTATGCACAATCCATTAGATTATATCCCTCAGTGTCTGAAGTGATGAAGCAAGAGATTGAAGAGCTTAAGAAGTTGGAAGAGATTGGTGAAGATTTGGAAGAAATTCCATCATCTGATGATCCACCTTATCACCCATGTGTGCAGAGGTACTTGAATAAGATGTTGCCTTTGGATGAAGAGCTGAAAGATTGGGTGATTGTGGTCCCTCAACAGATAAGCGATGTGCTTTTAACCAAGGTTCCAAAGAAGCTGCCTGACTCTGGTGTCTTTGTGCTTACTGTTCTATCTTTGAGGATGGTTTTAGGCGTTCTCTGTGTGATCTGGGAGCTGCTGGAAGTCTTATGCCATATTCTGTAGCAGAGAAGCTGGGTATGCTGGATTTTTCGCCTACTAGGACCTCTCTTGTCCTAGCTGATCAGTCTATACGAGTTCCAGAAGTACTCCTTGAGGACATCCCGGTGAGAGTTGGAAACTACTTGGTTCCAACAGACTTCTTAGTGCTGAAGTATGACAGTGATCCTGATGATGCGTTGATACTTGGGAGACCATTTTTGGCTACAGCGGGAGCCGTAATAGATGTTAGACACAGTCTGATAGATCTCCACCTGGGAGATAAGCCGTTGCGTTATGAGATGGATAAGCTTCGCAAACCGCTGATTGATGGACATACATTCACCATTATGGATGGAGATGATAAGCAGCCAAGTGATACTGTGATTTTGGATCCTGGAGAGCTTACTCTCCGCCTTCGATGAGGAGACTTGCACAAAGGCAATCAAAGTCTCTGTCAGGATCTCCAACATACTGATCTTGTTCGTCCGGTCAATCTATTGACGTTAAAAGAGCGCTGAGTGGGAGGCAACCCACTGTTTTCATTTTTGCATTTTAATTTTGGTGCTTTTGTAGGATTTTACGTTTTGTTTCTGGTTTTGGTGAGTTTTTGTCTGCAGGTCTCGGCCAAAAGCGCAGTGCGTCGATCGACATACCGCTGTGTCGATCGTCACAACACAATCGAAATCGCATTGCAGCGATCGTTGCGGTCCTGAGCAACGATTGATCATACAGAAAAATCGCACAGCAACGGTCGATGCACCTAGTGCAACGGTCGTTGCACCTGTGCGACAGAGGTAAAAATCCGACAGAACTCAACCAATCCTTTTAACAAATTTTTCTTTCTTTTTACCAATCCTTCGCTTGACACTACTAGGGACAGTGTGTCTTAAGTGTGGGGGAGGTGCTACTGACATCTATCTTTCTGTTTTCTTATAAGTTAGTTAGTTTTTCAAAATTTGTTTTATTGAGTCAAAATAGTTTAAGTAGGAAACAATGATTTTTTAAGAAGATTTACAGCACTTGCAGGAACTTAAGTAACCATTGGGATGAAGTTGCAGGATCAATCTCTGACTATTAGAAAACTCCATCACAGATCAACCTACTAAGGACACCCACATCACTTCAGGTATCAGAGGATCCTTTTACTGACTTCAAACTTAATACTGACTTAGATTTCTCACCTAAGGGCTTGGTATACTTTGTGTCGGATTCCCTTGTTAGTTCTGACATAGCCTGTGAACCTGTCCTATTTAGTTCCCTTCTCCCCTTCCATAAAAAAAAAAGATAATAAACTGAGGATGAGTTAGTAACTCCGAAATGGTCATGGGAGTGGTAGCTACAACTATCATATCCTGTGCATCCATGGAATGTGTCCAAAGTACACCCCTTAACGGGAAGAGCACTGATAAAAAAAATAAAATGATACCCAATGGGGAAAAATCAGAATGCTAAGGAAGGGAAAAGATAAGAAAGGGACTATAGAAAGATAGTATGGTGGTCTAGAGCTGATAAGGTAAGAGTCCATGTGCCTTTGATCGATACTCCTAAGGTGAGACCGCACTTAAATACTTGCAGAAGTCAGTAGGGTGAATTTGAATGCGTGAATGTGATTGTGGAGTTTACTTAGGACAGTTGCTAAGTGTGGGGGAACTATATGTTGGTCTTGATGTCTTGTGATTGATTCTTTCAGTGGATTACTAAGGGGAATCTGAGTGTTGTTGCTTCTAGGATGAAAAGAGTTTCTGAAGAGTTTTCAAACCTCTTCACCATGTTTTAGTTCTCTGTTTTGCTTGAGGGCAAGCAAAGGCTAAGTGTGGGGGAGTTGATATATCATGGTTTTAACTAGTTTTAGACCATGATATAAGTATGTTTTAGAGTCTTTTGTGTTCTTTTAGAGTCTATTACAGGTATAATCAGGTTTGGAGCAGAATTGGAGATATTGGAGCTTATTGGAGATTTTTGGAGTGTTTGGCCGAGAGCTTGAGCTCACTGTCCAGAAAACAGGATTGCATCGACCAACACACATTGTGCATCGGAGATGGGCCAGACTCGGCGGTTTAATGAAGAATGAAGATATTACACTTTGGCCCAGAAGTTTCCAGTATTTACAAAGAAGCCCCAGCCGAGATTTAGCCTATATAATTAGGATTTTGGTGTTTTATTTAGATACGCTTTTCATACGCTTTCATACTAAGAGCTAAGGGATTTTCTAGAGCTTTTGGGACTGATCGGATCCTGTACTTCATCTATTTTGGAGAAGATTTCGAACCCCTTTATCTATTTAATTTCTTATATGCAATCTATTAATTCTATGATTTCTGTTTCATTAATCATGTCTGAGTAGATTCATTGTTAGGTTTAGGGATTCTCACTATGGATTTCATAACTTGCTAGACTTGTTTAATTCAGTTAAGGATTCACATGAATAGAATGTTCTTCGATCTAAATTGTGTTTAATGCTAGTTCTAACCTGATCAATTAGAATCTAGATCTTAGGTTGCTAAATACGACACGGAAGTGTGGTTTAGAATCTGAACTATTTAGGTTGAGCAATTAAACTTCTCGCAAAGGAATTTGGTTTAGTTTAATTGTGAACATATCGAACTTGAAATTAATGCTGGTTTAATCTGTTAGTAATTGCAAAGGAATTTGGATTACTGCACCTAGACTTAGAGAATTCTCGCAACGACAGTTGGTTAATTCTATATCCGTGATTTGAGTTCTAGAACTGTGCTTAATTAGATCCTGACTGAATAATTTGTCTGCTTGTCTGATTTCCTGAGAACGCCCTAGACTTAGCGCCATTAATTAACTGCTTTCTCAACCGATAATCTTGCTACTTGTTTACTTTCTCGCACTGCTATTTAGTTTACTTCACATTGCTTTCTTCTTAGTTTAAATCTCTATAGTTCTTAATCTATCGAGACCAGAGTCTCTGTGGATTCGATACCCTATATACTACAATCACTTAACTGTGCACTTGCAGTAGAATAGGATTAAAACCTGACCCTATCAACCAGCAAGCCAAGGATCAACCAAGTTCAATATGTCCACAACTTGACAAATTCGAAAGCATACACACTTGGAAGATCAATTCAGCACCAAACCTTCACCTATCAAAAGTGCAACATTCTTTGTTATTTTTCATCAAGTCTAGACGCCTTAAGCTGTTCCAGACTTCACCAGAACACACACAATCATCCGGAGCCTCACTTGCCCTTTTTGGAGCCAAAGAAGAGTAAACCAACGGCTCTATTTTGATCATCTTTCACACATTCTCTAGTCATATATAATGCACCTAGACGTTCCCAAATATCACTCCATCCTGACAAAGTTGTCAAGATTCAAACACCAGCAGATTTCCATATTTGGAAGAGATCCCTTCAAATCAGCCTAACGGCTCCTTTCCTTTCATTTTCTTATCTTTTCCTTTGTTTACTTCATATGAACGTTGTAAGCTCAGCCTATATAAGCTGATAGCATATATTTTGTAAAATTCACCTTTCAATCAAGTAATAAACAGAGTTTTCATTTTCAGAGAGTTATCTTTGAGAGTTTGTTCATTAGAATTCATTTGAGTGATTCAATTGGTTCTACTGAGTTTTCCAGAATAGTTTGTTTGTGTGATTCAAGCAATCTACTTCTGCCAAGGATTGAGAGAGTCAATCAACTCACTGAACAAGAGAGTTGTTCACCTACCCATCCATCTCGCACATCCATTCAATTCTGAGCAAGTGAGAGAGCTTCAAAGCCAGCACATGTTCTTCCATCTCCCACCATCCTAGTCTCACTTTTGGGGCTGCATCAAGTCTGGTCAGCGTTGACTCAAGCAGGATCCGGAGCAGCGAATCGCGTCCCTGCATCCCAGCCAACCGGAGTCACGCCTCCGGGCACGAGTTCATAGACAACCGAGAGAACAAACTCTCGAACCTGGATACGGTCCGAGGATCGTTCCCAAGGGGACGTGCAAACTCCTCGGATTGTTCCGCAGACTCGCCCTGACTCGCCGAGTCTGACGAGATCCGTCACAGATGGTATGGCGGAGCTCCGCAAAATGCTAGCAGTCCTAATCGACAGATCGCACGATCAAGAAGTCACACAACAGACTGTACTAGCCCGGTTAGATATGCACGACAGGAGTCTGCTGAACCTCGGAAATAGGCCACGGCCCGTCACGGGGACTACAGCAGATACCTCCACGAGAAGTCCATTGCCCCGCATGCGTCTGGGCTTCGAGGAAGAATATGTAACTCCTGAGGCCCCTAGACAGACTGCTGTGGCGGGAAACAGCGGATATCCGGTGTTTAGCCCAATCTCGGGAAATACGCTTCCCAACTCAAACGCCGTGGCCTCGACCTCGACAGGGATTACAGCCCCTGATGGGAGGCGGCTACCGACGCCCCCGCCCATGCCTTCAAGCTACGAAACAAACAGGCACCGAGCGTTAGGGGCATCAGCCTTCGCCTCCAGCACGCGTCCTCCAGTAACAGAGCCAGGGACTAACACTGCTCGGCCTCCCCCGAGCAAGATAGCCCAACAAGCTGGAACTAGGGGACCAAATAACACGCGTCCGCGGAGCACGCAGCTCCCTATGTTCGACCAACGAACCGATATAAACGACGAAGGCATATACGCCAGGCTCCAACGTCTGCAAGCCGTGGTCCATTTGGCAACAAGCGCGGCTCCGGACATCGATCAGGTTATCGAGGAGACCCGTCGAACCCCATTCATGGACATAATCGCCAGTGCGAGGATCCATAATACTGGAAAGATCAAAATTCTAGAATACGCGGGAACTACGGACCCGGAGGCCCACGTTAGAGCTTTCAGGCTCGCGGTCTCCCGAGCGCATCTCACCGATGAAGAAAAAGAAGCAGGGTACTGCAGACTTTTCGCCGAAAATCTCACCGGTACCGCACTAGAATGGTTCGCTAGTCTAGAAGGAAACTCGATTGATAACTTCACACAGCTCGTATCGATTTTTCTAAAGCAATACTCAATCTTCATCGAAGAGAAAACTTCAGAAGCCGACCTCTGGGCTCTGAAGCAAGGATCAGACGAGACTCTCAGGCCTACATCGCGAGGTTCAGAGAGGTTAAGTCGCGTATAGCCGACCCAAACGAGACCATAGCGATCGCAGCTCTGGAGAATGGACTCATATACACATCAGAGTTCAGAAAAGAGCTCGCGGTTCGGCCATGCACGTCCCTGGACGATGCGCTGCATAAAGCTACTTACTACGCGAAGTACGAAGAGACAGTAGCCGCGGCCAAAGAAGAGTCAAGCCAGAAGAAAGCTAGCAAAAAGGAATCCTCTGGCAAGGGACAGCACTGCCTGGCGGTAGATGGCAAGCCTCAGTGGCGCAAGCCTTACGATGCAAACAAGTATTGTAAATACCACGAAAAAAATGGACACTCCTCCGAGGAGTGCAGGTCCAAAGATCGCCTGCTGGCAGCTAAAAAAGATAGCGACGAGGCGGAAACTCCGGAGCCGGAGGAGAAAGAGCCAGAAAAGAAAGACAAAGGCAAAAGCAAGTCGAGAAACAAAAAGAATTCACAGTCTAAGCGCGAGAGAACTCCAGAGAAGGAGGAATCATATTCCCCGGTCCCCTCTCGCAAACACATAGACGCGATTTTCAGCTTAGCTCGATGCGGGGGGTCGATGAGATCGGTCATCACGCCACCCCCGGCTCCTAAGAAACCGATCGGCCAGTGCTTGCCCAAGCTCGGACTGTGTAATTCGAACCTCCCCAAAACGATAAACTTTATATCTGGAGGTTCGAGGTTCTGCCGGGACTCGGTCAACTCAATCAAAGCTCACCAGAGGCGAGTTGCGAATGAGGTCAGAGAAATGGTCCCGATCGAAGGACCGGACACTCACATAACTTTCTCTGAAAGCGAAACTTTCAAGCTCGACAAACCGCATGACGACGCCTTGGTAATCCGACTCGACGTAGCCGGATTCGAACTCTCAAGGGTCATGATTGACACCGGGAGCTCGGTAGACCTCTTGTTCTACGACGCCTTCAGAAAAATGGGCTTCAAAGATTCAATGTTGACCGGAGGGAGAACCCCCTTAACCGGATTCGACGGCGAAACCACCTACTCGATGGGAACTATAAAGCTCCCGTCCATCGCCGGGGGGCAACAGGAAATCCTGGAGTTTGTAGTAGTAAACAAACCGGCCCCGTACAACGCGATACTGGGTAGACCGTGGATCTATACTATGAAGGCAGTGCCTTCCACCTACCACCAATGTGTGAAGTTCCCGACCCCTGCGGGGATAAAGACAATTTACGGGGACCAAAAGGCCGCAAGGTCGTGCTACCTGAATTTCTTCAAAGAGTTGGAAACCTTGAACGTATAGCAATTACAGAAATAGGAAGAACTCGCTTCCCGGACTGCGAAACGTAACAACGATCCAACGGTCCGAGGCCCACGGAAAGATTTAGTCGTCTCAGTCTGCATCGACGACAAGAATCCGGAAAGGTGCGTAAACATCGGGTCGGAGCTACTAAACGCCACCAGGGAAGAACTCGTCAACTTCCTCAAAGAGAATGTGGACACGTTCGCATGGTCCACAAAGGACATGAAAGGGATCGACATCGACGTCACTTCACACGAACTGAACGGGGATCCAACTTTCAAACCCGTGAAACAAAAACGCCGCAAGCTCGGTCCAGACCGAGCCAAAGCTGTTAACGACGAAGTGGATAGGCTACTGAAAGTCGGGTCA
Organism: Orychophragmus violaceus; assembly: GCA_030180135.1. NCBI lineage: Eukaryota > Viridiplantae > Streptophyta > Magnoliopsida > Brassicales > Brassicaceae > Orychophragmus > Orychophragmus violaceus. The sequence continues at coordinate 91,673,325 of CM058237.1, read as the reverse complement.
ATCAGGGAGGTGAAATACCCCGACTGGTTAGCCAACCCGGTTGTTGTCAAAAAGAAAAATGGGAAGTGGAGAGTCTGCATAGACTTCAAGGACCTGAATAAGGCATGCCCAAAGGATAGCTTTCCACTACCGCATATAGACCGTCTGGTGGAAGCCACCGCCGGACACGAACTACTGTCCTTTATGGACGCATTCTCTGGGTACAACCAAATCCTCATGAACCCAGAGGATCAAGAAAAAACAGCCTTTATAACCGATCGCAGAACCTATTGCTACAAGGTGATGCCTTTCGGGCTAAAGAATGCCGGAGCTACCTACCAAAGATTGGTGAACAAAATGTTCGCCGATCAACTTGGAAAGTCAATGGAAGTCTACATTGACGATATGCTGGTGAAATCCTCCAAAGAGAGCGACCACATAGCGCAGCTCCGGGAATGTTTCAAAATCCTAAACCAATACGGGATGAAACTCAACCCCGCCAAGTGCTCCTTCGGAGTACCTTCAGGAGAATTCCTGGGGTATCTGGTAACAGAACGGGGGATCGAGGCAAATCCAAAACAATTAAAATACTTGCTGGTCCTGACCGATTATTTCACCAAGTGGATAGAGGCTAAGGCCTATCAGCAAACCACAGAAATCGAAGTACGACATTTCATCTGGGAACACATAGTCTGCCGACACGGACTCCCCTGCGAAATCGTAACAGATAATGGTTTGCAGTTCATCTCCAGAGCTTTCAGAAATTTCTGCAAAACTTGGAAGATACGCCTGACCACCTCAACTCCGAGGTATCCCCAAGGGAATGGTCAGGCAGAAGCTGCGAACAAGACACTGCTGAGTAGCCTCAAGAAAAGACTCGACTCTAAAAAGTTCGCATGGTCTTAGGAACTACCGGGAGTCCTATGGGCTTCCCGCACTACACCTCACAGCGCGACTGGCGAGACTCCATTTTCGTTGGCATACGGAATGGAGGCAGTGGTCCCTGCAGAGGTATCGGTTCCGACTATCAGACGGGCCCTGAACCCCAGACACGAGGAACTTAACGAACAGATGCTCCGAGATCGTCTAGATATGATCAAGGAACAACGCGACCAAGCGCTGATACGAATGCAAAACTACCAGCAAGCAACCTCCCGCTACTACAACTCCAGAGTCCGACCCCGGAAGTTTAGCGTGGGAGACTTAGTACTGTGCAAGGTCTACTCAAACACTAGAGAGCCAGGCGCTGGTAAACTCGGAACGAACTGGGAAGGCCCATACCGAGTCACCAAGATAATCCGAGACGGCGTCTACAAGTTCACGAAACACAAAAACGGAGTACCCGTGAAGAGGCCGTGGAACGCCACGAACCTCAAGTTATACCACCCGTGAGTACTCACAACAATCGAACTACGTTAGGCTTGATCCTTTGGCAGGGTACGTAGGCAGCTCGAACCTCGAGTGCAGCCACTCCACCCAAAAACTTAGAAATACTTTCATTCTACCTTTTTCGTTTTTCCGGGGGGAGTACAGGGTTATCACCCAATACATCAATGTAAACTCTGAAGCATACATTAATGAAATTCGTTTCGTTACATATCTCTTCCTATCAAACTTCATGATAAACAACACATGCTATTGCGAATTCACCAAGTCTTAAAACCTTGGCAATTGCAAAGAAGAAAGCTACATTAAATAAAGTCTTACTTTACACAAGTTTTACTTCGTACAAATTCAACGCTACGCGTCGCTCCGAGTCCACACCAAAACTCTTCACAGCAGACGCGAGTTACAAACACAAATCGCAAATACGCTAAGTTTTAAAACCTTAAGTGTTTCGCGAACCACAACTCCAGGAGGCTCCTCCAGAGTAATCCTCCAAAGCCCATAACTTGCAAACGAACTAGGAAGTAAACCCTAAACGATTTTGCACGGGTTAAACATGTATCCAAACCACAGCAAACCAAAAAGGGCTCTAAGTCGCGAAATGAACTCCAAAACGCAAGGGACGTCTGGCCAGACTAAATAACAAAAATTAAGAGTTCTACTTAGCGACTCGAAGGTTCAACTTGCAAACTTACAACGCATAAGCGAACCTCGATATTTTGCTGAACTAAAGAATCCAAACTCAAACGAAAACATAAAAATAAAGCGTGCATTAAAAGGCTCACCCGAGCCAAAAAGAGTTATGGATAAAAGCCCTCCCGGGCAACACCAAAAGCAAAATAAAAGAGTTCAACTTTAGCCCAAGAGGGGGCTTTAGGGGATTCAAAAAAAAACAGAAATTAAAATTTTTTCTAAGGAGCAGCCATCAGCCCTGCTCCTCACCGCCAGCTTTCTCGCCTTCACCGCCTTGCTTCTCCTGGACTCCGACCTCCGCTGCCTGGTTCACTCCGGTGCTCGCAGCTCCCAACATCATCTCGGCGTTCGACCCGAACTCATTAAAACCAGTGGAGCGAGCCACGCGCATCACCGAGTCCTCGGAGATCTGAGGAATGGCACGAAGCTCAGCACTCAAGGAAAAGTCGGACACCTGCGCGGCCTCGAACTCCTTCGCGAAAGTCTCCCTCTGATCCAACAGCTTAGGAAGCTCCTCCTCGATAGTAGTCACCCCACTCTGCAGAAGGTTTATCAGCTCGATATTGGCCTCCACTTCTTGAACTTTCATCTCGCAGTCCGTCTCCTTCTTCTTCCTCTCGAACTTGTCCTTGTGAGCCTCGAACATGTCATAGTAATGACCGTCCCTTATCCTCATTCCATCGTGCCTAGCCGAGCGAATTGCATCCTTCGCCTTCTCAAGGAGCTCTTTGACCTTCTGCTCCAGAGAAACCGTCCTCTCCCCGGCAATCGAGCGCTCGGACTTCACAACGTTAAGCTGAGCCTCGAAGAGCTTCACCCTCTTGGAAACTCTTGAGGTTCGCGGTCAATTGGTACACAACGCTCTGAGCTTGCTCGAGCTCTTCCTGACGGGGGACACTCCTGAGGCTTTGCTCATAAAAGGCCGTGAGTTGGTTGTCCGCCTCCAGAGACTGAAATAGAAACTGAGCATTAAAATCCAGAGAAGGAAGGAAGAAGCAAAAACTCGAAGCTACCTTTCCCTTGGCGGTCATTGCTTTGACATATAGCTCCCGGCCTATCAGGTTTTTCACTGAAAGGAGCGAGCATCCAGCGGCCTTGCAATGGCGGAGCAAATGAGCGAGTCCGTCGGGATCGTCCGTGATCGGAAAATCCTTCTTGTGGTCGAACTTTCAGTGAAACGGTTTATACTCACCAAGAAGTATCGGGGTAGGGCGAACCTCCAGCGGCTCAATCTCCTCCGGGAGCTCGAGCGCACGCCTAACTCTGTCAACAGTGAACGATGACCTGAGTACGTCTCTGGAGCCTAGAGTAACCGCTAGCCTTCTAATCGCAGGGGTTATTCCGTACCTCTCCGGGATCTCTGAAAACAGATGATATATCATGGTTTTTACCGGTTTTATGCCATGATATAGTTGTGTTTTTAGTGTCTTTTGTGTTCTTTTAGAGTCTTTTACAGGTTTAATCAGGTTTGGAGCTAATGTGGAGATTTTGGAGTATTTGGGGAGTTTTGGAGCATTTTGGCCGAGAGTTTAAACTCACTGTCCGATTGGATGATCATGCATCGATCGACACACCTTTGGTGTCGATCGACACACTAGCGAGATGGGCCGAAATACGGCGGTTAATGAAGTTATGAAGATTTGCAGAAAAGCCCAGAAAAGTTCCAGTATTTACACAGAAGCCCCAGCCGAGATTATGCCTATATATTTAGGATTTTGGTGTTTATTTTAGATACGCTTTGATACTTAGAGCTAAGAGATTTTCAGAGCTTTTGGGGCTGATCTAATCCCGTACTTCATCTATTTTGGAGAAGATTTCGAACCCCTTTATCTATTTAATTTCTTATATGCAATCTATTATCTCGATGATTTCTGTTTCATTAATCATGTCTGAGTAGATTCATAGTTAAGTTTAGGGTTTCTCATTAAGGATTTGATGACTTGCTAGACTTGTTTAATTCAGTTAAGGATTCACATGATTAGAATGTTCTTCAAACTAAATTGTGCTTAATGCTAGTTCTAACCTGATCAATTAGAATCTAGATCTTATGTTGCTAAATACGACACGAGAGTGTGGTTTAGAATCTGAACTATTTAGGTTGAGTAATTAAATTATTCGCAAAGAGATTTGGTTTAGTTTAATTGTGAACATATCGAACTTGAAATTAATGCTGGTTTAATCTGTTAGTAATTGCAAAGAGATTTGGATTACTGCACTTAGACTTAGAGGATTTTCGCAAAGAGATTTGGTTAATTCTAATTATGTGATTTGAGTTCTAGAACTGAGTTTAATTTGATCCTGACTGATTAACTTGTCTGCTTGTCTGATTTCCTGAGAATTCCCTAGACTTAGCGCTTTTAGTTTATTGCTTTCACAACAAATTCCTGCTACTGATTTACTTTATTGCCTTGCTTTTATTTCATTCACCACCTGCTTTATTCTTAGTATTAATCTCTACAGTTCTGATCTATCGAGACCAGAGTCTCTGTGGATTCGATACCATATATACTACATTGACATTACTGTGCACTTGCAGTTAGTATAGGGATTAAAACTCGACCTATCAAGTTTTTGGCGCCGTTGCCGGGGACTCTTAGAGTCTTCGATAGGACCGAACTTAGGGTTTTTACTAGGAATTTTCCTTTTTTTTTGTTTTTGTTTTTGTTTTTATTTTATTTTATTTTACTAAAGTTTTTCTTTGTTTTCTCTCTGTCGCAGGTACCGATTTCGCCTTGCGTCGATCGTTGCACCTCTTGTGTCGATCGTCACTAAGCGATTTGAGATTGAATCGATCGTTGCACTGTTAGCATCGATCGTTGCTTGACGATTACAGACAGTTTATGCAGAAGCGTGAAACTCGAAGTAATCCGAACTCGAACCCAATCAATCTCGATCTTGAAGAACTTGGACGTCTAGAGAGGACTAACAGAAGAGAAAGAAGAGAAAGAATGGTAGTACAGAAGCTAATTCTAGTACGCGATGCTCAAGGTACTCTGAGGGACAAAGATAACAACCCGTACAATGCTGCTTGGCAAAGGGTTGATGCTGAAGGGAATGTCATCCCTGATCCTCCTGAGCCACCGCAACAGGAGCAGAACCAGGGTCAAGGACATGCCCGAGGTAGAGAGATGGTTGTACATGAGAGGACCTTAGCTGACTACAACAGACCGGATGAGTTTCATGCAAACCGGTCAGCTTTGGTGATTCCTGGCTTTGAGAGGAATGGTTTTGAGATCAAGACTATCTACTACTCGCTGATGCGACAGAATGCATTCCATGGTCACCCAACAGAGCAGCCTATGGATCACATTGATTCGTTTGAGGACATAGTCACTGGCATGAAGTATGATGGAGTTTGCCAGGATTATCTGTTCCTTAAACTCTTTCCGCACAGTCTCGCTGGAGACGCTGGTGCATGGCTGAAGCAACTGCCACCTGGGCAGTTTGATACTTGGGCAGCCCTGAAGAGTGAGTTCCTGCGTCATTTCTATGATGATACGCGTTCAGACCAGTCCAGACAGGACATTCTCACATTTTCCCAAGGAGTTGTGGAGCCTTTAAAAGCTGCATGGATGAGATTCAAGAAGTACCAGCGTGACTGCCCACACCATGGATTCACTGAAGTCCAATTGCTTGGTATCTTCTTCAGAGGCATAGATCTGCCATATCAGTCTGCGCTGGATAACTCCAGTAATGCAAACTTCAACACCAGGACTCCTGCACAAGCTAAGCAGTTGATTGAGAACTTAGTGAGCAGCAACAGTTGCAAGACTATGGATGAGAGGAGGAAGAAATCTGGTGGAAGTGTAGAGAATTCAGAGATGGCTGAATTGAGATCTAGGATGGACACAATCTGCAATCTCCTGGCTAATCAGAAGGCTGTCCACTTTGCTCAAGATGTTGAGGTAACTCAGACTGAGGAGGACACTCAGGAAGAAGATGTGAATTACATTGGAGGATCTGGTTTCCAAGGTAACAGGTTTGGTAATCAGCAGGGTAACATGTTCTTCAATGGAGGACAAAAGAGTGCCTTCACAGGCAATCAGAACTCTTTTGGACAGACTAGTGGTTTTCAGAAGCCTTTTGGACAAGGTACTCAGAGAACCTATGGATCTTATCTTATCAGACTCCTCCTGCACCTACAGCTCATGAGAGTAGGATGGAAGCAATGATGGAACAGCTAATGGAGAGTCAGACCAAGAGTACTGTGGACTGCAATAAGAAGTTGGATGCTGTCTATGAGGACCTCAATGGGAAGTTTGAGTCCCTGAACACTCACATGAAGCAGTTGGATACTCAGGTGAATCAGATTTCCAGCTCTATGAAGGGAAAAGGAGTAGCAGACACTCATATTAAAGCCTGAGATGTGTACATTGATGATGGATCTCACCTATGTGAAGGAATAAAGCTAAGTACAGCTGAATTGGTGAAAGAAGAAGAAATCTCGGATTTTGGAGAAAATCTCTCGGGTGAAAACTGTGAAAACAGTGTTGCATCGATCGACACACATCTAGTGTCGGTCGATGCAGGTCGTGAACAGACAGACTCGCCGGATGATAACAATGTTGATGCTGATTTAGAGCTTGCCCGCTTGTTCCCTGGAGTGTCTAAGATTACTCAGGAGGAGATTTATGGACAATTAATTAGAGAATATCCCTCAGTATCTGAAGTGATTAAGCAGGAGATTGAGGAGCTTAAGAAGCTAGAGGAGATTGGTGAAGAGTTGGAAGAAATTCCATCATCTGATGATCCACCATATCACCCATGTGTGCAGAGGTATTTGAACAAGATGTTGCCTTTGGATGAAGAGCTGAAAGATTGGGTGATTATAGTCCCTCAGCAGATAAGTGATGTTCTGTTAACCAAGGTTTCAAAGAAGCTGCCTGATCCTGGGATTTTTGTGCTAAGTTGTTCTATCTTTGAGGATAATTTTAGGCGCTCTCTTTGTGATCTGGGAGCTGCTGGAAGTCTTATGCCATATTCTGTGGCAGAGAAGCTGGGTATGCTGGATTTTACTCCTACTAGGACCTCTCTTGTCCTAGCTGATCAGTCTATACGAGTTCCGGAAGGACTCCTTGAGGACGTCCCGGTGAGAGTTGGAAACTATTTGGTTCCAACAGACTTCCTAGTGCTGAAATATGACTGTGACCCGGATGAAACGTTGCTACTTGGAAGACCATTCTTGGCTACAACAGGGGCAGTGATAGATGTTAGACATAGTCTGATAGACCTCCATCTGGGAGATGAGCCGCTGCATTTTGAGATGGACAAGCTGCGCAAGCCACTGATAGATGGGCAGACCTTCACCATTATGGATGCAGATGATGAGCAGCCGGATGATACCGTGATTCTAGATCCTGGAGCACATTTTACTCCTTCTTTTCTTGGACATGAGCATTCTGCAACAGCCTACTCGCCACCTTGGATAAGGAGACTTGAACAGAGACAGAAAAAGTCTCTGTCAAGATCTCGTGGTGCCTGAAAGATCTTGTTCGTCCGGTCAAGCTAATGACCTTAAACAAGCGCTGAGTGGGAGGCAACCCACTGTTAGGTTTAGTTGTTTTTCCTTTTCATTTTTGGTGTTTTTCTTAGGATTTCACGTTTTTAGTGGTTTTTAAGTTTCAGATACAGAACTCGAGTCTGGAGATGTGTGACGATCGATGCACTTGTGCACCGGTCGTTGCAAGGAGATTTGACGAAGAGGGGTGATCGCATTGTGACGATCGTTGCTCATAAGTAACGGTCGTTGCAATTGGTTTAATTGCAAAATTAAGGTATGCGCTAAACTGGAAATCGATTTCGATTTGACCAGCATCGGTCGTTGCCCCCAAGCAACGATCGTTGCACCCACGACCAAGGTAAGTTGCCTTAAACCCTTCTCTTCTCTTTTCTTCCTCATTTCCGTCGTCCGTACACCGAGAACTTCACACCCAAAAATCGCAATTCTTCATCATTTTCTTCGATTCAATTGCTAATACTTCCTATTTTACACTCTAAATCCGTTTCTATAGCCCATATCTCAAGAATCCAAGGTAATGTACCTCCATTTTTCGATCTTCGGATTCAATTTTAGGGTTTTAGGGTTTGAGATTTTTGAATCGAAAATTGTTGCTTGCATGCGTAATTAAACTGATTTTAGGGTGATGGGTGATGATTATAGACCGATTTGCGATAATGTGGCACGAATTTGGAATGATTTTTTGTTGATTGTTTGCGGCGAAATCGCCTTGCAACGGTCGTTGCTTTGCGATTTTGGGAAATGTTCGATGAATGAAATCGCCTTGCAACGATCGATGCCTTAGATGCAACGGTCGTTGCTTCGCGATTTCACAGAGAGATTGCCGAGAATAATTGATTTATTTCTTGAATGCAGATGCCTCCACGACAATCCAACAAACGCAGAGCCACTACATCGACCACCACACGTCAGTACATTCCACCACCGGAATGGTTACACAGAGACTCCGATCCACCGGCGGACTATCAGATGGTTCATGCAGCCATTCAGCCACCATGGCCGAGAGCGGATAGCCTTCTGATTCCGACTGAACATCAGTGGGGCATGGATATTAACAAGTTGCTCGGGACAGATGATTTCACAGAGAGACCACTGCACGAGTACTGGGATGAGTATGATACATTGCTGTACAACGGTTGGTGTAGCATGACGCTTAAGCCAACCAAGTTTTCTGACTACTCGACCTGCAGGAGTCTAGGCATTGATGAGCAGGTTATGGTACTGTGCAGAGGCATTGGTCTGGGGACAATGCCAATGCAACCTTACGACTTATACCCGGAGTTGGTGAGACAGTTGCTTGCCACTTGCAGGGTCATCTATCCGAACCCAGACAGTAGGAGAGCTTCAGGAGGTACCTTTACCTTCATGTTTAGAGGAGCCAGGTATCGAGTTCCCCTTCTCTATATCTGCAGGATCTATGGGTTCAGCACTGAGCCGACGCGCATCGATATGTCCCTTCCGTGGGAACCATCAAAGGCTCAGCAGTTCTGGGATTACATTGGGAACGGGCGATACTACTCACAGACTACGACTGTGATTCAGGTTAGGCATCCAGTCCTTAGATACGTTCTGCGCATCTTGGGACGCACTCTGTTGTGCAAGTACGAGGTCAACAAGATGCGTAAGACAGAGATAGAGATACTGTTTAGAGGACTGAGGGAGCAGTTCAGGGATACCGATGTGAGAAACCCTGCTGGGGGACTCAACCTGGGAGCTGCTTTTGCTCATCATCTATGCGACCTGCAGAAGAAGCCCTTTGATGGCGTACGCACAGAGACAGTAGGGAGTCTGCTTACTCCCATTTTCAGACACTGCAGGATCTCTTTAGAGGGTACAGAGTGCAATGATGAGAGAGAGTTCCTAGATTTCAGTCACTTGCAGAGCGCTACATGGCTCAAGGATGGGCGATTGTGGGTTTACTATCAGCCTGCCACTGAGAGGCACGCAGTGGATCTTCCTGCTGCTGATTTGACACATATTGATACGTTGGATGCTTTGAGATTCCAGCCTCCTGCTAGAGCTCGACGCGCAGTCCCTTCTATGGCTCATCCGCTGGGAGAGCCTTCCACACGAGCTTCATCTTCTGCTGCCCCTGCGCCTGCGCCTGCTGCTGCCCCGATTGATATTGGCCCTTATCCTGAGATCACAGTACCCTACGGTGATATGTCTGAGGCTGAGTGGAGAGAGCGTAGTGATGGGATCTGGAGGACCATTTGGGAGTGGATGCGTGGCTGCACTTGCAGGAGACAGCCACCAGTTCATCAGCCCGTCCCTGCTTCATGACGTAGACAGCGTTCTCCTACGGACGCCAGTGACACTGAGCGCTATGGTGGGATTGATGATAGCGAGTGAGAGTAGCCTCCATCTCTAGACATTCGGTTTTGTTCTCTGATTTTCTTTCTCTTTTTCTTGCACTATTTTCTTTTGATTTTTAGTACTCTACTATGTTTGGATGGTTGTATTTGATTTGATACATCTATTGCTTCGATTTTACCCTGTTTCTAGTGTTTTCAGCTTGCAGGATTCGAAAATTGATGAAAACCAACAGACTAACCTGCTAACTTGCTGACTGATCCGACAGACGCAGTGCGTCGATCGACACAACGAAAAATTGCCTAGCAACGGTCGATGCACTTAGTGCAATGATCGATGCCTGAGCGACAGAGGTAAAACCCAAGAGAACTTAACCATACCATAAACAAATTTTTATTTTCCTTTTTTGCCAATCCTTCGCTTGACACTACTGGGGACAGTGTGTCTTAAGTGTGGGGGAGGTTCTACTAACTTCTTTCTTTTGTTTTCTTAGAGTCATTTAAAAATTTTCAAAATTTTTTGTTTTATTGAGTCAAAATTTGTTTAAGTAAGAAACAATGATTTTTTGAGAAGATTAGTAGCACTTGCAGGAACTTAAGTAACCATTGGGATGAAGCTGCAGATTATCTCTGACTATTAGAAAACCCAGACATGGATCAACCTACTGAGGACACCCACATCACTTCAGGTATCAGAGGATCTTTTACTGACTTCACCCTAATACTGACTTAGATTTTCTCACCTAAGGGCTTGGAATACTTTGTGTCGGATTCCCTTGTTAGTTCTGACACAGCCTGTAAACCTGTCCTATCTAGTTCCCTTCTCCCCTTCCATAAAAAAAAAGATAATAAACTGAGGATGAGTTAGTAACTCCGAAAGTGGTCATGGGAATGGTAGCTAAAACTCTCATATCCTGTGCATCCATGGAATGTGTCCAAAGTACACCCCTTAACGGGAAGAGCACTGATAAAAAAAATAAAATGATACCCAATGGGGAAAAATCAGAATGCTAAGGAAGGGAAAAGAGAAGAAAGGGACTAGAGAAAGATAGTATGGTGGTCTAGAGCTGACAAGGTAAGAGTCCATGTGCCCTTTGATCGATATTCCTTAGGTGAGACCGCACTTAAATACTTGCAGAAGTCAGTAGAGAGAATTTGAATGCTTGAATGTGATTGTGGAGTTTACTTAGGATAGTTGCTAAGTGTGGGGGAAGTATATGTTGGTCTTGATGTCTGCAGATTGATTCTTTCATGTGGATTACTAAGGGGAATCTGAGTGTTACTGCTTCTAGGATGAAAAGAGTTTCTGAAGAGTTTTCAAACCTCTTCACTGCATTTTAGTTCTCTGTTTTGCTTGAGGGCAAGCAAAGGCTAAGTGTGGGGGAGTTGATATATCATGGTTTTTACAGGTTTTATGCCATGATATAGTTGTGTTTTTAGTGTCTTTTGTGTTCTTTTAGAGTCTTTTACAGGTTTAATCAGGTTTGGAGCTAATGTGGAGATTTTGGAGTATTTTGGGAGTTTTGGAGCATTTTGGCAGAGAGTTTAAACTCACTGTCCGATTTGATGATCATGCATCGATCGACACACCTTTGGTGTCGATCGACACACTAGCGAGATGGGCCGAAATACGGCGGTTAATGAAGTTATGAAGATTTGCAGAAAAGCCTAGAAAAGTTCCAGTATTTACACAGAAGCCCCAGCCGAGATTATGCCTATATATTTAGGATTTTGATGTTTATTTTAGATACGCTTTGATACTTAGAACTAAGAGATTTTTAGAGCTTTTGGGGCTGATCTAATCCTGTACTTCATCTATTTTGGAGAAGATTTCGAACCGCTTTATCTATTTAATTTCTTATATGCAATCTATTATCTCGATGATTTCTGTTTCATTAATCATGTCTGAGTAGATTCATAGTTAAGTTTAGGGTTTCTCATTAAGGATTTGATGACTTGCTAGACTTGTTTAATTCAGTTAAGGATTCACATGATTAGAATGTTCTTCAAACTAAATTGTGCTTAATGCTAGTTCTAACCTGATTAATTAGAATCTAGATCTTAGGTTGCTAAATACGACACGAGAGTGTGGTTTAGAATCTGAACTATTTAGGTTGAGCAATTAAATTATTCGCAAAGAGATTTGGTTTAGTTTAATTGTGAACATATCAAACTTGAAATTAATGCTGGTTTAATCTGTTAGTAATTGCAAAGAGATTTGGATTACTGCACTTAGACTTAGAGGATTTCGCAAAGAGATTTGGTTAATTCTAATTCCGTGATTTGAGTTCTAGAACTGAGTTTAATTTGATCCTGACTGATTAACTTGTCTGCTTGTATGATTTCCTGAGAATTCCCTAGACTTAGCGCTTTTAGTTTATTGCTTTCACAACAAATTCCTGCTACTGATTTACTTTATTGCCTTGCTTTTATTTCATTCACCACCTGCTTTATTCTTAGTATTAATCTCTACAGTTCTGATCTATCGAGACCAGAGTCTCTGTGGATTCGATACCCTATATACTACATTGACATTACTGTGCACTTGCAGTTAGTATAGGGATTAAAACTCGACCTATCAACAGACAAACAAAAAATTCAGATACTCCCAAGCAAAGCCAACATGCAACAAAAGAGAAACCTAGCTAAACGCTATCTCTAACCAATAGACTCCGACCACGAGGTCGCGACTCTAGAGGGGTCATAATTCCCGATTGAATGGTGGTCGAGTTTGAACCAAAAGGGGCGCTCTCTCCAACGATCCTCCCGGTTCGTCACAGCCACCAGAATCGCCAAACTTCGCCAAGGAGAGAGGTAGAAAAGCCCCGTCGCCGAGTTATGTTTGATCGAACACAAATCGTGAAGGACAGACAAGTCAAACGGAATCCCCTCTTCTCGAGCCCTAACCAACAGGCCGATAAGGTAGCGGACGAAATTTGGTGTTAGTTGCGGAAGCGCTATCCCAAGCTCGCCTATCACATCCAACAGGAGCCTAGGAATCGGAAAGACCAGGTTACACTTCTCGAAGTAGGCCTTGTAGGCACAGCAATAACCTGGTCTAACCGACTCCGGCGTCTCTCCGGGATCGAGAAGCCTCAATTCCACCGACCTCGGTACGCCGTGTGACGAATACAGATTCTCGAGGTCCTCCGTCTTCGTAGTCGGGATGGATGCTCGAACTCCTCCTCTTCGACTACCTGCTTCTCCTTCTTAACTCTAGCCAGACACAATTTCGACATCGCTTAAAGCTTTCAAGAACGAAATTTCTTTATCGCAAGAAAAGAAATGAAAACTGCAAAAAAAGAGAAGATGTATCGCTATAAAGAGAAGTGGAGGAGTTACCTTGAGTTGACGGTTGAACCTTGGAGAGTGGGTTCGTGAGGAGGTGAGTTATAAAGGCGTCATAATGACGCAGACTCGGGACTCCGAAAAATCTTTTCAAAAATTCGCATATCGCAAACATCAAATCACCCAAGCGCCTTCCGACGCGCTGCAGACGCGCGCGATTGGCATCAGGCTTCCATCTCGGCCACCCGTTTTGGCGGGACTATTTTCTGCGCTCCATCCAATGGCGCATGCGGGAAACCGAATCGTCCAAATATCTCTGGCGCAATCCAAACCGTTAGATTCAGCTTTATCCAAGAAGACTGTGGGCCTTCTCAAAAGAATCTCGGCCTTCAAGCTCGGGAGTCCGCTTAAAGTGCTGGGGGGAAAATGTTTGGGCCCAAATCCACTCCTAGGTGGATTAGCTGAAAAAGGCTTCATCCACTGTTTGGCGAACAGGCCCGTATGTATTCGCGTCCAAGCCCAATCCAACAAAGGGGACTCCGACTTCAGAGTATAGCTCGACAGGCAATGAACCCGTCTGTTGGTAACTAACCGCCGAAGAAGGAGGAGCCGTTGGAGCGCACAATCCCGGAAATCTCGCACGTTGTTGAAGCTAACCCCATAAGCTGAGGAAATCAGTTGTGAAGAGGAGGGCTATAAGAGAAGGTTTCGACGACTGGAAAAGGGACCCCGATCATTCTTTTTATATTCGAACCTAGCATTAAGACTTTGTAATCGCTCTATAGCTCGAGTACTTATTGTTCTTACACTCAAATCAATACAAATCCGTTTTTCACCATTGTTAAGCTTCTCGATCTCGTTCAACCAAGAATCTAGCCCACCTATTTCATAAATCAGCTCATTTAAACACTTTAAAATCTGAGTGTGGGTTTTAGGATTCACACAACACATGTTCTTCCATCTCCCACCATCCTAGTCTCACTTTTGGGGCTGCATCATCTGGTATCAGAGCCGAAAGGCTCCTAACAGGTGTTATCTATCCATTACTCTTTTCTTTCATTGCATTAGATTCATAGTTTCATTCATTCAGTTTCTGTTTCATTGCATCTTAAATCAAAAACTCATAGAAATCGTTTGTTTATCATTCTGCCTAGTTTATAGTTTCTGATTTGTTGCAAATTCATAAGAAAAACCCATAAAAATCATTTTGTCTTGCATTCATTCACTAGTTCATTCTGTTTATCATCATTTTTGCATCTAGATTGTTTCTGTGTTTTAACTTTATCATCAAAAACAAAAGAAAAGTAGACTGCATTCATATATAGCTTCTGTTCCTAGTTTCATTACATTCAAAAACCAAAAAGAAAAGTTCATATTGCATTAGTTTCAGTTTTCTGAGTTCTTGTTTTTGTTTTCATAAAACCAGAAAAAGATTTTGAAGAAGGGTTTTTACTTGTTTGATTCGATTTTCTCATTACAAGACCCAAAAAAAGTTGTTTGTTACCTTATTTTGCATCCTCAATTTCGAAATATTGCCTAGGCTCCTCCTGTTTTGGACAGAAAATTTTGTTTCCCTTTTTAAAGACTCCAAAACAGTGTACCATCTTTGCCAAAAAGGAAAGAACAATTTTGTTTACCAAAACCAGCCAATTCTTTAACTTTTCAAAAAAAAATCTAGACCAAAAACCAATTTGTTAGAGTTCCTAAACCAAGAGCAACTTGATTTGAGCCAATACTTAACCAGCTTTTCTGATTTTGAAGAGATTTTAACCGGTTTCCCAAAATTTGTTTCTTAACTTCCTAAACATGTTTAAAACGAGTTTGATCTTTTAATTGCTTTGTTAAAGGGATTCAAGACAGTGTGGTTGATTGTTTGATTCTCTGATTTTCTTTTGGAGCTTGTGTGCATCAATAAGATCAGTTCATAGCTTGGTACAACTCATAAGCAGAAAAGTTCAGAACCTATTGATACTTGTCTTCTCTTGTATCAATCTCTCAGGTACTAAAACATGGAGGATGAATATGAACCAAGTGTCTACACTACCTCAGAGATTGACTGGGGTGATGAAGAGCACTCATGGAATGGAGAAGAAGACTTCTCTGAAGCATCTTGGACAGAAGAAGCAGCATCATAAGCTAGCTTTGATGCAGATGCTGAACATGATCAGGAAGGATCTGAGCTTGAAGAAGAAGAACATGGAGAAGATTATTATATCACATACTATGAAGGGGATCCTAATGGTGAAGAAGCTGATTCCCAATGCTGTTTAAGTGAAGCTGAGACAGAGACAAGAGAAGAGCCCATTGAAGAAGCATGGGAAAGCAACACCAGTTCTGAAATCAGTGAAGAAGAAGAATACCAAGGTGAGCTTTGTCAAGAAGAACCATATAACATATGTTTTTCAGGTCGTGTGCAGGGACCAGAAGCTTATCTAAGGTGGGAAAGAGATATGGATAACTGGTTTCAAGCAAATCAAGTTCCAGAAGAGGAGAAGACCACCATTGTTGAAGAAAATCTAATTGGAGAAGCCTATCTAGAATGGGATAAGGATGCTTACCTCAGACTTGAGCTTGAGCTACCAGACCACTCTTGGGAAGAGATGAAGCAGCTACTGCATAAAGAGTTTGTAGAAGAGATCTCCACAGAACCATACTACCCAAGGTGCCAAATTCCTCAAGAGCCAAGAAGATGGATCAAGGCAACACCTCCCAAGAAGAGTACATGTTCTAAACCCAGAAAGATGACTTCCAACAAGCAATTAAAGACTGCCAAAGATGAAACAGAGGCGCCAAGACATCAGAGGACACAAGCTACCAAGGTCAGGAAACCGCATCTAAACACACCTAAGAAGCAGGAGCAGAGCAAAGAAGGACCACAGATTAAAGAAGCATTGGAGAAAGTCCCAACCTCTTGCATCTTCAACCAGAAACTCCAAGACCAAGTAAGTCTACTAATTCTAAAAGACTTAAAGATCATACATGTTATAGATGTCATAAGAGAGGACATTTTGCTGCAACCTGTCCATCTAAGCAATTGTTTAGAGAAACATCACTAGGAAATAAAACTGCATTAACTAAAACCAGTGATAGTTTAGCTCATTTTGATTTGTTATTTCCCAATTCTAGTGTCATGCATTTGTCTTTGCCAAAAGGATTTGATACAGGGAAAGAAGAACTGAGCGGGAAAGAGCATGAGCAAACCAAAGTCAGTAGGGAAGATCAGAGACCGGATCAACATGTTTTGGTGATCAGAAAAGAGGACGACCAGGTCCAAACCCTCATACAACGCCCTGAAACTGACAATGTAAGTACAAGCATCATACAATCTGTTTTTATAACTCCAAGAACAGATATAATGCACTTGTTCTTCCCAATGAGCATCTCTACAGATATAAAGCACAAGGGAGAAGAGAACGTGAAGAAAATCTCAGTAAAAGCCCTTACACTAAGTGATCATACTGATCAAGGCAGTAGAGAAAAGGAGAACATCAAGGAGAAACCTCCATACCAAAGCAAGGACACAACATCTATTAACAAGCTAAGTCTTTCTTTGATACATTTCATTTCCAATGATTCAACAGCTGTGTTAAAGAAGTTGTTAAGCTTGCAAGAAGATGAGATATCATTAGCACAAGAAATTAACTCTAAGGAGAAGGATTCGAGTTGTTTATTCTGTGATAAAGAACCAATAATGCACTTGTCTCTTTGCCAAAGTGTTGAACATATTTCAGGTCTTAAGGAGAGCAGGACCAAGATAAGCAAAGGAGATGACATACCAGCTCAAAAAACAGGAGTACTACTATCCTATCTGCTCAAAGGAGAACCACCAGACACTCCACTCATCACCAGACCACAGACACATCAAGGTAAGACCCTAAACTCCCAAAGGAGAATGAAAGCTAACTTGATTTCTCTTGGTGCAGAGTTTTCAGTTTCGAGGTCGAAACTTTTTCAATAGGGAGAGTATAATGAGGGCATCAAGCCATCATCAACCAAGGAGCATGGAGAAGGCCATAACCAAGTCAGAATAGCCACGGTCCAAGCTACACTCCAAGCTGCTCAACAAAACCTATTGGATTCATTTATGGAAAGAACCAGAACCAAGCAATTCGGATCTTTTCAACATCAACAATGGAGACCAGGAGAATTCATTAGACCATTTGAAGCTTCAGCAAACAACATTCCATGCACCAGCAAGCCAAGGATCAACCAAGTTCAATATGTCCACAACTTGCCAAATTCGAAAGCATACACACTTGGAAGATCAATTCAGCACCAAACCTTCACCTATCAAAAGTGAAACATTCTCTGTTCATTTTCATCAAGTCTAGACGCCTTAAGCTGTTCCAGACTTCACCAGAACACACGCAATCATCCGGAGCCTCACTTGCCCTTTTTGGAGCCAAAGAAGAGTAAACCCCAACGGCTCTATTTTGATCAACTTTCACACATTCTCCAGTCATATAAAATGCACCTAGACGTTCTCAAACATCACTCCTTCCTGCCAAAGTTGTCAAGATTCAAACACCAGCAGATTTCCATATTTGGAAGAGATCCCTTCAAATCAGCCTAATGGCTCCTTTCCTTTCATTTTCTTATCTTTTCCTTTGTTTACTTCATATGAACGTTGTAAGCTCAGCCTATATACGCTGTTAGCATATATTTCGTAAAATTCACCTTTCAATCAAGTAATAAACAAAGTTTTCATTTTCAGAGAGTTATCTTTGAGAGTTTGTTCATTAGAATTCATTTGAGTGATTCAATTGGTTCTACTGAGTTTTCCAGAATAGTTTGTTTGTGTGATTCAAGCAATCTACTTTTGCCAAGGATTGAGAGAGTCAATCAACCCACTGAACAAGAGAGTTGTTCACCTACCCATCCATCTCGCACATCCATTCAATTCTGAGCAAGTGAGAGAGCTTCAAAGCCAGTACCTGTTCTTCCATCTCCCACCATCCTAGTCTCACTTTTGGGGCTGCATCAAGTCTGGTCTCATCGCCTTTAGAAAACTCAGACTCCCAATGACTTGTTTGTACTCTGTCAAATCAACCAGCTCCCCTGCCCCAATCTTCGTCAGTTTGTGGCCAGGAACCGTAGGATTTCTTACAGAGTTGCACTTCTCCATGTCGTATCTTTTAAGAACCTATTATGCATACTTCTGTTGTCCAATAAATATACCACCTTCGTCCTGTACAATCTCAACGCCCAAAAAGAACTTCATTCTGCCCATATCACTCATCGATAATTCCTTCATCATGGAGTCCTTAGCCTTCTTCTTACTGGTTAGATTGTCTACGTAGACACTAACCAGTAAGATGTCCTCAGCCTTCTTCTTCACGAACAAAGTATGTTCACAGTAGCACTTTTCAAAACCCTCCCTTACAAAGTATCCTTCGATACGACTGTACCATGCTCTTGGGCCTATCGCAAACCGTAAAGCGCCTTCTTCAGTTTATACACTTTATCCTCTTCGTTCTTTACCTCAAAACCTCTGGGTTGTTCGACGTACACATCTTCCTCCAACTCTCCGTGCAAGAATGCACTTTTAACATCCAACTGGTACACCTTCCAATTTTTGCTTGCTGCCAACGCGAGTATGGTGTGTATGGTGTCCCATTTCGCAACTGGAGCAAAGACTTCGTAGAAGTCAACACCCTGCTTCTGGTGATATCCCTTCGCGACTAACCTCGCCTTGAACTTGTCAATTTCTCCTCTCTCGTTGAATTTGGCCTTATATATCCACTTAACTTCGATTACTTTCGCTTCTTTCGATAACTCGACCAAATTCCAGGTGTTGTTTTCTTTAATCGAAGCTATTTCTGCTTCCATAGACTTTCGCCACACATCCATTTGTACTGCATCTTCAAAGTGTTCAGGATCATCAGGCGCAACAAACAGTGCTAGTATTTCTTCATCTTCTTCTGTTACTAGAAAACCAGCCTCGCCAGTCACATAGTCCTTAAACCACACTGGTCTCTGCCTTTGTCTCGTCTGACTTCCCCGAGCAGTAAAATGTGGGGTGATCTGAACTGGTGGAGTGGTCTGCGCCTGCTCTTCCGCAGTCTCTGGTTCTTTTCCTTCGTTACCTCCATCATTAACTTCTGGCTCGTCGTGCGTAATCTCAGCATTGACTTCTCCTTCAATGTCATCATCGTCCCACGACAGTTCCTTCTCATGCTGATTTTCTTCCTCCCAATTCTAGCCTCTGCTTTCATCAACAAACACATTTCTGCTAACTATAACCCCTTTAGTCTCAGGATTATACAGTCGATATGCTTTCGACTCCTTGCTCACCCCAAACAGCACGCACTTGATACTCCTCTCGTCAAGTTTAATTCTCCTTTGGTATGGTACGAGTGCGTATGCAAGGCTTCCGAATATTCTGAGATGCTCGACAGAGGGCTTGTTATTGTTCCACTTTTCCTCAGGCATTACATCCTCAAGGGCTTTCGAAGGACTGCGATTAAGTATGTAAATGGCATACTACACTGCCTCTGGCCAGAACCTTCTTGGAAATTTTTTCTCTAGCAGCATACAGCGTGTCATGTTTATGACAGTCCGGTTCTTCCTCTCCGCGATTCTGTTCTGCTGCGGAGTGTAAGCTGCAGTGAGTTGACGCTTTATCCCATTCTTTGCAGTACTCTTCGAATTCTCTGGAGTTATACTCTCCTCCTCTGTCCGAGTGAAGACATTTCAGTAATTGTCCTAGCTCTCTCTCTCTGCTACTGCCTTGAATTCCTTGAACACCTTCAACGCTTCAAATTTTTCAGACAGAAAGTAAGTCCATCATTTTCTGCTGAAATCATCGATGAAATTGATGATATATCGCTTCCTACTTTCTGACTTTGGAGTGATCGGACTGCAGATATCCGTATGCACCAGTTGGTATCACATCTCGATGTTGCTTTCCTCTTAGGCATACATCACATGCTCTTCCTTCAGTCTGACCAATCTTTGGTAAGCCATTCGCCATTCTTTTTCCTGCCAATGATTTCAGCCCGTCGAAGTAGAGTTGTCCGAATCGTTTGTGCCACAATCTGCCAGTCTCCATAACTTACAACACCGAACTTTCTCTTCTCTGGCTCCACGGATCATCGCATGAATGATGAACATCCGATTTTTGGACATGTTCGAATGCATCACCATTCTTCTCTCTTGTTTGTGCCAGATTTCACAAGTATCATCCTCAATGATGATTCTCAAACCCTTTTGCTGAAGTTGACCCACGCTAAGCAAGTTATTCTTCAAACCTGGTACGAAGTATACGTCTGAGATGACTTGAATCCTTCCACTGATTTCAAGTCTGAGTTTTCCTTTCCCTTCCACAGTCATTCTTCTATATCACCAAGATTTACACTCTGCTTGAAGTCATGATCCATCTCTACAAACACCAATTCTTCGTCCCACACATATGATTACTACATCCGGAGTCAAGAAACCATACCTGTTCCTCAGCTCCTTTGACATTATCCACATGGGCCATGAGCAGTAAATCCTCCTCCATCTCGACGTAACTAGCTTCTTTGTCCCACTCCGGACACTCTGATTTGAAATGCCCCAATTTTTGGCATTTAAAGCATTCAATTCCTTCCTTGTTGAAGCCACGGCCTCTTCCTCCTCTGCCCTGGTAGCCGCCTCGACCTCGTCCTCTGCTCGAGTAACTGCTACGGCCTCTTCCACTGTTATGTCTCCACTGGTCCACCATGAGTACCTTCTCATCATCATTGTGCCTGATCATCTTCTGCTCATGCACCATCAGCGAGCTTTGGAGCTCATCAACAGACATCTCCTTGATGTTCTTCGATTCTTCAATTGCGCAAACAACATACACAATTTTTTCGGTCAACGTTCTTAAGACTTTCTCCACAACTTTCGAGTCTGGTACCTCTTACGACAGATTTCTCATATCATTTATCACCTCCTTGAGAAATATTCTGAGATTGTTTCTCCTGTCGCCATTTCTAGGATCTCGAAATTCCTTCGCATCCTCTGCAGTTGTGCACTCTTCACACGATCGTTACCTTGGAATTTCTTTTTCATCGACTCCCACAGATCCTTTGCGGTATCTTTCTTCATCATGGTCTTCAATACTGATTTATCTATTGAAGCAAATAGATAATTTGTGACTTTGTAGTCCTTCACCACCCTTGATGCCTGCTCGGCTATATGCGCTTCCGTGAGGACTACATTCCCCTCCGGCTGTGCAATTCCCCTTTCAACAATATCCCACCATTGTTTACTTTTCAGCAAGTTCTCCATGAGCATCGCCCAGTGCTCGTAATCACCATCGAATTTTGGAATGACCAGCCTATCTTTCTCACTCATGATTTCTCTCTCTCTCTCTCTTGAACAAGTTCGTATCAAGCTCTGATACCACTTGTTATTTTAGCCTTTAAGAAACTACAGAAGAAGAATAATGTCGAGAAGCTTATTTCATTGAACTGAAAGAATCTACCTATATGGTCTTGTCTCTTACAACAATTTCTCCTGGACTTTAGCTAAAAACAACTCACGATAAAGAAAATAAGAACTAGTATAACTCCTAAGACACATGAGCGCTTATTCAACTACTGAAAAAGAAATTGAACGTGGAGTTACAGACTCCTAACTTAAGGCTTAACACAATCGAAGTCCACATGAGTTGGGCTTTATTCTTCAATTATGGTTTTGCTAAAGAACAAAAATATTACTCTTAAAGCTTCTAGATCATGTTTAGGAGATCCATTCATTGAGATTTAGCAAAACTTCTAAGATGTAGATTGAGACTTGTCTCTTTCGTCAGCTTCTTCTCCCTCAAATCTTATTCTTCCTTCTCTCTACTTCTCCCCTGTTTCTGTCTTCTCGGTTTAAAAATTTAAGTTTATGTTTCTTTGTAATATTTATATTTTATATTAATGAAAGCCTTTTAACAAAAAAAAAAAGAACTTCGAAATTGCCACAAAATATATATAATGATAGAAGCCTCAAATTATACATCCAAAAAGTTTTATCTATAAATAAATTAATTTTAAATATCTAAATTTAAATAATTTCGAAAAAATGTTAAAGACATTCAATCAAAAGGTTATTAAAAAATGAAAACATAAATATATTAGTATTTTGCAATGAAAAAAAAATTATAATTTGCAGTTTTTTTATCAACGAATTTGCAGTTTTATTATTTTGAAATATTACTTTACAAGTTTTATAATCTTTTACAAAATACATCCAAAACCTCAAACTAGTGATACTTTGCCCTTTTGGACAACACATCAAAGAAAATCATAGGAACAGCAGAACCATCCTTGTCACGGTTTATGTTTATTCCTCCGGTCACCACGTGTCTATCTCCTCCTTAACCGAGATCCTTACATGAACTTTCTCCTTCGTCTTCGCACACCGCTTTACTAAGAACACGAGAATTTTCCTCTCAAGCAGAGCACTGATTCAACTTCGACTTCGAGTCTTTCCCGCATTTCCCTTCACTTTGTCGGAAAAGTTGATACCATAATGTATCAGTGGAACTTACCGTACCGGAAAGATGACATGGAAGCCGGAGGTATCTCAAGGCCCTTATACCCAACTATGCTGGAAAATCCCGAGCTCCGGTGGGGATTTGTACGCAAAGTTTATTCTATAATCGCCTTTCAGATTCTAGCCACCGTCGCAGTCGCAGCCACTGTGGTCACCGTCCATCCAATTGCTCTGTTCTTCGCCACCACCGGCGCTGGATTAGGTCTCTACATAGTCGTTATCATCACACCCTTGATAGGTAAGAAAAACAAAAAAGAATCATAAATACACTTACGTAGAGTAATAAAATTTTGGATTTGTTTACGCTTCAGCTGAGTATTGGATTTTTATGTGTGTTTCTCCGGTGAAGTGTTGTGCCCGTTGTACTATTACCACCAGAAACATCCGGTGAATTACTTACTTTTGGGTGTTTTCACATTGGCTCTGGCGTTTGTCGTTGGATTGACATGTGCCTTCACCAATGGTAAGACCAATCGCTTTGTTATTTCAATTACATTGATTCTGGTTTTGTTTTGTCTCAATGTATATGTTTAATATTCTGTGTTTGGAACAGGGAAAGTGATTCTCGAGTCAGCGATCTTGACAACGGTTGTGGTGCTTTCCCTCACCTTATACACCTTCTGGGCTGCTAAGAAAGGATATGACTTCAATTTCCTCGGACCATTCTTGTTCGGTGCTCTGATCGTACTTGTTGTCTTCGCCATAATACAAGTAACTTTACTTCACTAAAGACATTACATATGAAATATGGATTGCCCTAACCGAGTTTTGGGTTTTTGATTTGTGTTGTTGCAGATTTTTTTCCCATTAGGGCGGATATCGGTGATGATCTATGGTTGCTTGGCATCGGTGATATTCTGCGGATACATAGTTTACGATACGGACAATTTGATCAAACGATACACTTACGATGAGTATATTTGGGCAGCGGTTTCGCTCTCCCTAGACATCATCAACCTCTTCTTGTCTCTTCTTACTGTATTTAGAGCCTTAGAAAGATGATGCTGAGGTAATCAAGGCTTCATCTTGATCTCTAGAAAAAATGTTATAATAAGAAAGTGTTTGTACCGGAATTTTAATACGATTAAGGTGTCAAATTGAATCTCACATCTCTAATAAAGAGTTATATTTTCATCAAGAGTACTGTTGAAAAGCTAGAGTATGTTATTTAAACGCACAGCTACTACTACTGCGTTTGCGTCCAAAAACACAATCGCAAACGCTGTTAAATTTAAATTTGATTCCCATTCACATGATATGTTGTTTACTTACGAGTGAAGTAACAATAGTTCACGGAGACAGCGGTTGCTGAGCGCAACCGCAAAATGCAGACCGTTTCTTCGTCTTCTTCTTCATTGTTACGCTTCTTGATCCACCACCATAGATATAATCTCGAAGAAGAACTTTCGAATTCGTATCTGAAATCTTCGACCTAGCTCGATTCTCTCTCTCTCCTTCGAGTTTCATCAACAGAAACTGAATCCTCTGTACCTCCAACTGTAACCTCCCAATCTTCTCTGATCCTCTTCTTGCATGTTCCGATATTCTCCTGCTTCGAATACTGTCCTTCTCTGATTCGGCTTTTGTGGTCAGCTTTTGATTAACGTTGAACAGTTTCTCTATGGCTTCATCTGCTTCCTCGAGCTGTCCTTTGATCGTTGTGTATTCGTCATTCTCCTCTGTTTCGACTTTGTTTTTCAAATCTCTTACAGTGATCTGAAGATTCTCTAGCTTCTGTAAATCTGAATCAAGTCTTTCTACAACTTTCCTCTTGTTTACTTCTATGTTCGGATCCATGAATCCATCGAAAATCTCTAATTTATCGACAGTCAATGAGTCTTCAGACAAAGACTTACCTTTCCCTTTCACCGCAGTTTTTGTCTCGTGTGTCATCTTCACCGGCTTTAACTCAAACACACTGTAATCTTCCAACTCCAAATTGCCTTTCTTACTTACGATCTCATATGATGAGCCATCAGAAGTTGATCAAGCACGATGTCTTTCGTTATGATCTCGATTTCGTGACTCTGCTTCCACGTTCTGCCATTTCCTCCTCCTTGCTTCCTCATACTTCTTCCACCACCGGTCTTAAGTTCGTTAACTTCTTTCAATGCTGCCTCCAGCATAGAGTATGCATTCGAGTTCTCGAGCATCAAAAACTTTTCCTTTTCTAGTATTGCCTCTGCGATAGCTTTCATTCTCAAACACATATCTTCCAATTTCCGGACATCATCCATAGAATCAGCACCCTGGTAAGAGACATGAGAAATTCAATTCAAACAATCTTCTTCAACAAGTAGAGATTGAGGAGATAAATGGCTTACCTTTGAAAGTTTATCCTCATTATCACGGCCCACGAAAACATAATCCTCCAAAGATTTAATGCTTTCATTCAACAAGACAATAGCTTGGTTTCTTTTAAGCTTTTCGATATCCACGTCTTTTGATGCGCTCCTACTTTCAAGATTGTTGCAGGCCTCAGCTAGCTCATGAGTCATTTCTTTAATCAATGTTTCATGTACAGCCGAGACCTGCTTATCGCAGAAAAATGTTGCAGCTTGAGACTCCCATAATTCAGCTTGACTCCTCTCTTTGACAACCTTATGCTTCAGCTTTTCTTTCTCCAGTTTGATTTCATCAAGCTCCTTCTCTTTCTCACGTAACTGATCCTTCACATTAGCGATTTCATCTTCTAAATGATCTTTGGCTGATCTGATAGAAACCAGGTTTCTCTTCAACTGCAAATTCTCAGTTTTTGCATATATTAACTTATCACCAGTCTTCCTTGCCTTACCCTCAATACCGACTGTTTCCGAGTTAAGTTGTCGAAGAAATTCAACAAGGACGATGTTCTCAATGGCGGTGTGCTGGTTTTCAGAAATCAGACCGGATTTCTCTTCTGAGAGTGATTGACCAGCTTCTCTCAATATATTCAGCTTTCCTTTGACTGCTTCCAACTCAAAATTCAAATCTGATATAGAGTTTTCCAATACAAGGTTTTTCTGAACAAGTGTTTCCATAGTTTCCAGCTTCTCCAGAAGTGCCATCTTTTCGTTTTCTTCTACCTCATTACACTCTTTTACGATTGGGTTTTCTGAAGGATTACGTGTGTTCATGGTGTAATTGTCAGGTTACAGCCTAGCACATAATAAACTAGGATCTAGGTGATTAGCAGTTGAATCATAAACAGATCAGGATCATTACCTTATGATTGCAGCGGATTGATCAAAGGAATATCGAGATCTGCAAGAGCTGATGATTACCGGCTCCTCCAAGGAATATCCACACGCTTACAAGCTACGGATCAGGCTGCTAGACCAAGCTGGAAAATCACAGAGAGAGAGGAAGACGGCTCAGGTGAAATCGCAGGGGGGTGTGGAATTAACCCTAGTCTGCGCCTCTCATCCCTTATATGGGCCCAAGGAATTATCCTAATGGCCTATTGGGATTTTGGGCCCAAGACACAAATCAGACAAAAGCCTGTATTTTGTCTGGCCCAATTCTCTGTACAAATACAGTAAATGCCTTTGCATCTTACCGTATTAATTCCATTTAACTTTCCCGTTAGCTATGGTGTGTGACCCTTTGGGATCATACAATACTGGTAATAAGTCCTAAACTTATAGATCAAGAGCGGACTCTAGCAAGTCATCATGATCACCCAGTATTTATGACTTATGTCTGATCTCGACACTTATCATACTTTCTAGAGATAGTACAGTAGATTTCAGGACATTCCCAACAATCTCCCACTTGTACTGGAATCCTACATTCCCTAATCCTTTTGTCTCAATATCTCGATCTGGCATAAGGCAAGATGCGTGTCATCCTTATATAGCCAGACCATGTTCATCGGACCAGATTTGATACTGACAATGCAAACGACTTGGGCAAGTCCGTTTGGGAGTGGCCACTCTCTTACCAGCTATCAAGTCTCCGATTGGCCTAGAGATATTACCTCCGTTAAACGGCAGGGACAAATTCCATCTTGTTCCATCACTATGAACTACACACTTTATAATACACCCAACCAAGGTCCTTATAGCTCCCAGTTACGAAACAGCGTTAGACAATGATCAAAGCGCATCACTCCATGTGCAGCCACATGCATGCGAACTCAGGTCTAAGGACTATACTCTATAGTCGTATATGAGAACCTCTTATGACACAGATATTAATATCTTGTAGAGTTCTCATCAGCGGGCCATGTCCGGTCATATGCTCCCCTACATATACCTATGTGTCGACTTTGATGCCGCGCATCTATGACCCCTCGAAACTTGGTCATAAGTCTCAACACAATCTAGTCTCAAGTGGTTGTTGGTGTTCCAATTTCAACAACCTTCGACTATGGACACTATGATTTATGTCATTTCGTTAAATATGGGGTTTCAGGATCAAGTCTACTCATGTACTTCGATGGCCCATATATAATGACATGAATCATTTTGGAACGATTATTTATATCACAGTTAAAATAATCCAGAAATCATAGATTTCATAAACATAAAAGGTTATGTTTACATGAACCTTTCAAAACAACTAAATAAAGCCCTTTACAAACTCCCACTGAAATTAAGACTACATCTTAATTTCACTTATCCTACAGCTACAGTCCGCGACTCGTGCTTAGGCCTAAGGAGTGGCTTCGTTAATAGATTAGCAACGTTCTCATTCGTTGAAACTTGCTGATCTACTTAACACCTCTGTCATTTATCTCACGGAATAGGTTATACCTACCCTCAAGATGTTTGGACCTCTGATGTGCAGCTAGTCTCATCTATGCTGGGAATCACATCAAGTTTAGTGATGAACTCTTCTTTCCAAACAACCTCTTTCGCCGCTTCCCAAGCTGCGAAATGTTCAGCTTAAGTCATGGAGTCAGCAACAGTGCCTTGCACCGCCAGACAGACACAAGATATAACCGGACTGTGACCGGAAATCATCTTTGTCTGTTGGAAACTTGCCTTTCAGACTCTACCGACTTGTAGCACCTCACTTTCTCCGTAAATCAAGAACTTATCCTAAGTATTCCTCAAATACTTCAGGATATTCTTTACGGCTATCCAGTGATTCTTTGCTGGATTTGACTGGTCTTTACTTGTCTTGCTTAACATTAAAGCAACATCAAAACAAGTACGTGTCATGGCATACATGATAGATCCAATTGCCGACGCATATGGAATCTCATCCATGCATTCAAGCTCAGCAGTTATCGTAGGACACTGTTTCTTGCTTAACGTAATGCCATGTGACATTGGCATAAAACCCTTCTTGGAATGCTGAAAACGTGTAGGACTTTGTCAATTTAAGAATCCTGACTTTGTCCTACCAGCTCTTTTGGATCTCTATCTTTAGATCCAAAATCCAAGAACATACGTGGCTTTACCCATGTCAATCATAAAAACAACTCCCAAGCCAGTCCTTTACCGACTGCAGCATTGGAACGTTATTTCCGAGAATCAGTATGTCATTGACATACACTATCAGAAATGCAACATCGCTCCCACTTATCTATTAGTAAACGCACAGTTCCACTTCGTTCCTGTTCAAGTCAAAACCTTGACTACTTCAACAGAACGAAGATTCCAACTCCGATATGTTTGCTTCCATCCATGAATGGATCGATGAAGCTAACTTACACACAGTATAATTTTTCGGAGTCCGGGCTCACTTTCGCTTTTGTGAATTTGGCAGGTTCGTCACTTTCAATGATCATCAGATCATGGCAATTAATCACGAGAAATCACTCTCGGATTAGTGACGGATTCATTCAGATCTGCGAACTTCAGGCTCTACAGGTGTAGATTCTACAGAAATCTTTAAATCCATCCGCTGCTCTCCCTCAACAGGTTGAGCAGCCTCCTGTATTTCTCGAATTTCTTCGAGTTATACTTTTACTCTCACTGTTCTTCTTGGAAAGCAACTTCCCTTTTAGAAAACAGAATTCCGAACAACCTGACTTCGTTTTCGGAATGGACGTAAAAAGTAACAAGCCTTGGTTTCCCTAGGACAACCAGCGAAGTAGCTCAACTACAAATACTCAGTAAAGACGAATTTGGATCATTTCCAGTCCACATTTATGTGGTGTCTTTCAGCTGATATTGGTGGAACTATTTCAGCGTAAACTTAGATATTTCTAGAGCGTTATTCTTAAAAAATATCATGGAAGATTCGTGTGACTCATCTTTAATCATTTCTAATAAGATCTGATTCTTTCTCACAGAAACACCTCCAGGTTTTCAGGAGAAATGAGCTGTGAAACGACTTCACACTCATTCAGATGATCACACCATCAATGACTTAAGTATTCTCACTCGTGATCTAATCCAGAGTCTCAATACTTCTGTCACTCAGATTCTATACCTCATTCTGGAACTCTTTCGACCATTTCAAAGAATTCCGACTCGTGTCTCATCAAATGAACACAGTCATACTCACTGAAGTAATCAGTAAATATAATGAAGTACAGGAAATTTTCTCTGGCATTACTGCTCATCGGGCCACATACATGAGTATGTTCAAGGTCCAATAAGCCTTTGGGCCTTTCTCTAGCTCGGCTAAGATGGGCCCTTTGTCTTTTGGTCCAGTAAGCAGAATTCAAGTCTCATAAGATATCCGATCAAATGAGCCCAAAAGTCCATAACTATGGGGTTTCTGAGTCTGACTTACTCTATGTGACCAAAACATTTATGCCAAGAAAAATCAGGTTTAATTCATCAGATTTAAACCAATTCGGTATTTATGTTACATTTAGGCACTCTTTGGTTTAAGTTATAAAACCCATTCCTTGAATAGGGTGCTACAATTAATATTTCATTAAGATCAAAAGAACAAAACTTGTCTTTTATCAAAATGAAAAACATTCAAATTCTTACAAGAAAATGAAGGACAACTCTGCTTAAAGCAGGTACATTGTAGCAATTACTTAATACAAAACCAAGCCTCAAAGGCATCTACAAGTGAAAACCCTACGGCTGAGGCAGCATCCATAGCTCCTTCCAGACACGCAGTTCCACTTGTCCTTCCTTCAATGTTCTACTGTTGCTTAGGCTCTGCATATTATAACAAATATCAGTGCCACAACCAGTATCCAATACCTATAAGGTAGAACTTGAAGTAATAACATGAATACCTGAGGAAGTAGTCTCATACATCAACTTCAACTCCTCATAATCTTCCATGAATTTAATGCAATCTCTCTTCCAATGCCCAGTCTCTTTACAGTAGCAGCACTTACCAACGTAAGAGGTATCTGACTCGGGCTCAGAAGACACACGCTTGCCATGATTCAAAATCTGGACAACTTTGTCTTCACCCTTGTCAGCACTAGGTTTAATAAACCTACCCTTCTCCATTATGAGATTATACAGGGTACTCTTCACGTTTGGCTCAACTGTCTTGAGCATATCATGCAGTTCAGTCAGCGTCTTCGTTAAGCCTTTCTTGATATAGTTCCTTTTGAACTTATCATAGCTTGACGGCAGTGACTGCAGAATGATCTCAGTTGCCAATTCTTGGCTAACTGGATAATCCAGTTTCCTCAGGTTATCAATGTAACCCATCATTTTACTGACATGAGGACTTACTGGATGATCATTTGGTAGCTTGCAGCTAGTGAGAGACTTAACCAACTGGTATCTCTCCACTCTTACCTGCTCCTGAAATTTCAATTTCAGGCTGCTGATCATCTCTATTGGCGACTCCATGTTCTCATATTGCTTCAGCAAATCTGAGTCCATGGTAGCCAATATCAGACCACGCATGTGATACCCCGTATCAAAAATACGGTCAACGGGCAGCAGAAAGTCAACCGAGGGTAAAATCGTCATTTTACCTAAGCCAGGGGTAAAATGATAATTTTACCAAATTTCAAGACGAAAACCAAGACGGGCCAAATATTCTTATATTTTAATATAAAGAATGTTTACAAGACCGGAATCGGAAGAATCGGAGCGGAAACGAGTTTTTCGGCTTATCGGGATGGGAACCGACTAAACCGAAGAAACTTCGGAAATTCATATCTTGAGCTACGTAAGCCCGATCGTAGTGATTCAAATTGCTAAATTCATTAAAAAGAATGGAGAATCATATTTTGGAGGTTTTGGATTTTATGGAATCATCCGAAGCGGTTCTAAAATATTAAACCCGAAAATCCGTCAAACCGAGCTAGTATGAAAGTGGGATTAGTAGTGTGATTAGTGATGGTTTAATGGGTGTTTTGGCAACAAGTAATTTCCAGAGTGACACTTGTCACCTCCCCATGTCGCCACCTTGCTTGGAGAGGTGTCAAGCATGCCAAGATTCATTGAATCTTCTTGCATGCATGCAAAACAATTCCATCCAATTCAATGAACCACCGAACAATTCTCTAGCCCTCTCCTCTCTCTCCCTCGAACTCTCTCTTCCTCTCTGATCCAGAAACAACAATCCCTAGTTTGTGTTCTTGCTGTTCTTGAGTGTTCTTGAGAGATTCATCACAAAAACCCTTGCTTGTTCATCTTGTCTTCATGAGCAAGTAAGCTCAAAATCCTTCTTCTTCACCACCAAATCTTCTCCTCTCTCTCTCGGTCTCTCTCTCTCTCTCTGTCACTAAGGTTTAAGCAAGTTTTTGGGCCAAGAAGATCATGCATGTTCTTGAATCTTCAACCTAAACCCAAGAACCCTAATCTTGTTCTTCAATTCTTCTTTCACAAGAAACCCCATAACTTTCTTGTTATAAACTCAAATTCAGATCTGCAAAGCCCTATGGCTTCACCGTGATCTCCTCTACCATTTCCAGTTGGTCGCCGCCGTGGTAGGTCGCCGGAATCAGCCGCCGGAGCTCCTCCACCTTCTTTTGCTTCCTAGGCAAGAAAGCTTGTAACTTTCTTATTTCAAGCCCAAATCTGGATCTGTTAAATGCTATAGCTTTGTCTTGATCTTCTCTATCTTTTACCAGTGAACCGCCGCCGTGGGAACCACCGGAGATCGCCGGAAACCGGCTAAGAAGAAAGCGCTCCTTTAGGGTTTGTGAAACCTTATTTTCCTCATCAGATCTAAATGTTTTGAGGTTGGGAATGATTAGATCTAGTGTTTCTGAGCAGTTTGATAGGTGGTTTGCAGTGAGAAGCCGCCGGAAAACCTAGCTCCGCCGCGGTCAACGCCTTCGCCGCCGGAGTCAACGCCGGAGCTTGCCGCCGGCGAGCCTCTTCCACCGCCAAAAGCCAGCCGATTCTTTCCCCTATCCATTGGTATAGTTGGTTTTGGAAATTGGGTTGAATTGGAGTTGGTTTGGTGGTTTGATTAAACCGGGTCAAAGGGATGTGAACCGGTCAACGGTCAACCCTAAACCGGTTTAGTCAAACCGGTTCTTAAGGTAATCAAACCGGTTTAATTGAACCCATAATCTGATTGGTTTGTGATTTCGTGTTTCAGGAGTGTTCATTAGCCCGGGAATTCTCATCCGCGTTAAACCTGTCATTCCGCATCGATTTGTGAGTCGGCTCGAAAACTCGTAGAATAAGTAAACCGGGAAACCATTAAACCGTAATCACTAATTCGTTGACCCGAAACTAACTAAATAGTAAATATGAGATTAACTGGATCATTTAATAGTTCAACCGAAGAAAACCAAGTAAATCTGATTAGAGTTTAGGATTAAAAGGGTTAACCGATTCCGTGCCGCTAGGTCGTTAGTAAACTGTATTCGATGTTGTATATATACAGTTATAAGTATAAAGGACGAGTATTAATGAACTATAAATGGGAAATTAAGACAATATTAAAATATGAATTAAACCTAAACCAACGCATAGAGTATAATAACGGGATTGGATATTATGTTTAACAGCGGGATGAGGTAATGAATCTAACTAGGTTAATAATGAGACGTCGGGGAGTTAGTAAGTTTACTAACTCTAAACCGACGGATCGAGGAGTTGTTAAAAGATGATTAGGTTGAGTTAAGGAAATGAGAAGTGTTATGATTGGTGAACCGTCTACGGGTTAACAAGCGGTTAACCCAAGGTAGCGGGCGTGAATTGGACTAAAAGACTTAGAAACCCTAAATAGGCCTGCTTATGTGATGACCAGTGTAATTGTGTGATTGGTTGTTATTGCGTGTTGTATTATTGTTGTGGTGAGTTTGGTGTGCAGGTTTATTAGACTGCTCGGTGTTGGGCCGAGTAGTCATTGCAGACACTTACTTCGGTCATGAGACCGGGTAAGTTAGTGGTGCTGACTAGGTATCTTACCTAGTCAGAGCGGTGAGTTGGGTAGTGTAGAGGCTTGCGGAATGGTTGGGATTATTATTGTTGTTATTGATTGTGTGATCTGTGTTAGAGTCCCAGCGAGTCTGCGTGTTTATATTTCTGCACTAGGACGCTAGGGTGCGTTAGATTCCGCAAGCCTAGGTTTTTGTTTACGTTCTGGTACTTCCGACCCGATTGGATCCTCGGGTTTGACCTAACCGGGCCTTGGTGGTTCTGGTTATGGTGTTAACCTATCGGGTGACGCCGGTAGGTGTGCGGTCCGGAGAATACGGGGTCATGTCCTAGGGCCGGATTGCATGGAAACTCGGGCTATCTAGGGGTAGTCAGAGTCACCGCGTATCGATGGACAGAGAACGGTGTCCTATGCGTGAGTCTTCATGAGCACGTATAGGAGTCGAGGGTTAGTTGCCATATAGGCGACGATATGAACCCGTGGAAGTTACCGAGATCGTAGGGCCCAGTGTTGTTATTTATCTTTCTTTCGTTGCGCGTAGATAGATCGAGTCCAATCGAGGACATGTGCCGCAATGCCTTCGATTTCTTTAGCTCTCTTTCTCTTATCTTGGCTATTGCTTGTGTGTGGGTTTATTACGCCGTGGTAGCGCGTGATTGACCATTTATTTCTTATTGATTGTCATTTTGGGTTTCGGGGCGGGGATTGTAGAGTTAGATAGATTAGAAGCCGTTAGGGGGGGAGCCGACTCACTGGGTGATCTTAGATTGCTCATTAGACTCTTTTGTGTTTTTCAGGTTATCAGCGACGGACGCGGGAGGTCCTCGGTGTAGCTTCGGGTTGCTTGTGACGTGATTTTGATTCGTTATTTTGGATGTTTTATTTTCGGTTCGGCAGCTGCGCTATTTTCTTGATGATTTGTATTTGATTGATGGGATGTTTATATATTATATTATATTGATGATCGTTTGTAAAAACCGTTAAACGTTGTATTCAACGTTTGATTACTTAAAAATGAAATTGTTTCCCTGATATGAGGTTTAAGTCCGAACCGACACAACTCGTTGAAGTAGTGCAAGTAGTACTGCTTGTACTATGGATACGAGGATAGCGGAGTCGAAGATAGATTGGTGCGAGCCTTTTGTCTCAATCCGAACTAACCTTGGCTTCGTCCTGTGGCGAACTTTTCCCGTTCGACTTGCTCGGGTTCGATCGGTCATGTTCTTGTTTGATTGTTGACCGGTCAGCTCGACGGTCAGCGGAGAATGGGAAAGGGGCGTTACAGAAAGGTGGTATCAGAGCATGGTTCTGCATGGGTTTCGAAACGTTTCATTTTTAAGTGTTTTCCGTGTTTTATCGAGTCAAATGTGTCACACAAGCAATCATTAGGAAACCGAGCCGCGTCCGTTAAACCTGGGATTGGGATGGGAAAGTAGAATTTTAGTATATTCGTACTAACTTGTTTTGTGTTTTTGACTGCAGTCTCACAGCAGCGTGTCCCGGGCAGAGTGGTTGGTGTGTGTGTGCGCGTGTGCAGGGCAGTTTCAGTGGATCAGGATGAGTCGTCAGGGATCAGTTGGGTCACAGCAGGGTCAGGTAGAGCAGTTTCAGGGTTATCCAGCGTCACCAGGACATACCCGAGGTTCGCATGTGTCTGTGCCTCCGCCAGTTCTAGTACCACAGCTGCAGGGCGCCAGAGCAGCACAGATAGACTGGTCGCCCCTTCCAGACCCTTTACCTCCAGCCCTAGTAGACGATGCAGGCAGCCGAGACCCTTACGCAGGCGTGATGGGATTTTTTGGGCGCAGCAGAGCCAGAGTTTCAG
The DNA here is from genome assembly GCA_030180135.1 of Orychophragmus violaceus. Taxonomy (NCBI): domain Eukaryota; kingdom Viridiplantae; phylum Streptophyta; class Magnoliopsida; order Brassicales; family Brassicaceae; genus Orychophragmus; species Orychophragmus violaceus. The sequence continues at coordinate 91,638,605 of CM058237.1, read as the reverse complement.
TTACCTCCGCAGTGGCCAGAGCCAGACGTGCCACAGATTCTTCCAGCGATAGATGCGCCACCGATGTACCAGGCGCCACCCCTTGAGGCACCCGAGTTTCCACCGCCGCTTGGTATTGAGGATTATCTGATGGACCCGTTGCCATTTGGGTTTGACCTAGAGATGGAGCCAGTGGACCCCGAGCAGCATCAGCAGTGGGAGCAGCAGGTAGCAGAGCAGGTAGCGATGTTGGAGGACGTTTTGGCACAGCAGGTTGGACCAGGATCTCCCCGTACCCCGTTGGATGTTGAGATGTCTTCAGGATCTTCTGAGCCAGAGTTAGAGGCAGTTGCGCCAGCAGTCGAGCCGATGGAGGCCCCACCAGTAGTACACGAGGGCCGCGCTTGTAGTGGATGTGGAGTACGAGGTTTCCATCTACGGTGGTGTCCGCGATCCGTTGACCCACGACTCCGGGAGCCCTATCAGTCGTTGCCTTTACCCGGTCATTGTCCGTTGTGTGGTCAGGACGATCATGGTGAGATGACCTGCCCAGTAGCCAGAGCAGGACTGTATATGCCCGATGGAGAGCCGTATCCAGCAGCAGCACCCGGAGATTGGGGAGCCGGACCTAGCCTCAGAGATCCGGAGCCGAGTTCGCCGCCCGCTAGACAGCTGCCTATGAACGAGATGCCGACTGTTCCGTCGTCTCAGCCCGAGCCAGTGAGGAGATGTCAGTTATGCAGAGGTCAGGGTCATCTCGCCTCAGGTTGTTTCTTGGATCCCCCATCCGCGCCGACTTCGCCCTGCCAGTTGTGTGGAGGTTATGGACACCCGGCATCTGCTTGTTATCGAGGGCCTTATCCAGCAGTCTGTTAAGTTTGTGGCCGTGCCGGTCACGACGTTTCCCTCTGTCCGATCGCCGAGCCTCAGCACGTCGGAGCGCCATCTCGAGATGCACACACACCACACCCTCCCGGCGCACCTGCCAGCGGATACTTCAGTGAGCCGTATTGCCAGTGGTGCTGGGCATTTCGGTCTTGCTGGAGGCGTTAGGTTAGGCTAGGGGTAGTTAGGCCAGGTAAGTTGGGGGCACTAACTCTATTTTGACTTGTAGATAGACCGGCGGATAGGCGACTTTGGTGTCGTCTTTGACTTTCTGATGTGCAGCGGCGTCATATGGGTTTTTGGTATATGATGACGGTTTTATGTAGGAACTCTGATCTTAACCGTGTACTAAAAACTTTATAATGTATGATATATCGTTTTAAGTATGTGGTGGATGCAGAGTGTTCGGCTAATCGTTTATAGTAGCATAGTAACTATTTGCATGATTGAGATGGGTCGAAAAGCAAATGGTTTACTGTGTGAAATTAAATGATGAGCGGAACTGACGACTGTTCATCATGACCTAAACCCGGAGTGACGACGCATTCGACCGATCTTTAGATTGCGTGTTTTATATATAGTAATTGCTTGTTTTGTTTCTTGCATGATTGTTTGATTGTTCTGTTGTGTGGTAGATCGCGTGGTGTTAGTGTGCGTGGTTTGATAGATTGATCGTTTCGGGTCCTTGCGACCGTTAGCTTGTTAGTAGTTCGGTAGCGTGAGTAGTGAGCGATCGCTTTTCTTTGTTTCGCTAGAAAAGTAAGTATTAGATTTATTTTTGGTTGAATTCCAAATTCGAGCTGACTTGCGGACGGTTGAGTTCAACCGTCGATTCACGAGAGAACAGACTTATAGGGTATTGTTATTTAATCACGAGAGACCGTAGGGTACGTGATTAAGTAACCATATTTCTATGGGAAAGTGATATCGGTGATAGAGCGAGAAAGCGATGTGAATCCGAACCCGAACCCGAAACCGAGTTAAAGTGTCGAGATGATGCTAGTCGAGAGCGCCGGACCGCAAAGTAGTGGGAGTGTCGTCAGTGGGAAGGCAGCCACCATCGCGAGAGACGGAAGTAGCCAGGACGCCGGAGGAGTCAGCAAAGAGATTGAGAAGAAGGAAGCCGATGATCAGATTCTTGAAGAATGTCCCAGAAAAGGAAAGAAGAATGCCATCAAAGAAGCGTGGAAGTCGAAGCAAAGTGGGGAAGCGTCAGAGGAAGTTGGTGAAGTAGTCCACCGGAATGGGAACCAATTCGACGTCTGTAAGTGACGAAGAATTCGGGGACCGAATTCCTGTAAGTGGGGAAGAATGTGATACCCCGTATCAAAAATACGGTCAACGGGCAGCAGAAAGTCAACCGAGGGTAAAATCGTCATTTTACCTAAGCCAGGGGTAAAATGATAATTTTACCAAATTTCAAGACGAAAACCAAGACGGGCCAAATATTCTTATATTTTAATATAAAGAATGTTTACAAGACCGGAATCGGAAGAATCGGAGCGGAAACGAGTTTTTCGGCTTATCGGGATGGGAACCGACTAAACCGAAGAAACTTCGGAAATTCATATCTTGAGCTACGTAAGCCCGATCGTAGTGATTCAAATTGCTAAATTCATTAAAAAGAATGGAGAATCATATTTTGGAGGTTTTGGATTTTATGGAATCATCCGAAGCGGTTCTAAAATATTAAACCCGAAAATCCGTCAAACCGAGCTAGTATGAAAGTGGGATTAGTAGTGTGATTAGTGATGGTTTAATGGGTGTTTTGGCAACAAGTAATTTCCAGAGTGACACTTGTCACCTCCCCATGTCGCCACCTTGCTTGGAGAGGTGTCAAGCATGCCAAGATTCATTGAATCTTCTTGCATGCATGCAAAACAATTCCATCCAATTCAATGAACCACCAAACAATTCTCTAGCCCTCTCCTCTCTCTCCCTCGAACTCTCTCTTCCTCTCTGATCCAGAAACAACAATCCCTAGTTTGTGTTCTTGCTGTTCTTGAGTGTTCTTGAGAGATTCATCACAAAAACCCTTGCTTGTTCATCTTGTCTTCATGAGCAAGTAAGCTCAAAATCCTTCTTCTTCACCACCAAATCTTCTCCTCTCTCTCTCGGTCTCTCTCTCTCTCTCTGTCACTAAGGTTTAAGCAAGTTTTTGGGCCAAGAAGATCATGCATGTTCTTGAATCTTCAACCTAAACCCAAGAACCCTAATCTTGTTCTTCAATTCTTCTTTCACAAGAAACCCCATAACTTTCTTGTTATAAACTCAAATTCAGATCTGCAAAGCCCTATGGCTTCACCGTGATCTCCTCTACCATTTCCAGTTGGTCGCCGCCGTGGTAGGTCGCCGGAATCAGCCGCCGGAGCTCCTCCACCTTCTTTTGCTTCCTAGGCAAGAAAGCTTGTAACTTTCTTATTTCAAGCCCAAATCTGGATCTGTTAAATGCTATAGCTTTGTCTTGATCTTCTCTATCTTTTACCAGTGAACCGCCGCCGTGGGAACCACCGGAGATCGCCGGAAACCGGCTAAGAAGAAAGCGCTCCTTTAGGGTTTGTGAAACCTTATTTTCCTCATCAGATCTAAATGTTTTGAGGTTGGGAATGATTAGATCTAGTGTTTCTGAGCAGTTTGATAGGTGGTTTGCAGTGAGAAGCCGCCGGAAAACCTAGCTCCGCCGCGGTCAACGCCTTCGCCGCCGGAGTCAACGCCGGAGCTTGCCGCCGGCGAGCCTCTTCCACCGCCAAAAGCCAGCCGATTCTTTCCCCTATCCATTGGTATAGTTGGTTTTGGAAATTGGGTTGAATTGGAGTTGGTTTGGTGGTTTGATTAAACCGGGTCAAAGGGATGTGAACCGGTCAACGGTCAACCCTAAACCGGTTTAGTCAAACCGGTTCTTAAGGTAATCAAACCGGTTTAATTGAACCCATAATCTGATTGGTTTGTGATTTCGTGTTTCAGGAGTGTTCATTAGCCCGGGAATTCTCATCCGCGTTAAACCTGTCATTCCGCATCGATTTGTGAGTCGGCTCGAAAACTCGTAGAATAAGTAAACCGGGAAACCATTAAACCGTAATCACTAATTCGTTGACCCGAAACTAACTAAATAGTAAATATGAGATTAACTGGATCATTTAATAGTTCAACCGAAGAAAACCAAGTAAATCTGATTAGAGTTTAGGATTAAAAGGGTTAACCGATTCCGTGCCGCTAGGTCGTTAGTAAACTGTATTCGATGTTGTATATATACAGTTATAAGTATAAAGGACGAGTATTAATGAACTATAAATGGGAAATTAAGACAATATTAAAATATGAATTAAACCTAAACCAACGCATAGAGTATAATAACGGGATTGGATATTATGTTTAACAGCGGGATGAGGTAATGAATCTAACTAGGTTAATAATGAGACGTCGGGGAGTTAGTAAGTTTACTAACTCTAAACCGACGGATCGAGGAGTTGTTAAAAGATGATTAGGTTGAGTTAAGGAAATGAGAAGTGTTATGATTGGTGAACCGTCTACGGGTTAACAAGCGGTTAACCCAAGGTAGCGGGCGTGAATTGGACTAAAAGACTTAGAAACCCTAAATAGGCCTGCTTATGTGATGACCAGTGTAATTGTGTGATTGGTTGTTATTGCGTGTTGTATTATTGTTGTGGTGAGTTTGGTGTGCAGGTTTATTAGACTGCTCGGTGTTGGGCCGAGTAGTCATTGCAGACACTTACTTCGGTCATGAGACCGGGTAAGTTAGTGGTGCTGACTAGGTATCTTACCTAGTCAGAGCGGTGAGTTGGGTAGTGTAGAGGCTTGCGGAATGGTTGGGATTATTATTGTTGTTATTGATTGTGTGATCTGTGTTAGAGTCCCAGCGAGTCTGCGTGTTTATATTTCTGCACTAGGACGCTAGGGTGCGTTAGATTCCGCAAGCCTAGGTTTTTGTTTACGTTCTGGTACTTCCGACCCGATTGGATCCTCGGGTTTGACCTAACCGGGCCTTGGTGGTTCTGGTTATGGTGTTAACCTATCGGGTGACGCCGGTAGGTGTGCGGTCCGGAGAATACGGGGTCATGTCCTAGGGCCGGATTGCATGGAAACTCGGGCTATCTAGGGGTAGTCAGAGTCACCGCGTATCGATGGACAGAGAACGGTGTCCTATGCGTGAGTCTTCATGAGCACGTATAGGAGTCGAGGGTTAGTTGCCATATAGGCGACGATATGAACCCGTGGAAGTTACCGAGATCGTAGGGCCCAGTGTTGTTATTTATCTTTCTTTCGTTGCGCGTAGATAGATCGAGTCCAATCGAGGACATGTGCCGCAATGCCTTCGATTTCTTTAGCTCTCTTTCTCTTATCTTGGCTATTGCTTGTGTGTGGGTTTATTACGCCGTGGTAGCGCGTGATTGACCATTTATTTCTTATTGATTGTCATTTTGGGTTTCGGGGCGGGGATTGTAGAGTTAGATAGATTAGAAGCCGTTAGGGGGGGAGCCGACTCACTGGGTGATCTTAGATTGCTCATTAGACTCTTTTGTGTTTTTCAGGTTATCAGCGACGGACGCGGGAGGTCCTCGGTGTAGCTTCGGGTTGCTTGTGACGTGATTTTGATTCGTTATTTTGGATGTTTTATTTTCGGTTCGGCAGCTGCGCTATTTTCTTGATGATTTGTATTTGATTGATGGGATGTTTATATATTATATTATATTGATGATCGTTTGTAAAAACCGTTAAACGTTGTATTCAACGTTTGATTACTTAAAAATGAAATTGTTTCCCTGATATGAGGTTTAAGTCCGAACCGACACAACTCGTTGAAGTAGTGCAAGTAGTACTGCTTGTACTATGGATACGAGGATAGCGGAGTCGAAGATAGATTGGTGCGAGCCTTTTGTCTCAATCCGAACTAACCTTGGCTTCGTCCTGTGGCGAACTTTTCCCGTTCGACTTGCTCGGGTTCGATCGGTCATGTTCTTGTTTGATTGTTGACCGGTCAGCTCGACGGTCAGCGGAGAATGGGAAAGGGGCGTTACAACGCACATCTACCGCATCATTATAATGCTTATTCCAAGCATCATATACTGCATGAGAGGCATTGGACCCGATCCTCTCGGGGAGAGCTCTTTCAAGGACATAGTCCTTTCTCTCCTGCCTGAGGACTAGCCTCAGGTTCCGCGACCAAGTCAAGAAATTTGATCCGTTCAGTTTGTCCATCTCAAGGACAGACCGGATCGAGAAAGTGTTTTGATTGTTTGTGCTAGTCATAACTGAAATTTAGAGATAAATAGAGTTTTAGTTATTCAGTTCATAAAAGAGTAATCTTAACAACTTATAAGAAAACTCGCATTGCATTCAAAATTTCTTTGTTTAACCTCATAAGAATGCAATGATTCCGAGACCCATGTTCGGCTAAATCCAAAGTGGGCCACTGGCCGTCACCCAGAAGTAGCTTTACTTGGTAAGCATACACACAGCTAGTTATGTCCAATAACTCTCGGTTGTGAATTGGGCCCAAGGCCCAATACACCAGATGTCTCAAGGCCCGGGACTCCCGATGGCCCAGTCAAGGAAACCAATCTCTTACAGCCAAATAATCACTAAAGTCTGGGACTCCCAATGAAATTAGTGACTATATACTACTTTACTTACGCAAAAACAGACACCTCACACTGTAAGCCATATCTGTAATTGAATAAGCGTTAAGTAGCTGACAAGATTGGGCAAGACATCCAAGCTTGATATTGGTTTTGAGGATTTTAGGTTTTCTTTCCAAAAATAGAAGATTACTATTTTGGAAACTTACTTATTTTAGAAACTTTCTAAATTTAGAAACATGCTAAAAATAGAAATTTCTAATTTAATATTTTATTAAAGTTTTCGGTTGGGTCACAAATTATAGGCCCAATTCTTGGCCCAAGACCACAGAATTCCAATTGGCCCAATAATTTGACATAACCGAGTCGGTTCATTAATTCTGGTCCGAGACCAAATTAACTACTAAATCCAACTGGTTATTTACTAAACCAGACCAGCTCTAAATTATTTGGTCCAACCAAATCAAACTTAGACCAGCCTTCGGTTTAGGTTAAAATTCAATTTTGAATTTAAATCCGGTTTAACCAGAAATTAAATAATACCAATTGTATTAAATAATTTCCAGCAAACCGCGATTTGGGTTAACCGCTTAAACCATAATTATCAAAGCTTTGAATTGATTTTGAGTTTTAGCTTAAATACAGAATCATGATCGATCGCCAAATTCAATAATTGGCTATCGATTCTTAACAATTAAGCAAAGTCAACAGCCTAGGGCAAACATACCAAGGCTTACGATTCTTCATTCAACAAACGACAAAACAGATTCTTATGATTATCAAAAACAATTCAAATCGTTTCAATCGACTCATTAACAAACCTAATGTCAACTTTCGATTATGCATTCACTAAAGACAAAAACGTTTTTGTCCTCTTCCAATTACACAATCACATGATCGATTCATTTAATTCAACAATTAAATTTGACTTTTCAACCAAACGATCAATTCACTTATGAATATATAACAAAGTCAACAAGAATTGCTCACGTTCATATGAAGACAAAACGCTTATTGAACATTAACAAATCAAATTTCAATAAACGATCGTGAGATACAATAAAGACAAAAACAATTTTGACTTCATTCAATTCAACTTATCGATTCAATTATTAACAACCGATAAAACAAAGTCATCCGATTGATAACAAAATCATGATCGTTTCGAACATACCAAGCAATGTCACATACGATTTCATATTAGGGTTTTACAAGTTCTAATCAAATTTCTTAAGCCAAATTCGATTCTTAACATTAAAACAACCTAAATATGATCCAAACAGCAAAAACCTAACGACCTAGGCTCTGATACCACTGAAGGATTACGTGTGTTCATGGTGTAATTGTCAGGTTACAGCCTAGCACATAATAAACTAGGATCTAGGTGATTAGCAGTTGAATCATAAACAGATCAGGATCATTACCTTATGATTGCAGCGGATTGATCAAAGGAATATCGAGATCTGCAAGAGCTGATGATTACCGGCTCCTCCAAGGAATATCCACACGCTTACAAGCTACGGATCAGGCTGCTAGACCAAGCTGGAAAATCACAGAGAGAGAGGAAGACGGCTCAGGTGAAATCGCAGGGGGGTGTGGAATTAACCCTAGTCTGCGCCTCTCATCCCTTATATGGGCCCAAGGAATTATCCTAATGGCCTATTGGGATTTTGGGCCCAAGACACAAATCAGACAAAAGCCTGTATTTTGTCTGGCCCAATTCTCTGTACAAATACAGTAAATGCCTTTGCATCTTACCGTATTAATTCCATTTAACTTTCCCGTTAGCTATGGTGTGTGACCCTTTGGGATCATACAATACTGGTAATAAGTCCTAAACTTATAGATCAAGAGCGGACTCTAGCAAGTCATCATGATCACCCAGTATTTATGACTTATGTCTGATCTCGACACTTATCATACTTTCTAGAGATAGTACAGTAGATTTCAGGACATTCCCAACATTTTCCTCCTGTAACTCTTTGACTGATGAACCAACCAACTGGTGTTTCTTCCCTACCTGTCTTAATTCCTCTTTAAGACAGTATATTTTCTGCTGCAAAGCATTTCTCTGGTCCACTCTTAACTCAACTTCAGCTTCAAGTTTCTGTATTGTTTCCTTTAAGCTTGAAACATCCTCTTGCAAACTTTTAATTGATGCTACCGAAGAGAGATTGAGCTCAGTGAGACTTTTGTTCTCAACCTTAGCTTGCTGAATTTCCTCATGCAACTCATTGTTTCGGATCTCCATGTCATTCATGATTTGGGACCTGGTTTGAAGTTCCACAGTCAAATTATTTAGCTCCTCTTGGGACTGAGAATGCAACTGCTGTAGGGTTTGAAATGCGGTCTCTGCTTCCTGGAAGCGCAAATGCTCTTCTTGTACATTACTCCACAGTTTGACCAGCTCTGTTTGCTTCTCAGTGAGCTTCTGACTTTGATTCCCCAGTTTCTCCAAGAGACCATCCAGCTCGCAGTGAAGAGTCTGATTTGATCTCTCAAGCACAGTACATTTCTCCTCAGAAAACTTTAACTTAGCAACTTCATCCTCTAACTCACTGCTAAGCCTTTGGGTCTCTTCTTGAGCATAGTATAGTTTGAGTTTGAGATCCGCAATTATATTCAGGCACTGTTGGTATTGAAGTTCAGAAGCTTCCTTATCTTCAATCAATTTCAAGATTGTTTGCTTCAAGTTATCAACTTCTACCCCAGCCTTTTCAGCCCGCACATTGATATGACTAGCATCGTCCTCAGCCTTCCTTAGTCTATCTTCTAGGTTAGATATTGTTTTCAAGCATTCCCTGTATTGGACAAGAGCAGATTCCTTGTCAGCTTCAGCTTTAGCAAGGCGCTGCTTCAAGGCGAGAGTTTCAGCTTCAGCTTTGCTGGCTCGCTCAATTATTTCTCCAGCATCCTTATGGGCTACAGAGAGTCCATCTTCTAAATCAGTTATCTTTTCCAGGCACTGCTGATACCGAAGAAGGCTGGATTCCTTTTCAGACTCTAGCTTTTCAATGGTTTCTTTGAGTTCTTGGATCTCAGCTTCTGCACTTGCTGCTCTGTCATTAAGTCTTGTTGAGTCCTCCTATGCACGAGATATATCAGATTCTAGATTTGACAGCCTCTCCAACTTCTTCTTAAACTGAGCTAAGCTAGCTTCTTTTTCAGCCTCCATTTTAGAAAGGGAATCTTTTAAAGCCACAACTTCAGCCTCAGCTTTGCTAGCTCGTTCAGATTCTGAAAGAATTTGGGACTTGAGAACATTAACTCCTTTTCCATCATCAAAATTCAGTCCTTTCCTTGCTTTTCCATTACTCGCAAACGGAACATGAGATAAAGACAACCCAAAAGCATCTTTTTTCAACTCATCCGGGTCAACCCGAGCACGGATAGGAGGAAGCATATCTGGTGTTTGTGGATCACCGTCACCAGCATGTGACTCATCACCAAATATCAAGGAAACTTGGTTTGGGAACGCTTCTGCTATAGTCTGATGAGCATTATGGATTACCCCGGTTGCATGATTATATCTTTCAGCCAATGCGCGATATGCACGATGAAACTCTTCGACCAACTTCATAAGTTCAGGACGTTTACGGTAATACATCTTTGCTCGCCTGGCAAAAGAATCTGCATCTTCTTCAAGAACCTTGATCATTTTCTTCACATTACTATCCATGTCTGTCAAAAGAATACGAAGAACATATAAATGAAAATCGTAAATAACCAAAAGAGTTTCATGATCACTGCATCAGCTATCAGACTAAGGCCTTGATGTCCCTCTGAACACTAATGATGCTATTTCATTGGCGAGAACAAAACGCAAGCTAAGGATCACAAAAAGGTACAGTAGAAATGGGTAGCCTTAACAAACATAGGTACCTGCAAGATTCTCATGAAGCCATTTAGAATTCTTGGGTGTATTGTGACTATCCCACCACCATGAATACTTACGTTTTGAGTTACTCCTTGCCGCAACCTCCATTTTATTTAAAGCAAAATACGAACAAAACCACAAAGGGATGTTTGCACCAAACTGCCTTCGTCTAAGGCTTTCACAAGCTATTTAACAAGTTACCTGAAAAATGAAAAGCAGATATTGATCTCCCATTAACAATCTGAATAGTAATAACACGAAACAGATTAGAGAAATTTCACCAGAACCAGATGAAAAAACACTAAACAAGTAGACGATTGTGATCTTCTATGATATGATTACCACATAATAAACAATGTCATGCTCTTAAACCCGAAGAACAAATAAGTATCTACTCAGAAAATCAGACGATCACACATCGATTACAGTGCATGATATACCCAAAATTATGATCCGAATGCTCAAAAATAATAATTCGACATTTATGAAACTAATCGGAAAGCACTGAAGTCGAGTTCGTACCCCAACAAAAAAAAAGAGAAAAATCGAACCGCTAGTCGATAATCGAAGATTCCTTTGGAAGAATGAGCGCTTCGTATCTTCTTAAATTCCCTTATTATAGCTTCCGCTTCCTTATCTTCGTCGCATATTATCTCATAGTATCTTCTTCTCCTAGATCTCTTTATACTCTGTTTCTGCTTTTTACGCTGTGGAGAGTTTTCTTTAGGTTATGGTGTGTGTGTGCTTAAAAAGAGAGAGAAAGAAAATTGACAAAAGAAATGACGAGACCGCCCTTATGTACGACTTCGTAAATTGTTGTTATTATTTTTGTTTATTTATAAATGTTTCTTTAAGCCTCTGCTGTTATTACACGTACAAATTTAACTTTCATAACAAAATTATTGCCACACCACCAGGTTTTCTGTAAAACGAACTTAGATGAATTTCAAAATACTTTTATGACAGGTTGGATTTTTTTCTTCTTATAAATTTCATAAAAAAATTCATAATTTCTTTTGTTATCCATTGACTTACATCTTTACTTAAAACATAATTTTTAATTAATTAGTTGTTCGAAATCTTCAATTACTTATTAGATAAAGTTGGAGCTTAAAATTTCTTGCAAATATCGAATCAAATAATGGAGTGTAGATTTTTGATCAAAAAAATAAAATAATGGAGTGTAGATTAAATTTATTTATTGAAAAAATAAAAGAACCCATGCTACTCTTTTTATGCTTAATAAAAATAACAAATAGGAAAGAGGGAATCATTAGAAAAGAAATAGAATCAGAAAAAGCAAAAGGCGAAGGTACATAGACGCGTTTTAGACGATGAGCCATGGGTCCCACTTACACCACACTTTCAGAATTCGTCCACGTTGGACACACCACACCCTTGTTTGGGGGGTCGAAAAACACACCACACCCTTGTTTGGGGGGTCGAAAAACACCCCATGCGCAGCTATTACATTTACATACATGCTGATGCTGTACAAGTTTAAGTTGATTGAAAATAAAAATATATTCTTTTTTTTTAGTGTTAACATTTAGTTTCATTGAGATTAATATTGACTAAAGAGGTTTTACAAAACGCCATATTAAAAATTGTGTAACATCCCGGTTTGTAATATATGCGGAAAGACTTAAATGAATTGATTTGGCTACCTATGTCACCAAGTGCACTTACCTTTTTCGGTCACTTGTCTGAAAGAACTCCAGAGTTAGGCGTGTTTAGACCGGAGTAGTCCTAAGATGGGTGACCTTCCGGGAAGTGATTCGTGGTAGCATGTGTGTGAGGACAAAACACATGGAAAAAAGTCATGGGGTGATTATAGGGTCAGTAAATTACTCGGTCGGACCTACCAAAAATAACGCACCGACCGTCGGACAGGGGTGGGGCCCACGAGCCCGGAAGAGGGATGGGTGACTCACCGGTAGAGGCGGACGGGGCGTTACAAAGTGGTATCAGAGCCGAATCCGAGGACGCGTGTGGAGTCAGTGAGAGGGCTCACACCGTCAAGGATAACGATCCTGGTGCGCAACGAGGGCGTTGCGCTCTGTGAGAGTGGGTGAATTGTAACATCTCGGTTTGTGATATATGCGAAAAGGCTTAAATGAATTGATTTGGCTACCTATGTCACCAAGTATACTTACCTTTTCCGGTCACTTGCCTGAAAGAACTCCAGAGTTAAGCGTGCTTGGACTGGAGTAGTCCTAGGATGGGTGATCTTCCGGGAAGTGATTCGTGGTAGCATGTGTGTGAAGACAAAACACATGGGAAAAGGTCATGGGGTAATTATAGGATCAATAAATTACTCGGTCGGGCCTACCAAAAATAACGTACCGACCGTCGGACAGAGGTGGGATCCACAAACCCGAAAGAAGGATGGATAACTCATCAATAGAGGCGGAGAGAGCGTTACAAATTGTTTATTTAAGAGAAAAAGGTCCACAAAGATTAAACATACATAAATACGTCTAATAAAAAGGAAGAGATTGAATATACTTAATTATTGATATGCTTACTTAGCACCACTCTTTTGATGGGATCCGTTTGAAGATTTGACAATCTTGTATATGATTAAATCAATTGTCAAGCCTCTTATCACATGTTAACAACTAAGCTTGATTCACTTTTGTCAAAAAGGACAGCCAACGAGAGAAATATTACACAAGGTAGGTATCAATTCTGAGGGTTTGGACATTTGTTGGGATTTTTGGTTCGAGTCTTTCGAATATTTGGAGTTTCAGATTTTTGCATATAAGACATATTGGAGTATTTTAAAATTTTGGTTTGGATTAGGTTTCATATATCCAAAAAATCATAAAATAAAAATAAAATTAGTTACATTTTATTAAAAGTTATTAAATTTTGACAAATATATTTTTTGTATATTTCGTTTATTTGAATATTTTAATTATTTTAGACTAAAATTAAGCAATATATATTTGTAATTATAAATTTGAATAACTCTGCTATATTAAGTATAAATATAATTAATATTTTAAGTATATACTTGTATTTTAGATATTTCGGATATCCTTTCGCTTCATTAGAATTCGATTCCGGTTCTTCGAACCTAAAAGTGGCATACCTATAAAATCCAATTTTTCGGGTACCATTCGGTTCATGTATTTTTGGTATAAAATACTCAAAAACCTATAAAAATACATGATAATAACATGTTCTATCAGGTTCTATAGGATTCATACATATCATCTCAAGTCCTATCGAATCGGTTTGTTACTAACAAGTTATATCGGATACCCAAACGGGTCCCAAAGAAGACACATACCTGATACACGTGGATCCTCGACCAAAATACCCAGCATATTAATTTCTTAGGACCCGGACACGACTCGTACCAAAATTTTTGGGTCGGTTTCGGGTTGGATCCTCTGATCCAGGTAAAAATGTTCATGCTTTCTTGAGGAAGGTAGTTCTTTACGGTGGCATTGTTAGATTTTTCCATCGGTTTTTGCGTTCACGTTGTTAGGAAAGAGAAGTAGTGTCAGCGAAGAATGGTGGTTGTTAAGGGAAAGACAACTATGTTGTCGGGTACTTTAGGTTGCTCTCAGATCTGGCCACATGAATGCATATATACATGTGCTCTTAAACCTAGGAGTAGAATTCTTGGAACTTTTTGCAAGAGGGATTTCTTGACATGATTTGGATACTTCAACTCTCTCAATACTTACGGAGGCGAGGAAGGAGCCTCGACCTTGTGTATGTCGGGTACGAAGTCTAAAGATCTCTAATATCTCTTATTAAACACAATTTCTTCTTCCTTTTAGTAGTTATTTACTTAATAGTCTGATCTATTTTTCCACACTTTTGTTTGGATTTTCGTCGGAGGTTACTGTTTCGACCCTTAATATTTTTGGGATTTTCGATTAATTAATATAATTTTTTCGACTAACAAACTTATCTGTTAATAATGAAAGATTGAGTGAACATAGCCACAATGTAAACATTTGTTAAATGACTACATTATAGAAGAAATTTCCATTGTTAAAGAATTCTGGCGATGCTAGAATGTGTTCAGCTTCATTGAAAGATCGTTTAACAAATCGAAAATAATGTGTGTTGAATATGGATGCTTGAAGAAGTATATCCTGCGAGATGTTGTGAAGACGCCATTCATGTCTTTGAGAACAAATGTTGTAATACCACGTACAAAAAAGGGTCAACGGACAGCATAAAAGACAACAAGGGCATTTTCATAATTTTGAGAAGTTAATGGGCATTTTGGTAATTTTACATAAAATATGAGCCGGAATCTGAGACGGGCCAAATGATATTATTTTTAAATAAAAAACATTTAGAATATGAATAATGGTGGAAACGGACCGTAGATGAGTTTTTCGGACTACCGGAAAAGGAAACCGATAAAACCGACAAGACTTGTAAAATTCATAAAGGGGGCTACGGGTGTCCGTTTGAGGTGATTAAAATTTCTAAATTAATATAAGATCATCTAGAATATGAATATGGGGCTTTTTGGATTTATAGAAGCATCTAAAGAGTTTTTAAAATATTAGAAACAAAACCGGTAAAACCGAAACATCGGAAGGAATCAGGAATATGAACTTCTACGGAATGTTTGGAGAAATATAATTGATCATAAAACATTTCTTAGGGATATGTGGCACTTCCCTGATGGCGACACTGATAGGTGTAAGTTTTATCCCTATTCTAACTGCAAGTGCACAATGATGTAATTGTAGTACTTAGGGTATCGAAATCCACAAGGACTCTGGGCAACGATAGATTTAGAACGGTCAAGATTTAACTAGGAGAAAGCAATGTAGTGAGAAGATAAAAGCAATGCAAAAAAGTAAATCAGTAGAGAGTTTGTAAGCAAGGAGGCAAAGCGTTAAGTCTAGGGAGTTCTCAGGAAATCAGGAACATAAGCTAATCAATCAATCGAGATCTAATATCATAAATCTGTTCTAGAACTGGAATCACGGAAGTATAAGAAACCAACTTTCGTTGTGAATCCTATCTATATCTAACAACCTAGCAAACCAACTTTCGTTGTGAATTCTAGAGTTCTAAAAAAGCATTAATCACGAGTTCGTTCGTTCACAATTCCCCTAAACCAAATTTCTTTGCGAGTAGATCAAATTGCTCATCTAGGTTCTTTCTAGATAATTAACCAACTGTCGTTGTATCAATCAACCTAACATCAATAATCTAAGTGGTCAATTCAGATTAAGCATTAAGAACAATCCTAGATAAAAAACTAACAAATATGAATCCCTCCGGATTAATCAACCTATAATTCCATGAAATCCCTAATGAGAATCCCTAAACCTAACTGGTAAACTACTCAGACATGTTCATCGAAACAGAAGATATCATGAATAGAAAACCAAATATCATAAAACAGAATAATTGGGGTTCAAAATCCTCTCTCTTTCAAGAACAAGATCAGCCCCTAACTCTCTCTGAAAGTAAAATAAAACTTAGAACTGAAAGTGTAGCCTAAACAATGGCTTAAAAACTCTTATATAATGGTCTAATCACGGATAGGGCTTCTTTGTAATTATGAGAAACTTCTGGGCCTTTGTTGCAATTCCACAAATCTTCATTAAACGCTCGAGAATTGCTTGTCATGATCTTGTGTCGATCGATGCACATGTTGTGTCGATCGACACAAGTGTCTGATATGGGCAGTGACTTCTTCCTCTCGGGTTAAGTCTCCAAAATGCTCCAGAAAGTGCCATAATCTCCAATTCCGCTCAAAACGTACCTAGACCTGTAAACATAGATAAAAGACTCCAAAACATAATAAAAGACTCGATAAATAAGACATATACCATGGTTAAAATCCCTAAAATCCATGGTATATCAACTCCCCCACACTTAAGCTTTGCTTGCCCTCAAGCAAACAGATGACCAAGATCAGGAGAAGAAGTTTGAAAACTTCAGAAACTCGTTTCATCGTAGAAGCACCACACTCAGATTAGCTTTAGTAAGCCACATGAAAATAAACCTGCAAACATCAAGACCAACATATACTTCCCCCACACTTAGCAGCTGTCCTAAGTAAACTCCACAATCATATTCAGAGCATCCAAATTCACCATACTGACTTCTATAAGCTATTAAGTGCGGTCTCACCTATGGGGTATCGATCAAAGAACACATGGACTCTTACTCTGTCAGCATCTGACCACTCAACTGTTGCTTCTGGTTCCTTTCTTCTCTTTTCCCTTCCTTAGCAACTGATTTTTCCCCATTGGGTATCATTTTATTTTTTCTATCAGTGCTCTTCCCGTTATGGGGTGTACTTTGGACACATTCCATGAATGCACATGAGGTAATAGTGGTTGCTACCACTCCCGTGACCACTTCGGAGCTACTAGCTCATCCTCATTCAGTTTATTATTCTCTTTTTTTTTACTTTAGGGAAGGGGAGAAGGAAACCATAATCAGACAGGTTTACAAGCTGTGTCAGAACCAACAGAGGAATCCGATCCAAAGCATACCAAGCACATAGGTAAGAAAAGTAAGTCAAGTTAAGTTCGAAGTCAAGTAATGGATTCTCTGAATACCTGAAGTGATATGGGTGTCCTCAGTAGGCTGGTCCGTGTTAGGTTTTCTAATAGTCATAGATCATCTGCAAATCATCCAATGGTCACTTAAGTTCCTGCAAGTGTGGTAATCTCCTCAAAAAGTCCTTGTTTCCTACTCGGTTTGACTCAATAAAACAAATTTAGACTAACTCTAAGAAAACAAAAGAGTGCGTCAGTAGCTACCTCCCCCACACTTGAAACACACTGTCCCCAGTGGTGTCAAGCTCAGGATTGGTGAGAATAATAATCAAATGTGAAAGTCCAAAAGTTGCAGAATATGTACCTGTCGTCGCCCTGCGTCGATCGATGCCACAAGGGTGTCGATCGATGCAAGACGAATATGCTCGCGGTTATTGAGATAATCGATGTCTGAACCGTAATCGAATCGGCTAACCAGGAATCGCAACTGTGTCGATCGATGCACTATGTGTGTCGATCGATGCAGTGCGATTCTGCATGTTTCTCTCGGCTCTGAACACACTTAAACAGAAAATCAAAATTTCAAAACCAAAACGAAAAATGAAAACAAAAACGAACCTACTAGTGGGTTTTCTCCCACTCAGCGCTTGTTTAAAGTCAGTAGCTTGACTATGGGACGGAGATCGGACTCATGGCGGTTTCAGCTGAGACTTTGAGTGTCTCTGGGAATGTCTCTTCATCCAAGGTGGCGTATAAGCATTCAGATCATGATATTTTCCAAGGAACGAAGGAAGAGAACCAGGGCGGGAGCGAAGCTTGGGTGGGATTCTGCGTTTTCCTGCATTCAAAGTTGATGGATTAGGAGGTTTAAGCTTAGATGATTTATGCCTTACCTTTGGTGGAAATAAGATGTCTGGAGCTTTCTGCTTATGAGCAGTTGCATGCACTGAAGATGTTAGAGCATGTTTAAGAGGAACCGCCATCTTCTTCTCTCCAATCGAACTCTCTGGTTCCACCTCAACACTGAAGATATATCCATCAATGGTGGCTCTATGCTTACTGTCCATCTTGAACTGCAATGTCTCATCTCCCAGGTGGAGAGAAATCAGACCACGTCTCACATCAATCACTGCGCCAGCAGTAACTAAGAAGGATCTACCAAGTAGTAAAGGGTCATCAGGCTCAATCTCATACTTCAGTACCACAAAGTCCGTTGGAATCAAGTAGTTTCCAACTTTCACATTAATGTCCTCAAGAACTCCTTCCGGATACTTCTTTGATCGATCAGCTAGGATAAGAGAGATCCTAGTAGGCTAGAAATCCATTAGTCCTAATCTCACAGCCACAGAGTATTGCATGAGATTCACATCAGCTCCTAAATCACACAGAGAACGCTTGAATCTGTCCTTAGAGATGGAACAGTCGAGCACAAAGGCTCTTGGGTCTGGTATCTTCTCTGTAATCAGAATCAGCTTCTTTTCCATCACTTTCATGCAGTAAGCCACTCCTAACTCCTGTTTAGACAGTTTACGAACCTTAGGATATGGCACAGATGGCGTATAGACTCGTTCTGGGACTGTTATAGGTGTCTGGTCCCGTCTGCGATCTGTGTCGATCGATGCACGATGTGTGTCAATCAACACAAGGCGATTATCTTTAAATTTATCAGACGTATCGGGGATGCGTCGATCGACATCGTGGTTGTGTCGATCGACGCATGTCTCAGACAGACAATATTCATCCAAAAAATCCGAGATTATGCTCTCTTCTTCTCCTAGCAAGTCAATTTCATCTCATGTGATCACAACATTGACGTATTGCCTATGTCCAGCTTTCCTAGCTTCATTTTGCCTTTGTATTACCCCAGCTGTCTGTTGAACTTGGACATCTAGCTTCTTCACATGCGTGCTTAAAGATTCGAAATTCCCATTCAGATCTTCATACAATGCGTCTATCTTTGAGTTGAAGGTCATAGCGATCTGTTGTTGTTCCTCAAGACACTGCTCCATCATTGTTTCCAATCTGCTCTTATATGCAGGTGCACGCGGTGATTGGTAAGAAGAAACACCGTAGTTCCTCGAGAAGGGTTCCTGAAAAGCAGATTCCTGACTGTTGAATCCATTCCATCCGACGTAGTTGATAGCTCCTTGCGCATACTTTCCAAGTAGAAGACTATGTAGAGAGTCAACTTTGTTCTTCAGCCCATCTATCTGTGAACTGTCAATCCCTGAGCTGAAAATATCATTCTGACACATCGTCCTTACGGATCTCTTAGTCTTCTTGGTGATTCCGCAAAGTGTGTCGACCGATGCAAGAAGAGCGTCGATCGATGCACTGCGAAATCTATGTCGATCGACACACAGGACCGTGTCGATCGATGCAAGACGATTCTTTTGAATCTGACCTGCAAAACAGAGAAAAACAGAAAAATAAATCAGTAAAATAAAAACGAAAAACCTAGTCTAAATCCGAAGTTCAAATCTATCAAAGACTCAAAAGAGTCCCCGGCAACGGCGCCAAAAACTTGATAGGTGTAAGTTTTATCCCTATTCTAACTGCAAGTGCACAGTGATGTAATTGTAGTACTTAGGGTATCGAAATCCACAAGGACTCTGGGCAACGATAGATTTAGAATGGTCAAGATTTAACTAGGAGAAAACAATGTAGTGAGAAGATAAAAGCAATGCAAGAAAGTAAATCAGTAGAGAGTTTGTAAGCAAGGAGGCAAAGCGTTAAGTCTAGGGAGTTCTCAGGAAACCAGGAACATAAGCTAATCAATCAATCGAGATCTAATATCATAAATCTGTTCTAGAACTGGAATCACGGAAGTATAAGAAACCAATTTTCGTTGTGAATACTATCTATGTCTAACAACCTAGCAAACCAACTTTCGTTGTGAATTCTAGAGTTCTAAAAAAGCATTAATCACGAGTTCGTTCGTTCACAATTCCCCTAAACCAAATTTCTTTGCGAGTAGATCAAATTGCTCATCTAGGTTCTTTCTAGCTAATTAACCAACTGTCGTTGTATCAATCAACCTAACATCAATAATCTAAGTGGTCAATTCAGATTAAGCATTAAGAACAATCCTAGATGAAAAACTAAAAAGATGAATCCCTCCGGATTAATCAACCTATAATTCCATGAAATCCCTAATGAGAATCCCTAAACCTAACTGGTAAACTACTCAGACATGTTCATCGAAACAGAAGATATCATGAATAGAAAACCAAATATCATAAAATAGAATAAAGAATTGGGGTTCAAAAGCCTCTCTCTTTCAAGAACAAGATCAGCCCCTAACTCTCTCTGAAAGTAAAATAAAACTTAGAACTGAAAGCGTAGCCTAAACAATGGCTTAAAAACTCTTATATAATGGTCTAATCACGGTTGGGGCTTCTTTGTAATTATGAGAAACTTATGGGCCTTTGTTACAAATTCCACAAATCTTCATTAAACGCTCGAGAATTGCTTGTCACGATCTTGTGTCGATCGATGCACATGTTGTGTCGATCGACACAAGTGTCTGATATGGGCAGTGACTTCTTCCTCTTGGGTTAAGTCTCCAAAATGCTCCAGAAAGTGCCATAATCTCCAATTCCGCTCAAAAACTTGATAGGTCAATATGTCCAGTGACTTCTTCCTCTTGCTCAAAAACTTGATAGGTCCAGTGACTTCTTCCTCTTGCAGTTAGTATAGGGATTAAAACTTACAAAAACTTGATAGGTCAAGAATTAATCCCTATACTAAACTGCAAGTGCACAGCAATATCAATGTAGTATATAGGGTATCGAAATCCACAGAGACTCCGGTGTTCAATAGCTCAAGAACAGGAATTTAACTAGGAAGAAAGCAATGTAATTGAATTAAAAGCAATGCAAGAAAGTAAGCAGATAGCAAAGATTGTTGGTTGTGAAAGCAAGTTATTAAGAGCGCTAGGTCTAGGGCGTTCTCAGGAAATCAGACAAGCAGACAGTTCATTCAGCAAGGATCTAATTAAGCACAGTTCTAGAACTCAAAACACAGATATAGAATTAACCAAATTCCTTTGCGATAATTCTCTAAGTCTAAGTGCAGCAAACCAAACTTTCGTTTGCGAGAACTAACAGATTAAACCAGCTTTAATTCCAAGTTTGATATGTTCACAATTATCCTAAACCAAACTTCCGTTTGCGCAAAGTTTAATTGCCCAATTTAATTAGTTCAGATTCCTAAACCCCACTTCCGTGACGTATTTAGCAACCTAAGATCTAGATTCTAATTGATCAGGTTAGAACTAGCTTTAAGCACAATTAAATTGAAGAACAGATATAGTTTGAATCCTTAACTGAAATTGAACAAGTCTAGCAGGTCATGAAATCCTATGTGAGAAACCCTAAACCTAACAAGGAATCTACTCAGACATGATTGATGAAAACATAATCATAGAAATAATAGATTGCATAAAAGATAAAAGATTAAAGGGGTTCGAAATCTTCTCCAAATACAGATGATGTAACAGGTTCAGATCAGCCCCAAAAGCTCTAAAAATCCTCCGCTCTTAATTATGAAAGCGTATCTAATAAAAATAGCTAAAACTTAATTATATAGGTATAATCTCAGCCAGGGGCTTCTTTGTAAATATCAGGAACTTCTGGATCAAAGTGCAATATCTTGATTCTTCTAAACCGCCGAGTTTTGGCCCATCTCGCTGGTGCATCGATCGATGCTAGGCATGCAACGATCGACACCTTTCTCTGTTTCGGACAGTGAACTCTATCTCTCGGCCAAACACTCCAAAAATCTCCAAAATGCTCCATTATCTCCAATTCAGCTCCAAACCTGATTATAGCTGTAAAAGACTCTAAAAGAACACAAAAGACACTAAAACACACTTATATCATGGCCTAAAACTAGTAAAAACCCGATATATCAACTCCCCCACACTTAGCCTTTGCTTGCCCTCAAGCAAAACAGAGAACTAAAACATGGTGAAGAGGTTTGAAAACTCTTCAGAAACTCATTTCATCCTAGAAGCTACAATACTCATATTCCCCTTAGTAAACCACTGAAAAAATCAATTACAGGATATCAAGACCAACATGTACTTCCCCCACACTTAGCAACTGTCCTAGGTAAACTCCACAATCACATTCAAGCATTCAAATTCTCCCTACTGACTTCTGCAAGTATTTAAGTGCGGTCTCACCTAAGGAGTATCGATCAAAGGGCACATGGATTCTTACCTTATCAGCTCTAGACCACCATACTATCTTTCTCTAGTCCCTTTCTTCTCTTTCCCTTCTTTAACAACTGATTTTCCCCATTGGGTATCATTTTATTTTATTTTATCAGTGTTCTTCCCGTTATGGGGTGTACTTTGGACACATTCCATGGATCACATGAGAGAAAATAGTGTTTGCTACCATTCCCATGACCACTTCGGAGTTACCAACTCATCCTCAGTTTATTATCTTTTTTTTTTTTTACTTTATAGAAGGGGAGAAGGGAACTAAATAGGATAGGTTGACAGGCTGTGTCAGAACTAACAAGGGAATCCGACACAAAGTATACCAAGCCCTTAGGTAAGAAATCTAAGTCAGTATTAAATTGAAGTCAGTAAAAGGATCCTCTGATACCTGAAGTGATGTGGGTGTTCCCAGTAGATTGATCTGTGATGGGGTTTTCTAATAGTCAGAGATAGATCCTGCAACTTCATCCCAATGGTTACTTAAGTTCCTGCAAGTCTTGTAAATCTTCTCAGAAAATCATAGTTTCTTACTTAAACAATTTTGACTCAATAAAACAAATTTTTTTTTTTTTTTATGAAAAACAAACTGACTCATAAGAAAACAGAAAGATAATCATTAGTAGCACCTCCCCCACACTTAAGACACACTGTCCCCAGTAGTGTCAAGCAAGGGATCGGTTAAAAGAAAATAAAAAATTGAAAAGATGAAATTATGTCTGTCGGGTTACCTCTGTCGCTCAGGCATCGATCGTTGCACTAAGTGCATCGACCGTTACTTGGCGATTTTCGTGTATTATCGATCGTTGCTCAGGACCGCAACGATCGCTGCAATGCGATTCTTTTCGTGTTGTGACGATCGACACAGAAGTGAGTCGATCGTTGCACTGCGATTTTGTCCGAGACCTGCAAACATAACTGCACCAAAAACAAAAACAAACGTAAAATCCTAACAAAAACACCAAAAATTAAGTAGAAAAACACCAGTACCTAATGGTGGGTTGCCTCCCACCCAGCGCTTGTTTAAGGTCAATAGCTTGAACGGACGGATGGGAATTTTCAGGTGGAGGGAGCATGATCCAGGGGCAAAATCTGACCTCTGGGAATCTCGGCCTTAGCCCAATAGTGTTTTACCCTCTGCCCATTTACAGCAAACTCATTACCTTCCTTGCCGATTAAAATGACAGCTCCATATAGACGCACTTCTTTGATCGTGTAGGATCCAGACCATCTTGATTTCAGCTTGCCTGGAAACAAATGCAAGCGAGAATTGTATAACAGTACCTGATCGTTAGGCTTAAACCGTCTGGAGACAATCTTTTTGTCATGATAAGCCTTAGTCCTTTCCTTGTACAACTTTGAGTTCTCATAGGCAAAATGTCTAATCTCATCCAACTCATTGAGCTGTATCAATCTCCTCTCTGCAGCTGGTTTGAGGTCAAAGTTCATCTGTTTTACAGCCCATGCTGCCTTGTGCTCAAGTTCTACTGGCAGATGACATGCTTTCCCATACAGCAAATGGAATGGAGTAGTCCCCAATGGCGTTTTAAACGCAGTCCTGTAGGCCCATAAAGCATCATCAAGCTTAGCTGCCCAATCTTTCCTTGTCTTCCCAACTGTCTTCTCCAAGATCTCCTTGATTTGTCTGTTAGAAACCTCTACCTGTCCACTAGTCTGTGGGTGATAAGGAGTAGCAACTCGGTGATGCACTCCATGCTTCTTCAGGAGCTTCTCAAAAACCTTATTAATAGAGTGAGATCCTCCATCACTAATTACTATCCGAGGTACTCCAAATCTAGGGAATATGATGGATTTAAACAGCTTAATGACTACTGAAGAGTCATTGGTTGGACTAGCTATTGCTTCTACCCACTTAGATACATAATCCACAGCAACTAATATGAATTTATTCCCATAAGATGAGGGAAAGGGACCCATAAAGTCTATGCCCCAGCAATCAAAAACCTCAACCTCAAGAATGAAATTCTGAGGCATCTCATGCTTCCTGCTGATTTTCCCTCTCCTCTGGCAGGCATCACAATGAGAAATAAAGGAGTGAGCATCAGCGAACATTGTAGGCCACCAGAAACCTGCTTGCAAAACCTTAGACACAGTTTTGAAAGTAGCAAAATGTCCTGCATAATGTGATCCGTGGCAGTGGAATAGGATATCTGGAACCTCCGACTCAGCAACACATCTTCTATAAAGGCCATCCGAACAATGCTTATAGAGGTAAGGTTCATCCCAATAGTACCTCCTAAGTTCTCTGAAGAACCTCTTCTTTTCATACCCTTTCAGATTATCTGGTTCAGTCTCTGCAGCCAGATAATTGGCTATGTCTGCATACCATGGTCGATCATTTGTTGCGACAGCATTAATCTCAAACTCATGCTTTCCAATCCGTACCGTAAAAGTTTATGGGTCTGTATCCGCGCTGCAACGATCGCCACAGTCGGGTGTATCGATCGTCGATGTCCCGATAGATGCATCGATCGACGCTGACGTCGCATCGATCGACGCAACGCGATTAATCCGACAGTTTTGCAGGTTTCTGTCCAAATCTGTCTCACAGATTGTCCCAACCATATTGACGTTTTCTTCAGGCAAATAGTCATTAATTGGCACGTCCTCCTCAACTAGCATCCTCGAAAGATGGTCAGCAACTCCATTCTCAACCCCTTTCTTATCTCTCACTTCAATATCAAATTCCTGAAGCAACAGGATCCATCTCAACAGTCTTGGCTTAGCATCCTTCTTCTGCATCAGATACTTCAGGGCTGAATGATCAGTGTGTACAATCACCTTGGAGCCAACAAGATAAGAGCGAAATTTCTCAAATGCAAAGACAACTGTCAGCAACTCCTTCTCCGTAGTGGCATAGTTTCTTTGTGCATCATCCAGTGTCCTACTGGCATAATAGATAGCATGAAGCTTTCTATCTTTCTTTTGTCCAAGAACAGCTCCTACAGCATAATCACTTGCATCACACATTACTTCGAAAGGCAAATCCCAATCCGGTGGCTGAACAATGGGAGCGCTCACCAATGCTTTCTTGATCTGTTCGAACGCAGTCTGACAATCTGCAGTGAACTCGAATTTGGTATCCTTACACAGCAGAGCAGTTAGCGGCCTAGCAATCTTGCTGAAATCCTTGATGAACCGTCTATAGAAGCCAGCATGTCCAAGTAAGCTTCTAATAGACTTAACAGAATCAGGTGCCTGCAGGTTGGTCATTATCTCAATCTTGGCACGGTCCACCTCTATTCCTGCTTCTGACACTTTATGTCCAAGTACAATGCCATCTCTAACCATGAAATGACACTTTTCCCAATTAAGAACTAAGTGCTTCTCTTCGCATCTTGTCAGAACCTTGCACAAATTATCTAAGCACTCATTATAGGATGATCCATATACTGAGAAATCATCCATGAATACTTCCATAAAATCCTCAATCATGTCTGTGAATATGGACATCATGCATCTCTGGAAAGTGGCTGGTGCGTTGCAGAGTCCAAAAGGCATCCTACGGTAGGCGAATGTCCCATATGGACAAGTGAAAGTGGTCTTTCCCTGATCCTCTAGATGGATGGGAATCTGAAAGAAACCTGAGTAGCCATCTAAGAAGCAGTAGTAAGGATGATTTGCTAACCTTTCGAGCATCTGATCAATAAAAGGCAAAGGAAAATGATCTTTCCTGGTAGCAGCATTAAGCTTCCTGTAATCTATGCACATCCTGTGTCCTGTCACAGTCCTAGTAGGTATCAGCTCGTTCTTCTCATTCTTCACAACTGTAACACCGCCCTTCTTTGGCACTACATGGACTGGACTCACCCAATCACTGTCAGAGATAGGATATATAATTCCAGCGTCAAGGAGTTTCATAATCTCCTTTTTGACTACTTCCTGCAGATTAGGATTAAGTCTCCTCTGATGTTCGATTGATGTCTTGGACTCATCCTCAAGATGTATCCGGTGCATGCACAGCTCCGGTGAGATACCTGAAATATCATTAAGGGAATAGCCAAGAGCTTTGCGATGCTTGCGCAGCTTGCTTAGCAGTAAGGTGAGCTCTGCGTTGTTCAGGCTAGCATTAACAATCACTGGGTATGTTGAATTAGGTCCAAGAAAGGCGTACCTTAGCCCGGATGGAAGTTGTTTCAGATCTATTTTCGGAGCCTTTTCTTCTGCCCAGTCTCTGTCGTCTTGCAACGATCGTTGCTTAGATGGTGTCGATCGTTGCAGTCCCGCGTCAGACACTTCTACCTGCATTGCAACCTCGACAGAATCCATCAATCTTGTATAGCACATCGCAGGCTCGTCCTGTAGGTATTCCAACTCCAAAATAGAGCTCAGTAAAGCCCTTTCTAGTGGGTCCTCAGCATGTGATTGGTGGAAGTACTCTGCAGCCAAATCACCCAATGTGTCCACATAGAAGGTTTGCCCGTCGATGGTTGGTCTCTTTACCAGTTTGTTCATGTCAAAACTCATCTTCAGATCTCCCACATTTAAAACTATTTTGCCTCCCTGACAGTCAATCATCGCACCAGCTGTTGCTAAGAAAGATCTGCCTAGAATCAATGGGTCTTTTGGCTCCTGTCCATATTGTAGAACCACAAAATCAGTTGGGATCACACACTTGCCAACCGTTATAGGCACATCCTCTATTACTCCTTCGGGAATCCTGACTGATCTGTCTGCCAAAACCAGTGATATCCTAGTTGGTATAAAATCTGTCATCCCTAGTCTTTTAGCAACTGAAAGGGGCATCAGATTTACACTGGAGCCAAGATCACATAGGGACCTTTCGAACCTCTCCTTGTAGATAGCACAATCTAATACGAAGCTGCCTGGATCTTTTAATTTCTCTGGAATTCTGCCTTGAACCACTGCACTACATACTTCATTGAGCATCATTATACTTTCTTCATCAGACCATTTTCCAGAAATTGCATCCTTAAGGCATCTCTTCATCATGGGGGAAGTTTCAATGGAATCCAACAAAGGTACTTCAACCTTTACCCTTTTTATGAACTCCTTCCATTTTGCATACTGCCTATCATTCTTAGCTTTTCTGGGGTTCTTGGGATAAGGTATCTTAGGCTTGTATACCCTTTCAGCCGACTGTTTTGGTTTTTCAGCACTCGAACTTTCTGCAGTCACCTTGTGTCGATCGTTGCTCTTATCGCATCGATCGATGCTAGGCGACTTTGTTACGACCTCCGGTTCCTTGATTTCGCTTGGCAACGATCGTTGCTTAGATGCATCGATCGACTCGCGGCGAATATCGCGTATCTCATCTTCCAACTCTTCAATTTCCACGAGTTCCTCAACGCTTAACTGCTTTTTCTGGCCAGATGACAGCTCCTTACCACTTCTCAATGTAACGGCATTGCATTGGTACTTAGGATTGGCATCAGTCCTTCCCGGGAGATATCCCTCTTCCCTTTGATCATGTCCAGCAGTTCTTGCAACCTTAGCATCAAGCTCTTTCATGCGTGTGTTCAAACACTCAAACTTCCCATTCAGCTCCCTGTAGATTGTATCCATCTTCGCGTCAGCATCTGCTGCGTACTTAGTCTGACTCTTCATTAGCTGTCTTAGCATCATATCTACTTTACTCTCAGACCCATTGGCTTTCTTAAAACCACCTTGCTGAACTCCATTGGAGAATCTGTTTCCCTGTTGATTTCTAAATCCACTACCTTGGAAACCATAACCTCCCATGTAATTCACCTCTTCTTCCTGAGTGTCCTCCTCAGTCTGAATTACCTCTACATCTTGGGTAGAGTGGACAACTTTCTTACTTGTTAGGAGATCGTAAACTGTGTCTAGCCTAGATCTAATCTCAGTCATGTTAGAATCCTCTATACTTCCACCGGATTTCTTCCTCCTTTCATCTATAGTCTTGCAACTGTAGCTGCTAATCAGGTTCCCAATCAACTGCTTAGCTTGTGTAGGAGTCCTGGTGTTGAAATTAGCATTACTGGAATTATCCAGCGCAGTCTGATAAGGGAGATCTATGCCTCTGAAGAAGATACCAATCAGCTGTACTTCTGTGAATCCATGGTGTGGACAATCACGCTGATACTGCTTAAATCTCATCCAGGCAGTCTTCAAGGGCTCCACAGCTCCTTGGGAAAAAGTGAGTATGTCCTGTCTGGACTGATCTGAGCGCGCATCATCATAAAAGTGACGCAGGAACTCACTCTTTAAGGCTGCCCAAGTAGTATACTGACCAGGTGCCAGTTGTCTCAGCCATGCACTAGCGTCTCCAGCAAGACTGTGCGGAAATAGCTTAAGGAACAGATAGTCCGGGCATACTCCTTCATACTTCATGCCAGTGACTATGTCCTCAAACTTGTCAATGTGATCCATAGGCTGCTCTGCTTGAAGACCATGAAAAGCAATCTGCCTCATCAGCTGGTAGTAGATGGTCTTGACCTCAAAATCATTCCTCTCAAAAGCAGGAAGCACTAGAGCTGCTCGGTTTGCATGAAACTCATCAGGTCTGTTGTAGTCAGCTAGTGTCCTCTCATGAACAACCATCTCTCTACCTTGGGCCCGTTCCTGACCCTGGTTTTGGTTCTGCTTCTGTTGCTGTTGCTCAGGAATGACATTCCCTTCAGCATCAACCCCCTGCCAGTCGGCATTGTAGCGGTTGTTATCTCGGTTCCTCAGGACACCTTCAGCATCGCGTTCCAGAATCAAACGCTCTCGCATCATTCTTTCTCTTCTTTCTCTTCTGTTAGCTCTCTCTAAACGTCCAAGCTCCTCAAGATCGAGATTAACCAAGCTCGAGTTCGGATTACTTCTAGTTTTCTGCGTTGGCATAAACTGTCTGTAATCGTCCAGCAACGATCGATGCTATCAGTGCAACGATCGGTTCAATCTCAAATCGCCTAGTGACGAACGATGCAAGGGTGCAACGATCGACGCAGTGCGAAATCGGTACCTGCGACAGAGAGAAAAACGAAAATTAATAAAACTGAAAATAAAATAAAAACAAAAACGAAAACAAAAGAAAAAAAAATCTTAGTAAAACCCTAGGCTCGAAGCTATCGAAGACTCAAAGAGTCCCCGGCAACGGCGCCAAAAACTTGATAGGTCAAGAATTAATCCCTATACTAAACTGCAAGTGCACAGCAATATCAATGTAGTATATAGGGTATCGAAATCCACAGAGACTCTGGTGTTCAATAGCTCAAGAACAGGAATTTAACTAGGAAGAAAGCAATGTAATTGAATTAAAAGCAATGCAAGAAAGTAAGCAGATAGCACAGATTGTTGGTTGTGAAAGCAAGTTATTAAGAGCGCTAGGTCTAGGGCGTTCTCAGGAAATCAGACAAGCAGACAGTTCATTCAGCAAGGATCTAATTAAGCACAGTTCTAGAACTCAAAACACAGATATAGAATTAACCAAATTCCTTTGCGATAATTCTCTAAGTCTAAGTGCAGCAAACCAAACTTTCGTTTGCGAGAACTAACAGATTAAACCAGCTTTAATTCCAAGTTTGATATGTTCACAATTATCCTAAACCAAACTTCCGTTTGCGCAAAGTTTAATTGCCCAATTTAATTAGTTCAGATTCCTAAACCCCACTTCCATGACGTATTTAGCAACCTAAGATCTAGATTCTAATTGATCAGGTTAGAACTAGCTTTAAGCACAATTAAATTGAAGAACAGATATAGTTTGAATCCTTAACTGAAATTGAACAAGTCTAGCAGGTCATGAAATCCTATGTGAGAAACCCTAAACCTAACAAGGAATCTACTCAGACATGATTGATGAAAACATAATCATAGAAATAATAGATTGCATAAAAGATAAAAGATTAAAGGGGTTCGAAATCTTCTCCAAATACAGATGATGTAACAGGTTCAGATCAGCCCCAAAAGCTCTAAAAATCATCCGCTCTTAATTATGAAAGCGTATCTAATAAAAATAGCTAAAACTTAATTATATAGGTATAATCTCGGCCAGGGGCTTCTTTGTAAATATCAGGAACTTCTGGATCAAAGTGTAATATCTTGATTCTTCTAAACCGCCGAGTTTTGGCCCATCTCGCTGGTGCATCGATCGATGCTAGGCATGCAACGATCGACACCTTTCTCTGTTTCGGACAGTGAACTCTATCTCTCGGCCAAACACTCCAAAAATCTCCAAAATGCTCCATTATCTCCAATTCAGCTCCAAACTTGATTATACCTGTAAAAGACTCTAAAGAACACAAAAGACACTAAAACACACTTATATCATGGCCTAAAACTAGTAAAAACCATGATATATCAGGATGCATGCTAGTTAGCTTATATATGTAATCGTTGATTGCTTGATTTGTTGGGATTATGTCCTGAAATCACATTGTACTAACTCTAGAGATAGTTGTATTGTCGAGATCGGACAATTCATGTGATACTAGGTAGTCATGATGTTTTGCTAGAAACCGCTTATGACAAATGAGTTGTAACTCATTGCTATTATTATGTGAACCTACAGGGTCACACACCTAAGCAAGTTGGATACACTTAGCATGGGATTGATCATTGGCATATGGTCTGATCGATGTGTATTAGATACACATTGAATTTGAGTTTCAAAGAGGTGTGTCGATCGACACTAATGGGTGTGTCGGTCGACACAAGGCGAAACCGAATTTGATGTTTCGGTTCACCTCGAGGTCAATATATAAACGTGTTTTATAGATTCGACTAGAGGGGGTGTGAGATAGAGCGCCGCCCCAGAGAGTTTTCTTGATAGAAAACAGAGGCTCTTCCTCTAGAAACTCAGTTCCCAGGAGATCCGAATCCCGGTACTAGCATCCCGGCGGATTCCAGCTTGTGTGCGTGTGGACTGCAGTAGAGGCGCAGCATCTGAGGCGCTCCAGAGATCTCGTATTACCTGCTCATATTCCGCTGCCAATCTCCAGGTAATCACGAGGTCAGATCTATGATTCAATTAACTAGACCCTAGATCCTAGGCTTCGGGAACCTGGCAGCAATTCTGAATCTGGTAGAATTGGCTCCAAGTTCCTTCAGTGGTATCAGAGCCTTAGGGTTTTCCATTGAATCAACTTGTTTAATTGAATTTGATGATTTAGATTTGCAAACTAGGTTGTTTGATTAAGAACAGGTGAGATCGATCTGATCGAAAAACGATTCTGTGTTTTCGCACAGTGTCGATCGACACACTAGGTGTGTCGGTCGACACAGAGATGTGAATTCGACAGAATCGGCGGCTAGGGTTTTTCACGAAGAAAAAATCAGAAAAGCTACTGTGTCGATCGACACAGGTTAAGTGTCGGTCGACACAGAACATATTTGGTCAGGTGTCGATCGACACAGGTTAGTGTCGGTCGACACAGACCTAGCGAATGGTTAATCGGTTCAATTGGATTGGACCGGTTATCATGCTTGGTTAAGTCCGAATAGATCGGTTTAGATTGGATGAATTGGTTCAATTGGATTGAACTAATTATCTCAATTAGCATGAACCAATGGGTTAAATCAGTTTGATTGGATAAAACGGTTCAATTGAATTGGACCGGTTATCGCAATCAGTTGAAACTGGCTAAAACGGTTTAATTGGATGAATTGATTCAATTGGATTGAACCAGTTATCTCAATTAGTATAAACCGATTTGAATGGTTAAGATCAGTTTGATCTAATAAGTCGGTTCAATTGGATTGGACCGGTTATCAAAACTGTCTTCGTTTTAGGTCTATGTCGACCGTCACACATGGGTTGTGTCGATCGACATGACCGGTTCAATGAACCGGGATAATTGGATTAATCGGTTATTGAAGTCCGGTTAAGTTTGGTGTTGTCGACCGACACACATAGTCTGCGTCGATCGACACAGAGTTCGAAATTCTGGTTATTAAACCTTGAATTTGCAGAAACCAAACTAGACTTAAACCTTGATCAAAGTTTAGCTTCAATATGGTCAACTGTCAAGACTTATTTCATTGTGTGATGGTCTAGCCAAGAGCTTGGTGTCCACAATTACGTGAGTAAGGCAGGTAATTATGTTGATGGACTTACAGTGCTTGACATCAACAATTACATGACCTAAGAAATTGGTTTGCTAACCTTTCAGAGTTTAGTTTCCTCAACTAAATATCAAGTAACCTTGATGTTTTGCCCAAATCTTGTCTACTGTCAAGACTTGTGTCGTTTGTTGGATAGCCTTGGAGTCCTTGGTATCCACTACTACATGAGTAAGGCAGGTGATCATTGATAGACTTGCAGTGCGACTGTCAATGATCACAAGACTAAAGAGATTGGTTTACTTGACTGGGCCATCAGAAGTTATGGGCCCAGAGACGTCAGAGTAGATGAGACATGGATTGTTTTATCTGCGACCAAGAGTTGTACTGGGTGCAATTAGCAATGATTTGCTTACCTAGATAACTAAATTTTGGGTGATGGCGAGTCGTCCACTCAGATTTTGGTGAAGTATGGATCTTGGATCATTATATTCATAGAGGAAACATTGTTTGAATATAATGCGAGTTTTCTTATTAGATAAGACTTCTCATGGAATACATAACTAAATCTTTGTTTTTCTTGGATTTCAGCTTATGTCTGAGACTACTTTCTCATTGTGATCCGTCCTTGAGAAGGACAAGTTAAATGGATCAAATTTCCTGGATTGGTATCAGAATTTGAGATTAATCCTCAAGCAGGAGAGCAAGGACTATGTCCTTGAGAAAGCTCTTCCAGAAAGGCTTGGGACCAATCGCTCGAATGCAGTATATGATGCTTGGAATAAGCATTATATTGATGTGGTAGATGTGCGTGGTCTGATGTTGGCTACCATGAACTCGGACTTGAAGAGTCAATACGAGAACATGGAGTCGCCAACAGAGATGATCACCAGCCTGAAACTGAAGTTTCAGGATCTGGCACGAGTTGAGAGATTCCAGATGGTGAAGTCTCTCACTGGGTGCAGGCTACCATAGGATGATCCAGTAAGTGCTCATGTCATTAAAATGATGGGTTACATTGATAACCTGGGGAAACTGGATTGTCCTGTCAGCTTAGAGTTGGCTACTGACATCATTCTGCAGTCACTGCCGTCAAGTTATGATAAGTTCACCAAGAACTATATCAAGAAAGGCTTGACGAAGACTTTGACTGAGCTGCATGGTATGCTCAAGACAGCAGAGCAAAACATCAAAAAGGGTAAAAGATTTGAGAAATCTTGTATAGACAAGGGTGAAGGCAAGGCCGTTCAGGTTTGGAATCAGAATAAGCATGTGTCATGTTTTAAGCCCAAGTCAGGCCCATCTGATGTTGATAAATGATGCTACTGTAAAGAGTTTGAGCATTGGAAGAGAAATTGCACTAAATTCTTGGAAGATTCACAAGAGATGGAGAAGATGTATGGTACTTCTTCTTCAGGTATTGTGTTATTAATTCAAGTTCTACATATGTATTGGATACTAGTTGTGGTACTGATATTTTTTGAAATATGCAGGACCTAAGCGACAGTAGAACGTTGAAGAAAGGACAAGTGGAACTGCGTGTCTGGTATGAAGCAATGGTTGCTGCATGAGCCGTAGAGATTCTCCACTTGTAGGAGCCTTTCATACTTGGTTTTAGAAATTAAGTAATTGATATCATGTATCTGCCTTGTGCAGAGATGTCTTTCATTTTCTTGCAAGAATTTGAATGTTTTTCATTTTGATAAAAGACAAGTTTTTTTCTTTAGATCTTAATGAAATATCATATGGTAGCACCCCGTTTAGAATGGGTTTTATATCTTAAACCAACGTGAGTTTGAATATAACATAAATACTAAAAGGTTTGAGTCTGATGACTCAAACCAGTCTTTCCTTGGCATAGTCGTTTCAACCAGACAGAGTGGAGCGGATTCAGAAGTTCTATAGTTATGAGCTTTTGGGCTCATTTGATTTTAAATCATATGAGATATAAATTCTGCTCACTGGGCCAAATGACTAAGACTTTTAGCAGAGCTAAAAGAAAACGGGCCAGAGGCTTATTGGGCCTTACACATACTGATGTATGCGGCCCGATGAGCATTAGTGCCAGAGGAGATCTTCTGTACTTCATTACCTTTATTGATGACTTCAGTAAGTATGGATGTGAATGAAGTATAGATTTGATTTGACAGAAGTAATGAGATCCTCGATTAGATCGCGGAGGAGAATACTTAAGTCAAGAATTCCGTGATCATCTGAGTGAGTGTGAAATTGTTTCACGACCCAATTCTCATGAAAACCTCAATGGTGTTTCTAAGAGAAGTAATCAGACCATATTGGATATGCTCCGATCAATGATGAGTCACACGAATCTTCCATTATCCTTTTAGAAATATGCTCTAGAAATGTCTGTGTTTGCGCAGAAAAGGGTTTCAATCAGAATCAATTGAAAGACACCACATTGGATGTGGACTGGAAGTTTTTCAAGTAAGTTGTTTCTGATCATTTGGGGATGAAAGCTGATAAGCTTGAACCCAAATCTGATAAGTTCTACCTCGCTGGTTGTCCTAAGGAAACCAAGGCTTACTACTTTTATAACCAATCCGAGAACAAAGTTTTGTTGTCCGGAACTGAGTCCTTTGAGAAAGATCATACTTTCAAAAGGAACAGTGGAAGTAAAAGTACACATCGAAGAAATTCGATAAACGCAGGAGACTGCTCAACCTGTTGAGGGAGAGCAGCGGTGAGATCTACAAAGTGCTGTAGGATCTACACCTGTGGAGCCTGAAATTCGCAGATCCGAAAGGATCCGTCACTAACTCGAGAGTGATTTCTCGTAGCCGATTGTCGTGAACTGTTGATCATTGAAAAGTGATGAGCATGCGAAATTCAAGAAGCGATGGTGAGCCCCTAACTCCGAAAATTGGCTGGGTATGCATGTTAGCTTCACCGATCCATTTCTGGATTGAAGCAAACATCTTGGAGTTGGAATCAACATTCTGATAATGTGGTCAAAAGTTTTGACTTGATCAGAAAAGAAATGAAACCATGCGTTTACAAGAAGACTAGTGGGAGCGTAATTGCAATTCTCACACCGTATGTACATAATGTACTTAATCTCATGAACGACGTTCCGTCGGTTAAGTCTTGAGAGACTTGGGTCGGAAGTCAAATTTAAACAAAAGACATGGGAGTAGCCTCGTGAATTATTGGAATAATAATCTATTGATATAGATTAGATAGGCTAATTGGATCGTGTCAGAATCCTTATACAAATAAGGTGTTGGACAGTTCCAATATGCATGATTCCAAGAATGGCTTCACACCAAAGGTCTTATGGCAATAATCTTAGCAAGATGAAGTGTCTTGGACACTGGCTGAGCTAGTATAAATCTTAGCAAGATGAAGTGTTTTGAACATGTACTGAGCTATTATTAATGAGTGTGATTGCTTATGTTGTTGCAATAGAATCCATCATGAATGCCATATTTTGCGCTCGTCTAGATGCAGCTTACGCATAAAGCAAGACGAGAAAATACCAATATGTTCTTTTAAAAGTCGCTGAACAGTTGCCAGAAATATCCCAAGTGTTTGAGAAACACTAAGGATAGGTTCGTGGTGAACTGAGGAAGTGACGAACCAGTTGAAAGTAGTTAGACGGACAAAGAAGAGTCCCGGTTCCCACCTGGCATATCTCTTTGTCTGAATAACGGTGCTATCTGTTGGAAGGGCTCCAAGCAGTGGACCGTAGAATAGTGCTTTTATCTGAATGGCGGTGTGGTTTGTTGGAATTGTTTCAAGCAAAAACACCGCAGTCTCTCCCACAACCTAAGTATAAGATATCTGAACAGATGATCTTGATTCTAGTGGGAGTTATTTTAGTTATGTTATGATCCTTATATAAACATGCTATGGCAATGTTTGTGTAAGTTAAAACTGACATCGGTATTTTTTAATTATTGGATAATTAAGTAATGGTCCCAAAGTATTTTATGTTCATTTTATAGGTCATCAAGTTGAGGACTTGATCATGAAACCCTATAAGTAAAAGATGACATAAATTATGATTGTCCCTAGTCGAGATTGTCAAAGTGGGACACTGACAACCGCGAGAGACTAGCTTGTGAGGTGACTGTTGAATAAGTTTCATGGAGTCAATGATATGAGTATCACAGTCAGTCACATAGATATATGTTGGTGAACATATGATCGGATATGACCCGCTAATGAGAACTCTACAGGATAGTTATATCTGTGTCATGAGAGTTTCTCATTACGACTATAGAGTATAGTCCTTAGACCTGAATTCATCATGCTTTCTAGCATATGAATTGGTGCGCATTAACCTTGTCAAACGTCGTTCCGTAACTGGCGGCTATAACGGCATTGCTTATATGTATCATGAAGTATGTGTAGAAACAGGGATGGAACAAGATGGGATTTGTCCCTCCTGTAACAGGAGATAAATATCTCAGGGCCCATCAAAGATTTGATACTGAGAAAATGCATGGCCGTGCTTAAACGAGGTGATTGTCAGTCGTTTGTTTTATCAGTATAGATCAGGAGTTCGATGAACATGATGTTGGCTATAATAAGGATGACACAGTCTCTTGCCTTATGCCATATCGAGATATAGAGACGAAGGGATTATAGGAATAGGTGATTCCAGTACAAGTGAGAGATTTTTGGGATTATGTCCTGAAATCACATTGTACTAACTCTAGAGATAGTTGTATTGTTGAGATCGGACAATTCATGTGATACTAGGTAGTCATGATGTTTTGCTAGAAACCGCTTATGACAAATGAGTTGTAACTCATTGCTATTATTATGTGAACCTACAGGGTCACACACCTAAGCAAGTTGGATACACTTAGCATGGGATTGATCATTGGCATATGGTCTGATCGATGTGTATTAGATACACATCGAATTTTAGTTTCAAAGAGGTGTGTCGATCGACACCAATGGGTGTGTCGGTCGACACAAGGGCGAAACCGAAACTAATGTTTCGGTTCACCTCGAGGTCAATATATAAATGTGTTTTATAGATTCGACTAGAGGGGGTGTGAGATAGAGCGCCGCCCCAGAGAGTTTTTTGATAGAAAATAGAGGCTCTTCCTCTAGAAACTCAGTTCCCAGGAGATCCGAATCCCGGTACTAGCATCCCGGCGGATTCCAGCTTGTGTGCGTGTGGACTGCAGTAGAGGCGCAGCATTTGAGGCGCTCCAGAGATCTCGTATTACCTGCTCATCTTCCGCTGCCAATCTCCAGGTAATCACGAGGTCAGATCTATGATTCAATTAACTAGACCCTAGATCCTAGGCTTCGGGAACCTGACAGCAATTCTGAATATGGTAGAATTGGCTCCAAGTTCCTTCATGATTAGGTGTTGCATTAAGTGATTGTTAGTTCGTTGATTGCTTGATTGGGTGATTCATACATATAGAACGACATGCTAGGACCTATATGCATATATAAGTATTTAAGAACGTATCTAAAGGAATCTATATACGAAAATTTTGAGTTGACTAAAATACGGTTAAAATACATAACACACTTAGAATATAATGACGGGGTGGATTAATTAGTCAGGTTAAGGATAATAAATGGAAGTTAATGAATAATGAGATGTCGGGGAGTTATCAATCTTACTAACTCTAAACCGACAGATCGATGACTTATTAAAAGATACTTAGGAAGGGATAGGTAAAAGAAGTGGTGTGATTGATGGGCCATCTACGGGATTAGTAATCCACTAATCTTAAGGTAGCGGATTGAATGAGTAAAGGTTAAGGATTGAATGAGTAAATGTTAAGGACATATTAAAAAACTAATAAACCTAAATAACTGTTTTTGTGGTGTTGTGATTATTGATTGTGTGATTGTGTATCTACTTCGGTGTTGAGCCGAGTAGACTGGTGATTGCTTGATTGTTTATCTACTTCGGTGTTGGGCCGAGTAGACTGCATTGGTAGATACTTACTCTGGTGCGGAACAAGGTAAGTCTGAGTAAGGTCGGGTGATGTGGAGGCTGGTGATAGGACTTGCGGGATAGATTGGGAGTTGTGATTGTCTTTATTTATGTTGGCCTTATCGGTCTTGCGTGATAGAGTCCCAGTGAGTCTTCTTGTTTTCATTGTTGTTATTAGGACTCTATAGGGTGCGTTAGATCCCGCAAGTCTAGAGATGGCGTTCTGGTACTTCCGAGCTGATTGGATCCTCGGGTAGTTACATGATCGGACACGGGCCTTCGTGTGGTGATTCTGGTTATGGTGTTAACCTACTAAGTGACGCCGGTAGGCGTGTGGTCCGGAGAATACGGGGTCGCGTCCTAGGGCCGGACTGCATGGAAGCTTTGGTTATCTAGGGGTAAACCCGAGTCACCGCGTATCGATGGACAGAGAACGGTGTCCTAGTTGTTGGACTTTGTGTTTTTGTCTAGGAGTCATGGGAGGTTTTAGTTACCGTGGGGTAGCTAAGTGTTCCCGTGGAAGTTACCAAGTTCGTGTTTGGGGCCCATGGTGTGGAGATTGCGTTACAGATGCGATAGATAGATCGAGTTTAATCGAGAGCATGTGCCGCAGTGTTATCGATTCCCTTGGTTACTTTTGTGTTGTTGTGTTGTTAATTCAATGCTTGTGTGTTTTGGAGCTCATCACGTCTTGGTAGCACGTGATCAGCTATTATACTTGATTGTTATTTTGGGTTTGGGCGAGATTGTTAGATTGTTAGCAGCCTTTAGTTGGGAGCCGTCTCACTGGGTAATCTTAGATTGCTCATTAGACTCTTTTGCGTTTTTCAGGTTTGGCGTAGCTCGGCGGACACGTAGGACACTCGGAGTAGTCTCGGGTTGGCATTGGGTATCGGTTGTTACACATCTTGACTTATTTTTGGTTTCGGATTTTGTTGGGATCCCGCTAAATGATTTGTATTAGACCGTATATTGTTATGGATACGATTTATATTTTTAAAGTAATAAAAACGGAATAATTACTTGATATACGATTTAGTCCGAACCGAACACAACTCGTGGAAGCGGTACGGGTTGAAAAGCCTCGTATCGTGGAAACAAGGTAAATGGAATCAAAGGTGGATTGGTTCGAGCCTTTGTCTCAAACCGGGCTGTCTCTGGCATTCGTATTGTGACAAACTCTTCTCGTATGATTGCTCAGGTTTGATCGGTTATGTTCTTGTTTGATTGTTGGTCGGTCAGCTCGTCGGTCAGCGGAAAATGGGAAGGAGACGTTACAAAGGTGTTGGATGAGAATTTGACAGTCCCCTTTGAATATAATGTTGTGTAATCTGAAGTTCCAATATTTAGTCATAGCTTCCTTGAGAGCCCTACTCTCGGCTTTAAGCGCAAATTGTAAGAAAGCAATAAAATATGACCTTCAATAAGAACTGATCTATTGTCATCTTGTACCAGTCAACCGCCAAAAGATAACTTGTTGTAGGATCAAAAGCAACATCAAAATTACATTTTAATGTACCATGAGGAGGATGTTCCCAATTTTGATCATAATGGGTGATATTAGCTTGTTGACGTAAAAACAAAGGGATTAGGAGGATTTCAATGTGTGAGATGAATCCATTCATTCACTTCAGCTAACAAAAATCATTTTTTCTGAATTAATCACTTTGTTATAAGATCCAAAAGGACATCAATTTTTCTTCCAAAGTGTGAGACTCTTCTAGTTGACGTCAAGCAAACTGTTAATATTGTCATCAATGGTCAAAGATGGTAGTGTGATCCAGTCAAGTAAACGAAGAAGAGCCAAAAACCAAAAGGCTTGGGAGACCAGACAAGTGAAAAATAAATGATTAATTCATAGATTCTTCTTCACCACCTCAAAGGACATCTGGATTAAGAATAACATCATGAGATTGTAGGCAAGACGTACTAGCCAAAGATTTGGAAAGTATACGCCAAAGAAAATGATTAACTTTGGCAAAATAGGCAACTTACAAATTTTTATATTTCTTTCAATATGATCATGTGGTGGACAATCATTGAGGTATTGGGATCAGAATGCCAAGCCAGTTTGTGGCATGAACGTACCGTGTAGTTACCATGTGAACTAAGGGACCAATAATGTGTATCACAAGTATTGTGACGAGAGAGATGGATATAAATGATGCATATGTGATTTTGCATGTCTATATATTCCATAATAGCTTATGTATTGCAATAACAAGAAGTGGCCGTAGAAGTAATTAGATCACAAACTTTTAAAGTTGGATTATGAATAATACTTACAGACAGTGTAGATGGTGTAGAAAGTATTCAGTTGTCTTCACAAGCTCGAATAGATTCTCCATCTCCAACATTATGAATAACACCCTTTTAAGTAAATTTAAACCAATAAGTATGGTATCCATACATATGATTGGAGCCGTTGAGGTTTTGTAATAAAAACAAAACTATGTTTGTAATATTTTGCTTTGAAGAGTGGGGGCAAAGAGTGAATTTGGGTATTTCTGTAATCTCCAAGCTTGTTTTGCTAATAAAGCATTATCTAACTTTGGTAAATAACGAAAAACAATTCCTCCTTGATGTTTTGATAACTGTAATTTGTTCCAATGTACCCACGGAATAGTGCATTTATCGGCTTGTTTACCCCATCAAAAACGAGGAAGGTGTGATGTAATCTCATTTGCGATATGCCCTGGTAATCTGAAGAAAAAAAGACATAGAATATACCGACATGGATATGGAAACATATTTCAGAATAATATATTTACCAGCACGAGATAGGTGTTTGGCTGTCCAGGCAGAAGTGTGTTATTTGACTCTATCAACAATAGTATGGAACATCTCAATCTTCTTTCTATCAATATTTCCAGTATTCCCAAATATTTCCACCTCCCTTGGTTTTGAATGCCTAATAAAAGCTTTAGTATCTCTTGTCTATGTCTATGAACGAGAGACTCAAAGGTAACATTTGATTTTGCGGCATTGATCTTCTGTCCCGAGCACTTTTCATTGAAAACGAAAACCTTTCTGAGTGCACTGCAATTCCGTTCATTTGCTTGGATGAAAGAGAATAATTTGCGAAGAGTAGATGACTGATAGAAGTTACCCCGTTTCCAATATTAATGCCTCGTAAAAATATGTATATTAAATGATTAAATTTGGGGATAAAGGATCACCTTGTCGAAAACCACGCTGCGGAATAATGTGTCCGTAGGGAGATCTGTTCACCAATATCGAAAATATGATTGTTCTAATTGTAGCCATGATCCAAGAGATCTAAATATCCAAGTATCCAAAAATCTCATCCAATTCAATCAGAAGCTTTAGAGATATATGTTTTGACACTCATAGATGTTTGGGAGACTCTTCTGCGTTATTTGAGAGAGAGCATAAGTTCATTGGCGATGATGAAATTATCTGAAGCCATTCTTCCAAGGATAAAATCAGCTTGCGTTAAAAAATAATACCATCCAAGGACCCTTTAAGTCTCGATACAAGTAGTTTCGAAATGATCTTGTATATAAAATTACATACACCACTGAGGTGATAGTTTGCAAGTGAATACAGAGTTTGAGCTTTGGGAATCATATAAATGTTTGTATGGTTTATCCATGGTGATATTAATACAATAGAGAAGAAGCGGTAAACTTCCAAACAAACGTCTTTACCAACGAGATCCCAACATTGTTGATAAAATCCACCAGGCATTGGTCCTTTATCTGCACCAATATCATTGACTACTGTGTATATCTCCTCATTAGTAAAGTCACAAGTGAGTTGTGTGTTTATTTAAATGGTGATTGTTCCTTGGAACTCTCGGGAAATATTATAGTCCAAAACAACCTGAGAGCTTGTATATATTGAGGTAAATTAATTTTCAGCCATGCGTCCAATATGCTTCTAACCTTTGAAGACATTATCCTCACCATCATGGATGGATAGTAATATGTTACGCGAGCATCGTTGTTTAATACATGATTGGAAATAGCTAGTGTTTCTGTCACCCTAAATTAGTATCTGATGTCTGCATTTTTAAAACCGATATTCCTTTTTATCTCGATATGTTCGTTGTAATTTATCTCAAATGAACGAAATTGCAGATCGCACGAAAGGTGGAGACGTCATAAGTCTTTCAAGATCTTCATGTAATTCTGAAATACGCCTCGATTCATTCATATTATTATGTCAAATACATAATGCAAATGAGCGTCTACATAATGAGATCTGGTCGGTAATAGTAGCTGTAGACGTGAGATCATATGAATAACATTTAAATGCAAATAGTCTTTAAAATCTGGAAATTTAATCATGTAATTGTTGAAGCGAAATTGTTTTCTTCTCGAAAGAAACCTCAAATGATCTTTTCGTGACAATATGTATGTGGTATGTGAAGGAATTTCTAGCAGATCCTAATCCAATTAGGCAATCCTGGTCTGAATTCCAAGCCTAGGATCTAGGGTTCATATAATTGAATCTATGGGATCTCAGAATTACCTGGTGATTAGCAGCGGAAGATTTGGCAGATAATCGAGATCTAGAGCGCCTCAAATGCTGCGCCTCTACTGGTATCCACACGCACACAAACTGAACAGGAGGGATGCTAGTGCCTATAGAGATCCAATCTCTTCAGAGGTTTCTACTCATGTTCTGGTGGCTGTCTATTAGGTTAGAAAACAGTTTAGGTCGACCATATATCTTATATATGTCGACTTAAACCATAACGGAATTAACCAACGATTAAACCGAATTAATCTGATTATTCCGCGAGTTGCATCGATCGATGCACTATCTGCATCGATCGACACTGCCCCAGAATATTGATATCGAATGCATATCAAATATGCATTCACCAGATCATTACATTAATGATCAACCTCGTCTTTAACGTCCAGTTTGCTTAGGTGTGTGACCCTGTAAGATCATATAACACTAGCAATGAGTTCTCAACTCATTGATCATAAGTGGCTTCTAGCAAAGCGTTATGACTACCTAGTGTTATGTGATTGTCTCATCTCGACAATACGACTTTCACTTAGAGCAAGTACAACAGATTTCAGGACATTCCCAACAATCTCCCACTTGTACTGGAATCATCTATTCCTTTAATCCCTTCGTCACTATATCTCGATCTGGCATAAGGCAAGATCTGTGTCACCCTTATTTAGCCAAGATCATGTTCATCGAACTCCGATTTATACTGACAAGACAAACGACTGACAATCACCTCGTTTGAGTGTGGCCACACATTTCTCAGTATCAAATCTTCGATGGGTCCTGAGATATTTATCTCCTGTTATATAGGAGGGACAAATCCCATCTTGTTCCATCCCTGTCTCTTCACACGCTTCATGATACGCCCAATCAATGCCTTTATAGTCACCAGTTACGGCTGACGTTTGACAAGGTTAAAGCGGACCAATTCACATGTAAGAAAACATGATGAACTCAGGTCTAAGGACTATACTCTATAGTCGTAATGAAAACTCTCATGACACTTATATAACTATCCCGTAGAGTTCTCATCAGTGGGTCATGTCCGATCCTGTGTTCTCCAACACATATCTATGTGATTGACTTTAATACTCTTATTAATGACTCCATGAAACTTAGTCATCAGTCACCTCACATACTAGTCTCACGCGGTTGTTAATGTCCCACTTTAACAACCTCGACCAGGGACCAACATAATTTATGTCATTTATTATCTATAGGGTTTCATGATCAAGTCACATACTTGATGATCTATAAAATGTCATAAATTACTTTGGGACTATTATTTAATAACCATTATTAAATAATACAGATGTCAGATTTCAATAACATAATCAAATTATTTTTGTACGAACATCATATCATAACTAAAATTAATAACAATGACTCCCACTAAAATTAAGATCACATCTTAAGACATCTAATGCCTTTAGCAGTAGCCTGACCCTCATTCGCCCTTGCTCAGCGTGTGTCGAAAGACACTGCGTCTTGCTAAGAGTAATACCAAGAGTCATTTGCACGAAGCCCTTCTTGGAATCCTGCATACTGGACATGTGCAAGGCCTTATCACTATAAGTATCTTGACACAATCCATTTAGCTTATCCAATCTATCTCTATAGATTCTTATTCCAAGAATGTATACGGTTTCTCCCATAATTTTATCGAAAAACAACTTTCGAATCAAGTCTTAACAGACTGAAACAATGGAACTTCATTTCCGAGAAGTGGTATGTTATCAACATACAATACCAGAAATGCAACTGCGCTCCCACTAGTCTTCTTGTAAACATTCGGTTCCTCTTTGTTCTTGACGAAGTCAAACCTTTTGACTGCTTCATCAAAACGAAGATTCCAACTCCGAGATGCTTGCTTCAGTCCATAAATGGACCGATGAAGCTTGCATATCTTCCTAGCTTCATTAGGATCAATGAAAACTTCAGGTTGTGTCAGGTACACATCCCTTTTCAGAATTCCATTAAGGAAAACTGTTTTCACATCCATCTGCCAGATCTCATAACTATTATGAGTGGCGGTTGCTAGGAGAATCCGGATGGACATAAGCATGGTGTCTGGGATTAGGTTTCTTCACAGTCAATATCATGAATTTACTTGAAACCTTTTTCCACCAACCTAGCTTTGTACATCTGAATATAACCATCCATGTCATCTTTTCTTCTTGAAAATCCATTTACTCACAATGGCTTCTACACCATCGGGTAAATCAACCCAAGTCATACTTGGTTCTGTGACATGGATCCCATTTCGGATTCAGCGGCTTTCAGCCATTTTCGGAGTCAAGGCCCATCATTGCTTCTTCAAATTTCGCAGGACCGTCACTTTCAATGATCAGTAGATCACGGCAATTGGTTACGAGAAATCTACATTTCTCGGGTTCGTGACGGATCCTTTCGGATCTGCGGGCTTCTGTTTTCTGTAAAAGTCACGCACACATATCTCATGTGTATACTTTTAC
This sequence comes from Orychophragmus violaceus, assembly GCA_030180135.1. Classification (NCBI taxonomy): domain Eukaryota; kingdom Viridiplantae; phylum Streptophyta; class Magnoliopsida; order Brassicales; family Brassicaceae; genus Orychophragmus; species Orychophragmus violaceus. The sequence goes on along the minus strand of CM058237.1, from coordinate 91,593,647 downwards.
CACGACCTAATTAACCAAGATTCAAACCGTGGTTAATTAAGTCATAAACCAAGATCAATATTTGGTTCGCGATCTGTGTCGATCGATGCAACTTTTGTGTCGATCGACACTTCTTCATAAACTCGCCATTTAAATGTATATCGAATATACATTCACCAGATCCTTTATAAACTCTAGGCACCACAGGTGCAGGTTCTACAACTCTTTGTAGATCCAACTGCTGCTCTTCCTCATCAGGTTGAGCAGTCTCCTGTGATTTTCGAATTTCTTCGAGTTGTACTTTTACTCCCACTGTTCTTCTTGGAAAGAAAGTCTTTCTCAAGAAAACATAGTTCCGAGCAACAAACAATTTGTTCTCGAACTGGTTGTAAAAGTAACATGCCTTGGTTTTGTTAGGACAACCAATGAAGTAGCACTTATCAGATTTGGGTGTGAGCTTATCAGAGATTAAACGTTTTATATAAGTCTCGCAACTCCAAATCTCCATGATGGATAAATCAGAAACATTTACATTCCACATCTCATGTGGTATCTCTGTAACTGATTTTGATGGAACTCTATTTAAAGTAAACTCAGACATTTCTAGAGCATATTTTTAGAAGGGTAATGGAAGATCTAAGTGACTCATCATTGATCGAACCATATCTAATAAAGTCCGATACAGGAGGAGTAAATTGTGAAACACTTTCACAATCTCTCAGATGATCACTAAATTCTTGACCTAAGTATTCACCTCCATGATCTCATCGTAGAGGTTTAATACCTTTGCCAAATTGATTCTGTACTTCATTTTGGAACTCTTTGAACTTTTCAAAGATTCTGACTTATGCCTTATAAATAAGGCATAACCGTACCTTCTGAAAATATCAGTAAAGATGATGAAGTACTGAAATTTTCTTCTAGCACTAGTGCTCATCGGCCCATATACATCCGTATGTATACAGCCCAATAAGCCTCTGGCCCTTTCATTTTGTTCGTTCGCAACCTGTATCGACCGACGCATCGTTTGTGTCGATCGATACTAACTTTGTTGAAAGGAACCTTCGTCATTTTACCCAATAAACAAGATTCACTTTACTCATTATGATTCATAATGAGATGAGCCCAAAAGCCCATCACTATGGAGCTTCTGAATCTGTTTCTTATTTATGTGGCCCAAAACGACAATGCCAGGGAGAAGTTTGATTCGTATCATTTGACTTGAATCTCTTGGTATTAATGTTATAGTTATGCACATTCTGGTTTAGAACATAAAGTCCATTCTCTAATGGATGGCTACTATAAAATATATCACTGTAATCAAATGAATAACACTTATTCTTAATTTGAAAACTGATATCCTTCTATATCCAAGCAAGGATTAGAAATAATCTTTCTGCTCATAGCAGGTACATAATAGCAGTTTTAAGTTCAAAACATGCCATAAAAAAAAACAAATGAAATACTCCTACGGCTAATGCAGCAACTCTTGCTCCATTTCCACGCATAGATCCACTTATCCTTTCTCCATAGTCCTACTTTTGCTCAGGCTCTGAAGAAGAAGTCTCGTACGTCTTCTTCAGCTTCTCATAATCTTGCAAGAATTTATTGCAGTTTCTTTTCAAATGCCCATAACCATTACAATAACGGCACTTAACATCTTCAGAAAGACTGGTTTTAACCTTAGGAACATGGCCAGACTCGCTTGGATTCACAATCGAGCTCGTCTTGCCATCTCCTTTGTTCTTACCAAGTTTCTTAAAATTTTTACCCTTTTGTACCATAAGGACATTTGGGGTGTCCTTCTTGATGTTAGGTTCAGCAGTCTTAAGCATCCCATGCAATTCAGTCAACGTCTTCGTCAAGTTGTTCATGTTATAGTTCATAACAAATTGATCATAGCTTGACGGCAGTAACTGCAGAATGATGTCAGTAGCCAACTCTTGGCTAATGGGACAATCCAGTTTCCCCAGGTTATCAATATAACCCATCATCTAAATGACATGAGGACTAACTGGTTCGCCATTTGGTAGCTTGCACTCAATCAGAGATCTTACCGTCTGGTATTTCTGAGTTCGTGCCTGCTCCTGAAACATACTTTTCAGGCCAGTGATCATCTCTTTTGGCGACTCCACGTACTCATATTGCTTCTGCAATTCCGAGTTCATGGTAGCCAACATGAGACAACTCACATCCACCGCATCATTAGAATGCTTATCCCAAGCATCCTTATCTGACTGCCAGGCATTGGCTCGGTACTTCTTGGGGAGAACTTTCTCAAGGACATAGTCCTTTTTCTCCTGTTTGAGAACAATTCTCAAGTTCCGATACCATTCAAGAAAGTTGGATCCATTTAACTTGTCCTTCTCAAGGACGGATCGCAGGGAGAAATTGTTACGATGGTTTGTGCTAGACATAGCTGAAAAACGAGGGAGGTTTTAGTTATGATGTTCAAGAAATGAGAAGTCTTAACTATTAAGAAAACTCGCATTATATTCAAACAATGTTTCCTCAGATGAATATAATGATCCAAGACCCATACTTCACTAAACTTGAGTGAGCCACTAGCTATCACCCAAATTTTAGCTATCTAGGTAAGCAACAACCTTGCTAGTTATATCCAATATAACTCTTGGTTGTGGATTGACATCTCATGTCAAATCCACCTGATGTCTCTGAGCCCAAAACGATTTTGATGGCCCAGTCAAGTAAACCAATCTCTTCAGTCATGTAATTGTTGATGTCTTGCACTGCAAGTCCATCAACACGATTACCTCCTGTCTTACTCATGAAATTGTGGACATCTTGCACTGCAAGTCTATCGCACAATTAAATGGGTCTTGACAGTTGACAAGATTGGAAAGACATCAAGCATCACTTGATATTTGGTTGAGGAACGGAACCATTTAAAACGTTCAGTTTTATTATGTTTTAATTCTTCTAATTAAATGATTTGTCTTGGTTTGGTTCTGTGGTTTCAGGTTCCATAACCTAAACCATCGAATCTGGTGTCGACCGACACTACTTTAGTGTCGATCGATGTAGATTAACCAAAACCAATCTGCGATAACCGATCAATCCAATTGATCCGGTTTTGAGTACCGGTCAGTGTCGATCGATGCTACATTAGCATCGGTCGATACCAACCCAATCGCAATGAACCATTCTTAGCGTTTAACCATCATTAACCAAGCTCGATAACCGGTCCAATCCAATTGAACCGATTCATCAATCTCGCGAGGTTTGTGTCGACCGACGCAACTCTTGTGTCGATCGACACTAGGCGAAACATAAAGTTTATTCGGGTTTTCGCCCTGTGTCGATCGATGCCGGATTGGCATCGATCGACACCATGCAAAAAACCCTAAAACGTTTTCGAACAGAACCCTAAACTAGGTTTTCATGAAAACGAATTTTAGCAAGTTTGTATCAACCATACACAGATTCAGATTCAACTAATCTAATCAACATGCTACAGATTCAATGGAACCCTAAAGCTCTGATACCACTGAAGGAATTTCTAGCAGATCCTAATCCAATTAGGCAATCCTGGTCTAAATTCCAAGCCTAGGATCTAGGGTTCATATAATTAAATCTATGGGATCTCAGAATTACCTGGTGATTAGCAGCGGAAGATTTGGCAGATAATCGAGATCTAGAGCGCCTCAAATGCTGCGCCTCTACTGGTATCCACACGCACACAAACTGAACAGGAGGGATGCTAGTGCCTATAGAGATCCAATCTCTTCAGAGGTTTTTACTCATGTTCTGGTGGCTGTCTATTAGGTTAGAAAACAGTTTAGGTCGACCATATATCTTATATATGTCGACTTAAACCATAACGGAATTAACCAATGATTAAACCGAATTAATCTGATTAATCCGCGAGTTGCATCGATCGATGCACTATCTGCATCGATCGACACTGCCCCAGAATATTGATATCGAATGCATATCAAATATGCATTCACCAGATCATTACATTAATGATCAACCTCGTCTTTAACGTCCAGTTTGCTTAGGTGTGTGACCCTGTAGGATCATATAACACTAGCAATGAGTTCTCAACTCATTGATCATAAGTGGCTTCTAGCAAAGCGTTATGACTACCTAGTGTTATGTGATTGTCTCATCTCGACAATACGACTTTCACTTAGAGCAAGTACAATAGATTTCAAGATATTCCCAATAGTATGAACATGCTTGTGGAAGAACATTTGCCTTATATACCGAAAATCGAAAGAAAAAACATGTGTTTACTGCTACTGTGTTAAGACATTTTTCAAGACGAACTCCAGCCCAAAAGAAGCCATCATCCGTCGAACATAAGTCTGATAAATTACAACAAGCATAAAGATCACGAAGGTTTCTAAAAGTTCAATCATCTCGAGCCAAACTTCATTTCTTTTCAGTTGATAGTGTCTCATTAAAATCTCCTAGTATAATCCATGTGTTTATCTCATTAAAACCTGAGCTTGTGTGTAACGCCACCTTCCCATTTTCGGCTGACCCGCCAACAATCAAACAATAACATGACCGATCGAACCCGAGCAGCCATACGAGAAGAGTTTGTCACAATACGAAGCCAGAGAAGTCCGGTTTGAGCCAATGGCTCGAACCAAACTGTCCTTGACTCCGTTTACTTAGTTTCCACGATATAAAGCTTTTCAACTGTACCACTTCTACGAGTTGTGTTCGGTTCGGACTAAACCGTATATCACGGAATTATTCCATTTATTACTTAAAAATTATAAATCTTATACATAACAATTTACGGTTTCATACAAATCATTTAGCGGGTCCCCACAAAATCTGAAACCGAAAATAAAGTCAAAATGCGTAAATAAACTGATGCCAAATATCAACCCGAGCCTACTCCGAGTGTCCTACGCGTCCGCCGAGCTATTTCAAACCTGAAAAACACAAATGAGTCTAATGATCAATCTAAGATTACCCAGCGAGACGGCTCCCAACTAAAAGGCTGCTAACAATCAAATAATCCCGCCCAAACCCAAAATAACAATCAATTACAATAGCTGATCATGTGCTACCAAGACGTAATGAGCTCCACAACACACAAGAATTAAAATAACAACACATATTATCAATGAAGGAAATCGAGAAAACTGCGGCACATGCCCTCGATTAGACTCGATGTACACTAAACGCATCTCTAACGCAATATCCACACCATGGGCCCTAAAGGCGAACTCGGTAACTTCCACGGGAACACGTAGATACCACACGGTAACTAAAACCTCCCACGACTCCTAGATGAAAACAAAAAGTACTGCGACTAGGACACCGTTTGTAATACCCTGTATTCAAAAATATTGTCAACGGGCAGAAGAAAAGTCAACAGGGACAAAATTGTAATTTTGTCAAACCACAAAATTCGAGACGGAAGCCGAGACGGGCCAAATGTTCTCTTTTTAAAACATAAAGAACATTTAAAAGACCATAATTGGAAGAAACGGAGCAGAAACGGGTTTTTCGGCTTATCGGTATAAAAACAGACTAAACCGAGAAAACTTTGGAAATTCATAACCGAAGCTAGGAAACTCCAAATGAGGTGATTCAAGTTTCTAAATTCATAAAAAAATCAGGTAGAAGCAGTTTATGGAAGTTTTAGTATTTATGGGAATAATTCAGTATTTTCTAAAACAATAATCGCAAAATCGAGGAAACCGAGAGGAAATGGCAAGAAGGGTTTACAACTGAATTGGTCCAGTTTTGGGCTGGATATTGTGAATCAGAAGGATCTCCAGAGACAGGTGTCTCACCACCAGGTCAACAGCCTTCCCTTTTAAGGTGGCAAGCCCATATTTGATGCATGGGAAATGTTACATGCAAAGAATATCCTTTCAACTCAAACTATTCATGAACCAAAAGCTCATTTGGGTGATCAGAACCTCTCTCTAGCTTCTCTCTGTCGACATCTATCTCTACTCTCTCCAGAAACATTCAACAAATCCCATAAATCCTCCTTGAAGACTCAAGAACATCTCAGGAACACATGATGTTCTTAACACCTTCTCTCACAAGAAAAGCCATAACTTCTTCATCTTAAACTCAAATCACCTTCTGCAAAGCCCAGTAGATTCCTATCACTCTTCTATATAATCTCCAGCCATCCACCGTCGCCGCCGTCGCCGGATCTCGTTGGAATCTGGCCGGAGAGCTGCTGCGGCTAGGGTTTTGTTGGATCTCTCTCTTCCTTCATCATATCTTGATATTTTGAAGCTACAGATGCATAGATCTCTTCATGCTGAGAAGTTTGGTAGGTGGATGAGCTTCTTAGTCGCCGGAAAACACCTCCTCCGCCGCGGTCAACCTTCCTCTGCCGACGGTCAACACCAGAGAAGCCCACCGGAGAAGCTCCACCGCCGTCATCTTCAAGACGGTTCTTCAATGGTTGGTGTGGTCTGATTTGATTCAAGAATTGACTTGGTTTATGCTTGGTTAAGCCTTGGTCAACGATTAGGTCAAACCGGTCAACGGTTGACCAAAACCGGTTTAGCCTAAACTGGTCGATTGGAGATTTAGTTCGGTTAAATGGTCGGTTCAGTGGTTTGGTTCAGATTGGGTCAGTGGTCAACGGTCAACCGTAGGTCAAAGTCAACGCTGGTCAACACCGGTCAACGGTCGGTCAACGCTGTGGTTAACGTCGGTCAACACGTTGACTCTGACCGGTTTTGTGTTTGCGGTTTGTGTACGGGTGTTCGGGAAGCCTGGGAGTTCGTATTCGGGTGTTTGGGAGGTTTGGGTTTAGTTCGGGGTCTCGGGGAGTCGTATCCGCTTCCGTGCCGTTCATTTCGACCGAAACACGGTGAGTCGGCTCAAACACTGTAGTTAGACACATGTAGATCGAGAAATGGGAAACCATAGAGTTAAGGTTTGCATACCCGGATGTGATTTGATTGTATTTGAGAACTCAATGGTTGGATTAATGATAAACCGGTTGGGGTTTAAGACGCATGTTAGGATCATGTGAATTAAACAGATTAAACCTGTTTCGTGCCGCTAGGTTGTTAGAATTGTTGATTGTTGCATGCATATAGCCGTGGCATGATAGGGCCGTATATGAATTTATATGTATGTAAAGAACGATATTGAATGAATCTAAGTACGAGAATTAAGACGGAGTTAAAATATAGAATTAAACCTAACAAACGTATGGTGTATGGACTGGTATCGGGATTAGGTTTAATGAGAATTGCGGAGAAGAAATGAATGAAGTAAACGTATGATGAGACATCGGGGATTATAGTAAGCTACTAGCTCTAAACCGACGGATCGGGGATTTAATGAAAGATACTTAGAAAAGGTTAAGAAAAGGGAAAGTGATGTGATTGGTGAGCCGACTACGGATTAGCAATCCGCTAATCCAAGGTAGCGGACATTAATGAGATGTGGGCCGTCTACGAGTTAGCAATCCGCTAATCCAAGGTAGCGGACGTGAATTGGTTAAAAGACTTTAGAAACCCCTAATAGGCCTGATTGTGTGGTGATGATGTTATTGTGTGGTTGTGTGGTTGTTGCTGTGAGCTTTTGTGCATGCATGTTAGATTGACTCGGTGTTGGGCCGAGCAATTCGTGTGGATACTTAAGTTGGTCACGGGACCGGTTAAATCGTGGTTGTTGACTCGGTACGGTGCCGAGACATAGCAGTGGTGTTGGTGTGTGTGAGTAGACTTGTGGGATACGGTGTTGAGATGGTTGTTGATTATTTATTGAGAATGATTGCTAGAGTCCAAGTGAGTCTGCGTGTTTACATTTCTGCACTAGGACTCTAGGGTGCGTTAGATCCCGCAAGTATATGTGTTTGGATACATTCATGTACTTCCGACCCGATTGGATCCTCGGGTAGTTACCTAATCGGATCATGGTGAGTCCGGTTATGGTGTTAACCTACTGAGTGACGCCTGTAGGTGTGTATTCCGGAGAATACGGGGTCGCGTCCTAGGGCCGGACTGCATGGAAACTTGGGTTCCTGGGGGTAACTTCAGTCATTGTGTACCGATGGGCTGAGAACAGTGTCCTAGGTCGTGAGACTTCGTGTTTACGTCTAGGAGTCGTGGGTTAGTTACCATGTTGGTAACGGTGGAAACCTGTGGAAGGTACCGTGATCATAGGGGCCCAGTGTTGTGTTGGTGTGGTTGGTATTGCGCGATAGATAGATCGAGTCTCAATCGAGAGCATGTGCCGCAGTGCTCCCGAATTCCTCTAATCGCTCTCTCTTTCTTTTGGCAATTGATTGTGTGTTGTGGACTTGACACGACGTGGTAGTGCGTGATCGGCTGTTTGTTGTGTTGTTTGTTATTTTGGAGATTTCGGGCGGGAATCTATAGATGATAGATAGAATAGCAGCCGTAGTGGGGAGCCGACTCGCTGGGTGATCTTAGATTGCTCATTAGACTCTTTTGTGTTTTTCAGGTTTGGCAGCGATGGACGAGGGAGGTCCTCGGTGTAGATTCGGGATCGCTTGTGGCGGGGTTTTGATTCGATGATTTTGGGTTTTCTTTCGGTTCGGCTTTGGCGCCAATTTTGTATTGAGATTTGGGTGTTGTTCTTGTTGATTGGCAAATTGATTTGTAAAGACGGTTAAACGTTATGTAACATTTGATTTACTCAGAAATGAATTTGCTTCCCTGATATTGTGTTTAGTCCGAACCGACACAACTCACGGAAGTAGTACAGGTTGTGAAGCTTTGTACTATGGAAGTGAGGATAGCAGGGTCAAAGACGGGTTAGTGCGAGCCTTTGTCTCAAACCGATATGTCTATGGCTTCGTCTTGTGGCGAACCTTTCCTGTTTGACTTGCTCGGGTTCGATCGGTCATGTTCTTATTTGATTGTTGGCCGGTCAGCTTGACGGTCTGCGGATAATGGGAAAGGAGCGTTACACCGTTCTCTGTCCATCGATACGCGGTGACTCGGGCTACCCCTATATAACCAAAGCTTCCATGCAGTCCGGCGGCTCCGGCCCTAGGATGCGGCCCCGTTTTCTCCGGACCACACAGCTACCGGCGTCACTCAGTAGGTTAACACCATAACCAGAATCACCATCCAAAGGCACATGAACCGATCATGTAACTACCCGAGGATCCAATCGGGTCGGAAGTACCGGAACGCCACCTCTAGAATTGTGGAATCTGAATCACCCTATAGAGTCCTAATAACAGTAATATAAACAAGCATACTCACTGGAACTCTATCACGCAAGACCGACAAGGTCAACATAAACAAATCCAGTCACAACTCCCAATCTATCCCGCAAGTCCTATCACCAACTTCCACGTCACCCAACCTTATTCGGTTTCTTACCGGATTAGGCACCTATCCAAACTTACCTGGTCCCGCACCAGAGTAAGTATCCACCAGTACAGTCTACTCGGCCTAACACTGAAGTAGATAAACAATCAAGCAATCAACAATATACTCAGCCCAACACCGAAGTAGATAAACAATCACACAAACAATAATCACAACACCACACAACTAATTACTTAGATTTATTAGTCTTTTATTATTTTCTTATCCTTAACTCATTCAATCCGCTATCTTGGGATTATTGGATTACTAATCTCGTAGACGGTTTAATTCATATTTAATTAATCGTATCTCTTAAATTCTTATTTTTAACCTCTTCGATCAATCAGGTTGAGATTAGTAAGTTTACTAATCTCCTGACTTCACATTATTATTTAATTCATTCATTTAATCTGATAACCCCGACTATTGACTAATTAACCCACCCGTTATCATATTCTAAGTGTGTTATATGTTTTAACCGTATTTTAATCAACTCATAATTCTCCATGTATAGATTCATTTAGATACGTTCTTAAATACTTATATATCCATATATGTCCTAGCATGTTGTTCTATATGTATGCAACATCCAATCAAGCAATCAATGGAACTATCATATATATACCCGTATAATCTAACTAGCATGCATCTTTTTAATTTAACAATTTAATTAGTTAACCGAGTTATTAATCAACCTAGCCGTTCTAACCAATTCAATCATCGAGGTATGTAACATAAATCTAAGGTTATGAATTCAAGGTCTATATGTCCTAATCTATATGCAACACACAATTTAGCCGACTCACAGTGATATTGTGACGACGGATGGATGGACTGACGGAACTATAAGACCCTGCACGAACCCGACGCTAACCCGAACCTTTTCCGAACCGTTGACTTGCTTTGACCCGAGCGTTGACCCTAGGAAATCTGATTTTCTTCCACAAGAACCTCCAGACCAACCTCATACGACGTCTACTACAACCGTCTATAAGAGAAAGTTGGTACGTGGGATGAACATTGAAAATCTCCACTTAGGAAATAATTCACCGTTCCTCCGTCACCATCCCATCTCTCTCTCTCTCTCTCTCTCTCTCTCTCTCTCTCTCTCTCTCTCTCTCTCTCTCTCTCTCTCTCTCTCTCTCTCTCTCTCTCCTCTCTCTCCCTCTATCTCTCTCTCTCTTTCCTCCCTTATTCCTCTCTTCTTTCTCTCTTCTTTACTATCTTTATTCTTGTGAGTTTGGTGTGAAGAATGAGGGAGGGGAAGGCCTCCTTTTGTAGTAAAAGTGAGATGAACTCCACCCTTCATTTGTCTCTCCTCTTCTCCCCATATTCCTCCACGAAATCCCACTAAACTCAGGACAAAAACACTGCACTTAATCATCCACCTTACAGCTGTAGCCCTCTTCTAGAAGCCTCTTAGATTGGTGCCAAAACATTTTTTGGTTCAATGTACCAAAAACACAAACAATGCATCTCATTCTCCTTTGCAAGATTTATTGGCAAAATCTCACTACAGTGCTTGAATTAGGTCCAAAATAACCTCAGTTCTCAGCCCTAATCATCCTGATCCAATCCCAATCCCCTATGATTTTATTTTGAATTTTTGGCCATTAATTACTCCTTAATGGTCTAAAACTTATAACATAATCTAAGGATAAAATATTGCTAAAAACTTTTAACCATAGATTCTACATAATTTAATGGAGCTGTGGTAAAAATATCATAATTGTTGGAGCACTTTAGAGGTGTTTCCATCTTTTTCTCTGTTTTATCGGTTTCCATTCCCGACAGCCCGTTAAAATCTTTAAAATTCTGTAGCCTCTCAAATAAATCATCCAAGATTCTTTTTAAAATACTAGACTCTTTTAAAAGCATTTATAAATTATTTTCACCTCCGTCAGACACCCTTATCTCCCGTTATGAATTTTACGAGTTTTGTCGGTTATATCGGTTTCCTTTCCCGATAGTCTGAAAAACTTGTCTAAAATCTGTTATTTCCAGTTCTTGTATTCTAAATATTTTCTTTACTTAAAATAGAAAAAATTGGCCTGTCTTATCTTCCGACTCGTATTTTGGTAAAATTACTAAAATACCCTCATTTCTGAAAATTACGAAATTGCTCTGTTTTACTTTTATGTTGTCCGTTGACCAATTTTGAGAGACAGAGTATTGCATTATGTGTTTAAATTTTTTCCACAATTATATCTTCTTTTTTTGAAGAGGACGATCGTAGACACAAGACAAGTACATAGACATTCCATTGAAATTGTTGTGAACATCAAATGAACATCCTCAAACAGACGAAAAACTGAATCTTTCCAAAACAAAGCTAATCCTTTACCACGTTCTGATGAAGGTATACAAACAAAATTTGAAAATCATAATGAACCTACAACTTAGTGAACAACTTAAGAACCATTCATCATCTCTATTAAGAATATAATATTTTAATGATAAAGGCGACAAAGCTCCCTCAGACAAGGTTTATTAAGCGACCCGAGAAAGCCCTTATAGTTCTAAGTGATGATATTCATAGAAACTGTGGGGGAACCCTCCCCCTGCCTATGTCTATTCCTTGGTTGACATAATATGAATATGCTGATTCCTCAGCAAATCGTTAAGTGGTGAATTTGCCTTCTTTCTTACGGTCCTAAATCAAGATGATTCTAAAACTCAAACTCAGGTTGCTCAGCAGAATCCCAACATGACTCTTGTGCTTATTCTCATCTCCATCAGTCGCATGATCCACATAATTATCTTGAGAATCCATTACCTCCTCTACTCTTCCTTTGACTTTTGCTTTGTGTAGAGTTTCAGTCCGTTTTTGTTCTTGCATTGTAAGCACGTTCTAATTACCAACCGGAAGATTAGCCACACTAAGTTTCTTATTTTCTTCAGTAGCAATGGCTATAAATTGATTCTGATGGATAACGATAGGACTAAAAGTGTTTTCAGCAATGGGAGGATTCTTGCTTGTGTTTCCTTGAATCATCGGATTCCCAGTACCATGGGCTGGACTATATTCTTCATTAGCATTGTCTTCATCTACACCATCATCAAGGCCATCATCATTGTCATCAAAGCACAAAGGACAATCCTTCCTCTCATGGCTGAGCATGACGCAGAGTTGGCAAGAACCTCTAAAACGTTCATATCAAAAGTGGAGTACAATTTTTTTTCTCTAGTCTGAACTGAAAATTTCAATGAAATCATAAAGGATTGTGTACGTTTCGGAGAAGTTGTATCCAGACGAAATCCACCCACGTGGAATGTTATCGAAAATCAACATCAAATACATGGCTAGAGTATCTGCAATGAACTCAATAGATTCTCTTCTCAAAAACTCAATCGAAATACCTCTGATTTGTATCCAAATGGGGATAATATTTGTAGATTCCGCCAAGAGATGCATATACCAGCAACTGGCTATCAACATTTATTCATCAAAAAACCATAGTGAACGTCTTAAGATTAGGTTGAATGTTTCTTCGGATTGAAAGAGAAATTGTAGTTTTTTTGGTCCGATGATCTTGTCAGTTATTGAAGTTTCCAATCCCCAAAACCTTGGTAGTTAGGTGATCATTACACTCATATTACGTTTCCTTGGGTTCAACAAATTGACAACTTATGCAGGAAAAGCCATTGAAGCATCACTAATCTAAGATCAATGTTTTGCATATTTTCTGCAAGTTATCAGCCATTGGTATTTTTCTAGACGTATAATTCTTTTTGTGATAAAAAAAAATATTTATCGATATCTGGGTAGATTAAATATGGTCTCTGCGTAGTGGATTTTAACCGTTTGTATAAAATGTTCCACTAAGATCATTTCTAATGTACTTTTCTATTTTTACCTCTAAAATAGAAGAACTCTATAATAGATGTGAGTTTTGGTACAATGTATTCCTCTGTATTTTCCTCTAAAAAGGAATATTCTTTCATTTGACCAAAAAGAAATATTCATTCTAGTATTCTTTTCTATTTTATTAATAATACTTTTATTTATAAAAGTTGCAATTTAGCCCATTTATTTTATTTTTATAATATTTTATAAAATTAAATTATTATTTAAATTAAATATGTATTATAAAAAAGTATATTACATCTTATAAAAATATAAAACATATTAAATTTTTATTTAAACATTAAGATTAATGTGTTTTCTTTAAGAATGAGCATTCGCTTATCGGATCGGGACTGGATCGTGTATTTCAGATTTCAGGTATTTCGGATACGGATAAAATGTTATCGATCAAGTAATATTATATTTCAAATCAGATTCGGATCAGTACCTAATCGAATCGGGTATTTAGAAAAAGATCCGAATTTGTTGGTATTGGATCGGATCCGGTGCGGATTGTATATTTTTATCCAAAATTAACATATAATTCGAATATAGTCAAATATCCGTCAGACCTCGGATATTATCTGATCCGATATGGCACTGAAATAAAAGTTTTCAAATCGGTACCGTTCAGATATTCGGATCTAGATAAAATGCATAGCTCTAGTTTTTCAGAAATGACCAAAAGATGTTTTCCTTAAACAAAATATATTTTGATTTTTAATATTTATTTTAAATATATATTGTTAATTTTATATTATTACTTATGAAAAATTAATATGTATTTATTTTAGTCATAAATAAAAATATTTGAAAGTTGAAAGACTAATTTGTAAATTAAAAAATTTATCTCTATTATAGAAGAAAAATACAGTTCCTCTATATATATATATATATATATATATATATATATAAAGAGAAGAAAATAAAATTTTTATTTTAGAAGTGAAAATAGAGTTTAGAAACATAGAAATGTGTCATGATTCTTGGGGTCAAGTGGTTGGGGACGGGTTTTGGACGCTATCATGTTTCGGGTTCGATCCTCCTGTTATGCGAAACTAATTCACATTTGTGTAGGACACCCACATTGATATGTACCTTGATTTAGGGGTCATTTGAATACCCGAAAAGAGGGCCTATCCATGGGCTGCACCTCCCCTTAAAGATTAGTTTGAGTCCCTCCAAAGACTCGGGATATCCTAGATTAATTAAAAAAAACATGGAAAGGTTGAAAATGCCCTAAAATTATTGGTCGTGTGTTGAGAGAACAAAGCAACTGTTTTGTTTTTTCACTATATACATATACTCGCACAAGGAAGCCGACAGAATATCCGAGATTACATGGAAAATTTTCGAAATTAAACAGAAAAATTGTGGTCACGATCAAAAATTGCTTTCAACGTCATCATGTAACGGTTCGAATAGTAAATGCCTTTTATTAAAACATTAATCTTTATATTAATTAAAAAATACTTTTGACATTATATTCACTCTTAAAATGGTTGATTACTAAATTATCATTAATAAAATTAAACTTTTTACTATATTAATTTAAATTAATATTTATAATTTTGTTATTTATTATATAAGTTTTAAATTTAATTTTTATTATCTTTTAAAGATATACATCATCTAGATAAAAAATAAGACGATAAATACGAAAAATATTTTGAACTATGAACTTTTAATATTGATGTTCAAGCTCTTGTGGTCAAGTGGTTGGAGATGGGTCTTGCACGCTAACACGTTCCGGGTTCGATCCTCATTCCATGTGAAACTAAGTCACATTTGTTTAAGGACACCCACATGGATATGGAACTTGCTTTAGGGGCTCATTTGAATACCCGGAGAGAGGGTCTATCCATGGGCTGCACCTCCTCTTGGGGATTAGTCTGAGCCCTTCCATAGGCTCGGGATACCCCAGGTTAATCAAAAAAAAAATTTTAATATTGATGACTATGAATATTATGGATAATACAAATTTATAAAGTAAAATTATAATAGTTATATAAATTTAAAATTTGGATAAATATAAACGATAAAATACTTTAAATAAAAAGTATAATATTTATACATATAATTATATTTTATTTTAAATTCTATTTATGAGATATATATATATATAACTTTGAATAAAAAATAAAAAATAAGATGATAAATATAAAAAAAAATATTTATGAAGCATATATAATTATATTTTATTTTAAATTTTATTTATAAGATATATATATATATATATAACCTTGAATACAAAATAAAAATAAAATGATAAGGTGAAAATATTTATCAAGATTTTTAAATATTAATAAATATAGTTGTTATAGATAATTTATTTTATAATAAACTGTAAAAATATTTTAATAAGAGATTAATTGTAATAATATGTATATATATTTAGTTACGTTGACAATATATATATATATAAAATTAAATTCATATATATAATATAGAGTTTGTTATAATTTTCATTTTGTTAAATTAAATTGATGATTTTTTTAAAGAAATCTGTGTGTTATAATGTAAATAAAAATGTTTTAATAAAAGGTTAAGTATAACAATGTTTATATCTATATGTAATTATAAATATTATGATATATATTTTGTTATAATAATATTATTGTTTAGTTAAATAGATGATTTTTTATTTTTAGAAAATTTTGTGTTAGTAATATTTGTGTTCACACCCACGAATCATGTTTGTATATTAATATAATTGTTATTAGAAAACATAACAAACAAAAGAAATGTGCCTATAAACATATCAACTTGTCGGTATCCATACATTGTACTTTTGATTGCTATGACGAACAAAATGCCACCAAAGTTTCCTTTACTGTTGTTGTTGGGCCCAATAGTAATAATGAACTATCATGAGACCTCTCAGAAACAAAAACATATAGAACTAATGATCATCTTTAACAACTTCTCTAGTCCGTCCCCAAACGTCTATCTCTATTATTTGGTTTTTTTTCCTCTCTTTCTTAACATTGTCTCTTTTTTTTTTTTGACAACAAACTCCATTTTTATTAAGAATTCGGTACTTGGCTCTCCTCAAGGGATAGTCAATCGGGAATCGATGAGCTTACATGGAAAAATAAAAGGCCACGTACTCTAGCCCTCTTAGCGAGGCTATCAGCACGGGAGTTGAACTTTCTACTAATAAACTTAATACAAAAATTAGGGAAGGAGTTCCTAAGAGCGCGGAAATCTTCTAACTCTGAAGAAAAGGAAGGCCACTCTTCTGGATCATAGATCATACTGATAAGTTCCGAACAATCCGAGAAGAAGCCTGCACTGGTCACCTGTAGTCTCTGGAGACATTGCATAGCCCAGAGGAGAGTATCAAACTCGGCATGAAGGGGAGAGAGACTTCTTCTGGAACCCTTGAGGCCCATCTGAATGATCTCATTTCCTTGTTGAACGACCCATCCTTGCCCGCTGATCGAGTCCGTTTCTACCCAAGAGCCATCAATGAAACTGAAGGAATTTCTAGCAGTTCCTAATCCAGTTAGGCAACCCTGGTCTGAATTCCAAGCCTAGGATCTAGGGTTCATGTAATTGAATCATTGGGATCTCAGAATTACCTGGTGATTTGCAGCGGAAGATTTGCAGATAATCGAGATCTAGAGCGCCTCAAATGCTGCGCCTCTACTGGTATCCACACGCACACAAACTGAACAGCAGGGATGCTAGTGCCTATAGAGATCGAATCTCCTCAGAGGTTTCTTTTCTAGTTCTGGTGGCTGTGAATTAGGTTAGATTATGTGTAAAAGTCGACCATATATCTTATATATGTTGACTTATACCACGACCCGAATAACCAACGATTAAACCGAAGTTAATCTGGCCATTCGCGATCTGTGTCGATCGATGCACATGTTGCAACGATCGACACTGCCTCAGAAACTCGATATTGAATGCATATCAAATATGCATTCACCAGATCATTACATTAATGATCAACCTCATCTTCTATGTCCAGTTTGCTTAGGTGTGTGACCCTGTAGGATCATACAACACTAGCAATGAGTTCTAAACTCATTGATCATAAGTGGCTTCTAGCAAAGCATTATGACTACCTAGTGTCATATGATTGTCTCATCTCGACAATACGACTTTCACTTAAGAGCAAGTACAATAGATTTCAGAACATTCCCAACAATCTCCCACTTGTAGTGGAATCATCTATTCCCATAATCCCTTCGTCACTATATCTCGATCTGGCATAAGGCAAGATCTGTGTCACCCTTATTTAGCCAAGATCATGTTCATCGAACTCCGATTTATACTGACAAGACAAACGACTGACAATCACCTCGTTTGAGTGTGGCCACACATTTCTCAGTATCAAATCTTCGATGGGCCCTGAGATATTTATCTCCTGTTATATAGGAGGGACAATTCCCATCTTGTTCCATCCCTGTTCCTTCAAACGCTTCATGATACGCCCAATCAATGTCTTTATGATCACCAGTTACGGCTGACGTTTGACAAAGTCAAAGCGGACCAATTCACATGTAAGAAAACATGATGAACTCAGGTCTAAGGACTATACTCTATAGTCGTAATGAAAACTCTCATGACACTTATATAACTATCCCGTAGAGTTCTCATCAGTGGGTCATGTCCGATCCTGTGTTCTCCAACATATATCTATGTGATTGACTTTAATACTCTTATTAATGACTCCATGAAACTTAGTCATCAGTCACCTCACATACTAGTCTCACGCGGTTGTTAATGTCCCACTTTAACAACCTTGACCAGGGACTAACATAATTTATGTCATTTATTATCTATAGGGTTTCATGATCAAGTCACATACTTGATGGCCTATAAAATGTCATAAATTACTTTGGGACTATTATTTAATTACCATTATTAAATAATACAGATGTCAGATTTCAATTGTTGGGATTATGTCCTGAAATCACATTGTACTTACTCTAAAGAATGTTGTATTGTCGAGATCGGACAATTCATATGATATTGGGTAGTCATAATGTTTTGCTAGAAACCGCTTATGACAAATGAGTTGTAACTCATTTCTAGTATCGTGTGAGCCTACAGGGTCACACACCTAAGCGAGCTGGATACACTTTGAGTGGGATTGATCATTGGTATATGATCCGATCAATGTGTATTGGATACACATTGAATTGAGTTTTAAAGAAGTGTGTCGATCGATGCAAGGGATGCAACGATCGACACAAGGTCGAACCAAAACTGTAGTTACAGTGTAAACCGTGGGCCTATATATAGGAAGCCAGGTTACACGACCTAAAAGTGTGAGAGCAGTCGGTGTCGCTTCTCTGAAAGAAAGTAGAGACACAGAAACTCAGAAATCCACAGAAGATCCGATCACCGGTACTAGCATCCCGGCGGATTCCAGCTTGTGTGCGTGTGGACTACGATAAAGGCGCAGCGATTGAGGCGCTCTAGATCTCGTTTACCTGCTCCAATTTCCGCTGTCAATCTACAGGTAATCACGAGGTCAGTTCTTAGATTCAATCACCTAGACCCTGGATCCTAGGGAATCCAACAGTGGTATCAGAGCCTTAGGGTTTTTAATAGATTGAATCAGTAGCCTGGAATTCGATTAGAATGGTTTTAATTGAATTGATGCTAGCTAGTTTTCGTTTTGATAATTGGAATCTCGGATTTGTTAATATCCAAAACGAAGAACTGTGTTTTCGCACAGCATCGATCGATGCACTGGGTGTGTCGATCGATGCAGCGCGAAAACGGCAAAAACTGATTTAGGGTTTTCGCACAGCATCGATCGGTGCACTGGGTGCATCAATCGATGCAGAGCGAAAATACAAGTGTGATTGAGTTTTCGCATAGCGTCGATCGACACAAGTTTGTGTCGATCGATGCACCGCGAATTCGCCTAATCCGAGAATGGTTTTGATCTAGAAATCGCATTGTGTCGATCGATACACTGGGTGCATCGATCGACACAGGCCGTGCGACAGGATGAATCGGTTCAATTGGATTGAACCGGTTATCTCGTATGGTTAAATCAGTTTGATTGGATAATATGGTTCAATTAAATTGGACCGGTTATCGCAATCAGTTGAAACTGGTCTAAACGGTTTAAATTGGATGAATTGATTCAATTGGATTGAATTAGTTATCTCAATTGGAATAAACTGATTTGCATAATTAAGATCAGTTTGATCTGATAAGTCGATTCAATTAGATTGGACCGGTTATCAAAATTATCTTCGGTTTAGGTCTATGTCGACCGTCACACATGGGTTGTGTCGATCGACATGACCGGTTCAATGAACCAGGTTAATTGGATTAACCGGTTATTGTAGTCCGGTTTTGTTTGGTGGTGTCGATCGACAGACAGAGTCTACGTCGATCGACACAGTATTCGAAATTCTGGTTATTGAACCTTGAATCTGAAGAAACTAGACTAGACTTAAACGTTGATCAAAGATTAGCTTCAATGTGGTCAACTGTCGAGACTCGTTTCGTTGTGTGATGGTCTAGCCAAGAGCTTGGTGTCCACAATTACGTGAGTAAGGCAGGTAGTAATGTTGATGGACTTGCAGTGCATTAACATCAACAATTACATGACCTAAGATATTGATGTGCTAACCTTTCAGAGTTTAGTTTCCTCAACTAAATATCAAGTAGTATTGATGTCTTGCCCAAATCTTGTCTACTGTCAAAACTTGTGTCGTTTGTTGGATATTCTTGGAGTCCTTGGTATCCACTGCAACGTGAGTGAGGCAGGTGGTTTTTGACAGACTTGCAGTGCAACTGTCAATGATCACAAGTCAGAAAAGATTGGTTTTACTTGACTGGGCTATCGGAAGTTCTGGACCCAGAGACATCAGAGTAGATAAGACATGGACTGTCTTATCTGCGACCAAGAGTTGTACTGAGTACAATTAGCATTGGTTTTCTTACCTAAATTACTAAACTTTGGGTGATGACGAGTCGTCCACTCAGGTTTTAGAAATGTATGGATCTTGGATCATTATATTCATAGAGGAAACATTATTTGAATATAATGCGAGTTTTCTTATTAAAATAAGATTTCTCATCATATACATAACTAAATCTTTGTTTTTTCTTGGATTTCAGCTTATGTCTATGACTACTTTCTCGTTGCGATCCGTCCTTGAGAAGGACAAGTTAAATGGATCCAACTTCCTGGATTGGTATCGGAATCTGAGATTCATTCTCAAGCAGGAGAGCAAGGACTATGTCCTTGAAAAGGCTCTTCCAGAAAGGCTTGGGACCAATCGCTCACATGCAGCATATAAGGCTTGGAATAAGCATTATATTGATGTGGTAGATGTGCGTGGTCTGATGTTGTCTACCATGAACTCGGACTTAAAAGGTCAATACGAGAACATGGAGTCGCCAATAGAGATGATCACCAGCCTGAAACTGAAGTTTCAGGATCTGGCACGAGTTGAGAGATTCCAGATGATGAAGTCTCTAACTGAGTGCAAGCTACCAGAGGATGCTCCAGTAAGTCCTTATGTCATTAAACTGATGGGTTACATTGATAACCTGGGGAGACTGGAATGTCCTGTCAGCTTAGAGTTGGCCACTGACATCATTCTGCAGTCACTGCCGTCAAGCTATGATAAGTTCATTAAGAACTATATTAAGAAAGGCTTGATGAAGAAGTTGACTGAGCTGCATGGCATGCTCAAAGCAGTAGAGCAAGACATCATAAAGGGCAAAAGATTTGAGAAATCTTGCGTAGACAAGGGTAGAGGCAGGGGCCGTCCAGATTTGGAATCAGGATAAGCCTGTGTCATCTTTTAAGCCCAAGTCAGGCCCATCTGGTGTTAAAAAATGCTTCTACTGCAATGAGTCAGGGCATTGGAAGAGAGATTGCATTAAATTCTTGGAAGATTCACATGAGATGGAGAGGATGTATGGTACTTCTTCTTCTTCAGGTATTGTGTTATTAATTCAAGTTCTACATAAGTATTGGATACTAGTTATGGTACTGATATTTTTGAAATATGCAGGACCTAAGCGACAGTAGAACGTTGAAGAAAGGACAAGTGGAGCTGCGTGTCTGGTATGAAGCAATGGTTGCTGCATGAGCCGTAGAGATTCTTCACTTGTAGGAGCCTTTCATACTTGGTTTTAGAAATTAAGTAATTGCTACTATGTATCTGCCTTGTGCAGAAATGTCTTTCATTTTCTTTTGAGAATTTGGATGTTTTTCATTTTGATAAAAGACAAGTTTTGTTCTTTAGATCTTAATGAAATATTCTATGGTAGCACCCCATTTGGAATGGGTTCTATATCTTAAACCAACAAAGACAGAATATAACACAAATACTAAAGGTTTAAGTCTGATGACTTGAACTCGACTTTTCTTTGGCATAGTCGTTTAACCACATAGAGTGAAGCGAATTCAAAGATTCCATAGTTTTGGACTCATTCGATTGTTTATCATTTGAGATATGAATTCTGTTCACTGGACCAAATGACCAAGGCCCTTTTAGCAGAGCTAAAAGAAACGAGCTAAAGGCTTATTGGGCCTTACACATACTGATGTATGCTGCCCAACGAGCATTAGTACCAAAGGAAATCTTCTGTACTTCATTATCTTATTGATGGCATCAATAAGAATGGCTGTGTTCATTTGATGAGACACGAGCAGGAATCCATTGAGGAGTTCCAAGATGAAGTGTAGAACCAAATTTGACAGAAGTATTGAGATCCTCGATTGAATCGCGGAGGAAAATACTTAAGTCAAGAATTGGGTGATCATCCAACAAAATGAATCGGATCTTATTAGATATGCTCCGATTAATGATGAGTCAAAGGAATCTTCCATAACGATTTAAGAATACGTCCTGAAATGTCTGTCTTTGCGCAGAAAAGGTTTCTATCGGAATCAGTGAAAAACACCACATTGGATGTGGACTGGGTGATTTCCAAATTTGTTTTTCTGATTAATTGGGATTGCAAGGTTTGTGTAAGACAGTAGTCAACAAACAAACTTGAACCCAAATATGATAAGCTCTACCTCGCTGGTTGCCCTAGGGAAACCAAGGCTTAGTACTTTTGTCCAGAACTGTGTCTTTTGAGAAAGATCATACTTTCAAAAGAAACAGTGGGAGTAAAAGTACGCATCGAAGAAATTCGATAAACACAGGAGGCTGCTCAACCTGATGAGGAAGAACAGCGGTGAGATATACAAAGTGCTGTAGGATCTGCACCTGTGGAGCCTGAAATTCGCAGATCCCATAGGATCCGTCACTAACTCGAGAGTGATTTCTCGTAGCCGATTGTCGTGATCCGTTGATCATTGAAAAGTGACGAGCATGCGAAATTCAAAGAAGCGATGGTGACCCCCAACTCCGAAAATTGGCTGGGTATGCATGTTAACTTCACCAATCCATTTCTGGATTGAAGCAAACATCTTGGAGTTGGAATCAACATTCTGATAGTGTGGTCAAAAGTTTTGACTAGATCAGAAAGAAAGAAACCATGTGTTTACAAGAAGACTAGTGGGAGCGTAATTGCAATTCTCACACTGTATGTAGGTAACATACTTAATCTCATAAACGACGTTCTGACACTAAAGTCAAATTTGAACGATAGACATGGGAGAAGGCCGTAAAAGTTCTTGGAACAATGATCCATTGAAATGGATCAGAAAGGCTAATTGGATTATGTCAAAATCATTATGATGATAAGGTATTGGACAGTCCATATGTGCTTAATTCCAAGAATGGCTTCATACCATAGGTCTTGTGGCAATAATCTAAGCGAGATGCAGTGTCTTGGACACTAGCTGAGCTAGTAACAATATTAGCAAGAAGAAGTGTTTTTGAACACTGTCTGAACTAATATTAATAAGTGTGAATTATAATGCTGCTGCAATAGAACCCATCATGAATGCCACATTTTGAGCTCGTCTAGATGCATTTTACGCATAAAGCATGATGAGAAAATACCAATATATTCCGGTAATAATCACTGAACAGTTACCAGAAATATCCCAAGTGTTTAAGGAACACTAAGGATAGGTTCGTGGTGAACTGAGGAAGTGACGAACCAGTTGAAAGTAGTTGGACGGATAAAGACGATTCCCGGTTCCCACCTGGTCATGTCTCCTTGTCTGAATAGCGGTGCTGACTGTTGGAAAGGCTCCAAGCAGCGGACCGTAGAATAACGCTTTTATCTGAATGGCGGTGTGGTTTGTTGGAATTGTTCCAAACGAAAACACCGCAGTCTCTCCCACAACCTAAGCACATAATTCATTCTGAGTGCTGTAGGTATAAGATATCTGAAGAAATGATCTTGATTCTAGTGGGAGTTATTTTAGTTATGTTGTAAACTTTACATAGACATGCTTTGGTAGTGTTTCTGTAAGTTAAAACTGGCATCAGCATTATTTGATCATTGGATGATTAAATAATGGTCCCAAGTATTTTATGTTCATCATATAGGTCATCAAGTTGAGGACTTGATCATGAAACCCTATAAGTAAAAGATAACATAAATTATGATTGTCCCTAGTGAAGATTGTCAAAGTGGGACACTGACAACCGCGAGAGACTAGCTTGTGAGGTGACTGTTGACTAAGTTTCATGGAGTCAATGATATGAGTATCACAGTCAGTCACATAGATATATGTTGGTAAACATATGATCGGACATGACCCGCTAATGAGAACTCTACAGGATAGTTATATCTGTGTCATGAGAGTTTCTCATTATGACTATAGAGTATAGTCCTTAGACCTGAGTTCATCATGCTTTCTAGCATATGAATTGGTGCGTTTTAACCTTGTCAAACGCCGTTCCGTAATTGGTGGCTATAACGGCATTACTTATGTGTATCATGAAGTATGTGTAGAAACAGGGATGGAACAAGATGGGATTTTTCCCTCCTATAAAAGGAGATAAATATCTCAGGGCCCATCGAAGATTTGATACTGAGAAAATGCATGGCCGTGCTCAAACGAGGTGATTGTCAGTCGTTTGTTATATCAGTATAGATCAGAAGTTCGGTGAACATGATGTTGGCTTTAATAAGGATGACACAGTTTCTTGCCTTATGACATATCGAGATATAGCGACAAAGGGATTATGGGAATAGATGATTCCAGTACAAGTGGGAGATTGTTGGGATTATGTCCTGAAATCACATTGTACTTACTCTAAAGATAGTTGTATTGTCGAGATCGGACAATTCATATGATACTGGGTAGTCATAATGTTTTGCTAGAAACCGCTTATGACAAATGAGTTGTAACTCATTTCTAGTATCGTGTGAGCCTACAGGGTCACACACCTAAGCGAGCTGGATACACTTTGAGTGGGATTGATCATTGGTATATGATCCGATCAATGTATATTGGATACACATTGAATTGAGTTTTAAAGAAGTGTGTCGATCGATGCAAGGGATGCAACGATCGACACAAGGTCGAACCAAAACTGTAGTTACGGTGTAAACCGTGGGCCTATATATAGGAAGCCAGGTTACGCGACCTAAAAGTGTGAGAGCAGTCGGTGTCGCTTCTCTGAAAGAAAGTAGAGACACAGAAACTCAGAAATCCACAGAAGATCCGATCACCGGTACTAGCATCCCGGCGGATTCCAGCTTGTGTGCGTGTGGACTACGATAGAGGCGCAGCGATTGAGGCGCTTTAGATCTCGTTTACCTGCTCCAATTTCCGCTGCCAATCTACAGGTAATCACGAGGTCAGTTCTTAGATTCAATCACCTAGACCCTGGATCCTAGGGAATCCAACATCAATAACATAATCAAATTATGTTTATATGAACATCATATCATAACTAAAATTAACAACAACCACTCCTACTAAAATTAAGATCACATCTTAAGACATCTAATGCCTTTAGCAGTAGTCTGATCCTCATTCGCTCTTACTCAGCGTGTGTCGAAAGACACTGCGTCTTGCTAAGAGTAATACCAAGAGTCATTTGCACGAGGCCCTTCTTGGAATCCTGCATATTGGACCTGTGCAAGACCTTATCACCATAAGTGTCTTGACACAATCCAATTGGCTTATCCAATCTATCTCCATAGATTCTTATTCCAAGAATGTACACGGTTTCTCCCATATTTATTATAGAAAAACAACTTTCGAGTCAAGTCTTAACAGACTGAAACAATGAGATTTCATTTCCAAGAAGTAGTATGTTATCAACATACAATACTAGAAATGCAACTGAGCTCCCACTAGTCATCTTGTAAACACACGGTTCCTCTTCGTTCCTGAGGAAGTCAAACCTTTTGACTGTTTCATTAAAACGAAGATTCCAACTCCGAGATGCTTGCTTTAATCCATAAATGAATCGATGAAGCTTGCATATCTTCCTAGCTTCATTAAGATCAATGAAAACTTCAAGTTGTGTCAGGTACACATCCTTTTTCAGAATTCCATTAAGGAAAAATGTTTTCACATTCATCTGCCAGATCATCATAATGAGCGGCGGTTGCTAGGAGAATCCGAATGGTCATAAGCACGATTTCTGGGATTAGGTTTCTTCACAGTCAATACCATGAATTTACTTGAAACCCTTTTTTTTTCCACCAACCTAGCTTCGTACATCTGAATATAACCATCCATGTCAACTTTTCTTCTTGAAAATCCATTTACTCACAATGGCTTCTACACCATCGAGTAAATCAACCCAAGTCATACTTGGTTCTGTGACATGGATCCCATTTCGGATTCAGCGGCTTTCAGCCACTTTCGGAGTTAAGGCCCATCATTGCTTCTTCAAAATTCGCAGGCCCGTCACTTTCAATGATCAATGGATCACGTCAATTGGTTACGAGAAATCCACATTTCTCGGGTTCGTGACGGATCCTTTCGGATCTGCGGGCTTCAGTTTTCTGTAAAAGTCACGCACACATATCTCATATGTATACTTTTATCACGACCTAATTAACTAAGATTTAAACCGAAGTTAATTAAGTCATCCGCGATCTGTGTCGATCGATGCAACTTTTGTGTCGATCGACACTTCTTCAGAAACTCGCCATTTAAATGTATATCGAATATACATTCACCAGATCCTTTATAAACTTTAGGCACCACAGGTGCAGGTTCTACAACTCTTTGTAGATCCAACTGCTGCTCTTCCTTATCAGGTTGAGCAGTCTCCTGTGATTTTCGAATTTCTTCGAGTTGTACTTTTACTCCCACTGTTCTTCTTGGAAAGAAAGTCTTTCTTAAGAAAACATAGTTCCGAGCAACAAACAATTTGTTCTCGAACTGGTTGTAAAAGTAACATGCCTTGGTTTTGTTAGGACAACCAATGAAGTAGCACTTATCAGATTTGGGTGTGAGCTTATCAGAGATTAAACGTTTTATATAAGCCTCACAACTCCAGATCTTCACGAGATACAAATCAGGAATATTTACAGTCCACATCTCATGTGGTGTATTTGTAACTGATTTTGATGGAAACCTATTTAGTGTAAACGCAGACGTTTCTAGAGAGTATTCTTAGAAGGATAATGGAAGATCTAAGTGACTCATCATTGATCGAACCTTATCTATAAAGTCCGATGCAGGAGGAGTAAATTGTGAAACTCTTTCACAATCTCTCAGATGATCACTAAATTCTTGACTTAAGTATTCATCTCCATGATCTCATCGTAGAGCTTTAATACTTTTGCCAAATTGATTCTGCACTTCATTCTGGAGCTCTTTGAACTTTTCAAAGATTCTGATTTATGTCTTATTAATAAGACATAACTGTACCTACTGAAAATATCAGTAAAGGCAATGAAGTACTGAAAATTTCCTCTAGCACTAGTGCTCATCGGCCAATATACATCTGTATGTATAAAACCCAATAAGCTTCTGGCCCTTTCATTTTGATCGTTCGCAACCTGTATCGACCGACGCATCGTTTGTGTCGATCGATACTACCTTTGTTGAAAGGAGCCTTCGTCATTTTACCCAATAAACAAGATTCACTTTACTCATTATGATTCATAATCAGATGAGCCCAAAAGCCCATCACTATGGAGCTTCTGAATCTGTTTCTCATTTATGTGGCTCAAAAACGACAATGCCAGAGAAAGAGTTTGATTCGTATCATTTGACTTGAATCTCTTGGTGTTAATGTTATAGTTAGGCACATTCTGGTTTAGAACATAAAGTCCATTCTCTAATGGATTGCTACTATAAAATATATCATTGTAATAAAATGAATAACACTTATTCTTAATTTGAAAAACTGATATCCTTCCATATCCAACCAAGGATTAGAAATAATCTTTCTGCTCATAGCAGGTACATAGTAGCAGTTTTAAGTTCAAAACATGCCATAAAAGAAAACAAATGAAATACTCCTACGGCTAATGCAGCAACTCTTGCTCCATTTCCCACGCGTAGATCCACTTGTCCTTTCTCCATAGTCCTACTTTTGCTCAGGCCCTGCACATTTTTCACAAAATATGAGTACCTCAGCTGGTATCAAATACCCAATAAGTAGAAATATAAGAAGTAACATTTACTTCTATAACATAAACACCTGAAGAAGAAGTCTCGTACGTCTTCTTCAGCTTCTCATAATCTTCCATGAATTTATTGCAGTTTCTTTTCAAATGCCCGTAACCATTACAATAACGGCACTTAACATCTTCAGAAGGACTGGTTTTAACCTTCGGAGCATGGCCAGACTCGCTTGGATTCACAATCGAGCTCGTCTTGCCATCACCTTTGTTCTTACCAAGTTTCTTAAACTTTTTACCCTTTTGTACCATAAGGACATTTGGGGTGTCCTTCTTGATGTTAGGTTCAGCAGTCTTAAGCATCCCATACAATTCAGTCAACGTCTTCGTCAAGTTGTTCATGTTATAGTTCATAACAAATTGATCATAGCTTGACGGCAGTGACTGCAGAATGATGTCAGTAGCCAACTCTTGGCTAATGGGACAATCCAGTTTCCCCAGGTTATCAATATAACCCATCATCTTAATGACATGAGGACTAACTGGTTCGCCATTTGGTAGCTTGCACTCAATCAGAGATCTTACCGTCTGGTATCTCTGAGTTCGTGCCTGCTCCTGAAACATACTTTTCAGGCCAGTGATCATCTCTTTTGGCGACTCCACGTACTCATATTGCTTCTGCAATTCCGAGTTCATGGTAGCCAACATGAGACAACTCACATCCACCGCATCATTAGAATGCTTATCCCAAGCATCCTTATCTGACTGCCAGGCATTGGCTCGGTACTTCTTGGGGAGAACTTTCTCAAGGACATAGTCCTTTTTCTCCTGTTTGAGAACAATTCTCAAGTTCCGATACCATTCAAGAAAGTTGGATCCATTTAACTTGTCCTTCTCAAGGACGGATCGCCGGGAGAAATTGTTACGATGGTTTGTGCTAGACATAGCTGAAAAACAAGGGAGGTTTAGTTATGATGTTCAAGAAATGAGAAGTCTTAACAATTAAGGAAACTCGCATTATATTCAAACAATTGTTTCCTCAGATGAATATAATGATCCAAGACCCATACTTCACTAAACTTGAGTGAGCCACTGGCTATCACCCAAATTTTAGCTATCTAGGTAAGTAACAACTTTGCTAGTTATATCCAATATAACTCTTGGTTGTGGATTTACATCTCATGTCCAATCCACCTGATGTCTCTGAGCCCAAAACGATTTTGATGGCCCAGTCAAGTAAACCAATCTCTTCAGTCATGTAATTGTCGATGTCTTGCACTGCAAATCCATCAACACGATTACCTCTGTCTTACTCATGAAATTGTGGACATCTTGCACTGCAAGTCTATCGCACAATTAAATGGGTCTTGACAGTTGACAAGATTGGAAAGACATCAAGTATCACTTGATATTTGGTTGAGGAACGGAACCATTTAAAACGTTCAGTTTTATTATGTTTTAATTCTTCTAATTAAATGATTTGTCTTGGTTTGGTTCTGGTGGTTTCAGGTTCCATAACCTAAACCATCGAATCTTGTGTCGACCAACACTACTTTAGTGTCGATCGATGCTGATTAACCAAAACCAATCTGCGATAACTGATCAATCCAATTGATCCGGTTTAGAGTACCGGTCAGTGTCGATCGATGCTATATTAGCATCGGTCGATACCAACCCAATCGCAATAAACCATTCTTAGCGTTTAACCATCATTAACCAAGCTCGATAACCGGTCCAATCCAATTGAACTGATTCATCAATCTCGCGAGGTTTGTGTCGACCGACACAACTCTTGTGTCGATCGACACTAGGCGAAACATAAGTTTTATTCGGGTTTTCGCCCTGTGTCGATCGACGCCGGATTGGCATCGATCGACACCATGCGAAAAACCCTAATTTTATTCGGGTTTTCGCCCTGTGTCGATCGATGCCGGATTGGCATCGATCGACACCATGCGAAAAAACCCTAAAAAGTTTTTCGAACAAAACCCTAAACTGGGTTACTTTGATCAAAACCAGTTTTAGCATGCTTGTATCAATCATACAGAGATCCAGATTCAACCAATCTAATCAACATGCTACAGATTCAATGGAACCCTAAAGCTCTGATACCACTGAAGGAATTTCTAGCAGTTCCTAATCCAGTTAGGCAACCCTGGTCTGAATTCCAAGCCTAGGATCTAGGGTTCATGTAATTGAATCATTGGGATCTCAGAATTACCTGGTGATTTGCAGCGGAAGATTTGCAGATAATCGAAATCTAGAGCGCCTCAAATGCTGCGCCTCTACTGGTATCCACACGCACACAAACTGAACAGCAGAGATGCTAGTGCCTATAGAGATCGAATCTCCTCAGAGGTTTCTTTTCTAGTTCTGGTGGCTGTGAATTAGGTTAGATTATGTGTAAAAGTCGACCATATATCTTATATATGTTGACTTATACCACGACCCGAATAACCAACGATTAAACCGAAGTTAATCTGGCCATTCGCGATCTGTGTCGATCGATGCACATGTTTCAACGATCGACACTGCCTCAGAAACTCGATATTGAATGCATATCAAATATGCATTCACCAGATCATTACATTAATGATCAACCTCATCTTCTATGTCCAGTTTGCTTAGGTGTGTGACCCTGTAGGATCATACAACACTAGCAATGAGTTCTAAACTCATTGATCATAAGTGGCTTCTAGCAAAGCATTATGACTGCCTAGTATCATATGATTGTCTCATCTCGACAATACGACTTTCACTTAAGAGCAAGTACAATAGATTTCAGGACATTCCCAACATAAACAAGATAGACTAACAGACGATATCAAATTTGGCGGGGTAGAGATTTGGGACAAAGCCCTAACTTGATCCTCCTCTTCCTCTCCCTCATTTGCTTTCCTCCAAGCTTCCTCTTCAAGCCTAGCTTTCTCTAGAGTCGATCTAGGATCTTCATTAAAATTTTCGAAGACTTTTCTATTACGTGCCTTCCAAATGAACCACATCAGCCATGGGAAGAAATCAAAAGTATCTTCATTGTTTATCCATTCCTTTGCTCTCCAGAAAAGGAAATTCATGTTGGTAAATATTGATGAAGCCGGAAAGATATTCGGGGCTGATGGAATAGGAGAGAGAGCCCAGGCTTGCCGAGCCGGAGGGCATTCGAAGATAGCGTGGTTGATAGTTTCTTTCTCCGCTCCGCATCTAGGACAGGTGGAATCATTACCAATATGGCGATATGCAAGAGCATCACAAGTGGGTACAAAACCCGAGAGACATTGCCACAGGAAGTGTCTAATCTTCCGAGTGGTTTTTAACTTCCAAACTTGCGCCGTGAGTACCGTAGTGCTCGGACCCTGAGAAGGGGGTTCACAAGTCGGGCGAGAGAGGTCTCGTGCAGCCCAATATCCGGATTTAACCGTATAGTTCCCGGATTTGGTAAAAGTCCAACAATAATTATCCCTCAAGACTAGTTTGCTCGGATGTAGTCCTAAAATAAGGGAAATATCTTCAGGTGGAAATAGTTCTCGGAGGCGGTCTAACTTCCATTGCTTAGTCTCAAAGTCGATGAGTGAATTCACATATAGGTGTGGATCCCTATAATCACTAATACTCCTGGGCACCTGAGCCGGAGAGTCGGGGATCCAAGGTTCACTCCAAACTCTGGTACCGAATCCCGAACCGATGGTCTTCCTTATTCCTGATAGCAACAATGGTTTGGCCGCCATTAAGCTCCTCCATCCATAAGACGGACGATTCGAGACTTGAATCTCTAAGGGGCTAGAGTACTTGAAGTACCGCCCTTTTAGAATTCGATTCAAAAGAGAGTCAGGAAATCTAATAATCCGCCACAATTGTTTGGCCAAGAGAGCTATGTTCTGTTCTTCCAATGCCCGAAAACCAAGTCCACCTTCTGATTTTTGGCTACAAAGTTTGTCACATGCAACCCAGTGAATGCCCTTACTATTAGCATTAGAGCTCCACCAATAGTTGGATATCACAGTCCTCATCTTTGCACAAACCGATTTTGGAAGTAGTTAGCATGACATAACATAATTCGGAATTGCCTGAGCTTGGGATTTGATAAGAACTTCTTTGCCTCCCCGGGACAAGAATTTAGAAGACCAAGTACTCGCTCTGTTTTGCACCCTGTCTCTAACGAAAGCGAAGGTTTGTGCCTTCGAACCATTGATCTGTTCTGGTAGACCAAGATATGATCCCATACCTCCTTCCTGAGAAATGCCTATAATACTCTTGATTTCACCTTTGACATTTTGAGGGACGTCATTACCAAACATAATGGAAGACTTAGAGAAATTAATCTTCTGTCCTGATGCTTCCCCATATGTCCTGATGATATTTATCAAAATCTTACTTTCATGGGTATCTGCTTTACAGAAGAAAAGGCTATCATCAGCAAATAAGAGGTGTGATGTCGGGGGACTAGCTCTGGCTACCCGGAGTCCTTGAATATTCCCTGCCATCTCAGCTTTACGGATGAGGGAGATAAGTCCTTCTGTGCAAAGGACAAATAGAAAAGGGGAGATAGGATCCCCCTGCCGGATACCGCGGGAAGGTCTGATATGTCCGCTAGGCACTCCATTGAGGAGGATACGATATGAGACTGAGGTGACGCAATGCATAATCCAGCCAATCCATTTCATGTCAAACCCCAAATGTCTCATAATAGAGGAAAGGTAAGCCCACTCAACTCTATCGTAAGCCTTACTCATATCTGTCTTGATTGCCATGAATTTCTTCCTACAAGAAGGATTAGAGCGAAGAGTATGGAAGTTTTCTTGTGCTATAAGGATATTATCTGTAATTAGTCTCCCTGCTACAAAGGCGGACTGAGTCTCGGAAATTAAGTCCGGAAGGATCCTTTTTAGTCTCAGACTAAGGATCTTGGATATGATCTTATAGCTCACATTACACAAGCTTATTGGGCGAAAGCCAGTCATATCTCTGGGTCTATCTCCTTTTGGGATCAAGCAAATATTTGTCTCATTTAATCTTGGATCAAAGGACCCAGAAGCGAAAAATTCCTTAACAGTACGAGTGAGCTCTGGAGCCACCACATCCCAGAACTTTTGATAGAACAAGGCCGTCATTCCATCTGGGCCCGGTGTTTTGCCAGGATTTAGTGAAAATAAAGCCTTTCTAATCTCCTCTAACGTCGGGTCTCGAGTCAATTCTGCATTCATTTCTGGAGTA
This sequence comes from Orychophragmus violaceus, assembly GCA_030180135.1. Lineage (NCBI taxonomy): Eukaryota > Viridiplantae > Streptophyta > Magnoliopsida > Brassicales > Brassicaceae > Orychophragmus > Orychophragmus violaceus. The sequence continues at coordinate 91,560,851 of CM058237.1, read as the reverse complement.
ACAATCTCAGGGATATCCTGGAAAAGGGAGTTCGGTTCGCCATTGTAAGATGAGGAGAAGAGATCGTCAAAATATGACACTGCAACTTTCTCTATCCCTTCCTCATCATCTATCCAGCATCCTGAGGAATCTAAAAGGCCTAGAATCTTATTTCTTGCTCTCCTTTGTTTCGTAATAGCTTGGAAGAATTTTGTGAAATTATCTCCAAATCGGAGCCAAGTAGTCCTACTCTTTTGTTCCCAGAAGGCTTCTTCTTCTTTATAGGCGATCAATAGTTGACTTTTTAGAGCGAGGATCTCTTCCGTCGAGATGGACTCATCAGTATGGGCGTTATCAATCTTGGCCTGTAACACTTTGATAAGGATTTCAGAATTAGTTTGGATACTTTTCTTCCAGACCGATATAGTTCTGCGACAATTTTGAATACGGGATGATAGAGAATTATTTAGGATAGAAGCCAAAAGAGGTCTGTGGTCCGATCCCCACATCTTAAGATACTCCACATTAGTGTGGGAAAAAATATTATGCCATTCCTCATTACCTAAATCTCTATCTAACCGGCATTTAATTAAACCTTTCCTTCTCCGACCAATCCAAGAGAGCGGATCCCCTTGATAAGGGAAATCAAGAAAACCGCAGCATTCTATCATTGCTCGAAAAGGAAGAAAGGAGGCTTCTGAACGTTTTTTCCCCCCACTTTTCTCATGATTCCCTATGATTTCATTAAAATCTCCAATTATGAACCATGGACCCGTACAAGAGATACCTATACGAATAAGTCTTTCCCATACATAAGCTCGGAATTTAACTACCGGATCACCATAAATAAAGGTCATAAAAACTCGATTTCCATCAATAATAGTCTCAATATCAATCAAACGATCATCCAAACATAATATCTTAACCGGAAAATCCTTAGAATGAAAAAGAGCAAGGCCTACACTATATCCTTTCGGATTCACAGTGTGGAGGTTGTCAAAACCTAATGAAACTTGCAAATTTTGCAGAAAAAGCTATCGTTCTTTGTCTCTGATAAAAACATAAATCCTGGAGAATACATTTTACACATCTCCTCCAGTCGACGGGACGTATCCTCCGAACCCGCCCCTTGACAATTCCATGCAATTGTCTTCATATGCGGGAACTGGGTGGGTTCTGGGACCCCACCAGACCTGCATTGACAATAAGAGTTTTAGAAACCGAGGTAACAGTAGACAAGATAGGGGACAACACCTCACTACGAGAGAGAGTTTTAAGACGAGCCAAGGTCTTACTTGAAGGTTCTCCATCACTTGGACCTCCCTTCTTTTTTGGAGAGCGCTTGGCTTGAAAGGGCTTGAGCTTCTTTGATGCCAAAGCTTTCTTAACCTTTGGACTTTTGGGGACTTTCTTCTTCCCAATAGACATTCCTAGCTCCATATTCTTTGCATTGGTTCCCGCTTTTGGAGGAGGCTTGAAGGTAACTGAATGCTTCTTAACATTGTCTCTAAGAGTAATCTTAGCTAAAAGTGATACAATTTTTGTCTTGTTAACATTTAGAGAAAAAAGAGGAAAAATCGTTTTCACGAGAAGGAATACTAAAAAGGTAGTAGTAACACATTGTCAAGCAAAAAGGCTAACTTCGTGTATGCGAATTGTTAGGAATCCACCGCACCCGCATATCAAACGAATAGTAGTGTACACACGGGTCCAGTAAAAGATCGCTATTTACAAAAATAAAAAAATGGAATTACTTTCTTTCTACTTTTTTGTTGCGCCGGTAAATCTTAGGTTTTGATTGGTTGAATTATCAAAAACTTATAATTTTTTATTTATTAATCAATTTTGTTAATAAAACATTTAATAAAGCATTTATAAGCTGCAAATTCTCTCCAAATATTCATTTTCATGCTTTCATATGAAGCTTTTGATAGATTATTAGCCTTTAAATTAACTAAAATTTAAAGATTCTATTAACAATTTCTGGTCTACCAAACCTAATCCTCGGTTTTCTTGGATAGCAAACAAGCTACTCAAAGTTAGAGGTCAAGCCTTTACCTAGATAAAATTGCGTTTGGGCAATGGTCGCTCTTGTAGGTTCTGGACGGATCACTGGACTCCTTTTGGATCATTAGATGACTTCATTGTTGGCCGGAACTCTTATCTTGGAATACCCAAGAAAGCAACAGTCGCTGAGCTTTGTTCCTCGGGCTCCTGGTCACTACTTGCGACGAGAACAGACAACCAACTAAATCTGCAGATGTATTTAACTACTTTTAATCTTACAATGGAGGATGATAGTTACATCTGGGAAATTGAAGGTAAAGCTGATAACAGATTCAACACTGGTCAAGTTTACAGAGCACTCAAAGGCAGAGGCATCACTCAACTGTGGGCTAAAGTGGTATGGATCAAGGGTGGAATTCCTAAGCATTGTTTTTTGATATGGCTGATGGTCCTAAATAGATGTCCAACTAGAGACAGGTTGCTTAGTTGGGGACTTAATACTGACAGTAATTGCTTACTTTGTGGTGCGGCTGATGAATTTAGAGATCATCTTCTTTTTTATTGTTCCTTCAGCTGGAGTCTTTGGTCTAGGATCTCCTGCAAATGTGATATTCAGTCGATTAGGTTATGGAGTGATCAGCTGCAAGCGCTTTAAATGTTGTCAAGAAATAAACCAAAGAGAAGACTATGCTTACTTGCTTGGCAGTGTGTTATTCATTCCATATGGTCTGAGAGAAATAACCGGCATCATCGATGATCTTCAGATCGGTGGACTCTCTTGTAGGTATGATCGATCTGACAGTAAAAAACAAAATCCTCACCTTCAGAAGCACAAATCCGTCATTGGCCTCGGCAATGTTTTCGATCTGGTCCTCTTAGATTTCGTGATTTCTCACGCTTACCATCTCCCTCTCCATTAGATGTGAATCTGAACACTCTTTGCTTTCGATGGGGTCAAGGTTTCTCAGATCAGTCTCTCTCTCTTAATCATACCTCACCAACTTTTCTCTCTCGTGTAACTACATGTACGGCGAAGACAGGAATCGTGAAGCGCTTCATGGGCTTCTTTATTTTGGGCTCTCTAAATATTTGGTTCAATCTTGCTCCCTAATGTTTCTACAAATTGGGTTCTGCTTTAATACTTTTTAAGGTGTGTGCCACTAGCCTGGGTTGGGTTTGTAATAACTTTTTACTCTCGTGCTTTAATTTGAAAATTCTTGTTACAAAATAAAAATTATCTAAAATTTATTTATTTAATAATATACAATTAGATTTACTGTATAATATAAATTTATATTCTTAAAACTAAGATTTACCATTATTGTTTTTTCCAAATATTATTTTAAATTTAATTTAATAAACATAAATATATTATTAAAAATATATATTATTAATAGGAATATAGTACTCGTGAATAAATATATTAAATATTTATTCATTAATAAATCACTCACAACTCTATTATGTTCTACTATCAGCTACTTCAGTCAAGTTCTTAAAATGTCAATCTGTATTTTTCAATATTTTTTTAGAGGTGAAAAATGGATGTTGACCCCAAAAATAAGTAAAATGGAAAAATCCTAACAATGAACACACATATATAGTGTTTCTCAAATCGGGGTAAGAGTTTGTTTTGAATAAGAGTTTGTTTCTAACATGCTTCTCAAATCGGGGTAACAACATATTTACACATGAACTTTTCATATATATATATATATATATATATATATATATATAGTGTTTTGAATAAGAGTTTGTTTCTAACTTTTTTTTTTTGGTCTGGAAAAACTTTCATTAAGAGTTTAACAAGGTACAAAAGTGGAAGAGCCAATGGTCCTAGACCTTGAGGCTGTTTTTGCTAAAGCATCTGCTATCCCATTATAGGATCTTGGGATAGAGGTGAATACAACATTGAGGAAGCTTTTTGAAATGAAGAGGATATCTTCACAAATCATCAAGGCTTCTTTAGGGAAATGTCGAGTGTTCAAACCTGTGATGACATTGCGTGAGTCCGAAGCAATTCGAATTGACTTCAGCTGTAAACCCTTTGCTGCGAGGAGAGCTTCCCGAATAGCCGCCGCTTCTGCTACTAGCGGATTCAGAATGTACTGCGTCGTGCTTGAGCCCTCCATGATTGTTTTACCGGTGTAATCTTCCATGTGCCATCCTAGACCTGTGTTCTTATCCACGCCCAGCCATGAGGCGTCTGTAAAACAGATAACCTCTCTTGCTCCCAATGGTTGCAAGACTTCTCTTGGACCTTGGTGATGATCAGCTACCTCTACTGTTTGTTGGGCTTTCTCCCATTCGCCTGCATTGTTGAGAGCTATCCTTAGCGTCTCTTCTTCGCTTATAGTTCTGTTGTCAAAGATTCTCTTGTTGCGTGACGACCAGAGTGCTGACAAGATCCACGGGCTCAGTGGAACTCCTAAAAGGCTTTCTTGAGCCCTGACCTTCAATTGATTGCCTTTGGTGATCCCTTCTCTCATGTTTCTAACATTTTCTGGTATCATTGCAGGACTTAGAGGGGCTTTGTTCCACACTTCTTTTGCGAACCTGCAATGGAAGAAAAGGTGGAGCTCTGTTTCCGGTTCTCCACATCTGATGCAGGCGGGAGATTGTGTTACTTTCCTTGCCGTGAGGTTGACTCCAACAGGCAGAGCCTCTCTTGCCGCTTTCCACATCAGCAAATGCAGCTTTGGGGCGGTTCTAACATTCCATATTTCTGGTTTCCACTTGAAATTGTCAAATCTTCCAGCCTGTTCTGTTGAGACTTTGTTCTCCAAGCCTGTGTAGTATCCAGTTTTCGTCGAATATTCTCCATCTCTGGTATGGACCCACACATATCTATCTGTTGCTCCTGTGATGCTTGGTTTGATACTCAAAATCTCCATCCAAATATCAGGGAAAAGTAATTGGACCTTGCCCACGTCCCATTCTTTTTTCCCCGGCTTCATCATATCTGATACATTGCAGCATTGATCAGACACATTAGGTGGTCCTGTAGTGATACCGGGTTGAATGGTTGACGTCCACGGATCCCTCCATATGTTTGTCGTGTTCCCATCCCCAATTGCTACACCTAGGCCTTTCCTCAGAAGGTCTCTCCCTAAGAGCAGGCTTTTCCACCCGTGAGAAGATGATGATCGTGGTTTGATATCCATGAAACGTTTGTTACGACAGTACTTAGCGCTGAGCATTCTTGCTAAAAGGCTTGCAGGTCGGGTTAGGAACCGCCAGCTTTGTTTGGCTAGTAAAGCCTCATTGAAACATTGAATCTCTCTAACTCCCAAACCTCCTCTTTCCTTTGGGTGTGTCATCGTGCTCCAAGCAATCCATGCCATGCCTTTTTTGTCGGGGTTTGAATCCCACCAGAATCTAGTTAAAGCCGACTGGATTCTTTTGCATAAGCTTAGAGGCAATTGGAAGCAAGACATCGTATAGGATGGGATTGCCGTAAGAACAGATTTCAGCATCACCAATTTTCCCGCAGCCGACAGTCGCTTTGTGGACCAACTTGCAGCTTTCTTTTTGATTCTATCGACCAATGAGCTAAAGAGATCACGCTTTTTCCTGGTAAACAATTCAGGGAGTCCTAAATATTTTCCAGCTCCTCCCTCTTTTGCGATACCTAGAGTTTCCTTAACTCTGTTTCGGATTTCCTGACTCGATTTTGCTGAGAACGTGATAGCCGATTTCTCCTTACTAATGAGTTGTCCAGAGGCTGTTTCATATTCTCTGATTATCTCGGCTAGTGCTTTGCAGCTTTTAACATCCGTCTTTGAGAAAAACATGGTATCATCCGCGAACAGAAGATGATTCAGATGCGGCCCCTGTTTCGAAATTCTCAAGCCCGTTATTCTGCCTTCCTTTTGCGCATTGATGCATAGCCCCGACAAAACTTCGCTACACAAGATGAAGATGAACGGGGAGAGCGGGTCTCCTTGTCGCAAACCTCTACTTGGTTTTACAGCTCCTTTCACTTGTCCGTTGATGAGAAACTCGTAGGAGACTGTTGTGATACTTTGCATCAGCCATTGTACCCAAATTGGTGAGAAACCATACTGCTCCAAGACGGTTCTGATAAAGCCCCACTCTAAACGGTCGTACGCCTTTGTCATATCCGTTTTAACAGCCATGGAACATCTCTTTGTTGCTTTTGAACTCTTCAGGGTGTGTAGAATTTCATGCGTGAGGAGCACATTATCAGAGATTGCCCTTCCCGGCACAAACGCGGTCTGATTTTCTGACACAATCAGTTCAAGAATCGGTTGGAGCCTCCTCGTAAGGATCTTTGAGAAGATCTTGTAATATACATTACACAAGGCGATAGGTCGATAGTCTTTAACTTTCTGTGGATTCTTTATCTTTGGTATCAACCGGATATGGGTTTTGTTGGTTCCCGGTGGAAGGGAGCCTGATATGAAGAACCGTTGAATCTCTTTCACTGTTTCTTTCTCCACCGTTTTCCAATGGGATTGGAAGAAACAAGCCGTGAATCCGTCTGGTCCGGGAGCTTTGTCTCCGTTGATTGCCATACAAGCTTGTCTGATTTCCTCACTGTCTGGAATTTTTGTCAGTTGCTTGTTCATATCGTCTGTAATCTGGTTCTTTATGGCTCTTCTCACTGTCTCAGACGCATCACTGGGCTCCGACGTGTATATTTGCGTGAAATACTCCTCAATCACCGCAGTGATATGCTCTTCTTCGAAGAAAACGTTTCCTTCGTTGTCCTCTATAACCGTCATTCTGTTGAGAGCTCGTCTCCCCCTGGTAGTTGAGTGGAAATAACATGAATTCTTATCTCCCAGAGATAGCCAACTTTGTCTACTGCGTTGTCGCCAGTACGCTTCCTCAGCGTCATAGGATGCCTTTAGAGAATCAGTAAGTTCTTTTATTAAGATCTCGTTTGGGGTTGCAGTTGAGAGGGCCATGTCCAGCTCTTCTTTCTTCTTATCAATGAGTTTTTGGTTATTTTGGTGGTTCTTCCGATGCCAGTTCTGCAAAGCCCTTTTGCAGCTCTCTATTCTGGCTGCCACTGAGGTGTTTACTTTGCTGTTCCAAGCCTCCTTGATCAGGCTAAACACCTCTGCATTTTTCCTTAGGCTTCTATCGTATCTAAAGATCCTCTTCTCTTTGTTCTTCCTCAGTGCACAAAAGGTAATTAGGGGTCGGTGATCGGATCCTTCATACCGGAGGTACTCTGTTCTACTAGAAGGAAAGGCATCTGCCCAAGCTCCATTAGCCATAGAACGATCTAAACGACAGAAGACCATGTGATCGTTCCTTTTCCCCCTCCAAGAAAGACAGTCACCGGAGTGCTTAAGATCAAATAGGTCGTTAGCCGCCACAAAGTTTCTGAAATTGGCAAAGGATCCTTCTGTTCTTGTTATTCCTCCTGTCTTCTCCTCCGTGCACAAAATTTCATTGAAGTCACCGGTTATCAGCCATGGATCATCTCGATTGTTCCTCAGATCCGTAACCTTATCCCAAACCTCTTTTCTCTTGTCCTTGTTTGGTTCACCATAAACAAATGTGATGTAGTACTTTTTGTTTCTGTATTTTACTTGCGAATCAAAGAAGTTATTACATGAGTCCAAGATCTCTACTTCAACTTCATCTGACCACAACAGAGCTAAGCCTCCTCCTCCTGGCGTATGGGGAGCTACCAGCTTGATATTTGGGTACTGGAGGCAATGCAGCTCGTTTGTTACTAGCTCATCTTGGTTCTTTGTCTCACTTAGAAAGAGGATATCAGGGCGGAATTTTCTCCTGATTTCTTGTAAACGCTGGATTGTCGTGGTGCTCCCTATACCGCAACAGTTCCAACTTCCGATAACTAAGGAACCGAGTTGTGAGCTGACTGAAAATCCCCTGATCCAGCCCCATTGTTCCTATTTCCTCGGGTTGATGTATTCTGGTTATGATTTGATGGCCTTGGGGATGCCGCTGATGTTTCTCCTGGTACTACTTGGGTGGCTTGGACTGCTGGTTGAGCTCGTTGGCTTGAGATGCCTTGAGAGCGGGACAGAGTTGACCCTGTCCTTCTCTTTCCCAGGCTGCTTGGAGTCTTCCTCTTTGGCGAGTTTTGGAATGGGCGCATGTTACTTTTCCTCGAGGAAGCTCCCTTTAGAAATGTTGGAGTTGGATTTTTTGGCCTGTTAGATAATGGGGGACGTCCACGTTTCCTTGATGGTCCCTGAGCCCGTCCCAGGATCAGGGTTTCCCTTTCTAGACTTTCCCCTTGACTTGGTGAAACGTTGCTCTGCCGCATAAGGGGTCGAGACTGAGGCTCTATCTGATGAGGGATCATAGGAGGTGGTGATAGGAAGTCCTGTAGGGCTGAGTTAATTCTCTCTTCCACCAGCCCGTTCATCTCGCTTTCCAATACCCTGGCCTGTCTTGCCTCTCTTTCCTTTGGGTCAGTACAGTTCAAATACTGGGCAGTTACTTCATTTATCTCAGTGAGTATGTTCTCCCTTGTTGTTGCTAAGTTTGGGATCTGATCAGTGTTTATTAGGCTTTGGTGTTCCCTGATCTCGTCCTGTAGAACTCTGAGTCTTCGAGCCGCACTTTCCTGCGGATCATGGTGGTTCATATAGCGATGTGTGGTTCCCTTTAGTTCTTCTCCTTCTGCCTCTTTTTCTGGTGTATTATGAAACTGGAAATCCGTGATTGCCAAGTTTCTCTCAATTGGTATCAGATGTCTTTCCTTACTAGTAGCTTCTGATGTATCCTCGGAAATAGCCCCTGACTTCTTCCTCCAACAGGATTCAATTGGTGTTCTGAAGAACATCTCCATATTTCTTTGAGAGGGAATTTGGTTTGACTCTGGAGCTCTGTTTCTATCTTGGCCTCTCTGGTTGGGGTGTAAATCATCTTGGTGATGATTTTTAGGTGTTGGGATATGTTGTTGCGATGAGGATCTCCCCTGGTATTGAGCCTTAGGAACGTTGTTATGGTTCACCCTTCTACCTTGTTCCTGATAGCTTCGATGGGATATCCTATCCCCAAAGTTTTTGCCATGCCTGTCTTGTCTGTCTTGGAATGTCCTATCCCCTTGGTTTCTTTCCGTTCTGTATGAGTCAGAGGTGATGGCTCTGCTTCTTCCTTCTCTATCTCCTGATGGAGAGGAGCCTCTTGACCGACGATGATTCTGTGGGTACAGCTCCGGACAGTCTTTCCTCTCGTGAGATAACCGGTTACAGTGGTTGCAGTGTTTTTCTAAGCGCTCATATTTGAGATGGAGAGTGATTTCGCGTCCGTTTGGGAAGTCCAGAACAGATTCCTTGATGATGGGTTTGAGGCCATTGACGAACACTTTGACTTTGGCCGCTGACGTAGAGATTTCGTGGGTGTCTACTGTACCCAGAGCACTTCCAATATTCCTCACTACTCTGTCTTGCCAGTAGTGGAGCGGCAGTCCTTGGATTTGAATCCAAAAGGGTATCAAAGAGGGAAAAGTGTCTGATATTATTGGTTCCCATCTCTGTATGATGACCATCCAGAAAGCAAACTGGTATGGTCTGTTGGACAAAACTCTTTCAAGATCTTCCTCCTCTTGGAACCTGATCTGAAAGCAAGCGTTACCAAGGTCGGATCCGATAGCCCGACCCTGAACCTTCCATCTGTGAATAAGTGTAGTAATGAGCTCTCCAACTTTTTGAACTTTCGGGTTAGTAACTCTTCCCACTAGAGTAAGGGCGTTGTCTCGGATCAGCTCAGCCGTATCGATCTCTGGCACTGAAATCCTCAGTCTTGTGTCGCTACTTTGAGATGTTGCTACTGCCTTTCCTTTCTCGGCATAGGTGAGTCGCCTCTCCATTGAAATGGTGTGGAGTGGTCTGAAGAGAAGCTGAGATGGGGTGGGTAGTTTGGAACCGGCGAGGTCTGTTTCAGTATTCGGTGAAGGATGTTGTTTTAGCAACTGTTGCAATGTTCCATCGTCTTTGAAAGAGTTGACTTTGATTATGTTGATGCAGATGATGTCTACGTTTAGAGGAGATGGAGACGAGAGACCGCTGGTGAGTTGAGAGGTGGCCCCAAGGAGACTCCTTTGCCGCGTTAAGGAGCTCCGATGGCCGGAGAAGGTCCGGCGGACCGACGGTCGCTGCTTCCTTCCTCTTTTAGGTGTGTTTTGGTAGGTGAAAAAGGTGTCAGAAATGGATAAAAGAAGAGTGCTTTCTGTTTATATCAGTATCTGCTGTGTAAAAACCTTTCTCGACCTTTGTGCCTGGGAGAGAAATTCAAATGTGATCTCTTTGTTTTTGATAGTTTGTTTCTAACATGCTTCTCAGATCGGAATAACAACATATTTACACCTCAACTTTTCACGACGATTAATATATAAACTTAATAACTATGCATAAACATATATAAACTCAATTGTGTTTTAATTTACATATCTAGGAAGATGCATTCAATGTACCAGTCGCAAAGTAATACACGGAGTAGTACACGGCGTAGTACAAGGGGTAGTACAAGACGTGACTCAAGACGTGGATATGTTCGATTGATGAGATGTGAACGAATCTTTATGTTGTGATTCAGTTTATGAGTTGTTTGCTGAGCTGGATGAAGATATTGAAAAAAATATAGCAGCTTTGGAGTATTTACATATTCCTATGTGAAGAAAAAGGAAAAAGAGAATAGTTCCTAAAAAGATTTGGAATGTTCTAACAAAAAGGAAAACTTCTATTTGGTTGATTGGAGAGGCTTGGAGGTCAAGATTCAAGCTAATATATATGGAGGGCGTGGCCTTAGGAGAAAGGTGTCCTTGTGACCACAAAAGACCCAAATAAATAATGGTTTATGTGGGTGATCGTTGTGCGACATAGTTTCGCGGTGTGTGCTTGTGTTATCATGGTGACCAAGGAATCTACAGTGTTGTAAGACATTGTTGCTGTCGTACAGTGGTATCTGTTGCATGCGTGTTTGATACCGTTTCCTTATTCATGTTGATAAACATATGGGAATGCTTTGGAGCGTCGGAAAAGAACGTAGTCCAAAGATCTTGAAGAAGATACAAGAGCTGAGAGAATAAAAACTCAAGAGGGCTTTTGTATCTGTGAGAAAGTCTAGGCTCTAGGGAGAGTTTAGCTCAGGTGTTTGATCCTGAAGAATTCTTGTATTGGGTAGAGCGATAGATCAATAGGGTTTGTTCTATTCGTCTGTAATTGGTGGGATTACTTTCTATTCAAGTGAATTCGAAATCTGGACGAGGTCCCGGGGAGTAAAAAAAATCGAACCCCATTAACAAACTTTGTGTGTCTTACTTTCTGCTTTATATACTGCCTCACCTGCGTTTTCAATCTAAACTTTGAAAACATGTCTAATATATACATTGATTAAGTTAAACTTTGAAAATAACGAGGTGGATAATGAATCATGTGTCACAACATCTCTAATTGTTGAATCATTTGTTACATTAATTGTCATACTATTAATATTATTTTTAAAATATAAATTTACTAAAAATTAAATTTTCAAAATATTTCAATATTTTATATTTTTGTAATATGTATAATACTAATAATTTTATTTATATTTAAATTCAAGGGTGAGTTACCTAAGAGGGATATGTAAATAACGAAATGAACTATAGGAGAGAAGAGTAGTTTACAAATTAGTTATTTAATTTGTTGTTGCCTAAGAAATTTTGTGGACCCATATTCATTAAATGCTTATTTTCCCTATTTTTTATATAGATGAAATAATTAGATATATCAAATAAAATAAAATGTATTGTAGTTAAAGTTTAAGGTTTGTGTTTTGGGTTTAGGGGTTAGGGTTAAGGCTTTGGGGGTTAGAGTTTAGGGTCTGTGTTTAGGGTTTACGTTTTAGGGTTTAAGGTTTAGGGTTTAGAGTGTATGGTTTAGGGTTTAAAAACACAAACCCTAAACTCTAACCCCAAAGCTTAAACCCCAAACCCTAAACCCTAAAGCGTAAACCTTAACACCTAAACATAAACCCTAAAGCCTAAACCTTAATCCCTAAACCCTAAAGCCTAAACCCTAATCCCTAAGCACAAACCTTAAACTCTAACCCCCACAGCCTAAACATAAACTCTAAACCATAAATCCTAAACCCTAACCTCCAAAGCTTAAACTTTAAATCCTAACCCCCAAAGCCTAAACTCTAATCCTAAAGTTTAAACCTTAAACCTCTCTAAACACTAAAGCTTAAATCTCAAATTAAATCATAAATATTTGAAAGTTAACTCACTTATCATATCAAAATAATTGGTATAACTATGTTTAACATACAGTAAAAAGAGAGAAAACATTTATTTTTTTAGTAAAAATGTAAAAAAGAGAGAAAGAAAAGTATGTAATTTTTTAATAAAAATAGGGGTATAATTGATTTTTTTGTTCATGAACAGTGGACGTAAATAGTACATTATGACTTATGAGAGAGATTTAATTTCACTATTATTAGTTCCTTGCCAGTAAAATTTCTCTAAATTCAATATTTAACGTTTTATTTATTTCACGAAAATCAATTTTTTGTCAAAAAACATAAATAAAAAGAGTAGTAAAACGTATATATTTTTCTGAAATCATTCAATATCCCACAAAAACAGAGTTCTTTTACAAATATGAAAACCACTCTAGAAAACTATAATGTGTTAGAGAGTATATATAAAAGATAATATCTATGTTTGAGTTTCCAAGTATCAGAACTTCCATTTGTAAAAAAAAATTATATTATTTTAAAATTCAAAAGAAATAGAATCAGAAGTCTTCTTTTTATGAGGTAATAAATGTTTATGTGAAAACATGAGTTTTTACCATGCTTTTCCATTTTTATTTTCCAAATATTTTCATTTCATTCATCTAGAATAAATGAAAACATTAAATAATAAATCTAAAAATAACTAAAACTACTAGAATCATATATTTTACAATATATATATATATATATATAATTTTAAAATATTTTGAAATTTTAATTTTTATTTACGATGATTAACATCAAGTACTAATCATCGCATTGAGAAAACTTGAGGGATTGAATATGCTGTTATCCATTTCTCAAATCATTTGTGCCCATACCGTACAATATTTCAGATATAAATATACACCCGATCGATCCAGTAATCTACAACTACAGGTACATTAACCAAATCTCACTACGCAATAAAACAAAACCATACCCCATGACAATCTCTGATAATAATTATAGGGAACAAGGGATGCATTTCAATCAACATTAAAACTCAAAACTAGACAGCAAAACGTCTCCAATACTGCCACAAACTACAAAAAGACGAGAAGAAACATATGTTTGTGCAAAGCTTCACACATACAGAGGTTCAAACACTGAGACAATACTTGACAAAACAAGAAAACCAAAGATAGTAGAGACAAAGCAAATACGATGAAGCACCAACAGCAGAGCGGAGCAGCAGCTTCTATAGGAGGTCCCTGTTACAAAGTCATGAAACTTGTATAAAGCTACACACTCAGTTTCATAAGATGGGTGAGTTAAGGAGAGCTGCAAATTTACCTGGTGAGCAGATTAGGCGAGATCACGAAACTCCAAGGAAACTTTAAGGTAAGACCGGTATCAAGAAGAACCTGAGGAATGACTTCCCTTCAGAATAAGTAGTCTTTCATCTGGATGAATCTTTACCAATAGAGAGAGTGTGTGTCTAAGAGGGTCACAAGAAAGAACTTCCAATTCCCTTCTTCCTTTATAAAAATCAGGAAAAGAGCTGAAGAGGAAGACCACTAAACCGAAGTAGCTAGATTTACATCTTTTAAGGCTGGATAGAAACGAAACACAAGGAAGAGAAGACTTAAGATATGGACATGAAGGGAGACACAAGAAAAAAGGTAAGACTAAGACCCCTAAAAGATGTGGTAACAGAAACCTAGTTGCTATCTAAACCCACTTAAGAAAAGAAGCCAAAGGGAAAAAGACGACTCTAAAGAGAAACTATACAAAGGGCAAAGAGGAAATGCTTATATTCAAGCATCACCACATGAACTTAGCATTCACCCAGGGTATATGTTAGAGATTGGTAAACCAAGAATCAAGTCTGCTCTTTTACGCGGTTTCAATCTGCTTCCTGAATGTTTCTACTCACGATAACCAGCTGTTCCACCATTAGTAACACCCCAATCTGCATAGGAGATCCAGCAACTGCTGACCAACTCTGAGTCAATACTGCTTCCGTGTTCATTTACCATTCCCACTTAAAGCTATTAGATAAACGCAAACCAGCATGGTGACTAACACCTTATTTCTATGTGCAGAAAACTAAAACTATTCCCCGTTCCCCTAAAGCCTCCTGATCTTCATTCGTCTGCAGTCTCAAGGTTGAGCATGCGACGCAGTGTCATCGTGGCTGAGACAGTACTGTGAAAAGGGTTGTCACCAGTTGAGGTTGGAGAAACGGGTGCAGACTTAGCAACCTCACGAATATCAACCGCAGAGTCAGGAGCTAGAAAGCTCAAAGATACAGTCCTCTTTTGCCGTAGAGAAAACTTAGGAATGGGCACAGAGGTAGGCGGAGGCGAGTTGGAGTAAGTAGGTCCTGCCCATAGTTCAGAGTAAGAAAGGCTTCTTCGTTTGTCAACGAACTCACTAAAAGACCTACGGATCTGAGAGCCTTTGCAGTTAGAAATGGGAATGGGACTGGTTCTAGCGCAGTCAACAGATGGAGGAGGAGCAAAGACCGGCAAAACTGACTTGGGAGAATGAGGAGACTGAACCTCAGGAAGAAGCCCTTTAGTTATAGGTGTTGAAGAAGTTCTCTTTGGCCTTGGAAGCAAACCCACTCCAGATTGAAAGGTTCTGCAATTGATTTGCCTGAAAGTTTTCGAAGGAGCTGATCTAAAACGATCATGTCCACAAGTTTTCCTACCATAATACCGATTCCTATCTTCTGCAGCTACGATAAGCGTTTCCATTTTGAGATAATTCACACTATCCTAGTCGCTTAACTACCCACAAAAACACTTGACACTTCTTTCTCAATCAAAGCTCGTTTCAAAGGCAAAGCAAACCACAGATCCTTGTTGATAACCCAGAAAATGTCTCTGAAGATCACAGAATCCGATACCCAGTTCGTCTCTAAAGCTGAAAGCAAACAATTTAAAGCCATACAAACATGGAGATAACCAAGTAAATCATCAAATGAGAAGAAACAAAGAGCAATCGAAATAAAATTCAGAACACCAGATCCATTAGAGATATTCACCTGGAGCAAAAGGCTCTTGACGGTTAAGAGAGACAAAATCTGAGAGGAATAAAAGACGACTCCCGTTAGAAAATACAGAGAAAGACAAGAGAGATGATTCTTCTCTACTAGTTGATCAGTGATCTGTTATAAGAATATCTATTAGGGTTCTCTAAGCCTCTATGAAAACGAAGATCCTACGGATCTGAGAAATAAGGTTGAGAGAAAGAAGAGGAACAGAGCACTTGTCCTTAAGTAGCACAGTTATGCATGATTCTGCTGAGACGAGATTACATTAATACCCTTCCACATATTCATTGACCATTTTGTCCTTTCCATTTACATTAATTACATTCTTTTCTTTTTTACAACTTCATTAATTGTTAATTTGAACCTGCTAATATCACTTTCTTATCCATTGTTAACTACGATCGATTTCTATTCTTGGTGATTTTAAATTTATTTATTTTAGAAAATGAATAATTGATTGGGCCACGACCCAGGTAATCGGTAGGGTCTTTTAATGACAAGATATTGCACTTATTGACAAAAGATTCAGGCACTGTATAGTTCCACAAAAGTGGAATCATAAACTATAATTGAATCAAAATAATATCTGCCTGCAAATTCGGAAATTATTATTGAACTTGATAATTACAAAGATCCCAATAATATACTTGTTTGTTTCGCAAGTTCCAAATATAGAATGGTGATAATAATGGTGACAATGATAACATGATGATGACCTGACCACAAACACTTCACTTCATGCAGCATTACCATTAAAATGTCTTAACAGACAAAAATAAAGAACAAGCTCATGAGGAAGATGCCCAAGCCACCAACATAATCATAGCATTTGCTTAGTTTCAAGAATCAAAATGTATTGTTTCGTGCATCTGATAAGCCAAGATGTGGACATAGAGTGAATATCCTGATTCTTCTACTACCATCATCGAACACAACCTACGGCAAATACATAAATAGACACAGCTATATCAGAATCAAGAAACAGATGTACAGCCCTCAAGTCAGAAGCTTCGGTCTTTAACTGACGAACATAACAAATTGCACAGGACACAGTTGCAGATCCCTAAAGTCCGAACCTTTCATCTTTAACGCACAAACGCAATAATGTGACATGCAAAGTAAATTAAACGCATAAACTATGAAGCTCATTAACGGGCACGTAGCAAACAAACAGAAACTATGATGCAATAAGGAAGAGTCTACAAGAACAAAAGCATAAGATGAGTACCCACATAATAAGCACAAGGAAGAAAAGCAAATCAATCATCAGCTCCATCAGTCTTTCCAGCACCAAAAGGGTCATGGTTAGGCCCTAACTCTTCTCCCATATGGCGCTGCACAAGCCTCGACAGATCAGACATAACCTTAGCCTCACGCTTGGCCTTCTCCTCATAGTTAAACATGGCCAATGCCCGTTTGTCTTCAGCACTGTAAACCTGGTTTTCCTTTCTTATACGAATAGCATTCATCCTTTGATGCCTACTTCCACTCATCACATATCCAAGATCCTCAAACCTCTGAATCTCTTCAGCGTTAAGACCTACTTCTCCTCTACGTGGGATACGTTTACCTTGCTGCACATACTGTGCAATTGCGTCTCCTTCACCAGGTCTTAAAGCACCTCCATAACTGATGTGACCTTCAGCTTTAGGTAATGGCATTGGACCGACCTCAGCTTCTTCTTCGTCTTCGGGAGCTGTAGCTTTCTTCTTTGATTCAATCATCTCTTTGAATTTCTTCAACTCCTCTTCATCAAGCTCAGGATCCTTCACCGTTTCATCTAATTTCGCCTTGAAATCAGTGTCAGAACCATCGCTTCCTGTTTCTGACGTTGTTTTCTTTCCCTTGCTTCGTTTGGAGCTAGAACCCGAAGATTTCTTCCGCCTCCTGCTCTTTGACTTGGTATGTTCATCCTCAGACGACGAAGCACTAATCTCAGATTCCTCCGCTTTGCTGTCTTCATCGCTGCTCTCGTCAGAATCACTGTATCTCCTCTTCCTCCTATGTCCTCGCCTTTTCCTACTACTGCGACTGCTTCTGCTTTTCTTCTTCCTTCTTCGTCTCCTATCTTCCTCATCCGAATCACTCTCACTCCCTTCAGATTCACTATCGCTATCGTACGATCTACTTCGCCTACGCTTACTCCTAGAGCTCTTACTCTTTCTCTTCCTTGATCTCAAATCGTCAGATTCAGATTCCGACTTCCCTGAATCAGATTCACCTTTCCTTTCTTTCACTTTCAGATTATCATCATCTCTTTCCGGAATCTTGTCGTCGTTCTCATCGGACTCCTCGTTCGGATCTCTGGGCGGACTCGGCGTGTTCTCCCAAAAGCAGAACCTCCCCGATTTCCTCATCTTGAGCCGTTTATGCCTCCTGTACTCCTCGTGACTCAACCCCTTCAACTCTTCATCGGATTCTGAATCAGATCTCCTCCCTCGACGATAATCTCTATCCAAATATCCTTGATTCTTCCCAAACCTCCTTGGAAGCGAGTTCATTGTCATTCTCGATCCCCAAAATTCCAGTCCCAACGACGACGAAGATAATAAAAATCTTATCCAAGACGATTGAGAAAATTAGGGCTTTGGGTTAAAACATGTTCTTCTTATTGGGCCACTAGAATATGTGTACGTTGTGGCCCAATCAAATGCCTAATAAAAGAAAATATATCGAACGTTCTTTCTATATTCATTTGTCACCACCAAAAATATTTGTTTTTTTATATAAAGCCCCACAAGTTTTAATAAGAGTCAACTGAGTCCACAATCCATATCCTCTTTCAGATGTTTTAACTGATGACATGGAAGGTTTACTTCGACCATCTTTTTTTTGAACCAAATTTTGCTATTGAAAAACAGGTGGAAGTGTTACAGCATGGAAAATTATGCAAATAAGAACAACAAATAGAACTCAGCATAAGAAACTAGCAACACAAATGACAGGTTAGAAGGATACAAAAGAGGATACATCACAACAAAATCTCAGAGCAGAGAACCAACTCCAAAAAGATAGATACTCCACAGCTTACACGCACACACGACTGCGGCAAAGGAGAATGGAAGACACAGGCCTAGTCCAGACCCAGAAACCAGGGGAAGACTGCCGAGTCAACTACTTCGACCATCTTGCTCTCGAATACGGCTCCATCACCAATGCTTTTCTTTTGTGACTCCATATGTAACTTCCCTTTGGTTTCGATTTTGTCCAAAGACCGTGAATATTGATAGATGTTGTTCATAAGAGTTAAATTTCACTTGTAAGTAGGACCAATCTTTAGTCTTTTCAGCACTTCGGTGATTTATGCCTTGGATCCTACGAACTGAGTTTATATCTTAATTGCTTTTACTAGAACAACTTTGACCCAATTACAGCTTGCTAAGAACATCTTTAATGTAGCACCAAAACACCAATTTTAGTGTCAATTCTTTTCTAATAATGCACGTTAAATATATTATTTTTTTCGTGAATAGTCTTGCATAATATTTGGTGAATAATGTTGAATAGTGTTGCACAATATTTGGTGTAATACTATTCATTATACTAAACATTAAAATATTATTTTTATTTATTAATGTAGTTATATTTTTTATTAGTAAATTAAATTTTGTTGGTTTAGACATTCAGGTACCGTTTAAATTCAAGTTTATATCAATTTTTGAATTTTTGATATTTGGTACTAGATATGTAAGATCCATTCCGATATTTTAGAATTGTACGTGATGTTAATGCAACAATTGAAGAACGAACTGAAGTCCCATCTGCAGAAGTTGAGATGATGAATAATGAAGATGCTTGATTTCAAGAATTCTTAGCTCGACACATGAAAATCAATGATTGAGAACCTCATATTGAACTGGAAATGCATTATTTGGACATTTGAGTTTGAATATGCTAATTTTGAGAATTAATACAATGTAATTTATTTTTCGCTATTTTTATTTTATTGATTATAATTTTTTCGTCACTGAATGTAATTCTATATTTAATTTGTAGATAATCTATTATATGAATAATCACTATTTATCAAAACTATTACAAACAAATAAAATATTAAATTTCATAATATAATAAGATAAGTATATTTTTTGGTGTAGGATTTGGTGTTGTGTTGGAAATGAAAAAAAAATACTATTCACCAAAACACTAAGGGTCCGAATGATAACCGCGGGTTTGCGGGACAGGTTTAGAGTGCAGTGTGGTGCGGTGCGTACGTGAGAAATGTATTTGCAGGACAAGTGATGTTTTTCATTTGTTTTGAAAAATGTAAAGAACTTTTTCAAAAAAAGTTTACGGATTATAAAAATTATGTGATTGGTAATTTAAAATCGGTTTTTAAAAATAACGTTTGAAAAATACCTTTTTACAGTCACCATTCATGGTCCAAATTTAACACTATTGAGAACTTCAAATTTAATGTTATGATTGGAGATAGTCTAAGTTATTCAACACTTTAACATGAAACTATCAGCATTGCCTAATAGGGCTGGACACAAGCCAGGTACTTAATATTTTTGTTTTACTTGCTTCTCGACTTGCCTTGTGCAAGTATTAAATTTTTAGACTTGTACTTGATTCTGCTTGCTCAAAATTTTAATACTTATAAATTACTTGGTAAAACTTACTACTTGTTTATTTATGTTCAAATATTTAAATATTAAATAGATTAAAGATTTTAAATTATAAAAATGTATATGAATGTTTCTTAAGCGAGTATAATAACCTTATTTATGAAAAAATATTTCAAATATTCTTAATATTATAATCGAAATAGAATAAAACAAAAAAAACTTATATCAAATATCACTTTGATACCAAAGAAACATGTTTTAGTGTTTTAAATAAATAATATTATTATCAAACACTTATATCAAAAATTAATTTTAAATATTTATTACTTGATTTGATCAAAACAAGTACTTGATTTTACGGGGTAAGTACGAGACAAGTAACGAGTACAGACCGAGTATCAAATATTTGTAATACTTTGAAGGGATAAAACGAGTAACGAGTAAAACAAGCCAAGTAGTGATATTCTTTTCAATACTTGATACTTGACTTGTACTTGCAAGTAATAAAATTTGGTTACTTATTACCCGACTTGGTCATAACAAGTACTTTCTTTTTCAAGCCAAGTACGAGTTAAGTAGCGGGTACAAGTCGAGTAACAAGTAATTATGCCCAGCAATAATGCCTAACAAAAGATACTTAAAGGTGTTAGACCATCTCCAATGTATTACTCTATTTCTACCTCTAAAATTGAGGAACTCTATAATAGAGGTGGGTTTTGCTGCAATGTATTCATCTATATTTTCCTCTAAAAAAGAATATTCTTTCTAATATTCTTTTTTATTTTACTAATTATACATTTTATTTATTAAATAAAGTAACAATTTAACCCATTTCTTTTATTTTATAAATTTTTATAAAATTATATTATTATTTAAATTAAATATGTACTATATAAAAAATTATATTAAAACTTATAAAAATATAAAATATATTAATTTTTTGTTTAACTATTTACATTAATGTATTTTTTTAAGAATGAATATTCGCGTATCGGATCGGGGTTGGGTCGTGTATTTCGAATTTCAGGTATTTCGGATATGAACAAAATGATATCGTTCGTGTAATATTATATTTCAAATTGGATTCAGATTGGTACCAAATCGGATCGGATATTTAGAAAAAGATCTGAAATTTTTCGGTGCCGGATCGGATCCGCTGAAGATTCTATATTTTTATCTGAAAGTAATCATATAAATTCGGATATCCGTTGGATCTCAGATATTATTCGATCCAGTACCAAAATAAGAATTTTTCGGATTGGTTCCGATTCAGATCTTCGGATCCAGATAAAATATCTAGCCCTAATTTTTCACAAATGACCAAAAGATGTTTTTCTCAAACAAAATATATTTTGATTTTTCAATATTTATTTTAAATATATAATAGTATTATTTATAATTTGTTAATTATTATATTATTATATTATTAGTTATTAGAAATATTAATATTTATTTTCTTTAGTCATAAATAAAAGTATTTAAAAGTTGAAGGACTAATTTGTAAATTAAAAAGTTCATCTCTATTATAGAGGAAAAAATAGAGTTCCTCTATATATAGAGGAAAAAATAGAGATCTCTATTTTAGAGGAATAAATTGTTGGAATTTCTAGCAGTTCCTAATCCGATTAGGCAACCCTAAGTCTGAATTCCGAGCCTAGGATCTTAGGGTTTAAGTAATTGAATCATGGATCTCGCGTTTACCTTGTTCTGGCAGCGGAAGATGAATCAGGTAAGACGAGATCAGGAGCGATTCTGATGTCTCGCCTCTATCGTAGTCCACACGCACACAACCTGGAACGCCGGGATGCTAGTGCCGGATCTGGGATTCAACAAGAGAGAGTTTCTGTTTTTCTTATCAAGAAAAACTGACGGCCTTTTTGTTCAGGTCGACCATATAAGCCTATATATACGACCTGGTATGACCAAACCATTTTTCGGGTTTAACCGAAAAAGTCTAAGTCATAAAACGAAACATCAGTCTCGGAATCGACCCTGTGTCGATCGATACACCAACTGTGTCGATCGACACACCTCTCTTTAATCGATATTGATATGTATCCAATACACATCATCCTGATCATCACCATGATGATCATTCCCATATATTAGCTTCCAGATTGCTTAGGTGTGTGACCCTGTAGGATCATATGATACTGGCCGTAAGTCTACAACTTACAGACTGCAAGAGGCTTCTAGCAAAACATTGCAACCGCCCAGTATCATACAACATGTCTGATCTCGACACACAACTATCGTTAGAGTAAGTACAATGTGATTTCAGGACATAATCTCAACAATCTCCCACTTGTACTGGAATCACCTATTCCTATAATCCCTTCGTCTCTATATCTCGATATGGCATAAGGCAAGAGACTGTGTCATCCTTATTATAGCCAATATCATGTTCATCGAACTCCTGATCTATACTGATAAAACAAACGACTGACAATCACCTCGTTTGAGCACGGCCATGCATTTTCTCAGTATCAAATCTTCGATGGGCCCTGAGATATTTATCTCCCGTTATATAGGAGGGACAAATCTCATCTTGTTACATCCCTGTTTCTACACATACTTCATGATACGCCTAAGCAATGCCGTTATAGCCGCCATTTACGGAACGACGTTTGGCAAGGTTAAAGCGCACCAATTCATATGCTAGAAAGCATGATGAACTCATGTCTAAGGACTATACTCTATAGTCGTAATGAGAAACTCTCATGACACAGATATAACTATCCTGTAGAGTTCTCATTAGCGGGTCATGTCCGATCATATGTTCACCAACATATATCTATGTGACTGACTGTGATACTCATATCATTGACTCCATGAAACTTAGTCAACAGTCACCGCACAAGCTAGTCTCTCGCGGTTGTCTGTGTCCCACTTTGACAATCTCGACTAGGGATAATCATAATTTATGTCATCTTTTACTTATAGGGTTTCATGATCAAGTCCTCAACTTGATGACCTATAAAATGAACATAAAATACTTTGGGACCATTACTTAATTATCCAATAATCAAATAATACCGATGTCAGTTTTAACTTACACAAACATTGTCATAGCATGTTTATATAAAGATTATAACATAACTAAAATAACTCCCACTGGAATCAAGATCATCTGTTCAGATATCTTATACCTACAACAACAGAATAAATCTCGTGCTTAGGTTGTGGGAGAGACTGCAGTGTTTTTGCTTGAAACAATTCCAACAAACCACACCGCCATTCAGATAAAAGCACTATTCTACGGTCCACTGCTTGGAGCCCTTCCAACAGATAGCACCGTTATCCAGACAAAGAGATATGCCAGGTGGGAACCGGGAATCTTCTTTGTCCGTCTAACTACTTTCAACTGGTTCGTCACTTCCTCAGTTCACCACGAACCTATCCTTAGTGTTTCTCAAATATTTGGGATATTTCTGGCAATTGTTCAGCGACTTTTACCGGAACATATTGGTATTTTCTCGTCTTGCTTTATGCGTAAGCTGCATTTAGACGAGCGCAAAATATGGCATTCATGATGGATTCTATTGCAACAGCATAAGCAATCACACTCATTAATAATAGCTCAGTACGTGTTCAAAACACTTCATCTTGCTAAGATTTATACTAGCTCAGCCAGTGTCCAAGACACTTCATCTTGCTAAGATTATTGCCATAAGACCTTTGGTGTGAAGCCATTCTTGGAATCATGCATATTGGAACTGTCCAACACCTTATCTATATAAGGATTCTGACACGATCCAATTAGTATATCCAATCTATATCAATAGATTCTTATTACAATAATTCACGAGGCTACTCCCATATCTTTTGTTTAAATATGACTTCCGACTCAAGTCTCACAAGACTTAACCGACGGAACATCGTTCATGAGATTAAGTACATTATGTACATACGGTGTGAGAATTGCAATTACGCTCCCACTAGTCTTCTTGTAAATGCATGGTTTCATTTCTTTTCTGATCAAGTCAAAACTTTTGACCACATTATCAGAATGTTGATTCCAACTCCAAGATGTTTGCTTCAATCCAGAAATGGATCGGTGAAGTTAACATGCATACCCAGCCAATTTTCGGAGTTGGGGCTCACCATCGCTTCTTGAATTTCGCATGCTCATCACTTTTCAATGATCAACAGATCACGGCAATCGGCTATGAGAAATCACTCTCGAGTTAGTGACGGATCCTTTCGGATCTGCGAATTTCAGGCTCCACAGGTGTAGATCCTACAGCACTTTGTAGATCTCACCGCTGCTCTCCCTCAACAGGTTGAGCAGTCTCCTGCGTTTATCGAATTTCTTCGATGTGTACTTTTACTCCCACTGTTCCTTTTGAAAGTATGATCTTTCTCAAAAGACACAGTTCCGGACAACAAAACTTTGTTCTCGGATTGGTTATAAAAGGTAGTAAGCCTCGGTTTCCTTAGGACAACCATCAAGGTAGAACTTATCAGGTTTGGGTTCAAGCTTATCAGCTATCATCCCCAAATTATCAGAAACAACTTTCTTGAAAAACTTTCAGTCCACATCCAATGTGGTGTCTTTCAATTGATTCTGATTGAAACCCTTTTCTGTGCAAACACAGACCTTTCTAGAGCGTATTTCTTAAAGGATTATGGAAGATTCTTGTGACTCATCATTAATCGGAGCATATCTAATAAGATCCGATTCGTTCTCTCAGAAACACCATTTAGGTTTTCCAGGAGAAAAGAGCTGTGATATGACTTCACACTCACCTAGATGATCACCCAATTCTTGACTCAAGTATTTTCCTCCACGATCTAATCGAGGATCTCAATACTTCTGTCAAATCGGTTCTATACTTCATTCACATCTATACTTACTGAAGTCATCAATAAAGGTAATGAAGTACAGAAGATTTCCTCTGGCACTAATGCTCATCGGGCCGTATACATCAGTATGTGTAAGGCCCAATAAGCCTCTGGCCCGTTTTTCTTTTAGCTCTGCTAAAAAGGCCTTAGTCATTTGGCCCAGTGAGCAGAATTCATACCTCATATGATTAATAATCAAATGAGCCCAAAACTATGGAACTTCTGAATCCGCTTCACTCTATGTGGTCAAAATGACTGTGCTAAGGAAAAATAGAGTTCAAGTCATCAGACTTAAACCGTTTGGTATTTATGTTATATGTACAATCGTACATTGGTTTAAGATATAAAACCCATTCCAAACGGGGTGCTACCATAGAATATTTCATTAGGATCTAAAGAACAAAACTTGTCTTTTATCAAAATGAAAAACATCCAAATTCTTACAAGAAAATGAAAGACATTTCTGCACAAGGCAGATACATAGTAGCAATTACTTAATTTCTAAAACCAAGTATGAAAGGCTCCTACAAGTGGAGAATCTCTACGGCTCATGCATCAACCATTGCTTCATACCAGACACGCAGTTCCACTTGTCCTTTCTTCAACGTTCTACTGTCGCTTAGGTCCTGCATATTTCAAAAATATCAGTACCACAACTAGTATCCAATATTCACGTAGAACTTGAATAATAACACAATACTTGAAGAAGAAGTACCATACATCTTCTCCATCTCTTGTGAATCTTCCAAGAATTTAGTGCAATTTCTCTTCCAATACCCAAACTCTTTACAGTAGCAGCATTTATCAACATCAGATGGGCCTGACTTGGGCTTAAAAGATGACACATGCTTATTCTGATTCCAAACCTGAACGGCCTTGCCTTCACCCTTGTCTATACAAGATTTCTCAAATCTTTTACCCTTTTTTGATGTTTTGCTCTGCTGTCTTGAGCATACCATGCAGCTCAGTCAACGTCTTCGTCAAGCCTTTCTTGATATAGTTCTTGATGAAATTATCATAACTTGACGGCAGTGACTGCAGAATGATGTCAGTAGCCAACTCTAAGCTGACAGGACAATCCAGTTTCCCCAGGTTATCAATGTAACCCATCATTTTAATGACATGAGGACTTACTGGAGCATCCTCCGGTAGCCTGCACCCAGTGAGAGACTTCACCATCTGGAATCTCTCAACTCGTGCCAGATCCTGAAACTTCAGTTTCAAGCTGGTGATCATCTCTATTGGCGACTCCATGTTCTCGTATTGACTTTTCAAGTCTGAGTTCATGGTAGCCAACATCAGACCACGCACATCTACCACATCAATATAATGCTTATTTCAAGCATCATATACTGCATTCGAGCGATTGGTCCCAAGCCTTTCTGGAAGAGATTTCTCAAGGACATAGTCCTTGCTCTCCTGCTTGAGGATTAATCTCAAATTCCGATACCAATCCAGAAAATTTGATCCATTTAACTTGTCCTTCTCAAGGACGGATCGCAATGAGAAAGTAGTCTCAGGCATAAGCTGAAATCCAAGAAAAACAAAGATTTAGTTATGTATTCCATGAGAAGTCTTATCTGATAAGAAAACTCGCATTATATTCAAACAATGTTTCCTCTATGAATATAATGATCCAAGATCCATACTTCACCAAAATCTGAGTGGACGACTCGCCATCACCCAAAATTTAGTTATCTAGGTAAGCAAATCATTGCTAATTGCACCCAGTACAACTCTTGGTCGCAGATAAAACAATCCATGTCTCATCTACTCTGACGTCTCTGGGTCCAGAACTTCTGATGGCCCAGTCAAGTAAACCAATCTCTTTAGTCTTGTGATCATTGACAGTCGCACTGCAAGTCTATCAATGATCACCTGCCTTACTCATGTAGTAGTGGATACCAAGGACTCCAAGGCTATCCAACAAACGACACAAGTCTTGACAGTAGACAAGATTTGGGCAAGACATCAAGGTTACTTGATATTTAGTTGAGGAAACCAAACTCTGAAAGGTTAGCAAATCAATCTTTTAGGTCATGTAATTGTTGATGTCAAGCACTGCAAGTCCATCAACATAATTACCTGCCTTACTCACGTAATTGTGGACACCAAGCTCTTGGCTAGACCATCACACAACGAAATGAGTCTTGACAGTTGACCTTATTGAAGCTAAGTTTTGATCAAGGTTTAAGTCGAGTTTGGTTTCTGCAAATTCAAGGTTCAATAAACAGAATTGTGAGCACTGTGTCGATTGACGCAGACTATGTCTGTCGATCGACACCACCAGACAAAACCTGAATTCAATAACCGATTAATCCAATTAACTCGGTTCATTGAACCGGTTATGTCGATCGACACAACCCATGTGTGACGATCGACATGGACCTAAACCGAAGTCAGTTTTGATAACCGGTCCAATCCAATTGAACCGACTTATCTGATCAAACTGATCTTAAACCAATCGGTTTATATTAATTGGGATAATTAGCTCAATCCAATTGAACCAATTCATCCAATTTAAACCGTTTTAATCAGTTTCATCTAATTGCGATAACCGGTCCAATTCAATTGAACCGTATTATCCAATCAAACTGATTTTAACCAATCGGTTCATGCTAATTGAGATAATCAGTTCAATCCAATTGAACCAATTCATCCAATTTAAACCGATATGTTCGGACTTAACCAAGCATGATAACCGGTCCAATCTAGTTGAACCGATTAACCATTCGCGAGGTCTGTGTCGACCAACACTCAACCTGTGTCGATCGACACAGTAGGCTTTCTGTTTTTCTTCGCGAAAAACCCTAGCCGCCGAGTCTGTCGATTTCACCATTCTGTGTCGACCGACACACCTAGTGTGTCGATCGACACTCTGCAAAAACACAGAATCGTTTTCGATCTGAATCGATCTAACCTGTTCTTATTCATACTATCTTATGAACGAATTTAAATCATCAAATTCTACTAAACAGGCTGATTCAATGATAAAACCCTAAGGCTCTGATACCACTATTGGAATTCCTAGCAATTCCTAATCCGATTAGGCAACCCTAAGTCTGAATTTCGAGCCTAGGATCTCAGGGTTTAAGTAATTGAATCATGGATCTCGCGTTTACCTTGTTCTGGCAGCGGAAGATGAATCAGGTAAGACGAGATCAGGAGCGATTCTGATGTCTCGCCTCTATCGTAGTCCACACGCACACAACCTGGAACGCCGGGATGCTAGTGCCGGATCTGGGATTCAACAAGAGAGAGTATCTGTTTTTCTTATCAAGAAAAACTGACGGCCTTTTTGTTCAGGTCGACCATATAAGCCTATATATACGACCTGGTATGACCAAACCATTTTTCGGGTTTAACCGAAAAAGTCTAAGTCATAAAACGAAACATCAGTCTCGGAATCGACCCTGTGTCGATCGATACACCAACTGTGTCGATCGACACACCTCTCTTTAATCGATATTGATATGTATCCAATACACATCATCCTGATCATCACCATGATGATCATTCCCATATATTAGCTTCCAGATTGCTTAGGTGTGTGACCCTGTAGGATCATATGATACTGGCCGTAAGTCTACAACTTACAGACTGCAAGAGGCTTCTAGCAAAACATTGCAACCGCCCAGTATCATACAACATGTCTGATCTCGACACACAACTATCGTTAGAGTAAGTACAATGTGATTTCAGGACATAATCCCAACATAAATAGAGGTGGGTTGAAGTGAATTTTCTTCTAAAATAGTATTTGAAGTCAAATATAGAGGTGGGTTAGAGATGTCCTTAAGGAAGAAGGTGCCATCATATGTTGTATGTTTTTCACTGTGCTCTGGTCAGACTACTTAATTTTCATCAAAAATATTGTACTTACAAGTTATCTCATATTCTTGTTCGAAAACACGGGTAAGGCGACCGTCTAGGCACCGGAAAATCGTATGGTGGGCCGGGACCGCCGCGATTAGATTTCGTCAGATAAAAAGTGGGATCTGTGAATTTTTTTTTTTTATTTTTTGGCTTTTGATGCTTAAAATCAATTTTAATATGTTAGATCTATAGGTTTTATGTGTAAATGATGAGAAAAACGAAAAAGTGAGGTTTTTTAGTTTATTGTCTATGGCGACTAAATCTTAAGATTTGCATAAATGCAAACAAAAAAGATGATGAAAATTACAAAAATGTCATTGCTTAAATGGAAAAAAAAAAAACTGTAGCGAACAACGATAACAACTAATGCACTTTACCCTTATACTAAAGTCAGTTATTGTATAGCTTCCCTAAAATAATTTATAAACCTACCTAAATATTGAAAAACTACTAAAATTATGTTCCGGGTAATGATTTTTTTGAACATAGTCTCATATAGTATCTGTATATGTAACCCTATTCGTATTCAAATTGTATCACAACCCGCTTTAGATAGGCCTTGAAAGCTTATTAACTAAATCCATATGTCCATCTCTTTCTTTCTATTTTTTTTTTTTTTTGGATTGGCCATAATTTATCATGAACTTGTTTTTAAAGCTGATATATGAGACAAGGACAATTTTACAGATACTACTATCTCCGTTCTACGAGAATCCATCAACGGTCACGATCAACGGCTCCACCTGCTCCTAAAAACTTCCTTATAAGCTTGGCTCTATTAATCTTGTAAAACTGCGCCTTCGAGGATTCAAACCCATTACTTACCGGTGTAAAGTTTTTAACCACTTGACCAGTAGGTCACAGTTGCTTCACTAATTCATGAGAAGTTTAGATTCGTTTTTGCAGCCACTGTACAAATCAATTTATTTTATAATCTCTCTACCCCATCATATAAGATATTTTAGATGCTTTTCTTGATTCATTTCAATTTCATTTTTTAAGTTTCCCTTTGCAATTTTTTTTTGTTTTAAAGGATTTTTGTATTTGACCAAAAAAAAAAGAAAGGATTTTTGTATTAAAAAAAATTATTTAAAAAAAAAAACAAAAAGACATCAAAATCAAATAAAAGATCCAGACCTTTAGTGGTTGCTCCCACTCTAATATCAAAGTTCATCATGTGGAGTTCAAGGGATCGACTCTATCCATCTTTCATATATGAAGATTTCTATCTAAGTGAGGAATTGAGCTAATTGGCTGGTCAGTTGTGGCTTATAATGACAAAAAATGTTTCATACCCTAAAAGCTTTTAGTGGGTCCAAAAATAACAAAAATCTAAAGTCTAGCAAGTCCAAAAGCGGCCCAAAACCAAAAAAAGAAAAGAAACCCTAAGTGAGATAAAAACACCGCCACCAAAGAAACTTCATGCTTAGCCGAAGACTGGACACCTGAGAGACGCTGCCACCGAGAAGAAAGAGGACACCATAATTGCCCAAAACATCGATAACATAACTAAGCCGAAACAAGAGAACCGAGAGAAGAAGCCGCAAAAGCAGAGCACGAGAATCGATGTCTAAGTTAGGAAGAGGACATGAGCTCACCTGCCACCGCCATTGTCGGTCCACCACCAGACATGATGCTTATGCGGACAAAAAGCTTTCCAAACTATGGTTGGTTCATCACTACCGCCATGAGAACCACACTACCCACTACCACCGTCCTCTAGCAAAAAGAAAGGAAGAGAATTTGGCCCACCGAAACATGCATATTGTAACCTTGAACAAAGACACACGCCGGAGATCCAAACCAACCACGCAAAGAAAGCTTTATGTTATTACATATTGTATGATAATCAAATTTTATAATTTTTCATAATTATTTAAATGATATTCAATACATATACAAAAGTAATAAATTTTAATATCCACACTTTTAACAAAAACAACTTATAATATCTATTGTTAAAAGAATAATTATCCATTTATCATTGGATACTAATCTTGTCATATCCCATTATGACATAGGATACTAATCTTGCTATTCACCAATGTTTACCATGATTTTTAATTAATTTGTTTCTCCTATAAATAAGGAGTTACTTTCCTCTTTGTAATATACTCTTAAGAGAATAATACAAGATCAGTTTTCACATCTCTCACTCTCTCTCGTTCACCACCACCCTCGATTTTTATACCAAGGCAATTTTCAACACATTATCAGCACGATCACACTACCAACACATTCTCTTATTTTAATTATCGAAATATTGTCTTCCCACCACAATAACTAATTTATTAATGGTTGCTTATGGGCACCATAATGATCGGTTTAACCATAATGATCGGTTTAACAGCCTAATTTATCAATTTATTAATAGTTGTTTATGACACCATAATGGTCGATTTAACCGTCTAAACATTTATTTAATTGTCTATAAATGGATGACTTTGTCACCATAATTCATTTATTTTAAATTTTAGCAATGGATGACAGTCACCATAATTTATTTATTAAATATGTTTATATGGATGACTCAAATCACCATAATTTATTTATTTACGTTTTATTATGGATGATTTGTCACCATATGTTAATATATTACAATTGTTATAAAAGGAGGCTTGACCACTGATATATCATGGTCTTTAGGACTTTCAACCATGGTATATGTCTTTGTTATCGAGTCTTTTAGAGTCTTTTGGAGTCCTTTTATGTGTGTTTACAGGTCTAGGTACGTTTGGAGCGGATTTGGAGATTATGGCGCATTATGGAGCTATTTGGAGCATTTGTGCGAGAAGAAGAAGTCACTGCCGAAACAGAGCATGTGCATCGATCGACACATCTTTGGTGTCGATCGACGCACTTCGCGACCAGACTTTTCCCGAGCGTTAATGAAGACTTTGGAGAAATTTCACTTTGGCCCAGAAGTTTCTCAAAATTACAAAGAAGCCCCATACATATTTAGATCATTATATTAGAGTTTTTAAGCCATTGTTTAGGCTACGCTTTTCATACGCTTTACTTACGCATTCTTTTATTCAGAGAGAGAGATTTTTGGAACTCATATTCCTTGTTTCTGTTTTATGATATTTGGTTTTCTATTCATCATGTCTTTTGCTTCAATTGCCATGTCTGAGTAGTTTACCTGTTAGGTTTAGAGATTCTCACTAGGGATTTCATGGAATTATAGGTTGATCAATCTGTAGGGATTCATATCTTTCTAGTTCTTCATCTAGGTTTGTTCTTAATGCTTGATCTGAACTGGTCACTTAGATTATTGATGTTAGGTTGATTTCTGCAACGACAGTTGATTAATTAAATAGAAAGAACCGAGTTGAGCAATTTGACTATTCGCAAAGAAATTTGGTTTAGAAGAATTGTGAACGAAAGAACCTGAGATTAATGCATGTTTAGGATCTCTAGAACTCGCAACGAAAGTTGGTTTGCTAGGTTGCTAGACATAGATAATATCCGCAATGAAAGTTGGTTTCTTATGCTTCCGCGATTCTAGTTCTAGAACAGTTGTTAATTAGATCTCGATTGATTGATTAGTCTGTGTTCTTGATTTCCTGAGAACTCCCTTGACCTGACACTTCGTTTGATTGATACACACCGCTTGATTTATTTTATTGCATTGTTTACTGCTTACTCTCTGTTTCACCTAGCTTAATTCGACGTTCTATAATCTATCGCAAGAGTCTTGAGTCTCTGTGGATTTGATACCCTATATACTACGGGTTCACGTCTGTGCACTTTCAGTGTAGATCTAGGGATTAAAACCTGATCGTATCAAGTTTTTGGTGTCGTTGCCGGGGACTCTTTTGAGTCTTTGATAGATTTTAACTTAAGGTTTAGATTAGGTTTTTCGTTTTTGCTTTTAGTTACTATTTTTTTTTCCTTGCGTTTCAGGTACGCCTAGAATCGCACCGCATCGATCGACACGGTCCTGAGTGTCGATCGACACCACTTCGCGATTATCATCGATCGACGCTCTCCCTGCATCGATCGACACACTTGCGTGAACAAGACAGTTTATGCCTGATCGCGACTTGGGAGTAATTTGGACAAGGAACTCGTGACTCTTGAGCTTAAAGAGCTTGCAAAGCTAGAGAGAGAGAACAAGAAAGCTCAGAAGCTATTTAAGATGGCTAATACCAATCGTGTAATCTTAATTCGGGATGCTGAAGGTGTCCTGAGAAATGCGGAGAACCATGTATGCAATGAGCTTGGTCAGAGACTCGATGATGAAGGTAATATTATTCCTGAGCCTCAGAGGCAGATTGGTCAACCTGATGGAGAAGCTCAAGGTGGACAAGGAAATCCACGAGCTGAAGAGCCTCCTAGAGCACCTGATCCACCTCCTAATCCTCCTGATAGGAGGACACTAGCTGACTACAATCGACCCGATGAATTTTACGCCAATAGGTCTGCGACTGTTCCTCCTGCGTTTCCGCGAAATGAGTTTGAGCTTAAGACTTCCTATTACACACTTGTGGGACAACACCTCTTCCATGGACTTCTACATGAGCATCCTATGGATCACATAGAGAATTTTGAGTCCTTAGTCACTGGGATGAAGCCCAATGGAGTGACCTATGACTACTTACACTGCAAGCTTTTTCCTAACTCTCTTGGAGGAGAAGCTGCTAACTGGCTGAAGCAGATTCCACCTGGGACTCTGACTACTTGGGATGCAGTGAAGAAGAAGTTTCTAAGGCACTTCTATGATGATGCTAGATCTGATCAGCTTAGACAGGATCTCTTGACCTTTAAGCAGGGATCTATAGAGCCTTTGAAGGCAGCTTGGGTAAGATTCATGATGTACCAAAGAGATTGCCCTCATCATGGTTTGTCTGAGGTTCAGCTGCTAGGCATCTTTTCAGCGGAGTTGATTTATGGTATCAGATGGCTTTAGATGCTGCAAGTATTGGAAACTTCTACACTAAATCTCCAGAATAAGCTAAGGAGCTTATTAAGAACTTGGTAACTAGTAATAGTGTCAAGAATGCTGATATGGAGAGGATGAAGTCTGGTGGTAAAGCTGACAATTCCCAGATAGCTGAGATGAACAAGAAGATTGATTTTGTCCATAGCATCTTACTTGGTAAGAAAGTGGATATTCAGGAGGCTGATGATGTGAATTACATAGCTGGAGCTGGGTATCAAGTTAAGAGGTATGGAAATCAGCAGGGACAAACTTCAGGATTCACACCAAAGTCTGCATTTCAGAAACCTTTCCAGCAGAACACCTCATTTTCCAGATATTATGGTTCTTCATCATATCAGCCTGTTCCTCCACCAAATGAGCAGAATGATAAGATGATGGGTCTGTTAGAACAACTCTTGGAAAGACAACAGAAGAGTACAATGGATTTCAATGGAAAGATGGATGCTATGTACTTGGATTTGAATGGAAAGATAGATGTCATTAGCACTCATGTGAAGAAGATGGATGTTCAGGTTCAGCAGACTGCTGGAGCAGCGCAAAGACAGAATGGATCAGGAAAAGCTGAACAGAAGCACTTCGTCAATGCTGTGAATCTAGGAGATGGAGTTGATTTGACCCAAGAGGAAGAGGATATCATATCCGATTTTCGAGATGAATTTTATCTGTCTGCGCCAAGCATCGATCGACATACTCAAAGCATCGATCGATGCATGCCCGATACATCTGCTGAAATTGCTATTAATCGTCTTGTGTCGATCGACACATCTGTTGCATCGATCGACACTGATCGCAGACGAGATCAGAATTCTGCAACAGTCCTTGAACGAGTCTGTAAGCCTTCTATGCCATATCCTAAGGCTCCTAAGTTGTCCAAACAAGAGCTAGGCGAAGCTAAATGCAAAACAGTGATGGAAAAGAAGCTAATTCAGATTTCAGAGAAGCTTCCAGACCTAGGAGTCTTTGTGCTTGACTGTTCCATCTCTAAGGACAGATTCAAGCATTCTCTTTGTGACCTAGGATCTAGTGTGAATCTCATGCCATACTCTGTGGCTGTGAGATTGGGACTGATGAATTTCCAGCCTACTAGGATATCTCTTATCCTAGCTGATTGATCAAAGAGGTTTCCAGAAGGAGTTCTTGAGGACATTCCTGTCAGAGTTGTAGATTACTTGATTCCTACGGACTTTGTGGTACTGAAGTATAATATTGATCCAGATGATCCTTTGCTACTTGGTAGACCTTTCTTAGCTACTGCTGGAGTAGTGATTGATGTGAGACATGGTTTGATTGATCTCCACTTGGGAGACAAGCCTTTTCAGTTCAAGATGGATAAGCTGCAGAAATCCACAATTGATGGACAGAGCTTCAGTGTGGAAGTAGAAGTAGGGATTCCTATTGGAGAAGAGAAGATGGCAGTTCATTCTGAACTTGCTCTAACATCTTCAGAGCCTGCAACTGCTCTTAAGCAGAAAGCTTCAAATCTCTTTCATCCACCAAAGGTATGAATCTTCTGAACTTAAATCTCCTAATCCATCAGCTGTGAACGCAGGAAAACGCAATATCCCACCCATGCTTCGCTCACACCCTGATTCATCTCATGATCCGAAAACCTACACACCACCTTGGTTGAAGAGACATTCACAGAGACACTCCAAGTCTCTGTTGAATCCCTCATAAGTCCGATCTCCTCCCCATAGTCAAGCTACTGACTTTAAACAAGCTCTGAGTGGGAGGCAAACCACTAGTAGGTTCGTTTTTCTTTTCTTTTTCGTTTTGATTTTGTGTGCTTTGATTTTTCTGTTTTGGTGTGTTCAGAAGCGTGCGAACAGGCAGAATCGCTAAGCATCGATCGACACATCCTTTGTGTCGGTGGACACTAAGAGATTTATGGTTTGCCGATTCAATTGAGGTACAGACACCGGTTATCTTCATAACCGAGAGCAAATTCGCCGTGCATCGATCGACACCACTTGAGGCATCGATCGACACATGCCGACGACAGGTAAGTGTTCTGACCCTTTTCAGATTATCTTCATTCCGATTTTTCTTCTCACCGAGCCTAAACTTGACACCATTGGGGACAGTGTGTTTCAAGTGTGGGGGAGGTAGCTACTGACGCACCGCTTTTTGTTTTCTTAGAGTCAGTCCAATTTGTTTTATTGAGTCAAAATTGAGTAGGAAACAAAGACTTTTTGAGGAGATTACCACACTTGCAGGAACTTAAGTGACCATTGGATGACTTGCAGATGATCTATGACTATTAGAAAACCCAGCACAGACCAGCCTACTGAGGACACCCATATCACTTCAAATATTCAAAGAATCCACTACTGATTTCGCACTTTAACTTGACTTTAATTTTCTCACCTTGGGGTTTGGTATACTTTGAGTCGGATTCCTCTGTTAGTTCAGGCCCAGCTTGTAAACCTGTCTGATTTTGGTTCCCTTCTCCCTGGCCTTGAAAGTAAAAAAAAAAAAAGATAGATAAACTGAGGATAAACTAGTAGCTTCGAAGTGGCCACGGGAGTGGTAGATACCCCTATTATCTCCTGTGCATCCATGGAAACATGTCCAAAGTACACCCCAATGCAGGAAGAGCACTGATAGAAAAAATAAAATGATACCTAGTGGGGAAAAATCAGTGCTAAGGAAGGAAAATGAGAAGAAAGGAACCAAAAACAACAATATGGTGGTCATGTGCTAACAGAGTGAGAATCCATGTGTTTCTTGATCGATACTCCCTTGGTGAGACCGCACTTATTAGATTATAGAAGTCAATGTGGTGAATTTGGATGCTCTGGATGTGATTGTGGAGTTTACTCAGGATAGTTACTAAGTGTGGGGGAAGTACATGTTGGTTTTGATGTTTGCAGGTTTATTTTCATGTGGCTTACTAAGGGCAATCTGAGTGTGGTGCTCCTACAATGAAACGAGTTTCTGAAGTTTTCAAACTTCTTCTCCTGATCTTAGTTTTCTGTTTGCTTGAGGGCAAGAAAAAGCTAAGTGTGGGGGAATTGATATATCATGGTTTTTAGGACTTTCAACCATGGTATATGTCTTTGTTATCGAGTCTTTTAGAGTCTTTTGGAGTCCTTTTATGTGTGTTTACAAGTCTAGGTACGTTTGGAGCGGATTTGGAGATTATGGCGCATTCTGGAGCTATTTGAAGCATTTGTGCGAGAAGAAGAAGTCACTGCCGAAACAGAGCATGTGCATCGATCGACACATCTTTGGTGTCGATTGACGCACTTCGCGACCATACTTTTCCCGAGCGTTAATGAAGACTTTGGAGAAATTGCACTTTGGCCCAAAAGTTTCTCATAATTACAAAGAAGCCCCATACGAATTTAGATCATTATATTAGGGTTTTTAAGCCATTGTTTTGGCTACGCTTTTCATACGCTTTACTTACGCATTCTTTTATGCAGAGAGAGATTTTTGGAACTCATATTCCTTGTTTCTGTTTTATGATATTTGGTTTTCTATTCATCATGTCTTTTGCTTCAATTGCCATGTCTGAGTAGTTTACCTGTTAGGTTTAGGGATTCTCACTGAGGATTTCATGGAATCATAGGTTGATCAATATGTAGGGATTCATATCTTTCTAGTTCTTCATCTAGGGTTGTTCTTAATGCTTGATCTGAACTGGTCACTTAGATTATTGATGTTAGGTTGATTTCTGCAACGACAGTTGATTAGTTAAATAGAAAGAACCTAGTTGAGCAATTTGACTATTCGCAAAGAAATTTGGTTTAGAAGAATTGTGAACGAAAGAACCTGAGATTAATGCATGTTTAGGATCTCTAGAACTCGCAACGAAAGTTGGTTTGCTAGGTTGCTAGACATAGATAATATCCGCAACAAAAGTTGGTTTCTTATGCTTCCGCGATTCTAGTTCTAGAACAATTGTTAATTAGATCTCGGTTGATTGATTAGCATGTGTTCCTGATTTCCTGAGAACTCCCTTGACCTGACGCTTCATTTGATTGATACACACCGCTTGATTTATTTTATTGCATTGTTTACTGCTTACTCTCTGTTTCACCTAGCTTAATTCAACGTTCTATAGTCTATCACAAGAGTCTTGAGTCTCTGTGGATTCGATACCCTATATACTACTGGTTCACGTCTGTGCACTTGCAGTGTAGATCTAGGGATTAAAACCTGATCGTATCACCACCTATATAGAATTTCATGTTTTGTCTGGTAAATTATCTTTAATTGCATTTTAATATTTTTAGATTGTTTCTCTAATTACATGTTAATATTTTCAGATTGTTTTTATTTTAGCTTTTATATTTTACTTCCAACAATCTCAATTTTTTTTTTAATGTTTAATTTTATTTATTTATTTTTACTTTTCACAAGGCTATTTAACAGCTAGTGAATAATATTTTAATCTATAAATACACTTATATTTCATTATTTTCACTCAAATTTTTCTATCTTTCTCCAAAATCCTTTTCAACCAAATTTTCTTTTATGAAAAAATGGTTTATGTGTTTTTAGTTTTCGTAATAAGTTATCTACTTGTTTCTTTTTATTGTTTACTCATTGGAGAATTTTCTCCTGGAGAATATATAATTTTTTATGTTAATGTTTTATGCATTTATATTTCTTGTAATCACACTACTTATTCCGACACCTCAAATATTTTAATAAATTCAGCTATCTAATAATATATTTTGTTATTTCGTTTTAGAAATCGAATGGCAAACTTCAACGTCGAGAAGCTCCAATTTCTGGCTCTAGACATCACTGGTGCCAAATACATTTTTTGGACTGTCAATGTCGAACTCCATTTAGAACCTCAAGATTTACAAGAAACCATTAAGGAGAAGAATACATCAACATCCCAAGAAAAGCCAAATCGGTGATCTTCCTTAGAAGGCACCTTGATGGAAGCATCATATACGACTGTGCCAATATAAGGGATTCCAAAGAGCTCTGGAAGTCGCTGAAAGATTGTTTTGATCATCAGAAAGACATAACACTCCCACTTTCTCTGGATGAGTGGCAAAGTCTGAGGTTCCAAGACTTCGAAAAAGTGATGAACTACAATTCTGTTATACTTGGAATCATAGCCAAACTGATTTACTGTGGTGAAACAATAACTGAATCTCAAATGCTTGAGAAAACATATACCACGTTCCACAAAAACCACATCACACTGCAACAACAATATAGATTGCATGGATATACCAAGTTTTTGGATTTGGTTGTGGCTCTCCTCTTAGCTGAAAAGAACAACGAGTGATTCTTACCCACTGGATCCAAAGCATTTCCTGAAGCAAATGCACTAGATGTTAAGAATTCATCAAGAGAAAATAAGGCATTTCCGGTTCGTGGCTGACGAAACAATCGCAGACGTGGGAGAAAATTCAACCCATATGACAGGAAATCATTCCAGTGGATCCGATCTGAACAACCCTCTACGGAAAAAGAGCACCAAGGAAATACCTCCCAGAAGTGAGAAGAAACATGTTTTAGATGCAGTACCAAAGGACATTGGTTGCGGGTATGCCGTACTCCTGCACATCTTTGTGCACTTTATAAAGAATCCGCCAAAGCAAAAGGAAAAGAAGTAAATCTCGCTGAACATTTTGAGGGTACAATTCACCTCGATACCTCTGATTTCGCAAATGATTTCGATGAGACCGCGATTACAGAAATCTAAGATGTCCATCACGTGACTCTTGAAAATCTCTATGATTGTACCATAAATAATTTCCACTTGTGTAAAATATAAATGTATAATTATCGTGATCATGATTTAGCGTTGTATAATTATTGTGTAATCTTTGTTTAATAATGTGTAATTAATGTATCATAGTTGTTTTCATAAATAATATTATCTTATTTATTAACTGTTATTTGTTTATCTCAGAAATGTATTACATTACGAATGGAACATCGTCCAGTATAAATGCTAGAGATATTTGTATACTAGATATTGGTACAACTCACACTATCCTGAAATGTAAAAAAAATATTTTTCCGATTTAAAACCGATAAATATCACTGTCAACACAATATCGGGTCCTTCAGACTTGATTGAGGGGGTTGGTAAAACAAATTTTACATTGCCTAATGGTACACAATTCTCGATATATAACACATTATTTCTCAAAATTTTAAAAGAAATTTGTTGAGTTTTGAAGATACATATCTTCAAGGATTTGATACTCAGTCTGCAACTGAGGATGGAAAGTAAGTACATGTATATTACTTTTAAAAAATCGGGAAAAGGCATGTATTAAAAAAACTACCAAAAATTCCTTCTGGTTTGCATCATACATATATAAATGTCATAGAATCAAATCTTGTGATTAAAAAAAATCATGATGATTTCATACTTTGGCATGATCCTCTTGGTTATCCAGACACCACAATGATGCGAAAAATCATTGAGAACTCCCATGGACATTCACTCGAAAAATTTGTCAGGGGAATAAAATGACATGTGTTGCATGTTCTCTAGGAAAATTAATTATAAGGCCATCACCAACCGAAATAGATAAAGAATTACCAAAATTCCTTGAACGAATTCAATGCGACATTTGTGGACCGATACATCCACCTTGTGGACCGTTCTACTATTTCATGGTAATGATTGACGCGTCCAGTAGATGGTCACACGTTTGTCTATTATCATTTATAAATGTGGCATTTGCGAGATTTCTATCTCAGATAATCAAACTAAGAGCTCAATTTCCTGATTATCCAATAAAGAGAGTTAGACTAGACAACGCAGGTGAATTCATATCTCAAGCATTCAATGATTATTGTATGGTAACAGAAATCGACGTTGAACATTCTGTCGCCCGTGCTCATACACAAAATGGTTTGGCTGAATCATTGTTTAAACATCTGCAATTAATTACAAGACCATTGATCATGAGATCAAAATTCCTGACCTATGTATGGGGACATGCTATTTTTCATGCATAATCACTTATTCAGGTGAGGCCAAGTGCATATCATAAATACTCCCCAATACAAGTAGCCGTTGGACAAGGACCAAATATTTCTCACATAAGAATTTTTTGTTGTGTTGTATATGTGCCAATTGCACCTCCTCAACGTACAAAAATGGACCACAAAGAAGGTTATGGATATATGTTGTTGTGATTCTCCATCAATGATACGATACCTAGAACCACAAACTGGTGACACTTTTACGGCACGTTTTGATGATTGTCATTTTGATGAAAAAGAATTTCCGGTTCTCGGGGGAGGAAATAAACAAGTAGAAAAGGATATCAAATGGTGTGTACCATCTCTATTACATCTTGATCCTCTTACCAAACATTCAGAATTAGAAGTGCGTCGAATTATGCATTTGCAGAGTATCACAAATCAATTACTTGATGCATTTACAGATACCAAAACAGTAACAAAATCGCATATACCATATGCAAATGCCCCAGCTCGTATTGAAATACCACATGAGCGGGGGAAGGAGGACGATACACGCGAGTCTAGAACACGTTTGAAGCGTGGTAGACCTGGTTGTTCTAAGGATAAAAATCCTAGAAAACGAAAGGAGACTGCGCAACAAAATATCTCCAATATAATAGAAGTTTCGGAAGAAATGAATAATGGGGATGATAATATTGATCATCATGAATCCGAAGAAAATAATGAGATTTCTATCAACTACATTCATAACAAGAGAATTTGGAATCAAAACAAAATGAACGATGTTGATGATATTTTCTCATACTTTGTGTCAAAAGAAATAAATGAAGAGAGCGAAGATCCATAACCGAAATCCATTTTATGAATGTCAAAAGAGACATGACTGGATATAATGGAAGGATGTCATACAAGTCGAACTTGATTCTCTTAACAAACGAGAGGTATTTGGACCTATAACAGTCAGACCTGAAGCTGTGAAACTTGTTGGATACAAATGGGTATTTGTTCGAAAACGAAATGAGAAGAACGAGATTATGAGATACAAGGCCCGTCTCGTGGCTCGAGTTTTTTATCAAAGACCTGGTATTGATTATGAAGAAACATATTCTCCCATTATGGATGCAATCACGTTTAGATTTTCAATGAGTCTAGCGGCAATAAAGATCTAAAGATGCATCTAATGGATGTTGTCATAACATATTTACATGGATTATTAGACAATGATATATATATATATATATATATATATATATGAAAATCCTCGAAGGATTTAAGATGTTAGAAGCATTAAGTTACAAACCAAAAGAGTTGTGTGCAATAAAACTGCAAAGATCATTATACGAGTTAAAGCAATCTGGACGCATGTGGTATAATCGCCTCAGTGAACATTTAACCAAAGAAGGATATGTAAACAACCCTATATGCCTATGTGTTTCATCAAGAAAACATTATCCGGATTTGTTATTATGGATGTATATATTGATGATCTAAACATTATAGGAACTCATGAAGAAATACAGAAAGCAATAAGCTATCTGGTGGGAGAATTTGAGATGAAAGATCTCAGACAAACAAAGTATTGTCTTGGTTTACAAATTGAGCATTCTGAAAATGATATATTTGTACATCAATCTACATATATTAAAAGAGTCTTAAAGCGTTTCAACATGGATAAAGCAACTTCCCTCAGTACTCCTATGGTCGTTAGATCACTTAATGTTGAAAATGATCCTTTTCGGCCACATGAAGAAAATGAAAAGATACTTGGTCCCGAAGTACCATACCTAAGTGCAATAGGAACACTCATGTATCTTGCAAACTGTACTCGACCTGATATATCATTTGCCGTTAATCTTCTGGCTCGGTTCAGTTCGTCTCCTACCCAAAGACCTTGGAACGGAATCAAACATTTTTTTCGTTACCTTCAAGGAACGATTGATTTAGGATTATTTTATCCTAAAAACTCAAATGTAAAAATGGTTGGTTTTGCAGATGCATGGTATTTATCTGACCCTCATAAGGCTAGATCACAAACATGATACGTTTTCATAGTTGGAGGAACCGCCATATCATGGCATTCTTAGAAACAAACACTTGTAGCTACTTCCTAAAACAATGCTGAAATCATCGCCCTCCATGAGAAAAGGAGAGATTGTGTATTGACGTATTGATTAGATCAATACGTCAACATATTCCGGCTCGGAATGTAAATGTCAATGCGCTAAGAGGTACTTTACTATCCCTGCAACATAGCGATTTAGCAGGAAAGGACGTGTTCCTATGGGGTCAGATGCAAGAGGCTAGGCCAACATTCTCCTCTAAGCTCACATGGGATTACATCAGACCTAGAGAAGGAGAAAAGAATTGGTCTAAGGCTGTATGGTTCAAGAACTCAGTGCCTAAGCATGCCTTTATATTTTGGGTAACAAATCTGGACAGACTTTCTGTTAATCAAAGACTGGCTCAATGGGGCATGGCCATCGACCCGAGATGCACGTTATGCTCTCTCCATATCGAGACAAGGGACCATCTTTTTATCCATTGTGAGTACACTGCTGAGGTCTGGAAGCTGATCATGGCACGTTTTGGTAACTCGTCCTTTAGATTCTCTAATTGGCAGGAGATGATCGCTTGGGCGCTTCTTAGTGACTGCAGGTCTAATAAGATCTCCTTTCTCCGGAAAATAGCTACTCAGGATCTTATCTATATGACTTGGAAAGAAAGGAACAACAGACGTCATGGTGTTGCCCCTTCATCCTCTATAGGTCTCTTCCGGATCATTGACAGAATAATCAGGGATATTCTATTATCACGACGATGTCGGAAAGGATGCAATAACCTGCTATCTTTTTGGTTCTCTAATAGCTAATCTAGCTAGTTGATCTCTTTAAATCTTGTATCTTCTCCTGGTTTTTTTTTTTTTGGGCCAGAGAAGAATCGGCTTATAAGCGTTTGTAATTAAACTTGCTTTGGAAATATATATTTACATTTTATCCAAAAAAAACATATTCAATCAAGTAGCGGAATCCAACCATCTTATATGTTGATAATGTTGCATGTGTTACTCAGACAAAAGAAAGATATATCAAAGCGACAGAACCAAACATATTCCACTAAAGTTATTCTCATACACTCAGAAGCTTGAGAAGAATAAAGAGATTGAAGTGAAATTTGTTCGATCATCGGATAATTCTGCAGACCTTTTCAAAAAGTCACTACCTACTTCCGTGTTCCGAAAACATGTACACAACATTGGAATGCGCCATCAACGAGACATACCCTAATCATTCGGGGGGGGGGGGGGGGGGGGGGAGCTTGCATAGCTTTACTCTTTTACCCTACTATGTTTTTTCCTATATGGTTTTCCTGGATTTTTTTTTAATAAGGCAATACGTGATATGATAGATAATTAAGGGAGAGTGTTAAAAGAATAATTATCCATTTAACATTGGATACTAATCTTGTCATATTCCATTATGACATATGATACTAATTTTGCCACTCACCAATGTCTACCATGATTTTTAGTTAATTCGTATATCCTCTAAATAAAGAATTACTCTCCTCTTTGTAATACTTTTTTTTCACTAATGGATTTTCATTAAAACATCGATATTACACAAGATGGAAACTAAAGCCGACGGGTTACACACAACCCTCAGAATACAAAAGCTAGCGGATAAAGAACATCCCTAGAGCCATAAGCTAGCGGATAAAGAACATCCCCAGAGCCAAAGATAAGACAATAACACCACCCCTTAACCCTGACTACAATTCAACAAACATTAGAATAGAATCTTTAACCGAGACACCCTAGTAGGAAGAACCACCACGAAGCGAGAGAAAAGATAACATAACCACCAAAGCCGAACATTATTAGGGCTACTCCACCAAGACTCATTATACTGCTTCATTGCAGAAGCCACGAGACAAACCGAAGGCAGATAGACCGGAGCGTCGCCGAAACACACTTTAACCAAACAAACACTGACGACTTGGAACGAGGAGAGCCGAAGCTCCAAATCCTAGTGATTGAGCCGGAGATCCGAAACCGATAAACGGTAAAGACACCGCGGGATCTATACCGAAGCAACCAAAGCACATGATAAGCACACTCTCAAACCACAGAAATTCCACCACCAGAAGCAATAAGAAGCAAGCGCACATCACCTAAGGAGGACGAACACATGATCAATCAGAAATGGACTGGACATGACGGACTGTCACAGAGCCCGAACCGATAACACCAAGACCACCAAAACCAGGAGCTGGGAAACAAGAACATAGACCGGAAATTGTTGATTGAATCAAAGCGAAGAAGCCAAGAAGTAGGACCATCAAAAAATCAACCCAGTCCTAACCATCCAGACCAAGGACTGAACCAAGCCCACACCAGTCTAAACCAAGCGAACCTAAACCGAAAAAATGGACGTCAACCCTAGATCTGACTAACCAACCGATTTCGCAGAGTTACAGGAAGGACAGATCCAACAGATGA
Source organism: Orychophragmus violaceus (assembly GCA_030180135.1). Taxonomy (NCBI): domain Eukaryota; kingdom Viridiplantae; phylum Streptophyta; class Magnoliopsida; order Brassicales; family Brassicaceae; genus Orychophragmus; species Orychophragmus violaceus. Next base: position 91,515,993 of record CM058237.1, on the reverse strand, counting down.
AAATCAGATCTACTCCATACCGGAAACCAAGACCGTCACCACGACGGCACGATACCCACCACCCACGAAACCGAAGCTTAACCCTCTTCTTGAAACCCCATCGACGAAGGAGAAGCGGACAAACCACCCTGGAAGAGCCGCACAAAACTCCTCTTTGTAATACATTCTTAAGAAAATAAAACAAGATCAATTTTCACATCTCTTACTCTCTCTCTCATTCACCACCATCCTCAATTTCATAATAACACTTCTTCATAATAAATCAAATATATTATTTATATAATAAAATATCAAAAATATCATTTTCTCTATTGGTAATACTTCTTATTCATTACTCTTATGATTCTTATATCAAGGCAATTTTCAACACCTATCTTATATAATGAGATATAATGATAATTTACATGATCAAAGTATCTATTTAATATGGTTTTACTTAGGCATGATTTTTAACTAAACTGATTCTCAAATTTTTCAAATCATTCCACTTAACTCGAACATGTTGGGTTGGACCGAATTTGGTTAACCAATTTTTTATTTTAAAAAATTATAAAACAGTGTATACTAAATTTAACCAAATTTAATATATATTCTTTGAATTGAACCAATTTAACTAAAACTAATTTAACCAAATTTACAGAAAAAACAATTCAGATAATGGTTACTAAGTTTAAAATCAAATTAACCGGCCATGATTGAAAATTGTTTGATTGTATTTATTCGAATAAGAAGCAAAACATAATCAACTTAAATTTTGGATAGCTAACCGAACTGAATTTTTTAGATAACCAAATTAACCAAAAACCCAAAAATAGAAATGGTTTGGTTCGATTAACCCGACTCTCACATCTAGTTTTACTATTAATATTATAGGTTATTCTTTTTATTGGTTAAAATGATTTTAACTTGAATATTAATACTTTCTTGGAATGAAAAAACATTACCCTTGGTAAGAAAAGGAGTTGTCGAAAAAGGGTTCGCCCTAATAATTCGCTTACAGACACGCTTTACGAGGTATCGTCTTCTTTCTCTTCGTCGCCTCTCCGACGGTCAGCGTCCGCCGCTGCTGCTGCCGTCGGAGGAGGTCCGCCTGTAGCTTGTCGTTCTCTGTGTTACCTGACCCCCATCGTTGTCCGAACAAGCCGTTGCCTTTCTGTCACCGATTCAGCACCGCCGTCAGCTCTTCATCGTCAGCCGTGATGTGCCGTCGTCTTAGCTGCCATGTTCGTATCTGCCTGTGATCTTCTCTGGCGAGATTGCACCTCCGGTCGATCCGCTTGTCGTGGGTCAGATCCGCCGGGTTTTGGTCGGCTCTGGTTGGCGTCCTCTATCTCTGGTCTCTCTTCAGCGACGGTATGGCGTCTTGGGATGCCTTGTTTCCCTATTAAATTGGTTTTAGATTTGCCGATGTGTTTAGTTTCGGTTAATGTTGGGTGGTCTTTGGTTTTAGTTGGTTTGACCGGTTTAATGTATATCTTGTTTCCTCTCCTATGTGGGTAGATTGATGATCAAACTTTGGCTCTAACTTTCTAGCTTGCATCATTTTGGTTCTTTGTGGTCTTTTGGTGAGTGCTCTTCAATCCGGGTTTTCTGTTTTAGTTGTGACTTTGAGGTCTTGGATTGTTTAGGCTTCGTTGGAGATTTGGATATAGTTTTGGGTTTCTATCTAGGTGTTTTCGGACGCATGTGATTGCGTCAGTACCGTATCCGAAAGAGGTTTAGGGGAATTTTCTTAGGTTCTTTCTTGTCGGATTGTGAAGCTTTGATTTTTGGTTTCGAGTTTCGGAAAGAGTGTTTGCTCTTTAAATCTCCAGGTAGTTGATGTTATCGTTCGGTGGACCGTGGGCAACGACGATTTATCCTGCTTCCTTTTCTTCGCGGGAATCAAGATATGCAAGTTCTTTTTGTTATTGTTAGATTTTGTTCGTATTGATCTATGTTTATTATAGTTGTAGAATTAGCAACTCTTTATAGACTTTAGTTTTCGGGGATATTCCGTTAATCCACCGGTTAGTTTCCAAAAAGGATTTTATCTTTTGCCGGCTATTGTATTCCAACAATGCATTCCAGTATGTCAATATAAAGGAGGTTTATTCCTAAATGAATTTATGTGGAGTTGGTTGATTTAAAAAGTTGAGAGATTTGTTAATTTTTTAAAGAGTTTTGTTAGATTTGGTAAGAGTGTATATTTAGAAAATATATCAAAATGTTTTTACCATATTGATTTTGAGAATCCAAGATATATACATAGTATTTTGAAAATCTTGTTCTATGAGTTAAATTGTTTAAAATTTATGTCTCAATAGCACAAGATTTTGATAGAATCATAAAATCATTAAAAATCAAATTTTTTGAATAACAATGGATTTTATGTAGATTTTCAAAATCATCAAACTAATAACAATAAATTTTAATAAGAATGTTAGAATTCATAAACCAATAACAATAGATTTTGAAAAATTTTAAAATCATTTGAAATTCATCTACCAATAATCCCTCCTAAGTTTCATTTCAGGTGAAAAAAAGAAAAGACCTAAGTTTCATTTGAGGTGAAAAAAAAGAAAAGAAATAACACTGCCCTTGGTTAGAAAATGAAAATGGCCTCGAAAGAGACTGTGATGTCTAACCAAAAAGCAGAAAGCAGAAAGCAGACCCAAAGGATGTCGTGGATAAGTAGATAAAACGAATGGATGTTAAGCATCTACATGATTTTATTTATCATTGCAGCCAAAAATGTACAGACGCGTAGAAGCATTACGAAAACGAGATGACATATAAAACATGAAAGAAAAAAAAACAGACAGACGTAATCACAAACACACAAACAAACTCATACACGCATATAAACATAAGAGAACATCTTTGGTCTACAAAAAGGACAAATACGAGTTCTGCAACGACCACTTGATGTGTCAAAACGAAAAGCGTTTCGTGGGCCACTCTGTTTCTTTCTCTTTTGAGATTTGGGTTAGAGGTTAGAGATCACACGCCGTAAGTAGGAGGAGAGTTCCTTGGTCCATTCTCTGATGATCCTGCTGCTGCCTTATCGAACGCGTCCGCAGCCGACCGTCTCCTAAACCGAAAGGGTTCCTTTCCTCCTGCGTTTGCTCCGTTAACATCCCATAGGGTCCTTTTTCGTTAGTAATATCTCTCATACAAACCATAACATGACTCCTTTCAACCATATTTCTTTTAAACTATAGATCAAAAACCATAAGACTCCATGAACAACCAGAAATATAACATGTTAGGTATGTACAACATTTGACAAGACGGCTCACCTAATATATCAATCAAGAGAATAATAATAATAATAATAATTAATGATATCATAGGTAACCAAATTGGAGTACACTGTGCAGATAAAGACTTATAGATATGGTCTCAATAAGATCGATCACATATAACCAACTTGGAGTAACAATACACAATTACACATCTCATCTTATCATGATACATCACATAGACATTATAGCCACATAGTGTGTGTAAATGTCATCCTATGAGAGTTTTTTAACGAATGGACGAAACTACCCCTAAACGAATTAAGTGAGTGCACTACTGTTTCACCAACCAAATAATTAGTGGAAACAAAGTGGTATAATTTAAAAAGAACTCACCAGAGAAAGGAGACACTGGTGGAGTTGAACCGGCCGGCGAAACTGGAGCTGAACCACCTTGGTAACCTGGTGGTTTTACTATCATGATGCTACGTGTTACTTTCACGGCCTCTTCCGGTGAATCTTCACCGTACGACCTCATGCTTCCACCGTCCGATTGATCTTAAGCCACAGCCAATTAATCGGAACCAGGAAAAATAAAACAAACATTAGATGGACGATCAGGCCATTTAATATTTATCCGTTGATGCTACTTTTTATTTCATTTTAAATATCTAATTATTTTTTCAGTTACAATTAATGATCTGCCATCGAGATAACAAAACACGGCGTACCATTGCCGGAGCTAGGACGGAAACTGAAGGTATGGTGTTTCCGAAGCTTGCCAAGGCCGTTCTCTGGCCGAGGACCAGCGACGGTATCATCCCATAGATGATCGAGTAAGCCCATGGATCGATCGATGTTATCTTACTGTAATATTTAGGCGCAAGTTATGTTTTTATTACAGATGTTGTAGGAAAAGATCCATTTGTTCGACGAAGGTAGTGGCGATTTTAAAGGAGATCAGGTAAATCTCATCCGTTGATCTTAGTATGACGTGGCGCTTGGATCTAAGTTCACGTAAGGGGGATAAGGTCGATAGAAGAGTGGGACCCGAATCGATAAGCTCGAGATATTTAGATCGGAGGGTCAGAAATCCATCTCACGTGCCCGCATCTCTCGCTTCCCCTATATTTACGATAGTACCCTTATCTTTATCTAGTTTGAAATCAAATACCCCTCGATCTCCATTTATTTACACTACTACCCCTTCCTAGGGAATAATCAGACGAGTGGGGAAATGAGGGTTGAGTAAAATATATGCGCCTTATTGGGTTATCAACAGAAATAAAGCCCATAAATAGGCCCAATTAAAAACTATAATTCTTTATTCAGCGCCAAAAACTTTTGTTTTTTTAAATACAAAGCAACCCCAAATGTTTGATTAGTGTCAATTGAGTCCTCTATCCTTTTATCTTCTTCGAATGGGAAGTCTCTCCATCTCCACCGTGCCTCTGTCGCCGTTTCGGCTTCAGACTCAGACCCGAATCGCAATACTCAGTACCCGATCGAATCTCCACTCATTCAATCTGAAGCCGACAAGGATTTGCACGAAAATTAGAGGTTTGGGCGGAAATCAGAGAGAAGCGAAGGATTCAAGATTCGTGGATGAAAATGGCGCAGTTGATGACATGGAAGGTTACTTAGACCAGCTATCTCTCGAATACGACTCCGTATGGGACACAAAGCCCTCCTGGTAAGTCTCTCAATTAAGTTCCAATTTCAAGTTCTTCTTTTGGATCAGACGAAACTTAAATTATTGATTGGAACAAGTCTAAGCCAGTTAAAGTTTACTAGTTTGTGTGTGTTTGGTTCTTTCACTCACTATTAGACGATAGTAACCTTTGTATATGCAATGAAGAAGTTTGTATGTTTGTCAGGTGTCAGCCATGGACGATAGTTTTAACGGGTCTATCAATAGTGGCTAGTAGCTGGGCAATACTACATTCTGTTTTAGTTTCATCGCTTGCCGTTGGTTTAATTGGCGCCTGGTGGTACATTTTCCTTTACAGCTACCCAAAGGTTTGATTTTTCTGATTAAAAGTTTGTAGACAATGCTGGTTATTATACTACTCTACTGGTTCTAACATTTTCAGACAATGCTGGTTCTTTAAGAAAAATTCTTGGTCTTGTTTGTTTGAGAGATCTGATGGGTTCTTCTTTTGGTTGGTTTTCAGTCCTACTCAGAAATGATTGCTGAAAGAAGGAAAAGAGTAGCTGATGGTTTTGAAGATATATACGGCAAAAACAAGTCTTCCTAGTTAAACCGTTCTGTCTGTTTGTACATCTATGTAACAGTTGATTTCAAGCTTGTTTCACAGATGTTTGTATAACAAAGCTCTTGAATGTCAAAGATCATAGCTGAGCAGAGTGAATGAAAAGTTGATTTGAGATCTTGTAGCTAAATCAACCACATGAAGATGATGATACAATTAAAAAGAGATGCAAAATCATTAACTAAGCAGAGAATCTGATGTCAGTTTGATTACTACAACATAACCCAAATCATAAAGATGAGTAACGAACCAAATCTTTTCCACGGATGATGTGAAGTTTAACTGCGTAAACCAAATCTTTCTTGCGCAAGAGTTCACACACGACACGATCTTTTTTCTTCAGCCTGTTCCTCTCGCAAATGCGTTTCCATTTCTTGATACACACCCGTTGATCCTTCCACTTAGCTGTTTTCGCCATTAGTTTCCCCTTTGGATCCATGTAGCAGATGTAGTCTCGAAACCTTAAGCAGTAGTCTTTCACCAGTTGTGCACGAACCAACTAAGTTAAAGGAACACACACACACATCAAACAAAAATCGTTAATCAAACAATAGAAGTTATAAGACAACTCTTACCAGCTCGTATGTCCTATTCTTCACACCTGTCTCAAAATGTATGTTCTTTGGATCATCAAGAAATGCCTCTGGATTTTCGATTAAGGTCTGGACTGCAAGGACAAAACATGCCTCCATATAAGCATCAGACAGATTAATTATGATCTAATTAAGTTATTTGATTAAGCCAATACTTTATTTTACCTTTCTCTCTAGTCCTTTTGACACGTTCCACAAGACGAGAACTATCACCAGTTTCATCCAAAACTTCTACTGCTTTGGACTTTCCTGGAAACACACACAAAAACAGTTGGCACATAAATGATCAAAATGATGAATGTGTATTTTTTTATACCTTTCTTCTTCTTCGGAATTGATTTGACAAGAGTGGCTGCATCTTCACTATCTGGAGCATAGGAACTGTCGTCACTGCTGGAATCATCTTCCAAATCCAAGCAACCAAACTCTCCAACATAATCGCTATCACTGTCTTCATCAGAACTCTCTTCAACTTTCTTTTTCTTCTTTCCTGTACAAACAAACAAAAACCTTTGTGCCATCACATAAAACAAAACTCAAGCGATGGAAAGAGCTAACGATGAATAAAACCTTTGTTCTTGGTTCTCCGGACTTGAGAACCACTGTTTGTCTCTTTGTCTTCACTGTCCTCTTTGTCATCAGATTCCACCTCCACAACTTCCTCTTTGAACTCTTCTGGTCAAAGAGAAACAAAACATGTTGTCTGTCTGTATAATGCGATAAGATTAAACAAAATAAAGAATGACAAAAGGCTAAGGAATGTGTCAAACCTTTGTTCTTGCTTCTTGGGATTGTTTCGGCCCTTTCCAATTCAGAAGTACTGTCTGTGTCGTCACTGTTAAGAGAAGAAACACTGTCTTCATCATCATCCACAACTTCCACTTTTGCCTTTCCTAAAACCATACAAAACAACTTGTCTATGTAAGCAATCAAATCAACGACCTAATTAAAGGATGAAAAAGGGTTAACCTTTGTCATTGCTTCTCTCAACTGTATTGGTGTCATCACTGCTTAGAGATAAAACACTGTCTTCTTCTTCGTCCGTCACTTCAGCCACTGCCCTCATCTCTTTACATCCATCAAGGCCATAGATGCTAACCTCGAAAGTGCGGTCTCCATCATACACGAAGGTCAAAAAGTCTCCATCGACCAGAGAATTATCCTTAACGAACTTAGACCAGCCTTGTTCAAAATACACCTCCTCTTGTCTCAGCTTCATGGCTACCTGCCAAACACATCCACCAGTGCCTTGGAGAATCGCTGTCTTGGCCAAATTACGTGGAAGTTCATCGTAGTAGGAGATTGGGATAAGCTGCAGTCAACAACACAAAATGTTTAGCACAAACTAGTAAATGTGAAGGCCAACACTTGAGAGATAAAACAAGGACACAAAACAAAGACTTCAAAATCCAAACCCAAATAGAAGTTTGGGTTTTCCACAAGATGATTAGGAACAGTTAAAAAGGATGAACTTTTATCACATTTAGGGCTCACAATAGAGTAACGGAAAGCAAAACATATGTATCAGTTTATGAACATGTACCAATCAATGAACAAATCAGAGTGATAAAACCACGTTCAGACGTCTCTAGTGCAAAATGAAACTGATTTACATGTAAAGGTAACATCTTTACTTCCCAATGCAAAGAAATTAGCAACTATACCACTCAAGAACAGAGGAATGAAGCAAAGAGATGAAACAGAGCAAACCACAAAGGACTACAAACAGTTAAAACAAGCGCAAGTGACAGTGCAGTTTAAAAAGAAGCCAAAAGGATATCGAAGCTAGAGAAGAAAGAAATATGTTACCATGGAATCAGAGCTAAAATGAGAGACGAAAACTTTGAAGAAACGAGGAGGAGCATCAGTGGGATCCATTGCAAGAGGATGTTGGAACAGTGAGTGAGAGAGACAAGTCAGATTCTTCAGGTAATATAGGGGACACAGAAAGGAGAGACAAGATAATTTACAAAAGAAACCCTTCAATTTTCAACTAAATTACAGTTAAAGAAAGGTACTTTCTTTTTCGTCAAACAGAAAAGTACTTTCTAATCTTCTTTTTTTGGCAACAATGTACTTTCTATTCTTATCTCGTAATTGATTCCTACTGTTAAGTGTTAACGTACACCTCTGCGGCGATGTTTGACTGTTCGAGAACAGAAAAAGGCAAAAAAAGAAAGAAAAAAAGAGAGAGAAAGGCTTGAGTCTTGTGTTTAGCTATTGACCTGAGAACACTTGAGACAGAGTCACACAGATTTGGCAACATGGGTTTTTGATGCATTTAGGATCATACGTAAAGGGAACTGTAAACATCTACCAACCCGGTTTAGTTTATAGTAGGAAGCGAAACTGAAAAAGAATAGTTCGGTTTCAATACCATCTGGTTTTAAGATCTTAACCAAACCCAACTGTCAATTTCAAGAAAATATCTGTGAACATTGACGACTTTATATATAATTCTAAATTGAACTGCAACTAAACCCAACTCTTTTAACAATATGACATTGATCTAAATTTATTATCAAAAATACAATTAGATCTCTGAACATAAATAGTCGCCAAAACCTAAAATTTAATAATAATTAGATTTCTGAACATAAAAAAAAAAATTGTACAACATTGGTTGCGAGTGTTCACTCAGTAGTTTCTCAATTAGCACCATGTTTGAATTGATAGGATATGAACTACAAGTAAAAATCAAACTTTATGAATGTAGATTTGGTGTTTGTTCAGAACACACACTCATTCGGTTTGGTGTTTGGAGATTAAAAAAATATATTACATGATAGTGTGTAATATTATGATTTGAGATCATTCACATGTTCATTTGAATAGCATTATTTGTACGAACTAACCTTCTAGATCAGCTCAATTGAACTTTGAACTAACAATCGAACTTAGATAAAGAATCAAAGAAGATGATGAACTGAAAAGTAAATAACGCAAGACTCTTTGTTCACCCGGTGTTCACCGCACCACTCAACGTGAATGGCCGCTATTCTCACCGGGGCTGACTCGCCGTCAGCAATCCACTAATCTCAGCTCAAGCTCGAGCTCCGTTACACCGTGAAGTTCCGATCTCTCTCTCTCTCTCACTAAACTCTCGGAGAAAAACTCAGATCACCTCACTGACTTGAAAGATGATTGCTTAATGACTTTATAACTTAGTCATAAGCTCATCTCGGTTAAACACCTAACCGCCTAAACCAAACTACAATTTCTGGTCTAGCTAATAAACCGGGTAACTAATTAGCGGTATAAGATAACGGCCATAACAACAATTATATATAGGAAATAAGATATATCAAAACTAAGAATCCGATGTTCGTTATACGAAGACGACGAGAGAAGAGAAACAGTAGAATATGAAAAAGTTTGTTATTAATCTCGCAAATGTAAAAATCTACATACATCGACTATATATACAAACTATCTTGAACTACTTAATTAACAATTTAATGATGTCGTTAGTAAGGTAAAGAGAAGCCTTGTAACGATCATTAACCACTTAATCAAACCAGCCTTGTAAGCTCACTTAACCCAAGATAACCAGTTAATCAATACTGGTTATCTAATACGCCCCCCTCAAGTCTTTATCTTCGAATGTTCTTGGGGAAGATAAAGGCTTGATAATGACATTCGATGAAGAAGAGAATGGAAAGGACCAGGTTGTAACGGCTTTGTAAGTATGTCAGCAAGTTGATCACCGGTGGAGACATGAAGTGTCTTGAGTTTGCCTGCCTTAATCTGATCCATGACCATATGACAGTCAATATCAATGTGCTTAGAGCGTTCATGAAAAACATGATTCATGGCCAGATAGATCGCCGACTTGTTATCACAGAAAAGCTTCGATGGACATGTAACCTTAACATGGAGATCAGTTAAGAGTTGTTGGAGCCAGATCATTTCACATGTAGCCAAAGCAAGGCTGCGATATTCTGCTTCAGTGCTGCTTCTACTCACAACAGACTGCTTCTTTGATTTCCAAGAAATCAGGGAATCACCAAAATAGATACAAAAGCCAGTGATTGATCTCCTCGTCTCCTTACAGGTTGCCCAATCAGCATCACCAAAGCCATTCAAACACAGTTCAGAATTAGCAGAGTACATTAGACCTTGGCCTGGATTGTTCTTGAGGTAACGCAAAACCTTGTGAGCTGCTTGTAAGTGTATATCAGTTGGAGCACTGAGGAACTGACTGAGTTGATGAACCGCAAAGGTTATATCTGGCCGAGTGATTGTTAAATATAACAATCGACCAATCAATTCTCTGTATGTATTGGGATTGGATAAAAGATTACCAAGATCCTTTGTAAGATGTAGAGTAGGATCCATTGGAATCGAGCTTGGTTTACATCCCACTAAGCATGTATCTTCCAGAAGATTCATAGTATACTTCCGTTGGCAAACAGAGATTCCTGCAGTGGATCGTGCTATTTCTAAGCCAAGGAAGAAACGTGCTGGACCAAGATCTTTGATCTGAAAGGCTGACCTCAATAAATCCTTCAAAGCCATAACTGCTTCCTCATTATCACTTGCTATCAAAATGTCATCAACATAAACCAAGGCAGCAACAAATGATGTAGAAGTCTTCTTCACAAAGAGTGTATTATCAGCCGGAGATTGGATATAGTTTGCACCCATGAGAACAGAAGAAAGGCGTTTATACCACTGCCTAGATGCTTGTTTAAGTCCATACAGAGACTTCCTCAGGCGACAAACATGATGAGAGGGTAATGTAGTACCAAATGGTGGAACATATGTTGGGATTATGTCCTGAAATCACATTGTACTCACTCTAGAGATAGTTGTATTGTCGAGATCGGACAATTCATGTGATACTGGGTAGTCATAATGTTTTGCTAGAAACCGCTTATGACAAATGAGTTGTAACTCAATTCCAGTATTGTGTGAACCTACAGGGTCACACACCTAAGCAAGTTGGACATACTTCGTATGGGATTGATCATTGGCATATGGTCTGGTCGATGTGTATTGGATACACATCGAATATGAGTTTTAATGAGGTGTGTCGATCGACACCATCGGGTGCGTCGGTCGACACAAGATGTGCGTCGATCGACACCACTAAGTGTGTCAGTCGACACAAGGCCGAAACCGAAACTGATGTTTCGGTTTATGTCGAAGTCGATATATAAATGGATTTATATTCGACCTAAATGTGTGAGCCGCCTGAGACACTTTTTCTCTGAGAGAAAAAACACAAAACCTCAAGAAACTCAGTTCCGAGGAGATCCGATTCCCGGCGCTAGCATCCCGGCGGATTCCAGCTTGTGTGCGTGTGGACTGAAGTAGAGGCGCAGCATCTGAGGCGCTCTATAGATCTCGTTTTTCTGACCATCTTCCGCTGCCAATATCCAGGTAAACACGAGATCAGATCCTTGATTCAATTAACTAGACCCTAGATCCTAGGCTTAAGGAACATGACAGCAATTCTGAATCTGGTAGAATTGGCTCGAAGTTCCAATAGTGGTATCAGAGCCTTAGGGTTTAACTATTGAATCTTAAGCATATAATTCGAAAACTGATGTGTTTGAATAGATCTATGCTTGATATTTCATGTTTTAATTAAGAAAAACTCGGTTTTGTCTGTGAATTGAAACGATGAACTGCTGTTTTCGCATGGTGTCGATCGACACACTGGGTGTGTCGGTCGACACAGAATCGCGAATTCGACAAGAGTCGGCGGCTAGGGTTTTTCGCGAAGAAAAACCGAAATCCTTCTATGTCGATCGACACAGGTTGAGTGTCGGTCGACACAGAGCAGACTCGGTCGAATGTCGATCGACACAGTTTAAGTGTGGTCGACACAGAACAAAATTCGGAGGCTAGGGTTTTCTCGTAGAAAACCTAAAAGCCTACTGCGTCGATCGACACAGGTTGAGTGTCGGTCGACACAGACCTAGCGAATGGTTAATCGATCCAATTGGATTGGACCGGTTATCATCCTTGGTTAAGTCCGAAGAGATCGGTTTAAATTGGATGAATTGGTTCAATTGGATTGAACTGATTATCTCAATTAGAATAAACTGATTGGTTAAGATTAGTTTGATTTGATAAGTCTGTTCAATTGGATTGAACCGGTTATCAAAACTGTCTTCGGTTAAGGTCTATGTCGACCGTCACACACAGGTTGTGTCGATCGACATGACCGGTTCAATGAACCGGGTTAATTGGATTAACCGGTTATTGAAGTCCGGTTCTGTTTGGTAGTGTCGATCGACAGACATAGTCTGCGTCGATCGACACAGAACTCGAAATTCTGGTTATTGAACCTTGAATTTGCAGAAACCAAACTAGACTTAAACCTTGATCAAAGCTTAGCTTCAATATTGTCAACTGTCAAGACTCATTTCGTTGTGTGATGGTCTAGCCAAGAGCTTGGTGTCCACAATTACGTGAGTAAGGCAGGTAATTATGTTGATGGACTTGCAGTGCTAAACATCAACAATTACATGACCGGAGAGATTGATTTGCTAATCTTTTAGAGTTTAGTTTCCTCAACTAAATATCAAGTGACCTTGATGTCTTGCCCAATCTTGTCTACTGTCAAGACTTGTTTCGTTTGTTGGATAGCCTTGGAGTCCTTGGTATCCACTGCTACATGAGTAAGGCAGGTGATCATTGATAGACTTGCACTGCGACTGTCAATGATCACAAGACTAAAGAGATTGGTTTACTTGACTGGGCTATCAGAAGTTATGGGCCCAGAGACGTCAGAGTAGATGAGACATGGATTGTCTTATCCACAACCAAGAGTTGTACTGGGTACAATTAGCAATGATTTGCTTACCTAGATAACTAAAGTTTGGGTGATGGCGAGTCGCCCACTCAGATTTTAGTGAAGTATGGATCTTGGATCATTATATTCATAGAGGAAACATTGTTTGAATATAATGCGAGTTTTCTTATTAGATGAGATTTCTCATCATATACATAACTAAATCTTCGTTTTTCTTGGATTTCAGCTTATGTCTATGACTACTTTCTCGTTGCGATCCGTCCTTGAGAAGGACAAGTTAAATGGATCCAACTTCCTGGATTGGTATCGGAATCTGAGATTCATTCTCAAGCAGAAGAGCAAGGACTATGTCCTTGAGAAAGCTCTTCCAGAAAGGCTTGGGACCAACCGCTCACATGCAGCATATAATGCTTGGAATAATCATTATATTGATGTGGTAGATGTGTGTGGTCTGATGTTGGCTACCATGGACTCGGACTTGAAGAGTCAATACGAGAACATGGAGTCGCCAATAGAGATGATCACCAGCCTGAAACTGAAGTTTCAGGATCTGGCACGAGTTGAGAGATTCCAGATGGTGAAGTCTCTCACTGAGTGCAAGCTACCAGAGGATGCTCCAGTAAGTCCTCATGTCATTAAAATGATGGGTTACATTGATAACCTGGGGAAACTGGAATGTCCTGTCAGCTTAGAGTTGGCCACTGACATCATTCTGCAGTCACTGCCGTCAAGCTATGATAAGTTCATTAAGAACTATATCAAGAAAGGCTTGACGAAGACGTTGACTGAGCTGCATGGCATGCTCAAAACAGTAGAGCAAGACATCATAAAGGGTAAAAGATTTGAGAAATCTTGTGTTGGCAAGGGTAGAGGCAAGGCAGTCCAGATTTGGAATCAGGATAAGCCTGTGTCATCTTATAAGCCCAAGTCAGGCCCATCTGGTATTAGAAAATGCTTTTACTGCGATGAGTCAGGGCATTGGAAGAGAGATTGCATTAAATTCTTGGAAGATTCACAAGAGATGAAGGAGATGTATGGTACTTCTTCTTCAGGTATTATGTTATTAATTCAAGTTCTACATAAGTATTGGATACTAGTTGTGGTACTAATATTTTTTGAAATATGCAGGACCTAAGCGACAGTAGAACGTTGAAGAAAGGACAAGTGGAACTGCGTGTCTGGTATGAAGCAATGGTTGCTACATGAGCCGTAGAGATTCTCCACTTGTAGGAGCCTTTCATACTTGGTTTTAGAAATTAAGTAATTGCTACTATGTATCTGCCTTGTGCAGAAATGTCTTTCATCTTCTTGTAAAGAATTTGGATGTTTTTCATTTTGATAAAAGACAAGTTTTGTTCTTTAGATCTTAATGAAATATCATATGGTAGCACCCCGTTTGGAATGGGTTTTATATCTTAAATCAGCGAAAGTTTGAATATAGCACAAGTTCTAAAGGTTTAAGTCTGATGACTCAAACTCGATTTTCCTTGGTATAGTCGTTTAACCATAGAGAGTGAAGCGGATTCAGAAATTCCATAGTTTTGGACTCATTTGAGATATGAATTCTGTTCACTGGACCAAATGACTAAGGCCCTTTTAGCAGAGCTAAAGGAAACGGGCCATAGGCTTATTGGGCCTTACACGTACTGATGTATGCGGCCCGATGAGCATTAGTGCCAAAGGAAATCTTCTGTACTTCATTACCTCATTGATGGCATCAATAAGTATGGTTGTGTTCATTTGATGAGACACGAGCAGGAATCCCTTGAGGAGTTCCAAGATGAAGTATGAAACCGATTTGACAGAAGTATTGAGATCCTCGATAGAATCGCGGAGGAAAATACTTGAGTCAAGGATTGGGTGATCATCTAACAGAATGAATCGGATCTTATTAGATATGCTCCGATTAATGATGAGTCACAGGAATCTTCCATAATCATTTAAGAATACGTTCTAAAATGTCTATGTTTACGCTAAATAAGTTTCTATCAGAATCAGTAAAAACACCACATTGGATGTGGACTGGGTGATTTCCAAATTTGTTTTTCTGATTAATTGGGATTGCAAGGTTTGTGTAAGACAGTAGTCAACAAACAAACTTGAACCCATATCTGATAAGTTCTACCTCGCTGGTTGTCCTAGGGAAACCAAGGCTTAGTACTTTTGTTGTCCAGAACTGTGTCTTTTAAGAAAGATCATACTTTCCAAAAGGAACAGTGGGAGTAAAAGTACACATCGAAGAAATTCGATAAACACAGGAGGCTGCTCAGCCTGTTGAGGGAGAGCAGCGATGAGATCTACAAAGTACTGTAGGACCTACACCTGTGGAGCCTGAAAATCGCAGATCCGAAAGGATCCGTCACTAACTCGAGAGTGATTTCTCATAGCCGATTGTCGTGATCTATTGATCATTTGAAAGTGACGAGCATGCGAAATTGCAGAAGCGATGGTGAGCCCCAACTCCGAAAATTGGCTGGGTATGCATGTTAGCTTCACTGATCCATTTCTGGATTGAAGCAGACATCTTGGAGTTGGAATCAACATTCTGATAATGTGGTCAAAAGTTTTGACTTGATCAGAAAGAAATGAAACCATGCGTAGACAAGAAGACTAGTGGGAGCGTAATTGCAATTCTCACACTGTATGTAGATTACATACTTAATCTCATAAATGACGTTCCGACGCTAAAGTCTTGTCAAGATTTGGGTCGGAAGTCAAATTTAAACAAAGGACATGGGAGAATGCCGTGAAAGTTCTTGGAATAAGGATCCATTGGAATGGATCAGAAAGGCTAATTGGATCGTGTCAAAATCCTTATGTTGATAAGGTATTGGACAGTTCCAATATGCATGATTCCAAGAATGGCTTCATACCAAAGGTCTTATGGCAATAATCTTAGCAAGATGAAGTGTTTTGGACACTAGCTAAGCTATTATTAATGAGTGTGATTACTAATGCTGCTGCAATAGAATCCATCATGAATGCCAAATTTTGCACTCGTCTAGATGCAGCTTACGCATAAAGCATGACGAGAAAATACCAATATATTCCGGTAAGAGTCACTGATCAGTTGCCCGAAATATCCCAAGTGTTTGAAGAACTCTAAGGATAGTTTCGTGGTGAACTGAGGAAGTGACGAACCAGTTGAAGGTAGTTAGACGGACAAAGACGATTCCCGGTTCCCACCCGGTTATGTCTCTTTGTCTAAATAGCGGTGCTATCTGTTGGAAATGCTCCAAGCAGTGGACCGTAGAATAGTGCTTTTATCTGAATGGCGGTGTGGTTTGTTGGAATTGTTTCAAGCAAAACACCGCAGTCTCTCCCACAACCTAAGCACGAAATTTATTCTGTAGCTGTAGGTATAAGATATCTGAAGAGATTATCTTGATTCTAGTGGGAGTTATTTTAGTTATGTTGTAATCTTTACATAGACATGCTATGGTAGTGTTTATGTAAGTCAAACTGACATCGGTATTATTTAATTATTGGATAATTAAATAATAGTCCCAAACTATTTTATGTTCATCTTATAGGTCATCAAGTTGAGGACTTGATCATGAAACCCTATAGGTAAAAGATGACATAAATTACGATTGTCCCTAGTCGAGGTTGTTGAAGTGGGACACCAATAACCGCGCGAGACTAGCATGTGAGGTGACTGTTGGACTAAGTTTCATGGAGTCAATGATATGATTGTCACAGTCAATCACATAGATATATGTTGGTGAACATATGATCGGACATGACCCGCTAATGAGAACTCCACAGGATAGTTATATCAGTGTCATGGGAGGTTCTCATTACGACTATAGAGTATAGTCCTTAGACCTGAGTTCATCATGCTTTCTAGCATATGAATTGGTGCGTTTTGACCTTGTCAAACGTCGTTCCGTAACTGGCGGCTATAACGGCATTGCTTATGCGTATCATGAAGTATGTGTAGAAACAGGGATGGAACAAGATGGGATTTGTCCCTCCCAAGTAACGGGAGATAAATATCTCAGGGCCCATCGAGGATTTGATACTGAGAAAATGCATGGCCGTGCTCAAACGAGGTGATTGTCAGTCGTTTGTCTTATCAGTATAGATCAGGAATTCGATGAACATGATGTTGGCTATAATAAGGATGACACAGTCTCTTGCCTTATGCCATATCGAGATATAGAGACGAAGGGATTATAGGAATAGATGATTCCAGTACAAGTGGGAGATTGTTGGGATTATGTCCTGAAATCACATTGTACTCACTCTAGAGATAGTTGTATTGTCGAGATCGGACAATTCATGTGATACTGGGTAGTCATAATGTTTTGCTAGAAACCGCTTATGACAAATGAGTTGTAACTCAATTCCAGTATCGTGTGAACCTACAGGGTCACACACCTAAGCAAGTTGGACATACTTCGTATGGGATTGATCATTGGCATATGGTCTGGTCGATGTGTATTGGATACACATCGAATATGAGTTTTAATGAGTTGTGTCGATCGACACCATCGGGTGCGTCGGTCGACACAAGATGTGCGTCGATCGACACCACTAAGTGTGTCGGTCGACACAAGGCCGAAACCGAAACTGATGTTTCGGTTTATGTCGAAGTCGATATATAAATGGATTTATATTCGACCTAAATGTGTGAGCTGCCTGAGACACTTTTTCTCTGAGAGAAAAGCACAAAACCTCAAGAAACTCAGTTCCGAGGAGATCCGATTCCCGGCGCTAGCATCCCGGCGGATTCCAGCTTGTGTGCGTGTGGGCTGAAGTAGAGGCGCAGCATCTGAGGCGCTCTATAGATCTCGTTTATTTAACCATCTTCCGCTGCCAATCTCCAGGTAAACACGAGATCAGATCCTTGATTCAATTAACTAGACCCTAGATCCTAGGCTTAAGGAACATGACAGCAATTCTGAATCTGGTAGAATTGTCTCGAAGTTCCAAAAACATAGCCCTGAGGTAAACTCATATAGATCTCTTCTTCAAGCTCGCCATGTAAAAAGGCGTTTGAAACATCCATTTGTGTCAAAGACCATCCTGTTGTGGCAGCTAGTCCAAGTAAGAGCTTTACACTAGTCAATTTGGCAACTGGAGAGAAAGTATCCAAATAATCTACTCCTTCTTGCTGTGTAAAACCTTGAGCTACCAAGCGTGCTTTATATCTTTCAACACTTCCATCAGATTTATATTTAATGGTGAATACCCGTTTGCAGCCAACAACATTCTTATCAGGTGGTAAAGGTTCAATATCCCAAGTATGTTGCATTTCCAGAGCATGTAGTTCAACATTGATAGCACTTGTCCATTTCTCAGAAGCCATGGCTTGTTTAAAAGTTTTGGGCTCAGTTTCAATGGTATAGGCAAGGATATAAGAGTGAAAAGGTGGGGTAAGTTTATCATAGGTAAGGACAGAAGAAAGAGGATAAGGGGTGCTATGAGAAGAGGATGGAACATAAGAAGTAAAGGGTAAAATGTTACAATGATACTCAGACAAATATCTAGGAGCCTTAGTAAGTCGCTTAGGTCTAGCATTAGACACAACTAACATCTAATCCTTGAGTTCCTGAAATGTTTGTGATAGATGGTACAGAAGATTCCATGGGATGAGATGCAGATGCAGAAGGATGAGGAGAAATGGGAGATGCATATGAGAATTAAGTGGGCATTGTTTCAACAAAATGCAGAGGAGCAGGTAGAGGCAGTATAGTGTTAGGAAACATGTCAACAGATTCACCAAGCAAAGCATTAGTCTTACAAGGAAACACAGTTTCATGAAAGATGACATTTCTAGAGATGGATACTGAATGAGACTCTAAGTCTAAAACCTTAAAGCCTTTATAACCTGTAGGATATCCTAGAAAAACACATGGTCTTGCTCGTGTAGTAAACTTATGGCGATCTTTAGGTAAAGTGGAAGCAAAACACAAACAACCAAAAGCCTTTAAATGTGAGAAATCAGGAACCTTATGCAAAAGTAATTCAAATGGAGATTTGTTGTTAAGCAAAGGTGATGGGAGTCTATTAATCAAGAACACTGCAGTATTAACACAATCACTCCAATAGGCTAATGGTATGTTTGATTGAATAACAAAGATCTAGCCACATTAAGTAAATGTTGATGCTTTCTCTCAACAACAGAATTCTGTTGAGGAGTATAAGCACAAGAAAAGTAATGCAAGATTCCATGTTCCTTCAATAAAGAAGTAAAAGCCAATTCAGGAGCATTATCACTTCGGATTGCTTTAAGACGTGCATGATATTGAGTGAAGATCATTTTAAGAAACAAAGGAAATATTGTGGAAACATCAGCTTTATTTCTTACATGTACAACCAAGTAACTCGTGTACAATCGTCTACCACAGTAAGAAAATATCGATATCCTTCTACAGATTCAACATTAAAAG
Organism: Orychophragmus violaceus; assembly: GCA_030180135.1. Lineage (NCBI taxonomy): Eukaryota > Viridiplantae > Streptophyta > Magnoliopsida > Brassicales > Brassicaceae > Orychophragmus > Orychophragmus violaceus. The sequence goes on along the minus strand of CM058237.1, from coordinate 91,496,739 downwards.
GACCCCATATGTCCAAGTGAACTAAATCAAATGGGTTTTCAGAAATGTTATTATGAGAAACATATGCTAATCTTTTCTGTTTAGCTAAAGGACAAATCTGACAAGAAGAACAATCTGAAGAAACATCTTTGAAAGAAAGAAATGGTTTGAGTTTTTGTAAAGTTGCTGGTGATGGATGCCCAAGGCGTTGATGCCAAAGATTCCCATCAGCCAAAACCGATCCACAAAAGAAAGAAGAAGGAAATGATGTTGAGAGGGTCTCATTCTAAAGAATGTAAAGATTGTGGTAAAGTCTACCCCTCCCAATCATCAAGCCCTGTGAAAGTTCCTGAATCAAACAACATGTGGGATAAAAATGAGCAGAACAAAAAAGAGTTTTGACTAAGCAACTAACACTAATCAGATTAAAGTGGAAATCAGGAACATGTAAGACATCATACAATACTAAAGATGCAGTGAGATGAATAGTGCATGTGTGTGTGATTGGAACCTTTGTACCATTTGGTAATGTGACAGTAACACTAGACACTGATGTCAGTTCTCTAAACAATCCTAGATCCGATCATACATGAATAGAGACTCCACTATCTATAATCCAAGCATCACTAGGCAAAAGATGTTGTAAAGAAGATAGGCAATGTTTTTGAAACTGAAGTGTATCATTCTCATATTTCAGACTAGTGGAGGAAAAAGAAATGATACCAGATGTGGAGATTTGAGCCATGACTCCTTGATCATTAATGGACGCTGTATTTTGTGCTAAAGCAACTGGTTCTAAAGATTTCATTTGAGAATTGAACTGAGAGATAAGTCCTTGAATTTGTTGTGGTGTAAAATCCTGAAGATTCAAATTCGCACCACCACTAGTGAGATGTGGAACACTTGAAGAATAACCAAATTGTTGTGGATATCCAAACGGCTGTTGATATCCATTATCATAATGAACATTTGCTACAGCATTCGCATTCTGAAAAGAAGCAGGTTGAGTAGGTAGTTGATATTGTTGACTCGGCATCCTCATTCTCGGTTGAGAGTAGTTTTTTGGAAGCATTTGTTGTTATTGAAACTGAGACTGAAAAGGTCTGTTACCAGAAACAGGACCCTTATAACCCGGAGGATAGCCATGCTTTTTGTAGCATTTCATCAAAGTGTGCCCAATCTTGTTACAGTATGTACAAATTGGTTTCTGAAAAGATTTCCCTGCATTATAAGCAGCAACAAACTCATTGTCTAGACTTGTATAATCTTGCATCACTGACCCTTCACTCTAGACTTGAGTGTTTGTATTAAAAGCCACAACATCAATCTTTGTTACTTGTCTAACAATCCTCTGACGTTCATCTTGAGTGACCGTATTGAAAGCCTCTTCTATCGTTGGTATTGGTTTCAACATAAGGATATGACGTCTAGTTTGCTCAAAAGACTCATTGAGTCCCATCAGAAACTTAGTAACTCGACTCCGCTGTTGTAATTTCTCCCATAGACCAGCAGCTGAGCATTCACATTGACCACAAGTACAAACCGGGACTTCAACATAGTTCTTATGTTCCTCCCATAGAGTAATCAACTCATTATAATATGCAGAGACATCCATTGATCCCTGTTCTAGCTTACTTAATCGCTGTTCTAAATCATAAATCCTAGGAGCATCTTCTTGTTTAAATCTTGACAACAAGTTCTGCCATATTCCATCCGCAGTAAGAATGAATAACAAACTCTGGCCTATTTTCTTCGATACAAAATTCATAATCCAAGTTGTGACCATGTCATTGCATCTAGACCAAGCTCCATAGGAATTATTAGTAACAGCGGGTTTCGGAATCGTACCATCCAGAAATCCAAGCTTATTACGTACATTCAGTGCCATCCTGACCGATCGTCGCCATGAAGGAAAATCAGAAGCCGTCGTTAGTCGATCTGAAACAAGAGCGAGTCCAGCATGGTCCTTCGCATCGAGATAGAAAGGATTTTCATAGTGATCTTGTGAAGTAACAGACGGCGTTGAAGACGAATTCGGCATCAGAAATCCAAGATTCAGCTCCAAATTGAAAGAAAATATGGCGATGAAGAACAAAAGAAGAGAATCGCACACACAAAGGTCAATGAAAAGAAGAAAAACAAAGAAAGAAAAAGAAATCGAAGATTCCTCGAATCAATAGCTCGATGAACTCAAACAGAAGTTGAAGAAATCGAAACGAAATCGGAATCGCACAGCTCATGATGAAGAAGCAAAGATTCGTTCTGATACCATATCAAAACTAAGAATCCGATGTTCGTTATACGAAGACGACGAGAGAAGAGAAACAGTAGAATATGAAAAAGTTTGTTATTAATCTCGCAAATGTAAAAATCTACATACATCGACTATATATACAAACTATCTTGAACTACTTAATTAACAGTTTAATGATGTCGTTAGTAAGGTAAAGAGAAGCCTTGTAACGATCATTAACCAATTAATCAAACCAGCCTTGTAAGCTCACTTAACCCGAGATAACCAGTTAATCAATACTGGTTATCTAATAAGATAGAATTTTATTATTGTTGTATATAGTTGAGAATACCTCTGGGAATATCTTCACGTATCCCAGGTACATAGGATTGCTATCTCGTCCCTTTGTATATAATCTTATGTATGATCTTGATTTTTTTTTGGTCAAACATTAATTCTTCATTAGAAAACTTAGATAGTAGCGGATACAGAAGGTGTGATTTCGGATTGCCTTAGGGCTGCTTTCGCAAGCTCATCAGCTCTCCTATTCTCCATCCTAGACACAAATATGAATTTGCATCTTACAAACGATTTTGACAATTTTAATATGTCGTTGATTATGCTGAAGCTTCCTCTGATCTTCTTGTTCTCATTGATTGTTTCAATTAACCCTTTCGAATCTGATAGGAATCTGATTTTCCTGAAATTCATCCTCTTCGCATCTAACATCGCTTCTCTAATTGCAGCTGCTTCAGCTATGAACGGCGACGCTGTGAACTCTCGGCTCATCTTCCTCCGGGCTAGCTCTGTCTCAGCTATGTCTTCAAACCACCAGCCCAGTCCTGCTTTGTTGTTGTCTTCCTTCCACGCTGCGTCGGATCTGCAAATCACTTCATCCACCTCCATCAATTGCATCGGGCCCTGGCTGGTAAGTCGATTATCGCTTTCCCCTTTGCTTTCTTGTGCTGAGCTCCATTCCTTTGCCGCTTTGATTGCGTTGCTTAGTACTTCTTGTGGTGTTTTGGTTCTGTTCTCAAATATCAGTTTATTCCTTGTGATCCAAAGTTCCCAAGCTATCCATGGTATGAGTGGTTCCTTCAGTCCTGTAGGTGGTAAATTAGTCGTTGATCTTGATCTCTTTAAGATCCCTTTTACCCCTTCTTCTTCGTCTAAGAGTGTAACTTTCTTTGACAGTGGTGCTAAATCCCACACCTTCATTGCAAACTCGCATCCTGCCAGTACATGGCTAGTGGTTTCGGGGTTGTTACACTTTTTGCATCTTCCTTCTGTCTCTATTTTCCTCTTTATCAGATTCATACCCACTGGTAGGACATCTCTAGCTGCTTTCCATAGGAACAGTTTTATCTTTGGAGAGGTTCTTACATTCCAGATTCCTTCATTCCAGTTGAAGTTGTTTTGGTCTTGGCTATGCTCCTCTTTCTCTTCCATTATTGCGTGGTAGCCTGATCTCGTTGAATACTCACCATCTTTTGTGCCTAGCCAGGTGTGTTCATCCTCCATCCCAATGATGCTTGTTTCTGTGCATAGGACTTGTTCCCATATGAGGGGAAAGATTTGTTTGACTTTTTCTTTGTCCCATTTGACCGAGTTTGGTTCCATCAAGTCTGATACCTTCCATTCCACACTTTCTTTTGTAGCCGGCCCTTGGATTAGGTTCAAATCACCATTCATTAGCCACTGGTCTGACCACAGTTTTGTTGTTTTCCCATTCCCTATTGTTCTTCCCAGCTTCTTCCTTATGACATTCCTGCCTGCTAATACGCTTCTCCATCCATGGGACGCATTTTCCCCTGTTTCAACTTCAAGCAGGTTTTGTTTTGTGCAGTACTTGCCTAGTAGAGTCCTTGCGAGTAAGCTTGTCGGCTGTTTCAATAATCTCCATGCTGATTTTGCAAGTAGAGCCTCATTGAAGGCTTGTACTTCTCTGAACCCCAGCCCTCCTTTACTTTTTGCTTTAGCTAAGTCAGACCAAGCTACCCAGCTTATCTTCTTCTTTTCAGTATCTGTGTCCCACCAGAAGCGTGTTAAGGCTGATTGAATACGTTTTCTTAGGCTCACAGGTAGTATGAAGCTTGTCATAGAGTAGGATGGGATAGCTGAGAGCACTGACTTCAGCATTACAAGTTTACCCGCCGTTGATAGTCTTGAAGAACTCCAACTTGCTGCTTTCTGCTTGATCCTGTCAACAATTGCAGCAAAAATATCCTTCTTTTTGCGCCCAAACAGTTCTGGTAATCCTAAGTATTTGCCCTTACCACCTTCTTTAGTTATTCCGAGTTGGTTTTTCACCCTTTCTCTCATCTCTAGACTTGTTTTTGAAGAGAAGCTTATAGAGGATTTCTCTTTATTAATCTTCTGTCCTGAGGTTTTCTCATAGACCTCTAGTATCTTCATTAGTTCTAGACAGCTTTTCTCTTCTGTTTTGATGAAAAACATTGTGTCATCAGCAAAGAGTAGGTGGTTTATTCTTGGACTCTTGTTTGCCACCTTTAATCCCACTAGGTTGCCCTCTTTCTCTGCTTTATGGCACAATCCACTTAGCACTTCACTGCAAAGAATGAAGAGGAAGGGGGATAGGGGGTCACCCTGTCTTATCCCTCTCTTTGGTGTGACTTTCCCAGCAGCTGTCCCATTGATCAGGAATGCGTATGTTACAGTCGTGACACATTGCATTATCCAGTTGACTACCTTCGTGTGGAACCCCATTCTCTTTAGAACTGCCTCTATAAAGTTCCACTCCAATCTGTCGTAGGCCTTGCTCATGTCTGTTTTCACAGCCATGGTGCATCTTTTTGTTGCCTTGGAATTCTTTAGGTAGTGCATAACTTCATGAGTTATTAGAACGTTGTCTGTGATAATCCTTTTTGGCACAAAAGCAGACTGGTTTTCTGAGACAATGTTCTCTAGTATAGGTTGGATCCTCCTTGTGATTATCTTGGAGTACACTTTGTAGTATACGTTGCATAGAGCTAGAGGCCTATACTCCTTGATTGTCTTTGGGCTTGAGATCTTTGGGATTAGTCTGATATGTGTCTGGTTTACTCTCTCCGGTAGAGTTCCTGATTTGAAGTAACATTGGATTTCTTTAATCATGTCATCTTTGATGCAGCTCCAATTTGACTGGTAGAAGCAAGCAGAGAAGCCATCTGGCCCTGGAGCTTTATCCTTGTGAATTGAGAAGAGGGCTCTTTTAATCTCCTCTCCTGTTGGGATCATGGTCAGCTTCTCATTCATCTCTTTTGTGATAACTTGTTTGATGGCTTTGTTTACTGTTTCTGATGGGTCTACAGGTTCAGAGTTGAACAGTTCATCAAAGTAGTCATTGATCAGTGCTAGGATCTGGTCATTTTCGAACACTGCATTTCCTCCTTCGTCTTCCAATACAGAGATTCTGTTTCTAGCACGTCTGCCTCTAGTTGTTGCAAAGAAGAAACTCGTATTTCTGTCCCCCAGTGCCAGCCAGTTTTGCCTGCTTCTTTGTCTCCAGTATGCCTCTTCTGCTTGGTAAGCTTCTCTGAGCTTCTCATTTATCTCTTTTACAACTTCTTCTTTACTTGAAGGGTCAGTCATAGCCTCGTTGAGTTTTTCCTGTAGTTTCTCTATGGCTTGCCTGCAGTTTCTGTGATTTTCTTTGTTCCATTTATCAATGGCTCTTCTTACTCTATCTGTTCTCTCTGTTACTGATCCGGTTCCATCTCCTTCCCAAGCTTTTTTTATCAGTAGTACTGCTTCTTTATTCTCTCGGAGGCTTCTGTCATACCTGAATAGTCGTTTCTTCCTCTTGATTCTGGGAGAAAGGTATGTCATCACTGGTCTATGGTCAGATCCTAGGAATCCTAGGTACTCGCATCTAGCGTTCGGGTATATCTCTGACCAGGAGCTATTGGCCATGCTTCTGTCTAGTCTGCAGTATACTAGGTTGTCTCCCCTTTTTCCTCTCCAAGACAGTGGGTTTCCAGTGTGTTTTAGATCAAAGAGATCACATTCTGACATGAACGTTCTGAAGTTTGCAAAAGAACCTTCTGGCCTTGGTTGTCCTCCCATCTTCTCGTTTTCATTTAATATTTCGTTGAAATCCCCAGTTAGGAACCAAGCTCCTTCTCTTAGGTTTGCTAACTCCTTTAGGTTATCCCATACTTCCCTTCTCAGTTCTCTTTCTGGTGCACCATAAATGAATGTAGCATAGAATTTATCTTTCTTGAACTTGATTTGAGTGTCAATGAAGTTTCTGCATTTTTGGAGTATCTCTACCTCTACTTCGTCTGTCCATGCAAGGGCAAGTCCTCCACTTGCATTATCTTGTGGTGAGACCAAGCAGAACTCTCCAAACTCCAGTTCCTTTAGTTTTTCTTCTACAAATCCATCTTGGTTTTTTGTCTCAGTCAAGAACAAGATGTGTGGAGCCAATTTCTTTTTTAGATCTTTTAGCCTTTGGAACGTGTCTGTGCCTCCCAGTCCACAGCAGTTCCAGGCTGTTATATCTAAGGACCGGATTTCCTTGGGGCGTGAAAATCCTGTCTGCTTGTCCCAGCATTGTTTGTATTTGTCTGGCTTTCTCTCACCTCAATAGGCAACTGATGCTCTTGTTCTCTTTGCTCCGGTTGGACCATGTCTGGTTCATCTCTTAAGACTAGTTCATAGCGTCGTTTGTTTCTTGTTGGTGTCGCTCTCTTTTTTGTTATTCCTTGATTATGAATCAATCTTTGCTTCTTCATGCTTGTGCCTCTGACATGGAGTGGGCTGAAGGGGACTAATCTCCTCTGAGCTATCTTTGTTCTGTCTTTTTGAGTTAGGCGTCTTGACGTGCCTTCATCTTCTGTGTTTGAGACCCTCATTATCTGGTCCAGTTCTCTGGCAGCATCCCCAGCTGTGTTTATCAGTTGCTCATGTGGTAGTTCATTTCTAGCTTTTGCCTTTGCTGCCTCAATTATCGCCATAGCTGTGTCTTTCATTAGGTCCCTCTCTTCTCCGTATTGAACTCTTTGGACTCTGGCAGCTCTCTCAACTGGGTCTTTGCAGCTTAAGTATTTCAGTGTTACCTCGTTCAAGTCCTCCATTACTTGTTCAAGTGATGGTATAGCACTGATCTGTTGGAATTCAGTTAGCTCCAGGTTCCTCTCCAGTGGATTTGGTTGCAGAGTATGGTCTGTTGTCCCGTGATCATTGGTGTAGATTGGAGATCTTCCAAAAAGCAACTGTTCTCTGTTCCCACTACTAGGTCTCGGCGTTAGAATCTGTCTGTTTTGACTATTAACTTCTTGGGATCCATCCCTCTCCTTTCTGTTCTCTACAGTGTTTGCAGGTGGGTTTCTTGGCAAGTAGTTTCCCGTTGGTCGCCATTCTTTTTCTTTCCTTTGGCCTTCTTGGGTGTTTGCTAAGCTTACATTCCTCCTTATCGGTCTGTCCCACTCCTTGCTCTGTCTGTCTGAGAATCGGTCTCCAAATAGGACTCCATGTCTATCTCTTCTGTTCCTGAAGTTTCCAATGTCTCCTCTCCATTGGTTAGACCCCACATTCCTTTCAGCTCTTCTCGGTGAGTACTCTTTCCCTCTTTTCTCTTCTTGTGTTCTGCTTGTTTTTGTGTTCTCTTCGAGTTTTGAAGGGCACTTTTCCTCCTCATGAGTTAGTTTGAGGCATATCTTGCAGTATTTTCCCAGCCTTTCATACTCCAGGCTTACAATCGATTCTTCCCCGTTGGCGTATTCAATGACTGATTCCAATACCAAGGGTTTGAGTCCATCTACCGTAACTCTTACTCTTGCCACTGTTGGGGAGATCTCGTAGTCATCCAGTCGTCCTATTTCTCTCCCAACTTCCTTTATGAGGGCTTCCTGCCAGTAGTGTAAGGGGAGGCCCCTTATTCTTACCCAAAAAGGGATTAGAGAGGGGAAGGTTGGAGCAATGGTTGGTTCCCATTTCTGGATGATGACCATCCATCTTGCAAACTGATAAGGTCTGTTTTCCAGGACTTGTATCATATCTTCTTCAAACTCGAATCTGAACTGGAAACATCCTCTTCCCAGGTCAGATCCCGTTGCTCGTCCTTTTAGGTTCCATCTTCTTGACAGCTGAGGTATCATATCCCAAACATTTTGAGCCTCTGGGTTGGTGAGCCTGCCAATGAGCGTGAGCTTGTTTTCCAGTATTTGAGCCGTAGTGTCCAGCTCCGGTGCTCTTATTCTGATTCTGCGTTGTTCAGTAGCTGAGCTCTCAACCATCTTGCCTTTCTCTGCATAAGAGTATCTCCTTGCCATATTTTCAAAGTGACTTGGTTTGTATTTCCTGGTTGCTGTGAGCTTCTTATCCTCTTGTGTTTTCCTATGGTTCTCCGGTTATGAAGGTGTTTTGCTTGGATTGTTTCACAGGATCTTGGTGCTGAGTGCCGATGAAAGTTGCGTTGTCGACGGCGTTGAGAAAGAGTCCTTTGCCTCGTTAAGGACTCTTTCGGCCGGAGGAAGCGACGGAGCTCGCCGGATGGACCGCTGGTCCGTGTGCAGATTACCCCAACTGTGCTAAGAGTTGACTAGTGCTTGTTATTAACCGCTGAGTTAAGAGTAGCTCTTTTCTTCTTTTGGGTTAGTTACTTTTCAAACGGCTATCCTCGTAAGATGTGCCTGAGAGAAAAAACGCTTGATTTTTCCAATATAATTTGTATGATCTTGATTACATAATAAGAAATCATATTCTACATACAAAGTTTCATATTATAAACTTCAAATATGAAACTTTTTTTCGGTGATAGATGAAGAATAAGACGTAATTGCTCTGTAACTTATACAAGACGCATAGCATTCATCTTGAAACGTCGCCGTCCATACGCCACATAAATTGTCAATTTCATACTACAAACGTATTCATTTAGTGATGTTACCTTTCATAGGATTGAGGGTACCACAAATGTCATTTCTTATCTTTCTTCTATCAGCTTTTCCAGAGGAAACTTGCAATACACGCATATCAATAATGGCATATGTGATTAAAACGATTATTTTTGGTAAATGAACAAATTTAGTTACTTTAGTTTGGTAGTTTGGTGGTTTTCATCTTTTTAGTAAATTTACTATACTCTTAAATAAGAGAGGGAAAAAATGATGCATTCAATGTAGCAGAGAACTTTTTGGTTTGAATGGGTTAGTTAGGTGTGAGACAATAGAAACTTTGGAAATTAGGTGGGGAATAATCAAACTTTGGAAATTAGACAAATAGGAAAGAGAAACAAAAACAAACCCAGTAAACCCAATTTTTTAAAAAATATTTACGAAACTGCCATTATAGTATAAATCAGTTTACGAAACTGTCTTATGGTATAAATCAGTTTACGATGAATACTAATTATACAATAACTGCGAATGTTGTTCATCCAACAATGTTATTTTGTTAACTCCTTATGTTATTTTTGTTTATCATACAATCATGTTAGCTAAATAATCAATTTGTTTGAATTATGTTATTCTTTACCAGACGATTAGCTAAACTTTAAACCCAAAATGTAAACCCTAATCCCTAAACCCTTAATCCAAAAAGTAAACCCTAATTCCTAAACCCTAAACCCAAAACCCATAACATACCCTAAATCCTAAACCCTAAACCCAAAAACTAAACACTAAACCCAAACCCCTAAACCTAAAAAATAAACCCTACTCCCTAAACCCTAAACCCAAAATCCAAAACTAAACCCTAATTCCTAATCCCTAAACTCTAAACCCCAAAACTAAACCTTAATACTAAACCCTAAACCTTAAATCCAAAAACTAAACACTAAACCCAAACCCCTAAACCTAAAAACTAAACCCTAAACCCTAAATCCAAAAAATAAACTTTAAATCCAAAAACTAAACCATAATTCCTAATCCTTAAACTCTAAATCCAAAACTAAACTCTAATTCCTAATCCCTAAACCCTACAAAACTAAACCCTAATTCCTAAACCCTAAACCCAAAACATATCCTAAACCCAAAAACTAAACACTAAACCCAAACCCCTAAACCTAAAACTAAACCCTAATTCCTAATCTCTAAACCCAAAAAATAAACCCTAATTCCTAAACCCAAAACCTACCATAAACCCTAAACCCAAAAACTAAACCCTAATTCCTAAATTCTAAACCCTTAACCCAAAAACTATACACTAAATCTTAAACCCTAAACTAAAAAAACTAAACCCTAATCCCTAGATCCTAATCCCTAAATTCTAAACTTTAAATCCAAAAACTTAACTCTAAACAATAAATCCTAAACCTTTAACCCTAAAACATAGACCCTAAAACTTAAACCACATATAACATTTGAAATTATCAAGTTAACTATGTTTATCATACAACAAGAAATATAATGGCAAAATTGTAATTGTTTGATAAATTAAAGATATAACTGAATTTTATTAGATGAATAGTAACAGTGAAAAAGTAAATTTTTAGCAAAACTAATTTCCTATTTATCCATTCCTCTACAATGCAATTTCTCTTAATTTTATCTTTTATTCAAAAAGGGAAAACAAATTTGAACTTTATCATCATGATAGGATTCTAAAATAAATATTTAAGAAATAGATTTCGACCAAACAAGTTGAAAAGAAAGTTAAATCTACTTTCAGTTTGAGTTGGATGTTGGTTTGTGTTCGGGTTGGCTCCGGTTAAAACCGGTGGCGATGGTGGATCGGTTTTTGGACTTGAGATGTAGAGGCGCCGTGATTTTTATGGTGGTTAATTTGTTCCTGTGAGGGCTGGTTTCTGAAGAATCCGTTCACTCGGGAATGGTAATTGGAGTTGATACTCCAACGGCCTGCTTGGGCTCCCTTGTCGACAGCGGCAGATTAGTCCATCATAGATCCCGGAGATCCCGTTAGTTTTCGGAGAAGCTGTAGGTGTTCTTCATTTAAGGTTTTGAGGGTTGGCCTTAGGAGGATGCTCGTGGCAACTATGATGTGAACTCTAGTTCCTTGGAGCTATGGCAAGAACGGGGTGGTTGACGGTTCTCGTTTGATTGATGCGCTCTCGTCCGGAACCGACTCGGTTTCTAAGTTACTCGCTCGGGCCGATCTACTTCAGCTCGTTGTCTCGTATTCGATTCGGGCCGCTTCTAGTTTCTTTTCTTGTTTTTTTGTTTTTGTTCATTCTGTCTTCTTAGTTATCTCTGTAGTTCTGTCAAAAACGAAAAAGGTAATAAATTTTAACATTTTTACCAAAAAAAAAAACTATATATATTTCATACCAAAATATCAAATACAAAATATGCAATTCTATCAATACATTCTTCTAAAACCATAACGGTAAAACTAATAGCGTAGCACGGGTATTCAACTAGTTTACTTCAAAAGGTCGATGCTAAACTTGGCATCATTAAAATCTAGAAAACCATATCGTCTTCCAAGTCCTCTTCTTCACCCGTTCCATCGTTTGTATAGTCATCATCATCTTCATTCTCTCCATCGTTTGTATAGTCATCATCATCATCATCTTCATTCATTCCATCGTTCTTGGCTTCCATCATCTCTATCTCCCTCGGCTTTTCTCCATTGGCTTCATCGTTCTTAGCTTCCATCATCTCTATCTCCCTCAGCTCTTCTTCACCCGCTTCATCGCAGACACGATAACGCTTTCTTGACCTGAATTTCACAAACCCCATTTTTATTCTCTGACTCCTTTTTAGTTTTTAATAATATTATAATCGAAGAAGAAGACCTTGCTAATGGAAAATCCGCCACAAATGTCACATCTGATCTTTTTTCTTTCAACTTCCCCAGAGGAAACCTACAACACACACACACATACAACTCAGTGAGCAATTAGTACGACATGAACCTAAGTATTTGGTAAAAAATTAACAATGACGGATCAATCATTTACTTTGGTTTGTAAGATCTCACGCCATCATCAGAAACTAAGCCACTGTTATTTGAAACATCCTATTACAGTAAACCAACAAGAAGACGATTAAGAGTAAACCAAGTTATACTTTTCATCCACAAAATTTGGCATAGATTCTTATTAAAAAAAATTAAAACTTACAATGTGCCGAATGGATTTGAAATTTCCTTTGAGTAATGAGTTACAGAGTTCCAAGACTTCTTTCTGAAATACCAAGGTCAGTGAAATATTGAGGCCAGTGAGTGTGAGATCAAACAACTAAAAACTTTATTATGCTTTAATTCTTTTTTACCTCTTCTAGATATTGGCAGTTGCGCAGTATTAGAGTCTTGAGTGGACTCGCTTTGCAGCTATGTCCCAAATCTCTACCAACAAATATGTCAAAATTTTGCCAATAATGACTTTTGGAGGAAATTGATCTATTAACATTTTGTATTTGCACCTCAAAAAACGACCAGTGATTATAGGCGATCTGGACAAATTCAGGTACTTTAGTTTACCAGAACCCTGCAAATAACATCCGAATATTGTTGAGGTTCTGTAAAAGCATATATGGTATCCAATAAAAGAGGGAAGAAATAGAAGCCATACCTCAACAAGTTTCCAGGCCACTTCATCGGTTAGTCGAAAACATATGAGCGTTAGAGAAGTTAAGTTGGGGGAGCTGGTCACAAACTCTATCAAGGGTGAACCTGTTTTAGTGTCTACGGTATCCGTTACACAATATGTTAGCTTGAGAAAAACTGGGAGTAAACAAAACAAGAAGCTTCACAGCGGCTTAGTTGAAAAGCTTTACTTAGGAGTTGATAGGCCTCTAGAAGTAAAACCAGGTGCTCTATCAGACGACATTTTGCTGTCAGAGTCTTAAACAGATGCATGAATGGACCATTTCTGTCACATGAACAGAGAATTAAAATAGCAAAACAAATCTAAAGAATAGAATATGAAAATATGATACCTCTTCTGCACAAAGGAAAAGGAACATGGAGAAATTCCACAAAATTCGAAAATAAAAAACAGGCATTCTAAGAGATCTTACAATCCAACAATCCTCAGATCAGTGAGATTCGGACAAACTGACAAGATCTTGATTAAGGAACTGTAGTTCATCTTTCTGATATTGTAAAGCCGTAGGCTTCTCAAACGACTCCTAGTTGAATGGAAAAGGATGATACCAAATTAGATGTTTAAACGAACATGACAATAGATCAACAATTTCTTGAGCAAGAAACCAGTGAAACCACTTTTCGTCTAATAGAAATTCTGAATCACTTTCAAAATACACAACCAAATGGAAGATTTCAAGATATTATAAGGGGATTTTCTCTTGATTGCTCTCAGGTTTGATTCTAGGTTTTCTTCATAAAGCATTAGCCATAAACAAATGAATTTGGGCATGATGAGATTGTATTGAGATCCCTTTTCCTGCTCTAATCATTTCCTATCTAACGAAACCATACTCAACATGTTCTTTTTCCAACCTTAGCTCCATTAGGTAGGTTAAGACTGGACAAGTCAGATAAAAATAACAAATGTTGATGATGAAATTTTAAACTCATACCCAAGAAAACCATGATTATAGGATAGTGGGGACAGAAAAGCTCCGTTAACCAAAGATGGAGTAGAATCAGATCCATCTACACGAGCAACACGGCCAAGCTTGAGGGATCTACATGCATAAACATAGGTCAGGTTCAAATTACAAAAGAGACAAGATTCCATCCATCTCATTGAAAGCAGAAGGTTAAATAAAGCACAATGGTACCTGAGTTCTTTTCCAGCCCGATGGATCATAGTACCCACAACTCCATTGTTAGCTTGTTTGGTAGCGGTTGTCAAGTCGATGTGGGAGTAAGATAAACGGTCCATTGCACAATTGTTGAACATGGTGCAGCACGCGGCCGCTTGCATTAGAGACTTTGTATCAAGCATCGAAAAGACCTGAAAATCCCAGAAATCACACAAGATAACATATCCTCAAACCTGAGAGTCAGAGATGGTGAACAAAAGTTTAACACATCGCGAAATTTTAAGAAACCTAATCAATGGTGTGCTACCTTAACGGTGAGTTTACGCGAGAGGAGCCAAGAATTGGAATTGTGAGCAGAAGCTCGCTTCCGGAAGCATCGTTTAGTGGAGTCTAGAAGAAGCGATGCGCGTTGGAGTGTACGATCCACGAGACAATCTTGAACAGAGACATCAACGGAAGCAGAGGCGAGAGCTTTGTCGAGCGCTAGATCGAAGCCCCAGCCAATGGAGACCGGAGAGGGGTCCGGAAACGAAAGGAGCGACGAGATAATCAAATCAGCGTGGCTCTTGAAGCCGGGAAAAGTAAGGACGACGGTCCTAGGGTTTTGGGTGGTGTTCGTCGGAGAATCCATGAAACCCGAACGTTGAAATGTTTTCTCGAGCATTGTGACAGAGTTCTTTATTATATATAAAAAGGTACCTTTAATTTTTTTTTTTTGTCAACTATAAAGTTGCCTTTAATGTCTAAGCATCCACATCATCATAATATTTAATTTTATTAATTTCAATATACATTTTTTTGTCGTCTTCAGAATTCAGATTTAGATAGATTTTTATAAACCAAATAAAAAATAATTTCTCATATTTTATATAATAAAACAAAAACTATATACTTTATTAAAAAATTATTGGACGGCAAAAACAAAACAAAAAATGTATTAATTTTAAATATACTAATAAATTTTATATTATATTTTTTAAATGATTATTTTATCAAATATTTTTGTTCTGTATATATATTATTTGATATAAACTAAAAAATTAATAAAATATTAATGTTTATAGTACTATAAAACTAATAAAATTATATAGATAATTAATAATAAATCTAAATGTAAAATTAACAAGTATAAATATATTATAGTTTACCATGCATTATTTTATTTTAATTTTATAATAAACCTTATTAAGATTTAAAACTTCAAAATACTTACAAACAATTATATATGTAACTACAATTTGTATTGATATGTCTATTTTATTTAATATAAACCAACAGATTTATATTAAAAAAATACATATATTTTTTTTGTCAACAAATATATTCATGGGTCGAGTTGAAAGTTACAAACGGACCAAGGCCCAATTCAGAAAACAAAACGAAACAACGCAAGTGGATAAGAACGATGCGCGGATCTGCTGCCACGCGTCCGCACCAGAGTGATTCCGGCATGCATCAGCTGCGAAGCCCGTCGATGAGAACCACCAGGAAGCGCCAGACCCTCGCCGAGGAAGACAAGGCGACGCCCACCGGACAACCTTACTGAATTGTCAGGAACCGTTTGCCGATCTGCGACTCCCAAAGCCGTCGCTTCAACACCTGCAACCAAAGAAAACCGGTGAAGAAACTCAACAAAAGACTACTGAACCATGGAGATGCCGCCGCCGTCTGGATCGAAATCCGACAGGATCCACAAAAAGTTTTTCCTAAAAACTGTGGCACGGCCACGATATTAATCCACAGAGAACCGGAGGAACCAAAGAGAGCTCCACACATCAAACGTAGGAGAGGACAGCAGAAAGATAGCAAGAGGGAGGAAGATCGAAATCCTAGCAGACGAGGAACACCGGGACAAACACCGAGAAGTCCGATGATTCGGAAGAGTTATATCGGCCATAGAAAGCATCTGGATTTATTAGGAGCCAAGGCCAAAAGCGAAGCCCTGATCGGAAAAAGAACAAACGAAAGTCGATCGAGAAAGAGAGATACACAAGAGGGAGATCGACCAGAAATACATATATTGAAGACGAACATTAAATATAAAAAAACTAATCTTTATATTAATTAGGAAGTGCTTTTGGCTTTATATTCACTCTCAAAATGGTTGAATACTAAACTAACATTAATGAAACTAGGTATATATCCGCGCTACGCGGCGGGATTTATTTTAATAATTTTTTAAAATGTTTTATTTGTTATATTTTTACTGTTTTATAGTTAAAGTTGCATGATTATAATTTATGCAAACAAAAATGAATCAGTTAAAGAGTTTCATTTTAGTTGCATAAATATAATTTAAGCAGACAAAAATGAATTAGTTAAAGAATTTTTTAAAAAAATATTCAGATGATTAAAACATTAAAAAGAAACATTAATATAATATTGGCTAATATGTTTTAATTTACAAACAAAATAGAGAAGAGGAGATAAACCTAAAATTTGGAGTCGCCAAACGTGAAATCGTCTTCGACTCTTCGCCACTAAAATTACATATATCTTTACGATACCAAAAGATGTGCACAATTAAAGTTCTTTGTGTTCAACGTGTACAAACAAAATATTTTGATTAGTTGTCAAAGTAAATTTATAACACAAACTAATTTTATATGTTAATTTATTATTTAATAGAAAAGTAACGCATAGAAATTGTTAGTCTAATAGAATAAATTATTTATTAGTTCTTCTTCTAGCTAATAAACATGAACTATTATTTATTAATCTAATAGAATAAATTATTTATTAATCTAATAGAGTTGAAAAAATTCCAAAATTAAGCAAAAATTTATGCACTGAATTTCTCAAGCCATACCAAATTGAATTAAGGAAAAAATACAAATAAAAATAAAAATAAAAATTTATATACTAAATTAATCGATCTCGAACCGAATCAAATAAAATAATATAAGTACCGAACTGACCAAAATGTATTTAAATTACTATTTTTAATTATATATATATAGAGAATATATCATAATCTATAATTTTAATTAAATTAGTAATTATTTTATTTTATTTTATAAATATTTTTATTAAAATCCCAAA
This sequence comes from Orychophragmus violaceus, assembly GCA_030180135.1. NCBI lineage: Eukaryota > Viridiplantae > Streptophyta > Magnoliopsida > Brassicales > Brassicaceae > Orychophragmus > Orychophragmus violaceus. The sequence goes on along the minus strand of CM058237.1, from coordinate 91,479,849 downwards.
AATATAATTTTGATCCAAATAAGATTTATTTTTATAATCTTAAAAATCTAAAATCCTAAAACTACAAATCAAACCGAATTAAATTATAGTGATTATGTGAGATCTATTTTTCTAAAACTCAAAAAACTCCTCGAACCCGGACATAATTTTTTGAACTCAATCCGAACCAAATTATAAAATAACTTGAATGTAATAGAAATTCATATACTAAATCAATCAATCTCAAAATGAACCAAATCAAAATATTTAAAAACTTTAGTGATCAAAATCATTTGAAATTAATATTTTAATTATATAATATATCCAAATTTTGGAATATTAGTTAAATTAGTACATTATTTTTGTTTCTCGTATACCTTTAAAAAATCCAAAATTTAGAATATTAGTTAAATTAGTATATTATTTTTGTTTCTCTTAAACTTTAAAAAAAAATCCTAAACAAACTATAATTTTATCCAAAATGAGACTTATTTTTAGAACTAAAACCTTGAAAATCAGAACCAGGCTGAACCGAACAACCGATTGTCCACAATTTAAAAAAAATGTTAACAGACGGCCAACCTTAATATATATTTTTTGAATAAATGTTAAATTAATTCAAAAAACTAAAATTTATTTTTACATCAGATGCTATAAGTAGAGAAAGCTTTTACTCTGAAACTATCTATACTATCTCGTAGATAGCCAAGTTCCCATGGCTTTTGTAAACCTTTTGTCTCCCAAAGAAGCAGTGGAAACTTGTTTGTCTATGTTCCTTATGAGAGTTGTAGCCGGCAAGGAGGCTTCCCCGTGTTACGCCCATTGCGTTCCCGCCAAATTGAGTAAGCTGAGGTTTGGAAGACATATCTGCAGAGGAAGAGGTGAATCATGTCCCGGGATGTGTCATTCAAATAGGAGAGGATGATGTACCAATCTGAGCTGTAGTTAACTCCAAAGAGGCTTTGTGTCAAGTTTCTCCACACTTCTTCAGCATATGTACACTGAAAACAGGTACTCTCTTGTTTCAACGTTACGTCCGCATAGGATACACTTAGTGTCTGCATCTCTATTCCACCTTTGAACTCTGTCTCTTGTCCCAAGTTTGTTGAGGGTTGCTAGCCATGTGAAAAATGAGGATTTTGGAATGGCATACGTGAACCAGATCTGTACCGAGTGACCTTTGGTGAAGCAATTCGGGTTTGTCTACATGTCTCTTTGGAATTGAAAGACTCTTTAAAAGAATCGTCATTACCCTTCTTTCTCCATGTATCTTTAAACCTTAATATATTAAGACAAGATGATTTGAAAAACACCATACTTTCTTTTACACAATTAGAACAGAGCTTTTAGTGTTTAGTCTGTGCAATACTTTCTTTCAGACAATTAGAATGGAGTAACAAAAGATAATTCGTCAGTGCAAGATTTTAATCTTATCTGCTAATAGCAAAAGAGACACATAAGAACTTACGTAACCAGTCTATCATTTGAAAGAGATGGAAGAATATGTTTCACAGCTACTGGTGTTCCTTGATAGGTCAAGAATTAATCCCTATACTAAACTGCAAGTGAACAGCAATGTCAAAGTAGTATATAGGGTTATCGAATCCACAGGGACACTTGGTCTCAAGAGAATCAAACTGTAGGGAATGAATACTAGAAATAAGCAATGTGATTGTATTGAAAACAGTGCAAGAAAGTAAATCAGTAGCAGAGGTTATTGGTTGTGAAAGCAAGTAATTAAAAGCGTCAAACCTAGGGTATTCTCAGGAAATCAGACTAGCAGACAGTTCATTCAGCAAGGATCTAATTAAGCACAGTTCTAGAACTCAAAACACAGATATAGAATTAACCAAATTCCTTTGCGATAATTCTCTAAGTCTAAGTGCAGCAAACCAAACTTCCGTTTGCGAGAACTAACAGATTAAACTAGCAATAAGTCCAAGTTTGATATGTTCACAATTATCCTAAACCAAACTTCCGTTTGCGCAAAGTTTAATTGCCCAATTTAATTAGTTCTGGTTCCTAAACCCCACTTCCGTGACGTATTTAGCAACCTAAGATCTAGATTCTAATTGATCAGGTTAGAACTAGCTTTAAGCACAATTAAATTGAAGAACAGATATAGTTTGAATCCTTAACTGAAATTGAACAAGTCTAGCAAGTCATGAAATCCTATGTGAGAAACCCTAAGCCTAACTAGGAATCTACTCAGACATAGATAATGAAAACATGATCATATGATAAGTAAATTGCATAAAAGAATAAGAGTAAAAGGGGTTCGAAATCTTCTCCAAATACAGATGATGAATCAGGTTCAGATCAGCCCCAAAAGCTCTAAAAATCCTCTGCTCTTAATTATGAAAGCCAACTATAAAGCGTATGTAAAAACTTATATTAAAAACTCTAAAAACTCTATTATATAGGCATAATCTCGGATGGGGCTTCTGTGTAAATACTGGAACTATCTTGGGCTTCTTTGTAAATCTTCAATACTTGTCAAACCGACGTGTACGGCCCATCTCGCGACTGCATCGATCGATGCTTTGAGTGCAACGATCGACGCATGATCAATTATACGAACAGTGAGTTAAGCTCTCGGCCAAAACGTCCCAAAAGTCCCAAAATGCTCCAAATATCTCCAATTAGCTCCAATCCTGATTTAACCTGTAAAAGACTCTAAACAAAGACAAAAGACACTAAAACACATCTATATCATGGTCTAAATTGGGTAAAAACCATGATATATCAACTCCCCCACACTTAGCCTTTGCTTGCCCTCAAGCAAAACATAGAACTAAAACATGGTGAAGAGGTTTGAAAACTCTTCAGAAACTCATTTCATCTTAGAAGCTACAATACTCAGATTCCCCTTAGTAAACCACTGAAAGAATCAATCACAGGATATCAAGACCAACATGTACTTCCCCCACACTTAGCAACTGTCCTAGGTAAACTCCACAGTCACATTCAAGCATTCAAATTCTCCCTACTGACTTCTGCAAGTATTTAAGTGCGGTCTCACCTAAGGAGTATCGATCTAAAGGCACATGGATTCTTACCTAATCAGCTCTAGACCACCATACTATCTTTCTCTAGTCCCTTTCTTCTCTTTCCCTTCTTTAACAACTGATTTTTCCCCACTGGGTATCATTTTATTTTTTTTATCAGTGTTCTTCCCGTTATGGGGTGTACTTTGGACACATTCCATGGATCACATGAGAGAAAATAGTGTTTGCTACCATTCCCATGACCACTTCGGAGTTACTAACTCATCCTCAGTTTATTATATTATTTTTTTTTACTTTATAGAAGGGGAGAAGGGGACTAAATAGGACAGGTTTACAGGCTGTGTCAGAACTAACAGGGAATCCGACATAAAGTATACCAAGCCCTTAGGTGAGAAAATCTAAGTCAGTATTAGGGGTGAAGTCAGTAAAGGATCCTCTGATACCTGAAGTGGTGTGGGTGTTCCCAGTAGGTTGATCTGTGATGGAGTTTTCTAATAGTCAGAGATAGATCCTGCAACTTCATCCCAATGGTTACTTAAGTTCCTGCAAGTTTTGTAAATCTCCTCAGAAAATCATAGTTTCTTACTTAAACAATTTTGACTCAATAAAACAAAAAATTTTGAAAAACAGACTGACTCTTAAGAAAACAGAAAGATAAACGTCAGTAGCACCTCCCCCACACTTAAGACACACTGTCCCCAGTAGTGTCCAGCGAAGGATCGGTAAAAAGAAAATAAAAAAAATTGAAAAGGTGAGTTTATGTCTGTCGGGTTACCTCTGTCGCACAGCATCGATCGGTGCATTAGATGCATCGACCGTTACTTGGCGACTTTCGTGTATGGTCGATCGTTGCTCAGGACCGCAACGATCGCTGCAATGCGATTCCTTTCGTGTTGTGACGATCGATGCAGAAATGCATCGATCGCTGCACTGCGATTTAATCCGAGACCTGCAAACATGACTGCACCAGAAACAAAAACAAACGTAAAATCCTAACAAAAACACCAAAAATTAAAAAGAAAAACACTAGTACCTATCGGTGGGTTGCCTCCCACCCAGCGCTTGTTTAAGGTCAATAGCTTGACCGGACGCGCAAGATCTTTCAGGCTCCGGAAGATCCTGACAGAGACTTTTTCTGTCTCTGTTCAAGTCTCCTCATCCATGGCGGAGAATAGGCTGTTGCAGAGTGCTTCAGTCCAAGAAAAGATGGAGTAAAATGCGCTCCAGGATCTATTATCACAGTCTCATTCAGCTGCTCATCATCTGCTTCCAAGATCTTGAAAGTCTGTCCATCTATCAGTGGCTTCCGCAGCTTCTCCATCTCGTATCGCAGTGTCTCATCTCCCAGGTGGAGGTCTATTAGACTCTGTCTAACATCAATCACAGCTCCTGCTGTAGCCAAGAATGGTCTCCCAAGCAATAAAGCTTCATCCGGATCGCAGGCATATTTCAGTACAAGGAAGTCCGTTGGAACTAAGTAGTTTCCAACTCTTACCGGAATATCAATAAGGAGCCCTTCAGGAACTCGTATGGACTGATCAGCTAGGATAAGACGTGTCCTAGTAGGAGCAAAATCCAACATACCCAGCTTCTCTGCCACAGAGTAAGGCATTATGCTCCCAGCAGCTCCTAAATCACACAGAGAACGCCTAAAACTATCTTCAAAGATAGAACAATCAAGTATAAAGACTCCAGGATCAGGCAGTTTCTTTGGGACCCTAGTTAACAGAACATTACTAATATTCTGAGGAACTACTATCACCCATTCTCTCAGCTCTTCATCTAATGGCAACATCTTGTTCAAATATTTCTGAACACATGGATGATAAGGTGGATCATCAGATGATGGAATTTCTTCCAAGTCTTCACCACTCTTTTCTAGCCTTTTCAGCTCTTCAATCTCTTGTTTAATCACTTCAGACACCTTGGGACAGTGCCAAATAGCTCGTGCATAAACATCCTCTGGAGTGATTTCAGATGTATCAGGGAATAGGCGGGCTAGTTCTGCATCAATCTCATTTTCATCCCACGGATTCTCTGCTTGTTCACGACCTGCATCGATCGATGCCAGATGTGTATCGATCGTTGCATCGCGATCATCACAACTTCCACCCGAGAGTTTTTCACAGAAATCCGAAAATTCTTCCTCAGTCACCAACTCAGCTGTACTTAGCTCAAATTTCTCCCCTAGATAAGATCCATCATTAATCAGTACAGACCAGGCCTTAATATGAGTGTCTGCAACTCCTTTTCCTTTCAGTGAGCTGGACATCTGATTCACCTGAGTGTCCAACTGCTTCATGTGAGTGCTCAATGCCTCAAACTTCCCATTGAGGTCCTGATAGACAGCGTCCAGCTTCTTGTTGTTGTCTACAGAAAGCTTGGTTTGACTTTCCATCATTTGCTCCATCATAGCCTCCATTTTGCTCTCATGGGCTGTAGGTGCAGGAGGAGTCTGATAGGATGTAGATCCATAGGTTCTCTGAGTACCTTGTCCATAGGTCTTCTGAAAACCACCATTCTGTCCTCCATTTGAGAATCTGTTCCCCTGTTGATTGTTAAATCTATTACCTTGGAAACCGGAACCTCCTATGAAATTCACATCTTCTTCCTGAGTGTCCTCCTCAGTCTGAATCACCTCTACATCTTGGGCAAAGTGGACAGCTTTTTTACTTGTCAGAAGATTGTAAACTGTGTCCAATCTGGATCTTATGTTAGCTATATCAGAATTCTCTACGGTTCCACCAGATTTCTTCCTCCTTTCATCCATCGTCTTGCAACTGTTGCTGCCAATCAGATTCTCTATCAACCGTTTAGCTTGTGTAGGAGTTCTGGTGCTGAAATTGGCATCACTGGAATTATCCAGAGCAGTCTGATAAGGAAGATCTATTCCTCTGAAGAAAATACCAATCAGCTGTACTTCTGTGAATCCATGGTGTGGACAATCACGCTGATATTGCTTAAATCTCATCCAGGCGGTTGTCAAAGGCTCCACAGCTCCTTGGGAAAAAGTGAGTATGTCCTGTCTGGACTGATCTGAGCGCGCAGCATCGTAGAAGTGGCGCAGGAACTCACTCTTTAAGGCTGCCCAAGTAGTATACTGACCAGGTGCCAGTTGTCTCAGCCATGCACTAGCGTCTCCAGCAAGACTGTGCGGAAATAGCTTAAGGAACAGATAGTCCTGGCAAACTCCATCGTATTTCATACCAGTAACTATGTCCTCAAACTTGTCTATGTGATCCATAGGCTGCTCTGACTGAAGACCATGAAAAGCAATCTGCCTCATCAGTTGGTAGTAGATAGTCTTTACCTCAAAGTCGTTCCTCTCAAAGGCAGGAAGCACTAAAGCTGCTCGGTTCGCATGAAACTCGTCAGGTCTGTTGTAATCAGCTAATGTCCTTTCACGGACAACCATCTGGCCCAGTGGCTCAGCTTCATCAGGGATCACTCGTCCCTCAGCATCAATCCTATGCCCAGCAGCATTGTAAGGATTGTTCTCTGGATCCCTCAGGGTTCCATCAGCGTCTGGTATCAAGATCAAGCGTTCTCGTACCATTCTCTCTCTCTTTTCTCTTCTGATGGTCCTCTCTAGACGTCCAAGTTCCTCTAGGTTGAGATTAACTAAGCTCGAGTTCGGATTACTTCGAGTGTTCTGCGTTGGCATAAACTGTCTGTAATCGTCCAGCAACGATCGATGCTATCAGTGCAACGATCGATTCAATCTCAAATCGCTCAGTGACGATCGATGCAAAGGGTGCAACGATCGACGCAAGGCGAAATTCGTACCTGCGACAGAGAGTAACAGAGAAAAAGTTAGCAAAATAATAAAAAAAAAAAAAAAAAAAAAAAAAAAAAAACGAAAAACAAAAACGAAAAACGAAAAATTTCTAGTAAAACCCTAAGTTCGGTCCTATCGAAGACTCAAAGAGTCCCCGGCAACGGCGCCAAAAACTTGATAGGTCAAGAATTAATCCCTATACTAAACTGCAAGTGAACAGCAATGTCAAAGTAGTATATAGGGTTATCGAATCCACAGGGACACTTGGTCTCAAGAGAATCAAACTGTAGGGAATGAATACTAGAAATAAGCAATGTGATTGTATTGAAAACAGTGCAAGAAAGTAAATCAGTAGCAGAGGTTATTGGTTGTGAAAGCAAGTAATTAAAAGCGTCAAACCTAGGGTATTCTCAGGAAATCAGACTAGCAGACAGTTCATTCAGCAAGGATCTAATTAAGCACAGTTCTAGAACTCAAAACACAGATATAGAATTAACCAAATTCCTTTGCGATAATTCTCTAAGTCTAAGTGCAGCAAACCAAACTTCCGTTTGCGAGAACTAACAGATTAAACTAGCAATAAGTCCAAGTTTGATATGTTCACAATTATCCTAAACCAAACTTCCGTTTGCGCAAAGTTTAATTGCCCAATTTAATTAGTTCTGGTTCCTAAACCCCACTTCCGTGACGTATTTAGCAACCTAAGATCTAGATTCTAATTGATCAGGTTAGAACTAGCTTTAAGCACAATTAAATTGAAGAACAGATATAGTTTGAATCCTTAACTGAAATTGAACAAGTCTAGCAAGTCATGAAATCCTATGTGAGAAACCCTAAGCCTAACTAGGAATCTACTCAGACATAGATAATGAAAACATGATCATATGATAAGTAAATTGCATAAAAGAATAAGAGTAAAAGGGGTTCGAAATCTTCTCCAAATACAGATGATGAATCAGGTTCAGATCAGCCCCAAAAGCTCTAAAAATCCTCTGCTCTTAATTATGAAAGCCAACTATAAAGCGTATGTAAAAACTTATATTAAAAACTCTAAAAACTCTATTATATAGGCATAATCTCGGATGGGGCTTCTGTGTAAATACTGGAACTATCTTGGGCTTCTTTGTAAATCTTCAATACTTGTCAAACCGACGTGTACGGCCCATCTCGCGACTGCATCGATCGATGCTTTGAGTGCAACGATCGACGCATGATCAATTATACGAACAGTGAGTTAAGCTCTCGGCCAAAACGTCCCAAAAGTCCCAAAATGCTCCAAATATCTCCAATTAGCTCCAATCCTGATTTAACCTGTAAAAGACTCTAAACAAAGACAAAAGACACTAAAACACATCTATATCATGGTCTAAATTGGGTAAAAACCATGATATATCATTCCTCTCCAATAGAGTTTCACAATCTCACCAAAGGAACCCTAACAGAATTTGACCAGCTTCCAGTTAGTTCAGAGAAACCCACTGCAAAAACTCCATTGAATTGAACTAAACACAGATTATACTGAAATAAAATCGACGACTAAGATCAAAATTTGGCTTCAAAAGAATCCACAAACCTTTCCAATCATGGCGGCATTTGAGAAATTGATAGATACAGCCGAGTTTATATCACAAAGAGGAAGAAGCAGAATTCGGTTGATAAAGAATCTGTTGAGAGTGACGTGGCAAGGGTTGTTGGAAGTAGTTGACTGAAGTTGTTATAGAGTTGACTCCAGCTCAGGTGAATGTGAGCCGTTGGATGAAGGAAGAAATAGAGATGAAGGTGCATATAAATAAGAGAAGAATCGAGAGTCTGGGATTCATGCTTGTTTGTTGTAATCTTTGACGATATGAGTCAAGAGAACACAGTCGCTATGAGACTGATAATCAGATTCCAATTGCTATGAAATTGTAATCTGGATTATACTTCAAGCTGTTCATCTTTACACAAAATCAATATACAAATCATTTCTTGTTCTTTTCTTTACAAACGGATATCAAGAATCTATCACTGGTGCGTGAGCTCGGTTCGACGTTGATTCAGCAGATTGACGAGATGGCGATGGTTAATTCACCGGCGAGTCCTAAGAATCGCGATGAAGCGGAGGATGAGGAATTTTCACTTCAGTCGGAGGTGGAAAAACTAGATCGGGGTTATAAATTCCTGATGAAACAAGCGGCGGAGACTAAGTTCAGTTGTTCGACGATGGCGGAGCAACTTAATACGATACTGAAAATGCTCGGCAAGCAACACAGTCGTTCCGATGGTGAGGATACATCGGGGAATCGTACCACCGGACCGTCGAATCACCAATTTCAGGTAAATCAAACTAACTCGGAATGGAACCGGGAAGAACAACAGCTAGGTTATCGATCTGGAAGGTTGCCTGTTGACACTAGAGACAGTATGTTGAAAAAGATTAAAATGCCAACTTTCGATGGTGAGAATACGACAGATTGGTTAGTGGATATTGAACATTTCTTCATGATGGGAAGATTCAATGAAAATGAGAAGTTAGAGATGGTAGCTCTAGCAGTGGAAGGAAGGGTGAAAAAGTGGTTTTCATGGGTCATGAAAAGAGGAGGATTCAGGAGTTGGACTGAGTTTAAGCACAGATTGGTAAGAAGGTTTGCTGAATCCATCGATGAAGAGCCAGAGACTCGTTTATTTGCAATCAAACAGGCTGGATCTATAGCAGATTATGTGTCAGAGTTTGAACATCTCTCGGCTCAGGTTTCAGGACTGGAGGATAAACACTTAGAGAAGATATTTTACACTGGATTAAACCCAGAGATGAAAGAAGTGATACGGATGAAGGATCCTCAAGGGCTCTCTAATTACATATCTGCAGTGTTGAGAATGGATAACAGTGCTTTCTGTCAAGTAGTAAGCGAAGCTGTAACTGGGAAAGGAAAGCAGTACACTCGTAATAGTGTTCAGAACAAATCTTGGAGCCATTCATCACAGAACAAAGTTCAGTGGGATAAACCAAAGGTGGAAGTAGGAGCATCAAAAGAGAATAATAATTCTCAACAGGCTCTAAGACCTCGGCAAGAGTGCACAGATGCTGAATTGGATGCATTACGTCGAGACAAATTATGCTTCAAGTGTAAAGCTCCTTGGTCTCAGTCTCATGAGTGTCCAAATAAAGCTCTGAGAGTGTTAACGGTTATCAATGGCTTGGATATGGAAGTGTTGGATTCTGAGGTTGATACAGTGGATGATAATGTCATGGAATTTTGTCAACAGTTGTATACATTGTCATTCAACTCTTTTCTTGGCATTACTTCTCCTAAGACAACGAAGTTGAGAGGAAGGATCAAGAATAAGGAGGTGATAGTGATGCTTGACAGTGGGGCATCACACAACTGTAGGATTATGTGTGTTCATGGTTTAATTCTCAGTTTACAACCTAGCACATAATCATCTAGGATCTAGGTGATTTGCAGTTGAATCATAAACAGATCAGGATCATTACCTTATGATTACAACGGATTAATCAATGGAATATCGAGATCTGCAAGAGCTGATGATTACCGGCTCCTCCAAGGAATATCCACACGCTTACAAGCTACTGGATCAGGCTGCTAGACCAAGCTCGGAATCAACAGAGAGAGAGGACGGCTCTGGTGCTCAGAAAAATCGCAGGGACAAGAAGCCTTAGGGTTTTCTGGCGCCTCCTCTTCCTTATTTGGGCCCAAGTAATTAAACTAATGGCTCATTAGGCTTTTGGGCCCAAGGCCCAAATCAGACAAAAGACTGTCTTTTGTCTGGCCCAATTCTCTGTTCAAATACAGTAAATGCCTTGCATCTTACCGTATTAATTCCATTTTAACTTTCCCGTTAGCTATGGTGTGTGACCCTTTGGGATCATACAATATTGGTAATAAGTCCTAAACTTATAGATCATGAGCGGGCTCTAGCAAGTCATCATGATCACCCAGTATTTATGACTTATGTCTGATCTCGACACTTATCATACTTTCTAGAGATAGTACGATAGATTTCAGGACATTCCCAACAATCTCCCACTTGTACTGGAATCCTACATTCCCTAATCCTTTTGTCTCAATATCTCGATCTGGCATAAGGCAAGATGCGTGTCATCCTTATATAGCCAGACCATGTTCATCGGACCAGATTTGATACTGACAATGCAAACGACTTGGGCAAGTCCGTTTGGGAGTGGCCACTCTCTTACCAGCTATCAAGTCTCCGATTGGCCTAGAGATATTACCTCCGTTAAACGGCAGGGACAAATCCCATCTTGTTCCATCACTATGAACTACACACTTCATAATACACCCAACCAAGGTCCTTATAGCTCCCAGTTACGAAACATCGTTAGACAATGATCAAAGCGCATCACTCCATGTGCAGCCACATGCATGCGAACTCAGGTCTAAGGACTATACTCTATAGTCGTATATGAGAACCTCTTATGACACAGATATTAATATCTTGTAGAGTTCTCATCAGCGGGCCATGTCCGGTCATATGCTCCCCTACATATACCTATGTGTCGACTTTGATGCCGCGCATCTATGACCCCTCGAAACTTGGTCATAAGTCTCAACACAATCTAGTCTCAAGTGGTTGTTGGTGTTCCAATTTCAACAACCTTCGACTATGGACACTATGATTTATGTCATTTCGTTAAATATGGGGTTTCAGGATCAAGTCTACTCATGTACTTCGATGGCCCATATATAATGACATGAATCATTTTGGAACGATTATTTATATCACAGTTAAAATAATCCAGAAATCATAGATTTCATAAACATAAAATATTATGTTTACATGAACCTTTCAAAACAACTAAATAAAGCCCTTTACAAACTCCCACTGAAATTAAGACTACATCTTAATTTCACTTATCCTACAGCTACAGTCCGCGACTCATGCTTAGGCCTAAGGAGTGGCTTCGTTAATAGATTAGCAACGTTCTCATTCGTTGAAACTTGCTGATCTACTTAACACCTCTGTCATTTATCTCACGGAATAGGTTATACCTACCCTCAAGGTGTTTGGACCTCAGATGTGCAGCTAGCCTCATCTATGCTGGGAATCACATCAAGTTCAGTGATGAACTCTTCTTTCCAAACAACCTCTTTCGCCGCTTCCCAAGCTGCGAAATGTTCAGCTTAAGTCATGGAGTCAGCAACAGTGCCTTGCACCGCCAGACAGACACAAGATATAACCGGACTGTGACCGGAAATCATCTTTGTCTGTTGGTAACTTGCCTTTCAGACTCTACCGACTTGTAGCACCTCACTTTCTCCGTAAATCAAGAACTTATCCTAAGTATTTTCCAAATACTTAAGGATATTCATTACGTCTATCCAGTGATTCTTTACTGGATTTGACTGGTCTTTACTTGTCTTGCTTAACATTAAAGCAACATCAAAACAAGTACGTGTCATGGCATACATGATAGATCCAAATTCCGACGCATATGGAATCTCATCCATGCATTCAAGCTCAGCAGTTATCGTAGGACACTGTTTCTTGCTTAACGTAATGCCATGTGACATTGGCATAAAACCCTTCTTGGAATGCTGAAAACGTGTAGGACTTTGTCAATATAAGAATCCTGACTTTGTCCTATCAGCTCTTTTGGATCTCTATCTTTAGATCCAAAATCCAAGAACATACGTGGCTTTACCCATGTCAATCATAAAACAACTCCCAAGCCAGTCCTTTACCGACTGCGGCATTGGAACGTTATTTCCGAGAATCAGTATGTCATCGACATACACTATGAGAAATGCAACATCGCTCCCACTTATCTATTAGTAAACGCACAGTTCCATCTCGTTCCTGTTCAAGTCAAAACCTTGACTACTTCAACAGAACGAAGATTCCAACTCCGATATGTTTGCTTCTATCCATGAATGGATCGATGAAGCTAACTTACATACAGTATAATTTTTCGGAGTCCGGGCTCACTTTCGCTTCTGTGAATTTCGCAGGTTCGTCACTTTCAATGATCATCAGATCATGGCAACTAATCACGAGAAATCACTCTCGGATTAGTGACGGATTCATTCAGATCTGCGAACTTCAGGCTCTACAGGTTTAGATTCTACAGAAATCTGTAAATCCATCCGCTGCTCTCCCTTAACAGGTTGAGCAGCCTCCTGTATTTCTCGAATTTCTTCGAGTTATACTTTTACTCCCACTGTTCTTCTTGGAAAGCAACTTTCCTTTTAGAAAACAGAATTCCGAACAACCTAACTTCGTTTTCGGAATGGACGTAAAAAGTAACAAGCCTTGGTTTCCCTAGGACAACCAGCGAAGTAGCTCAACTACAAATACTCAGTAAAGACGAATTTGGATCATTTCCAGTCCACATTTATGTGGTGTCTTTCAACTGATATTGGTGGAACTATTTCAGCGTAAACTTAGATATTTGTAGAGCGTTATTCTTAAAGAATATCATGGAAGATTCGTGTGACTCATCTTTAATCATTTCTAATAAGATCTGATTCTTTCTCACAGAAACACCTCAAGGTTTTCAGGAGAAATGAGCTGTGAAACGACTTCACACTCATTCAGATGATCACACCATCAATGACTTAAGTATTCTCACTCGTGATCTAATCCAGAGTCTCAATACTTCTGTCACTCAGATTCTATACCTCATTCTGGAACTCTTTCGACCATTTCAAAGAATTCCGACTCGTGTCTCATCAAATGAACACAGTCATACTCACTGAAGTAATCAGTAAATATAATGAAGTACAGGAAATTTTCTCTGGCATTACTGCTCATCGGGCCACATACATGAGTATGTTCAAGGTCCAATAAGCCTTTGGGCCTTTCTCTAGCTCGGCTAAGATGGGCCCTTTGTCTTTTGGTCCAGTAAGCAGAATTCAAGTCTCATAAGATATCCAATCAAATGAGCCCAAAAGTCCATAACTATGGGATTTCTGAATCCGACTCACTCTATGTGGCCAAAACATTTACGCCAAGAAAATCAGGTTTAATTCATCAGATTTAAACCAATTCGGTATTTATGTTACATTTAGGCACTCTTTGGTTTAAGATATAAAACCCATTCCTTGAATAGGGTGCTACAATTAATATTTCATTAAGATCAAAAGAACAAAACTTGTCTTTTATCAAAATGAAAAACATTCAAATTCTTACAAGAAAATGAAAGACAACTCTGCTTAAAGCAGGTACATTGTAGCAATTACTTAATACAAAACCAAGCCTCAAAGGCATCTACAAGTGAAAACCCTACGGCTGAGGCAGCATCTATAGCTCCTTCCAGACATGCAGTTTCACTTGTCCTTCCTTCAATGTTCTACTGTTGCTTAGGCTCTGCATATTATAACAAATATCAGTGCCACAACCAGTATCCAATACCTATAAGGTAGAACTTGAAGTAATAACATGAATACCTGAGGAAGTAGTCTCATACATCAACTTCAACTCCTCATAATCTTCCATGAATTTAATGCAATCTCTCTTCCAATGCCCAGTCTCTTTACAGTAGCAGCACTTACCAACGTAAGAGGTATCTGACTCGGGCTCAGAAGACACACGCTTGCCATGATTCAAAATCTGGACAACTTTGTCTTCACCCTTGTCAGCATTAGGTTTAGTAAACCTACCCTTCTCCTTCATGAGATTATACAGGGTACTCTTCACGTTTGGCTCAACTGTCTTGAGCATATCATGCAGTTCAGTCAGCGTCTTCGTTAAGCCTTTCTTGATATAGTTCCTTCTGAACTTATCATAGCTTGACGGCAGTGACTGCAGAATGATCTCAGTTGCCAATTCTTGGCTAACTGGATAATCCAGTTTCCTCAGGTTATCAATGTAACCCATCATTTTACTGACATGAGGACTTACTGGATGATCATTTGGTAGCTTGCAGCTAGTGAAAGACTTAACCAACTGGTATCTCTCCACTCTTACCTGCTCCTGAAATTTCAATTTCAGGCTGCTGATCATCTCTATTGGCGACTCCATGTTCTCATATTGCTTCAGCAAATCTGAGTCCATGGTAGCCAATATCAGACCACGCACATCTACCGCATCATTATAATGCTTATTCCAAGCATCATATACTGCATGAGAGGCATTGGACCCGATCCTCACGGGGAGAGCTCTCTCAAGGAAATAGTCCTTTCTCTCCTGCCTGAGGACTAGCCTCAGGTTCCGCGACCAAGTCAAGAAATTTGATCCGTTCAGTTTGTCCATCTCAAGGACAGACCGGATCGAGAAAGTGTTTTGATTGTTTGTGCTAGTCATAACTGAAATTTAGAGATAAATAGAGTTTTAGTTATTCAGTTCATAAAAGAGTAATCTTAATAACTTATAAGAAAACTCGCATTGCATTCAAAATTTCTTTGTTTAACCTCATAAGAATGCAATGATTCCGAGACCCATGTTCAACTAAAACCAAAGTGGGCCACTGGCCGTCACCCAGAGTTAGCTTTA
This sequence comes from Orychophragmus violaceus, assembly GCA_030180135.1. NCBI lineage: Eukaryota > Viridiplantae > Streptophyta > Magnoliopsida > Brassicales > Brassicaceae > Orychophragmus > Orychophragmus violaceus. The sequence continues at coordinate 91,464,630 of CM058237.1, read as the reverse complement.
CTTGGTAAGCATACACACAGCTAGTTATATCCATATAACTCTCGGTTGTGGATTGGGCCCAAGGCCCAATTCACCAGATGTCTCAAGGCCCGGGACTCCCGATGGCCTAGTCAAGGAAACCAATCTCTTACAGCCAAATAATCACTAAAGTCTGGGACTCCCAATGAAATTAGTGACTATATACTACTTTACTTACGCAAAAACAGACACCTCACACTGTAAGCCATATCTGTAATTGAATAAGCGTTAAGTAGCTGACAAGATTGGGCAAGACATCCAAGCTTGATATTGGTTTTGAGGATTTTAGGTTTTCTTTCCAAAAATAGAAGATTACTATTTTGGGAAACTTACTTATTTTAGAAACTTTCTAAATTTAGAAATATACTAAAAATAGAAATTTCTAATTTAATATTTTATTAAAGTTTTCGGTTGGGTCACAAATTATAGGCCCAATTCTTGGCCCAAGACCACAGAATTCCAATTGGCCCAATAATTTGACATAACCGAGTCGGTTCATTAATTCTGGTCCGAGACCAAATTAACTACTAAATCCAACTGGTTACTTACTAAACCAGACCAGCTCTAAATTATTTGGTCCAACCAAATCAAACTTAGACCAGCCTTCGGTTTAGGTTAAAATTCAATTTTGAATTTAAATCCGGTTTAACTAGAAACTAAATAATACCAATTGTATTAAATAATTTCCAGCAAACCGCGATCTGGGTTAACCGCTTAAACCATACATTAATTAAATAATCAATCGATTCATACATTAATTAAATAATTGCTTACAAGATAAAGCGATCATGTCATTCACATATGAACAAAACGATTTTGACCTTATCAAATCCAACAATCGATTCATGTAATTCAAATAAGTGATATTGACTTTTTCCAATTGCTTATGATTATCAAATCACGATTCTTGTACAATAACAAATTAAACAAATCGATCTCTTAATTAAAGGTTCAATAAGCGATTTTGACACTAAAGGACAAAACGATTCTAAACCCTAACAAAACTAATCAAATCGATTCATGATTGTCAAACAAAGTCATCTTTAATTATCACATTCACTAAAGACAAAAACTTCAATAACAATCAACTTTGATTCAAGTCATTCACTAAAGACAAAGGACAAAATCGATTCACAACCTTAACAGACCTTATGCGTTTCAACAAAGTCAATAAGCGATCGTGACATTACTTGAAGACAAAACAATTTTGTCCCTTTCCAATTCATAATTCAATTAAACAATCGATTTGTTCAATCACTTAGAGACAAAATTGTGATCCTTAAACATTAACAAATCAAAACGTTTCTTGCAATTCACACGATCATGACTTTCTCTTTATCGTATGATGACATAATTGATATTAACAAACCGATCAACAAAGTCAACTTTCGATTCACATATTTCTAGGTTTTCCAAGTTTCAATCAATTTTACTCATTAAAATCGATTCATCAAACTAATAAACAACCTAGATATGATCCAAACAGCAAAAACCTAATGACCTAGGCTCTGATACCACTGTAGGATTATGTGTGTTCATGGTTTAATTCTCAGTTTACAACCTAGCACATAATCATCTAGGATCTAGGTGATTTGCAGTTGAATCATAAACAGATCAGGATCATTACCTTATGATTACAGCGGATTAATCAATGGAATATCGAGATCTGCAAGAGCTGATGATTACCGGCTCCTCCAAGGAATATCCACACGCTTACAAGCTACTGGATCAGGCTGCTAGACCAAGCTCGGAATCAACAGAGAGAGAGGACGGCTCTGGTGCTCAGAAAAATCGCAGGGACAAGAAGCCTTAGGGTTTTCTGGCGCCTCCTCTTCCTTATATGGGCCCAAGTAATTAAACTAATGGCTCATTAGGCTTTTGGGCCCAAGGCCCAAATCAGACAAAAGACTGTCTTTTGTCTGGCCCAATTCTCTGTTCAAATACAGTAAATGCCTTGCATCTTACCGTATTAATTCCATTTTAACTTTCCCGTTAGCTATGGTGTGTGACCCTTTGGGATCATACAATACTGGTAATAAGTCCTAAACTTATAGATCATGAGCGGGCTCTAGCAAGTCATCATGATCACCCAGTATTTATGACTTATGTCTGATCTCGACACTTATCATACTTTCTAGAGATAGTACGATAGATTTCAGGACATTCCCAACAACAACTTTATCTCTCCAACTGTTGTGAAAAGGCTACAATTGCAAGTTTCTGTTGAAAGCAGCCTTGAGGTATTGTTGGGAAATGGGGTAACGGTGAGTGCTTTGGGCATTTGTCGTCATGTCAAATTCCAACTAAACCACACAGATTTCACATCAGATTTTATCTCGCTAGAGTTGGGAAGTGTGGATGTAATCCTTGGAGTACAGTGGCTGGAGACTCTAGGAAAGTGTGAGATAGATTGGAAGGAACAATATCTCGCATTTGACTATGAAGGACAGAGAGTGATTTTGAGGGGAGATACATCACTACATTGTCCAAAATTGTCCTTCAAATCTTTATCTCCAGTTTATGACACTACTGACACAAGCAGAGAAGTATTGATCAGTAATGCCAGTCTGACATCAACTGGACATGAACAAAATCCGGCGCTGACAGAAGTGTTAGAAAGGTATTCGGATATATTTGAACTACCAACCAGTTTACCTCCAATCCGTGGCCAGGAACATGCCATTATCTTGAAGCAGGGTGTATCAGCAGTTTCTGTCCGACCCTATCGTTATCCTCACACAACGAAACAGGTCATGGAAACGATGGTATCAGAGATGTTAGAGGCAGGAACTATTAGACCAAGTACAAGCCCATTTTCTAGTCATGTGCTTCTGGTCAAGAAAAAGGATGGTGCATTCAGGTTTTGTGTGGACTACAGAGCGCTTAATAAGGCAACAGTCCCAGATAAATACCCTATACCGGTCATTGACCAACTACTTGACGAATTACATGGAGCAACAGTTTTTTCCAAGCTAGACTTAAGGTCAGGCTATCACCAAATCAGAATGGCAGAGGATGACATTAAGAAGACTGCTTTCAGGACAGTGGAAGGACACTATGAATTCTTGGTTATGCCTTTCGGTTTAACCAATGCTCCAGCTACATTTCAAGCTCTAATGAACAAGATATTCAAGCCCTTCATGAGAAAGTTTGTCCTAGTCTTTTTTGATGATATTCTGGTTTTCAGCAAGTCATGGGACCAACATATTCAACATTTAGATGATGTGATGAGAGTGTTGAGGGAACAAAGGCTGTTTGCAAATAAGAAAAAGTGTTCATTTGGAGTGATGCAAGTTGAGTACTTGGGACACATTATTTCTGCAGCTGGAGTTTCTACTGATTGTAAGAAAACAGAGGCTATGAAGTGTTGGCCAACACCACGGACTGTGAAACAATTGAGGGGTTTTTTAGGCTTAACAGGCTACTATAGGCGCTTTATCCGTCACTATGGTACGTTGGCAAAGCCATTAACAGAACTGACAAGGAAGGATCAGTTTGTTTGGACAGAAGAATCACAGAGGGCATTTGACAATCTGAAAGAGGCGATGATTAAAGCCCCTGTGTTGACCCTTCCTGACTTTAATAAGCCATTCATATTGGAGTCGGATGCCTCTGGTTTTGGTTTGGGAGCTGTGTTGATGCAAGACAAACAACCCATAGCTTTCTTCAGTCATGCATTAACAAGTAGGGAGCAATTAAAACCAGCTTATGAGAGGGAATTAATGGCCATTGTAATGTCAGTAAGGAAGTGGAAGCATTACTTGATGGGGAGATCATTTCAGGTTCATACAGATCATAGAAGTCTCAAATTTCTTTTAGAGCAGAAAGAGGTTAACTTGGAGTATCAGAAATGGTTAACGAAACTGCTTGGCTTTGACTTTGAGATCTTCTATAAACCTGGCTGCGAGAATAAGGCCGCAGATGGTTTGTCAAGGAGTATGGAGTTGTCTTGTTTATTGTTGGCATTAACATCTCCTTTGGTAATTCAGTGGGAAGACCTGTACCAGGAGATTGCTAGTGATAAAGAAATTCAGAAACTGATTTCTCAGGTTTCAGAGAATCCTATACGACACTATCAGGTGATCAAAGGGAAGTTGTGGTATAAGAGACGCCTAGTGATTCCCAAGAACTCGCAGTTTATTTCATTGATATTCTCTGAATGTCATGACAACAAAGTAGGGGGACATTCAGGAGTTCAGAAAACATTGAAGAGAATACAACAGTCTTTTCAATGGACTGGAATGCAGAAACAGGTTCAGCAGTATGTGGCGGAATGCTTTGTATGTCAAACACATAAGCATACTACACTCTCACCTGCAGGCCTCTTACAACCTTTGCCAATACCAGAACAGATTTGGGAAGACTTGAGTATGGATTTTATTGAAGGTCTACCTAAATCTTCTAGGGTGAATGTTATATTGGTCATTGTGGACAGATTGAGCAAATATGCTCACTTTGTGGGAATGAAGCATCCATTTACAGCCGCTGATGTTGCTACTCAGTTCATAAATGCAGTAGTACGCCTTCATGGATTTCCTAGAGTATTGTCTCTGACAGAGACAGGATATTTCTCAGCACAATCTGGACTGAAGTCTTCCGTTTGGCTGGTACAAAGTTGAAGTATAGTACAGCATACCATCCCCAAACCGATGGTCAGACTGAAGTCCTTAATAGATGCTTAGAGACATACTTAAGATGTTATGCATCAGCTCATCCACGTACATGGAGCAAATACTTACCGTGGGCTGAGTTGTGGTACAACACGTCATATCACAAATCCTTGAAGACTTCTCCGTTTAAGGTTGTCTATGGTAGAGATCCGCCTAGTCTGTTACCCTTTGAAGCAGGTTCGACTAGCAATTATGATCTGGAACAAGAGTTGTTGAACAGAGATATGATGTTGGCAGAGATAAAAGGTCATTTGATCCGTGCTCAGGAAATCATGAAACAGCAGGCTGATAAACACAGAAGAGAAGTGAATTTTGAAGTTGGTGACAAGGTTTATTTGAAACTACGACCTCACAGACAACACTCTATCACTAGACGTATGTTTCAGAAACTGTGTGCCAAATTTTATGGCCCTTATACGGTGCTGGAGAGAATTGGTAATGCTGCTTATCGGATAGAACTTCCTCCTACAGCGAAGATTCATTCAGTCTTTCATGTGTCCCAGTTAAAAAAGGCTTTGGGGAACCATGAATTATGCAAGGAGCTACCTGTTGTTGAAACAGAGGATAGATTGAAGGCTTGGGAGCCAGCGGATGTATTAGCAACACGTTATAATGCCAAGGGTGAACGTGAGTTGTTGATTAATTGGATGGGTAAGGATAGCAGTGAAGATACTTGGATGAGTTCAGAAGAGTTTATGCACCAATTTCCTTATTATAAGCTTGAGGGCAAGCTTGGTTTGGAAAGGGGGGGGGGGTATTGATAGATACAGCCGAGTTTATATCACAAAGAGGAAGAAGCAGAAGTCGGTTGATAAAGAATCTGTTGAGAGTGACGTGGCAAGGGTTGTTGGAAGTAGTTGACTGAAGTTGTTATAGAGTTGACTCCAGCTCAGGTGAATGTGAGCCGTTGGATGAAGGAAGAAATAGAGATGAAGGTGCATATAAATAAGAGAAGAATCGAGAGTCTGGGATTCATGCTTGTTTGTTGTAATCTTTGACGATATGAGTCAAGAGAACACAGTCGCTATGAGACTGATAATCAGATTCCAATTGCTATGAAATTGTAATCTGGATTATACTTCAAGCTGTTCATCTTTACACAAAATCAATATACAAATCATTTCTTGTTCTTTTCTTTACAAACGGATATCAAGAATCTATCAGAAATCCAGCTCAGCAGGTTCAATTTTTCATCACTTTTCTAAGAAAACCCTTCTTCTTCATCTTTTTCAGCTATCATCCATGGAATGGTTACGCTTTCGCAGTTGGGGAGCACCATGAACTCTCGTATCCCGTTCTGCAGAATGAGATTTTGTCATATTTATTTCACATTTCCTTTAGAAACGAAGGAGGAGCAAGTGTTTTACCTTAAACCGGTTGATCAAGAACATAGCAACATGGCTGTTTGTGATTTTGTGTTCACCAACAGATGAGACAAGGTCGAATTAAATATCGGGCATGCTTGTAAAACCAAACCATAGTTGATCAGATGGAGGCTGCTTCATGTGTACACGCAGTGTCCCTCGAAGCGAAGAAACTCCTATTGACAAAGTAATTGGAACCTGCAGTTTACAAATAGAGACAGTCTAAGATACTACAAGAGCTGAGAAAAATGAGCTCTCCATTTCTGCTCAGAGTCTATTAATCACACCATGATTTAAGCACATGAGGCCAATAAACCCAACAAGCAACGACTCTAGTAGACATAACAGAGAAACAAAGATTAACCTGGGAGACTTGCTCAGCGATGTTCTTCAGAGTAGACTTCCACTTAGATCCAGTGTTTGAAGCTGCTTTTGATCCCTTAGATTCATCTGCAAAGATATAAATCAATTTAGTTTTTCATCCTTGGTATAAATGATTCTAAGTAGCACGCAAGATCATAAGCAAAATGATTATATGAATACACAAACCCATTACTAACCAGCTTTATCGTTTCCTTCAGTTCCTCCGGGGACACTTAACTGCTTTTCAAAATCTGCAAGACCTTCAAGGAAATCATCCCCACAAGAATTTGGCTGAATGTATTCCCCTTAAGCTATGATTAAGATTCGAAATGAAAACTTTTTAAATTAGATTTCTACAAACCATAAGAAGAGAGATCACACCTGCATTTTTTTTTTTGGCAAATGATTTTCATAAATAAAAAGAGGATACAAGGAAGCAGACAGTAACTAAAATGTTTACAGAGAGGGAGAAGGATCAAAGATGATAGAAGAGGAAAGAATTAGGATTACAAAATTAGGGTGGAAACCAGACACGCACAAGATCACTGCCCACGCTTGCACCTTGAATCTTCAGAGCCATAGCCTTGAGTCTCAGCTCAGAGATAAGCCGGAGATAAACTGAGCGGGTTGAGTTAGAGAGTCCATTGTGATACCTGTTGTTTCTCTCAGACCAAATAGCATACATACAAGCTTGCCAAGCTTGCACTAAAGCAGTTCTCTGGACCTTACTTCCTTGGTAGGACAGTAACCATTGCAGTGTTTGAGACCAACTGAACGAAGCACGAGTACTAATCTGCAGGTGATTCAAAGTCCATGTCCAGATCTCGTTGGAGTAGCAACAATCAAAGAACAAATGATCTCTTGATTCATCATTATCACCACAGAGCAGGCAAGTTTTTTCCACATCAATTCCACAAGCCACAAGTCTCAGTAACGTTGGGTTACGGTCTAAAAGAAAAATCCAAGTCGTTGAGGCATGTCTAGGAATGGTACCTTTATGCCATACGATCTTAGTCCACGGTTTCTCCGGCTTTGTGTTGCGGACTGAGTTCCAGACAAGTTTAGACACAAACCGGGTCTGGGTCTTGCCACCAACAGACCACGTAGGGTAGTCACAAACATTTGTTGGCAGGATCCTGTAATCACACATGCATATTTGAAGGCTAAATCTGCCACACATGCTACAACAGATCCTGCAATCTTCATTCCACTTTTCTTCGCTGCTCAAACAAAACTCAAATCAACTTCAAGCATCTACACTACTAAAAAATTGACTCATCAAGGAAATTGAAAATCCCAAATCTAATTCGAAATCCAAAGGTAGGTCGACCATCGATTAAAACATTTTAGGTAATCAATGTTCATCCTCTGCCAGAAGAAACTAATCGGAAGCCAAATAGACGGATACTCGGACGAATGAAAGAGGAAACATAAATTACACAAACGCAGATGGTAAAATCAAATTGAAATCTCCACCAGAAAATTTCAAGAATCAGTTGACGTTAGAGGAGAGGGAGAGAGTCTAACCCTAGGCTTCGGCTAGAGATCGCGGAGAGTTTGAATCCAATGAAGAAGACGTGGACAGGTAAGAGTTTTCTGGCCTGTCGCCGTGCTGCTTTGCACCGGAAACCTCAGACGACGACGAATTGCAGTTCGCAGTTCGCAGTTCCATTTCTGAAGCTCGATGAGACCGAAAGAGAAATCGAGAGAGAAAAGTAAGGCTCCGTTAGGGTTACGATGGCAAAATGAACAAAAAAAAAAAGGAAAACCATGATGACTTGGAACACAGGTGGAGAAACCTTTTAATATGATTGGCTATGAGAGTTTTTTCATTAATTGATGTGGCAGCACCAGAATCCTTAAAAAAGCTGATGTGTCAATACCTTGAAAGACCTTAGCTCTATTAGTGTGTTGATTAAGCTTTTTACTATGTTAACCTTAGTTTATATTTATAATTTTTATTATTAATTTAAAATTTAGTTTTATTTTATTTTAGAGATATACATCATCTATATATAATATGATAAGATGATAAATACAAAAGATATTTTTGAATTATGAATTTTTAATATTGATAACTATGACTATTGTGGATAATACAAATTTATATAGTAAATTCGTATTAGTTATATGAATTTTAAATTTAGATAAATATAGATGATAATTACTTTAATAAAAATTGTAATATTTATACATATATAATTATATTTTATTTTTAATTTTACTATGATATATATATATATATATAACCTTGAAAAAGTAAGATAATAAAGAAGAAAATATTTATGACGATTTTTAAGTATCAATAAATATGGTTGTTATAGATACTTTGTTTTATAATATTTAAAGAGGAAACTACAACAGCAAAGCCTCCAATAGAGATGGAGTCTTTGCCTTCTATTGCCACATCAGCTCAAATCAATAGAATTGTTGACTTCTTCTGCATTTGTAGGCTCTAAGGAACCTATCAATACCCCGCCCTTTCAGATGCAGCTTGTCCTCAAGCTGAGAAATAAGAAGCTGGTGTAGAAGCACTTGTGTCATGTTCAACAATGAAGAGGATCGCCAAAATGCTCCAACTTGTGAGTTCCGCAGTCGAAACCACTATGCCATTATGGAGCAAGCACCATGAAAGCAGGCTCTTATTCTCCATCGATGCCAAATAGCAAAGAAGTTGTGTCCTCCTATTGTAACAAACTTATGTGCCATATACAATAGCAGTTGTAGGAAAAAACAAGTGAGCTGAATCAATAGACTTTCTTTGTCAAGCTCTGTACTCCTTGTATGCTCCATTTCAAGGCTTGAGAAAGCAGCAGTTTTCTTCAAAATGTATTGTCCTTTGTTCAATTGATGATGAACATGTAACAACAGCAAATCTCTCCTTTGTAGAGCTGGTAGTAACTCTGGTAGAAGCACAGTACTGCTGAATCTCATACGATCAACCATTAAACCAAGACAATCTGCATGTTATCTTTCTCGATCACCCAAAAACTGTTTTCGAGCAGAAGCATAGTGATCCTCTGTTTAACCTGAAGAAACAACCCCTCATCAATTTCAATTGGCTGCAAAGCAAGAAAAATGACTCTCCAAAGTGATATAGAAAATGCAGGTTGTCTGTCTAGCACAACCAAGGGCCGCAATTCAGGTTGTTTAAACTTAAACCTCCAAGCTTTAAGAAGTTTCTTCGTATTCAAATATTGTTGGAACAGTTGGTTTCCAAATACAGCTCTACCTTGCCAGACGATGTCAAACTTCTCATCCCTTGGTAAACCACCATCAAACTGCAGAATATCCCGTCGCCATCTAGATTGTGATTGCAGCAACTCAAACATCCTTACATAACCATTCCTCACAATCTGTTCAGACTGGGCAAACACCACTTGTTGTACCAAATATGCAGTAATATCACTGTACTTGTTCCCCAACAACACAATATCGTGTCCCAACAACATCTTATTTCTTACTCGGTCTTTGTGGTGGTACTTAAAGTGCCAAGGCTGGAAAACTTGTTGCTTCTTCCACCGGAGATTAATAAGTGGAATACAACACAGTAATATCCAATGTTGTAGTGTCTCCAAACCTGTGACAATTTCTTCTAGTGATTCCTCTTCAAATGGAAGCACTATGATCGTGAACGTAAATGGCAGAGATTTGTACAAGTTCTGTTCCATTGAACTATCAACAGTCAATCCATTCATGTGCTGAAATATTTGCCCCACAAATGCAAGGTTAGGATTTGCTGAGCCGTCTACTATATCTGTAGGAAAAAGGTATCTTTCATAACAAGTTTCCTCTATATATTTTTCCAGCAAAGGTCTCCAAGGCCACCAACTTCCAGTGTTCTCCAGTCCAAACCCGATAGTTGTAGTAGGCCATACATTGTTATCCATGAAAAGAAAACAATTCATAGCACTGAACCATCCGTTTCTTGTCAATGGTGTCCCCACATAAGTGCACTGAAATAGCAATCGCCCTTGTACAGTTTTCACAGGTTTGTATTTAAACATCCAAGATTTAGATGTCTTCTTCTCCTTAATAGCCTGTCGTAAAATATCTCCTTCGAGAAGCATCCGGTCGAACACCTTGTAGGTATATAGTGTGGAGCTGACACCTTTAGATTGCTCACAACACTCTTTCCCTTCCGATTGTAAATCAACACACAATGGACTCACAACTTCAGAGATTACTTGTTTCTGAACCTCCAAGACCTTATGCGTTTCAAAATCCAATAACAGTTTCTCGTCAAGGCCAGATTCTAGAACCAATAGTGATACATGAGGTTGTGCTTTGGATATCTCCTCATGATCAACTTCAATGGCCAAGTAGGAATCACGTGCCCCTTGTGATTTCTCCTCCTGAAACGAGTCTTCTGCATGAGTTGTCTTTGTCCCCAATGAGTTGTTTGCACAGCCTGATTTTGGCTCTTCATCGATCGGAGGAATCAATTCCTTCTTGAGCTTCACTGCTTGTCGATAAGAACTATTAGCAGGAGCAAAACGAGCCAACACACGTCTCTTAAACTCACACCAATTCATGAATCCACGGCTGGCCAATTCCCTCTTGTACCAAAAGAGAGCATCTTCTTCAAGACACACAGACATCCAGCCTAATCTCTCATCTTCGGGAATTTGACGAACTCGAAAAAAACGTTCCGCTCTTGCGATCCAACCAAATGGACTAGTTCCATCAAACACTGGCATATCAATCTGCTTCGATAACCTAACACTCGTCTCACATACCGAATGAGAAATCTGAAATCCGATTTGCGATCGAGGAGCAGAATGAAACCGTGGAACCTCCTCTGACGCCGAAGCCACTGCTTTCGCCTGTGCTCTAGGAGTCTTCTGGTTTTGCTCAAGACGCATAAGGATCTGAGTCAGCTGATCCAATCGATGATCGACCGTAACAAAACGTGTATCGTAACCAACTGGATCATAATCCAAGCTCTTCTCGAGAACCGTCCGACGATCCATCATAGCAGCAGGCGAGTTGTTCATACGATCCCACTCCGCCTTCAGAAACGACCAATCCGGCGATGTCGCACCAGATTCATCCAACGAAGCCATCGCGAAAGCTCGATCACGTCACAAACGCACCAATTTGATAAGTTCACACCCCTGAACTCTCTGGAACACTCGATTACAGACGACCCAAGCCAAATACAAGCTGTCTAACAACTACTCTCACGATCTCATGGCGATCGGAGCCGAAGGTCTCATGGCGACACTTCACAACATCATCATGCATGCCCCCCCAAAGATCAACGACGATCGTATTTAAAGAGGAAACTACAACAGCAAAGCCTCCAATAGAGATGGAGTCTTTGCCTTCTATTGCCACATCAGCTCAAGTCAATAGAATTGTTGACTTCTTCTGCATTTGTAGGCTCTAAGGAACCTATCACTGGATCCGTATCAAACAATTAAGTACCTTTATCGTTCGCTCAGTTCGGGCTCAGAGAAGGAAAACTGATGCTCTACCAGAAGCTACCTTTACATGTTTTAAGAAATACTCTGATGTACAAAGAGATAAGGAAAGAAATGTTATAGCTTGCATAAAAGTGCTATCTTCTACTCTGAATCGGTGTGCTTATAATGCATAGTTAATCAATATTTATTGATGAGCAGTTTTTGAAGAACAATACTGTGTCTTAGTAGAGAGATCGTGAATGGATGGATGGATACCTTCCACAACATGTAGGCAAAAGCCGGACCTCATTACGAACAAACCAGAGAGTGGAAGTGATTCCCATGGTTGGCTCTCTTGAATACAAAACTGAGCCTTGTCCACTAAACCACATGCATCAACAAAGCGCCTTGTCCAATCACCAGATACTTGTAAACTTTTGGTCCATGTTCCACAGCCAATATGTGAAAGCATTAAGGTAGCAGTGGGTCCATCTGAAGAGTCTCCATGCCAGTTTGGACAGCCCATGACCCCTAGCACAATTTCATTATCTACAACAAGGGCCATTCCTACCTGAGATTTGTGCGTATGAATTTATTACGAATAAGAGAATATCAGAAACATGTAAATGTATTGTATCTTGTTCATGGCTCAGAACTTTTAGTATCAGCCCCATTCGCTAGTTTCAGTAACTCTCACAAGAACCATTGTAAAGTACTAAAAGGAATTAGTATCGCAGGCTGAAGAGACATACCACATATAAAGCATCATCTCCTTTAAGGAACCCCATTGTTCCATCTATTGAATCCAAAATCTGCACAAGATCAATGGTCATAGTATTAATTAGCGCGCTGCAGTCAACATAAAGAGTTCATAATTCTCCATTTTATAGCCAGGTCTTCTGTATCGAGGGGACACAAAATCTGAGTATAACTTATTTCATTTCAATTCTGACATTCCAAAATTCACAAACTTCGAAATGACAATCTACTGTGGATGGGAAACATTACGATTATTTACATGCAAAATGGATAGAAAACGATATGTAAGACCGGACTGCAACCAATGGAACTTAGAGAAAAGTCCTTTGTGTCATTCTAGCATGTAACATACCCAATACGTAGCTGGTTTGTTGCAAAACGTATAAGCATCTTTTCCACCTCTGTCAATTGAAATTATATGATTCGAAATGCAAAAAATAAATGATAATAACATGCCTCAAGAGAAAATGAACCAAGGGATGTAAAGAGCATACTTTCTTCAGTCTCGAGTTCAATTCATTTAGCTTTTTCTCGTCTTCATTAGTCCGAGCTTCTGTCGTTTCTTTCTCCTTATTCTTTTGCTCTAAGAATTTTTTAAGTACCTCAACCTGAATGCAGCACTACAAGAAAATTGTTCGATAACTACAAAAAAAATCGTAGCTAAAAGCCAAAATTCGTAGCTATATTGTCATTTTCTACGGATAGCTACAAACCTTATCCGCAGATATGAGCTCGCGGATATCGTCATTTCGTAGCTATTCCTAGCTCCTCAGCTACGACATTGCTACGACTTAATTCGTAGCTAATTGCAACGGATAGCAAGAAACAGTGGTCGTAGCTATTTTTTCCACGATTAGAAACGCCTTGGGTCGTAGAAATAGCGACGAATAGACACGATATTTTTCATTGCTATATGCCACAAATATCCACGATATAATTTGTAGAAAAACTTAGCTGCGAACGGCTACGGTTATTATTTGTCTCTAAAGCAACGAATAGCCACAACTATGTTCTTAGCTATATTAGCTGTGAATAGATATGATCTGATTTGTAGCTATATTACTACGAATAAACCGCGACAATATTTGTAGCTTAGCTACGTATAACTGCATATTTAAATGTAGCTAAATATCTAGGAATTGCGACGACAGTTATCATAGTAATTACTGCAAATATTCACATTAAAATTGTGGCTAATAAACTACAAATTACTATGGTTTTATTTTGTGGATAATCTAGCTATAAATGTATTTGCAGCTAATGCTAGCTATATAAAATTAAAGCTACGACTTATAAAAATGTGTAGCTTTTAGCTTTTTTCTACAAATGTGTCAATTTACATTTATGAAAATGCTTTTTAAATTCTGAAATTAATAAAAAGTAAAAAATAAAATTCAAAATTAGATAAAAGTAAAACATTAACATTATAAACATACTAGTCATCAAAATACATAAGTTATACAAACACATGTTCTTACAACAACAAAAAAATATACATAAGACATGTTAAAGTTGTAAAAGATGGGATTGTTTTAAGCCGCATTGTCATCTGGAACCTAATACATAATATAACACAAAAGAAGAGTGGAACCTAATACGTTAAGTAGCATTGTCGTCTGGCCTGGCAGTGGGGTGGTCTGATTTGGCTGTTGGCTTGATATAGAGCGAGGACTTGGTGCAGATGCAGCACTCTCTCGTTGGACAGGTAGATAAGTTACTGGATCCACCGCATTCATATGCAAGAGGACTGCCATGCCCTGTTTCATCCAATCCATGCCATCCTCCATCTTGGTCATTCTCTCCTCACCATACGCTTTTCTAATGAGTTGAGCAGCTGCAGCCTCATCAGGATGAACCTCTAGATACTGAATAGAACCGAGACCGTATATACGACCTTTGCTGTTAGTTGCAGCCTGTATAAGAAGATAACCAAACAGAAATGTTAACCAAACCACTTCAGATATATAAAGGTAAAAACAAGCAAGCAACTAAAGCCAAGTAATATTAACCATCTAAGCATCTCAAATCACGCCAAGTAATATGTAAACCATCTGACCATCTTAAACATATTAGAGAGTAAAGCCAAGTAAACCAATCAGACAAATTTTCAAAAGTTTATCTTACACACTTAAACTAAGGAACTATCTAACCATAACTCCAAACAAGATTCATCAACCTTATATGCAACTTAGAAAAGATAGAATCTTACTTCAATATAAGCAGCCGTAAGCATCTCGTTGGTGGGTTCAGAGATGGTTCCCTCAGTAACAGTAGATGCTTGTGATTTCTCCAAAGCCTCAGCCTTCCTGATAAGATCCTCTGTTCGTTTATCGATGCAAGTACCATCTTTGCGTGTGTGTGTCTTACGCACAATCTCTGTGGTAGGCGGTTTAACTCCAGTCTCAATCTCCTACAAAAAAAACAGAAGGTATTAGTATAGTTGAATGAATATAAAAGAAAGTAAAATTGATTGAATATCAATCACAACTTACCATGTCATAAGCAACGCGACTGTGCGTTATAGCTCCTGAAGTATGTCGGTGATAGCCTAATCCGTCTGGGTTTGTACAAGCATTAGCTGAATTTGTCTTGCTCCTTTTTTGATGTGGCTCCTCCTCCCAAATGTCAAGGATAGTGTTCCAATCAGCAAGGCCAATAAAATCTGGCTTCTTTCCAGATTTTTTCCTCTTGCTTACAGTGTCTCCAATTGAACGTTGGAGAATCTTTCTCCAACACTCAAGAACAATGTCATGATGGCCAGCTTCCCAAAAGTATTTTTGCTACAAGAAAAATACAAAACTTAGTTATTGTTATATATAGAAACGCAATTAACAGAAAATTTTGAAAAGCAGATTACAATTACCACAAAACAAGTCCACCATTCGTCGTCCTTCTCCTGTGGGACCATGCCAAAGTTCCACCAAAAATTTGATTGATAGGCAAATTCTTCTTCGTCTTTTCGGATCTAAACCTAAAGCAAGCAAGACAACACATTAATATACAATAACAGAAGCAAGCCTAAGTTCTTACTATATCATCAACAAGGTTCAGACAATCGCAACTCTTATATTAAATGGCTTCTACTAGACTCAGACTATAGCATATCACTTAACTTCAATTGATGTCTCATACATTAGCAAAAGATAACAGTAGCACAACAAACACAACAGAGTAAAAACTAGACCTTCTTAATTAGTCAAATATTGTACACACTAAAAACAATGTCTTTCAAGCCTGTGAATTCAAATAGAAAACTCGTGAGTAAAATCAAATAAAGAGAAGAAGAAGAAAATTAAAAACTTGTGACAAACATAGAGAAAACCATATTTCCCAGAAAAATGTTACTAACGTCTTTACTTTTAGTTTTAGGAAAATATTCATTGCAAATCTTACATTCATGTCTCATGAATTCACATTTTTCTTATTACAATTCCATTAAATCAGGATAAAATTCAATAAAAACGAAATAAACACTCATTTTCATGAAGTAAAATCACAACAGATTAATCACAACAAAACCTGACTCATTATCTCTTTTGTTTGCTATAGATTAATCCCAACAAAACAACAACGTTTCTAGATACACAGCAACAGATTAATCACAACCTATCTAGATACAATATACAACTTTTCTGTTTAAGACAACACATTAATGAACAGAAACAAGTAAGAGAACACATAAATATACACATCAAAAGAGTGAACAAAGACAGAATGCAAAGAAATGTATACCGCATCTAACTCCTCACTTATACAGAACAACAACGTATATCTATGTTAAGTCACTTAAACAAAACAGCAACAGAACAGAAGCAAGCTAGTTTTATCTAGATAAAAATGAACATGAACAGCAAAACAACAGCAACATAACAGAGAACACTCACCATAAACCTCCGTTCAGCTTCTGAGGATGGAGATGTGGCATATTACGCCTCGCTGGTGCACTCATCACTGCCTGTAAACAGAGCAATGGGTGTCTAGAGGCGGTGGAGGTCGCATCCCTCAGAGCTCAAGCGGGAAAGCAAGACTGAGTGAGGCGTCTTCTTGACCTAGAAGTTGAAGCAGATCCAAGTTGATTCATCTACATGCAAAATATTTGAAGAATGGTTAGAGAAAATTAGGTGAATCCTAGGCTTAAATCGTTAAAGATGTACTAGAAATCATACCTTAGGGGATGAGAGACGATTCATGAAGCGAGGTGAAGGGGACGCTTAGAGTGAGATTCAAGAGAATGAGAGGAACGATTAGTGTAGGGGAAGACTTAGAGTGGATTCGAGAGAATGGGACCAAATCGAATTGTTATAAGGGTCGAGAGAGAGAGAGAGGTGAAGCCTTCACCGTGAAGGGAAAGACTTGGATTTTCTCTGGACACTTAGACAAATTAGGGTTTCTGTCTCCTTAAAGAGAGGATTTTTTGGGGTTTACTCGGGATCAATTCGCGGCCAAATTAACAAACCGGTAAAAGTAAAAAAAAATTACGCGGTAAACCCGCCAAAACCAAAATTTCGAGACATTATTTGGCGGTCATTAGCGATAAAAATGAAAATTGACCGGTGTTTACTTTTGACTTTTATTAGAGTCTGTTTATGTTTATATAATATAAATTTTTTTAACAATAATCATAAACTATTTAATCCTAAGCTTTTAGAATCATATTAACCCTAAATTTTATTTAATCATATTAATCCTAATTTTTTGGTTAGACATTAAATTTATTTTGTTTAGACAAAATTATACTTTAAAATATTTTTCAAGATTAGAGTTAGATTAAAGTTAGAAACACAAATTATAGAAAATATTATGAGATTATATAGAATAAACATATTTTCATAATAAAAACATAAAGTCTAAACATATAAATAAGCAATCCATCTGATTCAGAATCTGAGTCTGAATATTCACTGTAATGATCTTGTAAATCATCTCCAGAAACATATTCATCGTCTGGATTAGTCATCGGTATAGGTTCATAATCTAAACCATCTTGTATTGCATGGGCTTCTACTCGCACAATACCAGTAGATGGTATAACATGATCAACAATATCGTTTTGTACTGCAATTTGAGCAACTTCTTGAGTCTCAGAAAATCCCCTCGGCATAATCTTTGTTGTTGCCCACCATTCTTCTCTTGTTGTAATGCATCTGAGGGCAAATGTCAACAATACCGGATGGATGCCTTCGTATTCCCCGACTGGTATTAAACTAATGGCATTTGAAAATCGTCGCCTTTAGCCCAACAGCACCGTTATACTCTATCATGAATATCTCTTGAATCAATCCATAATAGTCAGTTCCAGCAGTTCCTGGGACACAAACACCGTAATTCATCGTCTTCTTATTTTCTCCATGGCTTTGTGTATGGTAATTGATATGTCTATGTTTTCATGCATTTAAGGAGTTGTTTAGTTCATGTTTTGGTTTGAGTTAGCTTTCCTTCTTAACTTTTCCATGATCTTTTGTGTTGCATTTAGAGTTTAGGCATCTAGGACTAGGAGTTTGTGTTTTGGTTTGTTTTGGTGTGTTTTAGGTTGGTTTCTAGGTGTGCAAGGAGTTGATGTGGAAGCTTGGAGCATTGGAGGCATTTAGAGATGAGAAGGAGTGGAGATACACAAGGAATGGTCGCGAAGATGAGCAGCTCGCGGTAGGCCTCGCGGTCGAGCCATGAACCGCGAGAGGACTTCAGGTCCATGCGAGGTGATACGCGGGAGGCCTCGCGGTCAAGCCATAAACCGCGAGCGACGTGGAGAGTTCAGCCGAGGAGCACCGCGGTTCGACCCGCGGTGTAACACAAACCGCGAGGGCCCATCAAGCCCCATACGTGACGTCTAGCGGTCACCTCAGCGGCTCGGACCGAACCGCGAGAGCTCCCCAAATCCAGCACGTAAACACTCGCGGTTCGACCCGCGGTGTAACACAAACCGCGAGCGGCCAAATCCGGTTGACTTCCCGAACGTTGACCAGTTTAGACCCATGGATCCGGGTCAAAACCCGGTTTGTCCCGGGTTGACCCGGTTCGCCCCTATTCACTATTTAAGCCAAAAACCTAATTTTTGAGGGGGATCTTAAGCTTGTTTTTGATTTCTAAACCTTTTGTAAGAACAAGTTTAATCTTTTCTTAATCCAAGTACTTCTTTTGAGATTTCTTGTTTCAATCTTTCATCTTTCTCTAATCCTCAATGATTTACACTATCCCCATGGATTTTGTGGATCAAATGATGATTAGTGAGTAGTTTCCTTTTGAGCTTTTGGGTTAGGAAGATTTGAGTGATTAGGGGTTGAACCTTGATGTCTAGGGCTTAAATTTGATTGATCCTTTCTCATTAAATGTTCTTATTGCTAGATTAGGCTTAGCTAACCTTGATCTAGAACTTTGGGTTTTTATTGCACACAAGGTGTTCGATGAAATGCTAGCTTTGATTTAATGAGAACTTTACATTCTTAGCCAATGATGATTGATGTTTAAGGTGTTTAGTGGCTAAAGGACTTGTGATTAATGCATGCTTGCTTGTGATTAGCCAATGGAAATTGATGATTAATGCTTGTTTAGCATAGGGTTAATGACATGAGAGTGTATTAACTTGAATTAGTGTTCCTAAGCCAAAGGATTAGCATTCTAAATGTTGTGTTTGACATCTTGGTTCAATGCTTAGTTACTTAGATCAATTTCCTATACCCAAGAGCTTGATCCTTAATCATATATTTGAATTCTCTTCTTTGTTCTCTTACTTGCTTGTTGAATTCAGTTCCTCTTGTTTGCTTATTTGATTAGTTTAATTGCAATTAGGATTGTAGTATCTCATCTTGATTGGAATTGCTTGGCTTTACAGGATTGGTGCATTCTTATTGGCCTATCCACTCCCAATTGGTTCGATACCTCTTACTACACGATAAGTAAGAGGAATTGATACCTCAAGGAAGTAAAATTCCTGTTATCAATTTGGCGCCGTTGCCATTTTGGGAACTTGGATAGATCAATTCGATTTCCTTTCCTATTTAGATCAAGTTTTGGTTACTAATCTTATTTCTTCTTCTCTCTTTGATGTCAGGTGTATGAACTTGCGGAGCAGAGGACCAGCAGACTTAGTTGCGCGGGTTTCAGACATCAAAGCACTTGAGAGACAGTTGGCACGAGAGAGAAGATCACTAGAGCGAGCTGTGCATTTAGAGAGACTTGGGTTGGAGCAGGAAACAATAGATCAGCCTCAGCTTGAGCCTCCAGAGCAGCCAGCTATGGATCTGCATCAGCAAGATCACCTGGATCATCAGGATCAGGGCCAACAAGGCCAACAGGGCCAACATCAACATCAAGAACAGCATCAACAGGATGCGGATGCTAGAGATGGACAGGGACAAAGGATCCCGGTTCATCGTGAGAGACCTTTCAGAGCCATTGGCGATGGCGATACACCCGACACCAACGCTATTCGGCGGGGTATCATTCCACCACCTGTGAACAATAATAACTTTGAGATCAGGGCCATGGTAATGAATATGGTGCAGAACAACCAATTCCATGGACTTTCCTCAGAAGATCCATTAAAGCACTTAGACACATTCGGCAAAATCTGTGATACTACAAGACTCAACGGTGTGACAGATGAGGGTCTCAAGATGCGCCTCTTAGTATTCTCCTTGGCAGATAGAGCCAAAGATTGGGAGAGCACTATTCCTCCAGGGTCTATCACTACATGGGCAGATCTCAAGAAGGCTTTCTTGAAGAAATTCTTCTCACCTACAAGAACTGCCCGCTTTCGCAATGAGCTATCTGGGTTTGTGCAACGAAACAACGAGACCTTCGCTGAAGCTTGGGACAGGTTCACCAAGCTCACCACTCAGTGCCCCCACCATGGATTCACCAAGGAGACACTACTCAGTAACCTCTACCGAGGAGTGCTTCCTAGGATGAGGGCAATGCTGGATTCTTGTAGTAATGGACACTTCCTAGGCAAGGGAGTTGATGAGGCTATGGAATTGATTGAGAACTTGGCTACAAGTGATGGGAACTATAATGAGGACTATGAGAGGACTACTAGAGGATCATCTTCCATGGATGAGAAGTATGAGAAGGAAATAAAGTCTCTAAACGACAAGATAGACAAGATGATCTCATCCAACCAAAAGCAAATAAGCTTTTGTAGAGAACTATGATGACTCCCCACCAGTCCTATTCAGTGTTGAAGGAGATATGACCCAAGAAGAGATCAATTTCATTGCTGGCCAAGGAGGTTTCAATAGGGGTTTCAATCCAAACTACAGGAATCACCCCAATTTCTCTTACAGAAACCCCAATGTTGCCAACCCACAGGATCAGGTTTATCCTCAAGCTCAACCACAAGCTCAAGCTACACAACAAGGGCAACAAGGCTTTCAACAACCTCAGCAACCAAAGCCTTTTGTCCCTTATACTAATCAGCAAGGGTTTGCCAACAAACCACAGTTTCAGAGTCACCAACCCTTTGTCCCCAAGCTACAATACCCTCCACCCGGATTTAATCAACAGCAGACACAAGCCTCTTCTTCCTCAGATTTGGACAGTGAGTTAAAGGGTATGATGCAGCAACTACTTCAGGGACAAGCCTCAGGAGCTATGGAAGTTAGAGATCTGAAGAGTGAGTTGCAGAACTTGACTTCAAGGGTCACAAACATGGAATACAAGAATGCCTCTACATCCCGAACTCAAGGTACTTTACCCGGAAACCCGGAGAAGAACCCGAAAGAATACTGCAATGCAATCTTCTCTACTGTTGATCATGAGAAACCAGATCATGAAAGAGAAGTTGATGAGATTGAAGCACTTCTCTATGGTTATGAACTCCCTCCGGCTGCACCTGTCCCTCTCAAGGAGATGAAGGCCACTGTCGTTAAGCCTTCCTATGTTGCACCAGCTAAGGTGATGAGTGCTACTGATACTTTTGCTGAAGATATTGTGCCTACTGTCCAACCAGCATCAAGAGTGCTTCCTAAGCTTGGCAATCCGGGTAAATTCACAATCAATTGTACTTTGGGAGACTTGGAGGTTAAAGACGCATTGTGTGACTCCGGCTCTACTGTGAGTGTGATATCTCTTGATATGATGGAAAGTCTTGGGATCAAGAGCATGGAAAGGTACCCATCTTCTATTACATTTGGAGACTCTTACTCAAAAACTCCAATGGGAATGATCAAGGACTATCCACTGAAGATTGGTGAGTGCACAATCCCAACTGACTTTATTGTCATGAAGATGAAGAAGAGTACCCAACTACCTCTCTTACTTGGTACCTCTTTCCTCCATACCACTGGAGCTTGTATGGACTTCAAAAAACAACGTGCTGTGCTGAACAATGTTGACAACAAGGTCTACTATCCTTTGAGGAGCACATCTCTCCCCACTTGTGGTGCCATTCTCTCTCCCAATGAGGATGATGTGTTAGAGGAAGCAAGGCTATTTGCAAATGTTGGTAAGGAAGTTTGGCATAAACCCACTCCTTATGGATCATTGACTGAGCACAAGGGACGTGCTCAAATAATAGAGGAGGTGGGTAGAGCTGGTGGAACTCCTCCTATACCCATAAGGACTGAGTATGTTGGATTTATCTCTTTGAAGAAGCTGAGCATCAATGAGGAAAAAGCTCCAAAAGAGAAGGTTGTGGATATGGTGACAAGGATGTCTCCAAAGGTTGTAAAGGCTGGAAAGGACAAGGTCGTCAACAATCCCCTAAAGGCTCAAGAGTATGAAAAGGATATCATGGATAGTGAGAGTCTACAATCTTTGTTTGATGAGCATAATGGAAATGCTCTAACCAATGTATTTGATGGAGTTAAGAGAGCTGAAAAAGGACATAAGGACAAGATGGAAGCTCTAATGCCTTTTGAAACTCCATCATCTCTCAACTGTATAAGCTTGCATCCATTGGGTCTAAAGGGTGATTACATTGAGTACAAGGTCAAGTCCAAGGGAAGGTCTAGGCCATTTGCAAGTGCAAAAGCTTTAATCAGTCCAAGGTTTCAAGGTGATTCAGTGAATCTCAGTGAGCTGACTTCTCAGGTTCTGACCATCACTCTCGAGGGCAGGACTCACTCTTCAACCGCCTAAAAAACCGGTTTGAACAGTCGAGCTTAACGACTCTAAACAAAAGCGCACTTGGGAGACATTCCCATGTCTATCCTTGTACATATGATCTTTTGCTTGTTATTTCTGATGTTCTTTCTTTAAGTTTTATCAGGTTTTGGTCAATAGGTGAAGTTGGGGATCAATCGGAATGAGCCTAGGTCATGGCGAAATCAACAAAGAATTGAGCTCTCATCCCATTCCACTCCACTTAAAGCTCCAAGTAACACACTCCAGCCTTGTAAATATTTTGCTTTTTCTCTCTTCTTGAGTTTGTTTGTTTTTCCCGGTCTTTCTTCCTTTCTTCTTTCACACCGAGACGGTGTGAAGTAAGTTTGGGGGAGAGACCAGTTGCTAATCGCGTTTGTTTTGATCTTATTTTTCGTTCTCTATTTTGAGTCTCATGCATTTAATTTATGGCATAGAAAAACCAAAAAAAATCGAAAAATTTTCAAAACTTTTCACAAAAAGAAGCATGTAGGATCGAGTCTAGTTAGTAGTTTAGGATTCATGCATTGGGGACAATGATGATTTTGCCTTGTAGAGGCTCACCAATTAAGTTGCTCGTTGCTTTAATTGATTTTCAAAACAAAGGAAAACCCATTGCTTGACTTTGAGATTCCGAAATTCCCTATCCTTGTGAAGCTTGCATGAATTAAACTCAATTCATTGATATTGGACTTAATTTGATTATTGAAATATCTTGCTTAGGGGCTTGAAATGCAATCCCATGATCCTTGCCCGAGCTATGTTTTCCCTTTTACCACTCTCTTGATTAGCTCGGGCAACCATTGATCTTATGATCATGGCTTCCCTTACCTAAAGACCCTAAACCTTTCCTTGAAGCCAAAAATGATTTGTGAGTGAGGCCTGTTCTTGATAGCTTTTGGCATGTGCAAAAACTTGAGAGTATCGGGAACGACAAATGGTCTTTTCTCATTTTAGCTAGCTCTATTTGCCATAAGAGTCTAGCACTAGGATGGGAAACAAGTTTGG
Organism: Orychophragmus violaceus; assembly: GCA_030180135.1. NCBI lineage: Eukaryota > Viridiplantae > Streptophyta > Magnoliopsida > Brassicales > Brassicaceae > Orychophragmus > Orychophragmus violaceus. Next base: position 91,440,960 of record CM058237.1, on the reverse strand, counting down.
GGGAGAGATGAGAGTTGTTTTGGGAATGGAAAGGATCAATTAAAAGAGTTGAATAAGGTTCTAAAGAAAAAGGAAGTCACTAGGAAATCAAGTAAGAAGAGAGCTTTGTGCAAAAAGAAAGAAAAAGAAGTAAGGCCCCTAGATTGAAGCAAAAAGAAAAGAAAGAAAAATCAAGTGTTAAGAGGGGTTAGTTATGAAAGAGTTTGCTCAAGTTTGAAAAAAAAAAGAGAAAGATCAATTAAGTGTTTCCTAGTGACAAAGAAAAGAAAGAAAAAAAGGGCTAAATGGGTGAGTGTTATGGTAAATGGTTTGGGGGTTTGGTGAATGTTATCTTTCATTATGGGGATGTTTAGAAAGAATCTTCTAGGGATTGGGTAGAACAATGAGAAAAGAACTTTGTATGCATGAATTGTTCCCTTTCTTAGATAGATTTTGTGTAATGCCAATTGCTCCTATTCTTGAGAGTTAACCACCCCAAAAGAAACTCTACTAAGCCACCTCAAATAGCCTCTCTTGAACCTTGCCGATTGGGAATTGATTGATTGCCCCTTTGTGAGATCGCACTTGACTTCTAAATGAATGTAAGGAATTGAGTTGATGATTGCTTGTGTTCTATAGGATCTCGGGAGTTGGAGTAGGGATTGAGAGAACGGTAATGTGGAAGTACATGATTAGTTAATAAGATTAGAGCAGCTTGTAACTTCTTTGAAAGATCTTGTATCTTGTTGTGAGTCTTGTGGTTTTGAGTCCCCGCCTTCAAACCTTTCTCCCAAATGGATTGATTGTCTTATGCTTGCTTGTGGACAAGCAAGATTCAAGTTTGGGGGAATTGATATGTCTATGTTTTCATGCATTTAAGGAGTTGTTTAGTTCATGTTTTGGTTTGAGTTAGCTTTCCTTCTTACTTTTCCATGATCTTTTGTGTTGCATTTAGAGTTTAGGCATCTAGGACTAGGAGTTTGTGTTTTGGTTTGTTTTGGTGTGTTTTAGGTTGGTTTCTAGGTGTGCAAGGAGTTGATGTGGAAGCTTGGAGCATTGGAGGCATTTAGAGATGAGAAGGAGTGGAGATACACAAGGAATGGTCGCGAAGATGAGCAGCTCGCGGTAGGCCTCGCGGTCGAGCCATGAACCGCGAGAGGACTTCAGGTCCATGCGAGGTGATACGCGGGAGGCCTCGCGGTCAAGCCATAAACCGCGAGCGACGTGGAGAGTTCAGCCGAGGAGCACCGCGGTTCGACCCCGCGGTGTAACACAAACCGCGAGGGCCCATCAAGCCCCATACGTGACGTCTAGCGGTCACCTCAGCGGCTCGGACCGAACCGCGAGAGCTCCCCAAATCCAGCACGTAAACACTCGCGGTTCGACCCGCGGTGTAACACAAACCGCGAGCGGCCAAATCCGGTTGACTTCCCGAACGTTGACCAGTTTAGACCCATGGATCCGGGTCAAAACCCGGTTTGTCCCGGGTTGACCCGGTTCGCCCCTATTCACTATTTAAGCCTAAAAACCTAATTTTTGAGGGGGATCTTAAGCTTGTTTTTGATTTCTAAACCTTTTGTAAGAACAAGTTTAATCTTTTCTTAATCCAAGTACTTCTTTTGAGATTTCTTGTTTCAATCTTTCATCTTTCTCTAATCCTCAATGATTTACACTATCCCCATGGATTTTGTGGATCAAATGATGATTAGTGAGTAGTTTCCTTTTGAGCTTTTGGGTTAGGAAGATTTGAGTGATTAGGGGTTGAACCTTGATGTCTAGGGCTTAAATTTGATTGATCCTTTCTCATTAAATGTTCTTATTGCTAGATTAGGCTTAGCTAACCTTGATCTAGAACTTTGGGTTTTTATTGCACACAAGGTGTTCGATGAAATGCTAGCTTTGATTTAATGAGAGCTTTACATTCTTAGCCAATGATGATTGATGTTTAAGGTGTTTAGTGGCTAAAGGACTTGTGATTAATGCATGCTTGCTTGTGATTAGCCAATGGGAATTGATGATTAATGCTTGTTTAGCATAGGGTTAATGACATGAGAGTGTATTAACTTGAATTAGTGTTCCTAAGCCAAAGGATTAGCATTCTAAATGTTGTGTTTGACATCTTGGTTCAATGCTTAGTTACTTAGATCAATTTCCTATACCCAAGAGCTTGATCCTTAATCATATATTTGAATTCTCTTCTTTGTTCTCTTACTTGCTTGTTGAATTCAGTTCCTCTTGTTTGCTTATTTGATTAGTTTAATTGCAATTAGGATTGTAGTATCTCATCTTGATTGGAATTGCTTGGCTTTACAGGATTGGTGCATTCTTATTGGCCTATCCACTCCCAATTGGTTCGATACCTCTTACTACACGATAAGTAAGAGGAATTGATACCTCAAGGAAGTAAAATTCCTGTTATCAATTTGGCGCCGTTGCCATTTTGGGAACTTGGATAGATCAATTCGATTTCCTTTCCTATTTAGATCAAGTTTTGGTTACTAATCTTATTTCTTCTTCTCTCTTTGATGTCAGGTGTATGAACTTGCGGAGCAGAGGACCAGCAGACTTAGTTGCGCGGGTTTCAGACATCAAAGCACTTGAGAGACAGTTGGCACGAGAGAGAAGATCACTAGAGCGAGCTGTGCATTTAGAGAGACTTGGGTTGGAGCAGGAAACAGTAGATCAGCCTCAGCTTGAGCCTCCAGAGCAGCCAGCTATGGATCTGCATCAGCAAGATCACCTGGATCATCAGGATCAGGGCCAACAAGGCCAACAGGGCCAACATCAACATCAAGAACAGCATCAACAGGATGCGGATGCTAGAGATGGACAGGGACAAAGGATCCCGGTTCATCGTGAGAGACCTTTCAGAGCCATTGGCGATGGCGATACACCTGACACCAACGCTATTCGGCGGGGTATCATTCCACCACCTGTGAACAATAATAACTTTGAGATCAGGGCCATGGTAATGAATATGGTGCAGAACAACCAATTCCATGGACTTTCCTCAGAAGATCCATTAAAGCACTTAGACACATTCGGCAAAATCTGTGATACTACAAGACTCAACGGTGTGACAGATGAGGGTCTCAAGATGCGCCTCTTCGTATTCTCCTTGGCAGATAGAGCCAAAGATTGGGAGAGCACTATTCCTCCAGGGTCTATCACTACATGGGCAGATCTCAAGAAGGCTTTCTTGAAGAAATTCTTCTCACCTACAAGAACTGCCCGCTTTCGCAATGAGCTATCTGGGTTTGTGCAACGAAACAACGAGACCTTCGCTGAAGCTTGGGACAGGTTCACCAAGCTCACCACTCAGTGCCCCCACCATGGATTCACCAAGGAGACACTACTCAGTAACCTCTACCGAGGAGTGCTTCCTAGGATGAGGGCAATGCTGGATTCTTGTAGTAATGGACACTTCCTAGGCAAGGGAGTTGATGAGGCTATGGAATTGATTGAGAACTTGGCTACAAGTGATGGGAACTATAATGAGGACTATGAGAGGACTACTAGAGGATCATCTTCCATGGATGAGAAGTATGAGAAGGAAATAAAGTCTCTAAACGACAAGATAGACAAGATGATCTCATCCAACCAAAAGCAAATAAGCTTTGTAGAGAACTATGATGACTCCCCACCAGTCCTATTCAGTGTTGAAGGAGATATGACCCAAGAAGAGATCAATTTCATTGCTGGCCAAGGAGGTTTCAATAGGGGTTTCAATCCAAACTACAGGAATCACCCCAATTTCTCTTACAGAAACCCCAATGTTGCCAACCCACAGGATCAGGTTTATCCTCAAGCTCAACCACAAGCTCAAGCTACACAACAAGGGCAACAAGGCTTTCAACAACCTCAGCAACCAAAGCCTTTTGTCCCTTATACTAATCAGCAAGGGTTTGCCAACAAACCACAGTTTCAGAGTCACCAACCCTTTGTCCCCAAGCCACAATACCCTCCACCCGGATTTAATCAACAGCAGACACAAGCCTCTTCTTCCTCAGATTTGGACAGTGAGTTAAAGGGTATGATGCAGCAACTACTTCAGGGACAAGCCTCAGGAGCTATGGAAGTTAGAGATCTGAAGAGTGAGTTGCAGAACTTGACTTCAAGGGTCACAAACATGGAATACAAGAATGCCTCTACATCCCGAACTCAAGGTACTTTACCCGGAAACCCGGAGAAGAACCCGAAAGAATACTGCAATGCAATCTTCTCTACTGTTGATCATGAGAAACCAGATCATGAAAGAGAAGTTGATGAGATTGAAGCACTTCTCTATGGTTATGAACTCCCTCCGGCTGCACCTGTCCCTCTCAAGGAGATGAAGGCCACTGTCGTTAAGCCTTCCTATGTTGCACCAGCTAAGGTGATGAGTGCTACTGATACTTTTGCTGAAGATATTGTGCCTACTGTCCAACCAGCATCAAGAGTGCTTCCTAAGCTTGGCAATCCGGGTAAATTCACAATCAATTGTACTTTGGGAGACTTGGAGGTTAAAGACGCATTGTGTGACTCCGGCTCTACTGTGAGTGTGATATCTCTTGATATGGTGGAAAGTCTTGGGATCAAGAGCATGGAAAGGTACCCATCTTCTATTACATTTGGAGACTCTTACTCAAAAACTCCAATGGGAATGATCAAGGACTATCCACTGAAGATTGGTGAGTGCACAATCCCAACTGACTTTATTGTCATGAAGATGAAGAAGAGTACCCAACTACCTCTCTTACTTGGTACCTCTTTCCTCCATACCACTGGAGCTTGTATGGACTTCAAAAAACAACGTGCTGTGCTGAACAATGTTGACAACAAGGTCTACTATCCTTTGAGGAGCACATCTCTCCCCACTTGTGGTGCCATTCTCTCTCCCAATGAGGATGATGTGTTAGAGGAAGCAAGGCTATTTGCAAATGTTGGTAAGGAAGTTTGGCATAAACCCACTCCTTATGGATCATTGACTGAGCACAAGGGACGTGCTCAAATAATAGAGGAGGTGGGTAGAGCTGGTGGAACTCCTCCTATACCCATAAGGACTGAGTATGTTGGATTTATCTCTTTGAAGAAGCTGAGCATCAATGAGGAAAAAGCTCCAAAAGAGAAGGTTGTGGATATGGTGACAAGGATGTCTCCAAAGGTTGTAAAGGCTGGAAAGGACAAGGTCGTCAACAATCCCCTAAAGGCTCAAGAGTATGAAAAGGATATCATGGATAGTGAGAGTCTACAATCTTTGTTTGATGAGCATAATGGAAATGCTCTAACCAATGTATTTGATGGAGTTAAGAGAGCTGAAAAAGGACATAAGGACAAGATGGAAGCTCTAATGCCTTTTGAAACTCCATCATCTCTCAACTGTATAAGCTTGCATCCATTGGGTCTAAAGGGTGATTACATTGAGTACAAGGTCAAGTCCAAGGGAAGGTCTAGGCCATTTGCAAGTGCAAAAGCTTTAATCAGTCCAAGGTTTCAAGGTGATTCAGTGAATCTCAGTGAGCTGACTTCTCAGGTTCTGACCATCACTCTCGAGGGCAGGACTCACTCTTCAACCGCCTAAAAAACCGGTTTGAACAGTCGAGCTTAACGACTCTAAACAAAAGCGCACTTGGGAGACATTCCCATGTCTATCCTTGTACATATGATCTTTTGCTTGTTATTTCTGATGTTCTTTCTTTAAGTTTTATCAGGTTTTGGTCAATAGGTGAAGTTGGGGATCAATCGGAATGAGCCTAGGTCATGGCGAAATCAACAAAGAATTGAGCTCTCATCCCATTCCACTCCACTTAAATCTCCAAGTAACACACTCCAGCCTTGTAAATATTTTGCTTTTTCTCTCTTCTTGAGTTTGTTTGTTTTTCCCGGTCTTTCTTCCTTTCTTCTTTCACACCGAGACGGTGTGAAGTAAGTTTGGGGGAGAGACCAGTTGCTAATCGCGTTTGTTTTGATCTTATTTTTCGTTCTCTATTTTGAGTCTCATGCATTTAATTTATGGCATAGAAAAACCAAAAAAAAATCGAAAAATTTTCAAAAATTTTCACAAAAAGAAGCATGTAGGATCGAGTCTAGTTAGTAGTTTAGGATTCATGCATTGGGGACAATGATGATTTTGCCTTGTAGAGGCTCACCAATTAAGTTGCTCGTTGCTTTAATTGATTTTCAAAACAAAGGAAAACCCATTGCTTGACTTTGAGATTCCGAAATTCCCTATCCTTGTGAAGCTTGCATGAATTAAACTCAATTCATTGATATTGGACTTAATTTGATTATTGAAATATCTTGCTTAGGGGCTTGAAATGCAATCCCATGATCCTTGCCCGAGCTATGTTTTCCCTTTTACCACTCTCTTGATTAGCTCGGGCAACCATTGATCTTATGATCATGGCTTCCCTTACCTAAAGACCCTAAACCTTTCCTTGAAGCCAAAAATGATTTGTGAGTGAGGCCTGTTCTTGATAGCTTTTGGCATGTGCAAAAACTTGAGAGTATCGGGAACGACAAATGGTCTTTTCTCATTTTAGCTAGCTCTATTTGCCATAAGAGTCTAGCACTAGGATGGGAAACAAGTTTGGGGGAGAGATGAGAGTTGTTTTGGGAATGGAAAGGATCAATTAAAAGAGTTGAATAAGGTTCTAAAGAAAAAGGAAGTCACTAGGAAATCAAGTAAGAAGAGAGCTTTGTGCAAAAAGAAAGAAAAAGAAGTAAGGCCCCTAGATTGAAGCAAAAAGAAAAGAAAGAAAAATCAAGTGTTAAGAGGGGTTAGTTATGAAAGAGTTTGCTCAAGTTTGAAAAAAAAAAGAGAAAGATCAATTAAGTGTTTCCTAGTGACAAAGAAAAGAAAGAAAAAAAGGGCTAAATGGGTGAGTGTTATGGTAAATGGTTTGGGGGTTTGGTGAATGTTATCTTTCATTATGGGGATGTTTAGAAAGAATCTTCTAGGGATTGGGTAGAACAATGAGAAAAGAACTTTGTATGCATGAATTGTTCCCTTTCTTAGATAGATTTTGTGTAATGCCAATTGCTCCTATTCTTGAGAGTTAACCACCCCAAAAGAAACTCTACTAAGCCACCTCAAATAGCCTCTCTTGAACCTTGCCGATTGGGAATTGATTGATTGCCCCTTTGTGAGATCGCACTTGACTTCTAAATGAATGTAAGGAATTGAGTTGATGATTGCTTGTGTTCTATAGGATCTCGGGAGTTGGAGTAGGGATTGAGGGAACGGTAATGTGGAAGTACATGATTAGTTAATAAGATTAGAGCAGCTTGTAACTTCTTTGAAAGATCTTGTATCTTGTTGTGAGTCTTGTGGTTTTGAGTCCCCGCCTTCAAACCTTTCTCCCAAATGGATTGATTGTCTTATGCTTGCTTGTGGACAAGCAAGATTCAAGTTTGGGGGAATTGATATGTCTATGTTTTCATGCATTTAAGGAGTTGTTTAGTTCATGTTTTGGTTTGAGTTAGCTTTCCTTCTTAACTTTTCCATGATCTTTTGTGTTGCATTTAGAGTTTAGGCATCTAGGACTAGGAGTTTGTGTTTTGGTTTGTTTTGGTGTGTTTTAGGTTGGTTTCTAGGTGTGCAAGGAGTTGATGTGGAAGCTTGGAGCATTGGAGGCATTTAGAGATGAGAAGGAGTGGAGATACACAAGGAATGGTCGCGAAGATGAGCAGCTCGCGGTAGGCCTCGCGGTCGAGCCATGAACCGCGAGAGGACTTCAGGTCCATGCGAGGTGATACGCGGGAGGCCTCGCGGTCAAGCCATAAACCGCGAGCGACGTGGAGAGTTCAGCTGAGGAGCACCGCGGTTCGACCCGCGGTGTAACACAAACCGCAAGGGCCCATCAAGCCCCATACGTGACGTCTAGCGGTCACCTCAGCGGCTCGGACCGAACCGCGAGAGCTCCCCAAATCCAGCACGTAAACACTCGCGGTTCGACCCGCGGTGTAACACAAACCGCGAGCGGCCAAATCCGGTTGACTTCCCGAACGTTGACCAGTTTAGACCCATGGATCCGGGTCAAAACCCGGTTTGTCCCGGGTTGACCCGGTTCGCCCCTATTCACTATTTAAGCCTAAAAACCTAATTTTTGAGGGGGATCTTAAGCTTGTTTTTGATTTCTAAACCTTTTGTAAGAACAAGTTTAATCTTTTCTTAATCCAAGTACTTCTTTGAGATTTCTTGTTTCAATCTTTCATCTTTCTCTAATCCTCAATGATTTACACTATCCCCATGGATTTTGTGGATCAAATGATGATTAGTGAGTAGTTTCCTTTTGAGCTTTTGGGTTAGGAAGATTTGAGTGATTAGGGGTTGAACCTTGATGTCTAGGGCTTAAATTTGATTGATCCTTTCTCATTAAATGTTCTTATTGCTAGATTAGGCTTAGCTAACCTTGATCTAGAACTTTGGGTTTTTATTGCACACAAGGTGTTCGATGAAATGCTAGCTTTGATTTAATGAGAGCTTTACATTCTTAGCCAATGATGATTGATGTTTAAGGTGTTTAGTGGCTAAAGGACTTGTGATTAATGCATGCTTGCTTGTGATTAGCCAATGGGAATTGATGATTAATGCTTGTTTAGCATAGGGTTAATGACATGAGAGTGTATTAACTTGAATTAGTGTTCCTAAGCCAAAGGATTAGCATTCTAAATGTTGTGTTTGACATCTTGGTTCAATGCTTAGTTACTTAGATCAATTTCCTATACCCAAGAGCTTGATCCTTAATCATATATTTGAATTCTCTTCTTTGTTCTCTTACTTGCTTGTTGAATTCAGTTCCTCTTGTTTGCTTATTTGATTAGTTTAATTGCAATTAGGATTGTAGTATCTCATCTTGATTGGAATTGCTTGGCTTTACAGGATTGGTGCATTCTTATTGGCCTATCCACTCCCAATTGGTTCGATACCTCTTACTACACGATAAGTAAGAGGAATTGATACCTCAAGGAAGTAAAATTCCTGTTATCAGTAATGATAACCCCTTGAATAATACATAGACCATGACGTGAATTGATGTTTTGGTCCTTGTACAAATTCTAACATCCACAACGGGAATTCATATGACCGTCTAGCATCGTTAACCTGCACATATATATTTGTAACACCCCCGACGCGGACTACGGACAATAGCCGAGCCGGTGGTGCCACAAGATGTCGAACATCGCCAATGTCCCGGCCAATGCCCATAGTCTAGCCGATTCACTGTCGATATCCGACCCTCTTGGCTAAGGCCTAAGGCTTGCAAACCCGTACCCAAGCCAAGAGTTGTGTCGACTTGGACGAAGTCGAGTATCATTAGGCATCAGAGGTTTTATGTCTCGCAAAATAAGTGTACCTCGCAAAATAGTAGTACGTATATTAGCAATCCGTCCGGACAACCTTATTAAAAACACGTAAGCGTAAAATATACCGTACGTACTTAGATTTGTTTGAACAACCCACTTTACAAATCTATCCCGGTCACAACCTACGTCCGAATCCGCCCGCTACCCAACCTAAGGTTGCCTGCGAGACAAAAGTTGTATAATGAGCAACCTTATGGGTTACCCAGTGAGTCCAGAGCCCGCTAACAAACGTTAGTGCTCGACCCATCCCCATAGCCGAAGCATAATGAACATCTCAACGTCAACCTCGGTCCATGCCCCAACACCTTATCGGAATAGGACGGCACCTCCGTGCTTGTCCTAACCGATCCTGCATCACAACCGTTAATCATGGCATGCGACCAGGTTCATGATCAATCAATCATCCAACAACACTCAAGCATGATATCAAAGCAAGCAACTTGACAAATCCCGGCTATGATTATTAACTTGTCTTTCGCAGGTTCCGGGACATTGGCGATGTTCGACATCTTGTGGCACCACCGGCTCGGCTATTGTCCGTAGTCCGCGAGATGTTGATTTATGCTTCGGCTATGGGGATGGGTCGGGCACTAAAGTTTGTTAGCGGGCTCTGGACTCACTGGGTAACCCCATAAGGTTGCTCATTATACAACTTTTGTCTCGCAGGTAACCTTAGGTTGGGTAGTGGGCGGATTCGGACGTAGGTTGTGACCGAGATAGATTTGTCAAGTTGGTTGTTCAAACAAATCTAAGTACGTACGGTATATTTTACGCTTACGTGTTTTAATAAGGTTGTCCGGATGGATTGCTAATATACCTACTACTATTTTGCGAGGTACACATGTCTCACATTCGTCAATTTTCGGAATCCCCGCCGTTCCTCGTCCGTCTTCATTGTCCTTCGACCATCTCTTAATCCGCTCGTCCCAATTGAATTCTGACTCGACCAAACGTCTTAGAATATCCTCTTTGGCTACCGACATCAATTTGATGTTGATCCCACAACTTTGACTTCTCGTCGGTCTTTGTCCGATCGATTTTCCTCCGTTTCGGCCATACCAACATTTTCCGGACATTCTCGGATATCGCCTATCTTCTGATCCATCTTGCGTCTCGGTTAAATCTTGCATTGTGTAGTCTTTCCTCGTCCGTATGTTACTTCTTTAGACGGGTCATTACATGGCTGATGAGTCAGATTCCATGTCGAGGTTAAGCATTCCCCGAAACATGTCATCCGCGACTGCCGACTCCGAGCTTGACCCGTCTGAACTCGGATCGCTTGGGTCTGTCTCCACTGAGGTATCCGAGTCAATCACGATGACCTTATACACCGAACCCGAACTAGTGCTGGATCCGCTTGATCCGTTCCCTGAGTTTGAACTTCCTGATCCGTAGTACTCCGAATAGTTGTCCGTACTCCCCCCCGGCAACCACTCCGGATCCCTCTCGTATCGTCCCACTTTCCTCGGCATCCTACAAATCTCGATAACAAGGTGAGTCTAAATCCCCCAACCTATCGTTCTATCGGCATTCGGACATCCGGATTCTTAAAAAGTTTGGTTGCGACTCAAATGAATCGATAAAACGTTTTGAAAACTCTGTCCCTTGAGCATGATCATGAACCATGCTCTGATACCACCATTTGTAACACCCCCGACGCGGACTACGGACAATAGCCGAGTCGGTGGTGCCACAAGATGTCGAACATCGCCAATGTCCCGGCCGTGCCCATTGTCTGGCCGATCCACTGTCGATATCCGACCCTCTCGACGAAGGCCTCAGGCTTGCAAACCCGTACACGTGTCAAGAGTTGTGTCGACTTAGACAAAGTCGAGTATCATTAGGCAACAGAGGTTTTATGTCTCACAATACCAGTAGATGGTATAACATGATCAACAATATCGTTTTGTACTGCAATTTGTGCAACTTCCTGAGTCTCAGAAAATCCCCTCGGCATAATCTTTGTTGTTGCCCACCATTCTTCTCTTGTTGGTCGCAGTCGTGGATAAGGAATATAACATACTTGATCACATTGCTCCGGTAATATGAAAGAATCGTACTTCTCGTAATGCATCTGAGGGAAAATGTCAACAATACAGGATGTATGCCTTCGTATTCCCTGACTGGTATTAAACCAATGGCATTTAAAAATCATCTCCTTTAGCCCAACAACACCGTTATACTCTATCATGAATATCTCTTGAATCAATCCATAATAGTCAGTTTCAGCAGTTCCTGGGACACAAACACCGTAATTCATCGTCTTCTTATTTTCTCCATGGCTTTGTGTATGGTAATGATAACCCCTTGAATAATACATAGGCCATGACGTGAATTGATGTTTTGGTCCTTGTACAAATTCTAACATCCACAACGGGAATTCATATGACCGACTAGCATCGTTAACCTGCATATATATATATATATAAATAGACAAACACATGTATTTTAATTTTAATACTTACATGTTTTTTACACCAAATTTCCAATCGTTCATCTTTTGCTCTCGTCATTGCATCTGAAGTAATATTTGGGATACTAAGCGTCATATGTTCTTCAAACATCCTACATACAAATATTGGTAATTTTTTTAACTATGAATTACATTAAAAAATACCATATAAAAATAAATAAGTTATCATACCTCTTAAACGGTTCAAACTTTTCACAGTTGAGCAATAAAAATGTTTGAAGCACATTATAATCTTCATCATTTAACCATGCACTTGTTGATCTGCCACTAACTCTTCCTATTTGCTGGAACATGATCGGAACATCAGGATAATTATAAGCAAACCGAATTTCTCTGAAATCTTCTGTAACATCTATCTCTTGTGGAGGTGTGAGATAGTTAGCAGTCACATAGGAAATCTCTTCATTCACACACTGAGCTACTATCGATCCTCCAATCCGCGCTTTGTTTTTCATCTTTTTTTCAAGTGAAAAATGTAACGTTCGAAAGGATACATCCACCTATATTGGACCGGACCGCCTAAAGCAGCTTCATCAGGAAGATGCACTGGTAGATGTTCCATCACATCAAAAAATGCTGGTGGGAAGTTTTTTTCCAGATTGCAAAGCCTCCTAGCAATCTCTTCTTTCAATACGGCAACATCTTCGATCTTTAGGATTCTGGTAGATATATCTCGAAAGAATAGTGCAATATCTTCATAAATTAAAAATTTAAGTAATGTTATTAATTAAAAGCAAAATTAATAGCCAAAAATAATAATAAAACACAAATAATACCTGAAATTGCTGTTTGAACAGATTTTGGAAGTAGTTCAGCAAATGCAATTGGGAGAAGTCATTGCATGATGACATGGCAGTCATGACTCTTTAGACCTGAGATCTTTCCACTTTCCAGATTAACACAATGTGAAAAATTTGATACGTACCCATATGAAAATTTTATCTCTGTCTTCAACCACTTGAGAATTTTTTCTCTGCCTTCCTTCGACAATCTAAAGATTGGAATAGGCAATTTTCCATCTTGGGTAACCTCCAAGTCATTTCTTCTGCAAAAGATAGGAAGATCCATCCTTGACTTGATGTTGTCTTTTGTCTTTCCCAGAACATTTAGCACCGTGTTGATGAGATTATCGAAGAAATTTTTCTCGATATGCATAAAATTAAGGTTATGCCGGAGAAGTAGGTTCTCCCAGTACGGTAGCTCCCAAAAGATACTCTTCTTCACCCAATTATGGTCAACACCATACACCTCAATTGTTCGACGAGGATTGTCATGCCCTTTACCTCCACAGTCAACCGTTTTACGAAGCCCAACTATATTGTTCATCCTTTCGCGTAAAATTTCTTCCCCGGTTAACCATGACGGAGGCTCATCATGAACGGTCTTGTTCTTCGTGAAAGCTTTAACATTCCGCCTATAAGGATGTCCTCTGGGTAAAAACATTCTGTGACAATCAAACCAACTATGCTTCCTTCCATTTGGCAACCATAATGATTTTGTCGCATCCTACAATATGGACAAGCCAGTCTGCCATGTGTCATCCATCCTGATAGCATACCGTACGCTGGAAAATCGCTAATTGTCCACATCAGTACATCTCTCATAGTGAAATTTTCTTTATTTGATACATCGTAAGTCTCCACGCCGTCACTCCATCAATTTTGTAACTCTTCAATCAACGGTTGCAGATAAATATCCAAGCTCTTTTTCGGATGGTTTGGCCCATTGCACTAATACGGAGAAGAAGAAATATTCTCTTTTCATGCACATCCCAGGAGGTAAATTGTATGGCGTTACTATGACCGGCCAAACAAAGTATGTTTGCTCATTCATATCAATTGGGTTAAATCCATCAGTTGATAAACCCAAATAAACATTGCAACTCTCAGAAACAAAGGAAGGATATACCTCTTTAAAATGCTTCCAGGCTCTTCCATCAGACGGATGATGCATTTCTCCTTCGGGAGACACGTTTTAGCATGCCATCTCATTTGTGAACCAGTCGTCTTTGATTGGTATAATCGCTTTAGTCGATCGGCAATTGGCAGATAAAACATCCTCTGCTTTGGAATCTTCTTCCCTGATCGACCCACAATTGGTTCGTACCGATCTTTCCCGCAAAACCGACAATGAGACAACTCACGATCTTCACCCTTCCAAAATAGCATACAATTCTCCTCGCACACATCAATCTTATGACCTGGCAACCCAAGAGACTTTGTCAACTTCTTTGTCTCGTAGTACGATTTAGGAGCATTATTAGGCTATGGAAGAACATGATTAAATGTTTTAGCAATATCATCGAGGCATTCCTCCGGAATATTGAAAGTTGACTTCCAATGCATCACTTTCGACGTCAGGTACAATTGAGAAACTCCATCAGCACACCCATCATACAAAGGTTGATTTGCAGCTTCTAACGCTTGGAGAATTGTATCATAATTTTCTTCGTCGGTTGGCTCTTGAATATTTCCGGCATTTTCATGGAACATGTTGAAATCTTCATCGGGATCATGGGACTGATCGATCGGAATTTGAATATTAGAATATTCACTCGTTGTTCCGCGCTCCGCCACGTGATGACTTGTTGATGCTTCACCGCCATATTGACAATATTCTCCGTGGTGCGTCCATACATAATAATTTTCTGTAAAACCTCTTAACATAAGATGGTTCGTCACCGTATCAACATCGTGACACTTGTGATTTCTGCACTTCTTACAGGGACAATACAAATCTCCATTTTCTAGATAAAAAGCTTGATTACAAGCAAATGAAATAAAAGTGTTTAACCCTTCTAAATATTTTTCACAAACACTACGATCTGAACGTTTTACCCGTTTGTACATCCACTCTCTTGAAATAAAAAAATTCTCTCATTCTTTTGTTTTGAAATGAAAACTCGATATACATTTGAGTTGAATGTTTGAGTTGAATGGTTTGAGTTAGATGGTATTTTATAAGCATTGGTAATATATGGGTAACTACAAAAATGTCCAAAGCTCGTAGATATTTTTTTCTGAATTATCATAGCTTGGGATTGAAACGACCCTGGTGACATAAAGTTGCGAATATATTCTTTTAACTGACAAAAGCTAAGTCTGGCCACACGCTTGTCTATGTATAACAAATAATAGAGATGGGATTTTTGGATTTTCCCATTGAAACATCACATGTGGACGTTTGCTGATGCTTTTTATATATATAAAAAAAATCTGGCCACATCATGGATTATTCAATCCGTGAATTCACTTGGTTTTTTATACACCCATCCAAACTATTTTCTTCTTTGTCATATATTTTTTAAAAAAATTTTCTTATGTCGGCACACATATCACAAAGAATTGTTTAACTTCATACTAAAGATCTTAGTTGATAATTCAACAAGATTAAAGCAAGAACAAGTCTTTGTTTTTTAGGTAAACAAAAAATTACTTATGAACGCATTTAGAAAGTATGTTCTCAAATGACCAAATCTTTTTCAACTTTTTAAAACATTAAAATAAAATTAGTGGTTATCTTTTAGTTTTGGAAGGTAATTGTAATTCATTTCTTCACAATTAATTATAGGTTTTAACAAAAAGAAAAATTTGTAATTTTATTCAATATATATATACATATACTTGGACTCATCGATTTTTGATGGATTATTTACTATAAAATTAATTAAATTTTCAAAATATAAGAGATTTTTGTTTTATTTACTGTAAAGACCTTAATGTTAGAATACTTGAATGGTGGTTAAACATACTTAATTATACGTTTATATATACATGTGATTGGTTATGAGTTTTTGGCCACTTTTATAAAATATCAAACCGACATATACTTTTCACTCAAATATATTCCTTTCATTACAAAATGGTATATATATATATATATATTGTTTGTTGTTTGAATCTATATATATAATACGAAATACTCTATTTAAATTGATATGATACGAGAGTCAAAACCTTAAATATGATTAAAATGTATGATCAAACTTACATATTCACATTTTAAGATAAAACTTAAGATGAAGTACACATTTAAAGAAAATATTATTAGATCATATAGAACTTCAAACACTTAATTATTCATAAAAACACACACTAAGCTCATAATTTAAACTCTATATATATTGGATTGCTAGCTTCAATCCGATCACGCACACTACAAGAAAATTGCTCAAAAACTACGGATTAGCTACGAAAAGTTCGTAGCTATTTTTCTGAGTTACGAATAGCTACAAAATAGTTGCAAATTTAAAAAACCAAATTTTGTGGCTATTTCGTAGCTATTCCTAGCTATATAGCTGCGAAACAGTTTCGTAGCTATCCGAAGACAAATAGCTACGAATTGCAAGGATCAATTGGTGGATAACGTTAGCCACGAATAGCAACGTTAACAGTCGTAGAAAAATAGCTGCAACATCGAAACGCGGCTATTCCTAGAAAATTAGCTACAAATAGCTATGGATACGTCATGGATATATATAGCAACGGATTGCGACAAATAGTACCGTGGATATATAGCCAGTAACTGTTTTGTATTTATTTGCAGCTATTTCTACGAATACATTTGTCGCTATTCGTAGTTAATGATAATTATTTTTAGCTACGAACTTTCCGTAGTTATTCGTAGCTTACTAAAACTCTATAAATACAACCAAACTCATCAGCTTTTGTATATCTCGTTGCAATTGAAAACTAAAAGTTAAGATGGGTGATTTTTTTGATTCGAGAGAGTGGATGTATAAATGATTAAAACGTTCTGATAGTTGTGTTTGTGAAAAAAATTTAGAGGGGTTAAACACTTTTATTTCATTTGCTTGTAATCAAGCTTTTTTTTAGAACACGGGAAGTTGTATTGCCCGTGTAAAAAGTGCAAAAATCAAAGGCGTCGGGATGCTGATACCGTGATGAATCATATTATGATGAGAGGTTTTACGAAAACTTATTACGTTTGGACGCACCACGGAGAAATGTGATGCGCGATCGGATTGAAGCTAGCAATCCAATATATAGAGTTTAAATTATGAGCTTACTGTGTGTTTTTATGAATAATTAAGTGTTTGAAGTTCTATATGATCTAATAATATTTCCTTTAAATGTGTACTTCATCTTAAGTTTTATTTTAAAATGTGTATATGTAAGTTTGATCATATATTTTAATCATATTTAAGGTTTCGACTCTCGTATCATATCAATATAAATAGATGATTTCGTATTATATATATAGATTCAAACAACAAACAATATATATACCATTTTGTAATGAAAGGAATATATTTTAGTGAAAAGTATATGTCGGTTTGATATTTTATAAAAGTGGCCAAAAACTCATAACCAATCACATGTATATATAAACGTATAATTAAGTATGTTTAAACACCATTCAAGTATTCTAACATTAAGGTCTTTACAGTAAATAAAACAAAAATCTCTTATATTTTGAAAATTTAATTAATTTTATAGTAAATAATCCATCAACAATCGATGAGTCCATGTATATGTATATATATTGATAAAAATTACACATTTTTCTTTTTGTTAAAACCCATAATTAATTGTGAAGAAATGAATTACAATTACCTTCCAAAACTAAAAGATACCCACTAATTTTATTTTAATGTTTTAAAAAGATGAAAAAGATTTGGTCATTTGAGAACGTACTTTCTAAATGCGTTCATAAGTAGTTTTTTGTTTACCTAAAAAACAAAGACTTTTTCTTGCTTTAATCTTGTTGAATTATCAACTAAGATCTTTAGTATGAAGTTAAACAATTCTTTGTGATATGTGTGCCGATATAAGAATTTTTTTTATAAAAAATATATGACAAAGAAGAAAATAGTTTGGATGGGTGTATAAGAAACCAAGTGAATTCACGGATTGAATAATCCATGATGTGGCCAGATTTTTTTTTTATATATATAAAAAGCATCAGCAAACGTCCACATGTGATGTTTCAATGGGAAAATCCAAAAATACCATCTCTATTATTTGTTATACATAGACAAAGCGTGTGGCCAGACTTAGCTTTTGTAAGTTAAAAGAATATATTCGCAACTTTATGTCACCTGGGTCATTTCAATCCCAAGCTATGATAATTCAGAAAAAAATATCTACGAGCTTTGGACATTTTTGTAGTTACCCATATATTACTAGTGCTTATAAAATACCATCTAACTCAAACCATTCAACTCAAACGTATATCGAGTTTTCATTTCAAAACAAAAGAATGAGTGAATTTTTTATTTCAAAAGAGTGGATGTACAAACGGGTAAAACGTTCAGATCGTAGTGTTTGGGAAAAATATTTAGAAGGGTTAAAACACTTTTATTTCATTTGCTTGTAATCAAGCTTTTTATCTAGAAAATGGAGATTTGTATTGTCCCTGTAAGAGGTGCAGAAATCACAAGCGTCACGATGCTGATACGGTGACGAACCATCTTATGTTAAGAGGTTTTACAGAAAATTATTATGTATGGACGCACCACGGAGAATATTGTCATTATGGCGGTGAATCATCAACAAGTCATCACGTGGCGGAGCACGGAACAACAAGTGAATATTCTAATATTCAAATTCCGATCGATCAGTCCCATGATCCCAATGAAGATTTCAACATGTTCCATGAAAATGCCAGAAATATTCAAGAGCCAACCGACGAAGAAAATTATGATACAGTTCTCCAAGTGTTAGAAGCTGCAAATCAACCTTTGTATGATGGGTGTGCTGATGGAGTTTCTCAACGGTACCTGACGTCGAAAGTGATGCATTGGAAGTCAACTTTCAATATTCCAGAGGAATGCCTCGATGATATTGCTAAAACATTTAATCATGTTCTTCCATCGCCTAATAATGCTCCTAAATCGTACTACGAGACAAAGAAGTTGACAAAGTCTCTTGGGTTCCCATGTCATAAGATTGATGTGTGCGAGGAGAATTGTATGCTATTTTGGAAGGATGAAGATCGTGAGTTATCTCATTGTCGGTTTTGCGGGAAAGATCGGTACGAACCAATTGTGGGTCGATCAGGGAAGAAGATTCCAAAGCAGAGGATGTTTTATCTGCCAATTGCCGATCGGCTAAAGCGATTATACCAATCAGACACGACTGCTTCACAAATGAGATGGCATGCTGAACACGTGTCTCCTGAAGGAGAAATGCATCATCCGTCTGATGGAAGAGCCTGGAAGCATTTTAAAGAGGTATATCCTTCCTTTGCTTCTGAGAGTCGCAATGTTTATTTGGGTTTATCAACTGATGGATTTAACCCAATTGGTATGAATGGGAAATCATACTCTGTTTGGCCGGTCATAGTAACGCCATACAATTTACCTCCTGGGATGTGCATGAAAAGAGAATATTTCTTCTTCTCCGTATTAGTGCCATGGCCAAACCATCCGAAAAAGAGATTGGATATTTATCTGCAACCGTTGATTGAAGAGTTACATAATTTATGGAGTGACGGCGTGGAGACTTACAATGTATCAAATAAAGAAAATTTCACTATGCGAGTTGCACTGATGTGGACAATTAGCAATTTTCCGGCGTACGGTATGCTATCAGGATGGATGACACATGGCAGACTGGCTTGTCCAGATTGTATGGATGAGACAAAATCATTCTGGTTGCCAAATGGAAGGAAGCATAGTTGGTTTGATTGTCACAAAATGTTTTTGCCCAGAGGACATCCTTATAGGGGCGGAATTTTAAAGCTTTCACGAAGAAAAAGACCGTTCATGATGAGCCTCCGTCATGGTTAACCGGAGAAGAATCTTTACGCGAAAGGATGAACACTATAGTTGGGCTTCGTAAGTTGACTGTGGAGGTAAAGGGCATGACAATCCTCGTCGAACAATTGAGGCGTATGGTGTTGACCATAATTGGGTGAAGAAGAGTATCTTTTGGGAGTTACCGTACTGGAAGAACCTACTTCTCCGGCATAACCTTTATTTTATGCATATCGAGAAAAATTTCTTCGATAATCTCATCAACACGGTGCTAAATGTTCCGGGAAAGACAAAAGACAACATCAATTCAAGGATGGATCTTCCTATCCTTTGCAGAAGAAATGACTTGGAGGTTACCCAAGATGGAAAATTGCCTATTCCAATCTTTAGATTGTCGAAGGAAGGCAAAGAAAAATTTCTCAAGTGGTTGAAGACAGAGATAAAATTTTCAGATGGGTACGTATCAAAGTTTTCACATTGTGGAAAGATCTCGGGTATAAAGAGTCATGACTGCCATGTCATCATGCAACGACTTCTCCCAGTTGCATTTGCTGAACTACTTCCAAAATCTGTTCAAACAGCAATTTCAAGTATTATTTGTGTTTTATTATTATTTTTGGCTATTAATTTTGCTTTTAATTAATAACATTACTTTTATTTTTAATTTATGAAGATATTACACTATTCTTTCGAGATATATCTACCAGAATCCTAAAGATCGAAGATGTTGCCGTATTGAAAGAAGAGATTGCTATGAGGCTTTGCAATCTGGAAAAAATTTTCCCACCAGCATTTTTTGATGTGATGGAACATCTACCAGTGCATCTTCCTGATGAAGCTGCTTTAGGCGGTCCGGTCCAATATAGGTGGATGTATCCTTTTGAACGTTACATGTTTCACTTGAAAAAGGTGAAAAACAAAGCGCGTATTGGAGGATCGATAGTAGTTCAGTGTGTGAATGAAGAGATTTCCTATGTGACTGCTAACTATCTCACACCTCCACAAGAGATAGATGTTACAAAAGATGTCAGAGAAATTCGGTTTGCTTATAATTATCCTGATGTTCCGATCATGTTCTAGCAAATAGGAAGAGTTAGTGGCAGATCAACAAGTGCATGGTTAAATGATGAAGATTATAATGTGCTTCAAACATTTTTATTGCTCAACTGTGATAAGTTTGAACCGTTTGAGAGGTATGATAACTTATTTATTTTTATATGGTATTTTTTTAATGTAATTCAAAGTTAAAAAATTACCAATATTTGTATGCAGGATGTTTGAAGAACATATGACGCTTAGTATCCCAAATATTACTTCAAATGCAATGACGAGAGCAAAAGATGAACGATTTGCAAATTGGTGTAAAAAATATGTAAGTATTAAAATTTAAATACATATGTTTGTCTATTTTTATCTAATATATATATATATATCGAAGGACGAGCGTTCCGGAAGTTCGGGAAGCGGCTTAGGAGCCCTCAGAGAGTAGGAAAGGCGTGCCAGGAGGTGAAGAAAGAGGCGCTTTGGGAACCGAACCTCTGCCGAACCGAAAACCCGAGTGAGTCCCGATAGCTAAGATTAACGTTTCTCTTTTGCAGGGACGGTTAGGAGTTGAATCTAGGGATTGATTTAACTCCGTTGCGTTTTATATTAAGCATGTTTTGATGGTGAAGTATCACGTTTTTGGTTGGTTATGCATGCTTGATATCGATTGTGTGTTGATTGCGGTATTGTGAGCATGTCGGGATTCGTGTGCAAGCAGGTCGGGAACTGTCCCGCAAGCAGGTCGGGAACCGTTCCGCAAGCAGGTCGGGATCTGACGAATGTGAGACGTTACATGTTTCTGATAGAGGAGATCAAACTAAGGATTTGGGTCGAAGCGGAATTTGAAAAGAGTGAACGGTTTAAGAGATATTCGTGTTGCGACTAAATCAGACAAATCGGGTTAGAAGCACGACATGTCGCCGTGCATGGATGGAAGGGTGGAAGCTCTTGGGCGTTGGGTAGCGGGCGGATTCAGACGTAGGTTGTGACCGGGATAGATTTGTCAAGTTGGTTGTTCAAACAAATCTAAGTACGTACAGTATATTTTACGCTTACGTGTTTTAATAAGGTTGTCCGGACGGATTGCTAATATACCTACTACTATTTTGCGAGGCATAAAACCTATGTTGCCTAATGATACTCGACTTTGTCTAAGTCGACAATACTCTTGACACAGGTACGGGTTTGCAAGCCTTAGGCCTTCGTCGAGAGGGTCGGATATCGACAGTGGATCGACCAGACAATGGGCACGGCCGAGACATTAGCGATGTTCAACATCTTTTGGCACCACCGACTCGGCTATTGTCCGTAGTCCGCGTCGGGGGTGTTACAAATGGTGGTATCAATCAACCACAAGATTCAACTCCTAACCGTCCCTGCAAAACGAGAATGTTAATCCTAGCTATCGGGACTCACTCGGGTTTTCGGTTTGGCAGAGGTTCGGTTCCCAAAGCGCCTCGTTCTTCACCTCCTGGCACACCTTTCCTACTCTCTGAGGACTCCTAATCCGCTTCCTGAACTTCCGGAACGCTCGTCCTTCGTCTCGCTCTCGATCGGGGCTCGGTTTCTCCTTTCCGGCGACTTTCTCTCTCTACGCGATTTTCTCTCCTTTCTCTCTCTAGGATTTTGGTTTTGGTCTGGAATGTGTGAGTTTCTGGTGGTGGCAGTTCTTCATGGCGGCATCCGATTGGCCGGTTCCGGTGGCGAACATGCGTCGCGACATCTCGGCGCCACCGTGCTTCATCCCGGCGGCGACACCTTGCGTTCACCATGCAAGATGACACCTCTGGAGGTGCTGTGGCGCCACCAAGCAACGCCCAAGAGCTTCCACCCTTCCATCCATGCACGGCGACATATCATGCTTCTAACCCGATATGTCCGATTTAGTCGCAACACGAATATCTCTTAAACCGTTCACTCTTTTCAAATTCCGCTTCGACCCAAATCCTTAGTTTGATCTCCTCTATCAGAAACATGTAACGGCTCACGGTGTAGGGACGTGATAAGGATCCAACGATCACGGCGCTCTCTATCACCGCCTCGACAATCGGATGGGAGACTCCATCACACGGAGCTACCACATCCTCGCATCAACCATTTCCGGGCGGATCTCACTTCCGACCCGTACTTATCACAATCCATTTCCGGGCGGATCTCACTTCCGACCCGTACTTATCACAATCCATTTCCGGGCGGTACCCCGACCATCCCGTACTTATCTCATCATGCTTAAACAAACAACGTCAACCTCGGTCCATGCCTCAACACCTTATCGGAATAGGACGACACCTCCGTGCTTGTCCTAACCGATCCTGCATCACAACCGTTAATCATGGCATGTGACCGGGTTCACGATCAATCAATCATCCAACAACACACAAAGCATGATAACACAGCAAGCATGTCACAATAACACAATCATGCAAGACGGTAACCCGACATGCCCTCAAGCGGTTACCCGTCATGCATGCAAAACGGATCCCGTAAGGCTAGCAAGCGGTTCCCGTCCGGCCCGCTAACGGTTACCCATTCCGCTTGACGGTATCCCGTCCTACTTGCGGAATAGTTTCCGTTCTGCTTTCGGAACAGATCCCGACCTGCTTGCGGAACAGTTCCCGGCCCGCTTGCGGAACAGTTCCCGACCTGCTTGCACACGAATCCCGACATGCTCACAATATCGCAATCAACACGCAATCAATATCAAGCATGCATAACCAACCAAGAACGTGATGTTTCACCATCAAAACATGCTTAATATAACCCTATCATGGAGCTAAATCAATCACAAGATTCAACTCCTAACCGTCCATGCAAAACGAGAACGTTAATCCTAACTATCGGGACTCACTCGGGTTTTCGGTTCAGCAGAGGTTCGGTTCCCAAAGCACCTCTTTCTTCACCTCCTGGCACGCCTTTCCAACTCTCTGAGGACTGCTAAGACGCTTCCCGAACTTCCAGAACGCTCGTCCTTCGTCTCGCTCTCGATCGGGGCTCGGTTTCTCCTTTCCGGCGACTTTCTCTCTCTAGAACGTTTTTCTCTCTTTTCTCTCGGGCACTAACGTTTGTTAGCGGGCTCTGGACTCACTGGGTAACCAATAAGGTTGCTCATTATACAACTTTTGTCTCGCAGGTAACCTTAGGTTGAGTAGCGGGAGGATTCGAACGTAGGTTGTGACCGGGATAGATTTGTAAAGTGGGTTATTCAAACAAATCTAAGTACGTACGGTATATTTTACGCTTACGTGTTTTTAATAAGGTTGTCCGGACGGATTGCTAATATACGTACTACTATTTTGCGAGGTACACTTATTTTGCGAGACATAAAACCTCTGATGCCTAATGATACTCGACTTCGTCCAAGTCGACGCAACTCTTGGCTTGGGTACGGGTTTGCAAGCCTTAGGCCTTAGCCGAGAGGGTCGGATATCGACAGTGAATCGGCCAGACTATGGGCATTTGCCAGGACATTGGCGATGTTCGACATCTTGTGGCACCACCGGCTCGGCTATTGTCCGTAGTCCGCGTTGGGGGTGTTACAAATGGTGGTATCAGAGCATGGTTCATGATCATGCTCAAGGGACAGAGTTTTCAAAACGTTTTATCGAGTCAATTGAGTCGCGACCAAACTTTTAAGAATCCGGATGTCCGAATGCCGATAGAATGATAGGTTGGAGGATTGAGACTCACCTTGTTATCGAGATTTGTAGGATGCCGAGGAAAGTTGGACGATACGAGAGGGCTATAAACGGCCTGCTCAGGTAATGGCTCTTGGTGTTGGGCTTTTAGGATAGACGTCCTAAAAGTCTTACTACTTTCCTATCCTAAGGTTTTTGGGAAATCACCTCTTCCCGGCAACCTAAGGATCACTCACCAACACTAACCACATCAGGAAAACTTTCCTCAAAACATTTAAGCAAATTAAACCATTCATGCTTAAATTAAAAAAAAATCCATTCCAAAAACGATTTTTTATATATCATAAAACCGTTACCACACAAATATTTACACGAGTCTTACTAACGCTGAACACACTCTCAAGCGTTGCCCGTCTACACACACAACCAGTGTATATCACAATACACATCATACACAGCAAGCATATAACACACATATATGCATCACATTAGGAGTTTAGTCAGAACCCAACATGCCTCGCCTTTCGGATATGAAGCGGTCCCTGCAAGTGGTCAACTACGGGGAAAGTAGTTGCGTCTTGACGAGAACTCAAGCGTCAAGCTATAGTGGGATCATCAACATCACGATCTCATCTTGAGATCGGTGAGCATTTGAGACCGATGTGTGTTGGATTAGCCACGGGATAGAGAGTGCCGTGATCGTTGGATCCTTAGCACGTCCCTACACCGTAAGACGTTGAGAAAGTAATTAGATGCATGTGTGGATCATGCAGTCTATATTACTTGAGTTGTGTGATGCATCCTAGGACATGTGTGTATTGTCTTAGGATGGTGAGTTGTGAGTTTTCTGAGCTGGGGGAGGGTCCTATTTATAGGAAAAACAATCTGGTGGTGGCAGTTCATCATGGCGGCATCCGATTGGCCGGTTCCGGTGGCGAACATGCGTCGCGACATCTCGGCGCCACCGGGATGAACACCTTTGACTCGGATACCTCAGTAGAGATGGATCTAAGCGAGCCGAGTTCAGACGGGTCGAGCTCGGAGTCGGCAGTTGCGGATGACATGTTTCGGGGAATGCTTAACCTCGACATGGAATCTGACTCATCAGCCATGTCCATAGCGGCGGGATCTTACGACGGTTTTGCGGTAATGTCCACAGAGGATTCGGATGTGGAAATCCTCGAGCCGCCTTCACCAGAAGTGATGGACCTCTCGTCGGGAAGTTTGGCGAGCGGGTCAGGGGTACCTACGGTCCCCTATTCCTTTGTCATTGGGGTTACTTCTCAGTATGCACCCCAAGAGCCGAGATCAGTAGGTGCGGAGTATGGAGAACCAAGAAACGGGACGACGTAACCAGGTAGCCCGACAGAATCGGAACATGAGTGGGTTGTTAACGCGGTGAGGCGCTACTATGCAATGGAAGAAGAGAGGTGTAGGCAGTTGGAGCAAGACCAAGTAGTACCAGAACCGGAGACGAACCCGAGAGAGACGGGGAACCAACAAGAAGGAGAAGCAGACTCACGGTGGGAGTGGGGAGACCCGCCAAGGTCCTTAACTTATGACGAGATCCTACAACAAGCACCGTCGGGGTGGGACAACCTTGATATACCCATAACCGACGAGACGGAAGGAGTAGAAGGAACCAACAATCGAGAGGAGGAAAACGTGACACGAGCTGCATCGGACCTGGAGTCCGGAGTTCATAGGGAAGGAGGAAGCCTGGTCCGAAAGACGGTTCAGTCCGTGAACACGAACGCAAGTCAAACAAGGATGGAAGTAGGCGAAGGAAGTCGACAGCGTAAACCAAGGAGAAGAGTCCGACGGCCGGCGGAGATTACTCCACCGTGTGGGTATTGTGGAGGAAGAGGTCACTATGACCGATGGTGTCCAAACATGGGATTCGGGTTAACGACAACACCCGAGACCAGAGCGTGTGTCCGTTGTGGAGACCGAGACCACGAGGAGGCAGACTGTCCGTGTAGAAGACCGCCTTCTCCCCCATCTTCGGTAACACTAGTGGATCTCCCATCGTCAGCGCAAGGATCGAGCAAAGATCCAGAGTAAAAGTATGAAAGGAAGAGGAAGGTTAAGATTGTAGTATAGTATAGTATAGTAAGTTAGGAGTTTGTTTTTGCAGGGACCGCTTCATATCCGAAAGGCGAGGTATGTTGGGTTCTGACTAAACTCCTAATCGGTGATATGCATATATGTGTGTTATATGCTTGTTGTGTGTGATGTGTATTGTGATATACACTGGTTGTGTGTGTAGACGGGCAACGCTTGAGAGTGTGTACATCGTTAGTAAGACCCGTGTAAATATTTGTGTGGTAACGGTTTTGTGATATATAAAAATCGTTTTTGGAATGGAGTTTTATTTAAGCATGAATGGTTTAATTTGCTTAAATGTTTTGAGGAAAGTTTTTCCTGATGTGGTTAGTGTTGGTGAGTGATCCTTAGGTTGCCGGGAAGAGGTGATTTCCCAAAAACCTTAGGATAGAAAAGTAGTAAGACTTTTAGGACGCCTATCCTAAAAGCCCAGCACCAAATCCATTACCCGAGCAGGCCGTTTATAGTGAAAACCCTGGTGGATGGTTAAGGGGGACGGTTGAGGCCAGTGTTGAACATTGCGGGATCAGTGACGCGAGTTGGACGGTCAACTACGGGGAAAGTGGTTGCGTCTTGACGAGAACTCAAGCGTCAAGCTATAGTGGGATCATCAACATCACGATCTCATCTTGAGATCGGTGAGCATTTGAGACCGATGTGTGTTGGATTAGCCACGGGAAGGTAGCTAAGTCTTGATACGAGATTGGGCGTCAAGTTGTTTTGAGATCATCAACGCCACGATCTTTTCCCGAGATCGGTGAACGTTGGAGCAGCTACGGGAAGCTACGAGAAGTTGGATGAACTTGGAAGACGTCAAGTGACGGGACGAAGAATAATCGTGGACGTGGGAGAAGAAGGCGTTCATACGAGATGAACGAGATTTACCGAAGCAACGGAAACAAAAAGGTTACGTGAAGTAACTGGCCACTAAGGAAAGTTGTCCAAGAGATTGACGGTGATGGCCAAGACATTTATGAGGAGAACACACTCTCAAGCGTTGCCCGTCTACACACACAACCAGTGTATATCACAATACACATCACACACAACAAGCATATAACACACATATATGCATATCACCGATTAGGAGTTTAGTCAGAACCCAACATACCTCGACTTTCGGATATGAAGCGGTCCCTGCAAAACAAACTCCTAACTTACTATACTATACTATACTACAACCTTAACCTTCCTCTTCCTTTCATCCTTTTACTCTGGATCTTTGCTCGATCCTTGCGCTGACGATGGGAGATCCACTAGTGTTACCGAAGATGGGGGAGAAGGCGGTCTTCTACACGGACAGTCTGCCTCCTCGTGGTCTCGGTCTCCACAACGGACACACGCTCTGGTCTCGGGTGTTGTCGTTAACCCGAATCCCATGTTTGGACACCATCGGTCATAGTGACCTCTTCCTCCACAATACCCACACGGTGGAGTAATCTCCGCCGGCCGTCAGACTCTTCTCCTTTGTTTACGCTGTCGACTTCCTTCGCCTACTTCCATCCTTGTTTGACTTGCGTTCGTGTTCACGGACTGAACCGTCTTTCGGACCAGGCTTCCTCCTTCCCTATGAACTCCGGACTCCAGGTCCGATGCAGCTCGTGTCACGTTTTCCTCCTCTCGATTGTTGGTTCCTTCTACTCCTTCCGTCTCGTCGGTTATGGGTATATCAAGGTTGTCCCACCCCGACGGTGCTTGTTGTAGGATCTCGTCATAAGTTAAGGACCTTGGCGGGTCTCCCCACTCCCACCGTGAGTCTGCTTCTCCTTCTTGTTGGTTCCCCGTCTCTCTCGGGTTCGTCTCCGGTTCTGGTACTACTTGGTCTTGCTCCAACTGCCTACACCTCTCTTCTTCCATTGCATAGTAGCGCCTCACCGCGTTAACGACCCACTCATGTTCCGATTCTGTGGGGCCACCTGGGTACGTCCTCCCGTTTCTTGGTTCTCCATACTCCGCACCTACTGATCTCGGCTCTTGGGGTGCATACTGAGAAGTACCCCCAATTACAAAGGAATAGGGGACCGTAGGTACCCCTGACCCGCTCGCCGAACTTCCCGACGAGAGGTCCATCACTTCTGGTGAAGGCGGCTCGAGGATTTCCACATCCGAATCCTCTGTGGATATTACCGCAAAACCATCGTAAGATCCCGCCGCTATGGACATGGCTGATGAGTCGGATTCCGTGTCGAGGTTAAGCATTCCCCGAAACATGTCATCCGCGACTGCCAACTCCGAGCTCGACCCGTCTGAACTCGGCTCGCTTGGGTCTGTCTCCACTGAGGTATCCGAGTCAATCACGATGACCTCATACACCGAACCCGAACTAGTGCTGGATCCGCTTGATCCGTTCCCTGAGTTTGAACTTCCTGATCCGTAGTACTCCGAATAGTTGTCCGTACTCCCCCCGGCAACCACTCCGGATCCCTCTCGTATCGTCCCACTTTCCTCGGCATCCTACAAATCTCGATAACAAGGTGAGTCTAAATCCCCCAACTTATCGTTCTATCGGCATTCGGACATCCGGATTCTTAAAAAGTGTGGTTGCGACTCAAATGACTCGATCAAACGTTTTGAAAACTCTGTCCCTTGAGCATGATCATGAACCATGCTCTGATACCACCATTTGTAACACCCCCGACGCGGACTACGGACAATAGCCGAGTCGGTGGTGCCACAAGATGTCGAACATCGCCAATGTCCCGGCCGTGCCCATTGTCTGGCCGATCCACTGTCGATATCCGACCCTCTCAACGAAGGCTCTGATACCACCATTTGTAACACCCCCCACGGGGACTACGGACAATATCCGAGCCGGTGGTGCCACAAGATGCCCAACACCAAGAGCCATTACCCGAGCAAGCCATTTATAGTGAAGATACTGGTGGGTGGTTAAGGCGGACGGTTGTGGCCAGTGACGACCATTGCGGGATCAGTGACTTTAGTTGGAAGGTCAACTACGGGGAAAGTAGTTGCGTCTTGACGAGAACTCTAGCGTAAAGCTATAGTGGGATCATCAACATCACGATCTCATCTTGAGATCGGTGAGCATTTGAGACCGATGTGTGTTGGATTAGCCACGGGAAGGTAGCTAAGTCTTGATAAGAGATTGGGCGTCAAGTTGATTTGATATCATCAACGCCACGATCTTTACCCGAGATCGGTGAACGTTGGATCAGTTACGAGAAGCTACGAGAAGTTGGATGAACCTGGAAGTAAGACGTCAAGTGACGGGACGAAGAATAATCGTGGACTAGGGAGAAGAAGGCGTTCATACGAGATGAACGAGACTTACCAAAGCAAGGGAGATAGAAAGGGAATGTGAAGTAACCAGATACTAGCGAGCGATGACCAAGGAGTTTACCATGATGGCCAAACCATTGAGCGGAAGAAATGTTTCGGGAAGGAGTAACCGGCTATCAGCGGAAGTTAGCCAAGAGATTGACGATGATGGCCAAGACATTTACGAGGAGAATTAAACCGCGGATCAGATGAGAAAGGAAGCTCCGGGAAGGAGTGACCACGAATCATAACATTGAGGCCATGCAAGATAGACGCGATGAGACGGAGGAAGCCGAGACGATTCAACTATTGGAATTCGAGGACGAATTCTAATAAGGAGGGGAGAATGTAATGACCCGTCTAAAGAAGTAACATACTGACGAGGAAAGACTACGCAAAGCGGGATTTAACCGAGACGCAAGATGGATCAGAAGATAGGCGATATCCGACAATGTCCGAAAAATGTCGGTAGGGCCGAAACGGAGGAAAATGGATCGGACGAAGATCAACGAGAAGTCAAAGTTGTGCTATCAACACCAAATTGATGTCGTTAGCCAAAGAGGACATTATAAGACGCTTGGTCGAGGCAGAATTCAATTGGGACGAGCGGATTAAGAGACGGTCGAAGGACAATGAAGACGGACGAGGAACGGCGGGAAACTCCGAAAATTGACGAATGTGAGACGTCACATGTTTCTGATAGAGGAGATCAAACTAAGGATTTGGGTCGAATCGGAATTTGAAAGAGTGAACGGTTTAAGAGATATTCGTGTTGCGACTAAATTGGACAAAACGGGTTAGAAGCACGACATGTCGCCGTGCATGGATGAAAGGGTGGAAGCTCTTGGGCGTTGCTTGGTGGCGCCACAGCACCTCCAGAGGTGTCCTCCTGCATGGTGAACGCAAGGTGGCGCCGAGATGTCGCGACGCATGTTCGCCACCGGAACCGGCCAATCGGAGGCCACCATGATAAAATGCCACCACCAGATTGTTTTTCCTATAAATAGGACCCTCCCCCAGCTCAGAAAACTCACAACTCACTCTCAGAACCGAAAATTAGAGAGAGAAAAGAGAGAAAAACGTTCTAGAGAGAGAAAGTTGCCGGAAAGGAGAAACCGAGCCCCGATCGAGAGCGAGACGAAGGACGAGCGTTCCGGAAGTTCGGGAAGCGGCTTAGGAGTCCTGGGAGAGTAGGAAAGGTGTGCCAGGAGGTGAATAAAGAGGCTCTTTGGGAACCGAACCTCTGCCAAACCGAAAACCCGAGTGAGTCCCGATAGCTAGGATTAACGTGCTCGTTTTGCATGGACGGTTAGGAGTTGAATCTTGTGAATGATTTAGCTCCGTGATAAGGTTATATTAAGCATGTTTTGATGGTGAAGTATCACGTTTTTGGTTGGTTATGCATGCTTAATATTGATTGCATTGTTGATGGCGTTTTGTGAGCA
Source organism: Orychophragmus violaceus (assembly GCA_030180135.1). NCBI lineage: Eukaryota > Viridiplantae > Streptophyta > Magnoliopsida > Brassicales > Brassicaceae > Orychophragmus > Orychophragmus violaceus. The sequence goes on along the minus strand of CM058237.1, from coordinate 91,409,931 downwards.
TGTCGGGATTCGTGTGCAAGCAGGTCGGGAACTGTTCCGCAAGCAGGCCGGGAACCGTTCCGCAAGAAGGTCGGGATCTGTTCCGCAAGCAGGACAGAAACTATTCCGCAAGTAGGACGGGAAACCGTCAAGCGGAATGGGTACCGTTAGCGGGCCGGACGGGAACCGCTTGCTAGCTTTACGGGATCCGTTTTGCGTGCAGGACGTGTAACCGCTTGAGGGCATGTCGGGTTACCGTCTTGCATGATTGTGTTATTGTGACATGCTTGCTGTGTTATCATGCTTTGTGTGTTGTTGGATGATTGATTGATCGTGAACCCGGTCGCATGCCATGATTAACAGTTGTGATGCATGATCGGTTAGGAAAAGCACGGATGTGCCGTCCTATTCCGATAAGGTATTGGGGCATGGACCGATGTTGACGTTGTTTGTTTAAGCATGATGATATAAGTACGGGTTGGTCGGGGTATTGCCCGGAAATGGATTATGATAAGTACGGGTCGGAAGTGAGATCCGCCCGGAAATGGATTATGATAAGTACGGGTCGGAAGTGAGATCCGCCCGGAAATGGATTGTGATAAGTACGGGCCGGGACTGAGATCCGCCCGGAAATGGTTGATGTGAGGATGCGGTAGCTCCGCGTGATGGAGTCTCCCATCCGGTTGTCGAGGCGGTGATAGAGAGTGCCGTGATCATTGGATCCTTAGCACGTCCCTACACCGTAAGACGTTGAGAAAGTAATTAGATGCATGTGTGGATCATGCAGTCTATATTACTTGAGTTGTGTGATACATCCTAGGACATATGTGTATTGTCTTAGGATGGTGTAAACGGTACCACCCATCTCCGTGGATTCGGAGAAGGCTCGGAGGGTACTTGGGTCGCTCCCATGGCCGAGTAGCGTGTGACGAGACGTTCCCGTGGATTCGGGTTACCCGTGGATTCGGGTGTGGTGCCGGCCAGGAACCTTTGATGGTGAATGGTCGGGGGTAGCCACGCGTGATGCCGGACATGAACCTTTTCTGGTGATTGGACGGGAGGAGCCACAGAGAGAGATTGGTGTGGTGGTGCCGGATACATCGAGGCCTCAGCATTGTGACAAGTCTAGCGCGTCTAGACGGGTTATGCTTTATGGTTTACGTGCTTTTGCATGCGTTGATCTCTGATATTGCGTTATTGATGCTTTCTTGCGAGATGTTGATTTATGCTTCGGCTATGGGGATGGGTCGGGCACTAACGTTTGTTAGCGGGCTCTGGACTCACTGGGTAACGCATAAGGTTGCTCATTATACAACTTTTGTCTCGCAGGTAAACTTAGGTTGGGTAGCGGGCGGATTCGGACGTAGGTTGTGACCGGGATAGATTTGTCAAGTTGGTTGTTCAAACAAATCTAAGTACGTACGGTATATTTTACGCTTACGTGTTTTAATAAGGTTGTCCGGACGGATTGCTAATATACCTACTACTATTTTGCGAGGTACACCTATTTTGCGAGACATAAAACCTCTGTTGCCTAATGATACTCGACTTTGTCTAAGTCGACACAACTCTTGACACGTGTACGGGTTTGCAAGCCTGAGGCCTTCGTCGAGAGGGTCGGATATCGACAGTGGATCGGCCAGACAATGGGCACGGCCGGGACATTGGCGATGTTCGACATCTTGTGGCACCACCGACTCGGCTATTGTCCGTAGTCTGCGTCGGGGGTGTTACAAATGGTGGTATCAGAGCATGGTTCATGATCATGCTCAAGGGACAGAGTTTTCAAAACGTTTTATCGATTCATTTGAGTCGCAACCAAACTTTTTAAGAATCCGGATGTCCGAATGCCGATAGAACGATAGGTTGGGGGATTTAGACTCACCTTGTTATCGAGATTTGTAGGATGTCGAGGAAAGTGGGACGATACGAGAGGGATCCAGAGTGGTTGCCGGGGGGGAGTACGGACAACTATTCGGAGTACTACGGATCAGGAAGTTCAAACTCAGGGAACGGATCAAGCGGATCCAGCACTAGTTCGGGTTTGGTGTATGAGGTCATCGTGATTGACTCGGATACCTCAGTGGAGACAGACCAAAGCGAGCCGAGTTCAGACGGGTCAAGCTCGGAGTCGGCAGTCGCGGATGACATGTTTCGGGGAATGCTTAACCTCGACATGGAATCCGACTCATCAGCCATGTAATGACCCGTCTAAAGAAGTAACATACGGACGAGGAAAGACTACACAATGCAGTATTTAACCGAGACGCAAGATGGATCAGAAGATAGGCGATATCCGAGAATGTCCGGAAAATGTTGGTATGGCCGAAACGGAGGAAAATCGATCGGACAAAGACCGACGAGAAGTCAAAGTTGTGGGATCAACATCAAATTGATGTCGGTAGCCAAAGAGGATATTCTAAGACGTTTGGTCGAGTCAGAATTCAATTGGGACGAGCGGATTAAGAGATGGTCGAAGGACAATGAAGACGGACGAGGAACGGCGGGGAATTCCGAAAATTGACGAATGTGAGACATGTGTACCTCGCAAAATAGTAGTAGGTATATTAGCAATCCATCCGGACAACCTTATTAAAACACGTAAGCGTAAAATATACCGTACGTACTTAGATTTGTTTGAACAACCAACTTGTCAAATCTATCTCGGTCACAACCTACGTCCGAATCCGCCCACTACCCAACCTAAGGTTACCTGCGAGACAAAAGTTGTATAATGAGCAACCTTATGGGGTTACCCAGTGAGTCCAGAGCCCGCTAACAAACGTTAGTGCCCGACCCATCCCCATAGCCAAAGCATAAATCAATATCTCGCGGACTACGGACAATAAGGTTGAGGCGCTGTCTTTGGAGCAATCACAAGCATCTACTGTTACTGAGGGAACCATCTCTGAACCCACCAACGAGATGCTTACGACTGCTTATATTGAAGTAAGATTCTATCTTTTCTAAGTTGCATATAAGGTTGATGAATCTTGTTTGGAGTTATGGTTAGATAGTTCCTTAGTTTAAGTGTGTAAGAAACTTTTGAAAATTTGTTTGATTGGTTTACTTGGCTTTACTCTCTAATATGTTTAAGATGGTGAGATGGTTTACACATTACTTGGCGTGATTTGAGATGCTTAGATGGTTAATATTACTAGGCTTTATTTGCTTGCTTGTTTTTACCTTTATATATCTGAAGTGGTTTGGTTAACATTTCTGTTTGGTTATCTTCTTATACAGGCTGCAACTAACAGCAAAGGTCGTATATACGGTCTCGGTTCTATTCAGTATCTAGAGGTTCATCCTGATGAGGCTGCAGCTGCTCAACTCATTAGAAAAGCGTATGGTGAGGAGAGAATGACCAAGATGGAGGATGGCATGGATTGGATGAAACAGGGCATGGCAGTCCTCTTGCATATGAATGCGGTGGATCCAGTAACTTATCTACCTGTCCAACGAGAGAGTGCTGCATCTGCACCAAGTCCTCGCTCTATATCAAGCCAACAGCCAAATCAGACCACCCCACTGCCAGGCTAGACGACAATGCTACTTAACGTATTAGGTTCCACTCTTCTTTTGTGTTATATTATGTATTAGGTTCCAGATGACAATGCGGCTTAAAACAATCCCATCTTTTATAACTTTAACATGTCTTATGTATTTTTTTGTTGCTGTAAGAACATGTGTTTGTATAACTTATGTATTTTGATGACTAGTATGTTTATAATGTAATGTTTTACTTTAATCTAATTTTGAATTTTATTTTTTACTTTTTATTAATTTCAGAATTTAAAAAGCATTTTCATAAATGTAAATTGACACATTTGTAGAAAAAGCTACAAGCTGGTCGTAGCTTTAATTTTATATAGCTAGCATTAGCTGCAAATACATTTATAGCTAGATTATCCACAAAATAAAACCATAGTAATTTGTAGTTAATTAGCCACACTTTTAATGTGGATATTTGCAGCAATTACTATGATAACTGTCGTCGCAATTCCTAGATATTTAGTTACATTTAAATAGGCAGTTATACTTAGCTAAGCTACAAATATTGTCGCAGCTTATTCGTAGTAATATAGCTATAAATTATTGTTGGAATTGTGTCCAGTAATCTCGGTACTGTCTCTAGAAAGTAAGAGTATGTCAATGATCAGACATAAGTCATATAATACTGGGGGTCATGATGGCTTGCTAGAGTCCGCTCATGATCTATAAGTCTTGGACTTATTGCCTTTATTATATGATCCCATATGGGTCACACGCCTAAGCTAACGGGAAAATACGAAGGAACGGTTTAGCAGAAGTACGGTAAAAGTGCTAGGCATTTACTGTACTTAGAGAGAGTAAAGGGCCTGATTAAATCCAAGGGATTTAATCAGAACTGAGAATTGGGCCCAAAAGCCCATAAGAACTGGACAAGGGTTTTATTAAATAAAACTTGCCCTAGCTCTTATTTTTCTCAAGCTTCTGCGCCTCCCTCCTCTCTCTCTGCGCCTCCTCTCTTTTGGTCTAGCAGCCTCTCTTCCCGAAGTGTGCGTGTGTGAGCCTTTGGAGGAACAACCTCTTGGTGGTTCTGCTGATCTCTGACCCGTACCTCCATTCCGCTGCATAAACAAGGTAACAGGTGAGATCCTTTATGATTCTGCAAGAGAACCTAGATCTGGCATGTTTAGGATCAAATAATCTGATGAATTGAATCAGGATTAACGATAAAAAATCCTTCAGTGGTATCAGAGCCATTGGTTCTGTTAGGATCTCTTGTTTAGAATCATGTTTAGGATTGTTTAAGAAGTGTTTTGAATCAATCTACTGATAAGAGAAAACACTTAAGAAACAAAAAATTAAAAACCTAAACAAACAAGAAATCGCATGATCCAATCTATATGAATTGGTTTGCGTCGGAGTGTTGATCAGTTTCGGATCACACGTCCGGATCGTTTGATGCACAAACCGATCATGGATCGGCTTGTGTCGACGACACAATCGCGGCAGTTGGACCGGACGACCGAGCGGATCGGATCGATCGATCGCGATCGCTTCCTGCCTCGTCCCGGCGTGTCCAGCCTGCTGTCCCGCGTGACCGAGAGCCGAGCTTCGTCCCGGTAGCGTCTCGGCCAGCATCGTCCCGTCCCGAACGATCGTCCCGTCCAGCAGCCGTCCCGATCGTGGATCGCTCGCGTGCTGGCTTGCGGCTAGGTCACGGCCGTGAATGGTTCGTGACCAATTCGGTTCGGTTCGGTTTAAAATTTTATTAAAATTAATCGTCACGGTTTAATAAACAGACTTAATAAATTTATTAAGTTCTGGTTAAACCGGGATAAGAAATCCAAAGTCGAAAAATTGGATTTTGTGCCTAAACCAGTGATTTTCTAATTTGATTTGGTTGGACCAAATAAATTGAGAAAATCCGGTTTAGTAAATAACCGGTTGACAATTGTGGTCATCGTAGTAATTAATTTTGGTTAAGACCAATTTTAATGAACCAAACCGGTTATGTCATTTAATTGGGCAATTGGGTTATGTCTTGGACATAGACAATTTCTTGGGCCTCGGGCCAAGAAGTTAAAACAATTGGGCCAATTATTTGAGTCTTTTCTTCAGAATTAATTTAAAATTTATTTTTTATAAAATTAAAATCGATTTTAAATTATTAAGTTTCCAAAATTTTGAAATTAGAAAGTTTCTTAAAATAGAAGTTTCTAGATTTGCATGTTTTGGATTTTAGGAAATTTCTATAATTAAAAGTTTCTAATTTTAGAAAGTTTCCAAAATTAGTAGGTTTCCCAAAAAGGAAAGTTTCCCAAAATAGTAATCTTCTATTTTGGGATGAAATTTTAATAAACCTACAAACCTCAAATAATATCAAGCGTTGGATGTCTTGTCCAGTCTATGTCAGCTGTCGAAGCCCATTCAATTGTACTCATGGCCTTACAGTGTGAGGGTGTCTACTTTTGCGTGGGTAAGACGGTTTGTGATTCATAAATGTCATTGGGAGTCCCAGACATTAGTGATTACATGACTGTATAGTCTGGTTTTCTTGACTAGGCCATCGGGAGTCCCGGGCCTTGAGACATCAGAGTGGATTGGGCCTCGGGCCCAGATTCACAACCAAGAGTTATATCACGGATATAATTAGCCGAGATAGGGCTTACCGATATAAGCTAAGGTTGGGTGACGGCCAGTGGCCCACTTTGATCTTAGTTATATGTGGATCTTGGAATCATTATATTCTATTGAGGGTAACTGATGTTATTGAATATAATGCGAGATTAATCATATTAAGTATAATACGAGATTGATCACATTGAACATATTAACTAAAATTCTTTTATCTTAAATTTCAGTTATGACTAGCACAAACAATCAAAACGCTTTCTCGATCCGGTCTGTCCTTGAGATGGACAAGCTGAACGGATCAAATTTCTTGACTTGGTCGCGGAACCTGAGGCTAGTCCTCAGGCAGGAGAGAAAGGACTATGTTCTTGAGAGAGCTCTCCCCGTGAGGATCGGGTCCAATGCCTCCCATGCAGTATATGATGCTTGGAATAAACATTATAATGATACGGTAGATGTGCGTGGTCTGATATTGGCTACCATGGACTCAGACTTGCGGAAGCAATATGAGAACATGGAATCGCCAATGGAGATGATCAGCAGCCTGAAATTGAAATTTCAGGAGCAGGTGAGAGTGGAGAGATACCAGTTGGTTAAGTCTCTCACTAGCTGCAGGCTACCAAATGATCATCCAGTGAGTCCTCATGTAAGTAAAATGATGGGTTACATTGATAACCTGAGGAAACTGGATTATCCAGTTAGCCAAGAATTGGCAACTGAGATCATTCTGCAGTCACTGCCGTCAAGCTATGATAAGTTCAGAAGGAACTATATCAAGAAAGGCTTAACGAAGACGCTGACTGAACTGCATGATATGCTCAAGACAGTTGAGCCAAACGTGAAGAGTACCCAGTATAATCTCATAATGGAGAAGGGTGGGTTTATTAAACCTAGTGCTGACAAGGGTGAAGACAAAGTTGTCCAGATTTTGAATCATGGCAAGCGTGTGTCTTCTGAGCCCAAGTCAGATACCTCTTACGTTGGTAAGTGCTGCTACTGTAAAGAAACTGGGCATTGGAAGAGAGATTGCATTAAAATCATGGAAGATGATGAGGAGTTGAAGTTGATGTATGAGACTACTTCCTCAGGTATTCATGTTATTACTTCAAGTTCTACCTTATAGGTATTGGATACTGGTTGTGGCACTGATATTTGTTGTAATATGCAGAGCCTAAGCAACAGTAGAACGTTGAAGGAAGGGCAAGTGGAACTGCATGTCTGGAAGGAGCTATGGATGCTGCCTCAGCCGTAGAGTTTTCACTTGTAGATGCCTTCGAGGCTTGGTTTTGTATTAAGTAATTGCTACAATGAACCTGCTCTAAGCAGAGTTGTATTTCATTTTCTTGTAAGAATTTGAATGTTTTTCATTTTGATAAAAGACAAGTTTTGTTCTTTTGATCTTAATGAAATATAAATTGTAGCACCCTATTCAAGGAATGGGTTTTATATCTTAAACCAAAGAGTGCCTAAATGTAACATAAATACCGAATTGGTTTAAATCTGATGAATTAAACCTGATTTTTCTTGGCATAAAGGTCTTGGTCACATAGAGTAAGTCGGATTCAGAAATCCCATAGTTATGCACTATTGGGCTCATTTGATCGGATATCTTATGAGACTTGAATTCTGTTTACTGGACCAAAAAGACAAAGGGGCCTATCTTAGCCGAGCTAGAGAAAGGCCCAAAGGCTTATTGGAGATTGAACATACTCATGTATGTGGTCCGATGAGCAGTAATGCCAGAGAAAATTTCCTGTACTTCATTATCTCTACTGATTAATTCAGTGAGTAAGACTGTGTTCATTTGATGAGACACAAGTCGGAATTCTTTGACATGGTCGAAAGAGTTCCAGAATGAGGTATAGAATCTGAGTGACAGAAGTATTAAGACTCTGAATTAAATCACGAGTGAGAATACTTGAGTCATTAATGGTGTGATCATCTGAATGAGTGTGAAGTCGTTTCACAGCTCAATTCTCCTGAAAACCTTGAGGTATTTCTGTGAGAAATAATCAGATCTTATAAGAAATGATTAAAGATGAGTCACACGAATCTTCCATGATATTCTTGAAGAATAACGCTCTAGAAATATCTGAGTTTACGCTGAAATAGTTCCACCAATATCAGTTGAAAGACACCACGTAAATGTGGATTGGAATCGATCCAAATTCGTCTTTACTGAGTATTTGTAGTTGAGCTACTTCGCTGGTTGTCCTAAGGAAACCAAGGCTTGTTATCTTTTACGTCCATTCTGTTTTCAAGAAGGGAAGTTACTTTCCAAGAAGAACAGTGGGAGTAAAAGTATGACTCGAAGAAATTCGACAAATACAGGTGGCTGCTTAACCTGTTGAGGGAGAGCAGCGGATGGATTTACAGATTTCTGTAGAATCTACACCTGTGGAGCCTGAAGTTCGCAGATATGAAAGAATCAGTCACTAATCCGAGAGTGAATTCTCGTCATTAGTTAAACCTGATGATCATTGAAAGTTCGCATGATCTGATGATCATTGAAAGCGACGAATCTGCGAAATTCAAAGAAGCGAAAGTGAGCCCGGACTCCGAAAAATTACATTTTGTGTAAGTTAGCTTCATCTATCCATTCATGGATGGAAGCAAACATATCGGAGTTGGAATCTTCGTTCTGTTGAAGTAGTCAAGGTTTTGACTTGAACAGGAACGAAATGGAACTGTGCGTTTACTAATAGATAAGTGGGGGCGATGTTGCATTTCTCATATTGTATGTCGATGACATACTGATTCTCGGAAATAACGTCCCAATACTGCAGTCGGTAAAGGACTGGCTTGGGAGTTGGTTTTGTGATTGACATGGGTAAAGCCACGTAGTTCTTGGATTCTGGATCTAAAGATAGAGATCCAGAAGAGCTGGTAGGACAAAGTCAGGATTCTTACATTGACAAAGTCCTACACGTTTTGAGCAATCCAAGAATGGTTTTATGCCAATGTCACATGGCATTAAGTTAAGCAAGATACAGTATCCCACGATAACTGCTGAGCTTGAATGCATGGATGAGATTCCATATGCGTCGGCAATTGGATCTATCATGTATGCCATGACACGTACTTGTTTTGATGTTGCTTTAATGTTAAGCAAGACAAGTAAAGACCAGTCAAATCCAGCAAAGAATCACTGGATAGACGTAATGAATATTCTCAAGTATTTGGAAAATACTTAGGATATGTTCTTGATTTACGGAGAAAGTGAGGTGCTACGAGTCGGTAGAGTCTGAAAGGCAAATTTTCCAATGGACAAAGATGATTTCCGGTCACAGTCCGGTTATATCTTGTGTCTATCTGGCGGTGCAAGGCACTGTTGCTGACTCCATGACTTAAGCTGAACATTTCGCAGCTTGGGAAGCGGCGGAAAAGGTTGTTTGGAAAGAAGAGTTCGTCACTGAACTTGATGTGATTCCCAGCATAGATGAGACTAGCTGCACATCAGAGGTCCAAACACCTTGAGGGTAGGTATAACCTATTCCGTGAGATAAATGAAAGAGATGTTAAGTAGATCAGCAAGTTTCAACGAATGAGAACGTTGCTAATCTATTAACGAAGCCACTCCTTAGGCCTAAGCACGAGTCGCGGACTGTAGATGTAGGGTAAGTGAAATTAAGATGTAGTCTTAATTTCAGTGGGAGTTTGTAAAGGGCTTTATTTAGTTATTTGATATGTTCTTGTAAAACATTTTATGATGTTTAATGAAATTATTATTTCAAGATTATTTTAACTGTGATGAAATAATCGTTCCAAAATGATATGAACCATTTTATAGGTCATCGAAGTAAGTGACTTGATCTTGAGTCATCAAAGCCATTTAGCTTGATCATGAGACCCTATATTTGATAGATGGCTTATATCATCTTGTCCCTAGTCGAAGGTTGTTGAAATTGGAACACCAACAACCGCGTGAGACTAGATTGGTATGTGACTTATGACAAAGTCTCAGGATGTCATAGATGCACGGCATCAAAGTCAGTACATAGGTGTATGTTGGGGTACATACGACCGGACAAGACCCGCTTATAAGAACTCTTCAGGATATTTATATCTGTGTCATAAGAGATTCTTACTACGACTATAGAGTATAGTCCTTAGACCTGAGTTCGCATGCATGTGACTGCGCATGAACTAATACACTTTGATCATTGTCTAACACTGTCGTTAAGCGATAGTTATAAGGACCTTGATTGGGTGTATTATGAAATGAGTAGTTTACAGTGATGGAACAAGACGGGATTTGTCCCTCCAATATAAATGGAGTGAATATCTCTAGGCCAATCGGAGATTTGAATACTGGAAAATGCATTGCCATGCTCAAACGGACTGTCCCGAGTCGTTTGGATTGTCAGTATCAAATCAGAGTCCGATGAACATGATTAGCCTCTATAATGATGACACTCAGCTTGCCTTATGACTAATCGAGATATTGAGACAAAAGGATTATGAATACAGAGATTCCAGTACAAGTGGGAGATTGTTGGAATTGTGTCCAGTAATCTCGGTACTGTCTCTAGAAAGTAAGAGTATGTCAATGATCAGACATAAGTCATATAATACTGGGGGTCATGATGGCTTGCTAGAGTCCGCTCATGATCTATAAGTCTTGGACTTATTGCCTTTATTATATGATCCCATATGGGTCACACGCCTAAGCTAACGGGAAAATACGAAGGAACGGTTTAGCAGAAGTACGGTAAAAGTGCTAGGCATTTACTGTACTTAGAGAGAGTAAAGGGCCTGATTAAATCCAAGGGATTTAATCAGAACTGAGAATTGGGCCCAAAAGCCCATAAGAACTGGACAAGGGTTTTATTAAATAAAACTTGCCCTAGCTCTTATTTTTCTCAAGCTTCTGCGCCTCCCTCCTCTCTCTCTGCGCCTCCTCTCTTTTGGTCTAGCAGCCTCTCTTCCCGAAGTGTGCGTGTGTGAGCCTTTGGAGGAACAACCTCTTGGTGGTTCTGCTGATCTCTGACCCGTACCTCCATTCCGCTGCATAAACAAGGTAACAGGTGAGATCCTTTATGATTCTGCAAGAGAACCTAGATCTGGCATGTTTAGGATCAAATAATCTGATGAATTGAATCAGGATTAACGATAAACAATCCTTCAATTATATCATATCTATTCGCAGCTAATATAGCTACGAACATAGTTATGGCTATTCGTTGCTTTAGAGACAAATAATAACCGTAGCCGTTCGCAGCTAAATTTTTCTACAAACTATATCGTGGATATTTGTGGCACATAGCAATGAAAAATATTGTGTCTATTCGCCGCTATTTCTACGACCCAAAGCGTTTCTAATCGTGGAAAAAATAGCTACGACCAATGTTTCTTGCTATCCGTTGCAATTAGCTACGAATTAAGTCGTAGCAATGTCGTAGCTGAGGAGCTAGAAATAGCTACGAAATGACGATATCCGCGAGCTCATATCTGCGGATAAGGTTTGTAGCTATCCGTAGAAAATGACAATATAGCTACGAATTTTGGCTCTTAGCTACGAATTTTTTTTAGCTATCGAGCAATTTTCTTGTATGGCATCACATTTCTCCGTGGTGCGTCCAAACGTAATAATTTTTCGTAAAACCTTTCATCATAATATGATTCATCACGGTATCAGCATCCCGACGCTTTTGATTTTTGCACTTTTTACACGGGCAATACAACTTGCCGTGTTCTAAAAAAGCTTGATTACAAGCAAATGAAATAAAAGTGTTACCCTCTAAAATTTTTTCACAAACACAACTATCAGAACGTTTTAATCGTTTATACATCCACTCTATCGAATCAAAAAATCACCCATCTTAACTTTTAGTTTTCAACTGCAACCAGATATACAAAAACTGATGAGTTTGGTTGCATTTATAGAGTTTTAGTAAGCTACGAATAACTACGGAAAGTTCGTAGCTAAAAACAATTATCATTAACTACGAATAGCGACAAATGTATTCGTAGCAATAGCTGCAAATAACTACAAAACAGTTAATGGCTATATATCCACGGTACTATTTTTCGCAATCCGTTGCTATATATATACATGACGTATCCATAGCTATTTGTAGCTAATTTTCTAGGAATAGCCGCGTTTCGATGTTGAAGCTATTTTTCTACGACTGTTAACGTTGCTATTCGTGGCTAACGTTATCCACGCATTGATCCTTGTAATTCGTAGCTATTTGTGTTCGGATAGCTACGAAACTGTTTCACAGCTATATAGCTAGGAATAGATACGAAATAGCCATAAATTTAGTTTTTTCAATTTGCAGCTATTTTGTAGCTATTCGTAGCTTGGAAAAAATAGCTACGAACTTTTCGTAGCTAATCTGTAGTTTTTGAGCAATTTTCTTGAAGTGCAGTAGTAAAAAATTTGGACTCCCAATATGCAAATCACAGGCATGTTGAAGATGATAAAGATCTCACCTGCTTCTCTAATTCAGTAGCTCGTGTTTAAGCTTTTTCCAACAATTCCACGGAATCTGATGAAACCTTTTTCTGGAGACAAGTGAAAAAAACGAACAATCGAAGACTCCAATACCATAAAACCTAATCGAGTCTGTCAGACATTTCGATGACCACTCGCGGAGGACGATCCACCGAGAAAACTACTCCACTTAGCAGATGAAGCGGCATACAAACTGAAATGCGAAGAAGTACACACGATCTAAGTTTAATGAAGAAATAAGTGATAATCGGAATGGAAAGGGTCATATAGTGTACCTTACATGACATGCAGATGCTAAGAACAACTAAGAAAATTCCAACGGTAGTCTGGAAGCTCTGGACATCAAAGAATATAAAAAGATGCATGACTGGGTGTTCGGATCTGAAAGAAGAAAACACAATATCAGATTTAAAGAGAAATAAGTGACAATACGAATGTTAACATTCAGATCGTGTACCTGATTGTTATATGCAGATGATAAAATTGGAAGGAAAGCTTCGAATGTGGTCGGCGAAGCACAAACCACACGGAGATGAAGAGTTCTTTGGTTATGATCTAAAAAACTTGAGGAATCTTGGTCGAAGGTTTGTAAGCCATCAGTTGCTAAGACTCTCGGCAAAGTATTCACGGGGGGAGAGAGAGAGAGAAAGAGAGAGAGAGAGAGAGAGAGAGAGAGAGAGAGAGAGAGAGAGAGAGAGAGAGAGAGAGAGAGAGAGAGAGAGAGAGAGAGAGAGAGAGAGAGAGAGAGAGAGAGAGAGAGAGAGAGAGAGAGAGAGAGAGAGAGAGAGAGAGATGCAAATGAACGATTAATCTTACTCGTTTACTTGTTTTTTGGAACAGGTGGAACCTGACGTGTGAAAACATTTTATCCTGATTGGTCTAGATTTTTTTTATTAAACTGATGTGTCATCCTCTCATGCATTCCTGAGGCTGATGTGTCACCACCACGAGATGCACAACTTCCTTTATATATATAACTAGTATGATTTGCTCGCACCAGCACAACCATTAATCAATATCTTTTTAACAAAAGCATCAATTCAATATTAATTATAATTAAGCATAATATAAACATTATTCTATTTATTTTTTATTAAAATATTTTATAATTTATATATAAATTTAGAATTGATAACAACAAAATAAATTATTATCTACAATTATATATATATCTATCTAAACTTACTATGTAAACATATTTTTATATTAATTATAATAATTTAAATTATATATGTGTACATTAATAAACATATTAATTATCGTTTATATTTATCTAAATTCAAAATTTATACAAATAATATGATTTTATTGTATAAAATATTATTATTTACAGCAATCATATTTATCAATAACTAAATCTATAACTCAAAAAACATTTTCGTATTTATCATCTTATTTTTTTTATTAGATTGTACTTATCTCTGAATAAAATAAGATTAAAATTTTAATATAAAATAAGACTAATACAGTAATTAACCTAATTTAATTAAAAGTAAATTAGTAATTAGCCATTTTGAGAGCGAATATAAAATAAAAGCACTTCTCAATTAATATAAAGATGAGTGCATTTGTTTACACAATTATCCCGATTAAAAAAAAAAACATAAACTAAATAGGGATCTCTACAAAATCTTATAACTAATGATATAGATTTTATAATCTTCTCAAAACTCAAGATTAAATATCCAAGTAATTAAGGAGGAAAAATGAACGAACCTGAAACCTACACATGTAGAAATCGTCGCCATAAAACTTACGAAGCACATCGAGCGGCTTAACGGTAGGATCTGTTGGTAGGAAAGAGAAAGGTACAGAGAGGTTGACCAGAGCTTTGACTTTATCAGGTCGGAAAAGACAAAGATACCAGGCGATGAGAGCTCCCCAATCATGGCCAACCACAAACACTTTATCCTCGGTTAATGCGGATATGACGGCGATAAGGTCACCGACTATGTGGAAGCAAATGTACGAAGAGATCTCTGGCGGAGCATCGGAGTCACCGTAACCGCGTAAGTCAGGAGCCACGGCGCGGTAGCCAAGAGCGGCGAGTCCGGGGATCTGGTGACGCCATGAGTACCAGAGAGTAGGGAATCCATGGAGGAGGAGGACTATGGGACCATCGGAAGGACCTTGGATCGCGACGTGGATGTCTATGCCGTTACCTCGTATCTTTCGGTGCTCCATATGTTTCCTTGGTGGTGATGACTAATCTACACGTGTTATAAATTTGATCACTCAACTTTTCATCAACTCTGCACATAAAAATAAATGAAAAATAAAAAATAATCCACATATTAAAACAACCGACATTTTCCATGTGTTTCCAGCTTCTATTTTTGGAGTTTAACTAATCTCTTTTTTTTTTTTTCTGATAAAGAAGTTTATCTAATCTCATGATTTTATAATAACTTGCAATAATCTCACATGATATGCACCCACCTAACTACATTATACATATATCCATAATCCTAAATAATTCAACTTTTTATGCATGATTCAAGTATTGGACAAACAAGGGTGGATTAAGATATGTTCTGAAGAAACCAAGTTTTTGAATTTGGAGATGAAGGTTTGCTCAAAAAAAAAAAAAAGAATTTGGAGATGAAGGCTTGACAGGAGTAAGTCACTGAATGTGAGAATCTTCTTTATGTCTTAGAACGATGGATTAATCTAGAGCTTTTTATTAGTGGGCGTGGATCATCATTATGCAAGGCCATCACTGATGAGATCGTGGGTGTATTTGGTGTCTACGATTGATTATCTATAAGTATGTATAATTTGCAACGAATGGATAAGATAATTGTTGGAGTCAAGATTAGCACTTTCCAAAAAAGGCCTATTCATGAGTTTAGATCGGCCCAAAGTGGAAAGTCGGAAATAAAGCCCAAGGCAGTAAAACTTAGGTTAAACCGAACTTGGGATAGCCGGCTTTCACATTAGGGTTTGGAAGGTGTCTGGTCCAAAGGCGCCGCGCAAGAAAGTCGGTAGAAGGAAATATTCCGTATCAAGACGAAGCCGAGTTATTAGGAAATATTCGTAATTATCTCTTATTTTCCTTTTTAGGATAAACCGACTTGTAACCCTATATAAGGGAACCCCAATATTCAATAAAAAACAGGCTTTTCATAATATAGTTTTCGGGAGAGACTTAGAGAATCAATTTAACCTAACTCTTTTTCGGCGACTTAGATAAGCGTTACTTTGCCGACTTCCATCTCGGAAACACCGGCATACAAACCCTAATTTCCTAACTCTCACCGTGTTCTTAAAACCTCTTTTAGAATCCCTAATTTCAAACTTAAAACTCTTGCTATCTTTGGATAGTCCGAGTTACGATCTTACAATTGGCGCCGACTGTGGGGATTTCTAAGAGAAATTTCTGAACGAGATGTCGGGAAACCATAAGGAAATCGATCCATAAAACCCTAGGGTTGAACTAAGCGATCATGAAGGAAGTGATTACGACCAAAGTGATCACGAAGACGATACGGCGAAAGACGGCCAGCAGCCGCGTGACGCCGCTAAGCCAAAGAAAGCTCGGGATGACGGTAAACATGTCCCGTCACTCAGCGAAACAGCAGCTCAAATCAAGCAAGACAAAGTCTTAGCTACTCTGAAAGAATCGATCTACTGCAAACAGAACAAGCAAAGATCCGTTCGGACCAGCAGTCTAGAGAGTCCAAGAGAGAAGTGCCTCCGAAGGTGAAAGACAAAGTCGCCAGACGACTAGTCTATGATACATCCGAGGAGAGCCACCATGAACAAAGCCGAAGCAGCGAATCCAGAAGCAACTCGCGCAAGGAACGCAATAAAGAGGATACTCGCGGACGGAGCTCGCATCGGAAGGAAGGGTCTGAAGAACCCAAACGGAGCGGAAGTCGGAAGCAAGACGACTGGAGCGATGAGAGGTACTCACCCGATAAAGATGAACGCACCACTCACCAGACACGGAGCATGCATCACAGACAAAATTCGCAATATGAGAATGACTTGCACCGTGATAACTATCGCCATGAGCGAAGTATGTCGCACGAGAAAACTCATAGAGCATCTATTCGCGGAGCAAGTCGTAACCATGTCGAAAAACAGCTGACTGAGCTCAGGGACACCCTAAAAGAACTGAAAGGGGAAGTCCATGGCGTTAAGGGGTCCGCACCGGAAATCGACTGAATCATCGAGGAGACTCGGAGGACACCCTTCACCTCGCGCATCACAAACACGTACATCAGGCAAAGGGAGAAGATCAGGTTGCCGATGTACGACGGCACAAAAGATCCAGCGACCCATCTTACAACGTTCAAAATCATGGCGGCAAAGGCACGGTTTTCATCAAGCGAGGAGCGTGACATCGGTTTCTGCCAACTGTTCACCGAAACCCTGGAGGGGGACGCGTTAAACTGGTTATCCCGACTCCCATCCAAATCAATTGACAATTTCTCCGACCTCACATGGGCATTCGTGAGGCATCACTTCGCCTACATACGCAAAGACACGTCGCTAAGCGCACTGATGTCCATGACACAAGAAAAGAAGGAAACTCTGAAAGACTTCGTAGAAAGATTCAGGGCAGTGATGACGCGAGCGGAGGCACCAGATAAGTTCACTATAGCCGCTTTGACAAATGCCGTCTGGCACGAGTCGACCTTTTATCAAGATCTAGTCGTCAATCCACCATTGACCATCGAAGATGCACTCCATCGAGCAAACAAATTCGTGGAATTGGAAGAGAAAAAGGTCGCGTTAGCAAAGAGATTCGGTTCCGGTAAACTAGCAGATAAGAAGGAAGAAAGGGAACCTAGACAGCATTACGATAAAGGGGCCAAAACAACAATGGTTGTGGACGGCTCTGATAAACCCCGATCATCGAAACCGTGGAATAAACGGAACAAGGAAGCAAAGGGGAAGGCGCAACAAGCAACTCCTGTTACGGGGGATAAGTATTGCGAGTACCATCAAGCTACGTCACACGACACGGCTGAATGTCGGAATCTTAGAAATGCACTCTATTCCCGACTTTCGGATGAAGAGATCAAGGCGGCCATTGAGAGGTTGAAAAAGGAAGAATCGGGGCAACAGAAGGAAGACAAAACCGACGGGCAAGCTCCTAAGCAGGATAAACCGCCACTGCGTATCAAAAGTATAGCTTTGAAACGTAATCGAGAAGAAGAAGAAGGAGAGGACGAAGAGGAAACCCCCAAAACCATCCGAAGAATCAACATGATCATGGGAGGTCTAATCTCCGTGAACGATTCGGTCCGGTCGATCAAGGTCTACGAACGCCTAGCGTTAGCTGCACAAAAAGCACCTCAACCAATCCTGTCAGATGACCCTCCCGTCACATTTATCGACCAAGACCTCTATGGGACTCACTACCCTCATAACGACC
This sequence comes from Orychophragmus violaceus, assembly GCA_030180135.1. Taxonomy (NCBI): domain Eukaryota; kingdom Viridiplantae; phylum Streptophyta; class Magnoliopsida; order Brassicales; family Brassicaceae; genus Orychophragmus; species Orychophragmus violaceus. The sequence continues at coordinate 91,391,986 of CM058237.1, read as the reverse complement.
CGCTAGTAGTAGAGCTGTTAATCGGAAGCTGCCAAGTATCTCGAATACTGGTAGACACCGGAATCTCAATAGACTTAATTTTCCTGGATACACTCAAAAAGATGGAAATTAAGGAGGAGGATATTAAGCAGAAAGCCAAGCCGCTCACCGGGTTCACAAGCGAAACGACATACACAATCGGAACAATCAAGTTGCCAGTTTACGCAGGAGGGGTTAACAGATTGGTGAGGTTTCACGTCATTGACAAACCAACCATCTATAACGTCATCCTCGGTACTCCATGGTTATACAGTATGAAGGCGGTATCCTCGACATATCATCAATGTCTGAAATTCCCGACACCTAAGGGGATTCAAACAGTCAAGGGGTGCCAGAGCGCGAGCCGGTCGTGTTTTGCAAGAGAACATAGGATCAGAGTGCACTCGTGCATGATCAACACGGAACACGGGAGAAAAGGACCCGAGAAAGAACTAAACCAGCAAGTCATCATCGACGACTCCGACGCAAGCAAATGTGTGGGGATTGGTGCAGAACTGCCAGAAGACATCAAAAGGGAATTGATCGCCTTCCTACAGCAAAATGTTACAACGTTTGCGTGGACAATGAAGGATATGAAGGGTATCAATCCAACTATCACGACTCACGAGCTGAATGTCGATCCGACTTACAAACCAGTTAAGCAGAAGAGGCGAAAGCTCGGCCCTGAAAGGGCTAAAGCAGTCAACGATGAAGTAGAGAAGTTACTTGAAGCCGGTTCGATCCAGGAAGTCAAATACCCCGATTGGTTGGCTAATCCAGTGGTCGTGAAAAAAAAAACGGGAAGTGGAGAGTATGTGTTGATTTCACAGATCTCAATAAAGCCTGCCCAAAGGATAGTTTTCCTCTGCCACATATCGACCGCCTTGTTGAAGCAACAGCCGGAAACGAATTGCTATCATTCATGGATGCGTTCTCAGGATATAATCAAATCCTCATGAACCCTGACGACAGAGAGAAGACGGCATTCATCACTGAACGCGGTACGTACTGCTATAAGGTTATGCCCTTTGGCCTCAAAAACGCCGGCGCCACCTACCAGCGGCTGGTCAATCGGATGTTCGCAGGACAACTCGGCACAACAATGGAGGTTTACATCGACGACATGCTAGTCAATTCTTTGATTGCCTCTCAGCATGTCGGCCATTTAAAGGAATGTTTCAACATCCTTAACCGATACGGAATGAAGCTCAATCCAACTAAGTGCACGTTCGGAGTAACATCAGGAGAGTTCCTTGGGTACGTGGTAACCCAAAGAGGAATAGAAGCTAATCCAAAGCAGATCACAACCATAATCGACTTGCCCTCTCCCAGGAACACTCGAGAGGTACAACGCCTCACTGGCCGCATAGCCGCCTTAAACAGATTCATATCCCGGTCAACGGATAAATGTCTGCCTTTTTATGAGCTCCTACGGGGGAACAAAATATTTGTGTGGGACGATAAGTGTCAAGAGGCATTCATTCAGCTCAAGGACTACTTGTCGAACCCGCCGATACTGTCTAAACCAGAAAACGGTGAGACATTGTTGCTTTACATCGCCGTCTCAACAACGGCAGTCAGCGGCGTACTAGTTCGGGAAGATCGAGGGGAACAGAAGCCGATCTTCTACGTAAGCAAAACAATGAACGGGGCCGAAACCAGATATTCCGCAATGGAAAAACTGGCCTTTGCAGTCGTCATCTCTGCACAAAAGCTACGGCCGTATTTTCAATCACATCCGATCGCCGTGTTAAGTAGTCAACCTCTTCGAACAATCCTTCACAGCCCGGGACAGTCTGGTCGCCTGGCCAAATGGGCGATAGAGTTAAGCGAGTACGATATCGAATACAGAAACAGGACAACCGCCAAGTCGCAGGTAATAGCTGATTTCCTTGTCGAATTATCACATGAACTGGATGTCGATGCCGAGATAGAAAACAAAAATTGGAAGTTGTTCGTCGACGGGGCTTCGTCGAAAAAAGGAGCCGGGATAGGTATACGCCTCATATCACCGACCGGCGAAATACTAGAACAGTCGTTCAAGCTGGGTTTCACGGCATCTAACAACACAGCCGAGTATGAAGCTCTGTTAGCCGGCCTCAGACTAGCCAGAGAAATCGGAGTACGACACCTATTGGCCCATTGCGACTCCATGCTTGTAGCAAACCAGATCAATGGAGACTACGAAGCTAAAAAAAAGCGGATGGAGGCTTACCGAAAGACGGCATTAGAGCTCACCGGTTCCTTTGAATTCTTCGACATCGTCCAGATACCAAGGAAAGAAAATGCCCCGGCAGACGCACTCGCGTCGCTGGCATCAAATCCCGATCTCTGTCGACGGATCCCGGTAGAAACGATCCACGAACCAAGCATCCCGCCCCCCGAAAGTGATCAAAAGGAACCTGACGAAACGATCTAGAGTGGCGAGGACGATATGTGCTGTAACATTCAGGCGAAGAACACCGACCTCATTGCTTTCCTAACTGACGAGAATGAGGATTGGCGACTTCCAATAAGAGCATATCTGACAGAAGGAAAGCTCCCAGAAGACAAATGGGAAGCGCGACGACTTAAAGTCAAGAGTGCACGATACACTATACATGACGGTATCCTTTACAAATACTCTGCTAATAAAACCCTCCTCAGATGCATACACGGAGACGAAGTAAGTCGAGTTCTCGTAGAAACGCACTCTGGAGCATGCGGTAACCACTCCGGAGGCAGGTCTCTCGCCCTCAAAATCAAGCTGAACGGTCACTACTGGCCGACTATGACAACCGATTGCGAGACCTATTCCAACAAGTGTGAAAAGTGTCAGCGACATGCGCCATTCATACATCGACCTACAGAACTGCTTACGACATCAACCGCAGCTTATCCATTCATGAGATGGGCAATGGATATCGTTGGACGGTTACCGTTATCCAATCAAAGACGTTTCCTACTCATCATGACCGACTACTTCACAAAGTGGGTAGAGGCCAAGGCTTACGTCGCGATCCACGATGTCCAGGTCCAAAATTTCGTCTGGAAATACATAATATGTCGTTTCGGGCTGCCCTACGAGATCGTCACAGATAACGGATCACAATTCACCTCGAAAGTGTTCGAAGGATTTTGCAAGAAGTGGGATATACGTCTTAGCAAGTCAACACCAAGGTATCCTCAGGGAAACGGCCAAGCCGAAGCTACGAATAAAACCATCATCGCCGGTATCAAAAAGCGCCTTGAGAACAAAAAAGGAGTTTGGGCAGACGAGTTAGACGGCGTCCTCTGGTCGCATAGAACGACACCCCGCAGCGCAACAGGAGCCACCCCATTCTCCTTAGCTTTTGGCGTAGAAGCAATGGTACCAGCAGAAGCTAACATTTACACTCTCCGCCGGTCTCTCATGCCGCATCATACCGAGATCAATGAAAAGATGCTAATCCAAGCTCTCGATACATTAGAAGAGGAGCGGGATCGAGCCCTACTCAGAATTCAAAATTACCAACAGCTCGCAGCACGGTACTACAACCAGAAAGTCAAGGAGCGACACTTTCAAGTCGGTGACTACGTCATCCGCAAAGTTTACGAAAACACCAAAGAGTGGAGAGCAGGCAAACTCGGGGCAAAATGGGAAGGACCTTACAAAGTCACGAAAGTCGTCAAGCCGGGAGTCTACGAGCTTGAGTCAATGAAAGGCAAAGCTTTACCGCGATCCTGGAATTCGGCAAGTCTGAAAGAATACTTCTAAGACGGCAAGGCTAAAAAAAAAAAAAAAAATGTATTATGAACTACGAGTGACTTGATTCTTCCTCGGGAGATACGTAGGCAGCCTTTACCGGCACAGTCACAAATCTAATAAAACCTTCATTGTTTCAGTTAAATTACCGTCTTGAAAGCCACGCAAAGCCAAAACAGGTAAGTCCTTTCATTAAATATTTAAATACTCTTGATACTAACAAAGCCGAGTTCTAAACTCGCAAAAAGCCGAGTTCTAACTCGCAAAAAGCCGAGTCCTAACTAGCAAAAAGCCGAGTTCTAACTCGCAAAGCCGAGTCAAAGTAACTCGCAAAAAGCCGAGCATCTAAAAAAGACTCACATTAGCATCATACCTCCTGGCCAGGGGTATGGTCTTCCTTGCGCACGAGGTGCACATCGTGGTAAGGAAAAGCCGCGATCCGTCCCGCAAATTCTTCGCGGTAGGAGATAACAAATAAGTCGAGCACAAAAGACTCGCACATTCTCCCACCCTTAGAATAAAGCCGAGCATCCATAAGTCTCGCAAACCGCCTTATGGCAAGAATCGCTACATTGTTCGAGCTTGACAACGAGTGTTAACATGAAAAAGTTTCGATCTGGTTACGAGCACGTATTCCAAGTCACGAAACCAACTAGACTCGCTGAAAACAAGCTTAAAACAAGACTAGTACGACTTAAAACTAACTGAAGCCGCTATCTGATTAAAACTGTCAAAGACAAGTTTAAAACAAGAATAGTCCGACTCAGTTAAAATCACTAATGTGAATAAGTCGCTACTTGTTTAAATAGTAGCACGACTTCGTGATCAAAATTGCTACAAGCTTAAATGCGATAGCAAGATTTGATCACATGACGAAAATCTACATTTGATTCGTCAAAATTCAATTTAATTAAATTTAACAAGTGAGCTTTAGAAAGGTAGACTGATGAAAAATCACTATCAAAGCTTAACTTAGGATAAATTTCAATTAATTTAAAACAAAAGTAAAAGGTCTGCAGAGACAAGATAAACTTTATTACAAACAAAAGAAATAGGGCTTCTTCAGTCAGCTCCAGCCGACGACTTCTCAGGTTCGCCGGTCTCTCGCTCTTCTCAATGTTCTGATCCTTAGGAGCGCCTTCCAAAGCCGCAACCTCTGAGCGGACAGACTTGACAAGGCCAGCAGGAACCGCCTCTGGAATTATCCCATGGTTTGTTCCGAATTGATCGACATCCGACGAATCAGGAGGAGGGGAGTCATAGGAACGGTCGAGAAGAGGATGATGTAATGGAGAGAGGACAAATGTGAGCTCCTCCTTCGTCACGACATTCATACCGTCCAGCTCCGCATCAGCCGCAACCTCGTCCGCAGCAACCTTATCCAAGGCGGCCTGAGGAATCAGCACGCCCTGCTCGCTAAGTTTAATCAGACATTTCCTGAGCCCAGAAACCTGAGCCTGCTTAACTTGAAGCGCAACGGCATCCTCCTGGTCCTTGATGTAACGCTGGATGAGGTCAAAATGAGTCTGCGCTTTTGTCCTGACAGCGGCCTTGACTCTCTCCCTTTCCTTGCAGACCAAGTCGAGACAAGATTTCTGCAGCTTCTTCCTTTCCGACTTAAACTTAAGGGAGTCGGCCTTCGACTTCTCTTCAGCTTGTTTGAGCTTACCCTCAAGAACCAGGTTATTCCCTTCCAGTACCTTCTTCTCTTCTTTAATATTCTTAAGAAGGTCATCCCGCTTGGTGACCGCGTCAGCCAGCTTCTTTTGGGCCCAGGAACTTTCCAACGCCACACGGTTAGAAGCCGCGATCATCTGAAAATAGCACACAAAAATGTTATCTCGGCAAACGATGCAAAATTCAGTACAAGAAACTTATCGTTGCTTCGGCATGCTTTAGCCTGACGATAGCATCCGAGTGAGGCAATTCCTCCAAAACCGGCCAATCTGACTCGTTTCCCCTCACGCACGTCAGCATATCAAAGCAAGCCCGGGGATTGTTGATAAAAGGAACCTCGCTCGCATAATGATAAGCGAAATTGTGGATTGAAGGGCGCACTTCTCCCTCCTTCACTTCACGCCTCGGTCGAACCAGGACAAGCTCCTTGTTAGACTCAAAGGGCTTTGAACTACCAGACAAATCGGAGACAATCCCCTTGAATTTATAGAAACGCTTCCACGGATCCTTTTGTTTAGCGGGCTCACTGACGGCCGTTATCTCGGTAGAAGCATCCTCGACCGGCTTGCTCGTCTTGGACACCTTTGTTGGTTTATCTTGGACCGACTTGTCATCAGCAGGCCTTTTCCTTGATGGAACCTTAGGCGGAAGATTGGAAGGATTTACCACTGGGGCAGTCGACTTCGCACCAACATCGGAATGACTGCCGCCTTGAGAAGGAAGAGCCTTGTCCTTATCTTTTGACGACTTGGAGGAAGAAGGAGGTTTGGATGAAATCTCCTTGGAATAGTCCACGGAGTCGATTCTCTTAACTTTACCCATCCTCCTTGGCTTGACGAGTTCTTCAGGGGTAACTTTCGTCTTAGTATCCCACTTGACTGCATTGACGGACGAAAAATTAGAATGAAACAAGGAAAAAGATATTGTAAAAACGGTATACGAACCTTCGAAGATCCGCGGGAGGAACTTGTTGATACGCTCGCGAGTAAGGTCTGACCACTTGCGTAAACCGAGAGCTTGAATCTGCTCGAGGATAGGGAAGTAATTGTCGGGATACGGCTTCAGGAAAGGATGTTGCACTGCAAAGACAAAAAGTAATTAAGTAAATTGTCATGTTCGAAAGATAGCAAATTTGGAACGACATCTACCATAATCCGTATTCCAAGACGTCCTGATGAGTTCCTTATGTTCGTCAGGAACGACTAATGGGGACAATTCAACAAAGAAATAGGATCGTTGCCAATTATTGATCTTGTTAGGCGCATCTGTCAGAACGCGGTTGCCACTCTTGAACCTAACTGCGAAACACCCTGGATTGGTGGCTTTCATGCGGTTGACCGACGTCATTTCCTCGAAAATCTGTGCAGTTATTGTAATACCGGCTTCAGCCCCCAGCACTAGAAGACCGACCATATGGCGAACCGCGACGGCTGAGAGTTGGGAGATGGCAATTTCGCGACGATGACAGTACGAGATCAACAAGTCAGGTAGAGGAAACCAAAAACGACTGCCCCCAGTATCGGTATTGATGAAGTACGACTCATAAAGAGTCATGTATCCCGGAGGAGGGCTCCAGGGACGGTCAAGTGGGAAAGGGATGATGACTTTGATCCTCGGATCCGCTCCGCAGCCTCGAAGCATAGATCTCACCGAAGTCGCGTTCGATTTGGTCCCGACGATGTTACTAAAAATCTCGTAAGGATCAACCGGTAACGCCGGGGGAATGTCATCTCCAGAACCGTCTTGACCAACGACAGTGTCGTCTTCATTATCATCAGAATCCCGTAACCGAGGTATGATCAAATCTTCCCGACCAGAACTCTCAGCAGCATCGGTCTTACGAGATACCTCGCGACGACGTCGGAGCTCTTTAATTTCAAAATGAGCAGGATGATTTCTCAAGTCGGATGAAGTACCCGAAGACGAGGAAGCAGAGGAAATGGACTGGCGACTTGGAGAATCTTCCGCAGACGAGACGGAAACCACTTCTTTGTCTTTACTCGATGAACAACGGATCAAAGACATGACTGGTTGAAGAACAAATGAAGAACGCAAGAGAAAAATGATGATTCGATTTAAAAAGCTATAGAACCTAGAACGGAGCAACGGCGGAGCGATAACCGGAAAATAAATATCGAGAGAGAGAGGATTACCTTCCGAACTTCTTCTCTTGAGCGAAATGAGAGAGTAAGAAGCGAGAGAGAGCTACTTATAGTGAAAATGACGGCGCACAAATCGAGGCACATCACTACCGAGGCGACGATTCGTGTTTCATACCTACCCGGTGATTAAACCAAAAATCAATTCCGGTTTCGCCGAATCACCAACAGACCTGAACCGGTCCGTTAATATTCTCCGTACCAAGCCAGGACAGATCAGCCCGAGAAGAATGTGGGCCTAAAGAAAAATAGAGTTCGCGGGGCAACAAATATTGGGCCTACAAAAATCATCTCTTAAACCAAGTTAACTCCTCGTAATGCCGACTTGAATTCAAGTCGCCACACTGGGGGGGGGCTTATTGTTGGAGTCAAGATTAGCACTTTCCAAAGAAGGCCTATTCATGAGTTTAGATCGGCCCAAAGTGGAAAGTCGGAAATAAATCCCAAGGCGGTAAAACTTAGGTTAAACCGAACTTGGGATAGCCGGCTTTCACATTAGGGTTTGGAAGGTGTCTGGTCCAAAGGCGCCGCACAAGAAAGTCGGTAGAAGGAACCCCAATATTCAATAAAAAACAGGCTTTTCATAATATAGTTTTCGGGAGAGACTTAGAGAATCAATTTAACCTAACTCTTTTTCGGCGACTTAGATAAGCGTTACTTTGCCGACTTCCATCTCGGAAACACCGGCATACAAACCCTAATTTCCTAACTCTCACCGTGTTCTTAAAACCTCTTTTAGAATCCCTAATTTCAAACCTAAAACTCTTGCTATCTTTGGATAGTCCGAGTTACGATCTTACAATAATTGTTCTAATATTCTTCTATCTCTTCTATTTTCCTCTAAAGTTCATAAGCAAACTTCAATAATGTGAGCGAACCCATATTTTCAAAGTGATTTTCCTTTCTTAGGGATTATCTTCTAGGTTTGTGTATCCTTTTTTCGAATTCGCATTTCTGATTTTATTTTCGGTTTCAATGGTATCAGAATAGTGATAAATTTTCCATAGACAGACGATAGAAACAAGCAAATCTACCATAAGTGAGATGAACAAACAATTGGAGAAATAAGAAGGCATAAGTAATCTAACGTTTTAAGTGTAAAAAAAGATGGACAGGAGAGGGAATTAGAAGAGTTCGCCCTAGGAGCTTTCTCTCCTTGACGTGAAACCCAAGGCGCCGCCAGCTCTCTGAGAATGGATCTCAGCCACCGGACCTCCTCTGTTCGCCACCTCTAGACAAGCTGTTGTCCCCCTCAGCCATGGTGTAACGCCCCCTTCCCGTTTTCCGCTGACCGACGAGCTGACCGGCCAACAATCAAACAAGAACATGACCGATCGAACCCGAGCAGTCATACGAGAAGAGTTTGTCACAATACGAAAGCCAGAGACAATCCGGTTTGAGACAAAGGCTCGAACCAAACCATCTTTGACTCCGTTTACCTCGTTTCCACGATACGAGGCTTCTCAACCCGTACCGCTTCCACGAGTTGTGTTCGGTTCGGACGAAACCGTATATCAGGGAATTATTCCGTTTTTATTACTTTAAAATCATAAACTTTATTCATAACAATATACGATCTACTACAAATCGTTTAACGGGTACCCAACAAAATCCGCAACCGAAAATAAAGTCAAAACGCGTAACAATCGATACCCAATGCCAACCCGAGACTACTCCGAGTGTCCTACGCGTCCGCCGAGCTACGCCAAACCTGAAAAAAACAAAAGACTCTAATGAGCAATCTAAGATTACCCAGTGAGACGGCTCCCAACTAAAGGCTGCTAATAATCTAATAATCCCACCCAAACCCAAAATAACAATCAAGTATAATAGCTGATCACGTGCTACCAAGACGTGATGAGCTTCACAACACACAAAATCATTCAAATAACAACACAATCATCAACGAAGGGAATCGAGAACACTGCGGCACATGTTCTTGATTAGACTCGATCTATCTATCGCAGCTCTAACGCAATATCCACACCATCTGATCCCACTTTGCGAACTCGGTGACTTCCACGGGAACACTTGGCTGCCGCCACGGTAGCTAAAACCTCCCACGACTCCTAGGCGATAACACGAAGTCCTGCGGCTAGGACGCCGTTCTACGTCCATCAATACGCGGTGACTCAGGCTACCCCTAGATAACCCAAGTTTCCATGCAGTCCGGCCCTAGGACGCAACCCCGTATTCTCCGGACCACACACCTACAGACGTCACTCCATAGGTTAACACCTGCCAGAACCACTACCGAAGGTACGTGCCTGATCAGGTTACTACCCGAGGATCCAATCGGGTCAGAAGTACCGGAACGCCATCTCTAGACTTGCGGGATCTAACGCGCCCTATAGAGTCCTAATAACAGTAATGTAAACAAGCAGACTCACTGGGACTCTATCACGCAATACCAACAAGGTCAAACAGAAACACTATCTTAATCCATAATCCATCCCGCAAGTCCTATCACCAACCTCCACATCACCCAAACTTACCCGGTCCCGCACCAGAGTAAGTATCTACAGTACAGTCTATTCGGCCCAACACCGAAGTAGATAAACAATCAAGCAATCACACAAACAATCAACAGTCTACTCGGCCCAACACCGAAGTAGATAAACAATCAAGCAATCACACAAACAATCAACAGTCTACTCGGCCCAACACCGAAGTAGATAAACAATCAAGAAATCACACAAACAATCAACAGTCTACTCGGCCCAACACCGAAGTAGATAAACAATCAAGCAATCACACAAACAATTAACTAGGTTTATTAGTCTTTTAATATTTCCTTAACCTTTACTCATTCAATCCGCTACCTTGGGATTAGTGGATTACTAATCCCGTAGACAGTCCATTAATCACACTACTTCTTTACTTATCACTTTCTAAGTATGTTTTAATAGGTCCTCGATCTGTCGGTTTAGAGTTAGTAAGATTACTAACTCCCCGATATCTCATTATTCAGTAACTTTCATTCATTAATCCATCCGTTATTATATTCTAAGTGTGTTATGTCATTTAACCGTATTTTAATCAACTCATAACTTTCCCGTATATAGATTCATTTAGATACGTTCTTAAATACTTATATATGCATATATGTCCTAGCATGCCGTTCTATATGTATGCATCACCCAATCAAGTAATCAACGAACTATCAATCAACTAATGCAACACTCAATCAAGCAATCAACGAACTATCAACGAATATAAGCTAACTTGCATGCATCCCTTAACCTATCCATTTAATTAATTAACCGAGTTATTAATCAACCTAGCCGTTCTAACCAGTTCAATCATCAAGGTATGCAACCTAAATCTATGGTTTATAATTCATGGGTCTATATGTACTATTCTAAATGCATCACACAATTTAACCGACTCACTGTTGGGAATGTCCTGAAATCTACTGTGCTATCTCTAGAAAGTATGATAAGTGTCGAGATCAGACATAAGTCATAAATACTGGGTGGTCATGATGACTTGCTAGAGCCCGCTCTTGATCTATAAGTTAAGTACTTATTACCAGTATTTTATGATCCCAAAGGGTCACACACCATAGCTAACGGGAAAGTTAAAAAGGGAATTAATACAGTAAGATGCAAGACATTTACTGTATTTGTACAGAGAATTGGGCCAGACAAAATACAGTCTTTTGTTTGATTTGGGTCTTGGACCCAAAAGCCTAATAAGCCATTAGTTTAATTACTTGGGCCCATATAAGGAAAGAGGGGGCGCCAGTTAGCCTATGACTCTGCGATTTCTAGGTCTGGCCGTCCTCCTCTCTCTCTGTTGTTCCAGCTTGGTCTAGCAGCCTGATCCAGTAGCTTGTAAGCGTGTGGATACCTAGGAGGAGCCGGTAATCATCAGCTCTCAGTGATCTCTTCATTCCCTTGATCAATCCGCTGCAATCATAAGGTAATGATCCTGATCTGTTTATGATTCAACTGCAAATCACCTAGATCCTAGTTGATTATGTGATAGGTTGTAATCTGATAATTAAACCTATGAACAAACATAATTCTTCAGTGGTATCAGAGCCTAGGTCGTTAGGTTTTTGCTGTTTGGATCATATTTAGGTTGTTTTAAATGTTTAGAATCGAATTTGTGTTAAGAAATTTGATTAGAAAAACTTGAAAACCTAATATGTAAATCGCATGAACCGATTGAAACCCATCGGTATGCGAAGCGGACGCCAGTATCGATCGACGAGGGAGCGTGATATCGATCGATATCAATCGGATCGATTGCTTCTCGCTGTCCCGATGACCCGATCGCAACGAGCTGATGCACGCGAGTATCGATCGACGAGGGAGCGTGATATCGATCGATATCAATCGGATCGATTGCTTCTCGCTGTCCCGATGACCCGATCGCAACGAGCTGATGCGCCTGTCCCGATCGTATCACGCGAGGTCCCGAAAGGGAGCTTGGCTCGTCTTCTCGATCCGGCGATGCGTGATCCGGCTGGCGAGACATACGTTCCGCGAGTAGCCATTCGGTTAAGCCGAGCCTCGCGGTTCGTCCCACCTAACCCGAGACGCGAACCAATCGTGCCATTGGGCCATTGCGGTTCGTCGTTGGTTTTGCCTTATCCCGCAAGTTAGGTCAAATTCAGCTAAAATTGATTGGTTAGACCAATCTATTTCTTCCTGATTTTGGACTTAACCGAACCGATCCAATTTAATTGGTGGTTCAAGCGGTTAACCAAATCGCGGTTTGCTGGAAATTATTTAATACAATTGGTATTATTTAATTTCTGGTTAAACCGGATTTAAATTCAAAATTGAATTTTAACCTAAACCGAAGGCTGGTCTAAGTTTGATTTGGTTGGACCAAATAATTTAGAGCTGGTCTGGTTTAGTAAATAACCAGTTGGATTTAGTAGTTAATTTGGTCTTGGACCAGAATTAATGAACCGACTCGGTTATGTCAAATTATTGGGCCAATTGGAATTCTGAGGTCTTGGGCCAAGAATTGGGCCTATAATTTGTGACCCAACCGAAAACTTTAATAAAACATTAAATTAGAAATTTCTAATTTTAGCATGTTTCTAGATTTAGAAAGTTTCTAAAATAAGTAAGTTTCCCAAAATAGTAATCTTCTATTTTTGGAAAGAAAACCTAAAATCCTCAAAACCAATATCAAGCTTGGATGTCTTGCCCAATCTTGTCAGCTACTTAACGCTTATTCAATTACAGATATGGCTTACAGTGTGAGGTGTCTGTTTTTGCGTAAGTAAAGTAGTATATAGTCACTAATTTCATTGGGAGTCCCAGACTTTAGTGATTATTTGGCTGTAAGAGATTGGTTTCCTTGACTGGGCCATCGGGAGTCCCGGGCCTTGAGACATCTGGTGAATTGGGCCTTGGGCCCAATCCACAACCGAGAGTTATATAGATATAACTAGCTGTGTGCATGCTTACCAAGTAAAGCTAATTCTGGGTGACGGCCAGTGGCCCACTTTGGTTTTAGTTGAACATGGGTCTCGGAATCATTGCATTCTTATGAGGTTAAACAAAGAAATTTTGAATGCAATGCGAGTTTTCTTATAAGTTATTAAGATTACTCTTTTATGAACTAAATAACTAAAACTCTATTGTCTCATAATTTCAGCTATGTCAAGCACAACAACACAAAACACTTTCTCGATCCGGTCTGCCCTTGAGAAGGACAAACTGAACGGATCAAACTTCCTGAACTGGTCCAGGAACCTGAGACTTGTGCTCAGGCAGGAGAAGAAGGCTTATGTCCTTGAAAGAGTTCTCCCCCCTAGACCTGCGAATAATGCCGCACAAGCTGTGAAGAATGCTTGGGATACGCATTCTTCAGATGCTAATGACGTGGTTTGCCTAATGTTGGCGACAATGGTTCCCGAACTGCAGATGCAGTGGGAAGGCCTGACTTATCCCATGGAACTGATGGCAAACCTGAAAGCGTTGTTTCAGGAGCAGGCTCGTACAGAGAGATTCCAAACTGTAAAGAATCTCTTGGACTGTAAAATGGCTAAGGATGCAGCAGTGAGTCCACATGTTCTGAAAATGATGGGTTATCTCGATCATTTGACTAGACTCGACTGTCCTATAAGCCAAGAGCTTGCTTGTGATATCGTTCTGCAGTCTCTTACTCCTGCATATGACCAGTTCATCTTGAACTATAATATGCATGGGTTGACAAAGACTTTTCCTGAGCTACATGGTATGCTCAAGACTGCAGAACCTAATCTGAAGAAGGCCAAGGAGCCGTCTGTACTCATGGTGCAGAAGGGCAAGGGTTTCAAGAAATCCGCTGCAGACAAGGGAAAGGGCAAGGCAGTCAACAATGAAAAGGCCAAGCCCAAGCCCGTGTCTAAAGCTGGGCCTTCTGATATCTGCCACTTTTGCAAAGAGGCAGGGCATTATCGCAGAGACTGTAAGAAATACCAGGAAAGTCTGAAGGAGAAGAAGAAGTCCTTGGCGACTAAAGCTTCAGGTATTTTTGTTATTGAAGTAAATACTACTACTTCTGATAATACCACTTGGATATTAGATACTGGATGTGGGGCTCATATTTGTACTAATATGCAGGCGCTCAGCAACAGTAGAAGGTTGAAGCAAGGGCAAGTAGAGTTGCGGGTTGGCAATGGAGCGAAGGTTCCAGCACTGGCCGTTGGCATTTACTTGTTGTCTTTACCTTCTGGATTGATTTTAGAACTTGAGAATTGTTATTTTGTACCTGCTATAAGCAGAAATATCATTTCAGTTTCATTATTGGATTTGCAAGGATTTGATTTTTCTATTAAGAATAAATTGTGTTCCTTTAATCTCAATGATATGTTCTATGGTTGTGCCCCTCTTATTAATGGGCTGTACATGCTGGATCAATCTACTCCAGTATATAACATTAATACAAAACGGTTCAAATCTAACGAAGAAAATGAAACGTTTCTCTGGCATTGTCGTTTGGGGCACATTAGTGAGAAACGCGTCAAGAGGCTCCATTCAAATGGACTCTTGGGCTCATTTGACTTTGAGTCTTGTGAGCAATGCGAATCTTGCCTAATGGGCAAAATGACACGGGCCCCTTTTAATAAACCCACAGAAAGGGCCAGTGAACTATTGGGCCTGATACATACTGACGTGTGTGGCCCAATGTCCACAAATGCTAGAGGAAACTATCAGTACTTCATTACATTCACTGATGATTTCAGTAGATATGGATATGTCTACTTGATGAAACATAAGTCGGAAACCTTTGAGAAGTTCAAAGAATTCCAGAATGAAGTACAGAACCAGCTTGGTAAAAGTATTAAGGCTCTTCGGTCGGACCGAGGAGGAGAATACTTGAGCCAGGAATTCCGTGATCATCTGAGTGAGTGTGGAATCATCTCCCAACTCACACCTCCTGGAACACCTCAGTGGAATGGTGTGTCTGAGAGAAGGAATCGAACATTGTTAGATGTGGTCCGATCCATGATGAGTCACACAGACCTTCCTATATCCCTTTGGGGATATGCTTTGCTGACCGCAACGTTCACACTGAACAGAGTGCCATCAAAAGCAGTAGCAAAGACGCCATATGAGTTATGGACTGGAAAGGCTCCAGTAATGTCTTTTCTCAGAATTTGGGGTTGTGAAGCCTATGTCAAAAGATTAATCTCAGACAAGCTTACACCAAAATCTGACAAGTGCTACTTCATTGGTTATCCTAGGGATACCAAGGCTTATTACTTCTATCTGCGATCCGAGAACAAGATCTTTGTTGCTCGGGATTGTACTTTTCTTGAGAGGGAATTTCTCTCTAAGAAAGATAGTGGGAGTAAGGTACAACTTGATGAAATTCAAGAAGGACAGGAACCTGTTCAACCTAATGAGGAAGAACAGCAGGATGAATTACATGAAGTTGTAGTAGAACCTGAACCTGTAGTACCTGAAGTTCGAAGATCCGGGAGGATCCGTCACGAACCCGATAGATATCAGGGATTCCTCGTGACTAATTGCCATGATCTTTTGATCATTGACGGTGATGAACCCTCAAACTTTGCAGAAGCCATGATAGGCCCTGACTCCTTAAAGTGGCGTGAAGCCACTGAATCCGAGATGGACTCCATGTCTGTCAACCGAGTGTTTTCACTGGTTGACTTACCCGCTGGTGCTAAAGCCATCGAGTGTAAATGGATCTTCAAGAAGAAGATTGACATGGATGGAAATGTCCAGATTTACAAGGCCAGGTTGGTGGCAAAAGGTTTCAAGCAAATTCATGGTATAGACTATGATGAAACCTATTCACCAGTGGCCATGATGAAATCAATTCGGATTCTCCTAGCAACTGCCGCTTATTATGATTATGAGATTTGGCAGATGGATGTGAAAACCGCCTTCCTGAATGGAATCTTGGAGGAGGATGTGTATATGACACAGCCTGACGGTTACATTGATCCTAAGAATGCTGGGAAAGTATGCAAACTTCATAAATCCATTTATGGATTGAAGCAAGCATCCAGGAGTTGGAATCTTCGTTTTGATGAGGCAATAAAGAATTTTGACTTCATCAGAAACAAGGAAGAACAATGTGTGTATAAGAAAACTAGTGGGAGCAAAGTGGCGTTTCTTATCCTATATGTCGATGACATATTGCTGAAGGATTATAGGTGTTTTTCCATGGTTCAATTCCCAATTGCAACCTAACACAAATCCTTAAGCAGATCTAGGTTCTTGGCAAACGAATCATAAAACAAACCTGATCTTTACCTTTGCAGCGGAAATTGGTGGTAATGGCAAGATCAGATTAGAGCTGATGAGAATCGGCTCCTCCTCGAGTATCCACACTCTTACAAGCAAGGGACGGCTGCTAGACCAAAAGATGTGGAAGATCAGAGAGAGAGATGAAGAGAGAGAGAGAGGTCACGCCAAAAGGAAAAAATCGCAGGAAGCGTTGTTTCCTTTGGGGCTTTCTGATTCTCTTATATCTCATTAATGGGCCCAAGTCATTAGACTAATGGCTCATTAATCATTTGGGCCCAAAACACAAATAAGACAAAAGCCTGTATTTGTCTGGCCCAAAACTCTGATCCAATACAGTAAATGCCATTGCATCTTACCGTATTAATTCCATTTAACTTTCCCGTTAGCTATGGTGTGTGACCCTTCGGGATCATACAATACTGGCAATAAGTCCTAAACTTATAGATCATGAGCGGACTCTAGCAAGCCATCATGATCACCCAGTATTTATGACTTATGTCTGATCTTGACACTTATCATACTTTCTAGAGATAGTACGGTAGATTTCAGGACATTCCCAACAATCTCCCACTTGTACTGGAATTCTACAAAGGACATTCCCAACAATCTTCCGATTGTACTGGAATCCTACATTCCCTAATCCTTTTGTCTCAATATCTCGATCTGGCAAAAGGCAAGATGCGTGTCATCCTTATATAGCCAGACCATGTTTATCGGACCAGATTTGATACTGACAATGCAAACGACTTGGGCAAGTCCGTTTGGGAATGGCCATTCTCTTACCAGCTATCAAATCTCCGATTGGCCTAGAGATATTACCTCCGTTAAACGGCAGGGACAAATCCCGTCTTGTTCCATCACTATGAACTACACAATTCATAATACACCCAACCAAGGTCCGTATAGCTCCCAGTTACGAAACAGCGTTAGACAATGATCAAAGCGCATTACTCCATGTGCAGCCACATGCATGCGAACTCAGGTCTAAGGACTATACTCTATAGTCGTATATGAGAACTTCTTATGACACAGATATTAATATCTTGCAGAGTTCTCATTAGCGGGCCATGTCCGGTCATATGCTCCCCTACATATACCTATGTGTCGACTTTGATGCCGCGCATCTATGACCCCTCGAAACTTGGTCATAAGTCTCAACACAATCTAGTCTCAACAGGTTGTTGTTGTTCCAATTTCAACAACCTTCGACTATGGACATTTTGATTTATGTCACTTCGTTAAATATGGGGTTTCAGGATCAAGTCTACTCATGTACTTCGATGGCCCATATATAATGACATGAATCATTTTTGGAACGATTATTTATATCACAGTTAAAATAATCCAGAAATCATTAGATTTCACAAACATAAAATGTTATGTTTACATGAACCATTCAAAATAACTAAGTAAAGCCCTTTACAAACTCCCACTGAAATTAAGACTACATCTTAATTTCACTCATCTTACAGCTACAGTCCGCGACTCGTGCTTAGGCATAAGGAGTGGCTTTGTTAATAGATTAGCAACATTCTCATTCGATGAAACTTGCTTATCTACTTAACACCTCTGTCATTTATCTCACGGAATAGGTTATACCTACCCTCAAGGTGTTTGGACCTCTGATGTGCAGCTAGTCTCAACTACGCTGGGAATCACATCAAGTTCAGTGATGAACTTTTCTTTCCAAACAACCTCTTTCGCCGCTTTACAAGCTGCGAAATGTTCAGCTTAAGTCATGGAGTCAGCAACAGTGCCTTGCACCGCCAGACAGACACAAGATATAGCCGGACTGTGACCAGGAATTATCTTTGTCTATTGGAAACTTGCCTTTCAGACTCTATCGACTTGTAGCACCTCACTTTCTCCGTAAACCAAGAACTTATCCTTAGTATTCCTCAAATACTTTAGGATATTCTTTACGGCAATCCAGTGATTCTTTGCTGGATTTGACTGGTCTTTACTTGTCTTGCTTAACATTAAAGCAACATCAAAACAAGTGCGTGTCATGGCATACATGATAGATCCAATTGCCGACGCACATGGAATCCTATCCATGCATTCAAGCTCAGCAGATATCGTAGGATACTGTTTCTTGCTTAACGTATTGCCATGTGACATTGGCATAAAACCCTTCTTGGATTGCTCAAAACGTGTAGGACTTTGTCAATGTAAGAATCCTGACTTTGTCCTACCAGCTCTTCTGGATCTCTATCTTTAGATCCAGAATCCAAGAACTTCGTGGCTTTACCCATGTCAATTACAAAACCAACTCCCAAGCCAGTCCTTTACCGACTGCAGTATTGGGACGTTATTTCCGAGAATCAGTATGTCATCGACATACATTATGAGAAATGCAATATCGCTCCCACTAATCTATTGGTAAACGCACAGTTCCGCTTCGTTCCTGTTCAAGTCAAAACCTTGACTACTTCAACAGAACGAAGATTCCAACTCCGATATGTTTGCTTCCATCCATGAATGGATCAATGAAGCTAACTTACACATAGTGTAATTTTCGGAGTCCGGGCTCACTTTCGCTTCTTTGAGTTTCGCAGATTCGTCTCTTTCAATGATCATCAGATCATGCGAACTTTCAATGATCATCAGGTTCAACTAATGATGAGAAATCACTCTCGGATTAGTGACTGACTCATTCATATCTGCGAACTTCAGGCTCTACAGGTGTAGATTCTACAGAAATCTGTAAATCCATTCGTTGCTCTCCCTCAACAGGTTGAGCAGCCTCCTGTAATTCTCGAATTTCTTCGAGTTATACTTTTACTCCCACTGTTCTTCTTGGAAAGTAACTTCCCTTCTTAGAAAACAGAATGGACGTAAAAGTAACAAGCCTTGGTTTCCCTAGGACAACCAGCGAAGTAGCACAACTACAAATACTCAGTAAAGACGAATTTGGATCGATTCCAATCCACATTTACGTGGTGTCTTTCAACTGATATTGGTGGAACTATTTCAGCGTAAACTTAGATATTTCTAGAGCGTTATTCTTAGAGAATATCATGGAAGATTCGTGTGACTCATCTTTAATCATTTCTAATAAGATCTGATTCATTCTCACAGAAACACCTCTAGGTTTTCAGGAGAAGTGAGCTGTGAAACGACTTCACACTCATTCAGATGATCACACTTAAGTATTCTCACTCGTGATCTAATCCAGAGTCTTAATACTTCAGTCATTCAGATTCTATACTTCATTCTGGAATTCTTTCGACCATGTCAAAGAATTCCGACTTGTGTCTCATCAAATGAACACAGTCACACTCACTGAAGTAATCAGTAGAGACAATGAAGTACAGGAAATTTTCTCTGGCATTACTGCTCATCGGACCACATACATGAGTATGTTCAATCTCCAATAAGCCCTTGGGCCTTTCTTAGCTCGGCTAAGATGGGCCCTTTGTCTTTTGGTCTAGTAAGCAGAATTCAAGTCTCATAAGATATCCATTCAAATGAGCCCAAAAGTCCATAACTATGGGGTTTCTGAATCTGACTTACTTTATGTGACCAAAACATTTATGCCAAGAAAAATCAGGTTTAATTCATCAGATTTAAACCAATTGCGGTATTTATGTTACATTTAGGCACTCTTTGGTTTAAGACATAAAACCCATTCCTTGAATAGGGTGCTACAATTAATATTTCATTAAGATCAAAAGAACAAACTAGTCTTTTATCAAAATGAAAAACATTCAAATTCTTACAAGAAAATGAAAGAAAACTCTGCTTAAAGCAGGTACATTGTAGCAATTACTTAATAAAACCAAGCCTCAAAGGCATCTACAAGTGAAAACCCTACGGCTGAGGCAGCATCCCAAGCTCCTTCCAGACACGCAGTTCCACTTGCCCTTCCTTCAACGTTCTACTGTTGCTCAGGCTCTGCATATTATAACAAATATCAGTGCCACAACCAGTATCCAATACCTATAAGGTATAACTTGAAGTAATAACATGAATACCTGAGGAAGTAGTTTTATACATCAACTTCAACTCCTCATAATCTTCCATGAATTTAATGCAATCTCTTTTCCAATGCCCAGTCTCTTTACAGTAGCAGCACTTACCAACGTAGGAGGTATCTGACTCGGGCTCAGAAGACACACGCTTGCCATGATTCAAAATCTGGACAACTTTGTCTTCACCCTTGTCAGCATTAGGTTTAGTAAACCTACCCTTCTCATTCATGAGATTGTACAGGGTACTCTTCACGTTTGGCTCAACTGTTTTGAGCATATCATGCAGTTCAGTCAACGTCTTCGTTAAGCCTTTCTTGATATAGTTCCTTACGAACTTATCATAGCTTGACGGCAGTGACTGCAGAATGATCTCAGTTGCCAATTCCTGGCTAACTAGATAATCCAGTTTCCTCAGGTTATCAATATAACCCATCATTTTACTGACATGAGGACTTACTGGATGATTATTTGGTAGCTTGCAGCTAGTGAGAGATTTAACCAACTGGTATTTCTCCACTCTTACCTGCTCCTGAAATTTCAATTTCAGGCTGCTGATCATCTCTATTGGCGACTCCATGTTCTCATATTGCTTCCGCAAATCTGAGTCCATGGTAGCCAATATCAGACCACGCACATCTACCGCATCATCATAATGCTTATTCCAAGCATTACGTACTGCATGACAGGCCTTGGATCCGATCCTCACGGGGAGAGCTCTCTCAAGGACATAGTCCTTTCTCTCCTGCCTAAGGACTAGCCTTAGGTTCCGCGACCAAGTCAAGAAATTTGATCCGTTCAGTTTGTCCATCTCAAGGACATACCGGATCGAGAAAGTGTTTTGATTGTTTGTGCTAGTCATAGCTGAAATTTAGAGATAAATCGAGTTTTAGTTATTCAGTTCATAAAAGAGTAATCTTAATAACTTATAAGAAAACTCGCATTGCATTCAAAATTTCTTTGTTTAACCTCATAAGAATGCAATGATTCCGAGACCCATGTTCAGCTAAATCCAAAGTGGGCCACTGGCCGTCACCCGGAATTAGCTTTACTTGGTAAGCATACACACAGCTAGTTATAACCATATAACTCTCGGTTGTGGATTGGGCCCAAGGCCCAATACACCAGATGTCTCAAGGCCCGGGACTCCCGATGGCCCAGTCAAGGAAACCAATCTCTTACAGCCAAATAATCACTAAAATCTGGGACTCCCAATGAAATTAGTGACTATATACTACTTTACTTACGCGAAAACAGACACCTCACACTGTAAGCCATATCTGTAATCAAATAAGCGTTAAGTAGCTGACAAGATTGGAAAGACATCCAAGCTTGATATTGCTTTTGAGGATTTTTAAGTTTTATTTCCAAAAATAGAAGATTACTACTTTGGGAAACTTTCTTATATTAGAAACTTTCTAAATTTAGTAACTTACTAAAAATAGAAATTTCTAATTTAAATATTTCATAAATATTTTGGGTTGGGTCACAAATTATAGGCCCAATTCTTTGGCCCAAGACCATAGAATTCCAGCTGGCCCAATAATTTGACATAACCGATTCGGTTTATTAATTCTGGTCCAAGACCAAATTAACTATCAAAACCATCGGTTATTTACTAAACCAGACCAGCTCTAAATTATTTGGTCCAACCAAATCAAACTTAGACCAGCCTTCGGTTTAGGTTAAAATTCAATTTTTTTTTGAATTTCAATCCGGTTTAACCAGAAATTAAATAATACCATGTATTAAATAATTTCTAGTAAACCGCGATTCGGGTTTAAACCATAATAAATTCATTCGACTTTAACAATCGACTTTAATTTCCAGTTCGTTTCAAGCATGATAATTGATTTACCAAATCGAAATTCAACATTCGATTATGACACAGACAAAAGACAAATCGATCACGATTGATAAAGCAATGTCAACAATCGTAACAAGCTTTTCACTAGAAGATAAAACATCAATTTCAATTATCATGCACTAAAGGACAAAATGACTTGTGAACATTAATGAAGTCAACAAGTGCGATCGATTTCAATTATCATTCACTCATGAACACATAAAGACAAATCAATTAATTAAAGATCGCAACACACGGCTCACACGTGAACACACGATCGCACAAGATCAAACAATTTAGGGTTTCATCAATAATCATTTCACATACATGAAACACACGCCTCACGCATACACTCGATCACACGCCCACATAATTAATTGGAACACTTTCACATGCGATCGAGTATCGCTATAACATAGCGATTACATCATTCTAGCGCAACGTAATAACATCGGCCAATAACAAGCCGAAACCAAAACATTCGGTTAGGGTTTTATCATAGAATGTGGCCGCGTTTGATAATCTCATTCAATTATTAACAATGTTCATTCGTTAATAACAAAACCTTTTCAACAGCCGATTATTAAAATTAAATCACATTTGAATATAACCAAAACCTAGCAAGCTTTCGATTATCCACATTCAAAATCAATTAATCAATTAATCAATTTTCATATGATCCAATTTCACAAGAAACCTAAAACCTGGGCTCTGATACCACTGAAGGATTATAGGTGTTTTTCCATGGTTCAATTCCCAATTGCAACCTAACACAAATCCTTAAGCAGATCTAGGTTCTTGGCAAACGAATCATAAAACAAACCTGATCTTTACCTTTGCAGCGGAAATTGGTGGTAATGGCAAGATCAGATTAGAGCTGATGAGAATCGGCTCCTCCTCGAGTATCCACACTCTTACAAGCAAGGGACGGCTGCTAGACCAAAAGATGTGGAAGATCAGAGAGAGAGATGAAGAGAGAGAGAGAGGTCACGCCAAAAGGAAAAAATCGCAGGAAGCGTTGTTTCCTTTGGGGCTTTCTGATTCTCTTATATCTCATTAATGGGCCCAAGTCATTAGACTAATGGCTCATTAATCATTTGGGCCCAAAACACAAATAAGACAAAAGCCTGTATTTGTCTGGCCCAAAACTCTGATCCAATACAGTAAATGCCATTGCATCTTACCGTATTAATTCCATTTAACTTTCCCGTTAGCTATGGTGTGTGACCCTTCGGGATCATACAATACTGGCAATAAGTCCTAAACTTATAGATCATGAGCGGACTCTAGCAAGCCATCATGATCACCCAGTATTTATGACTTATGTCTGATCTTGACACTTATCATACTTTCTAGAGATAGTACGGTAGATTTCAGGACATTCCCAACAATTGCTTCTTGGAAATGATATTCCAATGCTGAAGTCTGTTAAAGACTGGCTGGGAAGTTGTTTTTCCATGAAGGACATGGGTGAAGCCGCGTATGTTCTTGGAATCCGAATCTTTAGAGATAGATCTAAAAGGCTGATTGGACTTTGTCAAGATTCTTATATAGACAAAGTCCTGCATCGATTCGGAATGGATAAATCCAAGAAGGGGTTCACGCCAATGATACATGGTGCTACACTAAGCAAGACTCAGTGTCCTAAAACACCTGATGAGCTTAAGCGCATGAGTAGGATACCTTATGCTTCGGCTATAGGATCTATCATGTATGCCATGATCTGTACTCGTCCTGATGTTGCTTATGCACTAAGCATGACGAGTAGGTACCAGTCTAATCCAGGTGAGAATCACTGGATTGCCGTAAAGAATATCCTGAAGTATTTAAGGAATACTAAGGACAAATTCTTTGTTTACGGAGGAAGTGAAGTGCTTGAAATGAGTGGATTCACGGATGCAAGTTTTCAGACAGATAAAGATGATTTCCGGTCACAGTCTGGTTACATCTTCTGTCTGAATGGCGGTGCAGTAAGTTGGAAGAGCTCCAAGCAGAGCACCGTGGCAGATTCCACAACTGAAGCTGAATACATCGCTGCTTCAGAAGCTGCGAAGGAAGGAGTTTGGATTAGGAACTTCATGATTGAACTCGGTGTATTCCCAAATGCTACTGAGCCACTAGCACTGTATTGTGACAACAATGGTGCAATTGTTCAAGCTAAGGAACCGAGACATCATCAGAAATCAAAACATATTATGAGAAGATATCACCTGATTCGTGATATAGTGAATAGAGGTGAAGTGATGGTCA
Source organism: Orychophragmus violaceus (assembly GCA_030180135.1). NCBI lineage: Eukaryota > Viridiplantae > Streptophyta > Magnoliopsida > Brassicales > Brassicaceae > Orychophragmus > Orychophragmus violaceus. The sequence goes on along the minus strand of CM058237.1, from coordinate 91,367,612 downwards.
GCAGAGTTCCCACTGATGAGAACGTGGCTGACCCGTTGAAAAAGCCACTCCCGAGACCTAAGCACGAGTTGCATACTGCTGCTGTAGGAATTATAGATATTCAAATGTAATCTCTTTTTGAGTGGGAGTTATGAGGGCTTTATTTTAGTTATTTTGATTGGTTCATGTAAACATTTTTTTAAATGTTAATGAAATTTTTATTTCTGGATTATTTTTAACTGTGATATAAAATGATCGTTCCAAAATGATTCATGTCATTATATATGGGCCATCGAAGTACATGAGAAAGACTTGATCATGAAACCCCATATTTAACGAAATGACATAAATCATAGTGTCCATAGTCGAAGGTTGTTGAAATTGGAACACCAACAACCACTTGAGACTAGAGTGTGTTGAGACTTATGACCAAGTTTCATGGGTCATGGATGCGCGGCATCAAAGTCAACACATAGGTATATGTAGGGAGCATATGACCGGACATGGCTCGCTGATGAGAACTCTACAAGATATTAATATCTGTGTCATTAGAGGTTCTCATATACGACTATAGAGTATAGTCCTTAGACCTGAGTTCGCATGCATGTGGCTGCACATGGATTGATGCACTTTGATCATTGTCTAACGCTGTTTCGTAACTGGGAGCTATAAGGACCTTGGTTGGGTGTATTATAAAGTGTGTAGTTCATAGTGATGGAACAAGATGGGATTTGTCCCTGCCGTTTAACGGAGGTAATATCTCTAGGCCAATCGGAGACTTGATAGCTGGTAAGAGAGTGGCCACTCCCAAACGGACTTGCCCAAGTCGTTTGCATTGTCAGTATCAAATCTGGTCCGATGAACATGGTCTGGCTATATAAGGATGACACGCATCTTGCCTTATGCCAGATCGAGATATTGAGACAAAAGGATTAGGGAATGTAGGATTCCAGTACAAGTGGGAGATTGTTGGGAATGTCCTGAAATCTACTGTGCTATCTCTAGAAAGTATGATAAGTGTCGAGATCAGACATAAGTCATAAATACTGGGTGGTCATGATGACTTGCTAGAGCCCGCTCTTGATCTATAAGTTAAGTACTTATTACCAGTATTGTATGATCCCAAAGGGTCACACACCATAGCTAACGGGAAAGTTAAAAAGGGAATTAATACAGTAAGATGCAAGACATTTACTGTATTTGTACAGAGAATTGGGCCAGACAAAATACAGTCTTTTGTCTGATTTGGGTCTTGGACCCAAAAGCCTAATAAGCCATTAGTTTAATTACTTGGGCCCATATAAGGAAAGAGGGGGCGCCAGTTAGCCTATGACTCTGCGATTTCTAGGTCTGGCCGTCCTCCTCTCTCTCTGTTGTTCCAGCTTGGTCTAGCAGCCTGATCCAGTAGCTTGTAAGCGTGTAGATACCTAGGAGGAACCGGTAATCATCAGCTCTCAGTGATCTCTTCATTCCCTTGATCAATCCGCTGCAATCATAAGGTAATGATCCTGATCTGTTTATGATTCAACTGCAAATCACCTAGATCCTAGTTGATTATGTGATAGGTTGTAATCTGATAATTAAACCTATGAACAAACATAATTCTTCACTCACAGTGTTATGACGACGGATGGATGGATTGATGGAACTCCGAGACCCGACACGAACCCGATGCTAACCCGTACCTTCCCCGAACCTCCGCTGCTTTGACCCAACCTTGACCCGCACCGTTGACCAAATGATTCCGAACCTCCGGATAACCCTAATATGATGGCTACTACAACCGTCTATCCTATTTCTAAATAAAAGAAATCCGGTTTATCGGGAAGATTATTACGTCGGAAAAATTCCTTTCCAAAGAATATTCTTCGGAATATTCCGACGTAGTAATATTCCTTTCCCCATCTTTCTTCTATTTTTATCTCTCTCTCTCTCCCCTCCATTTCTCTCTCTCTCCTCCCTCTCTCTCTCCCCCCTCCGGCTCCTCCTTCTTCTCTCCTCCCTCCGGCTTCTTCTTCTTCTCCCGGCTTCTCCTCCTCTCGGCTCCTCCTCCTCCTTCTTCTGGCCGCCTTCTTCTTCTTCCCCTTATTCCCTTCTCCCTCTCTTATTTCTTTCTTCCTTACCACTCTTGTTGAGAGGTGTTTTTGGTGTGAAGAGAAGTGAGGGGTGGAGGCTTCTTTTTATAGCCAAACTGAAGAGATCTCCACCTTCCACTTGTCTCCTCTTCTTCTCCATCTTAAGCCACGACCTCACCACCAAAACCATCCACAAACAATGCATTTGATCACCCACCATCCATTTGTAGCCTTCTCCATGCAACCCCTTAGATTGATGACAACACATCTTTTAGGTTCATGCACCTAAGAAGCTTCTAAAATTCTTGGGCTCAATTTCGTGGCCCATGATTCATTCTAAGCTGGATTTAGGTCCAATATAAACTTAGTAATCAGCCCTAAATACTCTGGTTCAAGCCCAAGCTCCAAAAAATTTATTTTGGATTTTTAGCCACTAATTACTCCTTAATGGTCTAAAAATTATAACTTCATCTAGGAGTCAAATCCTGCTGAATACTTTCACACATAGCATCTAAATCTTCTAATGGAGCTGTGGTCAAAATATCATAATTTTTGGTGGACTTTAGATGGTCTTCTTGCTTGCCCGAACATTGATTCGGTTTCTCAGAAAAACTGGTTGTACGTTTAATATTTTAGAAACTCCTTAACTGCTTCTATAAATTCACCAAGACTAATTTTCAGGTTCTAGATGATCTTAGATGAATTTAGCAATTCGAATCACTCCGTTTGGACACCCGTAGGTCCAGTTATGGATTTTACAAGTTGATCGGTTATATCGGTTTCCTTTCACGATAGTCCGTAAAACCCGTTTAATCTCCGTTTCTTCCACGTCTGGTCTTCTAAATGTTCTTTATAGACAAAAAGAAGAACCCTTGGCCCGTCTCCACTTCCGGCTTGCATTTTGGTAAAATTACCAAAATACCCCTCATCTTCCGAAAATTACGAAAATGTCCTTCGTTGACTTCTCTGCTGCCCGTTGACTATTTCTTGGAACAAGATATTACATTCTTCCCCACTTACAGGAATTCGGTCCCCGAATTCTCCGTTACTACAAACTTAGAATCGGAAACTGAACTTTGTAAGTCGCCACGACTGAACTAATTCAACTGCTCCGACGCTCGAACTCTGAATCAACTGAATTGTACTCCCGATGCTTACTGACCTCTGAAACACCGTTTTGAACAAACCCAAAATACCGATGCCTTGAACTCTCCACACTGAGAACTTGAATCACGATCACTTCTGGTTCCTCATCTCATTGCTCCACTGACTTCAATCTTGATTCTTGAAATCACTGATCCTGACTGAACTGCTCCACTCTGCTTCCTAGACTCCTCGATGCTACTTTTTGATCTTCCCCACTTTGCCTTGACTTCCCAAATCACGCAATAATGACTCATTCTTCATTCCCGATAATCGTTCCACCTTTACTACTTATCTCTCCTCATCGACAATCTGATATTATTGATGTTCCTCCTTCCAACTAAAGCACCATACTTATGCACGCCTCGGTCTTCCTCGATCACTGAACTCCATGCTTCATGGATATCAAACCGCCTTTTCTTGGTAACCTTGCACCGATCCAAAACTATCACTGACGCTTCCAAATTCCTTCGCTAACTCATCATACCCATCTATCTTGGTTCCTCCTATCACTGATACCCACTCTAGTGATGAAACTCCACTGACTCACTTGCAGGCTCAGGTTAAACTGCTTCTTGTAACACCATCTTGTCTCTAGGGTTCGGGTTCGGTCTCGTGTCCACGTCAAATCGTCCATCACGTCCTACATCAACAACCTTAACAACACTGGAACGGTTATACCTCGTTTAACTTAATCCCGATATCACTTCCTCATAGAAATATGGTTACTTAGTCATGTACCTTACGGTCACACATGGCTAAATAACAATATCCTATCATTCCGCTCAATCTCGAATAAGTTTCTAAAAACCGCATTATCAATTCTAAGCTTACCAAAAACAATTCTACCCAAGCAAACCAAACGATCTCGCTAATTAAAATCAAAAATCACTTTCTAGCAACCTAGCGATTAAACGAAATGCAGAGATTCAAAATCAACAACTACCAATCTAGCGAGCAATCAAAACATCAATCAGTTCAACATTCTAACACCCTAGCAAGGCAATCAATCACACTCAATCAATCAATCAAGCAAGCAAATCGGCGATTGCAGTCGTCTCTCAAGGTTCTGATGGAAATCGTCTGTTCGGACCATCATTTGTTTTCACATCGTAATTATATTTCATTCACTTCCATCATATGTATGCAATATAATACTCTGTTACTCAAAACGAAAACCGAAATACTCAACATCCACTATGTAAATAAAACTTCTATTCACCACATAGAGTTTTAGATGCATAGGTCTGTCGGAGTCTACGTACTAACGGTTCCAATCCGTCCTAACCGAAACACCGCAAAACAACTGAATCGTCAGAGACGAATGCAAGCCGATACACACACACATCAAAAAGTGAGTTAGAGCCCTTACTTACCTGGGCCTAATCTACTTCCTAATCTCCAACATGAGCGGTACAACTCATGTGGATCCTAATCGACAGGTGCGCCAGGAGGATGGAATGAGTGTGTGTTGGAATTGTGTCCAGTAATCTCGGTACTGTCTCTAGAAAGTAAGAGTATGTCAATGATCAGACATAAGTCATATAATACTGGGGGTCATGATGGCTTGCTAGAGTCCGCTCATGATCTATAAGTCTTGGACTTATTGCCTTTATTATATGATCCCATATGGGTCACACGCCTAAGCTAACGGGAAAATACGAAAGAACGGTTTAGCAGAAGTACGGTAAAAGTGCTAGGCATTTACTGTGCTTAGAGAGACTAAAGGGCCTGATTAAATCCAAGGGATTTAATCAGACTGGGAATTGGGCCTAAAAGCCCAATAGAGTTAAAGAAGGGTTTTATAAACTAAAACCAAGTCTTTTCTCCTCTAACTCTTCCTATCTGCGCCGCCAACTCTCTCTCTCTGCGCCTCCTTCTTGCTCGGTCTAGCAGCCAAATTCCCGGTGTGCGTGTGTGAGCCTTTGGAGGATCCATCTCTTGGTGGTTCTGCTGATCTCTGACCCATTACCTCTTCTTCCGCTGCAAAACAAGGTAAAAGGTGAGATCCTTTAAGTTTCTAAATAAGAGAACCTAGATCTGCATGTTTAGTAGGATGAATCAATTGGGAATTGAATCAGGAAACACTAAACGATCCAACAGTTGTATCAGAGCCATTGGTTCTGTGGTTTTTCTTGTTTAGAATCTTGTTTAGGATTGTTTAAGAAGTGTTTTTGAATCAATCTACTGATAAGGAAAAAACACTTAAGAAACAGAGAATTAAAACCTAAACAAGCAAGAAATCGCATGATCCAATCTATATGAATTGGTATGCGTCGGATCGTCCGGATCGAGACAGACGCACGAACCGATCGACAAGGATCGTGTTGCGTGGTCGCGTCCCGATCGACGGATGGATCGCGTCCCGATCGCGTGGATGGACAGAGCTCACGTCGCGTCTCGGCCAAGCAAGCATCGTCCCGCTCTCGTCCCGGCTGTCCCGATCGCTCGACGATCGCGTGAAGCCACACGGGCCCGAGCTCGCCGATCGTCCCGTCCCGTCCCGTGAAGCAGCCGTCCCGATCATGGATCGAACGCGTGCGGCTTGCGGCTGACGTGATCGCGTGAAGCTCACGGCTAGGTCGTGATCGGTTCACGTGATCAATCGGTTCGGTTCGTTTTATGGTTCGGTTTAAAACTTGATTAAAATCAAAACGTCACGGTTTAATAAACAGACTTAATAAATTTATTAAGTTCTGGTTAAACCGGGATAAGAAATCCAAAGTCGAAAAATTGGATTTTGTGCCTAAACCAGTGGTTTTCTAATTTGATTTGGTTGGACCAAATAAATTGAGAAAATCCGGTTTAGTAAATAACCGGTTGACAATTGTGGTCATCGTAGTAATTAACTTTGGTTAAGACCAATTTTAATGAACCAGACCGGTTATGTCATTTAATTGGACAATTGGGTTATGTCTTGGACATGGACCAATTCTTGGGCCTCGGGCCAAGAAGTTAAAACAATTGGGCCAATTATTTGAGTCTTTTCTTCAGAATTAATTTAAAATTTATTTTTATAAAATTATAAAATCGATTTTAAATTAATAAGTTTCCAAAATTTTGAAATTAGAAAGTTTCTTAAAATAGAAGTTTCTAGATTTGCATGTTTTGGATTTTAGGAAATTTCTATAATTAAAAGTTTCTAATTTTAGAAAGTTTCCAAAAATAGTAGGTTTCCCAAAATGGAAAGTTTCCAAAAATGGAAAGTTTCCCAAAATAGTAATCTTCTATTTTGGGATGAAATTTTAATAAACCTACAAACCTCAAATAATATCAAGCGTTGGATGTCTTGTCCAGTCTATGTCAGCTGTCGAAGCCCATTCAATTGTACTCATGGCCTTACAGTGTGAGGGTGTCTACTTTTGCGTGGTTAAGACGGTTTGTGATTCATAAATGTCATTGAGAGTCCCAGACATTAATGATTACATGACTGTATAGTCTGGTTTTCTTGACTAGGCCATCGGGAGTCCCGGGCCTTGAGACATCAGAGTGGATTGGGCCTCGGGCCCAGATTCACAACCAAGAGTTATATCACGGATATAATTAGCCGATATAGGGCTTACCGATATAAGCTAAGGTTGGGTGACGGCCAGTGGCCCACTTTAATCTTAGTTATATGTGGATCTTGGAATCATTATATTCTATTGAGGGTAACTGATGTTATTGAATATAATGTGTGATTAATCATATTAAATTTAATACGAGATTAATCATATTGAACATATTAACTAATAACCTTTTTTATCTTAAATATTTCAGCTATGACTACTACAAGCACACAAAACACATTCTCAATCCGGTCTGTTCTCGAGAAGGAGAAGCTGACTGGAACGAACTTCCTGACATGGTCAAGGAACTTGAGGCTGGTCCTCAAGCAGGAGAAGAAGGATTATGTCCTTCGTGATCCCCTCCCCGAGAGGCCTCCTAACAATGCTTCCAGGACTCTGCATAATGCTTGGGAAAAGCATTCGTCAGATGAAAATGATGTCTATTGCCTGATGTTGGCGACAATGACTGCTGAGCTGCAAATGCAGTTCGAGAGTGTGTTGTCACCCATCGAGATAATGGCAAGCCTGAAATCGCTTTTTCAGGAGCAAGCAAGGACTGAGAGGTTTCAGACAGTTAAGAACCTCTTAGACTGTAAGTTGGCTGCAAATGCGGCAGTGAGTCCTTATGTCTTGAAGATGATGGGTTATCTCGATCATCTTCAGAAACTCGACTGCCCTATCAGCCAGGAACTTGCCTGCGACATCGTTCTGCAGTCTTTACCTGCAAGCTATGATCAGTTCATTCTGAACTTTAATATGCATGGCTTGAGTAAGACATTGCCTGAGCTTCACGGAATGCTCAAGACTGCAGAGCCCAACTTGAGGAAAACCGCCAAGGACCCCAATGTGCTTATGGTGCAAAAGGGCAAGGGGTTTAAGAAATCCTCTGCTAAGGATAAGGGAAAGGCTAAGGGTGTTCAAGTCTCGGACAAGGACACGCCAAAGCCCAAGCCCAAGTCCAAGGCTGGGCCTACTGACATCTGCAGTTTCTGTAAAGAACCAGGGCATTGGAGGAGAGAATGTAAGAAATTCCTGGAAGGTCTAAAGGAATTGAAGAAGAAGACTTTCGAGACTTCTTCAACAGGTATTTTTGTTATAGAAGTTAATACAACTACTTCTGATAATACCTCATGGGTTATGGATACTGGTTGTGGGGCTCATATTTGTACTAATATGCAGGCACTCAGCAACAGTAGGAGGCTGAAGCAAGGACAAGTGGAGCTACGAGTTGGGAATGGAGCGAAAGTTCCTGCACTAGCTGTAGGCACATACTTGTTGTCTTTACCTTCGGGATTGGTTTTAGAACTCAATAATTGTTATTTTGTACCTGCTATAAGCAGAAATATTATTTCAATTTCTTTGTTGGATTTGGAAGGTTATGATTTTTCAGTTAAGAATAAATTATGTTCCTTCAATCGCAACAATTTGTTCTATGGTTGTGCCCCTCTTACGAATGGGCTTTACATACTCGATCAATCCGCGCCAATTTATAACATTAATACCAAACGGTTCAAACCTAATGAGGAGAACCGAACGTTTCTATGGCATTGTCGTTTAGGGCACATCAGCGAGAAACGCATCAAGAGGCTCCATTCGAATGGACTTCTTGGCTCATTTGACTTTGAGTCATGTGAGAAATGCGAATCCTGCATGATGGGCAAAATGACGCGGGCCCCCTTTAATAAACCTAACGAGAGGGCCAGTGACTTATTGGGCCTGATACACACTGACGTGTGTGGCCCAATGTCCACAAATGCAAGAGGAAACTATCAGTACTTCATTACCTTCACTGATGATTTCAGTAGGTATGGATATGTTTATTTAATGAAACATAAGTCTGAATCTTTTGAGAAGTTCAGAGAATTCCAAAATGAAGTACAGAACCAACTTGGTAAAAGCATTAAGGCTCTTCGGTCCGACCGAGGAGGAGAATACTTAAGCCAAGAATTCAGTGATCATCTAAGAGAGTGTGGGATCGTGTCCCAACTCACTCCTCCTGGAACACCTCAATGGAATGGTGTGTCTGAGAGGAGAAATCGGACCTTATTGGATATGGTTCGGTCTATGATGAGTCACACAGACCTTCCAATATCCCTTTGGGGATATGCTCTGCTAACAGCAGTGTTCACTCTAAATAGAGAGCCATCGAAAGCAGTAGCAAAGACACCATATGAATTATGGACTGGAGTAGCTCCAGTGCTGTCTTATCTAAGAATTTGGGGTTGTGAAGCCTATGTCAAGAGATTAATCTCAGACAAGCTTACACCAAAGTCTGATAAATGCTACTTCATTGGTTATCCGAAGGAAACCAAGGCTTATTACTTCTATCTACGTTCCGAGAACAAGATCTTTGTTGCCCGGGATTGTAACTTTCTTGAGAGGGAGTTTCTCTCTAAGAAAGACAGTGGGAGTAAGGTACTGCTTGAAGAAATTCAAGATGAACAGGATACTGCTCAACCTAATGAGGAAGAGCAGCAGGAGGACCTACAAGAAATTGTAGAGCCTGAACCTGTAGTACCTGAAGTTCGAAGATCCGGGAGGATCCGTCACGAACCCGAGAGATATCAAGGATTCCTCGTGACTAACTGTCATGATCTTCTGATCATTGATGGTGATGAACCATCGAACTTCAATCAAGCAATGATGGGCCCAGATTCCTCTAAATGGCGTAAGGCCACAGATTCCGAAATGGACTCCATGTCGGTTAACCAAGTGTTTTCGTTGGTTGACTTACCCGCTGGTGTAAAAGCCATCGAGTGCAAATGGATCTTCAAGAAGAAGATTGACGTGGATGGAAATGTCCAGATTTATAAAGCCAGGTTGGTGGCAAAAGGTTTCAGACAAGTTCACGGTGTGGATTACGATGAAACCTATTCACCAGTGGCTATGATGAAATCTATTCGGATTCTACTAGCAACTGCAGCTTTTCATGATTATGAAATTTGGCAGATGGACGTGAAAACCGCCTTCCTGAATGGTATTCTGGAAGAGGATGTGTATATGACACAACCTGACGGTTACATAGATCCAAAGAATGCTGGGAAAGTATGCAAGCTTCACAAATCCATTTATGGATTGAAGCAAGCATCGAGGAGCTGGAATCTTCGTTTTGATGAAGCAATCAAGCAATTTGACTTCATCAGAAACGAAGAAGAACAATGCGTGTATAAGAAAACTAGTGGGAGCAAGATAGTATTTCTTATTCTGTATGTCGATGACATACTGCTTCTTGGAAATGACGTTCCAATGCTGAAGTCGGTAAAGGACTGGCTTGGAAGTTGTTTTTCCATGAAAGACATGGGTGAAGCCGCATACGTTCTTGGAATTAGGATCTATCGGGATAGATCTAAAAGGCTGATTGGCTTGTGTCAAGATTCATACATTGACAAAGTCCTGCAAAGATTCAGCATGAAAGATTCAAGAAGGGCTTCACACCAATGGTACATGGCACAACGCTGAGCAAGAAGCAGAGCCCTACGTCGGCTGCTGAGCTTGAGCGCATGAAGAATATTCCTTATGCATCTGCAATAGGATCTATCATGTATGCCATGATTTGTACTCGTCCTGATGTTGCTTATGCACTGAGCATGACGAGTAGATACCAGTCAAATCCAGGTGAAAGCCACTGGATTGCCGTAAAGAATATCTTGAAGTATCTAAGATATACTAAGGATAAGTTCTTGGTGTACGGTGGAAGTGATGTGCTTGAAGTCAGTGGATTCACGGACGCAAGTTTCCAGACAGACACAGATGATTTCCGGTCACAGTCCGGTTATATCTTTTGTCTGAATGGCGGTGCAGTAAGTTGGAGAAGCTCCAAGCAGGACACCGTTGCTGATTCCACTACAGAAGCTGAATATGTCGCCGCCTCAGAAGCAGCGAAGGAAGCTGTTTGGATACGAAAGTTCATGATCGAACTGGGTGTGATACCAAATGCGGCTGAGCCTCTGGCACTGTTTTGTGACAACAATGGTGCTATAGCTCAGGCAAAGGAACCAAGATCACATCAGAAATCCAAGCATGTTCAAAGAAGATTTCACTTGATACGTGACATCGTTAACAGAAAGGAAGTCAAGATCAGCCGAGTCCCGACAGATGATAATGTCGCTGATCCGTTGACAAAGCCACTCCCAAGGCCTAAGCTCGAGTATCTGACTGAAGCTGTAGGCATTAGAAACATTGAAATGTAATCTAAATTTGAGTGGGAGTTTAAAGGCTTTATTTAGTTATTTGATATGTTCTTGTAAAACATTTTCTTATGTTTAATGGAATTATTATTTCAAGATTATTTTAACTGTGATGAAATAATCGTTCCAAAGTGATATAAACCATTTTATAGGTCATCGAAGTAAATGACTTGATCTTGAGTCATCAAAGTCATTTAGCTTGATCATGAGACCCTATATTTGATAGATGGCTTATATCATCCTGTCCCTAGTCAAAGGTTGTTGAAATTGGAACACCAACAACCGTGTGAGACTAGATTGGTATGTGACTTATGACAAAGTCTCAGTGTGTCATAGATGCACGGCATCAAAGTCAGTACATAGGTGTATGTTGGGGTACATACGACCGGACAAGACCCGCTTATGAGAACTCTTCAGGATATTTATATCTGTGTCATAAGAGATTCTCACTACGACTATAGAGTATAGTCCTTAGACCTGAGTTCGCATGCATGTGACTGCACATGGACTAATGCACTTTGATCATTGTCTAATGCTGTCGTTCTACGATAGTTATAAGGACCTTGTTTGGGTACATTATGAAATGAGTAGTTTACAGTGATGGAACAAGACGAGATTTGTCCCTCCAATATAAATGGAGTGAATATCTCTAGGCCAATCGGAGATTTGAATATTGGAAAATGCATGGCCATGCTCAAACGGACTGTCCCGAGTCGTTTGGATTGTCAGTATCAAATCAGAGTCCGATGAACATGATTAGCCCTTATAAGGATGACACTCATCTTGCCTTATGACTAATCGAGATATTGAGACAAAAGGATTATGAATACAGAGATTCCAATACAAGTGGGAGATTGTTGGAATTGTGTCCAGTAATCTCGGTACTGTCTCTAGAAAGTAAGAGTATGTCAATGATCAGACATAAGTCATATAATATTGGGGGTCATGATGGCTTGCTAGAGTCCGCTCATGATCTATAAGTCTTGGACTTATTGCCTTTATTATATGATCCCATATGGGTCACACGCCTAAGCTAACGGGAAAATACGAAAGAACGGTTTAGCATAAGTACGGTAAAAGTGCTAGGCATTTACTGTGCTTAGAGAGACTAAAGGGCCTGATTAAATCCAAGGGATTTAATCAGACTGGGAATTGGGCCTAAAAGCCCAATAGAGTTAAAGAAGGGTTTTATAAACTAAAACCAAGTCTTTTCTCCTCTAACTCTTCCTATCTGCGCCGCCAACTCTCTCTCTCTGCGCCTCCTTCTTGCTCGGTCTAGCAGCCAAATTCCCGGTGTGCGTGTGTGAGCCTTTGGAGGATCCATCTCTTGGTGGTTCTGCTGATCTCTGACCCATTACCTCTTCTTCCGCTGCAAAACAAGGTAAAAGGTGAGATCCTTTAAGTTTCTAAATAAGAGAACCTAGATCTGCATGTTTAGTAGGATGAATCAATTGGGAATTGAATCAGGAAACACTAAACGATCCAACAGTGTGGTGGTGGTGGTGGAGCGACGCGGTCTCGATCATGACACGAAAAGAGCGCAATACTTCTCGGCTGCAAATAAAACAAGGCAGGAGCTGTGCTGATGGTGACGACAACTGATACTCCCGGGCAACAACGGTGGTAATGATGGAATTAAATCCGGTGGCGGTGGCTACTGCTAAGTGACCCCGAACTCCTGAGTCTCCGATAACTTGATCACCGTGTCATCGGGGATGAATATCAGCGATGCACGCGCTGCTGACGGTGGTACTTCGGATGTAGTTGTATCATAAGGTGGCCTCAGAATGAGTGGGCGGTCAGCTGGCTCGACACTGGTAATTACATGCTCTGGAATAGGCTTGCGAAATACAGGAGTGCTCTGCAGACTGGGATTATGGCCCTGGACTATCTGAAGTAGACTCAATCGACTCACGGTCCTCCACGCTGATATCGCTCATTATGTCGTCGCAAACCACACACACACACACCAATCCTCCTAGGACAACACTGCTATGTGTCTGCACCAAAGATAAAACAGTTAGTACAATCCTAGCGAATTTTCTAATTTACCCAATCCCCCGGGTTGACGGACGCGACTCGGATTCCTAATGGTTGCATTGGCGACACATTTTGACTCGATAAATCATTGAAAACTTTGAAAAACCGGAATATTCGAACCCATGACGAACCATGCTCTGATACCACCTTCTGTAACACCCCCTTCCCGTTTTCCGCTGACCGACGAGCTGACCGGCCAACAATCAAACAAGAACATTACCGATCAAATACGAGCAGTCATACGAGAAGAGTTTGTCACAATACAAAAGCCAGAGACAATCCGGTTTGAGACAAAGGCTCGAACCAAACGATCTTTGACTCCGTTTACCTCGTTTCCACAATACGAGGCTTCTCAACCCGTACCGCTTCCACGAGTTGTGTTCGGTTCGGACGAAACCGTATATCAGGGAATTATTCCGTTTTTATTACTTTAAAATCATAAACTTTATTCATAACAATATACGGTCTACTATAAATCGTTTAACGGGTACCCAACAAAATCCGCAACCGAAAATAAAGTCAAAACGCGTAACAATCGATACCCAATGCCAACCCGAGACTACTCCGAGTGTCCTACGCGTCCGCCGAGCTACGCCAAACCTGAAAAAAAAAAAAAAGAGTCTAATGAGCAATCTAAGATTACCCAGTGAGACGGCTCCCAACTAAAGGCTGCCAATAATCTAATAATCCCACCCAAACCCAAAATAACAATCAAGTATAATAGCTGATCACGTGCTACCAAGACGTGATGAGCTTCACAACACACACATTCATTCAAATAACAACACAATCATCAACGAAGGGAATCGAGAACACTGCGGCACATTTTCTTGATTAGACTCGATCTATCTATCGCAGCTCTAACGCAATCTCCACACCATCTGGGCCCACTTTGCAAACTCGGTGACTTCCACGGGAACACTTAGCTGCCGCCACGGTAGCTAAAACCTCCCACGACTCCTAGGCGATAACACGAAGTCCTGCTGCTAGGACACCGTTCTCCGTCCATCGATACGCGGTGAATCAGACTACTCCTAGATAACCCAAGTTTCCATGCAGTCTGGCCCTAGGACGCGACCCCGTATTCTCCGGACCACACACCTACAGACGTCACTCCATAGGTTAACACCTGCCAGAACCACTACCGAAGGTACGTGCCTGATCAGGTTACTACCCGAGGATCCAACCGGGTCGGAAGTACCAGAACGCCATCTCTAGACTTGCGGGATCTAACGCGCCTTATAGAGTCCTAATAACAGTAATGTAAACAAGCAGACTCACTGGGACTCTATCACGCAATACCAACAAGGTCAAACAGAAACACTATCTTAATCCCCAATCCATCCCGCAAGTCCTATCACCAACCTCCACATCACCCAAACTTACTCGGTCCCGCACCAGAGTAAGTATCTACAGTACAGTCTACTCGGCCCAACACCGAAGTAGATAAACAATCAAGCAATCACACAAACAATCAACAGTCTACTCGGCCCAACACCGAAGTAGATAAACAATCAAGCAATCACACAAACAATCAACAGTCTACTCGGCCCAACACCGAAGTAGATAAACAATCAAGCAATCACACAAACAATTAACTAGGTTTATTAGTCTTTTAATATTTCCTTAACCTTTACTCATTCAATCCGCTACCTTGGGATTAGTGGATTACTAATCCCGTAGACGGTCCATTAATCACACTACTTCTTTACTTATCACTTCCTAAGTATCTTTTAATAGGTCCTCGATCTGTCGGTTTAGAGTTACTAACTCCCCGATATCTCATTATTCATTAACTTTCATTCATTAATCCACCCGTTATTATATTCTAAGTGTGTTATGTCATTTAACCGTATTTTAATCAACTCATAATTTTCCCGTATATAGATTCATTTAGATACGTTCTTAAATACTTATATATGCATATATGTCCTAGCATGCCGTTCTATATGTATGCATCACCCAATCAAGCAATCAACGAACTATCAATCAACTAATGCAATACTCAATCAAGCAATCAACGAACTATCAACGAATATAAGCTAACTTGCATGCATCCCTTAACCTATCCATTTAATTAATTAACCGAGTTATTAATCAATCTAGCCGTTCTAACCAGTTCAATCATCAAGGTATGCAACCTAAATCTATGGTTTATAATTCATGGGTCTATATGTACTATTCTAAATGCATCACACAATTTAACCGACTCACAGTGTTATGACGACGGATGGATGGATTGATGGAACTCCGAGACCCGACACGAACCCGATGCTAACCCGTACCTTCCCCGAACCTCCGCTGCGTTGACCCAACCTTGACCCGCACCGTTGACCAAATGATTCCGAACCTCCGGATAACCCTCATATGATGGCTACTACAACCGTTTATCCTATTTCTAAATAAAAGAAATCCGGTTTATCGGGAAGATTATTACGTCGGAAAAATTCCTTTCCAAAGAATATTCTTCGGAATATTCCGACGATGTAATATTCCTTTCTCCATATTTCTTCTATTTGTTTTCTCTCTCTCTCTCTCTCCTCCATTTCTCTCTCTCTCTCTCCCCTCCGGCTCCTCCTTCTTCTCTCCTCCCTCCGGCTTCTTCTTCTTCTCCCGGCTTCTCCTCCTCTCGGCTCCTCCTCCTCCTCCTCCTTCTTGCCGCCTTCTTCTTCTTCTACTTCTTCCCTTCTCCCTCTCTTCTTTCTTTCTTCCTTACCACTCTTGTTGAGAGGTGTTTTTGGTGTGAAGAGAAGTGAGGGGTGGAGGCTTCTTTTTATAGCCAAAGTGAAGAGATCTCCACCTTCAACTTGTCTCCTCTTCCTCTCCATCTTAAGCCACGACATCACCACCAAAACCATCCACAAACAATGAATTTGATCACCCACCATCCATTTGTATCCTTCTCCATGCAACCCCTTAGATTGATGACAACACATCTTTTAGGTTCATGCACCTAAGAAGCTTCTAAAATTCTTGGGCTCAATTTCGTGGCCCATGCTTCATTCTGAGCTGGATTTAGGTCCAATATCAACTTAGTAATCAGCCCTATTACTCTGGTTCAAGCCCAAGCTCCAAAGAATTTATTTTGGATTTTTAGCCACTAATTACTCCTTAATGGTCTAAAAATTATAACTTCATCTAGGAGTCAAATCCTACTGAATCATTTCACCCATAGCTTCTAAATCTTCTAATGGAGCTGTGGTCAAAATATCATAATTTTTGGTGGACTTTAGATGGTCTTCTTGCTTGCCCGAACATTGATTCGGTTTCTCGGAAAAACTGGCTGTACGTTTAATATTTTAGAAACTCCTTAACTGCTTCTATAAATTCACCAAGACTAATTTTTAGGTTCTAGATGATCTTAGATGAATTTATCAATTCGAATCACTCCGTTTGGACACCCGTAGGTCCAGTTATGGATTTTGCAAGTTGATCGGTTATATCGGTTTCCTTTCACGATAGTCCGTAAAACCCGTTTAATCTCCGTTTCTTCCACGTCTGGTCTTCTAAATGTTCTTTATAGACAAAAAGAAGAACCCTTGGCCCGTCTCCACTTCCGGCATGCATTTTGGTAAAAGTACCAAAATACCCCTCATCTTCCGAAAATTACGAAAATGTCCTTCGTTGACTTCTCTGCTGCCCGTTGACTATTTCTTGGAACAAGATATTACCCATGGTGTGGCCATCATCTCCTGCCCTTCCTCCCGTCGCCGTTCCGCCACCGAAGAAGCCTCTCGATCCTCTCACCGCCTCTGCTCTGATGTCTGAACCGCCGGTGCCCCCTGTACCTCCAGAACCTTCGCCGCCGGCAGTCACTCTCCCCTCGACTTTGGTCCGCGTGTGGCGAGTCGGAGTTTCTCAACAACGCCGTCTCTATCCTTCACCTCCGACTGCTAGCTTGTCTCGGAAAACTCGGAAAACTCCTTGGATAAGAGCTCCTTCGCAGATCCGTGTCAGCCAGCTCTCGCCGGAAGCTACACCTCCACCTCCTACTTCACCTCCACCTTCACCTCCGGCTGCTGTTGTGTCTCGCACACCTCGGAAAGCTCCTTGGACAAGAGCTCCTCCGCAGATCCGTGTCAGCCAGCTCCCACCGGAAGCTCCACCTCCACCTCCTTCTTCACCTCTGCCTTCACCTCTCGCCACACTGTTCGCCGTCTCTAGCCATTGTCTCACTCTCCTTTCATCAAAAAGATCAACTCCTCCGCAGTGCCGCTCTTCAGCATCCTCTGACGGTACGGAAATCTCTGGTTGTATAGCTTCTCCTCGACCTCCCCTCCACCAGAGGCGAGCTCTCCTGTCGGGATGCCACCGGTGTTCTTCTCCTCGCCATAAGGATCCGCACCCCACCAACCACCACATCTGCTCGTTCCCGTTATGGCCTCGTTATTGGAGTTTTGTTTGGTTGAAGCTCTCTGCTTCTTTGATCCAGGCCCTTGCTCCAACAGTTCATTTATTTGTGTTACCACTGAATCTATCAGACTTGTTTGATCATTTGGAAAGTTTTGGAATTGTCATCTCGTGTGAAAGCCCTCAATTGGTCCCTTTACCTCAGGTTGATGTGGTTGAGTTATTATAAAGCATATTCTCTGTTATACGTCTCTTAACTTGCGTTATTAGGCAACTGTTACCTCGTGGTGAGGATTTGTTACCTCTTTATGAGGATTCTTTGTTGGAATTGTGTCCAGTAATCTCGGTACTGTCTCTAGAAAGTAAGAGTATGTCAATGATCAGACATAAGTCATATAATACTGGGGGTCATGATGGCTTGCTAGAGTCCGCTCATGATCTATAAGTCTTGGACTTATTGCCTTTATTATATGATCCCATATGGGTCACACGCCTAAGCTAACAGGAAAATGTGTAGGAACGGTTTAGCAGAAGTACGGTAAAAGTGCTAGGCATTTACTGTACTTAGAGAGAATAAATGGGTTTAGCCACTGTGTGTCGATCGATGCACAAGGCGTGTCGATCGACACAGTGCGAGAACGCCGTCGAGTTAATTGGTATTTGGGCCAAAGGCCCAAACGGAACTGAACAAGTTTTATAAATAAAACTTGAGACGAGTTCAGGCGATTAACCCTAGCCAGCCGCGAGCCTCCTCTCTCTCTGCGCCGATTCCCGTGTGGTCTAGCAGCCTCTCTTCCTGCTTGGTGTGCGTGTGTGAACCTCTGGAGGAGTTATCACTTGGTGGCTCTCTGATCTCTGACCTGTTCTCCCTTTCCGCTGCATAAACAGGTAAAAGGTGAGATCTATCATTGTTTCTATTCAAGAAGAACCTAGATCAGCATGTTTAGGATAATCTGAATCTGAGAACTGAATCAGGATTGACTAAACATTCCTTCAGTGGTATCAGAGCTATTGGTTCTGGTTTTTCTTGTTTAGATTCATGTTTAGGATTGTTTAAAGAGGTGTTTTTGAATCAATCTACTGATAAGATTAAAACACTTAAGAAACAAGAATTGAATCCTAAACAAACAGTTGAAAAATCGCATGACCAAGCTATATTGATTTGGTATGCGACCTAAACTGATTTTTGCATCGACTGAGATCGCATTGCATCGATCGATGCAATGCATGGATCGATCGTTGCAACCGCGAGAGATTGACCACGATCGCATGGATCGATCAAACGATCGCATGGGTCTCGCGAGAATCTCTCGGCCAAATCTGTTAACCGTTCGTGCACGCGTGAGAGCATCGATCGATGCAGGATCGATGCACGATCGATGCAGGATCGATGCTGAGAGCGTCGATCGATGCGGTTAGGGTTTTGGATCGGTTTAATTTAATTAAAACTTAAAACGTCACGGTTTAATAAACAGACTTAATAAATTTATTAAGTTCTGGTTAAACCGGGATAAGAAATCCAATGTCGTAAAAAATTATTGGATTTTGTGCCTAAACCAGGATTTTCTAATTTGATTTGGTTGGACCAAATAAATTGAGAAAATCCGGTTTAGTAAATAACCGGTTGACAATTGTGGTCATCGTAGTAATTAAAATTTGGTTAGACCAATTTTAATGAACCAGACCGGTTATGTCATTTAATTGGACAATTGGGTCATGTCTTGGACATGGACAAATTCTTGGGCCTCGGGCCAAGAAGTTAAAACAATTGGACCAATTATTTGAGTCTTTTTCTTCAGATTAATTTAAAATTTATTTTATAAATCGATTTTAAATTAAAGTTTCCGAAATTTTGAAATTAGAAAGTTTCTTAAAATAGAAGTTTCTAGATTTGCGGGTTTTGGATTTTAAGAAATTTCTAAAGTTAGAAAGTTTCCGGTTTTAGAAAGTTTCCAATTTTAGAAAGTTTCCAAAAATAGTAGGTTTCCAAAATGGAAAGTTTCCCAAAATAGTAATCTTCTATTTTGGGAATGAAATTTTAATAAACCTACGAACCTCAAATAATATCAAGCGTTGGATGTCTTGTCCAGGCTATGTCAGCTGTCGAAGCCCATTCAATTGTATTCATGGCCTTACAGTGTGAGGGTGTCTGCTTTTGCGTGGGTAAGACGGTTTGTGATTCATAAATGTCATTGGGAGTCCCAGACATTAATGATTACATGACTGTATAGTCTGGTTTTCTTGACTAGGCCATCGGGAGTCCCGGGCCTTGAGACATCAGAGTGGATTGGGCCTCGGGCCCAGATTCACAACCAAGAGTTATATCACGGATATAATTAGCCGATATAGGGCTTACCGATATAAGCTAAGGTTGGGTGACGGCCAGTGGCCCACTTTGATCTTAGTTATATGTGGATCTTGGAATCATTATATTCTATTGAGGGTAACTGATGTTATTGAATATAATGCGTGATTAATCATATTATATTTAATACGAGATTAATCATATTGAACATATTAACTAATAACCTTTTTATGTTATATATTTCAGCTATGACTACTACAAGCACACAAAACACATTCTCAATCCGGTCTGTTCTCGAGAAGGAGAAGCTGACTGGAACGAACTTCCTGACGTGGTCAAGGAACTTGAGGCTAGTCCTCAAGCAGGAGAAGAAGGATTATGTCCTTCGTGATCCTCTCCCCGAGAGGCCTCCTGCCAATGCCGCCAGGACTCTGCATAATGCTTGGGAAAAGCATTCGTCAGATGAAAATGATGTGTATTGCCTGATGTTGGCGACAATGACTGCTGAGCTGCAAATGCAGTTCGAGAGTGTATTGTCACCCATCGAGATAATGGCAAGCCTGAAATCGCTTTTTCAGGAGCAGGCTAGGACTGAGAGGTTCCAGACAGTTAAGAACCTCTTGGACTGCAAGTTGGCTGCGAATGCGGCAGTGAGTCCTCATGTCTTGAAGATGATGGGTTATCTCGATCATCTTCAGAAACTCGACTGCCCTATCAGCCAGGAACTTGCCTGCGACATCATTCTGCAGTCATTACCTGCAAGCTATGATCAGTTCATTCTGAACTTTAACATGCATGGCTTGAGTAAGACATTGCCTGAGCTTCACGGAATGCTCAAAACTGCAGAGCCCAACTTGAGGAAAACCGCCAAGGACCCCAATGTGCTTATGGTGCAAAAGGGCAAGGGGTTTAAGAAATCCTCTGCTAAGGATAAGGGAAAGGCCAAGGCTGTCCAAGTCACGGACAAGGACACGCCAAAGCCCAAGTCCAAGGCTGGGCCAACTGACATCTGCAGGTTCTGTAAAGAACCAGGGCATTGGAGGAGAGAATGTAAGAAATTCCTGGAAGGTCTAAAGGAATTGAAGAAGAAGACTTTCGAGACTTCTTCATCAGGTATTTTTGTTATAGAAGTTAATACGACTACTTCTGATAATACCTCATGGGTTATGGATACTGGTTGTGGGGCTCATATTTGTACTAATATGCAGGCACTCAGCAACAGTAGAAGGCTGAAGCAAGGACAAGTGGAGCTACGAGTTGGGAATGGAGCGAAAGTTCCAGCACTAGCTGTAGGCACTTACTTGTTGTCTTTACCTTCGGGATTGATTTTAGAACTCAATAATTGTTATTTTGTACCTGCTATAAGCAGAAATATTATTTCAATTTCTTTGTTGGATTTGGAAGGTTATGATTTTTCAGTCAAGAAAAATTATGTTCCTTCAATCGCAACAATTTGTTCTATGGTTCTGCCCCTCTTACGAATGGGCTTTACATACTCGATCAATCCGCGCCAATTTATAACATTAATACCAAACGGTTCAAACCTAATGAGGAGAACCAAACGTTTCTATGGCATTGTCGTTTAGGGCACATCAGCGAGAAACGCATTAAGAGGCTCCATACGAATGGACTTCTTGGCTCTTTTGACTTTGAGTCATGTGAGAAATGCGAATCCTGCATGATGGGCAAAATGACGCGGGCCCCCTTTAATAAACCTAACGAGAGGGCCAGTGACTTATTGGGCCTGATACACACTGACGTGTGTGGCCCAATGTCCACAAATGCAAGAGGAAACTATCAGTACTTCATTACCTTCACTGATGATTTCAGTAGGTATGGATATGTTTATTTGATGAAACATAAGTCTGAGTCTTTTGAGAAGTTCAGAGAATTCCAAAATGAAGTACAGAACCAACTTGGCAAAAGCATTAAGGCTCTTCGGTCCGACCGAGGAGGAGAATACTTAAGCCAAGAATTCAGTGATCATCTAAGAGAGTGTGGGATCGTGTCCCAACTCACTCCTCCTGGAACACCTCAATGGAATGGTGTGTCTGAGAGGAGAAATCGGACCTTATTGGATATGGTTCGGTCTATGATGAGTCACACAGACCTTCCAATATCCCTTTGGGGATATGCTCTGCTAACAGCAGTGTTCACTCTAAATAGAGCGCCATCGAAAGCAGTAGCAAAGACACCATATGAATTATGGACTGGAGTGGCTCCAGTGCTGTCTTATCTTAGAATTTGGGGTTGTGAAGCATATGTCAAGAGATTGATCTCGGACAAGCTTACACCAAAGTCTGATAAATGCTACTTCATTGGTTATCCGAAGGAAACCAAGGCTTATTACTTCTATCTACGTTCCGAGAACAAGATCTTTGTTGCCCGGGATTGTAACTTTCTTGAGAGGGAGTTTCTCTCTAAGAAAGACAGTGGGAGTAAGGTACTGCTTGAAGAAATTCAAGATGAACAGGATACTGCTCAACCTAATGAGGAAGAGCAGCAGGAGGACCTACAAGAAATTGTAGAGCCTGAACTTGTAGTACCTGAAGTTCGAAGATCCGGGAGGATCCGTCACGAACCCGAGAGATATCAAGGATTCCTCGTGACTGACTGTCATGATCTTTTGATCATTGATGGTGATGAACCATCGAACTTCAATCAAGCCATGATGGGCCCAGATTCCTCGAAGTGGCGCAAGGCCACTGATTCCGAAATGGACTCCATGTCGGTCAACCAAGTCTTTTCGTTGGTTGACTTACCCGCTGGTGTAAAAGCCATCGAGTGCAAATGGATCTTCAAGAAGAAGATTGACGTGGATGGAAATGTCCAGATTTATAAAGCCAGGTTGGTGGCAAAAGGTTTCAGACAAGTTCACGGTGTGGATTACGATGAAACCTATTCACCAGTGGCTATGATGAAATCTATTCGGATTCTACTAGCAACTGCAGCTTTTCATGATTATGAAATTTGGCAGATGGACGTGAAAACCGCCTTCCTGAATGGTATTCTGGAAGAGGATGTGTATATGACGCAACCTGACGGTTACATAGATCCAAAGAATGCTGGGAAAGTATGCAAGCTTCATAAATCCATTTATGGATTGAAGCAAGCATCGAGGAGCTGGAATCTTCGTTTTGATGAAGCGATCAAGCAATTTGACTTCATCAGAAACGAAGAAGAACAATGCGTGTATAAGAAAACTAGTGGGAGCAAGATAGTATTTCTTATTCTGTATGTCGATGACATACTGCTTCTCGGAAACGACGTTCCAATGCTAAAGTCGGTAAAGGACTGGCTTGGAAGTTGTTTTTCCATGAAAGACATGGGTGAAGCCGCATACGTTCTTGGAATCAGGATCTACCGGGATAGATCTAGAAGGCTGATAGGCTTGTGTCAAGATTCTTACATTGACAAAGTCCTACAAAGATTCAGCATGAAAGATTCCAAGAAGGGCTTCACGCCAATGGTACATGGCACAACGCTAAGCAAGAAGCAGAGCCCTACGTCGGCTGCTGAGCTTGAGCGCATGAAGAATATTCCTTATGCATCTGCAATAGGATCTGTCATGTATGCCATGATCTGTACTCGTCCTGATGTTGCTTATGCATTGAGCATGACGAGTAGATACCAGTCAAATCCAGGTGAAAACCATTGGATTGCCGTCAAGAATATCCTGAAGTATCTAAGACATACTAAGGATAAGTTCTTGGTATACGGTGGAAGTGATGTGCTTAAAGTCAGTGGATTCACGGACGCAAGTTTCCAGACAGACCAAGATGATTTCCGGTCACAGTCCGGTTATATCTTTTGTCTGAATGGCGGTGCAATCAGTTGGAGAAGCTCCAAGCAAGACACCGTTGCTGATTCCACTACAGAAGCTGAATATATCGCCGCTTCAGAAGCTGCGAAGGAAGCTGTTTGGATACGAAAGTTCATTATGGAACTAGGTGTGATACCAAATGCGGCTGAGCCTCTGGCACTGTTTTGTGACAACAATGGTGCTATAGCTCAGGCAAAGGAACCAAGATCACACCAGAAATCCAAGCATGTTCAAAGAAGATTTCACTTGATACGTGACATCGTTAATAGAAAGGAAGTCAAGATCAGCCGAGTCCCGACAGATGATAATGTCGCTGATCCGTTGACAAAGCCACTCCCAAGGCCTAAGCTCGAGTTCCTGACTGAAGCTGTAGGCATTAGAGACATTGAAATGTAATCTAAATTTGAGTGGGAGTTTGAGGGCTTTATTTAGTTATTTGATATGTTCTTGTAAAACATTTTATGTTTAATGAAATTATTATTTCAAGATTATTTTAACTGTGATGAAATAATCGTTCCAAAATGATATGAACCATTTTATAGGTCATCGAAGTAAGTGATTTGATCTTGAGTCATCAAAGTCATTTAGCTTGATCATGAGACCCTATATTTGATAGATGTTTTATATCATCCTGTCCCTAGTCGAAGGTTGTTGAAATTGGAACACCAACAACCGTGTGAGACTGGATTGGTACGTGACTTATGACAAAGTCTCAGTGTGTCATAGATGCGCGGCATCAAAGTCAGTACATAGGTGTATGTTGGGGAACATACGACCGGACAAGACCCGCTTATAAGAACTCTTCAGGATATTTATATCTGTGTCATAAGAGATTCTTACTACGACTATAGAGTATAGTCCTTAGACCTGAGTTCGCATGCATGTGACTGCACATGGACTAATGCACTTTGATCATTGTCTAACGCTGTCGTTCTGCGATAGTTATAAGGACCTTGTTTGGGTACATTATGAAATGAGTAGTTTACAGTGATGGAACAAGACGGAATTTGTCCCTCCAATATAAATGGAGTGAATATCTCTAGGCCAATCGGAGATTTGAATACTGGAAAATGCATGGCCATGCTCAAACGGACTGTCCCGAGTCGTTTGGATTGTCAGTATCAAATCAGAGTCCGATGAACAAGATTAGGCTTTATAAGGATGACACTAATCTTGCCTTATGACTAATCGAGATATTGAGACAAAAGGATTATGAATACAGAGATTCCAGTACAAGTGGGAGATTGTTGGAATTGTGTCCAGTAATCTCGGTACTGTCTCTAGAAAGTAAGAGTATGTCAATGATCAGACATAAGTCATATAATACTGGGGGTCATGATGGCTTGCTAGAGTCCGCTCATGATCTATAAGTCTTGGACTTATTGCCTTTATTATATGATCCCATATGGGTCACACGCCTAAGCTAACAGGAAAATGTGTAGGAACGGTTTAGCAGAAGTACGGTAAAAGTGCTAGGCATTTACTGTACTTAGAGAGAATAAATGGGTTTAGCCACTGTGTGTCGATCGATGCACAAGGCGTGTCGATCGACACAGTGCGAGAACGCCGTCGAGTTAATTGGTATTTGGGCCAAAGGCCCAAACGGAACTGAACAAGTTTTATAAATAAAACTTGAGACGAGTTCAGGCGATTAACCCTAGCCAGCCGCGAGCCTCCTCTCTCTCTGCGCCGATTCCCGTGTGGTCTAGCAGCCTCTCTTCCTTCTTGGTGTGCGTGTGTGAACCTCTGGAGGAGTTATCACTTGGTGGCTCTCTGATCTCTGACCTGTTCTCCCTTTCCGCTGCATAAACAGGTAAAAGGTGAGATCTATCATTGTTTCTATTCAAGAAGAACCTAGATCAGCATGTTTAGGATAATCTGAATCTGAGAACTGAATCAGGATTGACTAAACATTCCTTCATTCTTTACCTCCTTGTGAGGATCTCTTACCTCCTTGTGAGGATCGGTTACCTCTTTATGAGGATCACTTACCTCTTTATGAGGAACCATTACCTCAGTATGAGGATCTTTTACCTCATTATGAGGATATTAACAAAAATCTCTATTTTGTATTTGTACAATCTTGTGCTTTGTTGGTGTTGCTACCGCATGATGCAGGTTTACATTTCCAGAATATGGGAGTCGTCGTCACCATCGCCAATCTTTGATCATTAGTATCAGATTCGGTGAATCACATGTGGATGTTTCTGTTTTCCCAGACCTTCTCGCGATTGTGGATTTCCTCAAATCTCCTAGGCTCATCAAGAAGATGCTTAGTCATCTCAGTAGTCAAATCTCCTGCTGCTTCCTTAGCACTAGTTGCTAAAGCATGCTCGGGCAATGTATCAACTAGTGTGCTCTCATTCGCTCAAGACTTCATCTCATCAAGCACCGTGGATGTCTTCATCTCAAGTTGTCTTAATGATTTGTATGTGTTTATCATCTATGTTTATGCTTCCCGCCTTGCGTCTGTTGCAGCGGTTGATTATGCCCGTTTTGCATTTGTATTCTGTTTCTCGAACCTTTACTCCATTTTTGGAGACTAATAGCTAATATAAAAGCTTGTTGACCAAAAAAAAAATCTAACGTTTATTTAGTGATGAAGCAAAAGCCTCTATTGCATATATGATCATACCAACATGTGTAATGATTCCCCCATTCTGTTAGCCTAAACAAAAACCAAGGGAAATATGTTGGTCATTGCCGATTTTAAGTGGATTAAAACTAGCCCTTAGCTCACTCGACTGGCCGTGATTTCCTTATAAAATAGAACGGTCGAGATGGTTGAATCTGGCCCTGTTAGCCGATCCGACCATGAATGCGATTTGACTGTGACGGTGATCCGGTCATAACTGACCGATCAAACTAAGTTATGCATTCCAACGACTATAAGGCTATGGACCATCTTTCCATAACTGTTTAGGTAGAAGAATGAGTATAAAAAGAGAAGAAGGAAATGTGACATGTAGTCTCTCGGCTCTTTTTTGCCTTGGTAGGGAATGTTTTGAGGTTTGTTCTTTGTTTTTTTTCCGACTAAATCATAGCTTCATTAATAAAAACATTGTTTGGATACAAATCATAAACTTATACAGAATTACATTAACACACTTATTACATATACAGAGGTATGAGCCATATACTGAAAAAATACAGCAGAAAGGTAGAATAAGTTTTCGTAAAAAAGCAGAAGATTTAATAGATACAGTGGATGATGCATTGTATTACCTCGGTCCAATAAAAATTTCTCTTGAATGGACAACCACATGGGTACATTACACCAAATGGAGAACTTCACCAGAAAGATTTTTTATCCTCTCTCTTTTATTTTATGTATGAAAGTCTTAATAGCAAATATTCAGAAAGTAACGAAGGTAAAACTATTAACAAATCTAAAGGTTGCAAGGGTGATTCTTACGATATCACATCTTTGTTTGCAGATGAATAATTAATTTTTATAAGGCTAATAAAGATGAATGTCAAATAATATTACAAATACTTAAGGACTATGAGGAGGTATATGGACAACAAATTAATTTTTCAAAATCATTGATAAAATTTGGTAAGGTTGAGGATTCAGTACACGATGAAATGAAATAGATATTATGCATTACCACTATAGGTTGCATGAGATCATATTTGAGAATATAAGAAAGTCTGCAAGTGTCAAAGACTCGAATTTCCAGCTTCTTCCAAGACAAGCTACATAAATGTGTGCTATAAAAGTAGGAAAATAAGTTTTCATTATATGTATCATTTGCATTACCTTATTATGTGATGACTTTTTCGTTTATCCAAATTAGTGACTACTAAACTCACGAGTGTAGTAGCCCAGTTTTGGTGGAGTTCTGAGAGAATAAAAAAAAATGCTTTAAAAGTCTTGAGATAAGTTTTGTAGGGATAAGAGAAATGGTGGCATTGGATTTCTTGTTCTAGCAGATTTTAACATAACTTTGCTTGTAAATAAACGGTGTCATTGATCGATAAACTGGATACCATTTTCAAAGGTGTAAAGGTAGATACTTTTGGAACTTGGATAATTTGAATCCAATTAGATCTTAATTTTCATCATCTAGATGGATGAATAATTTTTTGCTAGACCTTTGATAAAAAGACTAATTAAAGGGCGAGAACATGTGAATTCATCTCAATATGGAATGATTAATGGGTCCCATCCTATCCCCCGAAGCATTCAACCTGTACAACCAACAACTACACCCATTTTTTATGGTAAACCAATTGATTTACCCATGGTCTCATATATGGAATACTAAGTTGATACATACGATTATCGAACCTGAAATTGCGGAACTGATTATCAGTATGCCAATTAGTTTTTCATTAAAACTAGATAAAAATGGGTGATATTTTACAGAATCTGACAAATATACAGTGAAATCTGGATATCACATAGAGTAAGAATTTCATAATAAAGGCATCATAATACTTTCATTGGGACATATGTTAAATCTCTAAATGCTTTATCTTGTAATTTAAAATATCCACCAATAATTAAACACTTCATATGGCAAGCATTTCATAATATTTATTGATAACCAATAATTTGAGGTCTCGAGAAATAAATTGCGATATGTAATGTGGCAAATGTGGCATATGAAGAAATAATAAACCATGTGTTATTAGTGTCACAAGCAATACATGCATGAGTTCTTTTCACAAGTCCCATCAAATAAGAGAGTATTCCGCATATCTTTGATATTTGAAGATGTATATTATTTATTCTCGAAGCTATTATTTAGACAACTCAAACATATAATTCTCATGGATACTTTGGTACATTTGTAAGTGTAGAAATTAAAAGTTGTATAAAAATTATGATCGGAATCCACGGGAGTTCCCAAGAATTGCAGAAAAAATATTTAACATGAGAAGATGGTCAAGTATTTGAAATTAATGGTTTACCCCAAAATTACTGGATAAGATATAATCATAAGGAACACATGTTGATTCAAGAGAACAATGATGCTATATTGATGGATAAGGAGAGTAACATGCATTTATGACAAGAATAGTACAATAGCTACATATGAAGAGAGAATATAATGGTGAAGACAATGAATAGTAGGAGTAGTCTCTCACCATTTGAAGTACTAATCTAAACCATAAAATTCATAAAAATAGGTGCATTTAATAGAAATGTGTAACTTTAATAAATTTGATTAAGTAATTTGAGTTTGCATTTTTAGGTGGATTTAAAAATTTATAATAAAATTACCCTTTAAGACAAAATATGACATTCTGGGTTATTTTTTTCCAACTTCGATGATAGTTTATAAAATAAACTTTTTATTTAATAGTATAAAGATTCTAAGTTATTTTATAGAAGTAACAAAAAACACAAATATCATAATTTATATATAATATTATATAAAACAAGTCTTACGCACCACACTTTATATTAATTCTCACAGAACCAATTAAACAAATACTCTTCATGAATTATAATTAATTTAATGCATGTAAACATATGAACTATGTTTTAGTTGCCTAAAATTATTTGTTAAAAAAATTATGTCAAAATAATACTAATTATACTTAAAATCATAAAAAACTGTTAACAACCAAGTAATACTAGAATATTAGAAATAACTATATAAAATCAACCATTTTTATTTTGCCACGTGTCACTCTTTGGTGGCAATGACCGCACACATGTATAAATGATAGTTCACATGTGTGAAAACGGCTCACATGTTAAATTTAAGCATGTTTTGTGTTATAATTCAAATTTTGTTTGTCTTCTATTTCCAAGTTTCTTTGTTTCAGATTTCTTGTTATTTCACGTTTCTATATGGATTTCGGGATAGTTTTTCGTTTTTGGTTTTAAATTTATGTGATTTTTTGTGGTTTTTTTGTATATAGTAATAGTAGATCATATTTGGTACACCTATATTTGTCTTCCTTTCCTCTTCCTCCTCCATTAACGTGAATTATGGATTCTCTAAGCTTCTTAATTATGTGTTTATTGTTGATTTCATGATTATTTATGAAGTTCAAGATACCGTTTTTGAGTTCGAATTTTTGGGTTCAATATTTCTTAATTTGGGTTTTTGCATTTAGCAATTCTAATAATTACTTAATACAACTAAATTTATCTTCCTCTCTTATTCCCTATCCATTAAACCAACTAGTAATCTCCAGGCCCACGGGGGTTCGTTTGTTTGAATTTTCGGTGGTAATGAATATGTTGATTTTCCCAAATAGACGATTATACTATTTAAACTCTGAATAGTTGTGCATAGTACTCAGCTTCCATTATCAATATATTTAAACTAAATAATTCATTTAAAGATATAATATATATATATATATATATATATATAATAATCTGGGATTTATTTGTATGCCTAATATCAAAGCTTGATTTCCATCTGTTGTAAATGATGCAAATGAATTGTATTAATAGATTATCTAATATTATTTAATAAAGCGGCGAGACGGGTGGTTTGAAATATATCAAGTTATTAGAAGACTTTGCTTTGTCCTTAACGACAATGTCTGAAAGTATTTGTATAGGAATCTGAAATTGCAAGAGAGTGAATCAATAGATATTGCAGTACTTTGACATTTAACGAAAATGTTTGTAGATGGTAATGACATTTCTCCAGCCATAGGAAGCTACCATCGTCTCTCTATGATCCCTTTTCCTTGTAAGAAACCATGTTTGTCATTAATTTCCGTCACTATCATTACGTCCTTCCGACTTCTTTATTGGTATTGTGTTAAAGTAACAAATTCGCTTATAGTAATACAATTTGTTTTTTTTTTCCCAGACTTGCTGAAGCCTAATACTGTCTCCATACAGTGTCCGACATTACGTCTCCGGTATCATTTGTTATTCGAACGCTCTTTCTGTATCTTTTCATCATTACTGGAAGCAGTAAACACTATGTTTAAGCTGGATTCTTTTATTTCCAGATCGAAGCACATGTACAGAGTAAAATCCCAGCATATGAGACTATCAAAATAAAAGAATAAGACTTTCCTTGGTGCATACCCTTCAATTATGCTTTCGAGATCGGAATCATCAAGGATCTTGACACCACCGCTTTCATCTCGCTAAGAAGTACCTTCATTGAAACCAGAAACTGGGTAATAGCCCTGCCAATTACAGTGTTTTTTGTTGCAGGAACCTTCTTGAAACCCGAGCATGCTTCCCAAATAGCTCATGAAAGCTACGGAATAGACGCCCCTTTGTCCTTTTCATATGAACCCTCTAGACTCATCTGCTCTTTTATTATCTTTTCTTGCTGATGATACGGAATGCCATGCCGCTCAAGAAACCGCATAACATTATTGTTTTTGAATCTCTTTCATTATTACTATTAAGAAATAAACATCAAGGTAACTAACACATACATACTTACATAATATATGTATTCAGTTTGATGAAAAGAACTATTATTACACCTTATCACACAAGTTATATCAACATGGCATTTTCCATCTTGCCATCAATGCAACATTTCTACCAGATAATGATCCTTTAAACGGGAATCACATACTTTTCAGCAGGAAATAAAAATAGTATAGAAATATGTTGAAGGAGGTTCCTAAAATGTTTGACCAAAAGAAAAAAGGAGGTTCCTAAAACTTCAATACCTGTTTTGAAAGTAGAAGAGCTATTTCTGAGTAGACTCTCTGAAGATTATAAAGCTGGTGGACCAGATGAGTTACACGGTCTTCGTGTTCTCTTAGAGAATGTGTTTCCTTGTCAAGTTGTTCAGTTAGCAGTGAGCATTGAAGCTGTGCGGACTGAACAGAAGCAAAGCTTGTTTCTGAAATTTCTTTTGTTAAAGCTAGCTGCGATCTCAGGTCGTCCACTTCTTCGAGAAATTGTTTTCTCAAACAAAACAAAAAAGAAATAAAACGCATAAGAGATACATTCTTAGAATGAACAATGCTTCCTCTAATCTTCAACGATTCCAAGAGTATATTGACTGAGTGACTAAAGCTATCCTATGTTCAAAAGATTTCAAATTCGTTCAAGAAACATTCAATAAAGCGCTATGTAAACCAATCATAACCGAGTAGGACTCCTAATTAGATGCATAAAAAGTAACGTTTCTGGAGGTTCATTGAGTGAACTCTTTTGATCAGTAATTGAAACTTAACATCAGTATCATTGTCTATTTGCACATCGTAAATTTGAATTTCGATTCAACACATATACCTTTTCAGTAACCATATAACGGCACTTCTCATAGACCCAAACTTTTCAGATTGTAATATCAAATTTAGAGTCTTAAGTTTATATTTTAAGAGCAAAAGCCAAAAGGGTCTGTAAATGTTAAACCTTTGTAGCAGCAGATGTCGAGACTTCAAACTGACAATTTCTATCTTCCAATTTCTTATGCAATTTCTCCAGTTATGTGTTCATAGCTTTTGTCTCTGCTTCCTGAAGTAAACAAAAAAAAAACAAATCATTTCTCCTCTGGTAGAAACAAATTGACCCCACAAACCAAAGCAGCAACAAAAAAGGAAGAATTAATCAGAGAATAAAGAATGAATCAGACACTTAGAACAAAGGGCTTACTTTTCTACAAAAGCTTTATTTAGCAATGAATTGTTCTTGAGAAACCAAACGGCCTCTCACTTGTTTTAGCTCAGCCGCCATAGACACCACGTTCAGCCGTAAATTCTTTTTCTTTCCAGCCAAATCTTTCAAAACTCTGAAATGAAGAAGAAGAAGGAAACAAAAATATATTCAATTCATGTGAACAAATCCTAAATTATTAACAGACTTAGAAAACATACAGTAGAGCCATTTAAGTACGAAATTTTAATGAATCGAATTTTAAAATATTCCTTCAGACAATTAGGAATAGAGAGAAGATCTTCAGAGAATATCAAATCTTCATGTTCATTTTCTTTTACGACAGAGGAGAGCGAAAGAGAAACACGTAAAGGAATTTCAATACCTGTTTTGAAAGAAGAGCTATCTTAAAGTCTGGATCTATAGAAGGCACACGCACAACCGAGCTCATAGCGCTGTAAGTTTACGCAATTGTTTGAAAACCTTCATCAACTTGGTTTCTCGGCCATTTCACCTGATCAAATATAAACTCACTGTCAAAGAAACCATCTTTCCATCACAACTAAACACCAAAACATAATATTTCACTCGATTGCCATCTGTGTTTCATGTCTTCATAAAGAAGAGAGATTTTGAAAATGGAGCAAAAGCCGGTGGATATGCCTGCGAAGTAGGAGAAGTTGTTTTCGGGAGAAAAAAACATAGTAGCCAAGAATGTTTGTGCCCTTTGCTGCAATACAATCTGGTAATTTTGCTATAATTCTACCTGCATTCAAAACAGAGAAGGATTCGGTTTACAATGAATTGATTTTAGATTTCAAATCAAGAGAGCCAAGGACAAGATGTTTTTTGATGGTTGTGTACCTGAAAATGGAAGAAATGGACGCTTGGAATGAGAACAGGTGAGACGGAAGAATTAAGACTCACCGTGAAATCACGACGGGATTGGGCATCAGCGGAATGAAGATGAGTACTTCCATCTCTTCAGTTTCCTTCTCCTAGAAATCCAAAGGGTTGGGCTAATTGAATGATGGTATGAGAGAGGCTTTAATAATGTAAGGGAGTCGAACCAAAAATTCGTCATTAAATGTGAGAAGGTTCTGGTGGTTGGCCATTTTCGAGGTGCCCATGAGATTCGCAGAAGGAAACTGAAGAGATGCTTTAGGTTGAAGCTGATAGAATGGACTCGTGTAGGGCCATTTAGGAAAGCTTTAGATTGCAAAGTAAAGTCAAATGTAGGCCAAATATTTTAAGTAAAAGGGACACGTGGACATCTTAACTGGGAGAGAACTTCTCCCATTATATAATAGATAGATTTATATAGTTACCAAGCTTCTTGTTTTCGGGTTTGTTGTTGATTTCGTTTTTATTTATGGATTCCAGGATAATTTTTTCGTTTTTAGGTTCAAATTTTGGGTTTTCGGCATTTATGATTTATGGGATTTTGCATTTAGTCTTACTAATAAATACTTGATAGCTAGATTTCTCTTCATTTCTTCTTTCTCCTCCATTGAAACGGTTTCTAGAGAGCTTCTTGTTTCTTTGGTTTGTTGTAGATCTCGTTTTTGTTTATGGATTTCAAAATAGTTTTTCAAATTTTGGTTCAAATTTGTGGGTTTTTAAACATATTCGAATTCTGGGTTTTTGCATTTGGTTTCTTTCTTATTCCTCTCATTTTACTCCTCCGTTGAAGCGATTTCTACAATTTTCAAGATTTTTGATATCAGGTTTGTTATCGATTTCATGTTTTATGGTTTTTGTGATCATTTTTAGTTTATTGGTTCGGATTTATGGGTTTTGTCTTATCTACATCAAATTATACTCTCTTTGTTCGAGTCATTTCAGTTCTAGGGAAAATCGATTCAATTATTAGCCTATAAAAAGAGAATAATCCTATAACAAAAGAATCCAATTCAGAGACTAAATCTCAAACATAAACCCCATTTCATCATATATTTCGATTTGTTTAAATCCTTAATCCACCAATTGCTCAGTCTTTCCTGATTGTTCTTAGTTTGCTTTGTTCTTAGGATTTTATCGGTTTTAAAACTAGGCGGAATTTTGGAGTTTGTGGGGAAATAGTTTTTTTTTTAAATTTAGGTATTCCCGAATTATGTTACTTGGGTTATGAGTCGGATCCGGTTAACCGATCGGTTCTCTTGTTGGATCTGTATTTTTTTTGAAAAAAATTTAAGTGGATAGTAACTTAATTAGTCAGATTTGGATTTATAATGAACGGTAAAGAATTGAAAAAAGCAAGAATAGTTTTTAAGACGAGAGCATTTGGACTATTGTTCCCAATATGGCTCTTGGTTATATTTTTCTTCACTTTTTTTTTGTCTGGAAATCCACCACTAGGGAGTCGAGTAACGATTGCAAAATATTTTCAAGAAAGTTTAATTGGGTTTCCAACAAATAAAAACCAAGTCTCGTACTTTTTCTCCACCTTCAGTTGCCTCGACATGATGAAGCGGCCAAATCTGGTGGAAAACGTAGGTTTCTCGGCTAAAGTAATGAATTCTAAAGAATATTGACTTCCTGTTCCTCAAGTGCATTAAGAATTGTCCTAATACTCATCGGCTCTTCGTCGGCGGCGAACAACTACTCTAATAACTTCGGAAATTGTGATAACTCCGCCGTCTCCAACGTCTCCAGCAACCCCACAATTGGAGAAGTAGTCTCGTACTGTGTTGGGAGTTGTTTCCTGATTGCTTTTCTGTCAAGAGACTCCATAATTTTTGTCTCCACTCGGACTAAGTGGCTCATGTATTTCATTTCAGAGCATTGGGGGAAGGTTTTCTCCCGATGCTTGTTTGGAGGTGCAGTTTGGAGTATGGTCTGAACTTTGCAGCAAATGATTGTTAATCTTTAACCAAATCTCTCCTTCTTCCAAGGCCTTTTCGATTGTTTTTAACATGTCTATAGTCATACCAATACTTGCACATATTATGATTGGTTAAAGACTCTGGAATTGTCCGGTTTATAATTTAGTTATGATGTAATTTGTTGGTCATTTTCAGTTTAGATATGGTTAAGACTATAAGTCTTTTGTAACTAACATTTTGACCATTAATAAGAAAAATGAAACACATCTCTCTGTTCATCTCCTCTGTTTTTCTTGTTGAATCTCTGAAATCTCTTCTTTTTCTTCTATTTCTCTTCATTTTCACCAATTAACTGTTTAATCGATTCGAGATTGGTGTTCGTTTGACCTCAAAAGATTTCGACATCGATTGTGTGAGCTTCAATAATCTTAAAATTTCATCATCGAGTTTCGATCTTCTTAAAAATGGTGAAACAGAAGCATCTTCAAAACTCTGGGACTCTTACGCTGGTGTCAGAGTATTCACCGATGCAAACTCGTGCTGGTTCATCAGCTCCAGATGAAGATGACATCACAACACCTCATCGGACTTCGATTGAGCCTAATCGTGACAAATCTTCTGTAATTTCTGCGGGAATGGAATCATCTGACAACACGCAGAGTCTGTTCTTCCTTCATTATGCAGATCATCCAAGTCTTTCTATTGTTACTCATATACTTGACGGAACTAATTACAATAACTGGTACATTGCTCTGCGATTGAGTCTCGATGCTAAGAACAAGTTAAGCTTCGTTGATGGCTCACTTCGTAGACCAGATATTGTTGATAAATCATTCAAGAGTTGGAGTAGGTGTAATAGCATGGTGAAATCTTGGATGTTGAATGTAGTTAATAGGAATATATATGATAGTATCTTGTACTATAACGATGCGGCTGAGATGTGAAATGGTTTATTTCTGCGATTTAGAGTCAGGAATGTTCCGAGGAATTATAACTTGAACAATCTATTAGCACTCTCAACCAAGGCAATCTAAACTTATCTTCATACTACACAAAGAAGAAGACATTGTGAGAACAATTGGCTAATACCAAAGTCTCTACAGTGAAGCGTTGCAATTGTGCACATGTCAAGAAGTTATTGGAAAAAGCTAAAACAAGTCGAATTATTCAATTTCTCATGGGAATTAATGATAGCTTTGTTAACAGTAGATGGCACATTATGAATATGAAACCAAGAATAAGATTAACTGAGATCTACAACATATTGGATCAAGATGAAAGTCAGCGCTTTATGGGAGGAACATCATCTCAGTTCTTCTCTAATCATGCTGCTTTCCAAGTTCAAGCTTCTCTTGGTTCAGAGAATACTCAGGTTCTTCTTGCTCAGAGCAGTATTCAGAAGTACAAATGTTCACGTTGTCACAAGCTTGGTCATATTGCTGATCAGTGTTATAAATTGCATGGTTATCCCCCTGGTCCTGGTCCTAAATGGAAGAAGCATCAAAACATTGGAACAACAAACCTTGCTACTACTCAAGTTCAGAAGCCATCTGACCAACATGTAGATAAGTTTGATTCCTCACCAAAAGATATGTATGTGAATCAGATTCAGAATATGATCTCGTATCTTAGCTCCAAGATCCACGTTTCATCCAAGGATCATGTGTCATCCATACCTCCAAAGAACTGTGCATCAGCTTCCACCTATGTACATGTTATCTCACGAATTTCAGGTACATTTCTGTCTCTGTACTCTAATGTTTGTTATGACATACTCATTTCTTCTATATCTAAAGAAACTCCATAGTCTTCTAGAACTTGAGTCATAGATTCAGGATGTTACCCACAATAAAAACCTTTATGTAGATTATAGAGCTCTAGATAGATACTTTGTCACCCTTCCTAATGGTTATACTATTAGATTAGTGGGCATATGATTCATTCAATTGCCTGACTCTATCTTCTACATAATGTGATTTATATTTCTGAATTCAAATTCAACTTGATCAATGTCAGTGTTTGAACTAAAAGTTTGAAAGCTAAAGTTAGCTTTAAATCTGATGCATGCTTCATTCATGATCTTACTCGGGATTTGATGATTGGTCAAGGTAGTGAAGTTGACAATGGATATGTTATGGATTTCAATGAATAAAATCACACTGTTTCTTTGATTGGTACCAATACCTTTTGTTCTTCTTTACCAGTATGTTCAAGTTTCATGTTTAGTTCTCATACTTGGCATAACAGATTATGTCATCCTTCTCAGTCAAAAATAGATTTTCTTTCTGATGTATTGCACGTTAAGATTAATAAAACAAATTCACATGTTTGCCATGTTCGTATTTTTTTCTAAACAAAAGCATCTTTCATTTAAATCTCGCAAAAACATGTGTTTTGAAGCTTTTGATCTTGTTCATATTGATACATGGGGTCCATTCTTTGTTCCTATTGTTGATGGTTTCAAATATTTTTTTTACCATAGTTGATGATTA
The DNA here is from genome assembly GCA_030180135.1 of Orychophragmus violaceus. Classification (NCBI taxonomy): domain Eukaryota; kingdom Viridiplantae; phylum Streptophyta; class Magnoliopsida; order Brassicales; family Brassicaceae; genus Orychophragmus; species Orychophragmus violaceus. Next base: position 91,330,291 of record CM058237.1, on the reverse strand, counting down.
CAGTATAGCTACTTGGAGGATTTTCATTGCTACAATAATACTAGTACTATACTATATCTCATGATCAATTTTATTTCTTATTCAAATCTATCTGAGAATTTCCGTGCTTTTATTAACACCATCATAAATGACCATATCCCACAAAAGTATTTAGATGCCAAAGATTTTGTTGAATGGTGTGATGCTATGAAGCTGGAAATTGGTAATATGAAGATAACTCAGACATAGAGTATATGTACCTTTCCTGCGAATAAGAAGGCTATTGGATGTAAGTGGGTGTTTACAATCAAATATCATGCGGATGGGAGTATAGAAAGGTATAAGGCTAGACTCGCTGCAAAAAGGTTTACTCATCAAGAAGGTTTGGACTATGATGAAACTTTCTCTCATGTTGCTAAGTTCACTTCAGTTCGTAGGATATTCTTACTTGCTGCTAAGATGAACTGGTCAATCACTCAACTTGACATATCTAATGCCTTTCTTAATGGTAATCTTGATGATGAGATTTGTATGAAGATTTCTCTAAGGTATGCATGTATTCTAGGAGAAAATCTTCCACCAAATGCTGCATGTCATATACACAAATCCATTTATGGCTTGAAATAAGCCTCGAGACAATGGCTCCTCCAGTTGTCTTCTACTCTGGTCAATAAGGGATTTGCTAAATCGGTTAGTGATCACACATTGTTTGTAAAATTTCACAATGGTGTTCTGCTTGGCGTTTTAGTATATGTAGATGATATTCTAGTGGTGAGTAATAATGATGATGCGGTAGTTGAATTCACTTCAGAACTGCAATCTTTCGTCAAACTCTTGAATTTAGGTGATGCTAAATATTTTCTTGGGTTTGAGATTGCTAGATTTTCTCAGGGCATTTCTGTATATCAGAGAAAGTATATATTAGAGTTGTTATCTAATACTGGTTTTCTTGGAAGCAAGCTGTCTTCTACTCCTATTGATCCCAATATGAAGCTTTCAAAATATGAGGGAATTCTTTTGACTGATCAAAATTCTTATCGGAAGTTAGTTGGTAAGTTGATGTATCTGTAGACAACTTGACATGATATTTCCTATGTTGTTAACACTATGTGCCAATTCTCACATGCCCCTAAACACATTCATCTTGATACTGTTCATAGTGTTACAGTATTTGAAGGAATATGTTTGCCATAGATTGTTTTATCCTGCAGATACAAATTTTGATCTAAGTGGCTTCTCTGATGCTGACTGGACTGCTAGCAAAGATCACAAAGCTCTATCTCTGCATACTGCATGTACACTGGTGATTATTTGGTGTCATATAAGTCTAAGAAACATCCTATTGTTTCATGTAGTACTGTTGAGGCTGAGTTTCGAGCCATGACCTTAGCAACGAAGGAGATGATTTGGCTGTCTCACCTCATAAATGATATGCAAGTTCCTTTTACGTCTCCTGCATGTCTATACTGTGATAACACAACTGCTAAATATATAACAAACAACTCAGTATGTCGATTTGGACAGCTACAAGATCATAGAATTTGTTGCATCTGGGTTTTTAAAGACAAAATATGTCAAAACCGACTATTAATTAGCATATACTCTTACTAAAACTATATCCTACTCCATTTCGAGACCTTTTTGGCAAGATGGGATTTTGCAATATTTTTGCACTGCCATCTTAAAAATGATTTTTAACATGTATATAGTCATACCAATACTTGCACATATTAAGATTGGTTAAAAGCTCTGGAATTCTCCGGTTTATAGTTTAATTATGATATAGTCCGATGGTCATTTTTGGTTTAGATATGGTTGAGACTATAAGTCTGTTGTATCTAACATTTTGACCATTAATGAAAAAACTGAAATTACATCAAAAACTAATAATGTTGAGGCTGGCTCATATCTTGAAGTCGACATCTTTTTTTAATAATAATAACTAGATTTTGACCCGCGCTTAGAAAGCGCGAGTTTACTTTTCTTTACAAATTTAAATTATATTTATTTTATTATTAGTAATTAATTTTTTTAATTATGCAATCTAATTTTGTTTATAATTGTTTAATCTACATTATAAAAATAAATTAATAATTTAGGTTTAAAAAAACAATTGTGTGTTATTTGAGAAGAGGTATATCGTAAAGATAAAGAGATTGAAATAACGATTTTGCATTATAAGTTTTAATATTGAATAATTTTGAATTAATATATATATATATTTGTTTTAAACTCGTGCAAAGTTCATTTTTAGAATTCGAAATTGGCTAATTTATTTTTTCAACCCACTTTTATAATAGTTTAAATATTTTGCAATATGATGTAACAACCCGCTAAAAATGCAATCGTAAAAACAAATTCTTACAAAATAATAAGTAGATTGCATGATCCAACAGAAATATAATGATTTTTATATCAGTTTTGCCTAATCTTTTCTTAAACAAAAGGAAACTTAAAAAGAAAAAGGGAAGACCATTATTCACAATCCACAAGTCAATAGTAGTAGGCGTCGTCGTCCTCAGTTCCACTGCCTGAAGAAGTATCACCTGATCTGAATTTTAGAAGGAACAAATCATTTAAATTCAATTCCTAACATTTAAATTAAAAGCCTAATAACAAATTGATTAACCTTGATGATGATGATGATGATGATGACGAAGATGAAGAAGAAGATGAGGATGATGATGTTCTAAAATCTGCCACAAATGTGAGACATGGTCTTTCTTCTTTCAGCTCTTCCAGAGGAAACCTACAACGAACAATAATGTCCACAGAAACCGGTGTGTCCTTAACCAAGCTATGATTACTGTCTGTCAAATGGTAAACAATGAAAAAAAAACAGTTACTTTGGTTTGCTATATCTCCTGCGGCCATGAATTAATCCGCGGTCACTTGAAACATCCTGTTCAAGAAAAATATAACGTCCAGTCACCAGCAGATATTATTTACCAAAACTAAGTAGTGTCCTATTAAAAACTTACAATGTGTCGAATGACTCTGAAGTGTCCTCTGTCTGTAAGTAACGAATCCAAAAACCGACAAACCGCTCCCTGGATATCCATGATTGAAAGGGTCAATATTGTGACATTTAATATGAGATCAACAACAAAAGAAAACCGTATTATGTTAAATTCTTATACCTCTGTTAGAGAAGAACAATCTCTCAATATTAGAGTCTCGAGCAGCGAGCCTTCACAGTCATAACTCAGATCCCTACTACAAGAGAAAAATCTCCGCCATAAGAATTTTAGTTAACAGAAAAATATATTTAGTAGGATATCTTGAACCTCAAAAAGTCCCCTGTGATTCTAGATGATCTGGATAGGTTTATGTACTTAAGTTTAGGCAAACTCTGCAAAAAAAAAAAAAAATCTCGATATTTTAATAAAACATTTAGGTAGCACCAAATGAAAATAGAATAGATCCCAGAAAATCAAAAGAGCCGTACCATAATAAGATTGTAGGCTTTTGCGTCACCTAGGTCAAAACTTATAAGTGATAATGAAGTTAAATAGGGGCAGTTTTCCTCAAAGGATGTACCAAACATAAAGCTCGATTTACCTGTCATATATTAGGGCCAGCTTAAGCAAACATGGGAGGCCAACAAAAGCAAAGGGTCATAATGGAAAAACTTTTACCAGATCCAATCTTTTTCTCTAAGAACAGATGCTGACATTTTCTTGTAAGCAAATTTAATACTTTATTTAGTGGATCAACACGAATATTCCTGTCAGGTAAACACACAAATATTGCAGAAAGTGAGAAAATGTGACAAAGCTATCTTGTTAGTCCAGTTTATGGCTATTGTAACTAGCCTATGAGGTCTATATAGACTTGGAAGCTCCGGTTGGTTGAGTGGATAGGCTTAAAAGGGAACAAGTCAGATACGGGTTAGGCATTCTGGATTCTAGGGTTTTGGTTAAAAGCTGAAAACTCTCCTTTACCAAAGTCTCTCTATGGTGTAATTCTTTGGATCGTACCAAAACGGTACAAAAAGGAACTAGTAGATTCTAAAATCGACAGACATAGAAGTGACAAATGAACAGAAAATGGAAAGAATAGATGATGAAAAGAAAAGAAAAAAATGAAATGGAGAATTCATGAAACTCAAAACATACAAGAGAGATATGGTACAGACAACTTACATTCCAACAATCTTCAAATCGGTCAGATTTGAGCAGAATGACAACACACTACACAAGGACTTGTTCTTCAACCATACTAGATTGTTAAGGTGTAGGCTTCTCAAGAGATGGCTTGTGGAATGGAAAAACAAATACAATAATACCAAATTAGAAGATACAAGGCCACAGAAAACCAGTAGAACCAATTTCTATCTATGATAAGTCAAACAGAATTCTGGTAATCAAGCGAATACCCAAGAAAACCATGATTATCGGATAGTGGGTCAAGACAATATCCTGAAAGTGGAGAATTCCTATATTTATCCGGGCAATCAACTTTAAGGGATCTGCATGCATCAACAAAACCCAGAGAGATGATTAGATACACCAAGTTCAAACAAATAGAAAAAGCAAAAAACGTAAGAAATAGGACAAGCTTCCAATATGTATAATACAATTGCATCAAGAAGAAAGGAGGGACAATAAGAGGATTCAGGTTTCATGAAGACACAACACAACATCTCACCTGAGTTCCTTTCCGGCATTAAGGATCATACTACGCACAACTGTATTACAACCATTTCCGGTTGTCAAGTCGATGTGGGAGTAGCATAAAGGGTCCATGGCACATTTGTTGAACATTGTGCAACAAGCTGAAGCTTGCATCAGAGATTTTGTATCAAGCATTGAAAAGACCTGAACCATTCATTACAAAACACAGTACGTGAAGACATCATTTCAATAGAACCCTTCCCCAATAAACCGAAAATTGCTACATCAACGGAATGCATAATCTACGAATCCTCAATTGCTTACATCTATGGGAAATCACTCATATAAAACACAATCCGCAAACATTCCCTAAGACAAGAAAGGAACAAAACCCTAAAACATGGTCTCCATATTCAATGATTCAGGTTTAGTTGTGTAGGAAGTGGCGATTTAATACCTTAATGGTGAGTTCATTAGGGAGTGCCCAGGAATTGGAATTGCGGATAGTGGCGAGTTTTCGAGCGCACCTTTTGGTCGACTCATGAAGAAGAGATGCGAGTTGGAGTCCACGATCGCTGAGACGATCCTGAACGAATTCATCACTAGAAGATTCCAATAGTTTATCAAACGCTCGATCGAATGAGCAGCCAATGGATTGCGACGATGATAACGAAGGAAAGTCCGGCAACGAGAGGAACGAGGAGATCATCAGATCCACATGGTTCTGCTTGAAATCGGGAACAGTGGGAATAGAACTAGGGTTGGGGTTTAAGTCTGAGGAAGAAGATACCCAACGGGATCGGCGAATTCGCTTGTTGGGGTTTGGAGGTTCCATGACTGACTGAGAAACTTATCACACTTGCAACTGGACCACACTTGTTGCAACTATATCAGGCTTGGTTTTGGTTGTTTCTGGTTTTTTAAGACAAAACAAATTCGGTTTATCAACAAATTTCCGGTTTATCAACAAATTCCCGGTTTACTCTTTTAGAATCACAAGATTCATACACTTGTTCAATAATACATTGTTTAGGCAGCACAAAATTACAATAACACAATTATTATATACATATATGCCATATATTGAAAAATTATAGTAGAAAGGAGTTTGACAATGTTTTCCAAAAAATAATTTTATTCGCTACCGATCATAATATCAGTTGTTGAGGATCAATATCCAATCCTTCCCAATCCGCGACTCAAGGTTCAATAACTACACTAATGGCTCACCGATCTTTTGACCCGGTTCACGGAGAACCGTTACGTCCGTGGAAGTTTGTCGCACTGCCTCGCGTCTACTATGTTGCCGGAAAGAACCTCCGGCGTGGTGCTTACAATCGGAGATCGCTCACCACCAACTACACCTCAGTTGGTTTACAAGAAGACAGAAGAAAACTACAAGAGAAGTGGAGAAGAAGAACCCTAGAACCAAGAAGAAACCACTCTCTCTAATCACCTCTCACTCACCATCTCTCTAACTCTCGCTCTCTCTCTAATCTTGCTCAAGAAGAAGATGAATCCCTTAACTCAAATATCCAGAAGCGTAGACATCTCTTTTTGAGGAGATGTGAGCTCACGTGAGGTGCACGTGACCAATTAACCCAGCTCAGCTTGAAACCTTCCTAATCCAATAGAAGCTTTCAACACTTGAGCACTCTTCTATATTGTTTCTCTTCCAAGTCTTCATTTGAGCTTAACCATTTCTCCTACTCTTAACTTCATCAATGCTAAGTAATAGATTCTTCATGTTGAATCATCATCCAACAATCTCCACCTTGATTCAAGCTTGATGAATCATTTGTGAGCTGCCCATTTGAACTGTAGAACCCAGCTCCAACCTTGGCAAATTTCAGTCTCCATTGACCTGCATAAGTGAACCTTACACAGAAAAAAACATAGTCAAATTTAACCTAACTAATCATCAATGAACCAGACAAAATGCTAAGTGAACTCCAGCCGTGTAATCACACTGATTTTTTAGAGGCCATTAACATTCCACTGCCTGTATGAGTTTCAAAATCAGTTGTCACACATAAACTTGTGTTAAGCTGAACTCTTCATTGATCTTCTATCTTTTCAATCTCCTTGGAAACCTGAGATGCATTTCTCAGAACAAAACCATTAACAAGTATAGCTATTAACCATGTTAATGCAACAGAACACTTCATAAGCTATACCACTTATAAATCCATCAATCACACAATTTTCCTCCATGATTTCTGTTAAAAACATGAACCTGTTTCAGTGATCGAATATTTGTCTCCTGCATTGTGATTCCCGTCGACGTTCTCTGATTCACTCATGTGCACTGAGTCTTGAATCAAAACTTTCTTTGAAACAATTACCTGAGACCAGAACCATTCTAACTTCTTGAACTGAAGTAGACTTGATTCAGTCATCTATTTAGCCAACTCAGCCTTGAAACAAACTTGAACCGCTATTGAAATTCAACAGATCACGCCCCACAACTCCACCTTGTTGAGAAGACTTTCGACGCAAATTTCTTGTCCAATTCCTTGAGTAAACAGATCAGTACCAGTAGCTTATGACTCACTACTTGTTCCTTCAGAGTCTTTGACAAACAGATTCGAAGCAACTGTTAGCTCCTTTTAAACTTGTCTCATGACCATTATCATGCGACATGCCTGAGACCCTTCTCTACAACCCTTCACGCTTCACTCTAGAACTCCTGAAGTCGCATAATTCCTTGCTACAAAGGCCTCTCTGCAAAACTTCTTCATATCTGCAAAATATCACCAATTTTGGCACCTGCATCTTAAACCTTCAGAGATCAGCCTGAATCTTCTTTTTCCCTCATGAGCTCCGTTTGATGTGTCTTCTTGTTACCAACAACAAACCACTTACGAAACTCTCTTGTAAGTGAACCCTTGAGAAGATTTATTCACTAGATCTTCTTATGATGCAACTAGGTAAACCAGAACTTTACTAGTTCTACTTTCTCAATGCAGTCTATACCCTCTGCATTTTCATCCTTTCTTGGATTTCCCCCCTTCGTTGCTAAATTCTTTAAGATGAACCTTTTACCTTGAGCTTGCTCTTCATCCATCCAGAAATTCTTAATCTTGCAACGAATATCCAGATGTCTCCATTACCATCAATTATTCAGTTAATCTGGAAGCTTTTCCCTTCAAACTCCTGAGAATAACTTGACTTTGCTTGAATATCAAGACTCTGTAACCTGCTCTTGGACCTCTGTCTTCTACACACATACACTTAACCGACCTGAATCAAAAAATCCAAACCGAGGCTAATATCTTCTCAAGGATTATACCCAATTAGCTTATAAACCTGTCTACTCCGATTATGCAATCATGCTTGAGACAACCAAGACACCTTGTAACTATATATGTGTAGCTCCACCTGGAATCACAAACAATTGTATTGAACATGGGTTGCATTCTCGTAACGCCAATGACTCCACCTGAAACTTAGATCCTTTTATAGTTACTTGTATCTCTTAAATTTTTTATGTCTCTCTGAGTAAACCCCTTCCTCATAAATCCTTTGATTCATTACTCACTGATCTTTGTGTATGAGACTGTATACTCCTGGTCTATTATTAGATCCATATGTCAGACCTTGTGACATAATTCTCTTAATATCTTAGCTACACCAGCATGTAGGAATTTATATCAGTTCCTAATCAGATTAGCAACCCTAGGTATAAATTCCAAGCCTAGGATCTAGGGTTCATGTGTATTGAATCATTACAGATATCGGAATTACCTGGAGATTAGCAGCGGAAGATTAACAGATAATCGAGATCCTTGAGCGCCTCAAATGCTGCGCCTCTACTGGTATCCACACGCACACAAACTGAACAGCTGGGATGCTAGTGCCGTCAGAGATCAGATCTCTCAAGAGGTTTTTTGTTTCTTTTTGGTGGCTGTGAATTAGGTTAGTTTTTTAAGTGTAAAAGTCGACCATATATCTTATATATGTTGACTTATACCACGACCTGATTAACCAACGATTAAACCGAAGTTAATCGGGTCATTCGCGATCTGTGTCGATCGATGCACATGTTGTGTCGATCGACACTGCCTCAGAAACTCGATATTGAATGCATATCAAATATGCATTTATCAGATCATTACATTAATGATCAACCTCATATTCTATGTCCAGTTTGCTTAGGTGTGTGACCCTGTAGGATCATATAATACTAGCAATGTGTTCTAAACTCATTGATCATAAGTGGCTTCTAGCAAAGCATTATGATTGCCCAGTGTTATATGACTGTCTCATCTCGACAATCCAACTTACACTTAGAGTCAGTACAATAGATTTCAGGACATTCCCAACACAGCAGTACTTTTTTTTTTGCTCACTCCACCTGAGACAAAGCTGCACACTTGATATGTAGTGAAATCTTTGTAGCCTCAATGACTCGGATTCCTTATTCAACATGTCATCTTTGCAGAATCATAAAACTTCCATGATCCTCAACCCTTGCTGTCTAGATAACCATTTTGTCAGCCCAGCCATTTCTCATTTGACTTATCAAATGAACCAGAAACCAAAAAATACTTCTTAGGTTTCTGTATCACTGACTTTACCATCAGTCCTTAGAGTCACAATTCACAATTCACAATTCACAAGCTTCTTTCTGCCTTTGACTCCATGTTTTACATCAAACCTTTTATCCTCACAACATATCAGAATTTTGTGTACCTTTAGAAGCCATGTCTTGAACATGTTATACCAGAAGAAACTCCAGATTATGAATCTGCTCTTGTAAGCTTCTTCAATTCAGCTTTCTATCCATGGATTTAGCAAGCATCCCCTGCCTAAATCTTCTTGACCCGTAAACCTGAGATACAAGAATAAGAAACCTGATTTCCTTTCCCTTGGTTTACCAGCTCCATCAGACGCTCCTATATTTGCTTCCATACGATGTCTCTTTCTCCTCTGTTGAGACTCTTGTTGTGGTTAACTGTGCTGTTGTTTTAACAGACCTAACAAGAACACGCCTTGCAACCAGGTTTCATTCAACTTGAAACATCACAGCAATGGTACATGTTTCTTCAAAACATCATGTCCATGAAGAACAAATCTGTAAACCCAACATCTTTTTCTTTCTTGAAACATTGTCACCTGTTTCATACTTGGATCATCATCAGCTGAATCTCACAAACTCTGAAGAACCTGATGCTTTCTTCCGAGACTGAACCAACCTCAAACCTCCGTACAAAGAAATCAAGCCCCAACTTGAATTTCTTTAGATCCTTTTAACCTCTATTTGTTCCAATTTATCCAAAACCATTCCAAAACTTTCATGTCGTCACTTTCTCAAAACCTCAGAGCTATAAACAATTACCCAACCAGCCATTAAGACATACAAGAATCTTAACTCCTAAGGTGTTCCCTAGTTCTTAGAGTCTTGTTCCAATAGCTAAGATGAGCTAATAGTGAATGAACAATAAACTGTATTATACTTTCTTGTTCCATTTAACCTTAAGTTTCTTGTGAACAACAGACCTTGGAAGAATCTGATGTGACCATAAACAATCACATAATCTCATAGAGGTGCCTTGAGACTGGCAGCGGAGACAGCCCCATTTAATTTCAGGTTTGAGTCTTGATGATGGCTTGACTTTAGTTTCACAGCCTTGAGCCAAAACAATGATTGAACTCGTATGTACTGAACCAGAGACCATCTTTATGGGTAAGAAATGAACCTCCTCCTTACACCATCATATGGTAACCTTCTTCAAACACCTTTCAAGGTCCTTCCTCTGTAGTACCAATCTCTGAACTAGTGTCCTTTCAACATCCTTAACCTGAGTGTTGATTCCTTCTCGCAATGTTACAGACTAAGAATATTCCCTCCAAACTTTGGAAACTATTCTTTCACCAACCGGAGAGCTTCACCGGAGAACCTCTTCACTATGAACCATCCTCTGATAGATTTCTTCCAAATTGAAATAACCAAACGCCAATTTTGAATCTCTTCACTTGCAAAATCCGATTCATCTTTTCCGGTAGCTCGCATTCTCACGATAACCCATAATCTTTCAATTCTTCTTTCTTTTAATCGACCTTGTTGCAGAATCCAGAAATACGTTGATTCTTTACCGTGAATCAAAACTCTTGAGCTTGCAATGTCGTGAATCCTGAATCTGACAATTTCTTAATTACTAGAAAATAAAACCCCATCGATTCAACTATTCATAAGCTTACGCTGTCGCTTAATCTTGAACCTCCATTGTCGTTATTCTCCTTCTTTCAGTTTCATAGAAATCTTTAATTAACAGTCACCGCATCAATACTTCACCTCGAGCTATTGGAGGATTGTGCCGTAGAGGATTCCCAATTCCATCAAACTAAAATCACCTCAACTGAACTTGTGTTTACCGACGATCTTTGTTCCTCCGCTTCCAGTGACTTCCGCGATGACCAGACGCCATCTTCTTCTTCCATGGGATCACACCATCGCCATTGACGTCTTGAATCGAAGAGCCTGAGCTCTGATACTACTTGTTGAGGATCAATATCCGATCCTTCCCAATCCGCGACTCAAGGCTCAATAACTACACTAATGGCACACCGATCTTTTGACCCGGTTCATGGAGAACCGCTACGTCCGGGGGAGTTTGTCGCACTGCCTCGCGTCCACTATGTTGCCGGAAAGAACCTCCGGCTTGGTGCTTACAATCGGAGATCGCTCACCACCAACTACACCTCAGTTGGTTTACAAGAAGACATAAGAGAACTACAAGAGAGAAGTGGAGAAGAAGAACCCTAGAACCAAGAAGAAACCCCTCTCTCTAGTCACCTCTCACTCACCATCTCTCTAACTCTCGCTCTCTCTCTAATCTTGCTCAAGAAGAAGATGAATCCCTTAACTCAAATATCCAGAAGCGTAGACATCTCTTTTTGAGGAGATGTGAGCTCACGTGAGGTGCACGTGACCAATTAACCCAGCTAAGCTTGAAACCTTCCTAATCCAACAGAAGCTTTCAACAGTTGAGCACTCTTCTATATTCTTTCTCTTCCAAGTCTTCATTTGAGCTTAACCATTTCTCCTACTCTTAACTTCATCAATGCTAAGTGATAGATTCTTCATGTTGAATCATCATCCAACATCAGTTATTGTCCAACTTCACATTTGATTTTCCTCTAATATAATTTGTATACAACAATTTTTGGCTGAACTTTCTTTTTACAAAAAAACATCTTGTAACCCGATCTCTTGAAATGTAATTCTAAAAAAAAAAAATTATACCAACAATTTTGTACCAAAGTCTTTATAAAAAATGTTCTTTGAAAAATGCCTAATAAATGATGCATTTATCTTTTTATTGAGAATAAATATCTGCAAATTTCATGGCAACTTCCTTTAGGGTCTTCACTTCCACAAAAATCCGCTAAGATTTGTTTCACACATTGGTAAGTCACCATATAATTATATTGGCCACTGTAAAAAAACCTCAAAACTAACAATGAAAGTTAACATGGACAAAGAACCGATATATAAGTCGGAAACTCACCAGCAAAAAACACTAGAAATTACACTTCGACAACACAACCAATATTTCCTCTTTGATTTGATAGTCTCCAAGAAAGCCACAAGCAGGGATGTATATGAGCATTGATTTGTTGCCGTAAACCCAATCACTCTTGAAGCTCCATCACACACCCCAAAATCAGAAGGCATAGAATTGCGGGAAACCGTATGTATCATGGACTCCATGCACACGACAAACAAAATTCCGACCACAAATAAACACGCTGTCCAATGGTGTCTCATCATAGAGACGTTGTTGCACGATGTCCATACCATAAACAGTGGTTTGCTTCTCCATCTTCCTGCGTCTGTTGTTAGGGGCGGACGGAGGTGAACAATGGGTGTGGCACGTGCTCCACACTCATTTTTTATTTTTCTGATAAAATTCAAAATTTCATTAGTGTAAAGTGAAAAAATGCCCCAATCCAACTGAAAAAAATAAAAGTCTCCCAACCCCACTAAATCAATACTATTAAAAAAATAGAGTATATTAGAGACTAACTTTTAGTTCATGTGTTTATTACAAGTTGTGCCATTGGAGATTTAAAGATGTTTTTAATATTCATTAAGGGTAATTAGGGAATATAACATTTTCTCTACTATTCATGTTTCCAAACAAAATAGTTATTAAACATGTATCCAAACAAGCTAAATATAATAAGTTCTACTTTCCAAATTAATTAAAATAATATATATATATATATATATATATATATATATATAATCATGATACTATTAAATCAATGGATAAATATAACTAAATAATCTAAACATCAATCATTTTTGTATATATAAGATAATATTCTCTAATTATGATTATATTAAATTATATTTATAATATATTTTAATATTTTTATTTTTGTTGCAAATATAAATATTTATTTTTATATTATAACAAAATCTTATAAATATTTTAAATTTATTTATTTCTTAAGAAAAATAATTATTTTTTTCGATTCCACATTTTAACGGGTTGTTCCATCAACTTGCAAAATATTTAAACTTTTATAAGAACGGATTGAAAAATAAATTACTCAATTTCAAATTCTAAAAATGAATTTTGGATGAGTTTAATATATATATATATATATATATATTAACTAATTCTAATTGATATATTTTAAATTAATAAATTATTCAATATTTATATTATTCGATGTCTCAAATAATGGTTCATGTTTGTATGCAAAATTTAACGGGTTGTTCCATCAAATTTTCAAATTATATACTATTACAACACGTGTTAAAAAAATAGATTACCTAATCTCGATTATAAAATATTAAAATTGAACTTTGTTCTTACGATACAACGCTGATTAAAACTTATAATGTGAAATCGTTATTATAAGAAAAATAAAATATAAATTATTTCCAAACCATTATCTTACGATAAAACTCTGGTTAAAACTTATAATGTGAAATCGTTATTTTAATCTTTTTTATAGTATACATTCTCTCAAATAACATACAACTTTTTTTAAAAAAAAATTTAAATTATTAACTACTTTTTATAATGCGGGTTAAACAATTATAAACAAAATTAGATTGATTAATTGAAAATCTAAATTACTAATAAAAAATAAATAAACATTTAAATTTGTAAAAAAAAAACAAATCCGCGCTTTTTAAGCGCGGGTCAAAATCTAGTTAAAATTAAAATTCTCATGTCCAGTTAATAATATAACAAATTAAATGTTGTCTTATTAACTTTAACGAGTCCAAAATTATATTAGTTATATTCTTTTCAATTGTCTAACCCAAAACTTTATTGATCAAAACATAATAAATTATACTCTATCCAATTATTTTGTACGTGCATTATTCTCTATTAAGACATTAATCTATAGCTTTTAATTTTTTTATTTTACTAAAATTTTAAGATTAGTCAAGCTTATAACTAATTATTTGTAGGGTGGTGTTAGAATCAATCTTAACTAGTTTTAGTTTTATCAGTTGTCATTGCTACATTCGAGAGATAATTTTTTGTGACAACAATTGTGAAGATTTCAATGGAATGGACGAACAATTTCTAAAGAACTATATGGTTTATTTTGTTAAAAGTATTTTGATAAAATAACAAATATGATAATGACAAAAGGTTTTAATATATAGAAGATTGTAAAAAAAAATAGTTTTATATTATTTAGTAAAATAAGTTTTATATATTATTAATACTATTTTGATTAAAATGTTTTATTAAATATAATAAAATAATTATGTGCCCCATACTAAATGGGAAATTTGGCTAATTGGGTCAAAATAAAATGAACATTGTCCTCATAGTACTTTCTTTAATAAATAATGTCTCTTTAGTAAAATATTTTGTGGAAATCCGATTGTAACCTCCTCAAAATATATATTAAAAGGTTAAAAATAAATAAATATTAAACAAAACCAATAATCATTAATTATTCATAAAAGGAATCTTTGTTTTCTCCGCTTCCTTTCTCTTCGACCTCCTCAGCCTGGAATTCTTTCGAAGGTCGCCTCCACTCCACCGCCGCTTTGGAACCTCACCTCCGCCTCTGCTCCTCAGTTTCAATCCTTTTTGAATCTGTGTTTTCAGATCGACTTCAAATGAGGGAGGTGGTCTCCACGATTCCAAGTATGTATTTGTTATGATTTCATCATCGATTCTGGTTGGTTTCATTGAGTTGGATCCTCGAATGACATTTCGTGGGCAGATGATTGGGTTTAATGTTTTCAATTTTGGCTTTGTTACGATCTGCAGCTATTGGATTTAAAGTCGAGACTGTGCAGTAAAATAACATCATTTTCAGGATTTAGGTTAGTTTCCATTATGTGCTTAGTAATGAAGATGTTGTATACATCAAGCTTTGCGCAAATATTTGTTTCTATACAAAGAAGTGAGATGCATTGTAAGCATCAAATTGATCTTAGATCAAATCATGTTCTTATAGACTCAATCAGTCTACTTTAGTGTTGACTGAGTGATAGAGCCTTGCTCATCTTTCATCACTATTGATTGACAGGAATTGGCTGCGGAAATTGCACAGCTTGAGAAACAAAGAGATGAGTTGGAAACAGAACTGAAGAGTGTAATTTTATTTTGATTTATGTGGTGTCCTGCTTTATGGTATTGTGTAAACTCGTCATGTTTTTTGAAAAGAAATATAATGATGTCATTGATTCTGTAAAGCACTTTTATTTTGTTTGAGCATATGATTATTGTGGTGTGGAAGGTATGTCAATGAAAACTCGACCATGTAGGTTAATATATCATTAGCTGCTGCTCATGCTCAGTTCTGTAATGCGACAGAGAAGAGGGATCAATTTGGTGAAGCCAACAATCAAATCGCTCACTTGAAAACAAAGGTGGCGTTTTCTTTTAGATGAGTAGCTCTCTCGTGATTTATATTTTCCAAGTGAAATAATTTGGTTGTATTGATTCGGCATGCAGGAGGATGATATGTCCAAATCAATTGTAGCTTGTCAGAAAGAGTCAGAAGTTTTCAAGACTTGGATTCCCTCACTCTTACTCATTGATATAATCACATAACCTTTACTCTAGTAGCTATTGTCCGTGCTCATCTCTTTGTTTACATGATTCTTGAGTTTTCTGTATATAAAAAAAACTCAACCTTGAATTTTCTGTATACATAATACTAGAAGACAAACTTGAAGTTTTGTTTCAATGTAATTTATGTCTCGTTTGTTCTGAAGTCTTCAATCTCTCGGTCCATTATTTTACTGTTTTTTTTCTATCAATCACATAAACTAAAAGGAAACCTCATCTCTGTAAACATGAAGCAGAAACCTCATCTCCTACTCTTCAAAAGGGTACCATCAACAACGACAATAAAACCCTCTAATAGACTAATCAAAGGATTTGAAGAAGAAGAACAAAAAAAAATCAGAAATTTTTGAAATATTCATGCAAGTTTCGTGATATAGAGTACAGATTTTGATTAACATATTCAAATATATTCCTAGATTTCCTCAGATTTTTGTAACAGTCTCGGCAGAATGTATGTTCCACCACTGGTACATCACACTGAAAGTGGTAGATTGTATATTCTACCAAATGTAACGATTAGCAGAACAAAGAGTAAATATTCTACGGTTGTTAGATCACAGTGAAAGTGGAAGATTACATATTCTACCATTGGTAGATCATAGTAGAAATGGTAGAATACGGTAGAATGTGTATTTTGCAATTCGTAGAACATAAAAATTTTTTTTAAAAAAAATCGAATATTCAAGAAAAAAACATTAAAATTTTTCATTGGTGTTTATTTATTTTATCTTAATTTTTATATTTTTAAAAATTTATAACTATTGAAATTTAATATTTATCAAAAGTATGTAAGGGTAATGATGTCAAAATTGTTTAACAAGTTATGTTTTTTTTTTGACCCAATTAGCCAAATTTCCCATGCTAAATCAATTTCTGGGTCCGCTGTTGAAGAAATGTCCTTTTGAGACATTGAATTGCTTCGTACTTGTCTCATGATTGATGATGAAGATATACGGGTCTGTGTTGATCTCTCGAAATCGCCAATCGTCGTCACGAGAAAGAACGGTTTGTTTTGTTTATAAGTTTGTTACAAGATTCATAAACTGCTCAAAGATACAATGCCAGGAAAATTATTAAGATAAATCCCATTTAAATTTGACACCAAACATAGTCATCTCGACATAATTTTTGTTTTGTTTTGTTTTTTCACATAGTTTTTGTTTTCACATCTTACAAATCATAACTTTGTTTCCCAGTAAACTTAACTTCAATGGGACTAACATTTTTCCCAATAGATCTCATGTTCTGACCAACACCTTCTCTTCCTGGATTCGCCTTCTCCGGATAAACTCCATCTTTAGGATGAAGATACTGAACCTCACCATTGGGGAAAACCCTGTAAAACTGGTAATTGATCTTGTACTTGGATCTAAGCCTTGTCCCCAAAGCCAAGCACTGTTCTTTCCTCGCTAGCTTCAACAAGTTCGGACCTTCTCTCATGATCGCTGCACCTCCTGTAGGCATCTCAAAGATCTGTTCTTTCGGTGAGTTCCATGTAATAACGTAGAATTCTTCCACCTGAGCTTTACGGAGAAGACCACCGGTGCTTCCCGCGAAGATCGGAGACGGAGTGTTTGGGTCTAGCTGCGGCGGCGTGAATCCCACAGGAGCTTCTTCTTTCACGGCGGCGGCTGGAGCGGAGGAATCTGTTTTCTCGGCGCGGATAGCGGTTTTGGTGAAGGAGAGTGATCTGGGACGGTGGGTTGTTGTGAAAAGATGGAGTTTTTTTACGCTGGGGGTTGCGGCGGTTGCTATGGCAGAGCTAAAGATACCGGCAGCTTGAGTTGCCATTTTTTGTTTGTTTGTTCGTTTCTTCTGTAATGAGCAGATTGCTTAGCAGAGATGTGAAGAGAAAGAGGATAATATTGTGAAATGAGAAGCTAGAGTTTGTTGGATTGAGTGGATAAGGTAACCAATAGGATTCAACTATTAGATTTTTCTCTTACCCATGTCCTGATGATCCTATCTGACGTCGTTTTTACTTTTTTTTTTTAAGTATTTTTTTTTTTAACGCTGTATGGACCACAACGGGCCGACCCACTGACCCAGTCCTTCCAGCAGGAGGAAGGAAGGTGGAGTCGAACTCCAGATGAGATCGACGCATAGATGAACCACAACCACGGGACCACTTGCGTCTTTTTTTTTTTTTTAGTATCTACTTTTATAATTCTGTGGACAAAGAAAAGAGTCAAAAGGGTTTAGAAAACATTGTTCAAGTATCTCATGCTATTATTTTTATGTCAACATAAACTAAGAGACCTAAACCACATAAAATATCTCATCTAGAAACGTGGGGTTAAGTTTTTTTTTTTTTTTTTGACGGCAAGCGAATTTTTTAATTACGAAGCCCAATGGACCGATACAGAGTTATTGGAGCAAATACATAGAATGAAAATCAAAATGGATTGAAGGAGGTCCAAGAACCGAACAGTCAACTCGAGTTGGACGGGATGAAGCCACGTGGCTACACGCACGGACACTCGTCGAAGCCACAAAGAAACCGCCATGCACATCGGAGCCAGGAGAGACGCGGATTGCCGACATCGAGGAATAACCATATAGATGAACCGAACGACTCTGCCGATCTGCAATAGGGAGAGGATTTGCCGGAAAAGAGCGAGATAAGAGGAAATCTTCACATCGCCGGGTCACCGTTGCTAGAGGGTGATGAAAATAGGAATAAGGCCCAATTTACTGGTCCTTAGATGTGTTCGGAGATTGCTGGTTCCAACGCTGCACACCGCGTGAGATGCAGAAGAGACACAGACTCTCGAATTTATACCCACACAAACCAATAACACAAGGATGATGAAGAGCCGCCTTGTCGACGAAGTCAAAGACCACCACCAGAGAGATCAGAGTTTATTAAGCGGCACCTGACACCGCTAGCCGAGTCCGGGAGCAGCCCGGAAAACTAGATCCGGAAGAAACCAAGAAAACAAAACCGACAAGACACCGGAGAACAAAAATTATAAACATATACTACAGCCGAACCACCGGCCAACGACCGGTGGTCGGAGAAAACGAAAAACGTATTTTGGGAACTGTTAGAGAGAAGGTGGAGCGTTTAGGAGAGAGAGAGATGGAGTTAAGTTTAGTTACAAATATATACATATGCTATCTCGATATAACTAATTGGCATTGAATGACAAATTCATAATTTTTAAAATGTTATCCATCTTCGTTGATCTGAGAATGATTTCTCTATAATGATCCATATTAAAGTAACTTATCCGAAAAATTGATTATCTCCGAGAAAAAAAAAATCTCTGTGTTTCTCTCGAAGAAGCATTTCACACATTCGACATGAGATTCAACACACTACAAACAAAGTGAAGAATGTAGATCAAGATCCAAAAAATATACCAAGTGTTGAAAAGCAGACTCAGAGGTTTTCAGTTTAAGGAACAAAATCGGACCAAGTGACATCAAGTTAAGATTGAGCTCCGGTTAAGCAATTCGATTTCGGTTATGTGACTCACGTGTGGGTGTACGTGTGTAGGTCAGCTCTCATTGGCTTAGGAAAGTTGTTATAAGTCAAGGTCGTTGTTGACCAGTCTCTTCTTCCTCGTACGAGTTGTTGTAACAAAAGCGTGAGAGAAGAAAGAGAGCGAGAGAGTGAACGACTGTATCATGGCGGTTTTTCGAAGTTCCTAGTGTATTTTCGGAAAACATCCACCTTCAGTGAATATAGCTCTTCTCCACATCGGAGAAGAAGGTGAACACCGGATAAAGATCGTGTGTGTGTGCTCTGTTTTATTACTTTATTATTTTGTATTTTTGTAAGATCTCAATTCTGCGTATCCAAAGATAGCAAGAATTTTAGGGTTTTTCTTGAGGGATTCTAAAAGAAGGATTAAAGAACACGGTGAGAGTTTAGGAAATTAGGGTTTTGCTTTGATTCCGAGATGGAACAAAGCGGTATAATGCTCAAGTCGCCGGAGAAGAATTAGGTTAAATCGGTTCTCTAAATCTCTCTGAAAACTATATTATGAAAGCGTGTTTTTATTGAATAATAAGGTTCCCTTTTTATAGGGTTACAAAGTCGGTTTCGTTAAATAAAGGAAAAAAGAATAAATATGAATATTTCCCGTTATCTCGGTATTGATTTATAGAATATTTCCTTATCTTAGCGCCGCCGCGCTTCGCTCTTCTTTTTTTCCTTATTTGCAATTTCCTTCATAACCCTAGATGTAAGACGATCGGGCCGGGTCGGGTTTAACTAGGTTTTACCGACTTGGGCTCCTGAACGTCTTTCCTTTCTGGGCCGACTAAAACTCCTGAATGAGCCTTTTTAGGGGAAGTGCTAATTCTGACTCCAACAATAAGCCCTCCCAGTTCGGTGACTTTTTCAAGTCGGCGTTACGAGAAATCTTGCTTAGGTTTGAGAAGCGATTTTGGTGGGCCTGGATCCTTTATCGTGACGGGACTTTTTGGCCCGTAACCAGATTATTTCTAGTTTGGGCCTGGACCAGTGAATTGAATTGGTTCGGTCTGGTTGATACCAATTTGATTTCATACAGGACTATACCGATTTTCGATCCAACCGGTTTATAGACGCGAGGTACGAAGCGTCGTCTAGGGCATTATGATTGCTATGATAGCTCTTGGAATCGAGGCATTTTTAGGCAGTTATGACTGCTGTAATAGGTGCGGGAATCAAAGCATCTCATAGCTTCTTGAACACGATGCCTCATTTCCTTCTATAAATATCTCTTCCATTTCTCATTTTTTCATTTCTGCCCGAGTGAAGAAGGTGAAGTAAAAAGGTAAAATTTTTCGCTCTCTACCGGTTTTGCTTTCCGATTTATCCTCCGCCACTGCTCATCCGTAGATCTGTTAGGATTTTAGATTCGAATCCTTTTTGTGTTCTTCATTTGTTCGTCGATAGACATGTCTTTGATTCGCTGCTCGACGAACAAGGATAAGGAAGTTGTTTCTGTGTCGTCTGGTGAGGATTCTCCAAATCGACGTGTTATCTCGGCCGAGTCATCTTCTCCGAGCACATCTTCCGATATAAGGAGGCATCCCTGTTACAATGCTTTTAAGGAATTCGAGTATCGTCGCGAGATATCTCGGTTTGCAGATACAGCAACGAGCTCGGGTCGAAAGGAGTTAATCGTCCCATAACTTCGAGATTCCGATTCCAACGAGTCGGAAGACGGTGAAGCAAACGTCGAGAAGGATTGTTCAGATGAAGACTCGATTCCTTCTGCCGAGTTCCCGATCACTCTATCAGGGGGATTTGCGAACGTGTTTCAGACTCTTTCTGACGAGGAGTCGGTCAAGTCGACGTTGTCGGGATACGGCACCGATCCGAAGATGAAGTTCATCATTCTTGGGCCGAGAGATCGTCCTTGGACTCCTCCTCCCGGCTACGTCTGCCTGTATGAGTCCTACTTCATCAATGCGGACACGTCGGGTGCCGACTTTGGCTTCCTTTGCCAGACCTGCTTGTTTCCTACTGTTCTCGGCGTGAGCTTGCTATCTCGCAGTTATCGGCGACCGCTGTCCGACAAATGGTATGTCTTCTCGTCTGGGGGCTGAATGCGATATACCCATTAGCGTTAGGATTTTCGAAGAGATGACTTCCATAAGTCATATGAAGAAAACCAGTCCTGGATGCTTTACTATCAGGATGAGAGCGGATCAAGGGGTTGTATTAAATGCGCCGAGTAAAACGCGTGTTTGGCAGAGATACTACTTTTACGCCGAGATAACGCCTCTGGTCATTCCCGATGGTCATGATCCTCCAAGATCATCATGGAATACTAACTTTGGTAGTTATTATTCTTTTTTGAACTCTTTGTTCCTTAGTAATTTACTTATTGCTTTTCTTCTTTGTAGTGCGCCATCCATTCTACAAGCCGTACCCGGACGACTTCTTTGCAATTGTCGAGAAGATTCGGTGTCTTAGTCTTCGCAAGTGGAAGGACATAACTCGGACGCGAATCAACAAGTCTCGTTCGAAGATTGCTAAAGGTATCGTCTTCTTGACTTGAACTTTTGTGAATTAGTTTTTTGATAGCTTGTTTTCCCCCTTTTTTTAGTTGACTGGGATACTTTGGAGAAAGTCGACCCAGCGGATTTGGAAAAAGCTAGGATGGGGAAGCCAAAGAAGATAACGGTCAATTATTCAAAGAAGCTCGCCTTGAATCCTTCTACCGAGACGTCCAAGGGGACCCATTCCGACCTTCTATTATCTCAAAGCGGTGGTGAGCCGTCATCTACTCCCACCGAGAAATCTGCTCAGGAGTCCGCGTTGATCAAGCCTGTCATGGCGGCTCCTCCGGCGAAGGTTCCGCCAAAGGCTCCTTCCATCAAGGCTCCTTCGAAAACTTCGTCGAAGAAGAGATCGGCTCCTGAGATGCCGGATTCGGAGGCTCCTGGCAAAAGAGTCAAGTATCTGGATCCGTGGAATCGGCTGATCTGGGAGAGGGGCAATGTGATCGATAGTACATGTGAGAAGAGGTCGTTCCTTTCTCGTAAAGTGATCGTCACGGCTCGTCCTTGCAGTTCTTGGAAGAATGCGGACATCGCGACTAGGCCGTCCATCCATAACTTCGCCTACCATTATGAGAGCGAAGTTCCTTTCGTTCAGAATACGCAGGCTTGTTTCGACTTGATTACTTGTCTGAGAGGAAGCGATGCCGACTAGCCTTCTCAAGAAAAGCTCCCACATTCCGAGGTTATCCTCAATCTGAAGCGAGTCGAGGCGGAGGTATGTTCTTTCCTATGCATTCGGTTTTCAGTATCATATTTTTTATTCAAAGATTTCTTCTTCCAGGTTATTACGGCATCGAACCGAGTTGCCCTAGAGAGTGCCTGGGATGCTCATTCTTTGGCTGAAGCGGTGAAAAGGCGAGACGCTCAGCTCGAAAAGTTGAAGGACGAGAATCGCCAGCTTTTTGAAGGGCTTCGCAAAGCAGAGGATAAAGTGCGCAAGGCCGATGAGAAAGCAAAGGCTGACCGTGAGATGTATGAGTCGGAGGCGTTGCGTCATAAGAAACTCTGTGAGGACAAAGTTTTGAAAGAGAGGGGCCGCGTTGAAGCCGAGATGAGAGAACATGTTCAGTCTCGTTTCGACCTGTTCCGCCAGTTTGTCAACGATCAGGAGGCAGCGGTCAAGAAGCAGGTGGAACTAGGTCAGATCACTTGCCTAAAGGAATGCCTGCTCAAGCTAAAGGACGATGGGGTACCGATTCCGCAATCAGTATTGGATCAGGTCACGGCGGATGAGGCCCGGGTCGACAAAGAATTCGATGATATGGATGTCCTTACGCGGGAGGATCTGAAGTTCGAGCTTTCGCCAACTCAGCATCCGTCGCTTGCTCTGACTAGCCGAGATTCGCCAGTCTCAGTTCCGCAAGATGTTGATCAGTTCGGTTCCAAAATTGGACTTGTCTTTCCTGAAAATTTTCCTGTTTCATCGCTTCAAGAGATTCAGGGTTAGATGAATGTACCTTTGGAAGCTCAGGATGCGGGCGTTCCAGGTGGAGTCGAGAAGGCTACCGAGGAGGTTTAGAAGACTGCTGACTAAATCGTCCTGTTTTAGTTATTCTCCTTTTTTCTTCTCTTTTGCCTGTTTAACTTATGTTGTAAACTTCTCCCCTTCTCCTTTTTAAGAGACTAAGTTATTGTGGTTTATCATCAGTCTTCTTTTCTTAAATGATTGCACCGTTTCCCCTCTAAATCGGTTTGCGATTAGGGTTCATTCAAATCGGACTAATCCTGTATTTAAACTTGTTTTCAAACAAATCCAGAACAGATTGCGACTTGAATTCCATTTTGGCTTAGTAATTGTGGTTTAATCGGACTAGTCTTGTATTTGAACTTGTTTCTTAACAAATTTAAAACAGATAGCGAATTTAAACCACACTTTTGCCATGTGTGCTCGGCTTAAGTTGTTCAGAGGGCAGATGAATTTGCGAGGCTTGAATGCTCGACTTATTGCGAACTGAGGAGCTCGGCTTTTGCGATCTAAGGAGCTCGGCTTTTGCGAACTAAGGATCTCGGCTTTTTGCGAGTTTCTTAGACTCGGCTTTTGCGAACTAAGGAGCTCGGCTTTTTGCGAGTTTCTTGGACTCGGCTTTTGCGAACTAAGGAGCTCGGCTTTTCCTTGCCATGATGTGCACCTCATGTGCAAGGAAGACCATGCCCCTGGCCAGGGGGTATGATGCTAGTGCGAGTCTTACTGGATGCTCGGCTTTCTGCGAGTTACTTTAGACTCGGATTTTACGAACTAAGGAGTTTGGCTTTCTGCGAGTTACTTAGACTCAGTTTTAGCAAATATTTAAGAATTTTAAGACTAACCTGATTTGGCTTCGGTGAGCTTTCAACGCGGCATAAGTTGAACATATAGAATTTTATTTAGATTTGCGACTGTGCCGATGAAGGCTGCCTACGTATCGTCCGAAGAAGAATCAAGTCGCTCGTAGTTCATACAAAGGATTTTTTTTTATTTTTTTATTTATTTTTTATTTTTTTTATTTTTTTTTACTTGGCCATCTTAGAAATATTCCTTCAAGCTTGCTGAATTCCATGATCGCGGCAAAGCTTTGCCCTTCATTGATTCGAGCCGTAAACTCCCGGCTTGACGACCTTCGTAACTTTGTAGGGTCCTTCCCACTTTGCACCGAGTTTACCCGCTCTCCACTCCTTGGTGTTCTCGTAGACTTTGCGGAGAACATAATCGCCGACTTGAAAATGTCGCTCCTTGACTTTCTGGTTATAGTATCGGGTCGCGAGCTGTTGATAATTCTGAATGCGGAGCAGAGCTCGGTTTCGTTCTTCCTCTATCGTATCGAGAGCATGAATCAGCATTTTCTCGTTGATCTTGCTATAGTGCGGCATAAGAGATCGGCGGAGAGTGTAGATGTTTGCTTCTGCTGGGACCATTGCTTCTACGCCGAAGGCTAAGGAAAAGGGGGTAGCTCCAGTTGCGCGGCGAGGAGTCGTTCTATGCGACCAAAGGACTCCATCTAACTCGTCGGCCCAAATTCACTTTTTGCTTTCAAGCTGCTTTTTAATGCCGGCAATGATAGTTTTGTTTGTGGCTTCGGCTTGTCCATTTCCTTGAGGATATCCTGGTGTCGACTTACTAAGCCGTATATCCCACTTCTTACAGAACCCTACAAACATATTCGAGGTGAATTGTGAGTGACCGACCCCGGAATGATTGCCACATTCTCCTGAGTGTGTTTCTTCGAGCACCCGACTTATCTCGTCTCCGTGTATGCATCGGAGAAGGATTTTGTTAGCCGAGTATTTGTAGAGGATACCGCTGTGTACAGTGTATCGTGCACTTCTAACTTTGAGTCGTCGCGCCGCCCACTTGTCCTCTGGGAGCTTTCCTTCAGTCAGATATGTTCTTATCTCCTGTCGCCAATCCTCGTTGTCGTCTATTAAGAGTGCAATGAGGTCGGTGTTTTTTTCTTGAGTAGCAGGACACATGTCGTCTTCGCCGTTCTGTTGGATTGTGAGAGCGACATCATCAGGTTCTTCGTGGTTGCTTTCGGGAGGCGGGATGCTTGGCTCGTGAATTGTCTCCACTGGGATTCGTCGGCAGAGATCAGGATTCGATGCCAGAGATGCGAGTGCATCTGCTGGGGCATTTTCTTTCCTCGGTATTTGGACGATATCAAAGAACTCGAAGGAGCTAGTAAGTTCTAATGCCGCCTTTCGGTAGGCCTCCAATCGCTCGTTTTTAGCTTCGTAATCCCCATTGATCTGATTCGCGATAAGCATGGAGTCGCAATGGGCCAAGAGGTGTCGTACTCCGATTTCTTTGGCTAGTCTAAGACCGGCTAGCAGGGCCTCATACTCGGCTGTATTGTTGGATGCGGTGAAACCCAGCTTGAACGATTGCTCTACTATTTCTCCGGTTGGTGATATGAGACGTACTCCTACCCCGACTCCTTTCTTTGATGAAGCACCATCGAAAAATAGCTTCCAGTTTTTATCTTCCACCTGAATATCGACATCTAGTTTAGGCGATAACTCTACAAGGAAGTCGGCTATTACCTGTGATTTGGTGGTCGTCCTGTTTCTGTATTCGATGTCGTACTCGCTCAGTTCCACTGCCCATTTTGCTAGGCGGCCGGATTGTCCTGGGATATGTAAGATTGTACGAAGAGGCTGACTGCTTAGCACAACGATTGAGTGTGATTGAAAGTAAGGTCGTAACTTCCGCGCCGAAATAACAACTGCGAGAGCCAGTTTCTCCATCGCGGGGTATCTGGTCTCGGCTCCGTTCATCATTTTACTTACGTAAAAGATCGGCTTTTTCTCTCCTTGGTCTTCTCGAACTAGTACACCGCTGACTGCAGTTGTCGATACCGCGATATACAGGAATAACGTCTCGCCGTTCTCGGGTTTCGATAATATTGGTGGGTTCGACAGATAGTCCTTGAGCTGAATGAATGCCTCTTGACACTTGTCATCCCATATAAATCTTTTATTTCCGCGAAGGAGCTCGTAAAAGGGCAGGCATTTATCCGTCGAACGAGATATGAATCTGTTCAGGGCGGCTACGCGGCCGTTGAGACGCTGGACGTCTCACGTATTTTTGGGAGACGGCAAGTCGATTATGTCTGAGATCTGTTTCGGATTGGCTTCTATCCCTCTTTGGGTTACCACGTATCCAAGGAACTCGCTTGATGTTACCCCAAAAGTACATTTGGCCGGGTTTAGCTTCATTCCATATTTATTGAGGATGTTGAAACACTCCTTCAGATGGCCGACATGTTGAGAGGAGACCAAAGATTTGACTAACATGTCGTCTATATAAACTTCCATTGTCGTGCCAAGCTGTCCTGCAAACATTCGATTGACCAGTCGTTGATATGTGGCGCCAGCATTCTTGAGGCCAAACGGCATGACCTTGTAGCAGTAAGTACCGCGTTCGGTGATGAATGCTGTCTTCTCCCTATCGTCCGGGTTCATGAGGATCTGATTGTATCCTGAAAATGCATCCATGAATGATAGTAACTCGTTCCCAGCTGTTGCTTCAACAAGTCGATCGATATGCGGCAGTGGGAAGCTATCCTTCGGGCAGGCTTTGTTGAGATCCGTGAAGTCGACACATACTCTCCACTTACCATTCTTCTTTTTGACGACGACCGGGTTAGCAAACCAATCATGATACTTCACCTCTTGAATTGAACCGGCATCGAGTAATTTCTCTACTTCGTCGTTGACCGCTTTAGCCCTTTCGGGACCGAGCTTACGCCTCCTTTGTTTAATCGTCTTATAAGTCGGGTTAACATTGAGCTCATGAGTCGTGATTGTCGGTTTGATACCCTTCATATCTTTGACTGATCATGCGAAGGTCTCCACATTTTGCTGTAAGAAGGCGATCAACTCCTTTTTGATATCTTCGGGTAGTTCTGCGCCGATTCCCACACATTTGTTCGCGTCTGAGTCGTCGATGACGACTTGCTGGATAAGTTTTTTCTCGGGACCTTTTCTTCCTTGCTCTGCATTGATCATGCATGAAGGTACTCTTATCTTATGTTCCCTTGCGAAACATGACCGGCTTGCTCTCTGGCATCCTTTAACCATTTGGATTCCCTTAGGCGTTGGAAACTTTAGACATTGGTGATACTTCGAGGACACCGCCTTCATGCTGTATAACCATGGGGTGCCGAGAATAACATTGTAAATGGTGGGTTTGTCGATGACATGGAACTTCACCATTTTATTAACTCCCCCTGCGTAAATCGGCAGCTTGATTGTTCCAATCGTGTATGTCGTTTCGCTTGTAAAACCCGTGAGCGGCTTTGCTTTCTGCTTGATATCCTCTTCCTTGATCTCCATCTTTTTGAGTGTGTCCAGGAAAATCAGGTCTATTGAACTTCCAGTGTTGACTAATATCCGAGACACCTGGCAGCTCCCGATTAGTAGCTCGACTACGAGTGGATCGTTATGAGGGTAATGGGTTCCATAGAGATCCTGGTCAGTGAAAATGAGGAGGGGATCATCCGATAGGATCGAATGAGGTGCATTTTGCGCGGCTACTGCAAGGCGCTCATACAACTTGATTGACCGTACTGAGTCGTTTACGGAGATTAAACCGCCCATAATCATGTTGATTCTCCGAACGGCCTTGGGAGTTTCCTCTTCATCTCCATCTTCTTCTTCCTCCTCGTGGTTACGTTTCAAGGCTATACTCTTGATACGCCGCTGTTGCTTGCCTTGCTTGGGTGTTTACCCATCAACTTTTTGTTCTTCTCGTTGCCCGGATTCTTCCCTCAACCTGTCAATTGCCGCCTTGATTTCTTCATTGGAGAGTCGGGCGTACAGTGCGTTTTTGAGGTTTTGACATTCAGCAGTGTCGTGCGAAGTAGCCTTGTGATACTCGCAATATTTTTCTTCCTTGGAAGGAGCGGCTTACTGTTTTGTTTCCTTTCCCTCTTTGCTTTGTTTGTTCCAAGGTTTGGAGGAACGTGGCTTGTTGGTGTTGCCGACCACCATTGTCGTCCTAGCCCCTTTGTCGTAGTGTTGCCTGGGTTCCCTGTCTTCCTTTTTATCGGCCTGTTTAGTCGAGCCGAATTTTCTTTCTAGAGCCACCTTTTTCTCCTCTAAGTCCACGAATTTGTTTGCTCGATGGAGGGCGTCCTCGATGGTTAATGGCGGGTAGACGACCAGGTCCTGGTAAAACGGTGAATCGTGCCAGACGGCATTTGTTAGAGCTGCGATGGTGAACTTGTCTGGAGCTTCTGCTTGCGTCATGGTTGCCTTGAACCGATCTATGAAGGCTCTTAGCGTTTCCTTTTTTTTCTTGCGACATCGACATCAACGCGTTTAGTGATGTATCCTTGTTCACGTAGGCAAAGTGATGCCTTACGAAAGCTCTCGTTAGGTCCGAGAAGTCATTGATTGATTTAGGCGGTAGCCGAGAGAACCAGTTTAGTGCATCTCCTTCTAGGGTTTCAGCAAAAAATTGACAATGACCGATATCGCGTTCTCTGGATGATGAGAATCGTGCTTTAGCTGCCATGGTTTTGAAAGTCGTTAGATGAGTGGCGGGATCTTTTGTCCCATCATACATCGGCAGTCTGAGCTTTTCTTTCTGACGTATATACGTATCCGTGATACGCGTTGTGAAAGGTGTCCTCGATGTTTCTTCGATAATTCGATCGATCTCCGGAGCAGATCCCTTGACGCTATGAACCTCACCTTTTAACTCTTTTAGGGTGTCTCTGCTCGGTCAACTGCTTCTCAACTTGGTTACGACTTGCTCTGCGAATAGGCGTCCCATGAGCTTCCTCGTGGGATGTACCTCGCTCGTGGCGATGGTTATCCCGGTGCGAGTCGTTCTCATGTCGCGAATTCCGTCTGTGACGTGAGCCTTGGTTGTGCCGAGTTTCATGATCAGCGTGCCTGTCTTTGTCGGGAGAGCTCCGTTCGCCTTCTCCGCGTGAGTTTCTCTTGGGCTCGTTATCTCGGCTTTGTTCTCGATGGTCTCCTTTAGGTGTATCGTAGATTAGTTGTTTGGCGACTTTTTCTTTTACTTTTGGAGGTACCACTCGCTTGGATTTCCTTGACAATTGGTCTGAACGAATTCGATCTTGTTCCGACTGCAACAGGTCAATTCTTTCCGAGAATTCTCTGATTAAGTCGTTATGAGAATCGATTTTGGCCATCAACGTGGCCAGAACTTCGTCTTTTTCGACTTTTTCTTCGTCGAGTGACGGGATACGTTTACCGTCGTCTCGACTCTTTTTTGACTTAGCGTCTCGCGGTTGTTCGTCGTCGAGTGCTGTGTCGTCATCTTCGCGATCACTCAGATCGTAATCACTTCCTTCGGATTCAACTCTGGGGTTGTTCTCCGGATCGATATCGTCGTGATTTCCAGACATCTCGTTCAGAAATTTCTTCTAGAAATCTCCACAGTCGGCGCCAGTTGTAAGATCTCAATCCTGCGTATCCAAAGATAGTAAGAATTTTAGGGTTTTTGTTGAGGGATTCTAAAAGAAGGATTAAAGAACACGGTGAGAGTTTAGGAAATTAGGGTTTTGCTTTGATTCCGAGATGGAACAAAGCGGTATAATGCTCAAGTCGCCGGAGAAGAATTAGGTTAAATCGGTTCTCTAAATCTCTCCGAAAACTATATTATGAAAGCGTGTTTTATCGAATAACAAGGTTCCCTTGTTATAGGGTTACAAAGTCGGTTTCGTTAAATAAAGGAAAATAGAATACATATGAATATTTCCTGTTATCTCGGTATTGATTTATAGAATATTTCCTTATCTTAGCGCCGCCGCGCTTCACTCTTCTTTTTTTTCCTTATTCGCAATTTCCTTCATAACCCTAGATGTAAGACGATCGGGCCGGGTCGGGTTTAACTAGGTTTTACCGACTTGGGCTCCCGAACGTCTTTCCTTTCTGGGCCGACTAAAACTCCTGAATGAGCCTTTTTAGGGGAAGTGCTAATTCTGACTCCAACAATTTTCTTAGTTCGTTTCGAGTTTGTTCTTATTCAAGTTCAAATCAATCTCAAAGAAAGTAATCTCGATTGCTTTAAGTTTCACAAATTGGTATAAGAGCTTCAGGTTTCTCCGATGCGAGTTGAGATCAAGTGAAGATGACGACGACGACCCAACGAGTGGAGGTGAATCTGTTCGATGGATCCGGTGATTACGACATATGGATGAAGAGGATGCTTGCAAACCTAACATTTCAAGGTCTTAAGGATGTCCTAACAGAAAGGATCAAAGATTCAAAAACCAAAGACAAAGCTGAGAAAGATTCATACGAAAACGCGAGAGCTACTTGATACAAGATGTAACACATGGTATTCTTTTTCAAGACACTTTATTGCAAAGTAAACTTTTAGTTTCACCTTAACAACCTTGTCTCTCACTTGCTTTTCGATCTAACAATGATCTCAAAGCCCCTTAGATTTACCCTTAGCACCCAATCTTGATTCCCTTAAAAGAATTCTCAAATCCTTGCTAATAGCAATCTATCTCTCTGAATGGCGCACCTAGCATAGATGACCTAAACAACCTATTTATACTTCGTAGGTAGTTTTACAACTTTCCTAACTACCCTTAGGAATATTCTCATATATCTTCTTTTAGAAAAAATCATATTTTTCTAAAATCTCTCAAGTGTATATCTTGCATGTATCTTCTCTGATTTACTTGTCCAGCTCAGCTACTCTCCTTAGGCATTGTCCTAGTCAGCTACAAGCATCCTCAACTTCCGTATTCTCCAACTCCAACTCTTCTTGCATACGTTCTTTGTCGTTGATCCAAGTGCTGTTCCACATCTTGATTGAGTCAGATGCTGTCGTAGCTCATGCTCCAGTTCGCTGCATCTTCAATCTCCCCATTTTTAGCTTTATGTGCCTCTTAAGTACATGTCAATCAATAAACTCACAAATACACATAACCGAAGCACACACATTTTAATCATCACACGAGGCATTATGAAAAATCCAACATGAAAAATAATTCATTAAGAATCATGCCATAAGTTTAACACCAAAAGAGAAGGATTAAAAAAAATGTTCAGTAATCAGAAAAAACCTCTTACTCCCCCAGAATCCTATCGCTCATGACTAAGTTCTAAAAACAAGCAAAATGAGAAATACACTTAGTCACTCCCCCACAACTCAAGCACACATCCTAAGCATCACTCGAGGTCATTTCATCGGAGTCATCATCTCCATTAGGAGACTCTTCTTCTTGATCAGACTCTTCAAAGTCTTGGACAACCATCTCACTCTTTTCTCCCCCTGCTTGAGAGCGCACAAGTTAAAAAAAAAAATACTCACATCAGTATAGGAATAAGAAAAATGAGTAGGTTACTTACCTTGAGTTCTGTCGCGGAGATGGAACACTATGTTAGTCATATTCTGAAGTCCTTCAGCAATGTCCTGAAACGTGGTCTGAACTGACACATGAGTTACATAAGCTCTGGTTGGCATACACAATGTACCAAGCTGCATCAATTCCACAAAATCAGCAGGAGTGCAACAAGAAGACCCAGAGCGAGGAACGGAGGTAGTGGCTGAAGAAACTTTACGTATTCCTGAGGCAATCTCCTTTTTCTTTCTTTCAGCTTCCTTCTTGAGAAAGGCCTCACCGCTTCGTGGATCCTTCTTGTAGAGAATAGGTCCGATCAATTATTCACGATCAAATATGCGAGAAGGAAGCTGCATTTCCAGTACAACTAAGAAACTCGATGGAAGATCAGCCAACAACTGTCACTCTGCTGCATAGTGGTAAAACTCATAACTTGCCGATAGACCAGTTTACCAAAATCAATTCGAATCCCGTGTGCCAGATTGTAAATCAGCCTTACTCTATCAGTGGATATATGATTCTTGTGAGTAGACGAATACCAATTGGATGGTTCTAAAACAGTCAGTGTAACGCCCCCTTCCCATTTCCGCTGACCAACGAGCTGACCGACTAACAATCAAACAAGAACATGACCGATCGAACCCGAGCAGTCATACAAGAAGAGTTTGTCACAATACATAAGCAAGAGACAATCCGGTTTGAGACAAAGGCTCGAACCAAACCATCTTTGACTTTGTTTACCTCGTTTCCACGGTACGAGGCTTTTCAACCAGTACCGCTTCCACGGTACGAGGCTTTTCAACTCGTACCGCTTCCACGAGTTGTGTTCGGTTCGGACGAAACCGTATATCAGGGAATTATTCCGTTTTTATTACTTTAAAATCATAAACTTTATGTTTAACAATATACGTTCTAATACAAATCGTTTAGCGGGTACCCAACAAAATTCGCAACCGAAAATAAAGTCAAAATGCATAACAATCGATACCCAATGCCAACCCGAGACTACTCCGAGTGTCCTTCGCGTCCGCCGAGCTACGCAAAACCTGAAAAACATAAAAGAGTCTAATGAGCAATCTAAGATTACCTAGTGAGATGGATCCCCACTACAGCTTCTATTCTATCCCGTCCCATCCCAAAACCCCAAAATAACAATAACAAGATAATGGTCGATCACGCACTACCACGTCGTGTCAAACCCACAACACACAAGCACTTTCCAAAAGAAAGACAAAGCGATTAAAGGAAATCGAAGGCACTGCGGCACATGCTCTCGATTGAAACTCGATCTATCTATCGCGCAACAACAACAATACAAACACAACACTGGGCCCTTACGATCTCATTTACTTCCACGGGTTCCACCGTTACCCTCATGGTAACTAACCCACGACTCCTAGATGTAAACACGAAGTCTCACGACATAGGACACTGTTCTCAACCCATCGATACACCCACGGTAACCTAAGTTTCCATGCGATTCGGCCCTAGGACATGACCCCGTATTCTCTGGATCACACACCTACCGGCGTCACTCAGTAGGTTAACGCCATAACCGGAATCACCACCCGAAGGCACACGATCCGATTAGGCAACTACCCGAGGATCCTGTTGGATTCCCTAGGATCCAGGGTCTAGGTGATTGAATCTGAGAACTGACCTCGTGTTTACCTGGAGATTGGCAGCGGAAATTGGAGCAGGTAAACGAGATCTAGAGCGCCTCAATCGCTGCGCCTCTATCGTAGTCCACACGCACACAAGCTGGAATCCGCCGGGATGCTAGTACCGGTGATCGGATCTCCTGGGATTCACTACGTGTTTCTCAAGGAAGAGGGTCTATTTTCTTGTCAAGAAAACTGTCTGCGACGGCTCTCAATCTATTAGGTCGTGTAGCCTGGCCCGTATAAATAGGTCCACGGTTTACAAACCGTAACATCAGTTACGGTATCGACCTTGTGTCGATCGTTGCACCCAAAGGCAACGATCGACACACCTCTTGTATCGATTGACGCACCAATGGCATCGATCGACACACCTCTTAAAACACGAACTCAATGTGTATCCAATACACATTGATCGGACCATATGCCAATGATCAATCCCTACAGGAGCGTATCCAACTTGCTTAGGTGTGTGACCCTTTAGGTTCACACGATACTAGAAATGAGTTAAAACTCATTTGTCATAAGCGGTTTCTAGCAAAACATTATGACTACCCAGTATCACATGAATTGTCCGATCTCGACAATACAACTATCTTTAGAGTAAGTACAATGTGATTTCAGGACATAATCCCAACAATCTCCCACTTGTACTGGAATCATCTATTCCTATAATCCCTTTGTCGCTATATCTCGATATGGCATAAGGCAAGAAACTGTGTCATCCTTATTATAGCCAACATCATGTTCATCGAACTTCTGATCTATACTGATAAAACAAACGACTGACAATCACCTCGTTTGAGCACGGCCATGCATTTTCTCAGTATCAAATCTTCGATGGGCCCTGAGATATTTATCTCCCGTTGTAAGGGAGGGACAAATCCCATCTTGTTCCATCCCTGTTTCTACACATACTTCATGATACGCATGAGCAATGCCGTTATAGCCGCCAGTTACGGAACGACGTTTGACAAGGTCAAAACGCACCAATTCATATGCTAGAAAGCATGATGAACTCAGGTCTAAGGACTATACTCTATAGTCGTAATGAGAGCCTCCCATGACACTGATATAACTATCCTGTGGAGTTCTCATTAGCGGGTCATGTCCGATCATATGTTCACCAACATATATCTATGTGACTGACAGTGATAATCATATCATTGACTCCATGAAACTTAGTCCAACAGTCACCTCACATGCTAGTCTCGCGCGGTTATTGGTGTCCCACTTCAATAACCTTGACTAGGGACAATCGTAATTTATGTCATCTTTTACTTATAGGGTTTCATGATCAAGTCCTCAACTTGATGACCTATAATATGAACATAAAATACTTTGGGACCATTATTTAACCATCCAATGATTAAATAACACCGATGTCAGTTTTAACTTACACAAACATCGCCATAGCATGTCTATGCAAAGAACATAACATAACTAAAATAACTCCCACTAGAATCAAGATCATCTCTTCAGATATCTTATGCCTACAGCAACATAATAAATTTCGTGCTTAGGTTGTGGGAGAGACTGCGGTGTCTCGCTTGAAACAATTCCAACAAACCACACCGCCATTCAGATAAAAGCACTATTCTACGGTCCACTACTTGGAGCCTTTCCAACAGATAGCACCGCTATTCAGACAAAGAGACATAACCAGGTGGGAACTGGGAATCGTCTTTGTCCGTCTAACTACTTTCAACTGGTTCGTCACTTCATCAGTTCACCACGAACCTATCCTTAGTGTTCCTCAAACACTTGGGATATTTCTGGTAACTGTTCAGTGACCATTACCGGAATATATTGGTATTTTCTCGTCATGCCTTATGCTTAAGCTGCATCTAGACGAGCGCAAAATATGGCATTCATGATGGATTCTATTGCATCAGCATAAGCAATCACACTCATTAATACTAGTTCAGACAGTGTTCAAAACACTTCTTCTTGCTAATATTAATACTAGTACTGAGTACAATTAGCAATGATTTGCTTACCTAGATTACTAAAATTTGGATGACGGCAAGTCGCCCACTCCAATTTTGGTGATCTGAGGATCTTGGATCATTATATTCATAGAGGAAACATTGTTTGAATATAATGCGAGTTTTCTTATTAGATAAGATCTCTCATCATAAACATAACTAAATCTTTGTTTTTCTTGGATTTCAGCTTATGTCTATGACTACTTTCTCGTTGCGATCCGTCCTTGAGAAGGACAAGTTAAATGGATCCAACTTCCTGGATTGGTATCGGAATCTGAGATTCATTCTCAAGCAGGAGAGCAAGGACAATGTCCTTGAAAAGGCTCTTCCAGAGAGGCTTGGGACCAATCGCTCGCATGCAGCATATAATGCTTGGAATAAGCATTATATTGATGTGGTAGATGTGTGTGGTCTGATGTTGGCTACCATGAACTCGGACTTGAAAAGTCTATACGAGAACATGGAGTCGCCAATGGAGATGATCACCAGCCTGAAACTGAAGTTTCAGGATCTGGCACGAGTTGAGAGATTCCAGATGGTGAAGTCTCTCACTAGGTGCAAGCTACCAAAGGATGCTCCAGTAAGTCCTCATGTCATTAAACTGATGGGTTACATTGATAACATGGGGAAACTGGAATGTCCTGTCAGCTTAGAGTTGGCCACTGACATCATTCTGCAGTCACTGCCGTCTAGTTATGATAAGTTCATTAAGAACTATATCAAGAAATGCTTGACGAAGACGTTGACTGAGCTGCATGGCATGCTCAAAACAGCAGAGCAAGACATCGTAAAGGGTAAAAGATTTGAGAAATCTTGTGGTGACAAGGGTAGAGGCAAGGCTGTCCAGATTTGGAATCAGGATAAGCCTGTGTCATCTTATAAGCCCAAGTCAGGCCCATCTGATGTTAGAAAATGCTTCTACTGCGATGAGTCAGGGCATTGGAAGAGAGATTGCATTAAGTTCTTGGAAGATTCACAAGAAATGAAGGAGATGTATGGCACTTCTTCTTCAGGTATTGTGTTATTAATTCAAGTTCTACGTAGTATTGGATACTGGTTGTGGTACTGATATTTTGGAAATATGCAGGACCTAAACGACAGTAGAACGTTGAAGAAAGGACAAGTGGAACTGCGTGTCTGGTATGAAGCAATGGTTGCTGCATGAGCCGTAGAGATTCTTCACTTGTAGGAGCCTTTCATACTTGGTTTTAGAAATTAAGTAATTGCTACTATGTATCTGCCTTGTGCAGAAATGTCTTTCATTTTCTTATAAGAATTTGGATGTTTTTCATTTTGATAAAAGACAAGTTTTGTTCTTTAGATCTCAATGAAATATCATATGGTAGCACCCCATTTGGAATGGGTTTTATATCTTGAACCAGCGAAGGTTTGAATATAACACAAATACTAATGGTTTAAGTCTGATGACTCAAAACTCGACTTTTCTTTGGCATAGTCGTTTAACCACATAGAGTGAAGCGGATTCAGAAGTTCCATAATTTTGGACTCATTTGATTATTAATCATTTGAAATATGAATTCTGTTCACTGGACCAAATGACTAAGGCCCTTTTAGCAGAGCTAAAGGAAACGGGCCAGAGGCTTATTAGGCCTTACACATACTGATGTATGCGGCCCGATGAGCATTAGTGCCAGAGGAAATTTTCTGTACTTCAATAAGTATGGCTGTGTTCATTTGATGAGACACGAGCAGGAATCCCTTGAGGAGTTCCAAGATGAAGTATAGAACCAATTTGACAGAAGTATTGAGATCCTCGATAGAATCGCGGAGGAAAATACTTGAGTCAAGAATTGAGTGATCATCTGAAAGAATGAATCAGATCTTATTAGATATGATCCGATTAATGATGAGTCACAGGAATCTTCCATAAATAATTTAAGAATACGTTCTAAAATGTCTGTCTTTGCGCAGAAAAGGGTTTCAATCAGAATCAATTGAAAGACACCACATTGGATGTAGACTGGAAGTTTTTCAAGAAAGTTGTTTCTGATGATTTGGGGATGATAGCTAATAAGCTTGAACCCAAATCTAATAAGCTCTATATCGCTGGTTGTCCTAGGGAAACCAAGGCTTGCTGCTTTTATAACCAATCCGAGGACAAAGTTTTGTTGTTCGGAACTGTGTCCTTTGAGAAAGATCATACTTTCAAAAGGAACAGTGGGAGTAAAAGTACACATCGAAGAAATTCGATAAACACAGGAGGCTGCTCAACCTGTTGAGGGAGAGCAGCGGTGAGATCAAGCAGAGACTGTATGATCTACACCTGTGGAGCCTGAAATTCGCAGATCCGAAAGGATCCGTCACTAACTCGAGAGTGATTTCTCGTAACCAATTGTCGTGATCTGTTGATCATAGAAAAGTGACGAGCATGCGAAATTCAAGGAAGCGATGGTGAGCCCCAACTCCGAAAAATTTGCTGGGTATGCATGTTAGCTTCACAGATCCAACTCTGGATTGAAGCAAACATCTTGGAGTTGGAATCAACACTCTGATAATGTGGTCAAAAGTTTTGACTTGATCAGAAAGAAATGAAACCATGCGTTTACAAGAAGACTAGTGGGAGCGTAATGGCAATTCTCACGCTGTATGTAGATAACATACTCAAATCTCATAAACGACGTTCCGACGCTAAAGTCTTGCCAAGATTTGGGTCAGAAGTCAAATTTAAACAAAAGACATGGGAGAAGCCGCGAGAATTCTTGGAATAAGGATCTATTGATATAGATTGAGTAGGCTAATTGGATGAGACAAACTATGTCTAATCCACTCTGATGTCTCTGGGCCCAGAACTTCTGATAGCCTAGTCAAGTAAAACCAATCTTTTCTGTCTTGTGATCACTGACAGTTGCACTGCAAGTCTGTCAATGACCACCTGCCTTACTCATGTTGCAGTGGATACCAAGGACTCCAAGACTATCCAACAAACGACACGAGTCTTGACAGTAGACAAGATTGGGCAAGACATCAAGGTCACTTGATATTTAGTTGAGGAAACTAAACCCAAAAGTTCAGCAAATCAATCTATTAGGTCATGTAATTGTTGATGTTTAGCACTGCAAGTCCATCAACTCAACTACCTGTCTTACTCACGTAATTGTGGACACCAAGCTCTTGGCTAGACCATCACACAACGAAATGAGTCTTGACAGTTGACCACATTGAAGCTAATCTTTGATCAATGTTTAAGTCTAGTTTGGTTTCTGCAAATTCAAGGTTCAATAACCAGAATTTCGTATACTGTGTCGATCGACGCAGACTATTTCTGTCGATTGACACCACCAAATATAACCGGACTTCAATAACCGGTTAATCCAATTAACCCGGTTCATCGAACCGGTCATGTCGATCGATACAACCCGTGTGTGACGGTCGACATAGACCTAAACTTAAGATAGTTTTGATAACCGGTCCAATCTAATTGAACCGACTTATTAGATCAAACTGATCTTAACCATTCAAATCGGTTTATACTAATTAAGATAATCAGTTCAATCCAATTGAACCAATTCATCCAATTTAAACCGTTTAAATCTACCTTTACCAAGCATGATAACCAGTTCAATCCAATTGAACCGATTAACCAATCGCAATGCCTGTGTCGACCAACACCAAACCTGTCCCGATCGATACAGTTGGGTATCAGGGAATTTTAATCGAATTAAACCGACATAACCATGCGAGATAACCGGTTCAATCCAATTGAACCGATCTATCCTTTCGCACAGCCTGTATCGATCGATGCACCCAGTGTGTCGATCGACACAGTGCGATTTCTAAATCGAAAGCCTATCCTTTAATCAAGCGAATTCGCAGTGCATCGATCGACACAAATTTGTGTCGATGGACGCTATGCGAAACCACAATCGCTTTTGCATTTTCGCGCTGCATCGATCGATGCACCCAGTGCACCGATCGATGCTGTGCGAAAACCCTAAATCAGTTTTCTCGTTTTCGCGCTGCATCGATCGACACACCCAGTGCATCGATCGATGCTGTGCGAAAACACAGTTCTTCGTTTTCGATATTAAATAATCCGAGATTCTTATTATCAAAACGAAACCTAGCTAGCATCAATTCAATCAAAACCATTCTAATCGAATTCCAGGCTACTGATTCAATCTATTAAACCCTATGGCTCTGATACCACTGTTGGATTCCCTAGGATCCAGGGTCTAGGTGATTGAATCTGAGAACTGACCTCGTGTTTACCTGGAGATTGGCAGCGGAAA
The DNA here is from genome assembly GCA_030180135.1 of Orychophragmus violaceus. Classification (NCBI taxonomy): domain Eukaryota; kingdom Viridiplantae; phylum Streptophyta; class Magnoliopsida; order Brassicales; family Brassicaceae; genus Orychophragmus; species Orychophragmus violaceus. The sequence goes on along the minus strand of CM058237.1, from coordinate 91,290,913 downwards.
TTGGAGCAGGTAAACGAGATCTAGAGCGCCTCAATCGCTGCGCCTCTATCGTAGTCCACACGCACACAAGATGGAATCCGCCGGGATGCTAGTACCGGTGATCGGATCTCCTGGGATTCACTACGTGTTTCTCAAGGAAGAGGGTCTGTTTTCTTGTCAAGAAAACTGTCTTCGACGGCTCTCAATCTATTAGGTCGTGTAGCCTGGCCCGTATAAATAGGTCCACGGTTTACAAACCGTAACATCAGTTACGGTATCGACCTTGTGTCGATCGTTGCACCCAAAGGCAAAGATCGACACACCTCTTGTATCGATTGACGCACCAATGGCATCGATCGACACACCTCTTAAAACACGAACTCAATGTGTATCCAATACACATTGATCGGACCATATGCCAATGATCAATCCCTACAGGAGCGTATCCAACTTGCTTAGGTGTGTGACCCTTTAGGTTCACACGATACTAGAAATGAGTTACAACTCATTTGTCATAAGCGGTTTCTAGCAAAACATTATGACTACCCAGTATCACATGAATTGTCCGATCTCGACAATACAACTATCTTTAGAGTAAGTACAATGTGATTTCAGGACATAATCCCAACAGATCCAATCTGGTCGGAAGTACCAGAACGTATCCAAAACCTAGACTTGCGGAATCTAACGCACCCTAGAGTCCTAGTGCAGAAAGGTAAACACGCAGACTCGCTTGGACTCTAACAAAGTCAATCAATCACCACAACACACGCCACCACACATTCCGAAAGTCTATACACACGCCAACATCACTACCCCGACCCGACTCGTACCGAATCGGCGGTTACAAACTTAAACGGCCCCACAACCCGGTTAAGTGTCCACGACAACCGCTTGGCCCAACACCGAGACAATCTAATAGGCCTGCACAAAACAGCACAACAACAACCACGCAATAGTACCACAACAACAAGCACCACACAAGCAGACCTATTAGGGTTTCTAAATCTTTTAATTCATTCTCATCCGCTACCTTGGATTAGCGGATTGCTAACCCGTAGATGGCTCATCACACGCTTTACACCTTATCTCTTTATTCAATCCTTATGTATCTTTTAATCACTCCTCGATCCATCGGTCTAGAACTAGCAGCTTGCTAAGCTCCCCGACATCTCATTATTTACTGACTTACTCCATTTACTTTTCTTTAACCTTCAATATACTTACTCCCGGTACCATTTCATACTTTATACATTTGTTAAGTTTAATTCCGTCTTTTAATTCCGTCTTTTAATTCCGTCTTACTTCCCGTTAATACGTTCATTCAGTATCGTTCCTTTAATACGTATATATGCATATACCGTCTTATCATATATCGACAAAATGAATGCACCAATCAACGTTACTAGCAACCTAGCGGCACACAACATGTTTAATCCGTTTAATATTATAATATTAGCATGCGTCTTGAACCCTAACCAATTTACCGATATTCAATCAACTCAATCATCAGTCATCAATTAGTATCAACTCAGGTATGCAATTACTTAATTCTACGGTTTCTCATTTCGCGTTCTATATGCTCTATCTACGGTGTTTGAGCCGACTCACAATGTTATCAAGACGAGGGACGGACGGATTGACGGACTAGCGGAACAACGAGACCCGACACGAACCCGACGCTAACCCGAACCTTCCCTGAACAGTTGCTTTGACCCGACCTTGACCCGCACTTGACCGTAACGTTGCCCGAATGATTCTGATCTAGCCTCCAGACCATCTTCTCTCTCCTCATTTTCTCTCTCTCTTTCCTCCGGTTCTCTCTTTTTCTTTTCCGGTTCTCTCTCTTTCTCTTCCGGTTATCCTCCATCTCTCTCTTCTTCTTGTCTCACACTCCATCTTCTCCTTCATCTCTCTCTCTCTCTTCTTCTTCAATCTTCATCTTCTCTCTCTCCTTCATGCCTCCCTCTCTCTCTTCTTCTTCTTCATCACGTCTCTCTCTCTCTCTCTCTCTCTCTCTCTCTCTCTCTCTCTCTCTCTCTCTCTCTCTCTCTCTCTCTCTCTCTCTCTCTCTCTCTCTCTCTCTCTCTCTCTCTCTCTCTCTCTCTCTCTCTCTCTCTCTCTCTCTCTCTCTCTCTCTCTTCTTCTTCGTCCGGCTTCTTCTTCTTCTTCTTCTTCCTCCTTCTTCTTCTTCTCCTCCTCCTTCTCCGCCTCCGGCTTCTTCTCCTCCTCCTTCTCCTTCTCCTCCTCCTTCTCCTCCTCCCTCTTCTTCTTCTCATCCTTCTCCCACGCCTCTCTTCCTTCTCTCTTCTTTCTCTCCTCTTCCTCTTCTTGGTTGTGTTTTTGTTGGTGTGAGTGAAAATGAGAGGGTGAGGGTCTTCTTTTATAGCAAAAATGGTGTAATCTTCACCCTCCATTTGTCTCCTCTTCCCTCCCATATTGTTCCACGCCTTTGCTACAGGTGTTGGCCGGAAACACCTCTTTTTAGTTTCTATCTTACACCTGTAAGGCCCATTTAGAAGCCTCTTGGGTTTGGCCCAAAAACTTATTGTAGGTTCATGAACCAAAATCTCTCAAGGCTTCTTTTTTCCTCTTTCATAATTTTCGTGGTCCAAGCATCTTCATGGGCTTGAATTATGTCCATAATAACTTCATATATCAGACCTGATCAGCCTAAACCAATCCCAAGCTCCCTTGAATTTATTTTGAAGTTTTTAGTCATTAATTACCCATTAATGATCTAAAATTTATAACTTGATCTTGGCATCACATAATGCTGAATACTTTTAACCATAGCTTATACATCTTCTAATAGATCTGTGCTCAAAATTTCATAATTTTTGGTGGATTTAGAGGGTCTTCTCGCTTGCCTGAACATTGTATCGGTTTCTCGGAAAAACTGGTTTTACGTTTAATATTTTATTAACTCTTTATCTGCTTCTATAAATCCACCAAGCCTTATTTTTAGATTCCAGATGCTCTTATATGAATTTAGAAATTTGAATTACCTCAAACGTACACTCGCAGCTCCGGTTATATATTTTACAAGTTTTGTTGGTTTTATCGGTTTCCTTTCCCGTAATCCGAAAACTCATCTGCGGTTCGTTTCCATCATTCTTGGTCTTCTAAATGTTTTCTTTCTTTAAAAAGAATAACATTTGGCCCGTCTCCGCTTTCGTCTCGCATTTTAGTTAAATTACCAAAATGCCCCTCATTTTCTAGAAATTACAGAAATGCCCCTTGTTGACTTATTGAATGCCCGTTGACCAATTCTTGATACAGGGTATTACATTCTTCCCCACTTACAGAAATTCGGTCCTTGAATTCTCCGTTATTAACTAACTTCGAATTGGAAACTGAACTTTGTAAGTCTCTGTCTCTCAATCTAATCCAACTCCGCTTCACTGCTTGCATCCTGATCTTAAAGTGAACCCGCTCTTCTAATGCTTATTGACTTTCGAACCACTTGTTTACACAAAATTTCTCTACATCGACCTGTTCTATGATCGCACATTCATTGATCTTGACTGCACGGCTCTACCCTGAGTCTTGTTTCCATCTACGCCACATGATACTGCTTGAACTCTGAATCAACAGTAACTACACTCCCGATGCTCAACTGATTTCTGGAAAACACTGTTTTGATCAAACCCTTATTATGCTGTCATCTTGAACTTCCTATACTGAAAACTTGACTCACGATCACTTCTGGCTTCTACATTTGATTGCTTCACCAATTCTATCTTTGATTCTCAAATCCACCAATTCTGACTGAATTGCTATACTCCGCTTCATGGATTCATCTGCGCCATCTGACGATCTCCTCAACTGGTATCCTGACTTCCCCACTTTGATTCGACTTCCCCGTTCACGCGATACTGACTCGTCCTAAACCCCCGATACTTATTCTGCCTTTACTGCTTATCGTTCCCCATAGATATTCTCATAATATCGATGTTCCTCCTTGCAATTCAACCGCCAAACTCATACACGCCTTGAACTTCCTCGATCACTGATTTTCATGCTTCATTGACTCCAAAACTTTTCTTCCCACTGATATCCTCAAACGGACTCCCCCACGGAATTTGATGCTTCTGAATGTCTTTGCTAACTCATCAAACTCATCCGTCTTGATTTCTTCTGCCGGTGATACCCAAACTCTTTTCTGAATCCACACTGACTTTCTTGCAGGCTCGAGTCAAACTGCTTCCTGAAATCACGTCTCGTCTCTCTGGTTCGGGTTCGGTCTTGTGTCCTCGTCAAATCGTCTATCAGGTTCTACATCAACAACCTCAACAACACTGGAACGGTTAGATCCTTTTAATTTAATCCCGATATCACTTCCTCATAGAAATATGGTTACTTAGTCATGTACCTTACGGTCACACATGGCTAAATAACAATATCCTATCATTCCGCTCAATCTCGAACATGCTCTCTATAAAAACCGCTTTCTAAGAGCTTCTCTAACCTTTCTTAACCAGCAACAATTTTAATTGATAACTTATCATCTCGTCTAAACAAAAATCATGGTTTAACACTTACCATAACCGATCAATCAAACAATTTCGCTAATTAAAAACAAGAATCACTTTCTAGCAACCTAACGAATCAGGCAATGCGATAATGCTAACAACCTAGCAACAAACAAAATGCACTGCTACTAATCCAAACCAAATCAACCCATGAGCAATGCAATGATACCATCAAACGTTCTAGCACCCTAACGAAAATGCAATGCTTCAAAATCAACAACTAACGACCTAGCAGACAATCAAAGCAATTCACAATTCTAACAACCTAGCAAGGCAATCAACCACACACAATCAATCAAGCGAATCGGCGATTGCAGTGGTCTCTTAGGTTCTGATGGAAACCGTCTGCTCGGACCATCATCTATTTTCACATCGTAACTATATTGCATTCACAACCATCATGAGTATGCAATATAACCACTCCGCTACTCAAAACGACAACCGAAATACTCGACTTCCACTACGTAAATAAAACTTTTATTCACCGCATAGAGTTTTAAGTGCATAGGTCCATCGGAGTCTACATATGAGCGGTTACCATTCCGTCCCACAAGAAACACCATTACACGAAACTGAATCGTCAGAGACGGTCGCAAGACGATCTACACACATCAAACAACGAGTTAGAGCTCTTACTTACCTGGTCCTAATCTATTTCCTAATCTCCAACATGAGCGGTACAACTCATGTGGGTCCTAACCTGACAGGTGCGCCGGGAGGATGGAATGAGTGTGGTGGTGGTGGCGGAGCGACGCGGTCTCGGTCATGATGGGAAGGAGCACAATGTTCATTTCGGCTGCCAATGTGATAAGTCGGAATCTGCGTCAATGCGGCGGTGGCTGATATGCTTGGCCAAACAACCGACACCAAATAGAAATGAAAGACACGTGGCACCACATGTAAGGAACGAAGAGTCCAATGTGTCAGACTGGTGGTCGAATAGAAGGGGTGGTAGCTTCCATATCCCGAGAATATACTTGATCACCATGTCGTCGGGGATGAATATCGATGGTGCGCGCTACTGATGGTGGTACTCCGGATGTAATTGTACCATAAGGCAGCTATGGAATGGGTGGAGGGGTAACGGGCTCGGCACCGGTAATCACATACTCCGGAATAGGCTGCGAAAGATGGGAACACTGTGCGAGCTGGAAAAATGGACCTGGACTAGCTGCAATAGATCCAATGGATCCAAGGTCATCCGTACTGATGCCGCTCATCTTGTCGTCGCAACCACACACACACACCAATCCTACTAGGACAACTCTGCAGCGTGACTGCAACGAAACAACAATTGATTAGCACAATCTTAATAAATTTTCTAACACACCCATTACCCCCGGATTGACGGACGCGACTCGGATTCCTAATGGTTGTATTGGCGACACATTTTGACTCGATAAAACATTGAAAATTTTGAAAAACCGGAATTTTCGAACCCATGACGAATCATGCTCGGATACCACCTTTTGTAACGCCCCCTTCCCGTTTCCGCTGACCGACGAGCTGACCGGCCAACAATCAAACAAGAACATGACCGATCAACCCGAGCAGTCATACGAGAAGAGTTTGTCACAATACGAAAGCCAGAGACAATCCGGTTTGAGACAAATGCTCGAACCAAACCATCTTTGACTCCGTTTACCTCGTTTCCACGGTCCGAGGCTTTTCAACCCGTACCGCTTCCATGAGTTGTGTTCGGTTCGAGCGAAACCGTATATCAGAGAATTATTCCTTTTTATTACTTTAAAATCATAAACTTTATGTTTAACAATATACGGTCTAATACAAATCGTTTAGCGGGTACCCAACAAAATTCGCAACCGAAAATAAAGTCAAAATGCATAACAATCGATACCCAACGCCAACCCGAGACTACTCTGAGTGTCGTACGCGTCCGCCAAGCTACGCCAAACCTGAAAAACACAAAAGAGTCTAATGAGCAATCTAAGATTACCCAGTGAGATGGCTCCCCACTACAGATTCTATTCTATCTAGCATCTACAAATTCCCGTCCCGAAACCCCAAAATAACAATAACAAGATAACGGTCGATCACGCACTACCACGTCGTGTCAAACCCACGACACACAAGCACTTGCCAAAAGAAAGAGAAAGCGATTAAAGGTAATTGAAGGCACTACGACACATGCTCTAGATTGAAACTCGATCTATCATCGCGCAACAACAACAATACAAACACAACAGAGGGCCCTTACGATCTCGGTTACTTCCACGGGTTCCACCGTTACCGTCATGGTAACTAACCCATGACTCCTAGACGTAAACACGAAGTCTCACGACCTAGGACACTGTTCTCAGCCCATCGATACGCAGTGACTCGGGCTACACCACAGTAACCTAAGTTTCCATGCGATTTGGCCCTAGGACATGACCCCGTATTCTCCGAATCACACACCTACCGGCGTCACTCAGTAGGTTAACGCCATAACCGGAATCACCACCCGAACGTACACGATCCGATTAGGCAACTACCCAATGATCCAATCGGGTCGGAAGTACCAGGACGTATCCAAAACCTAGACTTGCGGAATCTAACGCACCCTAGAGTCTTAGTACATAAATGTAAACACGCAGACTCGCTTGGACTCTAACAAAGTCAATCAATCACCACAACACACGCCACCACACATTCCGAAAGTCTATACACACGCCAACATCACTACCCCAACCCGACTCCGTACCGAATCGGCGATTACAAACTTAAACGGCCCCACAACCGGGTTAAGTGTCCACGACGACCGCTTGGCCCAACACCGAGACAATCTAATAGGCCTGCACAAAACAGCACAACAACAACCACGCAACAGTACCACAACAACAAGCACCACACAAGCAGACCTATTAGGGTTTCTAAATCTTTTAATTCATTCTCATCCGCTACCTTGGATTAGCGGATTGCTAACCCGTAGACGGCTCATCACACGCTTTACACCTTATCTCTTTATTCAATCCTTATGTATCTTTTAATCACTCCTCGATCCGTCGGTCTAGAACTAGCAGCTTGATAAGCTCCCCGACATCTCATTATTTACTGACTTACTCCATTTACTTTTCTTTAACCTTCAATATATTTACTCCCGATACCATTTTATACTTTATACATTTGTTAAGTTTAATTCCGTCTTTTAATTCCGTCTTACTTCCCGTATATACGTTCATTCAGTATCGTTCCTTTAATACGTATATATGCATATACCATCTTATCATATATCGACTATATGAATGCACCAATCAACGTTACTAGAAACTTAGCGGTACACAACAGGTTTAATCCGTTTAATATTATAATCTTAGCATGCGTCTTGAACCCTAACCAATTTACCGATATTCAATCAACTCAATCATCAGTCACCAATTAGTATCAACTTAGGTTTGCAATTACTTAATTCTACGGTTTCTCATTTCACGTTCTATATGCTCTATCTACGGTGTTTGAGCCGACTCACAGTGTTATTATGACGACGGACGGACGGATTGACGGACTAGCGGAACAATGAGACCCGGAACGAACCCGACGCTAACCCAAACCTTCACCTTGACCCGCACTTGACCGTAACGTTGCCCGAATGATTCTGATCGAGCCTCCGGACCATCTTCTCTCTCCTCCGGTTCTCTCTCTTTCTCTTCCGGTTCTCTTTCTTTCTCTTCCGGTTATCCTCCATCTCTCTCTTCTTCTTGTCTCACACTCCATCTTCTCCTCCATCTCTCTCTCTTCTTCAATCTTCATCTTCTCTCTCTCCTTCACGCCCCCTCTCTCTCTCTTCTTCTTCACGCCTCTCTCTCTCTCTTCTTACGCCTCTTCTCCTCTCTCCTATTCTTCTTCCTCCGGCTTCTTCTTCTTCTTCTTCTTCTTCTTCTTCTTCTTCTTCTTCTTCTTCTTCTTCTTCTTCTTCTTCTTCTTCTTCTTCTTCTTCTTCTTCTTCTTCTTCTTCTTCTTCTTCTTCTTCTTCTTCTTCTATTTCCTCCTCCTCCTTCTTCTTCTTCTCCTCCTCCTTCTCCACCTCCTCCTCCTTCTCCTCCTCCTCCTCCTTCTTCTTCTCCTTCTCCCACGCCTTTCTTCCTCTCTTCCTTCTCTCTTCTTTCTCTCCTCTTCCTCTTTTTGGTTGTGTTTTTGTTGGTGTGAGTGAAAATGAGAGGGTGAGGGTCTTCTTTTATAGCAAAAATGGTGTAATCTTCACCCTCCATTTGTCTCCTCTTCCCTCCCATCTTGTTCCACGCCTTTGCTACAGGTGTTGGCCAGAAACACATCTTTTTAGCCTCTATCTTACACCTGTAAGGCCCATTTAGAAGCCTCTTGGGTTTGGCCCAAAAACTTATTGTAGGTTCATGAACCAAAATCTCTCAAGGCTTCTTTTTTCCTCTTGCATAATTTTCGTGGCCCAATCATCTTCATGGGCTTGAATTATGTCCATAATAACTTCATATATCAGATCTGATCAGCCTAAACTAAGCCCAAGATCCCTTGAATTTATTTTGAAGTTTTTAGTCATTAATTACCCATTAATGATCTAAAATTTATAACTTGATCTTGGCATCACATATTGCTGAATACTTTTAACCATAGCTTCTACATATTCTAATATATCTGTGGTCAAAAGTTCATAATTTTTGGTGGACTTTAGAGGGTCTTCTCGCTTGCCCGAACATTGTATCGGTTTCTCGGAAAAACCGGTTTTACGTTTAATATTTTAAAAACTCTTTAGCCGATTCTATAAATCAGCCAAGCCTTATTTTCAGATTCTAGATGCTCTTAGATGAATTTAAAAATTTGAATCACCTCAAACAGACACGCGTAGCTCCGGTTATATATTTTACAAGTTTTGTCAGTTTTATCGGTTTCCTTTCCCATAATCCGAAAAACTCATCTGGGGTTCGTTTCCATCATTATTGGTCTTCTAAATGTTTTCTTTCTTTAAAAATAATAAAATTTGGCCCGTCTTAGTTTTCGTCTCGCATTTTGGTAAAATTACCAAAATGCCCCTCATCTTCTGGAAATTACAGAAATGCCCCTTGTTGACTTATTGACTGCCCGTTGACCAATTCTTGATACAGGGTATTACAGTCAGTGCATCATACTTCGGTGGAAGATCCACCGACTTTAGTCCTGCCCATGTCTTCTTATGTCCCTCAGTTAGGTATCTAGCCAGAGTATATGGAGAAACTGCATCGATGCTTGCATCCGCCCTGATTTCAGCCTTACTCAGAGGCGTCAAGTCCAAACATGAGTTGATATGTTCGGAGAAAACTCATACATCCTCTTACGCATAAAGACTTTGACTCCGTTTTCAAGAGAGGATGAGCTGATCTCAGGAAGATTGGTGTATAATTCCTTTAGAATCTCGGGAACATAACCGATCAGGCCACTAACACTACTCCTTAATATTCCTATGTTGATCAGTCCTATATAGCCCCATTTATCTACTTAATCAAAGTCAACAATCCTTTCAACTAAGATTCCTCTTTCCTTAAACATAGCATACCTAGCTTTGACTTATTTAGATGGAGAGCGCTTAAAGAGTCGTCAATGACTCTTTCCTTAACTTTGGCTTTGGATTCTCCATCTTCTTCTTCTCCTATTTCTTTCCATCGTCTTTAGGGTTTGCTCTTTCTGCCGCTTCCGCCGCCGACGTACACCGCCTTGTAGAATCCATTTTCGTAATCAAGTAGAACTAAGGGTAGTTTTACGAGAGGAAAAACTTTTTTGGAAGAGGGAACGATCAAAATCGAAAATTAGGGTTTACCCGATTTTCCCCCATTTCCTTAAGTGTCTAATCCTCTGGTTAGACCTGTAAAGATTGGGTCGGATGGGTTCTCAGTACACGTCTTCTTCTGATCATAAAGTGGTCCCACTTGTTTCCGGGCTTTTCTCTTCTTAGGTACTGGAACTAGCTCATATAGTTCATTGCCAGTGTTCTTCTCAAGAAGATCAACATCGATTGGTTCCTCATGGAATGGGTTATCATGTACAATGGCTAAGTGATTTTCAACTGTGAGCAGAGAAGATAAGACATTGGCTGCTTGTTTCTCCTGTTCGTCTATCTCCACATTCACACTCTTTTCAGCTTCGACATCTGGCTGGGCTGAATCAGATTCCTTGTCACCATCCTTAGGCGACACATGCAGTTGAATTTCCTCTGTTTCAGGATCAGACGTCGGCTTGGACTATTGTTCATCTGGCTCCGAGATACGACCTGAATGAGCTTCGTCATCCCCTTTTTCTTTTACCACATCATCTTCCACCACATCTGTTACCTCATCATCATGTGCCGTTGCGAAGGTGTTCGTACTGACTGCTTGGCTTTCACCCATAATATGATCGAAAACAAGATTAGGGTTTCTGGGTGAAGGAACTTCTTCCTTAGAACTTCAATCATCAATCAGTTGAGGCGGCGCCTGTTCTGGTTGGGTCTAAGCTTGTCGCTGTGTCGAGCTGGTTAAAACTTTTCCTCTTCTGGTCGCATGCACCATGGTGATTTCCGAAGATTGAAAGAGAAACACTTTTTCGTCAGAGTTTCTGATTTCTCAAGAAAAAAAATCTGAATGTTCCTTTTGCCTTCTCTCCCCTTTTATTGAGCTGAGGCTGAATCTGTGTCAAAGATTCTATTGCTTTTTTCATGCGATTTGATTGGGATATCGATATACCAAAGATTTTGAATTTTAAAATTCAAATATACTTTTTCCTCTTTTGTGCCCAAAAATTACGGATTTATGTTTCTTGCCAACATATTTTAAACCGACTATAACCAGCTGGTCCCAATTCTTCTTTTCACTGCGTCACTCACATAGACCATTAGAATAATTCATATAACTTTGACCGTGTAAGAGCATCCACATCCAATTTAGGAGTAATGGGAACTATAACTATAGTCAATTGCCTACATGTTTACTTATGTCAATATGCTTGGTCCGAGAGTGTTGAACTGGATTCTTTGAGATGTTTATAGCACTCTTGTTATCACAGTGAACTAGAAGTTGTTCTGAATCGATTCCATAGTCGGCTAACTTTTGTTTCATCCAAAGTAGTTGAGCACATCAACTTCCCATCGCAATATATTCAGCTTATGTCGTAGACAGTGACACAGAATTCTGCTTCTTGCTCATCCATGCAATCAAATTATTTCCAAGAAAGAAACATTCTCCACTAGTGCTCTTCCTATCATCCATGCTCCCTGCCCAATCTGTATCACAGTAACCAACTAGGTACTTGTTGGATCCTTTTGAATACCTAATTCCCATATTAACCGTTCCCTTAACATATTTGATGATTCTTTTAACTGCCTCCAGATGCGACTGTTTTGGTTTTGCTTGGTATCTTGCACATATTTCTACACTTAAACACAAATCAGGTCTACTAGCTGTCAGATACAATAGACTGCCAATCATTCCACAGTACAATTTGACATCCACATCAATTCCATTATCATCTCTCTACAGTTTGGTTGTAGTACTCATTAGTGTCTTAGCCTCTTTGCATTGATCCAATTTGAACCGGTTCAACATATTCTTAGCGTACGTGCTCTGAGAGATGAACACTCCATCATCAGTCTGACTAACTTGCAGCCTCAGAAAGTACTTCAATTCTCCTACCATGCTCATTTCAAACACTTGATTCATATCCTGTACAAAAGCATCAACCAAGACCTGAGACGTTCCTCCGAAGATGATGTCGTCAACATAGATCTGCACTATAATAATTCCATTCCTTTGTTCCAGCACAAAGAGGGTCTTGTCCACACTTCCTCTTGTGTACCCCTTTCCCAGAAGAAATCTTGTGAGCCTCTCATACTATGCTCTAGGTGCATGCTTCAGACCATACATCGCTTTCTTAAGTTTGTACACATAGCCAGGAATGATTGAATTTTTAAATTTTTTTGGTTGTTCTACATGCACCTCTTCTTGTAGGAACCCATTTAGAACAGAAATATTCACATCCATATGACATATCGTGAAGTTCATAATGCATGCCATTCCAAGAAATAACCTAATTGACTCAAGACGTGCTACATGAGAAAATGTCTCCTCAAAATCAACACCTTTGATCTGAGAGTATCCCTGAGCAACAAGCCGAGATTTATTACGAACAACCACTCCATTATCATCAATCTTGTTTTTGAAGATCCACTTAGTTCCCACAATATTTACTCCTTCAGGACGTGGTACAAGTTCCCATACATCATTCCGCAGAAACTGCTCTAGCTCTTGTTCCATTGCAACAATCCATAACTCATCATCCAATGCTTGAACATGTTTTTTAGGCTCAATGACTGAGACAAAACAGGCAAAACACACCATTTCTCTGAAGTTCAAGTGAACTTTCGGGAAATCGGCCAATTCATTCTTTAACACATTTTCGATGTCCTAATCAGTACATACATTTACGGCATGTGCAAAATATACCGCAACACAAATTTATTTTAAATTTCATACCTGAACTAACAAAATTAGGCTAAATCATACATTGACATATTTGTCTGTTAGTCAAACGAAATGTTTATGGAAACTGACGTGTTTGTTACGTATATCTACGTGTCAATCTAGTTATAAAATTCAGTTAATTCATACCTCAATACAAATTTATTTCCAATTTCCTACCTAAACTAACAAAATTAGGATAAATCACACCTCTTATCTGTTAATTAAACGTAAAGTAAAATATACGGAATAATAAAATTATTTTAATCTTATCTTCTATAAATTTTAATAGATTTTTAATAACAAAATCCAAAATATAAAATAAAATTTTAAAATCTACACATGAGTTCTTATACAAATGCTATCATTTATTCTTTTAAGTATTGTAAGTACAAATAATTGGTTATAAATTATATTTAATCTAATAACTATTTCTATTTAATATTTACATAACTATTTGAATCCACATATTTATCTCAAAATTATCTCAAATTGACCGTTTCTTATCACTGTATTTTTGTTGTTCATGTATCTCTTTCATTCAATATATATATACTAAGGCTCTTTTAAATATATACAAAACATATTGAGAAAAATATTAAAATGGCTAGAGTTTGAAGAAACAAACACTAGAATATTTACACGGGACAAGAAAAATATTACAATTGATATAAAAGACATCTCTTGAATCTAAATAAAAAGATGGAGAACGTTTTAATTGTTACAATCTTAGTTGAAAGACTCATAAATGTTCCAAATGTTCTCATTTTCAAGAATTAATTTGAAACTACTTCTAACCACCATTTTAGCGAATATATCATTGGTATAAGTGTGTTTTTGATTACAAAACTAGAAGAATGGATGGACTAACACGTAAGTACCCATAATAGCTATGTCTTTTTCCGTAAATGTTTTGAGTAACAAATAAGAGGTCATTGTATGGTTTAGCCTAATTTTGTTAGTTTGGGTAGAAAATTTGAAATAAATTTGTGTTGAGGTATGAATTGGCTAATTTTGCGTGACTAGATTGACACGTAGATATACGTAACGAACACGTCAGTTTTCGTAAACTTTTGAGTAACGGACAAATTGGTCAATGTATGATTTTTCCTAATTTTGTTAGTTTGGGTATGAAATTTAAAATAAATTTGTGTTAAAGTATGTTTTTGCACAGGTTGTAAGTGTATGTACTGATCGGGACCGTGGAGCTATGTTGGGGTATGAATTAGCTGATTTCCCGTGAACTTTCCTAGTCACACGTCCATCATTCACATCCCCTAGAAATTCAGATATACGATGATTCTTTTGAGTTCTACTGAGTTTACCTTTTTCTTTTGAATCTACTTCCTTTGACGGACTTACCTCTGGAACTTCTTCTCTCTACTATGTTACTTCTTCTGTTAGCCTGCGTTGCTCAGTTTGTTCTGAGTCACTATCGGAGATGGCATCAGTGGGATTTGTAACGCCCCTTTCCCATTCTCCGCTGACCGTCGAGCTGACCGGTCAACAATCAAACAAGAACATGACCGATCGAACCCGAGCAAGTCGAACGGGAAAAGTTCACCACAGGACGAAGCCAGAGATAGACCAGTTTGAGACAAAGGCTCGCACCAATCCGTCTTTGACCTCACTATCCTCATTTCCATAGTACAAGCAGTACTACTTGCACTACTTCAATGAGTTGTGTCGGTTCGGACTTCAACCTCATATCAGGGAAACAATTTCATTTTCAAGTAATTAAACATCGAGTACAATGTTTAATATGATTTCACAAACAATAGTCATTGCAAGCATACAATGAAATCAAACACACAAAATAGAGATAATGTCGAACCGAAATAAAACATCAAAAATCCCGAAGCAAATCCCGTCACAAGCAACCCGAAACCACACCGAGGACCTCCCGCGTCCGTCGCTGCTAAACCTGAAAAACACAAAAAGAGTCTAATGAGCGATCTAAGATCACCCAGTGAATCGGCTCCCCACTAATGGCTTCTAGTCTATCTAGAACTACAGATTCCAGCCCAAAACCCAAAATAACAATCAACAAGAATAAACGGTCGATCAAGCACTACCACGTCGTGATAAACCCACATCACACAATCAATGCCAAAGATAAAGAGAGCTAGGGAAATCGAAGGCACTGCGGCACATGTCCTCGATTAGACTCGATCTATCTAACGCGCAAGGAGAGAAATAACCAAAACTACACTGGGCCCAATGAACTCGGTAACTTCCACGGGTTTACATCGTCACCTATATGGTAACTGACCCACGACTCCTAAACGTGTACCCGAGGTCCCACGAATAGGACACCGTTCTCTGTCCATCGATACGCGGTGACTCTTGTTACCCCCGGTAACCTGAGTTTCCATGTGATTCGGCCCTAGGACATGACCCCGTATTCTCCGAATCACACACCTACCGGCATCACCCAGTAGGTTAACACCACAACCAGAATCACCATGACCCGGTTAGGTAAAACCCGAGGATCCAATCGGGTCGGAAGTACCGGAACGTAAATAACAACCTAGGCTTGCGGAATCTAACGCACCCTAGAGTCCTAGTGCAGAAATATAAACACGCAGATTCGCTGGGACTCTAGCACAGTTCACACAATCAACATCAATAATAAAAGAATCCCCAACCATTCCGCAAGCCACTACACTACCAATACCACCGCTCTGACTAGATAAGATACCTAGTCAGCACCGACTAACTTACCCAGTCCCGTGACTGGAGTAAGTGTCCACAAAACTGCTCGGCCCAACACCGAGCAGTCTAATAAACCTGCACACAAAACTCACAACAACAACATAATAATCACGCAATCACAATCATCACACAATCACCACAAGCAGGCCTATTAGGGTTTCTAAGTCTTTTAATCCGTTTCTTGACCGCTACTTTGGATTAGCGGATTGCTAACCTTTTAATTCTCGAACCCTAACATGCTTATCTGATCCTAACCGGTTTTATCATTAACGTCCAATTAGTTATTAATTACTAATCAGGTTATTAACGGGTATGCAATCCTAGTACTACGGTTTATCAATTCCCGGTCTAAATGAATCTAAAGGTTTGTGAGCCGACTCACAGTGAGATAGGTGCAGAAATGGCGGCTCGATGCAGATGTGAATCCCGAGATGCCCGACTCGAATCCCAAACTCCCGAATATCAAACTCCGAACCACGAATACTCCTGAAATCTCGGAATGGCCGTAAACCAAGCGTTGACCGTCTTGGTCTCCGGCGTTGACCGACGGTTGACCGCGTTGACCTGTGCGTTGACCGAAGCTTGAACCGTTGATCACTGAACCACTCTGAAACAACTGAGCAAACCAAACCACTAAACCGGTCTAATTAGAACCAGTTAGGTTAAACCGGTTTGGTCAAACTGGTTTGGTCAAAGACTGACCGGTTTAATCTAACCGTTGACCAAGGCTAAACCGGCCTTAAACCAACCCAAATCTTTAATCAAACCATCCCATCATGCTCCTTGAAGAATTGGCTGAAGATTGGAGGCAAAGGAGCTCACAGGCGGCGGAGCTCCGGCGTTGACAGACGGCGGCAGAGGGTTGACCGGCGGCGGAGGTGGCTTTTCCGGCGGCTTAAGGTGGCAAAATTCTTACCAAACTGATCAGGAGGATGAGATCTATCCTCTGGAGACTTCAAATGGTCAAGAACCGGCGAGGAGAGAGAGAGAGAGAGAGATCCGACCATACACCACCAATGGTGGCTTTCCGGCCAGATTCCGGCGAACTCCGGCGGTGGCGACAGCAAGAGAGGGGCGGCGGTTGTAGAGGAGAGTGAGAGGAAGCTATAGCACTTTGAAGAAGTTGATTTGGGTCTATGGGTAAAAAGATATGGACTTTCTTGCTCAAGAAGGAATGAAGAACATATTAGGGTTCTTGAGGTTTGGTTGAAGATTCAAAGGGTTTGGATAAGTTTCTGGGTAACTTTTTGCATGTGTTTGAGTGAGAGAGGGAGAGTGTCGAGAGAGAGCTAGAGAGATTAGAGTGTTTGGTGAGGTTAATTGAATTGTGATTAGATTGTGAGTTTGCATGCAAAGGGTTCATGAATGTTTCTCATGCATGCACTCCACACATGCAAGGTGGCGACCAGGGGTGAAGACAGCTGGCTCTCTGGGTGTTTTGTTGTCCCAAAAACCTTCCATAATCAGCCTTAATTATTCTCTAATCTTCCTTTCTTCCGATGCTCGGTTTAGACGGTTTCCGCGTTTAATATTTTAGAATCTTTCCGGATGATCCCATAAATCCTCAAACCTCCACAATCAGATTCTCCATGCTATTTGATGAATTTATCATTTCGAATCACTCCGTTCGGACTTACGTAACTCCAGATATGAATTTTTAAAGTTTCTTCGGGTTTGTCGGTTTCCATTCCCGACAAGCCGTAAAACTTGTTTCTGCATCGTTTCTTTCAACTATGATCTTCTAAATATTATTTATGTTGAAAAATAATAATATTTGGCCCGTCTCAGCTTCCGTCTCGGCCTTTGGAAAAATTACCATTGTGCCCCTCACTTGGCAAAAATGACAATTTTGCCCTTGGTTGACTTTCTGCTGCCCGTTGACCGTATTTTTGATACGGGGTATCACATTATTCCCCACTTACAGGAATTCGGTCCCCGAATTCTCCGTCACTAACAGACTTCAAATCGGTTCCGAACCCTGCAAGTTGCTTCATCACTTCACTCCGACGCTTTTATACTCGATCATTGCTGCATACCACTGACCTCAACACTATTCCAATCTGACATCTCAATCTTGTGTACCCTGATCCGCTCCACTCTTAACTGTCTTCATCGGTCTCGACCTTTGAACTTAACTGGCACCTGACTTCCCCACTTTGCTTTGACTTCCACATCCTTCTGATTGTGACTTCCTTTCTTCTTTTCTGAGACACTCTTCGAAAATCTGATCACTTGCTTCCATCCGACTGTTTCCAACAACCTCACTGATCCTTCTTTCCAACTCTCTTGCTAACTCATCATATTTCTCGGCTTCTTTCCGTCGGCTACCCAATAAGCTGATATATTTTCCACTGACGATGTCTACCACTGGGTCTACTTGTCTCGCGGCATCTTATCACTTCATCTCGCTTTCGGGTTCGGGTTCGGTCTCGTATTCACATCGAGTCGCCATTCCGTCCTACATTTAATTCAACAACTCACTGGAACAGTTAGTTACATCCCGATCCATCCCCGATATCACTTTCCCATAGAAATATGGTTACTTAATCACGTACCCGACGGTTACTCGTGATTAAATAACAATACACTATAATTCCGCTCCCTCGTGAATCGACGGTTGAGTCACAACCGTTCTTAAATCAGCTCAAAACCCGAAATAAAACTAAAATAAAATTAACACTTTACCTTTCTAATGAAACTGAAGAAAGCTACCAAGCACTGATCAAAATTCCGAACAACTAGCAATTCAACGATCTCCAAGGCCAAAAACAATCAATCTACTAAAACCACGCATGCTAACTCTACGCAATCTATCGCACAAAAAAATTAATCAATCAATCAATTAACAGAACAGAAAACAAGCAATTACCGCACACACACAATCACGCAATCTAATGATCGGCCGGATGCGTCATCGGTTTGGGTTCGGGTCATGATGAACGGTCATCAGTTCCGCTCATCATTGGTTTTCACACAGTAATCTATTTGCTTTCATAACCGTCTCAATTATGCAAACAGTTACTATGCTACTCAAAATGATTCGCTGAACACTCTGCATCCACCACATACATAAAACGATATATCATACATAATAAGGTTTTCAGTACATGGTCCTGATCAGAGTTCCTTCATAAAGCCGTCATCATATCCAAAAACCCATACGACGCCGCTATACATCAGAAAAGTCAAAGATGACACGCAAAGTCGCCTATCCGCCGATCTATCTACAATCAAAAATAAAGTTAGTGCCCCCACTTACCTGGCCTAACTACTCCTATCCTAACCTAACGCCTCCAGCAAGACCAAAATGCCCAACACCACTGGCAAAACGGCTGGCTGAAGTATCCGCTGGCAGGTGCGGCGGGAGGGTGTGGTGGGTGTGCGTCTCGAGATGGTGCTCCAACATGCTGTGGCTCGGCTATCGGGCAAAGATATGCATCGTGACATGCGCGGCGACACACCTGACAGACTGGCGTGAATGCTGAGCGTGATCCACGGTAACATGCAGATGCCTGATGATCATGTCCACCACACAACTGACAAGGAGAAGTCGGCTCTGACGGAGGATCCATAAAACAATCGGGTGCAAGATGATCCTGACCTCTGCACAACTGGCAAGTCCTCACTGGCTCGGGTCGAGGTGACGGAACGACTGGCATCGGAATAACTGGTGGCTGGCTGGGCTCGGGGTCTCTGCGACTGGGTCCAGCTCGATAACCATCTGGTACTAGCGCTCGGTACGGCTCTCCATCGAGCATACACGCTCTTGATCCGACAGTAGGACAAGTCGATGCTCCGTGGCCCTCGTGACCACACAACGGACAGTAGTCCGGTCCAGGTACTGGATGGTACGGCTCTCAAAGATGCGGGTCTACTGATCTGGGACACCAATGCAAATGAAACTCATATACTCCACACCCACTGCATGCTCTCCTCTCTGGTACTGCTGGCGGTGCCTCTACCATCTCAGCTGGTGGCGAAACTGACTCGAACTGTGACTCAGTAGATGCTGGTGACATAACCATGTCGAGAGGTGTACGAGGTGATCCGGGTCGTGGATCCTGCTGATGATAAGGTCCGACCTGCTGCTCCAAGATATCCTCTAACATCGCTACCTGCTCATCCACCTGCTGCTCCCAGTGCTGACGCTGGTCCGGGTCTATAGGCTCCATATCTAGATCAAAGCCGAACGGTAGCAGACTCTGTAAGTAATCCTCCACACGAAGCGGTGGGGGAAACTCGAGTGCCTCAAGAAGTGGTGCCTGATACATCGGTGGTGCGTCTGATGCTGCAAGTATCTGCGGTACATCCGGCTCTGGCCACTGCGGCGGTAGCTGTAACTCTACATCTGCTCCTCCTAAAAATCCCATCACTCCTGCGTAAGGGTCTCGGCTACCCGCATCATCCTCCATACATGCAGGTAAAGGGTCCAGAAGGGGCGACCAATCTACCTGTGCTGCTCTGGCACCCTGTAACTGTCGCAAGGGAACTGGTGGACGATCCGACATGTGAGATCCTCGTGAATGGCCTGGCGAAGCTGGGTATCCCTGAAACTGAATCAACTGACCCTGCGGCGAACCGGCTGATCCCTGCTGACTCATGCCGCTCATCTGAAACTACTCTGCGCACACACACACCTCCACTCCACCCAGGACACACTGCTGCACGACTGCAATCAAAAATACAAAAACAAGTTAGTACAAATAATACAAAAATTCTACTTTCCCATCCCAACCCCGGGTTTAACGGACGCGGTTCGGTTTCCTAGTGGATACTTGTGTGACATGATATATCATGGTTTTTACTAGTTTTAGGCCATGATATAGATGTGTTTTAGTGTCTTTTGTCTTTGTTTAGAGTCTTTTACAGGTATAATCAGGTTGGGAGCTAAATTGGAGATTATGGAACATTTTGGAGATTTTTGGAGTGATTGGCCGAGAGATAGAGTTCACTGTCCGAAACAGAGAAGGGTGTCGATCGTTGCACTCTAGCAACGATCGTTGCACCAGCGTGATGGGCCAAAAACTCGGCGGTTTAGAAGAATCAAGATATTGCACTTTGATCCAGAAGTTCCTGATATTTACAAAGAAGCCCCTGGCCGAGATTATGCCTATATAATAGAGTTTTTAGAGTTTTAATTAGATACGCTTTATACGCTTTATACGCTTTATACGCTTTATACGCTTTATAACACACTTTCATAATTAAGAGCAGAGGATTTTTAGAGCTTTTGGGGCTGATCTGAACCTAATTCATCATCTGTATTTGGAGAAGATTTCGAACCCCTTTTACTCTTATTCTTTTATGCAATTTACTTATCATATGATCATGTTTTCATTATCTATGTCTGAGTAGATTCCTAGTTAGACTTAGGGTTTCTCACATAGGATTTCATGACTTGCTAGACTTGTTCAATTTCAGTTAAGGATTCAAACTATATCTGTTCTTCAATTTAATTGTGCTTAAAGCTAGTTCTAACCTGATCAATTAGAATCTAGATCTTAGGTTGCTAAATACGTCACGGAAGTGGGGTTTAGGAATCTGAACTAATTAAATTGGGCAATTAAACTTTGCGCAAACGAAAGTTTGGTTTAGGATAATTGTGAACATATCAAACTTGGGATTAATGCTAGTTTAATCTGTTAGTTCTCGCAAACGGAAGTTTGGTTCGGTTTCCTAGTGGATACTTGTGTGACACATTTGACTCGATAAAACACGGAAAACACTCAAAAATGAAATGTTTCGAAACCCATGCAGAACCATGCTCTGATACCACCTTTCCTGTAACGCCCCTTTCCCATTCTCCGCTGACCGTCGAGCTGGCCGGTCAACAATCAAACAAGAACATGACCGATCGAACCCGAGCAAGTCGAACGGGAAAAGTTCGCCACAGGACGAAGCTAGAGATAGACCAGTTTGAGACAAAGGCTCGCACCAATCCGCCTTTGACCTCGCTATCCTCATTTCCATAGTACAAGCAGTACTACTTGCACTACTTCAATGAGTTGTGTCAGTTCGGACTTCAACCTCATATCAGGGAAACAATTTCATTTTCAAGTAATTAAACATCGAGTACAACGTTTAATAAGATTTCACAAACAATCGTCATTGCAAGCATACAATGAAATCAAACACACAAAAAGAGTCTAATGAGCGATCTAAGATCACCCAGTGAATCGGCTCCCCACTAGTGGCTTCTAGTCTATCTAGAACTACAGATTCCCGCCCAAAACCCAAAATAACAATCAACAAGAATAAACGGTCGATCACGCACTACCACGTCGTGATAAACCCACAACACACAATCAATGCCAAAGATAAAGAGAGCTAGGGAAATCGAAGGCACTGCGGCACATGTCCTCGATTAGACTCGATCTATCTAACGCGCAAGGAGAGAAATAAACAAAACAACATTGGGCCCTACGAACTCGGTAACTTCCACGGGTTTACATCGTCACCTATATGGTAACTGACCCACGACTCCTAAACGTGTACCCGAGTTCCCACGAATAGGACACCGTTCTCTGTCCATCGATACGTGGTGACTCCTATTAATTACCCCCGGTAACCTGAGTTTCCATGTGATTCGGCCCTAGGACATTACCCCGTATTCTCTGAATCACACACCTACCGGCATCACCCAGTAGGTTAACACCACAACCAGAATCACCATGACCCGGTTAGGTAAAACCCGAGGATCCAATCGGGTCGGAAGTACCGGAACGTAAATAACAACCTAGGCTTGCGGAATCTAACGCACCCTAGAGTCCTAGTGCAGAAATATAAACACGCAGACTCGCTGGGACTCTAGCACAGTTCACGCAATCAGCATCAATAATAAAAGAATCCCCAACCATTCCGCAAGCCACTACACTACCAATACCACCGCTCTGACTAGATAAGATACCTAGTCAGCACCGACTAACTTACCCAGTCCCGTGACTGGAGTAAGTGTCCACAAAACTGCTCGGCCCAACACCGAGCAGTCTAATAAACCTGCACACAAAACTCACAACAACAACATAATAATCACGCAATCACAATCATCACACAATCACCACAAGCAGGCCTATTAGGGTTTCTAAGTCTTTTAATCCGTTTCTTGACCGCTACTTTGGATTAGCGGATTGCTAACCCGTAGACGGTCTATAACTCATACTAATTCCATAATTAACTCATTCTAAGTATCTTTTATTAACTCCTCGATCCGTCGGTTTAGAGTTAGTAAACTTACTAACTCCCCGACGTCTCATTATTAATTACTTGATTCATTGCCCATTCCCGCTATTTAACCTAAACCCCAATCCCGTTATAATATTCTATACGTTCGTTTAGGTTTAACTCGTATTTTAATGTCGTCTTAATTCTTGTATATAGATTCATTAATTATCGTTTTTATACAAATATAATGCATATACGGTCCTAATCAAACGGTGACTATTTGAATCCATCAATCAATTATTACTAACAACCTAACGGCACACAATTGATTAACCTTTTAATTCTCGAACCATAACATGCTTATCTGATCCTAACCGGTTTTATCATTAACGTCCAATTAATTATTAATTACTAATCAGGTTATTAACGGGTATGCAATCCTAGTACTATGGTTTATCAATTCCCGGTCTATATGAATCTAAAGGTTTGTGAGCCAACTCACAGTGAGATAGGCGTGGAAATGGCGGCTCGATGCAGATGTGAATCCCGAGACGCCCAACTCGAATCCCGAACTCCCGAATATCGAACTCCGAACCACAAATACTCCTGAAATCTCGGAATGGCCGTAAACCAAGCGTTGACTGGCTTGGTCTCCGACGGTTGACCGCGTTGACCGGTGGTTGACCGTTGACCCGTGCGTTGACCGAAGCTTGAACCGTTGACCACTGAACCACTCTGAACCAACTGAGCAAACCAAACCACTAAACCGGTCTAATTAGAACCGGTTAGGTTAAACCGTTGACCAGTTTAATCTCACCGTTGACCAAGGCTAAACCGGCCTTAAACCAACCCAAATCTTGAATCAAACCATCCCATCATGCTCCTTGAAGAATCGGCTGAAGATTGGAGGCGGAGGAGCTCACCGGCGGCGGAGCTCCGGCGTTTACTGACGGCGGCGGAGGGTTGACCGGCGGCGGAGGCGGCTTTTCCGGCGGCTTCAGGTGGCAAAATTCATATCAAACTGATCAGGAGGATGAGATCTATCCTCTGGAGACTTCAAATGGTCAAGAACCGGCGAGGAGAGAGAGAGATCCGACCATACACCACCAACAGTGGCTTTCCGGCCAGATTCCGGTGAATTCCGGCGGTGGCGACAGCAAGAGAGGGGTGGCGGTTTTAGAGGAGAGTGAGAGGAAGCTATAACGCTTTGCAGAAGTTGATTTGGGTCTATGGGTCAAAAGATATAGACTTTCTTACTCAAGAAGGAATGAAGAACATATTAGGGTTCTTGAGGTTTGGTTGAAGATTCAAAGGGTTTGGATGAGTTTCTGGGTAATTGTTTGCATGTGTTTGAGTGAGAGAGGGAGAGTGTCGAGAGAGAGCTAGAGAGATTAGAGTGTTTGGTGAGGTTAATTGAATTGTGATTAGATTGTGAGTTTGCATGCAAAAGGGTTCATGAATGTTTCTCATGCATGCACTCCACACATGCAAGGTGGCCACCTGGGGTGAAGACAGCTGGCTATCTGGGTGTTTTGTTTTCCAAAAAACCTTCCATAATCAGCCTTAATTATTCTCTAATCTTCCTTTCTTCCGATGCTCGGTTTAGACGGTTTCCGCGTTTAATATTTTAGAATCTCTCCAGATGATCTCATAAATCCTCAAACCTCCACAATCAGATTCTCCATGCTATTTGATGAATTTAGCATTTCGAATCACTCCGTTCGGACTTACGTAGCTCCAGATATGAATTTTTAAAGTTTCTTTGGGTTTGTCGGTTTCCATTCCCGACAAGCCGTAAAACTTGTTTCTGCCTTGTTTCTTTCAACTCTGATATTCTAAATATTATTTATGTTGAAAAATAAGAATATTTGGCCCGTCTCAGCTTCCGTCTCGGACTTTGGCAAAATTACCATTTTGCCCCTCACTTGGCAAAAATGATAATTTTGCCCTTGGTTGACTTTCTGCTGCCCGTTGACCGTATTTTTGATACGGAGTATCAAAGGCTTCATTGGACATATATCATCAAATACGACATTGACTGACTCAACAATCATTCTAGATCCTGTGTAGTACACTCTGAACGTTGTACTAGTCCCTAAGTAACCCAAAAACATACTTTCATCACTTTGTGAGCCAGACTTCCCAAAGTGGTCTTTGTCATTTAGAATATAACACTTCCTACCGAAAACATGAAAGTAGCTTAGGTTTGGAGTCTTTCCTTTCCATAGTTCGTATGGTGTCTTGGTTGTTCCTTTCCTTATATACACTCGGTTGATGATGTAGCAAGCTGTATTAACTGCTCCAGGACAAAATTTCATTGGCACATCATCACCGTGAATCATGGACTTGCCCATCTCTTGGAGGGTCCTATTTTTCCTTTCAACTACTCTGTTTTGCATTGGTGTTATTGGTGCTGAGAATTGATGAGCAATCCCATGATCTTCATAGAACACTTTAATGGCTTCATTATGAAATTCAATACCATGATCACTTCCAATTCGTTTGAGTCCACCTTTCTCGTTGATCAACTGAAGTGCCCAAATCCGAAAGATGTCTACTGTGTCAGAATTATCCTGAATGAATCTTACCCATGTATATCTTGTGTAGTCATCCACCAATACAAACACATACCTTTTACCAGCTACACTTTCAACTTGCATTGGTACCATCAAGTCCATGTGTACCAGATCCAGTCTTTGTTTTGATTGAATGTCTGTCACTTTCTTTTCTGGACTTTGACTTGCTTGCCTTTGTTGTATGCTTTACATACCATCTTGTCACTTTCTTTGAGTTTTGGTATCCCTCAGACTATCTCGTTCTTAACCAGACTGGTTAGATTTCTTTCATTCATGTGACCAAGTCGTTGATGGCATAAATGAACATCATCCTTTGCACTGAGACACTTAGCATTGTTCTCCCACATGTAACAATTGTTACCAGACCTTTTCCCTTGTAGTATGGTATTACTGGTCACATCTATTTCCTTGCAATCATAACTTGTGAAGCACACCATCAATCCTTCGTTACACAATTGACTCATACTGATCAGATTTATCTTTAGACCTTTCACAAGATAGACATTCATCCGCTTAGGTAAGTCTGATTGACACGTCTTACCTTTTCCTTGAATTGCCCCTTGTCCTCCATCACCGAATGTGACCTTTCCAGATTTGAACACTTTGATCTCTTTAAGGTAATTCCTCGTACATATCATATGCCTTGAGCAACCACTATCAAAATACCACAGACTAGTGTCGTCTTGTTCATCAGCTACAAAGGCCATACTGCAATGGACATTTTCTGCTGTTGCACTCATTGTGCGACTTTCTGTTGCTTGCTGATACATATCTGCTTTTCTAATCCAGATATGATATTTATCCCTGTTCAAGGTGAATCTCCCTAACTTTATGAGTTGTCTTACTCTCTTCTGAAATCGGTAGCAGTGAGCTTTGTAGTGGCCATTCTTTCCACATTATTAATAGCCCATTGATGATGTGTCAAACACCTTCTGTGTTAGACTGGCTGTAATTGCCTGAACAAACATAGTTTTTCCTGGACTTGTTGCAGCTCGTCCAGTATATCCTAGACCTGACTTGACATTTTCAGTCCTTCTGTAACTCAGAATTTATCCAGTTTCTTAGTTCCATCAAACATGTTAATTTTGCGATGATGTTGATCTAGCTCAGACTAAAGCTGCATAGTCATTCCTTTTTCTGTTCTCAACATCAGTTCTAACTCTTCCGACTACTTGGCTAGTGTCAACTTTTCCCTTATCAAGTTGACAATTTCTTGACTAAGTTTCTTTTCAGCTTTCAGTTCTTCTTGTAGAGACTCTACTTGTGCGCCAAGTCGTTGCTTCAACTGTATCAATGCCATGTTTTCTAATCCAGTTTTGATCAGTGCATCTCTTACTTCTTGTATCTGTTTGCAAGATCTGTCTCTGGTTATGATTATGACTCAAAACTCTTCTTCTTCAACTTCGGTGATTCCCAGAAATGCTACAAAGTTGTTCACTTATTCTTCATCACTCTCATCCTCTGATTCATCATTATTTACTCCTAGCATTGATTTCTCTTGTCTTCGTTTCTGGTCATTAACACATTCCAGATGAGTATGTCCATTTACTTTGCAACCAAAGCACTTCATCTCTCGTCTCTTGACTATTGGGCATTCAGTTTTGAAGTGTTTGAATCCTTTGCATTCATGACATTGTATTTCAGCTTTCTTGGTTGCCTTCTCACCATAAAAGGACTTCTTATTGTACTTGTTAGAGCTTTGTCCTTGTTCTACCCTTCTTAGGGCACAATCAAATCTACGAACAATAAGACTCACTGGATCATCTTCGTTAACTTCATGATTTGTCATTGCTTGTGATACAAGCACAATGCCCTTAGGTTTCTTAACACCATCGAGTTCCAGTTCATAAACTTGCAACATTCCAACCAGCTCATCAAAGTTCATGCTTTCAGTGTTAGCTGACATGCTTAGAGCTGCCTTGTACGGCATGTACTTTGCTGGAAGACATCTTAGGAACTTTTTGACCAATTTCTTGCCTTGTACTTCTTTCTAAGAAGTGATGCCTACTGAGCTAGTGAGCTGATTTTCACACTAATATCAGAGATTATTTCATCATCTTCCATCTTCAAGTCCTCAAACTTAGTTGCCAGAAGATCTTTTCTTGAATTTTGAACCTTCTATGTTCCTTCAAAGTGTGTCTGAAGAATGTGCCACACTTCTTTTGCTAGTTCACACCCTTGTTTTAGCTCAAATTTCTTCTTAGCTACACTTGAATTGCAGTGAGTGCTCTGGAATTGTACTTTGACAATTTGAGTTCTACTTTTGTCCAGAGTTCATCATGTTTAGGTACATCTACTCCATCATCATTCTTGGTAGTGGGAGCCTTCCTACTTGTCTTAACTGCCTTCCATGCGAATGGGTCTATACCTTTGATTTGAGATCTCGTTCTTTCCTTCCAAAAGCCATAGTTGGTCGCATCCAATATCACTACAGAGTTGTTGATTAGCTCATTTTAGTTCTCCATTTCTTCCACAGGATATCACCTGTATATATTATTTTTCAAGACTCTTTATTGCAAAGCAAACTTAAAGTTTCACCTTAACAACATTGTCTCTCACTTTCTTTTTGATCTAACAATGATCTCAGAGCCCCTTAGATTCACCCTTAGCACCTAAGCTTGATCTCCTTACAAGAACTCTCAAACCCTTGCTAATAGCAATCTATCTCTCTAAATGGCGCAGCTAGCATAGATGCCCTAGATGACCTATTTATACTTCATAGGTCGTTTTACAACTTTCCCAACTACCTTAGGAATATTCCCATATATCTTCTTTTAGAAAAAAAACATATTTTCCTAAAATCTCTCAAGTGTATATCTTGCATGTATCTTCTTTGATTTACTTGTCCAACTCAGCTACTATCCTTAAGCATCGTCCTAGTCAGCTACAAGCATCCTCAACTTCCATATTCTCCAACTCCAACTCTTCATGCAGACGATCTTTGTCGTTGATCCAAGTACTGTTCCACATCTTGATTGAGTCAGATGCTGTCGTAGCTCACGCTCCAGTTCGCTGCATCTTCACCATAGACATCGGTCAAGTCAACTCAAGAAGGTGCTTCAAGATTAGAGCGAGATGAGAAGGCTCTAAATATGATCTTCATGAGTGTTGGAGATCTTGTTCTGAGGAAGCTGGAAAAGTTTGTTACAACAGCTCAAGCATAGACTAATCTTGACAGGTTGTACATGGAGAAGACTCTACCTAATCTTGTCCATGCTCTACTAAAGGTATATTCGTTTAAAATGCAAGATTCAAGATATATTGATCAGAACGTGGATGATTTACTCAAGATAATTGATGATATAAGCGATATCAGTATTGAGATTTCTGAGGAGGTACAAGCTATCCCACTCTTAAATGCTCTACCAACTAGATATGATTCTCTTAAGAAAACTCTTAAAAAAGTATAGCTGTAATAGTTGAGGAAGTAGCTAGTGCAGCTAAGTCAAAAGAAATTGAATATAAAGAATCATCTAATACTAGATCAACCGGTGAATGTCATTTTGTTAGAGGAAGAACTGAGAATAGAGATGATAGAAATTCAAATTACTCTAAAGGAAAGAACAATAAATCCAGGTCTAGATTAAAGGATGGTAAGAGAGTATGTTGGATATGTGGAAAAGAATGTCATTATAAGAAACAATGTTATAAATGGCTAGATAGAAACAAGAATAAGGGGTCTAACAAGGGAGAGTATGCTTCGGCTAAAGATGATGCTAATTATCTTGTTAGACTTGTAGTTTCGGAAGTATGTTTGTCTTCAGGTTTTGCAGATAATGAAGAGTGGGTTATGGACACTGGATGCTCCTTTCACATGACACCAAGAAGAGAGCTGTTCATTGTCTTTAAAGAGACGTCAACTGAAAAAGTCAGGATGGCAAACAATTTAGTTACATAGGTCAAGGGAATGGGGTTTATCAGATTTTATAATACAGACGGTACCACCATTGTTCTTAGTTATGTGAGGTATATGACTTGGATATCTAGGAATCTAATGTCTATGGGATCTTGAGAAGAACAAGGGTGTGAGTTCAAAGGAGGTAATGGAGTCCTTAAAGTGATTAAGGGTTGTACAATCTTCATGAAAAGAAACCAGAAATAGTCTCTATCCATCTATCAGGGAACAACTAGAGTTGGTGAAGCATGGTCAGTAGAGACATGTATTTTTTCTTAAAATGAAGCGGATAAAGATGATACACATCTGTGGAACAACATAATGGGTTACATTGGTCAGAAGGGATTAGAAGTTTTATAAAAGAAGAACTGCTTTGAAGGCAGTAAGTTCACTGATAGAAATTTCCGTGAGGACTGTGTAATTAGTAAGGCTCATAGAGTAAGTTTTCACACAGCTCAACATCTAACTAAGGACAAGTTAGATTACATACACTAAGACTTGTAGGGCTCACTAAATGTCCCTCCAAGTATAAGCAAGACCCAAAATTCATCACCTTCACAAATGATTTCACAAAAAGGTATGGACCTATTTTATTAGATTTAAAGATGAGGCTTTCAAAAACTTTGTGGATTGGAAGAGGATGGTAGAAAATCAGTCATATATGAAGATTAAGAAGCTTTAAGGGTTTAAGGCATTTTGGGTTAGCTTACATTCATTCAGATAATGAGAAGTTAAACCCCAAAGCAAATAAAAAAGTCTTCATAGGATATCCAGAGGGAGTTAAAGGAATCAAGGTATGCTTATGGATGAGAAGAATGTTTTTATCAGTAGAAATGTTGTGTTCAGAGAAGATAATCTCTACAAGGATATAATAACTTCTGAACATGAAAAAGAAGATGAGACAAGAGGTTTTGACATTGTGAGTTTTGAGTTACCAGATGGCTCAGAAATGGATGAGGATGTTTCTAGAGGTGGAGCTATTACAGAAGACAATTCTCATCCTAGTTCTATGGATGAAACTGTGACTGAACCAGTGGTAGTTCAAAGTAGGCCAAAGAAACAGGCTAAACCTCCTGCGAGGTTAGCTAACAATGAATGTGAGTCTTCGATAGATTTAAGTTTAGATTTTAGACTAGGCTTTTCATTTTTAATTTTACTAAATTTTATTTTATTTTGTTTTGTTCGTTGCGTTTCAGGTTCGACGAAGAACACTTGCGTCGATCGACACCTACATGGTATCGATAGACACAGCTCGCAACATTTGCATCGATCGACACTTCGTCTGCATCGGTCGACACAGTGCTCGTGAGTCAGACAATGCATGCCTAATCATGCACTAAGGAGTAATACAAACAAAGATCTTTTGTTTCTCCAAATTAGGAGCTTGCAAAGCTAGATTAAACAAATAGGAAAGCACATAGACTAGTGAAGATGTTGAATCCTAATGTTGTGGTGTTGACTCTGGATGGGGCTGGTGTTCTGAGAGACCTTGATGGTAATGCCTACAAAAATTAGGGTCAAAAACTTGATGGGGACGGAAACCCCATTGTAGTACCAGTTTTTGTTGCAGGGGCAGATCAAGCTAGAGGTGTTGAACAAGCTGCTGGCACAGTTGTTGAACATACACAAGGGAATGCGCAAGCTGGGAGGACTCTTCCTGATTACAACAGACCTGACGAGTTCTATGCTATTAGGTTTGCGATCAGGCCTCCTCCTATTCAGAGGAATGACTTCGAGCTGAAAACATCTTACTACACTCTTGTATGACATCATATGTTTTATGGTCATCCACATGAGCATGCTATGGACCATATCGAAAGATATGAGGATCTAGTTACAGGAATGAAGCACAATGGAGTAAGCTATGACTTCTAGCACTGCAAGATTATTCCATACTCTCTTGGTGTGGAAGCTGCAAACTGACAAGTAGGAGTGTGGAAGCTGCAAACTGACAAGTAGATTCTACCAAGTACTTTTACCACTTGGGATGCGACCAAGAAGAAGTTACTTAGAAACTTATATTATGATGTGAGATCTGACCATCTGAGAGAATACATTCTCCAGTTCAAATAGGGAGCTACAAAAGCTTTAAAGGCTGCTTGGATATGTTTCAAAATGTATCAACGCGGCTGCCCTCATCATGGTTTCTTGAAGTTCAGCTGCTGGACATTTTCTTCAGAGGTGTATATTAGTGGTATCAAATGGCATTGGATGTTGTGAGCAATGGAAACTTCAACACAAAGTCTCTAGAGCAAGATAAGGAACTGATTGAAAACTTGTTATCTACCAATAGCACCAAGAATGCTGATTTGGAGAGGAAACGGTCAAGTGGAAAGATGAAGAACAAGATAGATTATGTTCGCATAATTCTTGTTGGGAAGAAGCGGGGTCCAATTCGCTGCAGAGACAGAGAATTTTGAACCAGTTGATTAGTCAGAAAATGACAACTACATAGCTGGAACTGGTTATCAAGGTAAGGGATATGAGAATCGGCAAGGACAGGCATCTGACTACACTCCAAAGCCTGCATTTCAGAGATCATTCTAGCAGAACAATTCATTCTTCAGAGACTATGATTCTTCCTCATTCTAGACTCCTCGTCCACCTAATGAGCAGTTTGAGATCAAAGCTATGTTGGAGCAACTTTTGGAAGGTCAGCAGAAGAGTACAATGGAATTTAATGGGAAGATAGATGCTTTGTACCTGGATTTGAATGAAAATATCGAATCTTTGAGTACCCATGTCAAAAAGCAGGATGTTCATGCTCAACAGACTGCTGGAGCAGTGAAAAGACAAGATAGATGTGGACGAACTGAGCGGAATCAGAAGCAATACGTCAATGCTGTCATTGTGTAGAATTCAACTGATCTGGTATAGGAGCAGGAAGACATTAGAGTTGCTGCTCTGAACACCGAATTATTTTTGTCGACCAACAACATCGATCGATACATACCTTGTATTAAAGCACCTCTGTCGACAAACTGATGTCGTCGACAAAAAATACTATTCACGAATGCACTATTCATATGAATAGTAACCTCACAAAAATTTGTGAAAATTACTCTCAATATCACTAATTTAAGCTAAAATTACTACACCAGTATTAGCTCTCATTTTTTACTAGAGTAACATTCATTTTATGCTGAAAGATTAAATTTCCCTGCAAGTTAATTTGAGTAATTTAATTTTGTAAAATAGTTTTCTAATTTGATTAATTCTTTTGTATAATTAAAATTGCACTACAGATAATTTGTTAAATTTAAATAAATATATATATACATATATTAAAAATATAAAAATATTTTTTTCGTTAGTTATTTAAAAAAAGATTTCGTTTCAAAAAAAATTCCAAAATATTTTATATAAACAAATCATTAATTTTCTATTATTATTTTTGTTTTGGTAATTTTTATTCTAAATTCCATTTTTAAGAAAAATAATTAAAAATACTTATATAAAAATCATTAAAATAAGAGTTTATTATTTTATTTTCTTTTTATTATTATTTTAAAAAAATCATTTTCAAAAGTAACAAATTAATATAAAAATATTTTTATGAATAAATAATTTAAATACTAAAAAAACATTATTTTTTCCTTGGTTAAAATTTTCCCTCGAAAATAAGAAATAAATACAAAATATTTGAAATAAATATATCATTTAAGGAAAAATAAACCGGCGACAGTTACCTTAATTACGTTAATGAAATATTTTAATTTTATAGAAAATATTTAGTTTCCTAAAAACAATGTTTAATAATCGCGGAAAATTTGGCAACAATATTTTCCAATTTCAAACCTCTCCAAAAATTTCTTTTAAAAAATTCGCAGCGCTATATTAAATCTTAAACATATAACAAATCCGCAACAAATAAAACAAATTTGCAACATTACTAATAACTCTGTAACAAACAGTGCTAAAATAATAATTAATAAATTCAATTTCAAGTGTTGCAGATTTTTTAAAATCTGCAACATATCAAAAAAAATTGTGATAACTAATCTCTCGATTTAGAAAATAAATCTGGAAAATAAATCTGCATGGACTCGAAAATATGTAACCACATGAAATGACACGTTATAAAAAAAATCTGCAACATTAAGTGATAAATCTGCTACACATATAAAAAATATGTAACACTATGATGCTAATATAGTAATTTTTGATAAGTTTTTCACGTGTGTTATAGATTAATTAAATCTAGAACAAAGAAAACAAGTCCATAGCAAAGGGTTGTGGATTTGTTTAAAAGTAGACATAAATCTGCAAAATAAATAAATCTTAAACCAAGATTGCTGATTTATTTAAAAAATACTTGCGGATTTATTAGGCCTGGGCATTTTTATCCGGACCCGAGGACTCGACCCGGAACCGATCCGAATAAGACAAGTTCAGGTTAGAACCTGGTTTAGACATTTTAACTTATTGGGTCCAGCTGTTGAAGACCCGCGGGTATATGTTCGGGTCCGGGTATTACCCGCAGGTTTTTCGGATACCCATATAAACCTGTATAAATATATATATTAATAATATATAAATATTTTAATAACCTGTTTCGAACCTGTAGCCAACCTGTTCCGAACCTGTTCTCAGCCTGTTTCGAACATGTTTCTAACATGTTCCGAACCTGTTCGAACCTGTTCGAACCTGTAACCGAACCTGTATTTGAACCTGTTCAAACCTGTTCGAACCTGAAACCGAACCTGACCCGATTAATATCCGAATAATAACGGGTAATGGCAGGTAAGCTATCCTAAGACCCGATCCGACCCGGAACCGGCAGGAACCGACCCGAACCCGACCCGAAATTAGTAGGTCCTTTATTTCTTATATCCGACAGACCCGGACCGGACACGGACCTGACCCGAACCCGACTCGAGGACCCGAATGCCCAGAACTAGAATTTATTTCGAAAAGGCAGTAGCATTTTTGTAAATAAATGGATTTTTGACTGACGTGAAAAAATAATAATAGTATTTCTGTAATTATTTTTCTAACAAAGACTAATAGAGATATCATGGTCCGAAAAATTAACTTTCTCTTAATAAAAAACAGATGTTATTACATTAATTTCCCTATTTTTTGGGATGCTAAAATAAACTTCCCCAAAAAATTTGATTGAGATTACTGCAACCATGTGCTTTGATATCAGCTATTAGAAAATAATCTTAAACTTCCCCAAAAATCACATATATAGGACCGAGGAAACACACACAATTTGTTAACGGAGTTATGCCAAAATTTACAAGCGCCTTTAGACCTACTACATATCTTTTTATTATTAACTGCAAAATTACATCATTCTTAACTCACACTCAAAAAAATTATATTAAATTTTCTTACAAATAATTTTTCTTCTTCATCTCTCTTTCTCTCTTCTTTCTTGTTGTTTATAAGATTTTGGAATGGATTTGGAATTCACTTTACCTTGATATTTATAGGAATTCACTTTTTCTTTTTCTTTTACTTTTTTTCACCTTTCTCACGTCCAAGCTACATCGCATATCTTAGCCGGATTATTTGACTAACAAATAAAAGTTGTTATTCCTTCCTAAGGCACTAACTAAAAACGCCAAAAAGGAGGGAGATTCGTGGTGGATAATTCCAAATATGAAAATGAAATATCTTTATATAAGGAGAAGCTTATTTAGAGAAAAGGAAAATTACTTGATATTCCTTATGTAAGTAGGGTTAAGAAGGTTTGCTTAATGTCTATATAATAGAATCTATGAGGAGATGTCTCATAAGATTGAGAGTTGAGAGATTTAGTTTTTAGAAGTTTCTAAATCAATAAAGAAGAGTAGTTCTTTATACAAATCTCGATCAAGATTGTAAAGCTTTTATTTGGTATCAGAGCTTCTTCGATCCAAGGGAGACCTCGCTAAAACCTAGAAGAAACCAAACTAGGGTTTTGCGTAAAAGATGTCTAACACAGATGAAGAGTCGTCACGAACCAGAGGCGACGATGCTCCACTGATGAAGAAAGATGTTCAATGTCCCATGTTGACATCGACAAACTACATAGTTTGGGCGATACGGATGAAGGTAATATTGCGTGTGTACCAAGTATGGGAAACCATCGAATCTAGTTCCACTGATCTGAAAAAGAGTGATATTGCAATAGCCCTTCTATTCCAATCCATCCCAGAAGCCTTGATCCTACAAGTTGGAGGTCAGGATACATCAAAGAAGGTGTGGGATGCGATTAAATCTTGGCACTTAGGAGCAGACAGAGTACGAGAAGCAAGATTACAGACTTTGATGGCTGAGTTCCACAGGTTGAAGATGAGTGATACTGAATCGGTAGATGATTTTTCTGGGAAAATATCAGGTTTGGTATCCAAGTCAGCCTCGTTGGGAACAAGCATCGAAGAACCGAAAATCGTGAAGAAGTTCTTGACAGGACTTCCTAGAAGCAAATATATTCACATCGTGGCTTCTTTTAAGCAAGTGTTAGACCTAAATACAACTGGTTTCGAAGATATTGTGGGAAGATTAAAAGCATACGAGGAGCGTGTCAAAGAGGATACGAAGGATGAAGAGCAAGCTAAGCTCATGTATACAAGTAATCACAAACCGAACCGAGGAGGGTACGGTAGCAATCGTGGAGGCAGATCTGGTGGAAACTCTGAAGCAGACACCGGTGGTCAAGGAAGAGGTAATAGTAATGGCGGTTTCAGAGGAAGGGGTAGAGGCAGGGGACGAGGAAGGTTCAATAGCCAACACCATAGAAAAGAAACCGCTGAAAACTATGACAAAGGAAAGAAGGACTTGTCCAAGGTTCAATGCTGGAGATGTGACAAGTTTGGTCACTATGTGAACACTTGCCCTATGCGACCACCTCGAAATCAAGAGGCAAACATGGCAGAAACACAAGAAGCCGATGCACTGTATATGCATGAAGTAGTGTTTCTAAATGAAGATAAAGAGTTCCCAAGGAAACTTGATGCCAACAAAGGAGATAATGATGTTTGGTATCTAGACAATGGAGCCAGCAATCATATGACTGGGAACAAAACTTTCTTTTCGAGTCTAGATGAAACTGTCAAAGGAAAAGTGAGATTTGGAGATGTCTCACATGTGGACATAGTGGGTAAAGGTTCGATTGTCTTCGTAAGCAAGACTGGAGAGAAAAAGGCACTTAAAGACATCTACTATATACCCGATTTGAAGTACAATATCATAAGTCTTGGGCAAGTAACAGAGAATGGGTGTGAAGTGAATATGAAATATGACATCTTGGTATTGAAAGACCCTCATGGAAGACTACTTGTACAAGTCACAAGATCGTCAAATCAATTATACAAAACGCCAATGCAGATAGATGTACCCAAGTGTTTTCATATCCAAAGTGAAGATCCCACATGGACCTGGCATGCTCGGCTAGGACATATAAGCTTTGGAGTTATGAAAAACATGGTAGAAAAGAAGATGGTATTTGGTATGCTGTGCGTAACACAAGAGAAAGATGTGTGTAGCACATGTCAGGTTGGGAAGCAAGTAAGAGGCTCGTTCCCGAGCCAGGCAAGCTTTCGTGCCACCCGGACAATGGAGCTGGTTCACGGAGACTTGTGTGGACCAATATCACCTCCAAAACCCTCAAATAACAAGTATGTCTTTGTGCTAATTGATGATTTCTCAAGATATATGTGGACCATGCTACTAAAGGAGAAGAGTGAAGCCTTTGATCGATTCAAAAAATTCAAAGAGTATGTTGAGAAACAAACATGGATGACCATTAAGATCTTTCGTACTGATAGAGGAGGAGAGTTCACCTCAACAGAATTTCACAGAATCAATTCTGTGAAACAAATAGAGTGAACAGACATCTAACAGCACCTTATACGCCTCAGCAAAATGGTGTAGTAGAGAGGAGAAACCGAACATTAATGGAGATGACAAGGAGCGTGCTTAAAGCCATGAAAGTGCCAAATTACATGTGGGTAGAAGCAGTGCGTCACTCAACATACATTATAAATCGAGTGCCCACAAAAGCATTGAATGGACAAACTCCATATGAAAGCTTCAACTCAAAGAAACCGAACATTGAGCACTTGAGAGTGTTCGGTTGTGTCGCATATGCAAAAATCAATGGACCAAGTGTAAGGAAGCTAGATGATAGATCAAGGATCGTGATCAATCTTGGAACAGAACCTGGTTCAAAAGCTTATAGACTCTATGATCCAGCTACAAGGAAGGTAGTGGTCAGTACAGATGTGATATTTGATGAAAAGAAAGGATGGGAATGGTCGACAGGCACAAGTGACAAAAGCATTGAGTCAGGAACATTCACTGTCTCTTGCGATCATGATAGGGGAGAAGTAGATTATGACGAATTCGATCATGATCAACAAGATCACGACATCCATGATGAACCTGAAGCATCAAACGACGAGCACGAGGAGATGGCGTCGAATCATGAAGAAGAAGAGGAAACCGAGACCCAAGGGTTACCTTATAACAACGTTCAACAAGCATTAACGAGGTTTGGACGAGTTATAAACAAACCAAAACGGTTTGATGACTATGTATTACTTGCTGAATATGAAGGAGGAAAATTACTATTCACCGTGGATGGAGAACCAGAAAGCTATAATGAAGCAGCAACCATGAAAGAATGGATCAATGCAATGAAGGCTGAGCTTGAGTCCATCGAAAAGAACAATACATGGGAGCTGGTCCAAAAGCCATATGGGGTCAAACCCATAGGACTGAAGTTGATCTTTAAGATCAAGAGAAAATCTGATGGAACTGTAAACAAGTACAAGGCAAGACTTGTAGCTAAAGGTTATGTACAACAACAGGGCATTGACTTCGATGAAGTGTTTGCTCCAGTAGCTCGAATAGAGACGATACGACTACTTGTATCTCTTGCAGCAAACAATGGTTGGGAGATACATCACCTTGACGTCAAAACAGCCTTCTTGCATGGTGATTTGAATGAGGTAGTGTATGTAACTCAACCTGAAGGCTTTGAGAAACAAGGAGAAGAAACTCAAGTCTATAAGTTACCCAAGGCCTTGTATGGGTTACGCCAAGCTCCAAGAGCTTGGAACCTGAAGATTGATGATACCCTAAAGAAGATGAGGTTTATCAAATGCAAAAAGGAGCCATCGGTTTATCAAAAGAAGAACAAAAGAGATCTCTTGATCATTGCCATATACGTTGATGATTTGTTTGTAACAGGAACATCTATTCAAGTTATCAAACAATTCAAGGAAGATATGTCAAGGAGATTCGAGATGACAGATCTTGGAAGATTGTCATACTATCTGGGGATTGAAGTAATACAAGGTATTGATGGGATCAGACTGAAGCAAGAAAGCTATGCACAAGCAATACTCACTGATAACAAGATGGAGACTTGTAACTTGACTCATGTACCAATGGAGCCAAGTCTGAAAATCTCAAAAGCCGAAGATGAGCAGGAGGTCGATGCAACTGCCTATAGAAGAACAATCGGATGCCTAAGATACTTGCTCCACACACGACCAGATCTCTCATACAGTGTCGGAGTGATGAGTCGTTATATGCAGAGTCCGAGAGTCTCTCATGGACAAGCAATCAAGCATGTTCTTAGGTATGTTAAAGGAA
Source organism: Orychophragmus violaceus (assembly GCA_030180135.1). Classification (NCBI taxonomy): domain Eukaryota; kingdom Viridiplantae; phylum Streptophyta; class Magnoliopsida; order Brassicales; family Brassicaceae; genus Orychophragmus; species Orychophragmus violaceus. Next base: position 91,252,023 of record CM058237.1, on the reverse strand, counting down.
CTACCAAGTTTGGATTGTTCTTTAAGAGAGATGGGTCAAAGAGGATCATTGGATATAGTGACAGTAGTCATAATATCGATGTTAATGATGGGAGAAGCACCTCTGGACACATTTTCTATTACGGCTCATCTCCAATCACTTGGACATCACAAAAGCAACCCACGGTCGCCTTGTCATCATGTGAAGCAGAGTTCATGGCTGCTACTGAAGCTCCAAAGCAAGCTATATGGATTCAAGAGTTGTTGCGAGAAATTCTAGGAAAGGAAGAGGAGAAGGTCCTGCTTAGAATAGACAACAAGTCAGCCATAGCTCTCACCAAAAATCCTGTGTTTCATGGAAAAAGCAAACATATACTATCAAGGTATCACTTCATAAGAGAGTGTGTGGAGAACCAGCAGATCGAAGTTGAACACGTACCAGAAGAAGAGCAGAAGGCTGACATACTCACAAAGCCATTAGCTAGGATCAAGTTCAAGGAAATGAGGAGCTTGATTGGAGTATAAGAAATCAACACACCCAAGATTCATGTTGGAATTAAGAGGGAGAATGTTGGATAATTCCAAATATGAAAAAGGAAATATCTTTAGATAAGGAGAAGCTTATTTAGAGAAAAAGAAAATTACTTGATATTACTTATGTAAGTATGGTTAGGAAGGTTTGCCTAATGCCTATATAATATAATCTATGAGGAGATGTCTCATAAGATTGAGAGTTGAGAGATTTAGTTTTGAGAAGTTTCTAAATCAATAAAGAAGAGTAGTTGATAGGTTGTATAGTTTTCCCTATTCTACTGCAAGTGCACAGTTAATGCAATCGTAGTATATAAGGTATCGAATCCCACGAGGACTCTCAGTCACACAATAGATTAATAGCAGTTCAGATTAAATTAAGCGAAGCAGGTGTGAAAACAGTAAACGAAATAGAAAAGTAAATCAAGTGAGTTTGTAAGCAAGAAGGCGAAGCGTTAGGTTTCAGGAGTTCTCAGGAAATCAGGAACGCAAGCAATCAATCTATCTAAATCCAATCAATAACTATTCTAGAACTCAAACACTGATATAGAATTAACCAAATTCCTTTGCGATAATTCTCTAAGTCTAAGTGCAGCAAACCAAACTTTCGTTTGCGAGAACTAACAGATTAAACTAGCATTAATTCCAAGTTTGATATGTTCACAATTAATCTGAACCAAACTTTCGTTTGCGAACAGTTTAATTGCTTATCTAAGTTCTTTCTAGTTAAATTAACCAACTTCCGCTGAATTAATCAACCTAACATCATAACTCTGATTAGCTACTTCAGATTAGGCATTAAGATCAACTTAGATAAAGAACTAGTAGATATGAATCTCTACAGAATAATTAAACTATAATTCTCTGAAACCCTTAATGAGAATCCTTCAACCTAACAGGTGATCTACTCAGACATATTCATCGAGACAAAAGATATCATAAGTAGAAAACCAAATATCATATAATCAAATAAGAACTGGGGTTCAAAATCAAGTCTCTTTCGAGAACAAAATCAGCCCCTAAAATCTCCTAAGAGAATAAAACTTAGTTCTCCAGCATTGCCTAAACAATGGCTCAAAAACTCTATTTATAACCTAAAACACGTTTTGGGTCTTCTTTGTAAATATTAGGAACTTCTGGGCAAAACTGCAATTTCTTCATTCTTTATTAAACCGTCTTTTGGCCCATCTCGCTGGTGCATCGATCGTTGCCACAAGTGTAACGATCGTTACAACTCAGAAATATCAACAGTGAACTCTATCTCTCGGCCAAATACTCCAATTAGCTCCAGAAAGTGCCTAAGTCACCAAATATGCTCCAAATGTGCTTGTACCTAATAAACACCTGAAAAGACTCTAAAACATAGTAAAAGACTCGATAAATAACACATATACCATGGTTAAAATCCCTAAAATCCATGGTATATCAACTCCCCCACACTTAGCTCTTGCTTGTCCTCAAGCAAGACAAAGAACTAAATGTAGTCAAGAGGTTTGAAAACTCTTCAGAAACTCATTTCATCCTAGAAGCTACAATACTCAGATTCCCCTTAGTAAACCACTGCAAAAATCAATCACAGGATATCAAGACCACAATGTACTTCCCCCACACTTAGCAACTGTCCTAGGTAAACTCCACAATCACATTCAAGCATTCAAATTCTCCCTACTGACTTCTGCAAGTATTTAAGTGCGGTCTCACCTAAGGAGTATCGATCAAAGGGCACATGGATTCTTACCTTATCGGCTCTAGACCACCATACTATCTTTCTCTAGTCCCTTTCTTCTCTTTCCCTTCTTTAACAACTGATTTTTCCCCATTGGGTATCTTTTTATTTTTTTTATCAGTGTTCTTCCCGTTATGGGGTGTACTTTGGACACATTCCATGGATCACATGAGAGAAAATAGTGTTTGCTACCATTCCCATGACCACTTCGGAGTTACTAACTCATCCTCAGTTTATTATCTTTTTTTTTTTTACTTTATAGAAGGGGAGAAGGGAACTAAATAGGACAGGTTTACAGGCTGTGTCAGAACTAACAAGGGAATCCGACACAAAGTATACCAAGCCCTTAGGTGAGAAATCTAAGTCAGTATTAAGGTTGAAGTCAGTAAAAGGATCCTCTGATACCTGAAGTGATGTGGGTGTTCCCAGTAGGTTGATCTGTGATGGGGTTTTCTAATAGTCATAGATAGATCCTGCAACTTTATCCCAATGGTTACTTAAGTTCCTGCAAGTCTTGTAAATCTTCTCAGAAAATCATAGTTTCTTACTTAAACAATTTTGACTCAATAAAACAAATTTTTTTTTTTTGAAAAACGGACTGACTCTTAAGAAAACAGAAAACAAAAGTCAGTAACACCTCCCCCACACTTAAGACACACTGTCCCCAGTAGTGTCCAGCGAAGGATCGGTAAAAAGAAAGAAAAATTGTTAATGGATGTTTAAGTTCTGTCGGGTTTTACCTCTGTCGCACTAGCATCGATCGTTGCACTAAGTGCACCGACCGTTGCTAGGCGATTTTCGTCGGGTGTCGATCGTTGCTCAAAGCAGCAACGATCGTTGCAATGCGTGTATCAGATCAGTCAGCAAGTTAGCAGGTTAGTCCGTTGGAATCTGTCAAATTTCAAAACCTGAAAGCTGGAAATACTGAAAACAGAGCAAAAGATGTACCAAATAAAGTACAAATCATCCAAACATAGTAGAGTCCTAAAAACGAAAGGAGAAAAGTGCAGAAGAAAAGATAAAGTCAGAATACAGAACCGAAAGTCTGAAAATGGAGATCACTCTCACTCGCTCTCATCATCTATCCCACCATACAGTGCATCGTCATCGGCTGCCTCAGCTGGTTCCCATGGAAGGGTCATGTCGGTGTGTGGCTGCTCAATGCTAAACCCATAAATCCTACAGATATCGAGAAGGGGTACTCGATACCTGGCGCCGAGACACATGAAAGTGAAAGTGCCTCCTCGAGCATCCATGCTGTCCGGGTTCGGGTAGACAACCCTGCATGTGGCAAGCAACTGTCTCACCAGCTCTGGGTATAGATCGTAAGGCTGCATCGGCATTGTCCCCAGACCAATGCCTCTGCACAGCTCCATCACCTGCTTGTCTATTCCGAGACTCTTGCAGGTTGAGTAATCAGCGAACTTGGTTGGCGCTATCTCCATACCACACCAACCGTTATACAACAAAGTGTCGTATTCGTCCCAGTACTCGTGTAGCGGCCTCTCTGTGAAATCGTCCGTACCAAGCATCCTCTTAATAGAACCACTCCAGATGCGATCAGACTCAATCAGAAGTTTCTCTGGCCTTGGCCATGGTTGTCCTATGGTCGCATGAACCAAATGATACGGCTGTGGAGGATCTGAATCCCTGTGCAACCATTCCGGTGGCGGAATGTATTGTCGTGAGGCGCTTGCGGCTTGTGCTCGTTTCTTGCGGGGTTGATTCTGGGTTGCCATCTGCAAAACAGAAAATTTGAACAATTTAGTCTCGGCAACTCTCTGTTGAATCGTCGTGCAACGACCGTTGCACTAAGGCAGCGATCGTTGCAGGGCGATTCCGCGTAATCGAACATTTCCCCAGAATCGTCGAGTAACGACCGTTGCTCAAGGGCAGCGATCGTTGCAAGGCGATTCTGGCCGCAATCAACAGTCAACAAAATTCGCTCCAAGTCATGCAATCAATCACACAATCGGCAACAATATATCATCTAACAACCTAAATCATATCCATTTTAACGTGCATTCATCAATTTCGGCCAAAATTCCCAATTCTTAAAACCCTAAAAATTTAATCCGAAAATCCGAAAATCGAAGTGCATTACCTTGATTTTGTGAGAGAAGAATGGGAGAAATGGATTGGGAGAGTAAAAATAAGTAAATAGCACTCGGAAACAAGAAATTTGATGAAGAAAATGATGATTTTTGGGTGGAGGTTCTCGGTGTGTCGACCAAAAGAAATGGAGAACAAGGAGAGAAAAGAGGGTTTAAGGTAACTTACCTGGTCGTGGGTGCAACGATCGTTGCTTTAGGGGCAACGATCGATGCTTGTTGAACCAGATTGAATCCGGTTTAGCTCAACGTACCTTAATTTTCGATTTAAACCAAATGCAACGACCGTTGCACATGTGAGCAACGATCGTCACACATCTCCAGACTTGTGTTCTGTATCTAATAACTAACAAAAACAACTAAAAACGCGAAATCCTAAGAAAAACACCAAAAATGAGAAAGAAAAATAATTAAACCTAACAGTGGGTTGCCTCCCACTCAGCGCTTGTTTCAATTCATTAGCTTGACTTTTTGGAAAGGGGTCAGACTTATGGAGGTTTCAACAGAGACTTTGAGTGTCTCTGTGAATGCCTTATCATCCATGGTGGTGTGTAAGCTGTAGAAGCATGATGTCGTCCAAGGAACGTCGGGAGGAATGTAGGGTGAGATTGACACTTGGGTGTTTTAACGCTCTTTCCTGCATTCAAAACAGTGGAGTCAGGAGGTTTAAACTTAGAGGATTTATGTTTTACCTTTGGCAAAGTTTTGATGTTCGGAGCTTTTTGTTTATGAGTAGTTTGAGGCCTTGAAGATGCTAGAATAGGCTCTTGTGGAACACCCATCTTCTTGTCAACCACTACTGTGCACTGAACCATATCTTTAGACGTAACGGGAGCTTTTGGGAATGGTAATGGAGGTTTATAGGTTCTTTCTTTAGCAGGTCCTTGAGATATGAGTGAAACTGGTTCCTTTCGGGGTGCAACGATCGGTGCGTGTGATGCAACGATCGATCCTGTCGTCTCAGCTCGTGTTTCAACTACAATCTCTGGTTTATCCGCTTCTTGGTCCATTCCAGCCATCTCAAACTCAAATTTCTCTCCTTGGCTTGGTCCCGCTTCAATCTGGACTATCCAAGTCAAAAGATCTGTGTCAATCTCTGTTGAGTCGGGTGCATTGAAGCTTTCAAACTCAGGCAGTTCAACATCAAATCTCCCTCTGTCTTCCACAAATTCCACAGCCTTAACTGCTAGACATGATCCATGATCCATCTGTGTGTCCAGCTGCTTCATACGAGTGTTCAGGGATTCAAATTTCTCATTCAAATTAGTGTACAGGTTCTCTAGCTTCGAGCTGAAAGAAGTTGAGTTCTGCTGTTGCTTTTCAATTGATTGTTCTATCATCATCTCTAGTTTTCTCCTTTGTGTAGGAGGTGCCAGATAGGAAGTATAATTATGGTCTCTTGATCCTTGAGCATGCCTAGAACTTTGTCTCTGCTGATGTCCCAATGTATGTCCATAAAAATCAGTTCCAGCCATATAGTGTACCTCTGCAAATTTATCAGTTTTTGCCTCTGCTCGGAACTGTCTCTCCCTAGTTAATATTTCGTGGATGTCATCTATCTTATTCTGCATCTCAGCTACTTGCCCAACCAATACATGGTAATCTGGTAAGATGGGGTTTCCTTCCCCATCTATTTTCTGACCTTTTGCGTTGCATATGTGACCCTCTTGGTCTCGTAGAACGCCGTTTTCACCGCGAATCAAAATAACAGGTTCCATGGCGCGGAACCTATTGAACGTCTCAGATCTCAGCATCGCTGTTTTCGCCTTGTGTCGATCGATGCAAGGTGGCAACGATCGATGCAGTGCGAATCCCTGCGAATCCAAAAATCAAAAACGTGAGTAAACAAGAAAATTAAAAAGGATGCTTAGTCTAAATCCTAATACTAAATCTATTGGTGAACTCAAAGAATCCCCGGCAACGGCGCCAAAAACTTGATAGGTTGTATAGTTTTCCCTATTCTACTGCAAGTGCACAGTTAATGCAATCGTAGTATATAAGGTATCGAATCCCACGAGGACTCTCAGTCACACAATAGATTAATAGCAGTTCAGATTAAATTAAGCGAAGCAGGTGTGAAAACAGTAAACGAAATAGCAAAGTAAATCAAGTGAGTTTGTAAGCAAGAAGGCGAAGCGTTAGGTTTCAGGAGTTCTCAGGAAATCAGGAACGCAAGCAATCAATCTATCTAAATCCAATCAATAACTATTCTAGAACTCAAACACTGATATAGAATTAACCAAATTCCTTTGCGATAATTCTCTAAGTCTAAGTGCAGCAAACCAAACTTTCGTTTGCGAGAACTAACAGATTAAACTAGCATTAATTCCAAGTTTGATATGTTCACAATTAATCTGAACCAAACTTTCGTTTGCGAACAGTTTAATTGCTTATCTAAGTTCTTTCTAGTTAAATTAACCAACTTCCGCTGAATTAATCAACCTAACATCATAACTCTGATTAGCTACTTCAGATTAGGTATTAAGATCAACTTAGATAAAGAACTAGTAGATATGAATCTCTACAGAATAATTAAACTATAATTCTCTGAAACCCTTAATGAGAATCCTTCAACCTAACAGGTGATCTACTCAGACATATTCATCGAGACAAAAGATATCATAAGTAGAAAACCAAATATCATATAATCAAATAAGAACTGGGGTTCAAAATCAAGTCTCTTTCGAGAACAAAATCAGCCCCTAAAATCTCCTAAGAGAATAAAACTTAGTTCTCCAGCATTGCCTAAACAATGGCTCAAAAACTCTATTTATAACCTAAAACACGTTTTGGGTCTTCTTTGTAAATATTAGGAACTTCTGGGCAAAACTGCAATTTCTTCATTCTTTATTAAACCGTCTTTTGGCCCATCTCGCTGGTGCATCGATCGTTGCCACAAGTGTAACGATCGTTACAACTCGGAAATATCAACAGTGAACTCTATCTCTCGGCCAAATACTCCAATTAGCTCCAGAAAGTGCCTAAGTCACCAAATATGCTCCAAATGTGCTTGTACCTAATAAACACCTGAAAAGACTCTAAAACATAGTAAAAGACTCGATAAATAACACATATACCATGGTTAAAATCCCTAAAATCCATGGTATATCAGTAGTTCTTTATACAAATCTCGATCAAGCTTGTAAAGCTTTTAATTCGATCACGAACAATATAATCAAAGGAAAACACGATCGAAAGATGATAGTGATCTAAAGTATGACTGTGGGCGGTTTAACTGTATGAAAAGTATAACCCTGGCGTTGATTAGCAAGGAGTAGAGAGAGCAAAGTACAGACGTCGTCGAGAGGAAGGCAACGCCAAGCTTCTCTCTTTCTGTTAATGGTGAAGTGTGACCGGTTTATTGGAACGACGCAAGTCGGGACGGGCCTGGAAAAACGTTTTTCTGCTTGCATAAAGCCCATTTGAAGTCCATTAAAGATGTTAAGTGGGATCGACTTACGTATTAAAAATTCTGGTTTAAACCAAACCAGTTTTTTATTCAAGCCCAAGTGTTCAATCATGTAAAGCCCAAAGCATGCTTTTTTGCGTATCCCTAAACACACGCAAGCACACAAAGTACATACGGTAAATGCCCTCTTTTTTTTTTTTTTTGTCGCGGTAAATGGAAAAAGCCATAACCCGATTTCCATTTTTAAATTTACTTAGGAAATTAGGTTATTCCGTTTTAACTTAGCATTTTTGAGGTTTCAATATTCCAAACTGAATTATGCAAAGCAGAATATTTGAATTACTTAAAGATTCGGTTTTAGTACAACGAAGTGTTTGCTAATAAGCTGTTACATTGTTTAAATTAGACCATAAACCCAACATAGATAAAACCACCATCTTTTTTTCTGCATGCCTTTGTTCCGCGATCCTAACCAATTTTTCCTATTCTTTTCATGTGTTAAGTCAAAGAGAGCGTAAGCAAACAAGTTTCCTAATAAGTGCATTAAGCCGCTCACCGAGCCAAGTATATATCCGTAAACAAGCAATCAATTCATTAAATCATTTACAAGACTGAATTCGGCCAAACTAATCACCCAGGTTGTCTAGATTGATCATAAGGCCGAATATGCAGAACATTGAATAGAGTCAAGCAATCTAAATTTAAGAAACGCAGCAAGTAAATGAACTATACAAGAGATCGGTCTAGAACACCCACCTTGATCTTTCGACTCGGTTGTTAAGATTGGTTTCTGACACCTCTTGCACACGATCCTTCAGAACGGTCAATCTCCTGTGAAACTCACATCCAAATCTCCCTTTTTCTCAGTCTGAGCGATCAGTCTGTCTTTCCCAAGTTCTCTCGATTTCCTTTCTTTCAATCCGTTAAAATTGATCGAAATAGACTAAGGGACGATTTAATGAGCAGTTGGGCGATTTTCATCAGCCGAAACCATCCCAAAACCGTTCCTGCTTCATTCTGTTTGGCCAGTCTCGAAACCAACCGCTTCCCCACGGTTTAACACATAGAATGCGCGGATTATTGATATATCATGGTTTTTAAGACTTTCAACCATGGTATATGTTTTTGTTATCAAGTATTTTGTTGTGTTTTGGAGTCTTTTATGTGTGTTTACAGGTCTAGGTACGTTTGGAGCGGATTTGGACATTATGGCGCATTCTAGAGCTAATTGGAGTTTTTGTGCGAGAAGAAGAAGTTGGGATCGATATCAGATGCTTGTGTCGATCGACACACTTGTGGCATCGATCGACACAATAGCGTGACAGATATAACTCGCCGAATAATGAAGAGTTTGGGAATTGCATAAAGGCCCAGAAGTTTCTCATAATTATAAAAAGCCCCAAACGAGTTTAGATCATTATATTAGGGCTTTTAAGCCATGGTTTAGGCTACGCTTTACTTACGCATACTTTTATTCAGAGAGAGAGAGAGAGAGATTTGGAACTCATATTCCTTGTTTCTATTTTATGATATTTGGTTTCCTATTCATCATGTCTTTTGTTTCATATGCCATGTCTGAGTAGTTTACCTGTTAGGTTTAGAGATTCTCACTGGGGATTTCATGAAAATATAGGTTGATCAATATGTAGGGATTCATATCTTTCTAGTTCCTCACCTAGGGTTATTCTTAATGCTTGATCTGAATTGACCACTTAGATTATTGATATTAGGTTGATTTCTGCAACGAAAGTTGATTGATTAACTAGAAAGAACCTAGATGAGCAATTTGACTATCTGCAAAGAAATTTGCTTTAGGAGAATTGTGAACGAAAGAACCTGAGATTAATGCATGTTTAGAACTCTAGGATTCGCAACGAAATTTGGTTTGCTAGGTTATTAGACATAGTTAATATTCACAACGAAAGTTGGTTTGTTATATTTATGTGCTTCTAGCTCTAGAACAGTTCTTAATTAGATTACGATTGATTGATTAGCATGTGTTCCTGATTTCCTGAGAATCCTTTGACCTGACGCTTCGCCTGATTGCTTACAACCGTTTACTTTACTTTCTGCTTTAATTTATTGCTTACTTTCTATTTCACCTAGTTTAATTCGATGTTCTATAATCTATCGTAAGATCTTGAGTCTATGTGGATTTGATACCCTATATACTTCTAGTTCACGTCTGTGCACTTGCAGTGTAGCTGTAGGGATTAAAACCTGATGTATCAAGTTTTTGGCGCCGTTGCCGGGGACTCTTTTGAGTCTTTGCTAGATTTGAACTTAGGGTTTAGACTAGGTTTTTCGTTTTTGTTTTTGGTTACTAATTTTTATTTTTTCTTGCATTTCAGGTATGCCTAGAATCGCAGCATCGATCGATCGACACAGTTTCGCGATACGCATCGATCGACGCTCTGCCTGCATCGGTCGACACAAAGCGAAACCCGAACTGAATTGATCGTTGTGGTCCTGTGCATCGATCGACGCTTGACGATTACCGACGGTTTATGCCTGATTGCGCGACCAGAAGTAATCCGGACAAGGAGCTTGTGAAACTTGAACTTAAGGAGCTTGCAAAGCTAGAGAGAGAGAGAGAGAGAGAAAGAGCAGAAAGGCTCAGAAAACAGCTAAGATGTCAAATGTGGCTGCGCCTTTGATTTTGGTACGAGACGCTTAAGGTGTTCTGAGAGATGCGGAGAATAATACTTACAATGCTCATGGGCAGAGGATTGATGCTGAAGGGAATATGATTGAACAACAGATTGTTCAGCCTGATGAAGAGGCGCCTGGAGGGCAAGGAAATCCACAAGCTGAGCAACCGAGAGCACCAGAGCTTCCTGCTAGGAGGACACTAGCTGATTACAAAAGGCCTGATGAGTTCTATGCTAACAGGTGTGTGATTGTACCTCCTGCCTTCCCGCGAAATGACTTTGAGCTGAAGACTTCGTATTACACACTTGTGGGACATCACCTCTTTCATGGACTCCCACATGAGCATCCTATAGATCACATAGAAGACTTTGAGTCTTTAGTTACTGGGATGAAGCATAATGGAGTGAGCTATGACTACTTACACTGCAAGATTTTCCTCATTCTCTTGGAGGAGAAGCTGCTAATTGGCTGAAGCAGATTACAACTGGGACTCTGACTACTTGGGATGCAGTGAAGAAGAAGTTTCTGCGACACTTTTATGATGATTCTAGATATGATCAGCTTAGACATGATCTCTTGACCTTAAAACAGTGATCTACAGAGCCCCTGAAGGCAGCTTGGGTGAGATTTAGGATGTATCAAAGAGATTGCCCACATCATGGTTTTACTGAGGTTCAGTTGCTGGACATTTTCTTCAGAAGAGTTGATTTGTGGTATCAGATGGCTCTAGATGCTGCAAGTAATGAGAACTTCAACACTAAGTCTCAAGAGGAATAAAAGGAGCTTATTGAGAACTAGCAATAGTGTCAAGAATGCTGATATGGAGATGCAGAAATCTGGTGGCAAAGCTGATAGCTCACAGATAGCTGAGATGAGAAATAAGATTGATTCTATCCATAGCATCTTACAAGGAACAAGAAATTGAACAGTTGCAAGAAGTAGTAGCAGCAGTACGAGGCAATTAGATTCTGAGATGTGAGGTCCAAAACACTTTAGACAACCTACCAGTTAAGACCCACAAATTAAAAGACCTCAAGCTCCAGGTATATTAATATCATCTCATCCCGTCGTGGTTCTTGATATAAAGAAACTATTTTCCAACTATGTACTGTATATAACTTTACTTCGATCGTGGTCAATCCTTAGTTCGACAGATTATGTGTCTTCGTAGTGCACGCTTTGGACTTTAAACGAATGATGACTTGTATATATATATATATAATCTTCTTTGTAAAACTTCAGATAATTGCCCGTTGAAAGACCATTTTGATGTATGCTATGTGAGCTGTTGATTCTCTATCTTATTCTTTTTGAACTCCCACATGTTTGAAAGGTTAAGAAAGAGTTAGAGACTTGCTCCGACCCCATACATAGGCTTGGAGAGGGATCCTGTACTTAGGTTCTGATAGAATCCCACCAAACCATTCACATTACCTGCAAGCACAAGAGTTCAGCATAGAAGTAAGTATTTCCGTTGCACAAGAACTTGGTTTATAAAATTTACAATATTAGATATTTTAAATATGTGTATTGTATTAGGCAGCAAAATTGGTTGTTTGTACTACATGGTCTGGAGCTGGACCAGGACTCATGCATGTTGTGACTAAAGGTGCTTTGGAAGCTGAGAAACCGGTGGGTGGCATCAAAGCAGAAAAAGAAGCAGGTGAATGGACTGCAGCCAAGTTTCATCCTTATATCCCTCCTCAAAACTATCACACTTGCAGGTAACGTAGCTACATACCATTAGAGTTAGAGTTGATCCCTAAAACGTGGTGTTTTACTACAAAATGAACATATAATGTTCAACTTCTTCTATTCATGTTTTCTTGCTAAGCTTCGTATTTGAAGGCCATTGTCATGAATATTGAGGTGTTACCATGTTCTAGGTACCAGGATGCACTTGGAGGTGGATGGGTGGTGATGATTCTTCTTATATGCTATGTATTGACTCAAGTGTTTCGAGTTTCAAGCAGTACTTGGTTGAGTGAGTGGGCTGATGTTGGAACGCCAAAGAGTCATGGGCCCATCTTCTATAATATTATCTACGCGCTTCTTTCGTTTGGACAGGTATGAGTTGCATTTGGTAAATGATTGAGTGCATACTTTAAAGACATGATCGCTTAACAATATATCATTGAACGTTAAAGGCAGATCAATTAACAAAGAATGTAAACCATGTTCTTCTGGAGAAGAAAAGGATACAGAGAGCAATACTTTTGTGCTAAGACTTATTTCTCTTTGATATTTCAGGTCTTTGTGACGTTGATCAATTCATATTGGTTGATTATGGCAATTCTTTATGCAGCGGAAGGGCAAAAGAAAGCAGATTTTGTACTGAGTTTTTTCCCTCTCCAAGTTTTAATTTGGAAAGGTTTGAGAATTGGAAATCCTTTAATATGTAGTGTACAGACAAGTACGAGAAGTTTGTTGAAGATGACAAACAGAATAGTGGAAAAGATTTAGAACATGATTTTCTTAAAAATTGTAGCTATAAAAGATCAAACTAAAGAATATGTCAACAAGTTTTTTTTAACTCATTTTCTATCATGTATTTCATGTTTTATTGCTGATATCATGTGTGGAAATTTATATTTTCCAAACAACATAACTAAAATATGGAGACCACAATTATTTACTATACAGAAACTCATTAAACTAACATCAATTAAATAGTCAAATTTAATTTTTAATATGTATATACAATATACCTAATGAAAAATAATTTTACAAAACAAAAAAAAATATTCTACGTGGAGAAGATATTTACTATCAAAATTGTCATAAATTTTTAAAATCTTTGACGATTTATATGTTTAGAAAGAGCATAAATTTTTTAGTACTTTTAATGTAATTTTGTGTTCACTTTATATAACTTTTAATTATAAATAACTATATCTTCTATCTCATTATACGTTTAAAAGTTATTAAACTATAAATTAGTAATTTGTCACAAAATTTTAATTTGTTTCGATGAAAATAGAAAAATTAGTAAACATTTATTATTTGTAAACAATAGAGTATGCATACCAAACTTATGATGCCACAAAATGGATCAGGTTTTCACCATCATAAAAACCTCTCAAAACTTACAATATGAATAAGATTTGATTTATTTACACAATGAACTACTCAATCTTACAAACTACCAAAAATTTTTACTCCCATGTAAACTTATTTACTAAAAAATAACAAGATATTATATTTTCTCAAATTTAATACATTAGAATTTACATAATTAAATAGTTTTATGTTGTAAAAAAACCAATTTTCTGGAATCATTCATTAATTTCAAATCAAATCCAAGAATTGATACATTAGAGTATATTTTTTCAGTAAATCGTTTTAATAGTAAAAATAAAATCTTTAATTCCATACAAGAAATCTAGATCGGGATCAATTTGAGATTCTAAAGCCTAGAGATCGCGATAGAGGGAAAAATTACAGAGGGGGGCCTTCAAAATTGTGTGATGAAGAAGTATGTCGGAACGACCGACAAAAGATTCAACATACTCGGAATCAAAGATAAAAAATGGTCTCCGGCGTAGGAATTGAATAGGATCGTTACTGATTTTTTGTTGGAGAAGAGATGAGCTAAAACTGATTGATCGAATGTGAGGTTAATTCTTTTAGATCATATTTTTATGTTGCAACGTTTCATTATATATTAGCCCAAAAATATAACTTTGTAACACATTATTAATGTAAACTATATAATCTAATATTCCATGGTATTATTATCTTGGTTAGTCATACTATGAAATGTTATTTAAAATAAATAGATTGAAATGCAATATCCGTGCAACATACGGGCAAGAATATTAGTGTCTTAATAACTTGGGTGTTGGATGTCCAGAAAAAAAGAGAACAAAACCTAGTCACTAAGATCATGTGTTCTAAAGTGGAACTTGTCTCTCTAACAAACCAATAAACCTTTTCAAAGGCATGCAAGTCACGACAAACAAAAAACACACACTAAAAGTAATAAAATATTGATCTCTAGAAAAGTGAGAGGTTTCCTATGACATGACAACTGCATGAGTCTTTGGCTCATATTAGACGATTTACAATGGTTTCTTATTTCAACACCCTATTTTTCATTTTCTCACAGTCCACATCATATTCTCTTACTTCCACCTAAGAATTCAACATTCATTCTACTTTTATACACTAGAATAATTTTGTTTTCAACACCCTATCCCACATTTTTGTTTTATATTATTGTTAAAAATATAAGAAAATTGTATCCAAATAAAATATGAAACAAGTTTATGTTTATAGAATATGAAAAATAATAAATTTTGGTGTAAAAATTAAAAATATATATTTTGTTTTGATATAAAATAATTGATTTAAATGGTTTAGACGAAATAAAAAATATCAAATTTTTGTGTGACCAATAAATGACTGACACATGGCAAGTGGTTCCAACTTTTAACACAATTCAACACGTTGAATTTTTTCAACTCCAATAACCCATAATTCAACATATCATTGTAGGTAATCAACAGTTGGATATTTTATTCAACTGCACCCATTGAACATAGTCATAGATTAAGACTAGTTACAATGGCCTTAGGTGGCTTGTTGAAAAAAAAAATTCAAGTGTTGAAAAAAAAATTTGTTGCAATGGGGGTGTTGAAATGAAGTGGATTCAACATGAGTTGAAACAACTCAACACCCGTTGAATGATTCTGATGCCCCCTTTCATTTTTGTTTTTTTGTTTTTAATTATCTAATAGATGACACATGTCAATTCATCATTGGATGTCTATATTCTTTATTTTATTTAAATCTCAATTATTAAATTTAAATTATTTTATAATAACAAATTATAATATATATATAATTTTTATATCAAAATTCATAATTTTCATGCTCTATAAATAGAGATTTGTTTCGTTTCTTTTGGACAGAGGAAAAAACTAGTTTTTACCACATTCTTTCAATTTTTCTACCAGTGTTTCATTTTATAGCTTTAAACACTTATTTATACATTCATATGTAAGTTTGCTTTTAATACATTCATATGTAAGTTTGGTTTTAATACATTCATATATAACATATATATAACATTGGTTTGTACATTCACAGAAATCTATGTTTGGTTTTAATTTAGTAACTTAGTTTATACATTCTTTGGTACCATATGTACATTCATATATAACATTCGTACGTTCACAAAACTATATATATTCATAAAAATCAATATCACATTATTCAATAAATTCATTTAATTCTTATTTATTAATTTTGCTTATAATAATTTTTACTATGTTTTATTTATTAATAGGGTAGAGTGTTGAAACATTTTTTAAACAAAACCATTGTAAATGGTAAAAGTTGAATGAGTGTTGAAGTATGATGTGGAAGAAAGTGATGTGGAAGAAGGAGAAGATGATGTGTAGTGTAAAATGAGGTGTTGAATAAATTTGCCATTGTACATAGCCTAACTCTTCCTATGTTTCTTGTCTAAAATCATTATCGATCCACAACACATGCAAATTAAAAGAGGTTATGGACTTAAATAATGGTAGCAGCACTCGGGCAATATTAGTCTGTGGCCTTACTTTTGTTTACTGTTTATAGTATTTGGTATACAATATAAATATAAAGAAATAAAAAAAATTGATGTATACCAAATCGGAATCATTTTTGTGATCAGTAAATTTGGTCCATGAAAATTATTGTATGTGGTTTATTCTACACCTAAATTAGTACTATCGTAGCTACCATTTAAACCCTTGTAAGTTGGACTTTTAAAAAATAAGGTTTAGTATTAATGAAAACGTTTAAAATGAATTCGTTTTTTATCTTGCACAAGACTTCAGGAAAACGTTAGATCGGTCACTATTAATTGATTGAAGTTTTTTTAAACTTATATGACCAAATAAATTACTAACCTTTAAGTATTGGGCAATAAGATTGATTCGGTTGATGATTTCTGAGAGATAAACAAAGTGAGGATGAGAGACGAAGTTAGTTAGGTAATTGTTCTTCATTAGAATTATCATCTTCACCATGAGCTCTCCTTCTACTCCTTCACCTCCAGCTAATTTCGACCATTTCTCCAGCCAATCTTCCCACTATAATTAAAATTCATTGATAAATCATACACTTTAATGCAATGGTTGGATAACACATGAGAAATATTATATATATATATATATTGACCTAAAAACATGAGAGAGAGAGAGAGAAACGTACCGATTGATAGAGGAGGTTGTTAACGTCACGACCATGAGACATGAAAAGGTCAAAGGACATCTAATCCAAAGTTCCGAGTAAGATTCCGACAAGCCGACTCGCTTGAACCGATCATGGTCGGTCCAATCTCATGCTCCTAATTTTTTATATGCATCATTCATTTTGATAATATAGACAAATTAGTCCATATATAAACTGATTATACTAGAGCTTTCTTCTTGTTTTGACTTTTGTTAAGTTTTACATTCTAAATCAAATATCAAGGATGCTTAAAGAGAAAAGGCCAAATATATTTGGACAGGTTGTGCAGCTCATACAATTGATCTGATGCTTGAAGTCATTTCTCAGCTACCGAGGTTTACAAAAATCATTGACCAGGCCAAGCATATATGCTCATCACAAAACCTTATCAATGATGAGATTTCATACCAAAAAGAGAGAAATTGTGAGACCAGGAGTGACAAGATTTGCTACAACATTCTTGACGTTGCAAAGCTTGTTGGAGAAAAAAGCAGAACTGAAATCAATGTTCACATGTGAAGAATGGGATAAATGCAAACTTTCAAAGAGAATAAAGGGGAAATCTGTTTTTTAACTGTTATGAGTCCTGCATTTTGGAATAGTGTGACATTTTTTTGAAGATTTTTGGACTTTTAGTGAAAGTTCTTAGGATTGCTGATGGAGAGAAGAAGCCTTCTATGGGTTTTATCTTTGGAAATCTCCTAGGATTAAGTTGGCTTGTAATGACTTGGAGAGGAATTACAAGCCTATCTTTGATATCATTGATGAGAAAATGAAAGGCAGGTTGGATTCTTCTTTGCACATGACTGCATACGTTTTGAATCAATTCTACTTCTACAAGGATCCATCCATAGAGCATGATCAGATGTTAATTGATGGATTTTTCAATTGTGTGGAGACTTTTTACCATGGAGAGTATGAGAAGCAAGATAAAGTCGTCAGTGAAGAGTTTAATTTCTACAAGACAAAGTCTGGAGCTTTTGGGAGAGGTATAGCTCTTAGAGGATGTCAACAAAATGATGATAAATTTGATCCATGTATTCTTTTTTAACTTAATGACCTCTATGAATGTATGATCAGCCATGTTCTTAATTTAGATTACATTTTTGGGAGTTAGTGGTCAATATATGGTTGTCATGTGCTTGTTTTGCAAAATCTAGCAATAAGGATTCTCTCTTTGACATCTAGCTCATCTGGGTGTGAAAGAAACTGGAGTGTTTTTGAAGGGGTTGGTGTTTTCCCCTTACCTCATTTTATTTGGATTTTTGACTTCTAGCTTACTGATTTTTTTGAACTGTTTTGATACTTTGTGTTTCTTGGTTGCAGATTCATACCAAGAAAAGGAATATACTAGATGTTAATCAACTTAACAGTTTAGTATATGTCCAATTCAATGCTAAATTGGTTAACAAGCGAAGAAGGATCAAAGGCAAAGATATTGATGTGATTTTAGATGACAAAGATGAGAACAATGTAGAAGAACGGTTGATGGACCCGAATCCAGTTGAGAGGGAAGAAGGGCTTAATTCTGAACACCGAGATGAACCTAGAGAAGATGTTGAATCTGATGAAGAGTATGATATTGTTATGGATATTTAATTTGAACCTGATAATGACCAAATGGTGAACATGGATGAGCTTGGAGTGGAAGAAATTTAGTAGACTACTGTTTTTTTATTGCTCATTTTTCTTTAATCGTTGGCATTTTAGTTTTTGTTTTAACTTTGATTTGGAAGGGTTGGTTTTGCAATTAGCAGAGACATTATTGATCTCATCAGTATTTATGACAAGATTTTGGCTAGATGTAGGTGGTGTCGTAAAGTCATCGCTGAACTTGTATAAACTCGTGAGCAGATATCTCTTTCTCATTTTCTTTTACTAGTGGTCTTCAGGCCTCCGCGCACGCGCGGAGGTTCGGTTGCGTCGATGTCTCCGTTCAACATACTCTGTCAGTAATCTTCTGCTACAGCTTTTGTCATACTGTTTGGTGCATCTAATCTGTTAGCCCTGGGCATTCGGTTCCTCGGTTCGGATCTGTTGGGATAGTGTCCTGAAATCACACTTGTACTCACTCCTGATGATATTTGTGTGTCGAGATCAGACATTCGTATAATACTGGGCGGTTGCAATGTTTTGCTAGAAGCCTCTTGCAATCTGTAAGTTAGAGACTTACTACCAGTATTATATGATCCTATAGGGTCACACACCTAAGCAAACTGGAAGCTACGACATGGGAATGATCATTATGGCAATGATCATATTAATGTGCATTGGATGCACATTATAATCGATATAATGGTGTTGTGTCGATCGACACAGCTTGTGTGTCGGTCGACACAGTTCGGGTTTTCGGAAAGGCTTTCGAATTAAGACTTAATTAAGTCTGGCCCGTTAAAAAAGTTTAGGTCGAATAAAACTTGAGAGTTTCGACCTAAACAACAAGCCGTCCACTTTTTCTTGACAGAAACAGTAGACACACCAGAGAGATTCGAATCCCGTTGATCCGGCACTAGCATCCCGTTTCCAGCGAGCGTGCGTGTGTATCTGGTAGAGGCAAGGCATCTGCGTTGCTCCACTGATCTCGTTCACCATTCTCATTCCGCTGCCAGTTCAAAGGTAAGAACGAGGTTGGTTTTCATTCAATATATCAAACCCTAGATCCTAGGGGATCCAACAGTGGTATCAGAGCATGGTAGGGTTTAGTCTATTGAATCTGAGGCATTTAAATCGAATACTGATGAATTTGATTAGTTAATTGCCTGTTAAATCGTGTTTTCAAGAAATTAATCTCGGATTGAATCTCTGTTGAAAAACGACGAACTGCTGTTGTCGCACTGTGTCGATCGACACTAAGCTTGTGTCGATCGACACTAAGCTTGTGTCGGTCGACACACAGCGAAACGCATAATAAGATTTTAGTGTTTGTCGCATAGTGTCGATCGACACAAAGCGTGTGTCGGTCGACACAGAGCGAAAACGCGTAAATAAATTTAGGGTTTGTCGCATGGTGTCGATCGACACTAAGCTTGTGTCGGTCGACACATCCACTGTGTCGATCGACACTAAGCTTGTGTCGGTCGACACACAGCGAAACGCATAATAAGATTTTAGTGTTTGTCGCATAGTGTCGATCGACACAAAGCGTGTGTCGGTCGACACAGAGCGAAAACGCGTAAATAAATTTAGGGTTTGTCGCATGGTGTCGATCGACACTAAGCTTGTGTCGGTCGACACATCGCAAAAACTCGTAAAAGATATTAGGGTTTTTGCACAGCATCGATCGACACACTGGGTGTATCGGTCGATACACGGCGAAAATACGAAAGATTTGAAATCGCACTATGTCGGTTGACACACTGGGTGCATCGGTCGACACAGACTATGCGAATGGATAGATCGGTTCAATTGGATTGAACTGGTTATCTCGCATAGTTATGTCGGTTTAATTCATAATCCCTAATATTCTACGGTGTCGATCGACACAGGTTTAATGTCGGTCGACACAAACCTTGCGATTGGTTGAATCGGTTCAATTGGATTGAACCGGTCATCATGCTTGGTTAAGGTAGATAAGATCAATTTAAATTGGATGAACTGGTTCAATTGAATTGAACTGGTTATCGCAATTAGAATAAATCGATTTGATTGGTTAAAGATCAGTTTGATCAGATAAGTCGACTCAATTGGATTGGGCCGGTTATCGCGATTAGATAAAACTGATTGAAGCGGTTCAATTAGATGGACTGGTTAAATTGGATTTGACCGGTCATCTCGAATGATCTTAAGGTTGCATATCAAGAGTTGACCAAGTGTGTCAGTCGACGCATATGGTGACGATGCGAACCGTAATCTTTTGGTTTTGAACCATATGATTAAGAAGCCGAACCGTATGACCTAACCCACTGAAATTAGAACTATTAAAACTTAATTAAAATTAGAAGTAAAATGTTCTAAACCTGTCTAATACACATTGGATGTGTGTTAGATCAAAGCTTAGTTTCAATAAGGTCAACTATCAAGACTCGTTTCGTTGTTGGATAGTCTTGCCAAGAGCTTGGTATCCACAATTACGTGAGTAAGGCAGATAGTAGCGTTGATGGTCTTGCAGTGCTTGACATCTACAATTACGTGACCTAAGAGATTGAATTACTAATCTTTTAAAGTTCCATTTCCTCAACTAAATATCAAGTGATCTTGATGTCTTGCCCAATCTTGTCTACTGTCAAGACTCATGTCGTTTGTTGGATAGTCTTGGACTCCTTGGTATCCACTGCAACATGAGTAAGGCAGGTGGTCATTGACAGAATTGCAGTGCGACTGTCAGTGATCACAAGGCAGAAGAGATTGGTTTTACTTGACTGGACTATCAGAAGTTCTGGGCCCAGAGACATCAGAGTAGATAGGACATGGATTGTCTTATCTACGACCAAGAGTTGTACTGAGTACAATTAGCAATGATTTGCTTACCTAGATTACTAAACTCTGGGTGAAGACGAGTCGTCCACTCGGATTTTAGTGATGTATGGATCTTGGATTATTATATTCATTGAGGAAACATTGTTTGAATATAATGCGAGTTTTCTTATTAGATAAGATTCCTCATTTCCTGAAATCATAACTAAAATTTTCTTTGATTAAAATTTTCAGCCTATGTCTAAAACTACCTTCTCGTTACGACCCGTCCTTGAGAAGGACAAGTTAAATGGGTCAAATTTCCTGGATTGGTATCACAATTTGAGATTAATCCTCAAGTAGGAGAGTAAGGACTATGTCCTTGAGAAAGCTCTTCCAGAAAGGCTTGGGGCCAATCGCACGAATGCAGTATATAATACTTGGAATAAGCATTATATTGATGTGGTAGATGTGCGTGGTCTGATGTTGGCTACCATGAACTCGGACTTGAAGAGTCAATATGAGAACATGGAGTCGCCAATAGAGATGATCACCAGCCTGAAACTCAAGTTTCAGGATCTAGCACGAGTTGAGAGATTCCAGATGGTAAAGTCTCTCACTGGGTGCAGACTACCAGAGGATGTTCCAGTGAGTCCTCATGTCATTAAAATGATGGGTTACGTTGATAACCTGGGGAAACTGGATTGTCCTGTCAGCTTAGAGTTGGCAACTGACATCATTCTGCAGTCACTGCCGTCAAGTTATGATAAGTTCATTAAGAATTATATCAAGAAAGGCTTGACGAAGACGTTGACTGAGCTGCATGGCATGCTCAAGACAGCAGAGCAAAACATCAAAAAGGGTAAAAGATTTGAAAAATCTTGTATAGACAAGGGTGAAGGCAAGGCCATTCAGATTTGGAATCGGGATAAGCCTGTGTCATCTTTTAAGCCCAAGTCAGGCCCATCTGATGTTGATAGATGCTGCTACTGTAAAGAGTTTGGGCATTGGAAGATAAATTGCATTAAATTCTTGGAAGATTCACAAGAAATGGAGAAGATGTATGGTACTTCTTCTTCAGGTATTGTGTTATTATTTCAAGTTCTACGTATGTATTGGATACTAGTTGTGGTACTGATATTTTGGAAATATGCAGGGCCTAAGCAACAGTAGAACGTTGAAGAAAGGACAAGTGGAACTGCGTGTCTGGTATGGAGAAATGGTTGCTACATAAGCCGTAGAGATTCTCCACTTGTAGGAGCCTTTCAAGCTTGATTTTGAATTAAGTAATTGCTACTATGTACCTGCTTCGTGCAAAGATGTCTTTCATTTTCTTGTAAAGAATTTGGATGTTTTTCATTCTGATAAAAGACAAGTGTTGCTCTTTTGATCTTAATGAAATATTATATGGTAGCACCCCTTTTGATAAATGGGTTTTATATTTCAAACCAATATACACTTGGATATAACATAAATACCAAACGGTTTAAGTCTGATGACTTGAACTCGATTTTCCTTAGCACAGTCATATTGACCAAATAGAGTGAAGCGGCTTCAGAAGTTCCATAGTTATGGGCTTCAGGTTCATTTGATTATAAATCAATTGAGACATGAATTCTGCTTGCTGGGCCAAATGACTAAGGCTTCTTTAGCAGAGCTAAAGAAACGGGCCAGAGGCTTATTGGGCCTTACACGTACTGATGTATGTGGCCCGATGAGCATTAGTACCAAAGGAAAACTTCAATACTTCATTGACTTATTGATGACTTCAGTAAGTATGATTGTGTTCATTTGATGAGACATGAGTTAGAATCCTTTGGAATGATCTAAGGAGTTTCAGAATGAAGTATAGAAACGATTTGACAGAAGTATTTAGATCCTCGATTAGATCGCGGAGGAAAATACTTGAGTCAAGAATTGGGTGATCATCTAAGTGAGTGTGAAGTCATTTCACAGCTCATCTCTCCTGAAAACCTTGAATGGTGTTGCTGAGAGAATGAATCGGATCTTATTGGATATGCTCCGATTACTGATGAGTCACATGAATCTTCCATTATCCTTTTAAAATACGCTCTAAAATGAACATGTTTACGCTAAATAAGTTTTCTATCAGAATCAGTGAAAAACACCACATTGGATGTGGACTGGGTGATTTCCAAATATGTTTTTCTGATTAATTGGGATTGCAAGGTTTGTGTAAGACAGCTGTCATCAAACAAACTTGAACCCAAAACTGATAAGTGCTGCTTCGCTGGTTGTCCTAGGGAAACCGAGGCTTAGTACTTTTGCAGCCAATCCGAGAACAAAGTTTTGTTGTTCGGAACCCTGTTTTTCCAAGAAGAACAGTGGGAGTAAAAGTACAGCTCGAAGAAATTCGAGAAACACAGGAGGCTGTTCAACCTGTTGAGGGAGAGCAGCGGTTGGATCTACAGAGGGCTGTAGGATCTACACCTGTGGAGCCTGAAATTCGCAGATCCGAAAGGATCCGTCACTAACTCGAGAGTGATTTCTCGTAGCCGATTGCCGTGATCAGTTGATCATTGAAAAGTAACGAGCCTGCGAAATTCAAAGAAGCGATGGTGAGCTCCAACTCCGAAAGTAGGCTGGGTATGCATGTTAGCTTCACCGATCTATTCATAGATTGAAGCAAACATCTTGGAGTTGGAATCTATGTTCTGTTAAAACGGTCAAAGGCTTTGACTCGATCAGGAACGAATAGAAACAGTGCGTTTACAAGTAAACTAGTGGGAGCGTAGTTGCAATTCTCAGACTGTATGTTAAAACATACTTAATCTCATAAACGACGTTCCGACGCTAAAGTCTTGTCAAGATTTGGGTCGGAAGTCAGATTTAACGATGGACATGGTAGAAGTCGCATGAGTTCTTGGAATATGGATCCATTGAGATGGATCAGAGGAGCTAATTGGATCGTGTCAGAATCCTTATGATAATAAGATACTGGACAGTTCCAATATGCATGATTCCAAGAATGGCTTCACACCAAAGGTCTTATGGCAATGATCTTAGCAAGATGAAGTGTCTTGGACACTGGCTGAGCTAGTATCGATGAGTGTGATTCATTCTGCTTATGCAATAGAATCCATCATAAATGCCATATTTTACACTCGTCTAATTATTGCTGACGCATAAAGCATGACGAGAAGATACCAATTAGTTCCGGTAAGAGTCACTGGTAAGAGTCACTGGACAGTTGTAAGGAATATCGCCAAGTGTTTGAAAAACACTAAGGATAGGTTCTTGTACAACTGAGAAAATGACGAATAAGTTATGAGTGGTTAGACGGAAAAAGACGAATCCCGGTTTTACCTGGTTATGTCATTTTGCCTGTGTAACGGTACTGTCTGTTGGAAAGGTTTCCAAGCAGAGGACCGTAGAATAGTTCTTATTAAGGAATAGCGGTGTGGTTTGTTGGA
The DNA here is from genome assembly GCA_030180135.1 of Orychophragmus violaceus. Classification (NCBI taxonomy): domain Eukaryota; kingdom Viridiplantae; phylum Streptophyta; class Magnoliopsida; order Brassicales; family Brassicaceae; genus Orychophragmus; species Orychophragmus violaceus. Next base: position 91,227,565 of record CM058237.1, on the reverse strand, counting down.
ATGGTTCCAAGCAAGAACGCCGCAGCATCTCTCACAACCTAAGCACAAGTTGAACACTGTTGCTGTAGGTACTAGATATCTGAAGACTTGGTCTTGATTCTAGTGGGAGTTAGTTTAGTTATGATGTTCAGATAGATATGATATGGTCATGTTTATGAAAAACTGACATCAACATTATTTGACTATTGGATAATTAAATAATGGTCCCAAGATAAGTTTATGTCATATTATAGGTCATCAAGTTGAGGACTTGATCATGAAACCCTATAAGTAACAAATGATATAAATTATGAGGTGTCCCTAGTCGAGGTTGTTAAAGTGGGACAATAACAACCGCGAGAGACTAGATTGTGAGGTGACTGTTGACTAAGTTTCATGGAGTCAATGATATGAGTATCACAGTCAGTCACATAGATATATGTTGGTGAACATATGATCGGACATGACCCACTAATGAGAAGTCTACAAGATAGTTATATCTGTGTCATAAGAGGTTCTCATTACGACTATAGACTATAGTCCTTAGACCTGAGTTCATCATGCTTTCTTGCATATGAATTGGTACACTTTGACCTTGTCAAACGTCGACCCGTAACTGGAGACTATAACGGCATTGTTCAAGTATATCATGAAGTGTGCGTTGAAAAAGGGATGGAACAAGATGGGATTTGTCCCTCCTGAATAACGGGAGATAAATATCTCAGGGCCTATCGAAGATTAAATGCTGAGAAAATGTGTGGCCGCACTCAAACGAACTGTAGTTCAGTTGTATGTAATGTTCAGTATAAGATCAGGAGTTCGATAAACACGATGTTGGCTTAATAAGGATGACACCAATCTTGCCTTATGCCAAATCGAGATATAGAGACAAAAGGATTATAGGAATAGATGATTCCAGTACAAGTGGGAGATTGTTGGGATAGTGTCCTGAAATCACACTTGTACTCACTCCTGATGATAGTTGTGTGTCGAGATCAGACATTCGTATAATACTGGGCGGTTGCAATGTTTTGCTAGAAGCCTCTTGCAATCTGTAAGTTAGAGACTTACTACCAGTATTATATGATCCTATAAGGTCACACACCTAAGCAAACTGGAAGCTACGACATGGGAATGATAATTATGGCAATGATCATATTAATGTGCATTGGATGCACATTATAATCGATATAATGGTGTTGTGTCGATCGACACAGCTTGTGTGTCGGTTGACACAGTTCGGGTTTTCGGAAAGGCTTTCCGAATTAAGACTTAATTAAGTCTGGCCCGTTAAACAAGTTTAGGTCGAATAAAACTTGAGAGTTTCGACCTAAACAGCAAGCCGTCCACTTTTTCTTGACAGAAACAGTAGACACACCAGAGAGATTCGAATCCCGTTGATCCGGCACTAGCATCCCGTTTCCAGCGAGCGTGCGTGTGTATCTGGTAGAGGTGTAGGGTGTAAGTTTTAATCCTATTCTACTGCAAGTGCACAGTTCAGTGATTGTAGTATATAGGGTATCGAATCCACAGAGACTCTGGTTTTGATAGCTAAAGAACAAGAGATTAAACTAGGAAGAAAGCAACGTGATTTAAATAAAAGCAATGCGAGAAAGTAAACAGAAAGCAGAGATTGTTGGTTGTGAAAGCAAGTTATTAAAAGCGCTAAGTCTAGGGCGTTCTCAGGAAATCAGACAAGCAGACAGTTCATTCAGCAAGGATCTAATTAAGCACAGTTCTAGAACTCAAAACACAGATATAGAACTAACCAAATTCCTTTGCGATAATTCTCTAAGTCTAAGTGCAGCAAACCAAACTTTCGTTTGCGAGAACTAACAGATTAAACCAGCATTAATTCCAAGTTTTATATGTTCACAATTAACCTAAACCAAACTTTCGTTTGCGAGAAGTTTAATTGCTCAACCTAAATAGTTCAGATTCCTAAACCACACTTCCGTGTCGTATTTAGCAACCTAAGATCTAGATTCTAATTGATCAGGTTAGAACTAGCTTTAAGCACAATTAGATTGAAGAACATATATAGTTATGAATCCTTAACTGAATTAAACAAGTCTAGCAAGTCATGAAATCCTATGTGAGAAACCCTAAACCTAACTAGGAATCTACTCAGACATAGATAATGAAAACATAATCATATGAAGAATAAATTGCATAAAAGATAATAAAGAATTAAAGGGGTTCGAAATCTTCTCCAAATACAGATGAAGTAAAGGTTCAGATCAGCCCCAAAAGCTCTAAAAATCCTCTGCTCTTAATTATGAAAGCGTATCTAATTAAAACACCAAAAACTCAATAATATAGGTCTAATCTCGGCCAGGGGCTTCTTTGTAAATATCAGGAACTTCTGGATCAGAGTGCAATAACTTGACTCTTCATAAACCGCCGAGTTTTGGGCCCATCTCGCTGGTGCAACGATCGACGCAGTACTCTGTTTCGGACAGTGAACTCTATCTCTCGGCCAAACACTCCAAAAATCTCCAAAATACTCCAACATCTCCAATTCAGCTCCAAACCTGATTATACCTGTAAAAGACTCTAAAAGAACACAAAAAGACACTAAAACACACTTATATCATGGTCTAAAACTGGTAAAAACCATGATAAATCAACTCCCCCACACTTAGCCTTTGCTTGCCCTCAAGCAAAACAGAGAACTAAAGCATGGTGAAGAGGTTTGAAAACTCTTCAGAAACTCATTTCATCCTAGAAGCTACAACACTCAGATTCCCCTTAGTAAACCACTGAAAGAATCAATCACAGGATATCAAGACCAACATGTACTTCCCCCACACTTAGCAACTGTCCTAAGTAAACTCCACAATCACATTCAAGCATTCAAATTCTGGACTTCTGCAAGTATTTAAGTGCGGTCTCACCTAAGGAGTATCGATCAAAGGGCACATGGATTCTTACCTTATCAGCTCTAGACCACCATACTATCTTTCTCTAGTCCCTTTCTTCTCTTTTCCCTTCCTTAACAACTGATTTTTCCCACATTGGGTATCATTTTATTTTTTTTATCAGTGTTCTTCCCGTTATGGGGTATACTTTGGACACATTCCATGGATCGCACAGGAGGTAATAGGGGTCTCTACCACTCCCGTGACCACTTCGGAGTTACTAACTCATCCTCAGTTTATTATCTTTTTTTTTTTTTACTTTATGGAAGGGGAGAAGGGAACTAAATAGGATAGGTTGACAGGCTGTGTCAGAACTAACAAGGGGATCCGACACAAAGTATACCAAGCCCTTAGGTGAGAAATCTAAGTCAGTATTAAGGTTGAAGTCAGTAAAAGGATCCTCTGATACCTGAAGTGATGTGGGTGTTCCCAGTAGGTTGATCTGTGTCTGAGTTTTCTAATAGTCAGAGATAGATCCTGCAACTTCATCCCAATGGGTACTTAAGTTCCTGCAAGTGCTATAAATCTTCTCAAAAATTCACTGTTTCTTACTTAAACAATTTTGACTCAATAAAACAAAAATTTTAAAAATGGACTGACTCTTAAGAAAACAAAAAGATAAACGTCAGTAGCACCTCCCCCACACTTAAGACATACTGTCCCCAGTAGTGTCAAGCAAAAGATCGGTAAAAAGAAATAAAAATTGTTAATGGTTTGTTGAGTTCTGTCGGGTTACCTTTGTCGCTCAGGCATCGATCGTTGCACTAAGTGCATCGACCGTTGCTAGGCGATTTTCGTGTATGGTCGATCGTTGCTCAGGACCGCAACGATCGCTGCAATGCGATTCCGATCGTGTTGTAACGATCGACACAGAAGTGCGTCGATCGACGCACTGCGAATTTGTCTGAGACCTGCAAACATAAACTCACCAAAACCAAAAACAAACGTAAAATCCTAACAAAACACCAAAAATTAAGTAGAAAAACACCAGTACCTAATGGTGGGTTGCCTCCCACCCAGCGCTTGTTTAAGGTCATTAGCTTGACCGGTCGAACAAGATTTTTCAGGCACCAGGAGATCCTGACAGAGACTTTTTCTGTCTCTGTTCAAGTCTCCTCATCCAAGGTGGCGAGTAGGCTGTTGCAGAATGCTCATGTCCAAGAAAAGATGGAGTAAAATGTGCTCCAGGATCTACAATCACAGTGTCATCCGGCTGCTCATCATCTGCATCCATGATGGTGAATGTCTGCCCATCTATCAGTGGTCTTCGCAGCTTATCCATCTCATAACGCAGCGGCTCATCTCCCAGATGGAGGTCTATCAAGCTGTTTCTAACATCAATTACCGCTCCTGCTGTAGCCAAAAATGGTCTTCCAAGTAGCAATGCTTCATCCGGATCACAGTCATATTTCAGCACTAGGAAGTCTGTTGGAACTAAGTAGTTTCCAACTCTCACTGGGATGTCCATAAGGAGTCCTTCAGGAACTCGTATAGACTGATCAGCTAGGACAAGAGAGGTCCTAGTAGGAGTAAAATCTAGCATACCCAGCTTCTCTGCCACAGAGTATGGCATCAAACTTCCAGCAGCTCCTAAGTCACACAGAGAGCGCCTAAAACTATCCTCAAAGATTGAACAATTAAGCACAAAGACTCCAGGGTCTGGCAGCTTCTTCGGGATCTTGGTCAGCAGAACATCACTAATATGCTGAGGAACTATAGTCACCCAGTCTCTCAGCTCTTCATATAAAGGTAGCATCTTGTTCAAGTACCTCTGTACACATGGATGATAAGGTGGATCATCAGAAGATGGAATTTCTTCCAATTCTTCACCAATCTCCTCTAGCTTCTTAAGCTCTTCAATTTCCTGCTTAATCACTTCAGACACTGAGGAGTGCTGTCTAACGATATGCGCATAGATCTCCTGTTGAGAAATCTCAGAGACTCCAGAGAATAAGCCATCAAGCTCCAACTCTGCATCAATACCATTATCATTCGGCAAGTCTGTCTGTTCACGACCTGCATCGATCGACACTAGGTGTGTGTCGATCGTTGCAACACTGCAGTTTTCACCCGAGAGTTTTTCACCAAAATCCGAGATTTCTTCTTCCTTCACCAATTCAGCTGTACTTAGCTCAAATTTTTCACCTAGGTGAGATCCATCATTAATGTACACAGACCAGGCCTTAATATGAGTGTCTGCTACTCCTTTTCCCTTCATTGAACTGGAAATCTGGTTCACCTGAGTATCCAACTGCTTCATGTGAGTGTTCAGGGACTCAAATTTCCCATTGAGGTCTTTTTAGACAGCATCCAAATTCTTGTTGCAGTCCACAGTACTCTTGGTCTGACTCTCCATTAGTTGTTCCATCATAGCTTCCATTCTACTCTCATGAGCTGTAGGTGCAGGAGGAGTCTGATAAGATGAAGATCCATAGGTTCTCTGAGTACCTTGTCCAAAGGTCTTCTGAAAACCACTAGTCTGTCCAGAATTAGATGAGTTGCTGTTGAAAGCACTTTTCTGTCCTCCATTGAAAAATCTGTTTCCCTGTTGATTACCAAATCTATTACCTTGGAATTCAGATCCTCCTATGTAATTCACATCTTCCTCCTGAGTGTCCTCCTCAGTTTGAATTACCTCTACATCTTGGGCTAAGTGGACAGCTTTCTTACCTGCTAGGAGATTGCAAACTGTGTCCAGCCTAGATCTAATATCAGCTATGTCAGAATTCTCTACACTTCCACCAGATTTCTTCCTCCTCTCATCCATAGTCTTGCAACTGTTGCTGCATACTAGGTTCTCAATCAACTGCTTAGCTTGTGCAGGAGTCCTGGTGTTGAAGTTAGCATTACTGGAATTATCCAGTGCAGACTGATATGGAAGATCTATGCCTCTGAAGAAGATACCAATCAACTGAACTTCAGTAAATCCATGGTGTGGGCAGTCACGCTGGTACTGCTTAAATCTCATCCAGGCAGCTTTTAAAGGCTCCACAGCTCCTTGGGAAAAGGTGAGTATGTCCTGTCTGGACTGGTCTGAACGCGCATCATCATAGAAATGACGCAGGACCTCACTTTTCAGGGCTGCCCAAGTAGTATACTGACCAGGTGCCAGCTGCTTTAGCCATGCACTAGCGTCTCCAGCAAGACTGTGCGGAAAGAGCTTAAGGAACAGAAAATCCGGGCAGACTCATGTTGGATCTCCTAGGATCTAGGGTTTGATATATTGAATTTACAAACCTCGTTCTTACCTTGAACTGGCAGCGGAATTGGTGAACGAGATCAGTGAGCAACGCAGATGCCTTGCCTCTACCAGATACACACGCACACAAGCTGGAAACGGGATGCTAGTGCCGGATCTGTGGGATCTAAGAGTTTCTGGTGTTTCTGCTTTTCTGTCAGAGAGAAGAGAAGACGGCTAGGGTTCAGGTCGACCATATAAGACCTTATATATCGACCTGGAAATGACATCACTAAACCGTCGGACAATCCCGGCTCGGTTACGTCATTAATTCGAAACATCAGTTTCGGAACCCGATGTGCAACGATCGACACACTTACTGTGTCGACACACCTCCACGAAAAGCCTGCATCGATCGACGCACTCATGCATCGATCGACACACACACATTGTAAAACTCTATGTAAATGTGTATCCAATACACATAAGTATGATCATTACCATAATGATCATTCCCACTTTCATGCTTCCAGTTTGCTTAGGTGTGTGACCCTATAGGATCATATGATACTGGCAGTAAGTCTACAACTTACAGACTGCAAGAGGCTTCTAGCAAAACATTGCAACCGCCCAGTATTATACGAATGTCTGATCTCGACACACAACTATCATCAGGAGTGAGTACAAGTGTGATTTCAGGACACTATCCCAACAATCTCACACTTGTACTGGAATCATCAATTCCTATAATCCTTTTGTCTCTGTATCTCGATTTGGCATAAGGCAAGATTGGTGTCATCCTTATTAAGCCAACATCGTGTTTATCGAACTCCTGATCTCATACTGAACATTACAAACAACTGAACTACAGTTCGTTTGAGTGCGGCCACACATTCTCTCAGTATTTAATCTTCGATAGGCCCTGAGATATTTATCTCCCGTTATACAGGAGGGACAAATCCCATCTTGTTCCATCCCTGTTTCAACGCACACTTCATGATATACTTGAACAGTGCCGTTATAGTCGCCAGTTACGGGTCGACGTTTGACAAAGTCAAAGTGTACCAATTCATATGCAAGAAAGCATGATGAACTCAGGTCTAAGGACTATACTCTATAGTCGTAATGAGAACCTCTTATGACACAGATATAACTATCTTGTAGACTTCTCATTAGCGGGTCATGTCCGATCATATGTTCACTAACATATATCTATGCGACTGACTGCGATAATCATATCATTGGCTCCATGAAACTTAGCCAACAGTCACCTCACAATCTAGTCTCTAACGGTTGTCGGTGCCCCAATTCTACAACCTCGACTAGGGACAAAACATAATTTATTAACTTATAGGGTTTCATGATCAAGTCCTCAACTTGATGACCTATAATATGTCATAAACTTATTTTGGGACCATTATTTAGATCACAATAAATAATGCTGAAATCAAATTTCATTAAACACTTCTAAAAGAATGTTTACAAGAGCATCTTATTATAACTAAAATAAAAACCAAAACTCCCACTAGAATCAAGATTACATCTTAAGATCTCTAATGCCTACAGCAGTCGTATGACTCTCATGCTTAGGCCTTGGGAGTGACTTAGTTAGAGGATCAGCGACATTCTCGTCTGTCGGAACTCGGCTGATCTTCACATCACCTCTATTGACGATATCTCGAATCAGGTGATATCTCCTCTCCACGTGTTTGGACTTCTGGTGTGACCTTGGTTCTTTTGCCTGAGCAATGGCTCCGTTGTTATCACAAAACAAAGCCACTGGTTCCAAGATACTAGGAACCACACCAAGTTCAGTCATGAACTTCTTGATCCAAACAGCTTCCTTTGCCGCTTCTGAAGCAGCAACATATTCAGCTTCCGTTGTGGAATCAGCTACGGTATTCTACTTAGAGCTCTTCCAGCTCACTGCACCGCCATTTAGACAGAAGACATATCCAGATTGTGATCGGAAATCGTCTCTGTCTGTCTGAAAACTCGCATCGGTGAATCCATTCACCACAAGTTCTTCACTTCCTCCATACACAAGGAATTTATCCTTAGTATGTCTCAAATACTTGAGAATATTCTTGACAGCTGTCCAGTGAACTCCACCTGGATCAGATTGGTATCTACTCGTCATGCTTAACGCGTAAGCTACATCTGGACGAGTGCAGAGCATGGCATACATAATAGATCCTATTGCAGAAGCATAAGGAATCCTATTCATGCGTTCTCGCTCAGCATGTGTCGCCGGACACTGCTTCTTGCAGAGACTCATGCCATGGGACATCGGTATGAAGCCCTTCTTGGAATCTTGCATCCTGAATCTGTGCAACACCTTATCAATATAAGTGTCCTGGCACAATCCAATCAGCCTGTTTAATCTATCTCTGTAGATTCTGATTCCAAGAATGTATGCGGCTTCTCCCATGTCTTTCATGGAAAAACAACTTCCGAGCCAAGTCTTGATAGACTAAAGCAACGGAACGTCATTACCGAGGAGGAGTATGTCATCGACATACATTACAAGAAACGCAATTTTGCTCCCACTAGTCTTCTTGTAAACACATGGTTCCTCTTCGTTCTTGATGAAATCAAATTGTTTTACTGCTTCATCAAAACGAAGATTCCAACACCGTGATGCTTGCTTCAATCCATAAATGGATTTATGAAGTTTGCACACCTTTCTAGCGTTCTTAGGATCAACAAAACCTTCAGGCTGTGTCATATACACATCCTCTTCCAGAATACCATTCAGGAAAGCGGTTTTGACATCCATTTGCCAAATCTCATAATCATAATGAGCGGCAATTGCTAGAAGAATCCGAATGGATTTAAGCATAGCGACTGGGGAATAGGTTTCATCATAGTCAATACCATGAATTTGCTTGAAACCTTTAGCCACCAACCTCGCTTTGTAAATCTGTACATTGCCATCCGAGTCAATCTTCTTCTTGAAGATCCATTTACACTCAATGGCTTTTGCACCATTAGGTAAATCGACCAAGGACCATACTTGGTTTTCTGACATGGATCCCATTTCGGACTTAGAGGCTCCAAGCCATTTTTCGGAGTCCGGGCCCATCATTGCTTCCGCGAAGGTCGCTGGTTCGTCACTATCAATGATCATCAGATCATTTGAATCGGTCACGAGAAATCCATAGTATCTCTCGGGTTCGTGACGGATCCTTCCGGATCTGCGAACTTCAGGCTCCACAGGCGCCGGTTCCACAGAACTTTGTGGATCCAACTGCTGCTCTTCCTCAGCAGGTTGAGCAGTCTCCTGCGCATCTCGAATTTCTTCAAGATGTACTTTACTCCCACTGTTTTTCTTAGAGAGAAACTCCCTCTCAAGAAAAGAACAGTCCCGAGCAACAAATACTTTGTTCTCAGATTGGTTGTAAAAGTAGTATGCCTTGGTTTCCCTAGGATAACCAACGAAGTAGCATTTATTTGATTTGGGTGCAAACTTGTCAGAGATTAAACGTTTGACATAAGCTTCACAACCCCAAATCCTCAGGAAAGACAGACTAGGGACATTCCCAGTCCACAGTTCATGTGGTGTCTTTTCCACTGATTTAGATGGTACCCTATTTAGTGTAAACGCAGACGTTTCTAGAGCGTATCCCCAAAAGGATAATGGAAGATTTGAATGACTCATCATAGACCGAACCATATCCAATAAGGTTCGATTCCTCCTCTCCGACACTCCATTCCATTGGGGTGTTCCAGGAGGAGTGAGTTGTGAAATAATTCCACACTCGCTCAGATAGTCACTGAATTCTTGACTCAAGTATTCTCCTCCGCGATCCGATCGCAGAACTTTGATACTTTTTCCAAGTTGATTTTGTACTTCATTCTTGAATTCCTTGAATCTATCAAAGGATTCTGACTTGTGTCTCATCAAATAGACATAGCCATACCTACTGAAATCATCAGTGAAGGTAATGAAATACTTGTAATTTCCTCTGGCAACAGTACTCATCGGCCCACATACATCAGTATGAACAAGGCCCAATAAGTCACTGGCCCTTTCATTTGGTTTGTTGAAAGGGGCTCTAGCCATTTTGCCCATCAAACAAGATTCGTATTTCTCACATGATTCAAAATCAAATGAGCCCAGAAGCCCATTTCTATGGAGCCTTTGGATTCGTTTCTCATTTATGTGGCCCAAACGACAATGCCATAAGAAAGTCGGGTTTTCGTCATTGGACTTAAACCGCTTTGTATTTATGTTAAAGACAGGCATTTCTTGGTTTAAAACATATAACCAATTATCTAATGGGGCGCTACCATAAAACGTACCATCACGATTAAAAGAACAAACTTTATTCTTAACAGCAAAATCAAAACCTTCCAAATCCAAAACGGAAACTGAAATTATGTTTCTGCTTATCGCAGGTACAAAGTAGCAATTATTTAAAATTAAAACCATGCCCGATGGTAAGGACAACTCGTAGGTGCCTACGGCCAGTGCAGCAACCTTAGCTCCATTCCCGACCCGTAGCTCTACTTGTCCTTTCTTCAGCGTCCTACTGTTTCTTAGTGCCTGCACATCAGTACAAATATGAGCACCGCAGCCGGTATCCAATACCCACGAAGTAGAACTAGAAGACATAACATTAAGTTCGATAACATAAATACATGAGTCAGACGCATCATACGTCTTCTTCAGCTTCTTGTAATCTTCCATGAACTTCTTGCAGTCTCTCTTCCAATGCCCTAACTGCTTGCAGTAGTTGCATTTATCCTCAGGAGAAGACCCGGATTTGGGCTTCGGCTTGGGCTTGTCCTGGCTTTCAGTCTGGACAACTTGGGCCTTTCTCTTATCCTTCTTAGGTTTCTTAAACCTTTTACCCCCTTGTACCATCAGTACACTGGGAGTTGCCTTCTTGAGATTCGGCTCTGCTGTCTTCAGCATGCCGTGCAACTCAGTCAATGTCTTAGTCATGTTTTGCATGTTGTAGTTCATGATGAACTGATCAAAACACGACGGCAAAGACTGCAGAATCATGTCAGTGGCTAGCTCCTGGCTAATAGCACAGTCCAGTTTCCCCAGGTTATCAATGTAACCCATCATTTTAAAGACATGAGGACTTACTGGACTGTCTTTAGCCAGCTTGCAATCCATGAGAGATTTAACCGTCTGGTATCTCTCTGTGCGAGCTTGCTCCTGAAACAAAGCTTTCAGGCTGTTAATCATCTCAATGGGTGACATCACGTTCTCATATTGCTTCTGCAGCTCAGAGTTCATAGTCACCAGCATTAGACAATTAACATCTTTGACATCAGCTGAATGCTTATCCCAAGCATTCTTTTCTGTCTGCGGGGCATTGGAACATGGCCTCTCGGTGAGAACTCTTTCAAGGACATATTCCTTGTTCTCCTGCCTGAGAACTATTCTCAGGTTCCGATACCATTCCAAGAAATTAGATCCATTTAACTTGTCCTTCTCAAGGACGGATCTTAGTGAGAAAGTGTTGATGTGATTTGAGACAGACATAGCTGTAATTCAAAAGAGGTAGATTTTAGTTATAATGCTCAAGAAATGAGAATTCTTATCTAATAAGAAAACTCGTATTGTATTCAAAACTATGTTTCCTCGGATGAATACAATGAGCCAAGATCCTCAGATTACTAAAATTCGAGTGGGCGACTCACCGTTACTCAAACTTTAGCTATCTAGGTAAGCAAATCATTGCTAATTGTACTCAGTACAACTCTTGGTCGTGGATAAGACAAACTATGTCCAATCCACTCTGATGTCTCTGGGCCCAGAACTTCTGACAGCCCAGTCAAGTAAAACCAATCCATTTTCTGTCTTGTGATCACTGACAGTTGCACTGCAAGTCTGTCAATGATCACCTGCCTTACTCACGTTGCAGTGGATACCGAGGACTCCAAGATTATCCAACAAACGACACGAGTCTTGACAGTAGACAAGATCGGGCAAGACATCAAGATCACTTGATATTTAGTTGAGGAAAGAAACTATTTTATCTTGATGTATATCCAATATACATCCAAGAAGTTATTAATTCAATTAAAACATTCAGTTTTATTAAGTTAAGGTTTATTTTGATTTGGTATTCGCAACTAGAAGTCCAACCCCTGAGTCTGCGAGTTGTGTGTCGATCGACACAGCCTTTGCATCGATCGATACATCTTAACCACAATCAAATTGGTTTCCGGTTCAATCCAATCCAACCGAAACCAACCAACTGAATCGATCGATGCACCCAGTGCGTCGATTGATACAGTGCGAGTTTTCGCGGTGTATCGATCGACACAAGCTTGTGTCGATCGACGCTTTGCGAACAACCCAAAATATTTTACGAGTTTTCGCTCTGTATCGATCGATGCACGCTTTGCACCGATCGACACGCTGCGACAAACCCTAAATTATTTTGCGAGTTTTCGCTCTGTGTCGATCGACGCACGCTTTGCACCGATCGACACGCTGCGACAAACCCTAAGATTATTTACGCGTTTTCGCTCTGCATCGATCGACACACGCTTTGTGTCGATCGACACACTGCGAGAACACAGTTATCGAATTTTCAACAGATGCTTTAATTCGAGATTAACACTTGAAAACACGATTTTCACAGGCAATAATCAATTCAACAAACTCAGTTTTCGAATTAATTTCATCAGATTCAATAGCTAAACCCTAACAACGCTCTGATACCACTGTTGGATCTCCTAGGATCTAGGGTTTGATATATTGAATTTACAAACCTCGTTCTTACCTTGAACTGGCAGCGGAATTGGTGAACGAGATCAGTGAGCAACGCAGATGCCTTGCCTCTACCAGATACACACGCACACAAGCTGGAAACGGGATGCTAGTGCCGGATCTGTGGGATCTAAGAGTTTCTGGTGTTTCTGCTTTTCTGTCAGAGAGAAGAGAAGACGGCTAGGGTTCAGGTCGACCATATAGGACCTTATATATCGACCTGGAAATGACATCACTAAACCGTCGGACAATCCCGGCTCGGTTATGTCATTAATTCAAAACATCAATTTCGGAACCCGATGTGCAACGATCGACACACTTACTGTGTCGATCGACACACCTCCACGAAAAGCCTGCATCGATCGACGCACTCATGCATCGATCGACACACACACATTGTAAAACTCTATGTAAATGTGTATCCAATACACATAAGTATGATCATTACCATAATGATCATTCCCACTTTCATGCTTCCAGTTTGCTTAGGTGTGTGACCCTATAGGATCATATGATACTGGCAGTAAGTCTACAACTTACAGACTGCAAGAGGCTTCTAGCAAAACATTGCAACCGCCCAGTATTATACGAATGTCTGATCTCGACACACAACTATCATCAGGAGTGAGTACAAGTGTGATTTCAGGACACTATCCCAACAACTCCATCATACTTCATGCCAGTGATTATGTCCTCAAACGAATCAATGTGATCCATAGGCTGCTCTGTTGGGTGACCATGGAATGCATTCTGTCTCATCAGCGAGTAGTAGATGGTTTTGATCTCAAAATTATTTCTCTCAAAACTAGGAAGCACTAGAGCTGACCGGTTTGCATGAAACTCGTCCGGTCTGTTGTAGTCAGCTAAAGTCCTCTCATGAACAACCATCTCTCTGCCTTGAGCTTGTGTCTGCGGTTGTGGTTGTGGCTCAGGAGGGTCAGGGATGACATTCCCTTCAGCATCAACCCTTTGAAAAGCAGCATTGTATGGGTTATTATCTCGGTCCCTCAGAGTACCTTGAGCATCGCGTTCTAGAATCAAACGTTCTCGCACCATCCTTTCTCTTCTTTCTCTTCTGTTGGTTCTCTCTAGACGTCCAAGTTCTTCAAGTCCGAGATTAACTAAGCTCGAGTTCGGATTACTTCTAGTTTTCTGCGTCTGCATAAACTGTCTGTAATCGTCCAGCAACGATCGATGCTAACAGTGCAACGATCGATTCAATCTCAGAATCGCCTAGTGACGATCGATGCGAGGGTGCAACGATCGACGCAGTGCGAAATTGGTACCTGCGACAGAGAGAAAACAGAGAAAATTAGTAACTAAAAACAAAAAAAAACAAAAACAAAAACGAAAACAAAACAAAAAATCCTAGTAAAACCCTAGGCTCGAGGCTATCGAAGACTCTAAGAGTCCCCGGAAACGGCGCCAAAAACTTGATAGGGTGTAAGTTTTAATCCTATTCTACTGCAAGTGCACAGTTCAGTGATTGTAGTATATAGGGTATCGAATCCACAGAGACTCTGGTTTCGATAGCTAAAGAACAAGAGATTAAACTAGGAAGAAAGCAACGTGTTGTAAATAAAAGCAATGCGAGAAAGTAAACAGAAAGCAGAGATTGTTGGTTGTGAAAGCAAGTTATTAAAAGCGTTAAGTCTAGGGCGTTCTCAGAAAATCAGACAAGCAGACAGTTCATTCAGCAAGGATCTAATTAAGCACAGTTCTAGAACTCAAAACACAGATATAGAACTAACCAAATTCCTTTGCGATAATTCTCTAAGTCTAAGTGCAGCAAACCAAACTTTCGTTTGCGAGAACTAACAGATTAAACCAGCATTAATTCCAAGTTTGATATGTTCACAATTAACCTAAACCAAACTTTCGTTTGCGAGAAGTTTAATTGCTCAACCTAAATAGTTCAGATTCCTAAACTACACTTCCGTGTCGTATTTAGCAACCTAAGATCTAGATTCTAATTAATCAGGTTAGAACTAGCTTTAAGCACAATTAGATTGAAGAACAGATATAGTTATGAATCCTTAACTGAATTAAACAAGTCTAGCAAGTTATGAAATCCTATGTGAGAAACCCTAAACCTAACTAGGAATCTACTCAGACATAGATAATGAAAACATAATCATATGAAGAATAAATTGCATAAAAGATAATAAAGAATTAAAGGGGTTCGAAATCTTCTCCAAATACAGATGAAGTAAAGGTTCAGATCAGCCCCAAAAGCTCTAAAAATCCTCTGCTCTTAATTATGAAAGTGTATCTAATTAAAACACCAAAAACTCAATAATATAGGTCTAATCTCGGCCAGGGGCTTCTTTGTAAATATCAGGAACTTCTGGATCAGAGTGCAATAACTTGACTCTTCATAAACCGCCGAGTTTTGGGCCCATCTCGCTGGTGCAACGATCGTTGCTGGTGTGCAACGATCGACGCAGTACTCTATTTCGGACAGTGAACTCTATCTCTCGGCCAAACACTCCAAAAATCTCCAAAATACTCCAACATCTCCAATTCAGCTCCAAACCTGATTATACCTGTAAAAGACTCTAAAAGAACACAAAAAGACACTAAACACACTTATATCATGGTCTAAAACTGGTAAAAACCATGATATATCAAGAGGCAAGGCATCTGCGTTGCTCCACAGATCTCGTTCACCATTCCCATTCCGCTGCCAGTTCAAAGGTAAGAACGAGGTTGGTTTTCATTCAATATATCAAACCATAGATCCTAGGGGATCCAACAGGATCCGGGTAGGAACCGATCGGATCCGGGTATGTCGGATATTGAGATTTAGGATCCAATCGGTTCCTATAGAGGTCTCGGTTCGGATCCGGTTCGGTTTCTCTCGGTTCCGGATTGGTTCGGGTCCAATAGTTTAGGAACCGTAAAATACCCGATTAAATTCGGTTCTTAAAATATTCGGTTATTCGGATATCCAAATACCTGTTTTTACCCGAATATCCGTTTTGGATCCGGATAAAATGGATTTTTGGGTATCCGAATATCCGTTTTGTACCTTAATATGGACCCGGATTAAACGGATATATGGGTATCCTACCCGTTTTGTATCTGAATATCCGTTTTGACCCCGAATATCCGTTTTGAACCCGGATAAAACAGATATATGGGTATCCGAATACCCGTTTTGTACCCGAATATCTGTTTTTTATCCGAATAATTTCTAATTCCTAATTGATGGTCGGTTTAGCTCTGGTTTGGTGTTAACCCCTAATTTCTAATTCGGTTCCATCGGTTCTTAATTTGGATCCAGATAGGAACCGGAACCGAACCAGAACCAACGGTTCCAAAATTAGAGGAACCGTGGGTTATTTAGGATGGAACCGGAACCGAACCGGAACCGAATTTTTTGGGTCGGATCCGGTTCGGTTATTCAGTTCCGGTTTTTTTTTGCCCTGGACTATAATCTGTCATATTCCCTTCTCATGCAATTTAAATAGTGTAATATGATCTTAGACGACAGTTCACTTTTTTATTAAAAAGTTGTGTTTAGTTATAAAATGATGGTTTTTTATGGATGGTGTGATGTTCATGTACTTAATATTTCCTACTTGTTATTGTCGGGAGATCCTTAAAAACTTTTTTTTGTAGACAATTATATACAATAGTCTTTCCTTTGGTGTTTTTGGATATTTTTTGATGATATAGACACACATTAGAAATAAAAAGTCTCATTATGTAATACATTTTTAAAAGTAAGAATGTTTGTCTAAAAGAAAGAAGGAAAGGTAGTATTTTGAAATTTATGCACATAGTTTTACATTTGTCCACAAAAGAAAAAAATTACACATTTTTACTATTTACCCAATTTTTTTTTGGGGGGGGGGGGGGGTGGGGTTGTTAAAATGTCCCTCATTTTTTTTTTAAGTTAAAAACATCCTCCAAAAATCCTTCTAAAGGGATAGAAAGCTAGTCATACCTTCGAGTTTAGACAAAGGCCGAGTTGGCATCATTTTATCTTTTAACAACATTTTTTTATATGTGTGTTGGAAAAGATTAAACAATTATTTTCGATGATGATATATCATCAAAAAGTGGGAACATAATTACAATGAACCAAAAAAAGAATAGAATTGTTGGCCGAACAATTGAATAAAATTTAGTACACAAAACAAACGTAATAATCTATCAACCGTAACACCCCATAACAACGCATTTCTCTTTTCTCAACACTAGTGGATCCACAGCCCCCGCGCACACGCGGGGGTCCGGGTGTGTAAAATAATGTTAAATGTATTCCAGGCCTACTTCATTAAACTTTTGCAAAAATCTAACTTCCAATTTAGCCAGCTGTAGAAGTACGTTTTTCTTTTGTTAATATACTTAGGAAACATTGATGATGAAATAAATAATGAAGCTATGGTTATTTTATAAGAAGTTGCAACCAAGCAAACATATATTTAGTGAAAATCAAATGGATCTATCTAAAGGTATATGCACTGACTTGAGACACCCAAATCTTGGCTTAGTTTCTTCTTTGCCTCTGTGTGAATCCTCGCATTTCTATCAATGTGTGTTTTGGGAGTTCACTCTTTTGCCTCTAGACCATCATCACATGCATTTTCTCCAGCATAAGAACTATCATGGACAGGTGTTCCATCAGGCCCTTCAATGAACCTTTTTTTGAGTTTCAAGCCTTTAGGTGTTGTCTTCCTCCAGATATTTCTCTTAAACCTGAAACATTGAAAAAATTAGGACATTCTAGCAAGTCGTCAGCTAAACACAACATGTTTTATTCTTCCCACTCTTCATCCATAGCAGAGCTTGTACTTGTTTATGGATGATACCGTTGTCTAAATATGAAACCAAATTTACCATGCCCCAGTAGATAAATTAAAATTGGAAACTGATGATTAGAAAGTACTTACTTATCTATATTGCCAGGAGATGGCTCGGGGCAACATAAACTCTTTGACAAAAGAAAATAAGAGCGTAGAAGCATATATCATTAATGCAGTAACCTGTCTGCAACCTTATGAAATAAAGATACTACCTTAGGATTAGCAGCAATCACACCAAATGTGCTGAAAGTATCATACAAGAGCTTTTCATCCACATCTGAACATTGAGATAGAAATCGCAATAGCTAAGCACTGTGTTTTAACTCGAGTTAACGAAAGTTTTTGAAGAAATTAACTTTCATCTGGTTCAGCAGTATAGAAATTTGGTTGTTTAAGAATTACCAGTTACTGCTTCGGTGTTAGCAGCGGTTCCTGCATCACAACAGTAAATGTTTGGTGCCATGTAGTGAATCTTTTCACAATTCTTATCAGCCACAATGGGCCCTTCAGTTGCCCGTGTATCAGCCCCAAGTATCACACCATCCTAAAAATCAAACATATGAAATCACAACAGTATATCTTCATCAATCATGTATTGAGAATCTGAATGAGAGAACATCCAGAACACAGGGGCTTATGCACAATTCATGCGTTGTTATAGAGAACGTCAAAGAGCTAATTAAAAAACAACAACAATTCATACTTTCATGTTCCCACCAAACATTTTCACAATAATTAAAGCAATCCAATTGTTACCAATCCAAAAACCCAATCTTTAGTGGTATATCATTCCGACCTTGATTCAGCTTAAACGCCATCTTCTTCCCTAACTAATTGTCAACACCTGCATCTTAGGACATAAATATTGAACCTCGATTCACCTTTTCACTTCCATAACTTTCAAACAACCACACCAAACATAAAGCCCATACATTAAAGAATATGTGAGAGAAACACAGACCTGGAAAATCAACCCAACGATAGTTGTTCCAGTCTTGAGAGACCCTGGGGATTTTAGATCCTTTTGTATAAGCATATCATTCCTTTTGCACTGATCGAAGCTAAAAGTCTCAGAATAACAACACCATGATACTTACAGGGTCAAGGTTTCCAATGAAAAGGTTAGCACCAACATCCAAGCTCTTCTTATCTTGAGACGCCTATTACAATTTCAACCAGGCAACAAAATGTTAGCAAACTCCTAAGAGGGGCAATGCAAATCTCGGAAGAGCCATCTGCTAAAGTTTTAGTTCGCTGAGAAATTTTTAAGTAAACTCTATGGTACGTTGTTAACACGTATAGGCTTTCAATCAACAGCTAGAGACTGTACATGTTCCTCCATAAGAAAATTTACCAGAAGTGAGTGATTCATAGAATTTTGTATCCTAAATATGCACGAAAGAAATGAGTTTAAAATAGTTCTAACAAATCAAACAATCCAAAAATCTGCATTGGTGAATCAATTACTCATACATGTCTCACGCTCTTGTTCATTGGCTTGTTGGAGACAAACTTCTCTCCAAGTTTCTCTTTCTCCTCTCCAAAAAAATACCCATTTAGTTAGGTTTCACTTTCGTTGACTGGAGAACTCAATCGAACGATTCAGAGGTTACCCAGAAAGTTAGAGTGACTGAAGTTTCCCAGATCCGGTCGGATGCTCTCATAGACAGAAAAATCCTACTCTCAGAAAAAAAAACCAAACCCATTAGTTATGGAAAGCATAAACAGCTAATGCAAGAAAATCAAAATCCACGGAAAACCAATTGAAAACCAATTCGTAATTTCTGGAAGCTCTGTTGGAAATTACCCAGAAAGTAACAAAATTATCCTGGAAAAAAATCGAATTTGCAATCAAGACGTACTGTATTGAAAAAACCCTACAAAAAATTACTCACCGGAAATAGGAGATGGAGAATCAGAGTACCCAGGTTCCTGCCACAAAGATTAAACCCCAATTTCAACAGATAGAAGAAACAAAAATAAAACTCGAATTCTCAACTAAATCCCCAGCAAATCACCAACAAAAATTCACAAAAAGAGTTTTAATGGTTGATCACGAAAGTGAGGCTATTTTTAATGGTCGATCAGTTAGAGAGTTGCGCCGTTACAGGGATGAGGGAACGGCAGCAGAAGTTGGGACGACACAGTGGAGAAGGTTAAGGTCAAAAGGGAAAAGAAGCCCACAAAACATATTAAAAAATAGACTAAACTTGAGCTTCAAATGAAATACGTGATAGAAAGAAAAGGCCCAAATATCTTTTTTATAAAAAGTACACATGGCACAAGGAAGAGAAATGGTTTCTCATTATATATAAGATTCTAGCTCTAATTATTGCTCTGTTTCTTAAACGTGAGTTCTTCCAATCAAGTTACTTCTTTAGTTACCATGGAAACTTAAACAAACGTGAGATCAAGGTTTAAGTTTACGCCTTTAGAACCTAATATCTTAGAACAATATGGCTTTGGAGGTGGCCACTATCCCATCAGTCACATGATGATTTCATCTCTCTTGTGATTAAATTAGTACTCACTAACAGACACAGTTAACGTGAGTCCATGTCTCTTACCATCATTCTCAGATATTTTCAAAATACACATTATATTGCCAAAAAATATAATAACAACTTTTTTCATAAACATTTCAAGCAAAATTATGATAAAAGATTTAAGTTTAACATCAAAACTAATATCTATATTAGCAAAATCATGAAAAAATTATTAACGTCTAGGCCCCACCTAGCAAAATTTTGAACATTGCACATGCATATAGTCCCATTTTTATTTTGTTCTTTCCTGTATGAGAACTTTCATTTCTTTTTTTTTTTTTTTTTGAACCCTAGAGAACTTTCATTTCTTTTTTTTTTTTTTTTTTTTTTTTTTTTAACTTTCATTTCTTACAGTCTGCAGATTTTCTTTATATTGTTTTCTTGTTATAACGTCACTAAATTTGGTCCTTATCAGAAGAGAAATGATCTCTAGCTAATCTTAGCCAATAAAAATTACCTTCAAATGGAACTATATTTGTTTGGCAAAAAACGCCATACTTATATAATAAAATATATATATAATGAAAATTGTGTCTGCACATCATCAGTTCGATGAAACTGACATGTTTTTTTGTTATCTAAATTAGGTCAGATGAACTTATCTTTCTATATTAATTGCGAACAAAAAATTATCTATAGATTGGTTCTGCTGCAGACAAACCAAAAAAAACAGCCATTGTAGCCTTTACCTCAATGAATTAGGGTTAATTAAACGTAAAACCACTAGAATTAGAGATTTAAATGGTACCAGCTTAAAAAATATTAAGTTGATAGGTTGACAAAACTTTGATGGTGAAATATTGTAATGGAAAAAATTCGGAGAAAAAGTTAAATCAAGTTACTTAAATCTATACTATTAAAACAGGAAGGTTTTTTGATACTAACATTTCTTTTACGTGTTATTTACAAGGCATGCCATTGGAATTTGGGCGTAAATAAATCGATTCATTAAGGGTAATTTTGTCTTTATACATGAGTGTCAGATGGGTCTGACCCGGTTTTAATTCGGATAAACACGCGGATTCTATGGGTCAAAATCATGCGCATTGATTGGTGAAATTCAAAATATCTTTATTGTTAATTTCTATATTTAATTGGATCCGTATATTAAATGTCCGAAGAAAAGAACATATTTTTAAGAAACTAAATAGCCAATCATACTTTACTTGAAAATTCATGTTATTATGTATTACTTATCCTATTAAATAATTTCAAAAGTATTAATATCAAATTTCAAAATCATATATAACCAAAATATTTATAGAGTTTAAAAATGTTTGTTATCAAAATATATTCATAATATTTTTTAATTGTTTTTAATATTAATATATATTTTTATATTATAGCCAAATCTTATATTTTTTTTTATTTTCGTTGATTTCTTAAGAAAATAATTATTAAATTTTATTAATAAAATTTACTATAAAATGATTTAAACTACTACAAAAACGGGTTGAACAATAAAAATTTGCCAATTTTCCATTATAGAAGTTTAAAAAAAAAAAAATTAGACGAGTTTAAAATATATATTAACTTTTTTGAATTGATATATTTTAATTTAATAAAATAGTAGAATTAATATATTTTTATATTATTCAAATTTATGATGCATCAAATTATAGTTGATTTTTTATATAAATATAGTATTTAACGGGTTGTTCCATCAAACTTGAAAATTATTTATACCCTTACAAAACGTTTTTGATAGATTTTTTATTTTTTTCATTCAAGTTTTTATATTTTATGGAACTTTTTAATTCTAGTAATTCATAATTAAATTGAATTTAAAAATCCGGCATTAAATCTCTCATTTCTAAATCTCACATTTTGAATTAATTAGAATTCAAAATATCGTCATTAAATATTCTCTAAATCTCTCAATTCTGAAAAATAAGACAATTTCAAATCATTTTTAATTTTATTAAATCATATTTCCTAAATCTTTATAAATCATAACTATATTCATCCCTTTTCAATAATATAAATAATACTGCCAATCATTTTTAATTGAAAACCCTATCTAACATTTTTTTCTATTTATACACACCTAGACCGTCATTTGTCAACATCAAAAATCGTCATCCTCTCTTCTTCTTAGATCCATTTTTCTGATTTTTCATTTACTCTTTATTTTTTCATAGCAGTGAAATTCCTCAAGAAATTAGCTATGTATACGAGGGCTACTTCGTTTTTTTCTTCTCTTTTGCTTTCCATATGTTTTTGATGGTTTTGTTTTGTTTTTCTACATCACATCCATTTAGATCTCTTTCGTTTTTTATTAGATGTTGTATGTTTATATTTTTACTTTTTTATTTATTATTCATCAGAATGAAGAACATCTCGAGGGCTCCATCTTTTTTCTTACCTTTTGTTTTCTCCTATGTTTTTATTTGCGTTCCATTAGTGACTGTATTGATGACTCATTCTTTTTTGTGGTTGCATTTATTGAATTCGACGGTTTTAGTTAGCGGGTGATGGATCATATTTTCCATATGTTTTGATAGTTTTGTTTTGTTTTGTTTTTCTACATCACATCCATTTAGATCTCTTTCGTTTTCTATTAGATGATGTATTTTTATATTTTTTACATTTTTATTTATTATTCATCAGAATGAAGAATATCTCTAGGGCTCCATCTTTTTTCTTACCTTTTGTTTTCTCCTATGTTTTCATTTGCGTTTCATTGATGACTGTATCGATGGCTAATTCTTTTTTGTGGTTGCGTTCATTGAATTCAACGGTTTTAGTTAGCGGGTGATGGATCATATTTTCAAGGTGGCCATATCAATAGTTTATTTCTTATCGAGGATACACAATTTTTTTAATATACACCCAATTCTTTTTAGTTTTTTTTGTTGTGGGTATTTTTCTTCTTCTTCCATACAAATAACACAATAAAAAGATTTTGCATTTTTTGTTCTTTTTACTTTTTGTTTTTTGTTTTTAGCATTTTTTACCTACATTGGTTACTTTTCCTTTTTGTAAATAATTAATAATACACATAACATAAATCCGCGTTCCTGCAGCGCGGATCAAAATCTAGTAAATATTAAATTGCTATCAGTACATCAATTAAGTCGAATGGTTTAACGATAAATACTTTGTTTTGTTTCAAATCTAGCATTACAAGCATCAAATCTAACAAAAGTTATTGTGTTAAATTATTTGCTTACCTTAAATTAATTAGAAAAAATATTATGTGTTGGTTTCTCTATTAATTCAGCTTAGAGTTTAGATTTCCCCTATTAAATATTTAGTAATTTTGATACTGAATTTGTGCTAATAAGTAAAATGTTTTAAAATAATAACTATTTTCGAAACCAAAACTTGTGTTGATGCTACTTTGAGAATTATTTGAATTTTAATTGACGTAGGTGTATAACTATATTAAAACAATAATAAGCATGAATAATTTACCTGTCACTGAAGTGATGAACGCTTCGTCGAGCATTGGCAATGTAGCTATGAAATTGATTGAAGAAGCTTCTTCTAGAGTCAAAGGATTCCCCAAAAGAAGAAGAAATGGCTTTTACCAATACCCATGATTTAGCCCAAACAATTCTCTCATGTGACCTCTCTGGTTCAAAGATAGTCGCAGCTGCTAGGTAATAGCACTCGAGAAGCTCGCTGCTGCTCACATTACACTCATTTAACCTATTTTCTTCAGACCATCCTTGTACAAAATTATATATATTTAATTAATTCTTTTTTTCTTTTTTGTCAACTAATTAATTAATTCTTTCTTATATAAAGAAAAATCAATATAAAGATAAGGTTTAAATTGAACCAATATTTTGTTTTTTTCAGCCACTAATTAAATTGTAGAATATTTTATATGAAATGATTGCAGTTTGACCTGAATAACTTTTATCTCCATTTATTATCAGAATATTTAGAAAAACATAGTGCTTTAATTTTGCTCTTAAAAAGAAATAAAGAAAGTAAATTAAAGCATCGTTAAACTACTACTAAGTTCTGACTTTATTATAATGAAAAAGGGTTGTGTTTTTATACATATGAATGAAAGAAAGATACAGTGATACACCATTAAGCTAAACAAAAAACAAATTGAAGAAAAAAAATCTGAAAAATATCATGCTTTTTATTGTTTTTCAAAAATATCACAATTTTTATATAAAACCTCTCTTAACTACTTCCATGAAGTTTCCCAAAAATAATTAGAAAAAAATCCAGCAACAATTATTGCGAAAAAACAAATTAAGAGTGAAGATTCTATTATTTTTGGAGGATGTCCCATTCGAGATGATGCAGATCTTGGCAATTGTTGTAGTCATGTTTTGCTAATTCCATATATTCATTATTGTTCACATATTGCATCCTACATCGTCCATCAACATTATTAGTTTATCAATTAATTTTATAAATTAAAATATTTGTAACTGCAATGAAAAAAAGAGAAGTTATAACTACCGCACATTATAAAAAATATGCACATTATTAGCACGGAAAAAATATCATTGATAGTATTTTTATAAAGCTAAAACATCACAAGCTATCATAGCATTTATCTAATGCAAATGTATAGTACGAAAATTTCAAACTCATCTATGATAGTAGTTTAGTAAAATATGATATAAAAATATGCTATCAATGTGTATTTTTTTGTAGCTGCAGTTCTTGTTAAACATAGAAAAAATACACCAACACTCAATTCGATTCAAACTACATATATGACCCTAATGTAAGTTTCTCCACACATACATGGTCTCCTCATGCATGCATTTTAACAGTTAGCGTAAAGCATTTGTTTTGCGTTCATTGTACAATGCAATAAAAATATCAAATAAGGAGTACATGTAGAAGGTCTTGCCAATCCAAACGTTGTTTTCTCCACCATATTACTCAATATAAAATCTCATCTCCACTCGAGGCAAGCTTGCGTACCATGGAATCTCTAACGCAAACCCAATCTAACATGCAGTTCGTAAGTGCAAATGTTTTTGGAACCATTTGTATTTTGTATGTTTCTGGTTTTATTATTACATGTAACGTATCTCACCAGGTAAGTCTTTCATTATAATCAATTTATCAAGAAACTCGTCTCTATCTTGTTTATGTTTCATATACTTGCAAGAGAATTCTTTGGCGTTTTTCAATATCTCTTCCCTTGGAAATGCTAATTGCGATGCCCGGTATAAATTGAACATATCGGTCACTGCTTGGTTTGATTGCCCCGCAAAGCAGAAAAATTCTCCATCTTTCTCAAAGTTCTTAAATACATCTATATATAATTCAACTATTATTAAACTTTTAAGTTTTATTAAATTATTAAAATATATTGCCAAAAAGATTATTATGTACCGGCGGAAACTTGGTATCCATGAAGTCTTAGGAGCCTAAACGCCATGGATGTGTCGTCGATGTCTTGGACATGGGAACATCTAGCCCAACATATGCCTTTGTCTGTCCAATATCTGATATTTTATCATCATCATCACTAAAGTAAAATTACTTCTGTATACAAATGAAGTTAATATACATATATAACTTTCTTTTTAACCTGTGAACATAGTCAAGACACTCTTTAATCTCTTCTTCAAAGTATCTCGATATCCCTAAACGTTGTAGCCGACCCACGATCCATATATGTTCGAACAGATCGACAGGAAAGACATTGGGAACTGAAAATAAAATAAAAAAAGTAGATGTTACATATACGTTACCATATACACATGAATCCTAGTAGACAAATTACATGAGTCGATAGATAATAATAGTGTATGAGAGTATAAGCTTTCGATATCTTTATTAATCACCATGTGGTTCGTATATATACATTACACAAGAGAGTATCTACCAAGATATCTAAGGATATCCTAAGATCGTATGATCGCAACTGTATAACTCAAAAGATATTCTATATCTTATCTAATACCCTCCCGCAGTCCCATCGTGAGGAGGTCGAACGGTGAGACTGGATCGAAAGTCCGAGAAGAGTTGCAACGGTAACCCCTTGGTGAAGATATCAGCATATTGTAAATGCGTTAGTACATGAATGACTCTAATCTGTCCTAACACCACCTTTTCACGGACGAAGTGGATATCAATCTCAATGTGGTTCGTGCGTTGGTGTTGACCGGGTTTGATAACATGTATACCGCAAAAATGTTATCACAGTAGGCTAATGTTGCTTTAGCAAGTGGTTGTTGGAGCTCAGCAAAAAGATTTCGTAGCCATGTAACCTCGGCAACGACATTCGCAACCCCTCTGTATTCGGCCTCGGCACTAGAGCATGAGATTGTAGCTTGTCGTTTGGAGGACCAGGAGAGGATATTGTTGCTAAGGAATACACAGTAGCCGGAGGTAGAACGCCTGGTGGAGGGGCAGCCAGCCCAATCCGCATATGTATACGCGATCAGACTAGTGATAGGTTATTTCGTGAGCTGTATGCCGTGAGTGATTATGCCTTTTAGGTACCGGATGATACTTTTCAAGGCGGTGAAGTGAGTGATACGAGGATCATGCATAAACAAACACACTTTCTGGACTGCGAAGGCGATCTCAGGGCGAGTAATTGTGAGATATTGAAGTGCGCCGGCAAGACTTCGATAGAGAGAAGGATCGAACATGGGTGGACTGTCATCAGCAGCAAGTTTGTACTTCGTATCAACAGGTATTGAGAATGGTTTATACTTAGTCATTGAAGCCTGATGAATGATGTTGGCGGTGTAGTTCTGTTGCTGGAGAAATATACCCAACTTGTTGTACTTCACCGATATGCCAAGGAAAAAATGGAGCCGCCCCCAAATCCATCATGTCAAACTCCGAGCTCAAGAAGGTGATGATTCGGAAAAGCAGTGGTGTTGACAATGCTGTGAGTATAATGTCGTCAACGTACAGTAATAGATACACACGTTCAGCACCTCTGGAGAAGATGAACAGAGATGGATCTCAGATGCTTTTCTGGAATCCAGTGCATCGAGCATACAAACCAAACCGATTATACCAAGAAAGAGGAGCTTGTTTCAATACATATAAGGAACGTTTGAGCAGGCATACATGATTCGGTTTTGAGCTATCATCAAACCCCGGAGGCTGATGCATGTAAACCGTTTCATCAAGGTTGTCGTGGAGGAGCGCGTTTTTGACATCAAGTTGGTGTAGCGGCTGATATACTTGTATTTTCATGCATTTAGGCTAATGTTAGGATCATGTTTTACTTCTTTTTAGTTTCCTTTAACTTCATTTCTTTACTCATTGGTGTGTTTAGAGTATAGGATCATCTAGATCTAGGTTTAGGCATTCTAGGCTTGCATTTGGAGTGTTTTTGGTGTGTTGCAGGTGCAAGGAGTATTGGTGAGCTTGGAAGTGGAGTCTAGAGTTCAAAGGACTAAATACGACCCAGCAGGAAGTCATATTGGCCACCATATCGGCGAGCCTGGCCAATACGACCCAGCAGGAAGTCGTATCGACCACCATATTGGCGAGCCTGGCCAATACGACCCAGCAGGAAGTCATATCGGCCACCATATTGGCGAGCCTGGCCAATACGACCCAGCAGGAAGTCATATTGGCCACCATATCGACGAGCCTGGCCAATACGACCCAGCAGGAAGTCATATCGGCCACCATATTGGCGAGCCTGGCCAATACGACCCAGCAGGAAGTCATATTGGCCACCATATCGACGAGCCTGGCCAATACGACCCAGCAGGAAGTCATATCGGCCACCATATTGGCGAGCCTGGCCAATACGACCCAGATTTTCACTTGGATCCGGGTCAACACCCGGTTTGTTCCGGGTTGACCCGGCTCGCACCCTAATGACTATTTAAGCTAAAAACCTATTTCTATTTGTTCCGTAAGCTGTTTTTGATGTTCTAAACTCTTTTGTAAGAACAAATTTGATTCTTGAGATTAATCTAGTATTTTCTTTGTTATTCCTTCTACAAATCTCTCAATCCCTCACCAATCTCCATGATCAACTCTATTCCTATGAGTTTTGTTGATCTAGTTATGATTAGTGAGTAGTTCTTCATAGGGCTTATGGGTTAGGTAGGATTAGGTTGATTAGGGGTGATCAATGAATTTCTAGTGCTTGATTGTTTAAAATCTCATCTGTCAAAGTGTGTTTAATGTCTAATTAGCCTTGATCAAGTTGATTAGAATGCTTAAGATTTCTTGTTCACAACATGTTCGATGAAATTCCTGTTCATAGCTTTGATAGAACTTTCACATTCTAGCGCATGAGAATGTATGTTTAGAGTGATTGTTAGTTGTTTGGAACTTGTTTGATTGCTTGCTTGATTCTAATTCACAAATGAGAATTTGTTCTTGGATTAGGATTAAGTAAAGAGATTAGTATTAAGAGATTAAACTGATCGTATCGTTGTGTTCCTTACTAGGAGGTTAGCTTGTTTGAAGTTTGAATTAGGATTCCTTGATCATCCCGAGTCACCTGTGAAGGATTATAGTGTTTTTAAGGTTTAATTCTCGTATTACAACCTAACACATAATCTTAAACAGATCTAGGTTCTTGTAATCGAATCATAAAATAAACCTGATCTTTACCTTTGCAGCGGAATGATTGGTGGTAATGACAAGATCAGATTAGAACAGATGAATACCGGCTCCTCCTCAGGTATCCACACGCTTACAAGCTTCGGATCAGGCTGCTAGACCAAGTCGGAACAACAGAGAGAGAGAGAGGAAGAGTGGCTGTGAAAATCGCAGAGGCATAAGCCTTAGGGCTTCCTGCGCCTCTTTTCTTCCTTATATGGGCCCAAGTAATTAAACTAATGGCTCATAAGGCTTTTGGGCCCAAGGCCCAAATCAGACAAAAGACTGTCTTTTGTCTGGCCCAATTCTCTGTACAAATACAGTAAATGCCTTGCATGTTACCGTATTAATTCCATTTAACTTTCCCGTTAGCTATGGTGTGTGACCCTTAGGGATCATACAATACTGGTAATAAGTCCTAAACTTATAGATCATGAGCGGGCTCTAGCAAGTCATCATGATCACCCAGTATTTATGACTTATGTCTGATCTCGACACTTATCATACTTTCTAGAGATAGTACGGTAGATTTCAGGACATTCCCAACAATCTCCCACTTGTACTGGAATCCTACACAGGACATTCCCAACAATCTCCCGATTGTACTGGAATCCTACATTCCCTAATCCTTTTGTCTCAATATCTCGATCTGGCATAAGGCAAGATGCGTGTCATCCTTATATAGCCAGACCATGTTCATCGGACCAGATTTGATACTGACAATGCAAACGACTTGGGCAAGTCCGTTTGGGAGTGGCCACTCTCTTACCAGCTATCAAGTCTCCGATTGGCCTAGAGATATTACCTCCGTTAAACGGCAGGGACAAATCCCATCTTGTTCCATCACTATGAACTACACACTTTATAATACACCCAACCAAGGTCCTTATAGCTCCCAGTTACGAAACAGCGTTAGACAATGATCAAAGCGCATCACTCCATGTGCAGCCACATGCATGCGAACTCAGGTCTAAGGACTATACTCTATAGTCGTATATGAGAACCTCTCATGACACAGATATTAATATCTTGTAGAGTTCTCATCAGCGGGCCATGTCCGGTCATATGCTCCCCTACCTATACCTATGTGTCGACTTTGATGCCGCGCATCTATGACCCCTCGAAACTTGGTCATAAGTCTCAACACAATCTAGTCTCAAGTGGTTGTTGGTGTTCCAATTTCAACAACCTTCGACTATGGACACTATGATTTATGTCATCTCGTTAAATATGGGGTTTCAGGATCAAGTCTTACTCATGTACTTCGATGGCCCATATATAATGACATGAATCATTTTGGAACGATTATTTATATCACAGTTAAAATAATCCAGAAATCATAGATTTCATAAACATAAAATATTATGTTTACATGAACCTTTCAAAACAACTAAGTAAAGCCCTTTACAAACTCCCACTGAAATTAAGACTACATCTTAATTTCACTCATCCTACAGCTACAGTCCGCGACTCGTGCTTAGGCATAAGGAGTGGCTTCGTTAATAGATTAGCAACGTTCTCATTCGATGAAACTTGCTTATCTACTTAACACCTCTGTCATTTATCTCACGGAATAGGTTATACCTACCCTCAAGGTGTTTGGCCCTCTGATGTGCAGCTGGTCTCATCTATGCTGGGAATCACATCAAGTTCAGTGATGAACTCTTCTTTCCAAACAACCTCTTTCGCCGCTTCTCAAGCTGCGAAATGTTCAGCTTAAGTCATGGAGTCAGCAACAGTGCCTTGCACCGCCAGTCAGACACAAGATATAGCCGGACTGTGACCGGGAATTATCTTTGTCTATTGGAAACTTGCCTTTCAGACTCTATCGACTTGTAGCACCTCACTTTCTCCGTAAATCAAGAATTTATCCTTAGTATTCCTCAAATACTTTAGGATATTCTTTACGGCTATCCAGTGATTCTTTGCTGGATTTGACTGGTCTTTACTTGTCTTGCTTAACATTAAAGCAACATCAAAACAAGTACGTGTCATGGCATACATGATAGATCCAATTGCCGACGCATATGGAATCTCATCCATGCTTTCAAGCTCAGCAGATATCGTAGGATACTGTTTCTTGCTTGACGTAATGCCATGTGACATTAGCATAAAACCCTTCTTGGAATGCTGAAAACGTGTAGGACTTTGTCAATATAAGAATCCTGACTTTGTCCTACCAGCTCTTTTGGATCTTTATCTTTAGATCCAAAATCCAAGAACATACGTGGCTTTACCCATGTCAATCATACAACAGCTCCCAAGCCAGTCCTTTACCGACTGCAGCATTGGGACGTTATTTCCGAGAATCAGTATGTCATCGACATACAATATGAGAAATGCAAGATCGCTCCCACTTATCTATTAGTAAACGCACAGTTCCACTTCGTTCATGTTCAAGTCAAAACCTTGACTACTTCAACAGAACGAAGATTCCAACTCCGATATGTTTGCTTCCATCCATGAATGGATCGATGAAGCCAACTTACACAAAATGTAATTTTTCGGAGTCCGGGCTCACTTTCGCTTCTTTGAATTTCGCAGATTCGTCGCTTTCAATGATCATCAGATCATGCGAACTTTCAATGATCATCAGGTTCAACTAATGACGAGAAATCACTCTCGGATTAGTGACTGATTCATTCATATCTGCGAACTTCAGGCTCTACAGGTGTAGATTCTACAGAAATCTGTAAATCCATCCGTTGCTCTCCCTCAACAGGTTGAGCAGCCTCCTGTATTTCTCGAATTTCTTCGAGTTATACTTTTACTCCCACTGTTCTTCTTGGAAAGTAACTTCCCTTCTTAGAAAACAGAATGGACGTAAAAGTAACAAGCCTTGGTTTCCCTAGGACAACCAGTGAAGTAGCACAACTACAAATACTCAGTAAAGACGAATTTGGATCGATTCCAATCCACATTTACGTGGTGTCTTTCAACTGATATTGGTGGAACTATTTCAGCGTAAACTTAGATATTTCTAGAGCGTTATTCTTAAAGAATATCATGGAAGATTCGTGTGACTCATCTTTAATCATTTCTAATAAGATCTGATTCTTTCTCACAGAAATACCTCAAGGTTTTCAGGAGAATTGAGCTGTGAAACGACTTCACACTCATTCAGATGATCACACCATTAATGACTCAAGTATTCTCACTCGTGATCTAATCCAGAGTCTTAATACTTCTGTCACTCAGATTCTATACCTCATTCTGGAACTCTTTCGACCATGTCAAAGAATTCCGACTTGTGTCTCATCAAATGAACACAGTCTTACTCACTGAAGTAATCAGTAGAGACAATGAAGTACAGGAAATTTTCTCTGGCATTACTGCTCATCGGACCACATACATGAGTATGTTCAATCTCCAATAAGCCTTTGGGCCTTTCTCTAGCTCGGCTAAGATGGGCCCTTTGTCTTTTGGTCTAGTAAGCAGAATTCAAGTCTCATAAGATATCCATTCAAATGAGCCCAAAAGTCCATAACTATGGGGTTTCTGAATCTGACTTACTCTATGTGACCAAAACATTTATGCCAAGAAAAATCAGGTTTAATTCATCAGATTTAAACCAATTGCGGTATTTATGTTACATTTTAGGCACTCTATGGTTTAAGATATAAAACCCATTCCTTGAATAGGGTGCTACAATTAATATTTCATTAAGATCAAAAGAACAAAACTTGTCTTTTATCAAAATGAAAAACATTCAAATTCTTACAAGAAAATGAAAGACAACTCTGCTTAAAGCAGGTACATTGTAGCAATTACTTAATACAAAACCAAGCCTCAAAGGCATCTACAAGTGAAAACCCTACGGCTGAGGCAGCATCCATAGCTCCTTCCAGACACGCAGTTCCACTTGTCCTTCCTTCAACGTTCTACTGTTGCTCAGGCTCTGCATATTATAACAAATATCAGTGCCACAACCAGTATCCAATACCTATAAGGTATAACTTGAAGTAATAACATGAATACCTGAAGAAGTAGTCTCATACATCGACTTTAACTCCTCATAATCTTCCATGAATTTAATGCAATTTCTCTTCCAATGCCCAGTCTCTTTACAGTAGCAGCACTTACCAACGTAAGAGGTATCTGACTCGGGCTCAGAAGACACACGCTTGCCATGATTCAAAATCTGGACAACTTTGTCTTCACCCTTGTCAGCACTAGGTTTTGTAAACCTACCCTTCTCCTTCATGATATTGTACAGGGTACTCTTCACGTTTTGGCTCAACTGTTTTTGAGCATATCATGCAGTTCAGTCAATGTCTTCGTTAAGCCCTTTTTGATATAGTTCCTTCTGAACTTATCATAGCTTGACGGCAATGACTGCAGAATGATCTCAGTTGCCAATTCTTGGCTAACTGGATAATCCAGTTTCCTCAGGTTATCAATGTAACCCATCATTTTACTGACATGAGGACTTACTGGATGATCATTTGGTAGCTTGCAGCTAGTGAGAGACTTAACCAACTGGTATCTCTCCACTCTTACCTGCTCCTGAAATTTCAATTTCAGGCTGCTGATCATCTCTATTGGCGACTCCATGTTCTCATATTGCTTCAGCAAATCTGAGTCCATGGTAGCCAATATCAGACCACGCACATCTACCGCATCATTATAATGCTTATTCCAAGCATCATATACTGCATGAGAGGCATTGGACCCGATCCTCTCGGGGAGAGATCTCTCAAGGACATAGTCCTTTCTCTCCTGCCTGAGGACTAGCCTCAGGTTCCGCGACCAAGTCAAGAAATTTGATCCGTTCAGTTTGTCCTTCTCAAGGACAGACCGGATCGAGAAAGTGTTTTGATTGTTTGTGCTAGTCATAACTGAAATTTAGAGATAAATAGAGTTTTAGTTATTTAGTTCATAAAAGAGTAATCTTAATAACTTATAAGAAAACTCGCATTGCATTCAAAATTTCTTTGTTTAACCTCATAAGAATGCAATGATTCCGAGACCCATGTTCAGCTAAATCCAAAGTGGGCCACTGGCCGTCACCCGGAATTAGCTTTACTTGGTAAGCATACACACAACTAGTTATAACCATATAACTCTCGGTTGTGGATTGGGCCCAAGGCCCAATACACCAGATGTCTCAAGGCCCGGGACTCCCGATGGCCCAGTCAAGGAAATCAATCTCTTACAGCCAAATAATCACTAAAGTCTGGGACTCCCAATGAAATTAGTGACTATATACTACTTTACTTACGCAAAAACAGACACCTCACACTGTAAGCCATATCTGTAATTGAATAAGCGTTAAGTAGCTGACAAGATTGGGCAAGACATCCAAGCTTGATATTAGTTTTGAGGATTTTAAGTTTTATTTCCAAAAATAGAAGATTACTATTTTGGGAAACTTTCTTATTTTAGAAACTTTCTAAATTTAGAAACATACTAAAAATAGAAATTTCTAATTTAATATTTTATTAAAGTTTTCGGTTGGGTCACAAATTATAGGCCCAATTCTTGGCCCAAGACCACAGAATTCCAATTGGCCCAATAATTTGACATAACCGAGTCGGTTCATTAATTCTGGTCCAAGACCAAATTAACTACTTAATCCAACTGGTTATTTACTAAACCAGACCAGCTCTAAATTATTTGGTCCAACCAAATCAAACTTAGACCAGCCTTCGGTTTAGGTTAAATTCAATTTTTGAATTTAAATCCGGTTTAACCAGAAATTAAATAATACTAATTGTATTAAATAATTTCCAGCAAACAGCGATTTGGGTTAACCGCTTGAACCATACAATAATTAAATAATTAATAAACAGGTTCCATGAAGCAAGTCAACTTGCGATTGGCAAGTTATTGACTCCCATTAATAATCGATTGTTAACAATATCTTAACAAATCGTATCATGCTTGTAACAAGAAGACAAAAACGATTTTCACTTAAGATTTTGACAATAACAAACGAATCAAATCGATTCTTAAACATTAACCTAACACGTTTCTTTAAGTCAACAACAATCGAGTCATGGAAAGTCAAAAACAAAGCGAATGATAATTAATTTCTACAAGAACTTTGACTTTACCAAATCAAAAATCGATCACGTTTAAACAATGATTACTCTTATACAAACGATCGATTCAATTCAATAATTGCTCTTATGAAAAACGATCATGACATCAAAGTTAAAAACAAAGTCAACAGCAAATCGACATTAATTAACAGACAACACCGAACCTTATGATTCAATCGACTCATTAACAAACCAAGTCAACATCGATTCAAGCGATTTCATATTAGGTTGTTTTACAAGTTCTAATCAAATTTCTTAAGCCAAATTCGATTCTTAACATTAAAACAACCTAAATATGATCCAAACAGCAAAAACCTAACGACCTAGGCTCTGATACCACTGAAGGATTATAGTGTTTTTAAGGTTTAATTCTCGTATTACAACCTAACACATAATCTTAAACAGATCTAGGTTCTTGTAATCGAATCATAAAACAAACCTGATCTTTACCTTTGCAGCGGAATGATTGGTGGTAATGACAAGATCAGATTAGAACAGATGAATACCGGCTCCTCCTCAGGTATCCACACGCTTACAAGCTTCGGATCAGGCTGCTAGACCAAGTCGGAACAACAGAGAGAGAGAGAGGAAGAGTGGCTGTGAAAATCGCAGAGGCATAAGCCTTAGGGCTTCCTGCGCCTCTTTTCTTCCTTATATGGGCCCAAGTAATTAAACTAATGGCTCATAAGGCTTTTGGGCCCAAGGCCCAAATCAGACAAAAGACTGTCTTTTGTCTGGCCCAATTCTCTGTACAAATACAGTAAATGCCTTGCATGTTACCGTATTAATTCCATTTAACTTTCCCGTTAGCTATGGTGTGTGACCCTTAGGGATCATACAATACTGGTAATAAGTCCTAAACTTATAGATCATGAGCGGGCTCTAGCAAGTCATCATGATCACCCAGTATTTATGACTTATGTCTGATCTCGACACTTATCATACTTTCTAGAGATAGTACGGTAGATTTCAGGACATTCCCAACAACCTGTCCGTTGACCTTAACCCGTAGGCCTTATCTTTGTCATTGATTGAATCCCCTGTTTATTTGCTTTTTGTTCACTTCAGTTTGAATTGTTTTCGTTAGGATTGTTAGAAATTGAAATTAAATTGTTTGATTTGACTCTGAAGATTTAGTGCTTGCTTATTGGTTCTATCCATCCCAGAATAGGTTCGATACCTCAAAGCTACATCGATAAGCTTGAGGAATTGGTACCTCAAAGGATTGCAAAATTCTAGCTATCAATTTGGCGCCGTTGCCATTTTGGGATCTTGGATAGATCAATTCGATTTCTAATCCTATTTAGTTCAAGTCTTTGTTACTAAATTTGCTCCTTCTTCTAGCTTTGATGTCAGGTGCAACTATTGTTGAGCCAACACATGAGGAGAATACTCAAGTCCAAGATGACTTCTTGAAAGAAGCTGAAGAGACTATAAAGGAATTTGAATTGCTTCTTGGTTGTACAGTTGGTAATGACCTTGTAGTGCGGTATGAAGATGATGATGATGATGAAGGGACAATCATGGGTCACTCAACCAATATCAACAATGAAGAAGTAGGAGAAGTTGTGAGAGATGAGGAGGAGCCTTATGAAGATGAGTTGGTTGTTGAGTGCAAAAACATCAAGGAAGAGAGCATACAAGATGAGCCCTCAATCATGGAAGAAGAGCCAAAGCAACCAATTCACAAGAAAGAGCCAATTGGAGGAAATCTTATAGAGAAGCAAGATGACCTCAAGGAAGAAGCCTTCAAGAAGGATGAAGAAGATGGATTTCCAATGGCTCAACCCCCTCACAATCTTCTTGGTATAGTCTCTACCACACCATTGAGCTCTCATGATCCAAGGAAGATTCCTTTTGAGGAGATAAGGATGAAGGAGTTTAGGGGGTGGTTCTACGATGAGTATGATCCCGGTGATACAAACTCATGCCACATCCCTAACCAAAAAGAGTGAAGGGATAGTCAAGCTAAGTGACTCAAAACAAGCGCACTTGGGAGACATTCCCATGTTTATCCTTTTTTAATTCTGATGTTTTGCTTGTTAATTTCGATGCTTTGCTTTGAGATTTATCAGGTTTTGGTCATTTGTGAGGTTGTGGGCTCATTGGTGTTAAGTAAAGGCCATGGGAATGAAGGAAAAGAAACAGGGGGTCAGTATCGGTGTCCGTATCGGTTGGCCAGGCCGATACGGAGTTTCGGGAGAGAATATGAGAATGCATATCGGCCTCCGTATCGGCTGGCCAAGCCGATACAGGTCTTAGCGGATTTAATCCGAGAGTTGATATCGGTCGGCGTATCGGTTGGCCAGGCCGATACGCTCTCACTGCCCAGGTTCACTCGACCGATACGCCTTCTCTTGGACCAGGTAACACTCCAACTTGTACATACTTGTATTTTAGCCTCTTTTCTTTCTTTTTCTCCTTTTGTTGAGTCTCCCTCTCGAGCTTGCTTCCCCACCGAGACGGTGTGAAGTAAGTTTGGGGGAGAGGCTAGTTGCTAATCATGTTTTATTTGTTCTTATTTTCGATTTCCTCACTTTGAGTCTCATGCATTTCACTTAAGGCATAGAAAAATTCAAAAAAAAATTGATAAATTTCAAAAACATTTCATAAAAAGAAAGCATGTAGTTGCACTTGCATCATAGGATTGAGTCTAGTTGCATCATATAGGACGCATGCATAGGGAGCAATGATTGAATGTCCTTGTAAGACTGATTGAGTGATGACTTATTCTTTATGCTAGTTGTTTGAGCTAGTTGATTGTCCTAAGATTGAAATTCAAGAAAGGCTAGAAAGTTAAGACGAACCATGCTCGGATTGCTTGCTTTGAAACTTGGTTTGAAACTGAAATAGGCTTTGAATTGACACTAGCTCTACCTAAGTGAGAACTTTAATGATGACATCTAATTATCTTTCTCATGCTTTGTGTGTTAAACTCATGGATACTCTGAAAATATTCAAGCATTCTTATCCCTTTTACCACTCTCGCTTGCTTGAATAGACTCCACACCTTTCACCACCCTTCTTTCAAACCATAAACACTCTTGTTGAGAGGTAGGCCTATTTTCTTGAATGAGCTAGGTAAAAAGTGTTGAGTATGAGGCGACTAGGGAAAATTTTCATATAGTGCAAGCTCAACACCTTTAGCTTTGCAATAGGCTAGAATCAAAGTTTGGGGGAAGAGTTGGGAAAGGAGAAAGAGAGTAAAGAAAGGGAAGAATGAAAGGGATATTGGTTAGGATCTTATGTTTGTTGGCAAAGTGTTTTAAAAGAAGAAAAGCTCTTATGTGTTTAAAGGAAAGAAAAGTGTCTCATATTTTGAAATGAAAAGAAGCCAAAGGCTCACCTTAAAGAAAGAAAAGAGACCATTGCTAAAGAAAGATTTGAGCTAAGTTAAAAAGAAAAGATTTGTCACTGTTTTGAAAAGTCTTTATTGATCCTTGGGGAGTTTAAGAAAAAGTGTTTGATTGAGAAAAGGGGATGAGGCAAAAATAGCCTTGGTCAAGGGTAGTATCCATTTAGGTGGGCTAGATTAGGAGAAGAAGTAATTGGGGCATGGGTAGATAGAAATCAACCTAGTATGCACCAATTGCCTCTAACTCTTAGCATTTTACTATAGCTCATTCACTTCTTTATGAGAGAACCTTCATGCTTTTGGAATAAACCCCTCTTTTGATTGAGATCACTTTAATCTCAAAACCTTGTCCCTTTGCCAAATGAGTTTGATCACCTTGCATTGAGTAAGATCCACTTGAAAACCTAATGAATGTTAAAGAGCTAGTTGATAGGAATGCTTGTCTAGGTTGAGAATTGAGCTAAGAGTTTTGTCTTGATGAGCATGGCTAAATTTTTGGAGTAAGCCTAACTTGGTTGCATCTTGGTGACGTTGACTCGAATTGGAACTTGTTGATCTCAGTTTTGTCTTTGGATATGAGCTCCCGCCTTCAAACCTTTCTCCCAACTTGCTTTGATAGTCTTATGCTTGCTTGTGGACAAGCAAGGTTTAAGTTTGGGGGAATTGATATACTTGTATTTTCATGCATTTAGGCTAATGTTAGGATCATGTTTTACTTCTTTTTAGTTTCCTTTAACTTCATTTCTTTACTCATTGGTGTGTTTAGAGTATAGGATCATCTAGATCTAGGTTTAGGCATTCTAGGCTTGCATTTGGAGTGTTTTTGGTGTGTTGCAGGTGCAAGGAGTATTGGTGAGCTTGGAAGTGGAGTCTAGAGTTCAAAGGACTAAATACGACCCAGCAGGAAGTCATATTGGCCACCATATCGGCGAGCCTGGCCAATACGACCCAGCAGGAAGTCGTATCGACCACCATATTGGCGAGCCTGGCCAATACGACCCAGCAGGAAGTCATATCGGCCACCATATTGGCGAGCCTGGCCAATACGACCTAGCAGGAAGTCATATTGGCCACCATATCGACGAGCCTGGCCAATACGACCCAGCAGGAAGTCATATCGGCCACCATATTGGCGAGCCTGGCCAATACGACCCAGCAGGAAGTCATATTGGCCACCATATCGACGAGCCTGGCCAATACGACCCAGCAGGAAGTCATATCGGCCACCATATTGGCGAGCCTGGCCAATACGACCCAGATTTTCACTTGGATCCGGGTCAACACCCGGTTTGTTCCGGGTTGACCCGGCTCGCACCCTAATGACTATTTAAGCTAAAAACCTATTTCTATTTGTTCCGTAAGCTGTTTTTGATGTTCTAAACTCTTTTGTAAGAACAAATTTGATTCTTGAGATTAATCTAGTATTTTCTTTGTTATTCCTTCTACAAATCTCTCAATCCCTCACCAATCTCCATGATCAACTCTATTCCTATGAGTTTTGTTGATCTAGTTATGATTAGTGAGTAGTTCTTCATAGGGCTTATGGGTTAGGTAGGATTAGGTTGATTAGGGGTGATCAATGAATTTCTAGTGCTTGATTGTTTAAAATCTCATCTGTCAAAGTGTGTTTAATGTCTAATTAGCCTTGATCAAGTTGATTAGAATGCTTAAGATTTCTTGTTCACAACATGTTCGATGAAATTCCTGTTCATAGCTTTGATATAACTTTCACATTCTAGCGCATGAGAATGTATGTTTAGAGTGATTGTTAGTTGTTTGGAACTTGTTTGATTGCTTGCTTGATTCTAATTCACAAATGAGAATTTGTTCTTGGATTAGGATTAAGTAAAGAGATTAGTATTAAGAGATTAAACTGATCGTATCGTTGTGTTCCTTACTAGGAGGTTAGCTTGTTTGAAGTTTGAATTAGGATTCCTTGATCATCCCGAGTCACCTGTCCGTTGACCTTAACCCGTAGGCCTTATCTTTGTCATTGATTGAATCCCCTGTTTATTTGCTTTTTGTTCACTTCAGTTTGAATTGTTT
This sequence comes from Orychophragmus violaceus, assembly GCA_030180135.1. Taxonomy (NCBI): domain Eukaryota; kingdom Viridiplantae; phylum Streptophyta; class Magnoliopsida; order Brassicales; family Brassicaceae; genus Orychophragmus; species Orychophragmus violaceus. The sequence goes on along the minus strand of CM058237.1, from coordinate 91,187,423 downwards.
TCGTTAGGATTGTTAGAAATTGAAATTAAATTGTTTGATTTGACTCTGAAGGTTTAGTGCTTGCTTATTGGTTCTATCCATCCCAGAATAGGTTCGATACCTCAAAGGTACATCGATAAGCTTGAGGAATTGGTACCTCAAAGGATTGCAAAATTCTAGCTATCAGCGGCCAGTCTTGAGCAAGGGCGATATTAAGAATTGTGCGGATAGTTGCTGGTATAACATCCGAACTGAACGTCTCATCGCAGTCCACTCCAACCTCATGTGATTTCCTATTAGTGGCCAATTGTGCCTTGTAGCGAGACACTGTACCATCTTCATAAAACTTGTGCCTAAAGAGCCACACAAAACGCAAAATGTTAGTAGCCTATGGTCGTGGAACAAGTGTCCACGTTCCACATTTGATTAAAGCATTAAATTCCTGTTTCATAGCATATGTCCAATTATGATCTCTTGCTGCCTGGACATGAGAGAATGGTGTTGGGAATGTCCTGAAATCTATTGTGCTTACTCTAAGTGAAAGTCGTATTGTCGAGATGAGACAATCATATGACACTGGGTAGTCATAATGCTTTGCTAGAAGCCACTTATGATCAATGAGTTGAGAACTCATTGCTAGTGTTATATGATCCTACAGGGTCACACACCTAAGCAAACTGGGCGTTAAAGACGACGTTGATCATTAATGTAATGATCCAGTGAATGCATATTTGATATGCATTCGATATCAATATTCTGGGGCAGTGTCGATCGATGCAGATAATGCATCGATCGATGCAACACGCGGATTAATCAGATTAATTCGGTTTAATCGTTGGTTAATTCCGTTATGGTTTAAGTCGACATATATAAGATATATGGTCGACCTAAACTGATTTCTAACCTAATTCACAGCCACCAGAACGAGATAGAAACCTCTCTAGAGATTAGATCTCTTACAGGCACTAGCATCCCTCCTGTCCAGTTTGTGTGCGTGTGGATACCAGTAGAGGCACAGCGTTTGAGGTGCTTCGTGATCTCGATTATCTGCAAACCTTCCGCTGCTAATCATCAGGTAAATCTGAGATCTCATAGATTCAATTACTTGAACCCTAGATCCTAGGCTTGGAATTCAGATCAGGATTGCCTAATTGGATTAGGATCTGCTAGAAATTCCTTCAGTGGTATCAGAGCTTTAGGGTTCCATTGAATCTGTAGCATGTTGATTAGATTGGTTGAATCTGGATCTCTGTATAATTGATACAAGCATGCTAAAACTCGTTTTTGATCAAAGTAACCTAGTTTAGGGTTTTTGTTCGGAAAAACGTTTTAGGGTTTTTCGCATGGTGTCGATCGATGCCAATCCGGCATCGATCGACACAGGGCGAAAACCCGAATAAAACTTATGTTTCGCCTAGTGTCGATCGACACAAGAGTTGTGTCGATCGACACAAGAGTTGTGTCGGTCGACACAAACCTCGCGAGATTGATGAATCGGTTCAATTGGATTGGACCGGTTATCGAGCTTGGTTAATGATGGTTAAACACTAAGAATGGTTTATTGCGATTGGGTTGGTATCGACCGATGCTAATGTAGCATCGATCGACACCGACCGGTACTCAAAACTCGATCAATTGGATTGATCGGTTATCGCAGATTGGTTTTGGTTAATCTGCATCGATCGACACTAAAGTAGTGTCGGTCGACACTAGATTCGATGGTTTAGGTTATGGAACCTGAAGCCACAGAACCAAACCAAGACAAATCATTTAATTAGAAGAATTAAAACAAAATAAAACTGAACGTTTTAAATAGTTCTGTTCCTCAATCAAATATCAAGTGATACTTGATGTCCTTCCAATCTTGTCAACTGTCAAGACCCATCTAATTGTGCGATAGACTTGCAGTGCAAGATGTCCACAATTTCATGAGTAAGACAGAGGTAATCGTGTTGATGGATTTGCAGTGCAAGACATCGACAATTACATGACTGAAGAGATTGGTTTACTTGACTGGGCCATCAAAATCGTTTTGGGCTCAGAGACATCAGGTGGATCTGACATGAGATGTCAATCCACAACCAAGAGTTATATTGGATATAACTAGCAAAGTTGTTGCTTACCTAGATAGCTAAAATTTGGGTGATAGCCAGTGGCTCACTCAAGTTTAGTGAAGTATGGGTCTTGGATCATTATATTCATCTGAGGAAACATTGTTTGAATATAATGCGAGTTTTCTTAATATTTAAGACTTCTCATTTCTTGAACATCATAACTAAAACCTCCCTTGTTTTTCAGCTATGTCTAGCACAAACCATCGTAACAATTTCTCCCTGCGATCCGTCCTTGAGAAGGACAAGTTAAATGGATCCAACTTTCTTGAATGGTATCGGAACTTGAGAATTGTTCTCAAACAGGAGAAAAAGGACTATGTCCTTGAGAAAGTTCTCCCCAAGAAGTACCGAACCAATGCCTGGCAGTCAGATAAGGATGCTTGGGATAAGCATTCTAATGATACGGTGGATGTGAGTTGTCTCATGTTGGCTACCATGAACTCGGAATTGCATAAGCAATATGAGTACGTGGAGTCGCCAATACAGATGATCACTGGCCTGAAAAGTATGTTTCAGGAGCAGGCACGAACTCAGAGATACCAGATGGTTAGATCTCTGATTGAGTACAAGCTACCAAAGGGCGAACCAGTTAGTCCTCATGTCATTAAGATGATGGGTTATATTGATAACCTGGGGAAACTGGATTGTCCCATTAGCCAAGAGTTGGCTACTGACATCATTCTACAGTCACTGCCGTCAAGCTATGATCAATTTGTTATGAATTATAACATGAACAACTTGACGAAGACGTTGACTGAATTGCATGGGATGCTTAAGACTGCTGAACCTAACATCAAGAAGGACACCCCAAATGTCCTTATGGTACAAAAGGGTAAAAAGTTTAAGAAACTTGGTAAGAACAAAGGTGATGGCAAGACGAGCTCGATTGTGAATCCAAGCGAGTCTGGCCATGTTCCTAAGGTTAAAACCAGTCCTTCTGAAGATGTTAAGTGCCGTTATTGTAATGGTTATGGGCATTTGAAAAGAAACTGCAATAAATTCTTGGAAGATTATGAGAAGCTGAAGAAGACGTACGAGACTTCTTCTTCAGGTATTATGTTATAGAAGTAAATGTTACTTCTTATAGTCCTACTTATTGGGTATTGGATACCAGCTGTGGTACTCATATTTTGTGAAAATGTGCAGGGCCTGAGCAAAAGTAGGACTATGGAGAAAGGACAAGTGGACCTATGAGTGGGAATGGAGCAAGAGTTGTTGCATTAACCGTAGGAGTATTTCATTTGTTTTTCCTTTTATGGCATGTTTTGAACTTAAAACTGCTACTATGTACCTGCTATGAGCAGAAAGATTATTTCTATTCCTTGTTTGGATATGGAAGGTTATCAGTTTTCAAGTTAAGAATAAGTGTTATTCATTTGATTACAGTGATATATTTTATAGTAGCAATCCATTAGAGAATGGACTTTATGTTCTAAACCAGAATGTGCCTAACTATAACATTAATACCAAGAGATTCAAGTCAAATGATACGAGTCAAACTTCTCTCTGGCATTGTCGTTTTGGGCTACATAAATGAGAAATAGATTCAGAAGCTCCATAGTGATGGGCTTTTGGGCTCATCTGATTGAGAATCATAATGAGTAAAGTGGATCTTGTTTATTAAGTAAAACGACAAAGGCTCCTTTCAACAGAGGTAGTGTCGATCGACACAAACGGTGCGTCGGTCGATACAGGTTGCGAACGATCAAAATGAAAGGGCCAGAAGCTTATTGGGCTTTATACATACGGATGTATATGGACCGATGAGCACTAGTGCTAGAGGAAAATTTCAGTACTTCATTACCTTTACTGATATTTTCAGAAGGTACGGTTATGCCTCATTTATAAGGCATAAGTCAGAATCTTTGAAAAGTTCAAAGAGTTCCAAAATGAAGTACAGAATCAATTTGGCAAAGGTATTAAACCTCTACGATGAGATCATGGAGGTGAATACTTAAATCAAGAATTTAGTGATCATCTGATAGATTGTGAAAGTGTTTCACAATTCACTCCTCATGTATCGGACTTTATTAGATATGGTTCGATCAATGATGAGTCACTTAGATCTTCCATTATCCTTCTAAGAATACGCTCTAGAAATGTCTGAGTTTACTTTAAATAGAGTTCCATCAAAATCAGTTACAGAGATACCACATGAGATGTGGAATGTAAATGTTTCTGATTTATCCATCATGGAGATTTGGAGTTGCGAGACTTATATAAAAATGTTTAATCTCTGATAAGCTCACACCCAAATCTGATAAGTGCTACTTCATTGGTTGTCCTCAAAACCAAGGCATGTTACTTTTACAACATGTTCGAGAACAAATTGTTTGTTGCTCGGAATCATGTTTTCTTGAGAAAGATTTTCTTTCCAAGAAGAACAGTGGGAGTAAAGTACAAACTCGAAGAAATTCGAAAATCACAGGAGACTGCTCAACCTGATGAGGAAGAGCAGCAGTTGGATCTACAAAGAGTTGTAGAACCTGCACCTGTGGTGCCTAGAGTTTATAAAGGATTTGGTGAATGTATATTCGATATACATTTGAATGGCGAGTTTCTGAAAAAGTGTCGATCGACACAAAAGTTGCATCGATCGACACAGATCGCGAACCAAATATTGATTTTGGTTTATGACTTAATTAACTACGGTTTAAATCTTGGTTAATTAGGTCGTGGTAAAAGTATACATATGAGATATGTGTGCTCGACTTTTACAGAAAACTGAAGCTCGCAGATCCGAAAGAATCCGTCACGAACCCGAGAAATATGGATTTCTCGTAACCAATTGCCGTGATCTACTGATCATTGAAAGTGACGGGCCTGCGAATTTTGAAGAAGCAATGATGGGCCTTGACTCCGAAAATGGCTGAAAGCCGCTGAATCCGAAAATGGTTATATTCAGATATACAAAGCTAGGTTGGTAGCAAAAGGTTTCAAGTAAATTCATGGTATTGACTATGAAGAAACCTATTCCCAGACACCATGCTTATGTCCATTCGGGTTCTCCTAGCAACCGCCACTCATAATGGTTATGAGATCTGGCAGATGGGTGTGAAAACAGTTTTCCTTAATGGAATTCTGGAAAAAGAATGTGTACATGACATAATCTGAAGTTTTCATTGATCCTAATGAAGCTAGGAAGATATACAAGCTTCATCGATCCATTTATGGATTGAAGCAAGCATCTCGGAGTTGGAATCTTCGTTTTGATAAAGTAATCAAAAGGTTTGATTTTATCATAAATGAAGAGGAACCGAATGTTTACAAGATGACTAGTGGGAGCGCAGTTGCATTTCTGGTATTGTATGTTGATAACATACCACTTCTCGGAAATGAAGTTCCATTGTTTCAGTCTGTTAAGACTTGATTCGAAAGTTGTTTTTTTGATAAAATTATGGGAGAGACCGTATACATTCTTGGAATAAGAATCTATAGAGATAGATTGGATAAGCTAATTGGATTGTGTCAAGATACTTATAGTGATAAGGCCTTGCACATGTCCAATGTGCAGGATTCCAAGAAGGGCTTCGTGCAAATGACTCTTGGTATTACTTTTAGCAAGACGCAGTGTCTTTCGACACACGCTGAGCAAGAGCGAATAAGGGTCAGGCTACTGCTAAAGGCATTAGATGTCTTAAGATGTGATCTTAATTTTAGTGGGAGTCATTGTTATTAATTTTAGTTATGATATGATGTTCGTATAAACATAATTTGATTATGTTATTGAAATCTGACATCTGTATTATTTAATAATGGTTATTAAATAATAGTCCCAAAGTAATTTATGACATTTTATAGGTCATCAAGTATGTGACTTGATCATGAAACCCTATAGATAATAAATGACATAAATTATGATTGGTCCCTGGTCAAGGTTGTTAAAATGGGACATTAACAACCGCGTGAGACTAGTATGTGAGGTGACTGATGACTAAGTTTCATGGAGTCATTAATAAGAGTATTAAAGTCAATCACATAGATATGTGTTGGAGAACACAGGATCGGACATGACCCACTGATGAGAACTCTACGGGATAGTTATATAAGTGTCATGAGAGTTTTCATTACGACTATAGAGTATAGTCCTTAGACCTGAGTTCATCATGTTTTCTTACATGTGAATTGGTCTGCTTTAACCTTGTCAAACGTCAGCCGTAACTGGTGACTATAAAGGCATTGATTGGGCGTATCATGAAGCGTGTGAAGAGACAGGGATGGAACAAGATGGGATTTGTCCCTCCTATATAACAGGAGATAAATATCTCAGGGCCCATCGAAGATTTGATACTGAGAAATGTGTGGCCACACTCAAACGAGGTGATTGTCAGTCGTTTGTCTTGTCAGTATAAATCGGAGTTCGATGAACATGATCTTGGCTAAATAAGGGTGACACAGATCTTGCCTTATGCCAGATCGAGATATAGTGACGAAGGGATTAAAGGAATAGATGATTCCAGTACAAGTGGGAGATTGTTGGGAATGTCATGAAATCTATTGTGCTTACTCTAAGTGAAAGTCGTATTGTCGAGATGAGACAATCATATGACACTGGGTAGTCATAATGCTTTGCTAGAAGCCACTTATGATCAATGAGTTGAGAACTCATTGCTAGTGTTATATGATCCTACAGGGTCACACACCTAAGCAAACTGGGCGTTAAAGACGACGTTGATCATTAATGTAATGATCCAGTGAATGCATATTTGATATGCATTCGATATCAATATTCTGGGGCAGTGTCGATCGATGCAGATAATGCATTGATCGATGCAACACGTGGATTAATCAGATTAATTCGGTTTAATCGTTGGTTAATTCCGTTATGGTTTAAGTCGACATATATAAGATATATGGTCGACCTAAACTGATTTCTAACCTAATTCACAGCCACCAGAACGAGATAGAAACCTCTCTAGAGATTAGATCTCTTACAGGCACTAGCATCCCTCCTGTCCAGTTTGTGTGCGTGTGGATACCAGTAGAGGCACAGCGTTTGCGGTGCTTCGTGATCTCGATTATCTGCAAACCTTCCGCTGCTAATCATCAGGTAAATCTGAGATCTCATAGATTCAATTACTTGAACCCTAGATCCTAGGCTTGGAATTCAGATCAGGATTGCCTAATTGGATTAGGATCTGCTAGAAATTCCTTCAGTGGTATCAGAGCTTTAGGGTTCCATTGAATCTGTAGCATGTTGATTAGATTGGTTGAATCTGGATCTCTGTATAATTGATACAAGCATGCTAAAACTCGTTTTTGATCAAAGTAACCTAGTTTAGGGTTTTTGTTCGGAAAAACGTTTTAGGGTTTTTCGCATGGTGTCGATCGATGCCAATCCGGCATCGATCGACACAGGGCGAAAACCCGAATAAAACTTATGTTTCGCCTAGTGTCGATCGACACAAGAGTTGTGTCGGTCGACACAAACCTCGCGAGATTGATGAATCGGTTCAATTGGATTGGACCGGTTATCGAGCTTGGTTAATGATGGTTAAACACTAAGAATGGTTTATTGCGATTGGGTTGGTATCGACCGATGCTAATGTAGCATCGATCGACACCGACCGGTACTCAAAACTCGATCAATTAGATTGATCGGTTATCGCAGATTGGTTTTGGTTAATCTGCATCGATCGACACTAAAGTAGTGTCGGTCGACACTAGAATATTGTCAAACTTGTCGCTGAGGCCATTAAGCATATGCATGACCAGGGTTCGTTCCGAGACTGGTGCATCAACGTTGTGCAGGAGATATAGGATAACGACTTCAATTTTTGACAATAATCGTGAATCGTCATGTCACTGATGGTCAGAGTGTGGAGCTCGTGGTCGTATTGTAAGGCACGAGCCTCTTTGTTGTCGCGGAAAAGGTTCTCAAGAGAGAGCCAGAGATCACGGGCTGAGCATCCAGATTTGAGCACCGTGTCGAGGAGAGACTCCGAGTGTTGGGAATGTCCTGAAATCTACTGTACTATCTCTAGAAAGTATGATAAGTGTCGAGATCAGACATAAGTCATAAATACTGGGTGATCATGATGACTTGCTAGAGCCCGCTCTTGATCTATAAGTTTAGGACTTATTACCAGTATTGTATGATCCCTAAGGGTCACACCCCATAGCTTACGGGAAAGTTAAAAGGAATTAATACAGTAAGATGCAAGGCATTTACTGTATTTGTACAGAGAATTGGGCCAGACAAAATACAGTCTTTTTTCTGATTTGGGCCTTGGGCCCAAAAGCCCAATAGGCCATTAGGTTAATCCTTGGGCCTATATAAAGGAGAGGGGACGCAGATAATAAATCGGTTCTGCGATTTCTTTAGGTCTGGCCGTCCCTCTCTCTGTTCTCTCTGAGATTCCAGCTTGGTCTAGCAGCCTGATCCAGAAGCTTGTAAGAGGGTGGATACCTGAGGAGGAGCCGGTTCTCATCAGCTCTTGCAGATCTCGATATTCCCTTGATCAATCCGCTGCAATCATAAGGTAATGATCCTGATCTGGTTTTTGATTCATATGCAAATAACTTAGATCCAGTGATTATGTTGTAGGTTGTAATCTGATAATTAAACCCATGAACAAACATAATCCATCAGTGGTATCAGAGCCTAGGTCGTTAGGTTTTTGCTGTTTGGATCATATTAGGTTGTTTTAATGTTTGTAGAATCGATTTTTGTATGAAAATTGATTAAAAACTTTAAAAACCTAAAACAGTAATCGATGAACAGTAATCGATGAACAGTAATCGCGATGAACAGTAACCACGTGAACCGATCCCGCAAGTTAGGTCAAAACTGGCTAAAACGTAACCCGTTTCTTCCCGGTTTTGGACTTAACCGAACCAGTCCAATATAATTGGTGGTTCAAGCGGTTAACCAAATCGCGGTTTTCTGGAAATTATTTAATACAATTGGTATTATTTAATTTCTGGTTAAACCGGATTTAAATTCAAAATTGAATTTTAACCTAAACCGAAGGCTGGTCTAAGTTTGATTTGGTTGGACCAAATAATTTAGAGCTGGTCTGGTTTAGTAAATAACCAGTTGGATTTAGTAGTTAATTTGGTCTTGGACCAGAATTAATGAACCGACACGGTTATGTCAAATTATTGGGCCAATTGGAATTCTGTGGTCTTGGGCCAAGAATTGGGCCTATAATTTGTGACCCAACCGAAAACTTTAATAAAACATTAAATTAGAAAGCTTCTAATATTAGAAGTTTCTAATTTTGGCATGTTAGGAAATTTCTAAAAATAGTAAGTTTCCAAATTTAGAAAGTTTCTAAAATAAGCATGTTTCCGGATTTAGAAAGTTTCTAAAAATATTAGGTTTCCCTAAATAGAAAGTTTCCATATTTAGTAAGTTACCTGAAATGGAAAGTTTCCCAAAATAGTAATCTTCTATTTTTGGGAGGAAATCTATTGAAACCTAAAATCCTCAAAAACAATATCAAGCTTGGATGTCTTGCCCAATCTTGTCAGCTACTTAACGCTTATTCAATTACAGATATGGCTTACAGTGTGAGGTGTCTGTTTTTGCGTAAGTAAAGTAGTATATAGTCACTAATTTCATTGGGAGTCCCAGACTTTAGTGATTATTTGGCTGTAAGAGATTGGTTTCCTTGACTGGGCCATCGGGAGTCCCGGGCCTTGAGACATCTGGTGTATTGGGCCTTGGGCCCAATTCACAACCGAGAGTTATTGGATATAACTAGCTGTGTGTATGCTTACCAAGTAAAGCTACTTCTGGGTGACGGCCAGTGGCCCACTTTGGATTTAGCTGAACATGGGTCTCGGAATCATTGCATTCTTATGAGGTTAAACAAAGAAATTTTGAATGCAATGCGAGTTTTCTTATAAGTTATTAAGATTACTCTTTTATGAACTGAATAACTAAAACTCTATTTATCTCTAAATTTCAGTTATGACTAGCACAAACAATCAAAACACTTTCTCGATCCGGTCTGTCCTTGAGATGGACAAACTGAACGGATCAAATTTCTTGACTTGGTCGCGGAACCTGAGGCTAGTCCTCAGGCAGGAGAGAAAGGACTATGTCCTTGAGAGAGCTCTCCCCGAGAGGATCGGGTCCAATGCCTCTCATGCAGTATATGATGCTTGGAATAAGCATTATAATGATGCGGTAGATGTGCGTGGTCTGATATTGGCTACCATGGACTCAGATTTGCTGAAGCAATATGAGAACATGGAGTCGCCAATAGAGATGATCAGCAGCCTGAAATTGAAATTTCAGGAGCAGGTAAGAGTGGAGAGATACCAGTTGGTTAAGTCTCTCACTAGCTGCAAGCTACCAAATGATCATCCAGTGAGTCCTCATGTCAGTAAAATGATGGGTTACATTGATAACCTGAGGAAACTGGATTATCCAGTTAGCCAAGAATTGGCAACTGAGATCATACTGCAGTCACTGCCGTCAAGCTATGATAAGTTCAAAAGGAACTATATCAAGAAAGGCTTAACGAAGACGCTGACTGAACTGCATGATATGCTCAAGACAGTTGAGCCAAACGTGAAGAGTACCCTGTATAATCTCATAATGGAGAAGGGTAGGTTTACTAAACCTAGTGCTGACAAGGGTGAAGACAAAGTTGTCCAGATTTTGAATCATGGCAAGCCTGTGTCTTCTGAGCCCGAGTCAGATACATCTTACGTTGGTAAGTGCTGCTACTGTAAAGAGGCTGGGCATTGGAAGAGAGATTGCATTAAATTCATGGAAGATTATGAGGAGTTGAAGGTGATGTATGAGACTACTTCCTCAGGTATTCATGTTGTTACTTCAAGTTCTACCTTATAGGTATTGGATACTGGTTGTGGCACTGATATTTGTTATAATATGCAGAGCCTAAGCAGCAGTAGAACGTTGAAGGAAGGGCAAGTGGAACTGCGTGTCTGGAAGGAGCTATGGATGCTGCCTCAGCCGTAGGGTTTTCACTTGTAGATGCCTTTGAGGCTTGGTTTTATTAAGTAATTGCTACAATGTACCTGCTTTAAGCAGAGTTGTCTTTCATTTTCTTGTAAGAATTTGAATGTTTTTCATTTTGATAAAAGACAAGTTTTGTTCTTTTGATCTTAATGAAATATTAATTGTAGCACCCTATTCAATGAATGGGTTTTATATCTTAAACCAAAGAGTGCCTAAATGTAACATAAATACCGAATTGGTTTAAATCTGATGAATTAAACCTGATTTTTCTTGGCGTAAATGTTTTGGTCACATAGAGTGAGTCGGATTCATAAATCCCATAGTTATGGACTTTTGGGCTCATTTGATCGGATATCTTATGAGACTTGAATTCTGCTTACTGGACCAAAAGACAACGGGCCCATCTTAGCCGAGCTAGAGAAAGGCCCAAAGGCTTATTGGACCTTGAACATACTCATGTATGTGGCCCGATGAGCAGCAATGCCAGAGAAAATTTCATGTACTTCATTATCTTTACTGATTACTTCAGTGAGTATGACTGTGTTCATTTGATGAGACACGAGTCGGAATTCTTTGAAATGGTCGAAAGAGTTCCAGAATGAGGTATAGAATCTGAGTGACAGAAGTATTGAGACTCTGGATTAGATCACGAGTGAGAATACTTAAGTCATTGATGGTGTGATCATCTGAATGAGTGTGAAGTCGTTTCACAGCTCATTTCTCCTGAAAACCTGGAGGTGTTTCTGTGAGAAAGAATCAGATCTTATTAGAAATGATTAAAGATGAGTCACACGAATCTTCCATGATATTCTTTAAGAATAACGCTCTAGAAATATCTAAGTTTACGCTGAAATAGTTCCACCAATATAAGTTGAAAGACACCACATAAATATGGACTGGAAATGATCCAAATTCGTCTTTACTGAGTATTTGTAGTTGTGCTACTTCGCTGGTTGTCCTAGGGAAACCAAGGCTTGTTACTTTTTACGTCCATTCCGAAAACGAAGTTAGGTTGTTCGGAATTCTGTTTTCTAAAAGGAAAGTTACTTTCCAAGAAGAACAGTGGGAGTAAAAGTATAACTCGAAGAAATTCGAGAAATACAGGAGGCTGCTCAACCTGTTGAGGGAGAGCAGCGGATGGATTTACAGATTTCTGTAGAATCTACACCTGTAGAGCCTGAAGTTCGCAGATCTGAATGAATCCGTCACTAATCCGAGAGTGATTTCTCGTGATTAATTGCCATGATCTGATGATCATTGAAAGTGACGAACCTGCGAAATTCACAGAAGCGAAAGTGAGCCCGGACTCCGAAAAATTATACTGTATGTAAGTTAGCTTCATCGATCCATTCATGGATAGAAGCAAGCATATCGGAGTTGGAATCTTCGTTCTGTTGAAGTAGTCAAGGTTTTGACTTGAACAGGAACGAAGTGGAACTGTGCGTTTACTAATAGATAAGTGGGAGCGATGTTGCATTTCTCATAGTGTATGTCGATGACATACTGATTCTCGGAAATAACGTTCCAATGCTGCAGTTGGTAAAGGACTGGCTTGGGAGTTGTTTTTATGATTGACATGGGTAAAGCCACGTATGTTCTTGGATTTTGGATCTAAAGACAGAGATCCAAAAGAGCTGATAGGACAAAGTCAAGATTCTTATATTGACAAAGTCCTACACGTTTTCAGCATTCCAAGAAGGGTTTTATGCCAATGTCACATGGCATTACGTTAAGCAAGAAACAGTGTCCTACGATATCTGCTGAGCTTGAATGCATGGATGAGATTCCATATGCGTCGGCAATTGGATCTATCATGTATGCCATGACACGTACTTGTTTTGATGTTGCTTTAATGTTAAGCAAGACAAGTAAAGACCAGTCAAATCCAGCAAAGAATCACTGGATAGACGTAATGAATATCCTCAAGTATTTGGAAAATACTTAGGATAAGTTCTTGATTTACGGAGAAAGTGAGGTGCTACAAGTCGGTAGAGTCTGAAAGGCAAGTTTCCAACAGACAAAGATGATTTCCGGTCACAGTCCGGTTATATCTTGTGTCTGTCTGGCGGTGCAAGGCACTGTTGCTGACTCCATGACTTAAGCTGAACATTTCGCAGCTTGGGTAGCGGCGAAAGAGGTTGTTTGGAAAGAAGAGTTCATCACTGAACTTGATGTGATTCCTAGCATAGATGAGGCTAGCTGCACATCAGAGGTCCAAACACCTTGAGGGTAGGTATAACCTATTCCGAGAGATAAATGATAGAGGTGTTAAGTAGATCAGCAAGTTTCAACAAATGAGAACGTTGCTAATCTATTAACAAAGCCACTCCTTAGGCCTAAGCACGAGTCGCGGACTGTAGCTGTAGGATAAGTGAAATTAAGATGTAGTCTTAATTTCAGTGGGAGTTAGTAAAGGGCTTTATTTAGTTATTTTGATTGGTTCATGTAAACATTTTTAAATGTTAATGAAATTTTTATTTCTGGATTATTTTTTAACTGTGATATAAAATAATCGTTCCAAAATGATTCATGTCATTATATATGGGCCATCGAAGTACATGAGTAGACTTGATCCTGAAACCCCATATTTAACGAAATGACAAAATCATAGTGTCCATAGTCGAAGGTTGTTGAAATTGGAACACCAACAACCACTTGAGACTAGATTGTGTTGAGACTTATGACCATGTTTCGAGGGGCCATAGATGCGCGGCATCAAAGTCGACACATAGGTATATGTAGGGGAGCATATGACCGGACATGGCCCGCTGATGAGAACTCTACAAGATATTAATATCTGTGTCATGAGAGGTTCTCATATACGACTATAGAGTATAGTCCTTAGACCTGAGTTCGCATGCATGTGGCTGCACATGGATTGATGCGCTTTGATCATTGTCTAACGCTGTTTCGTAACTGGGAGCTATAAGGACCTTGGTTGGGTGTATTATGAAGTGTGTAGTTCATAGTGATGGAACAAGATGGAATTTGTCCCTGCCGTTTAACGGAGGTAATATCTCTAGGCCAATCGGAGACTTTATAGCTGGTAAGAGAGTGGCCACTCCCAAACGGACTTGCCCAAGTCGTTTGCATTGTCAGTATCAAATCTGGTCCGATGAACATGGTCTGGCTATATAAGGATGACACGTATCTTGCCTTATGCCAGATCGAGATATTGAGACAAAAGGATTAGGGAATGTAGGATTCCAGTACAAGTGGGAGATTGTTGGGAATGTCCTGAAATCTACTGTACTATCTCTAGAAAGTATGATAAGTGTCGAGATCAGACATAAGTCATAAATACTGGGTGATCATGATGACTTGCTAGAGCCCGCTCTTGATCTATAAGTTTAGGACTTATTACCAGTATTGTATGATCCCTAAGGGTCACACCCCATAGCTTACGGGAAAGTTAAAAGGAATTAATACAGTAAGATGCAAGGCATTTACTGTATTTGTACAGAGAATTGGGCCAGACAAAATACAGTCTTTTGTCTGATTTGGGCCTTGGGCCCAAAAGCCCAATAGGCCATTAGGTTAATCCTTGGGCCTATATAAAGGAGAGGGGACGCAGATAATAGATCGGTTCTGCGATTTCTTTAGGTCTGGACGTCCCTCTCTCTGTTCTCTCTGAGATTCCAGCTTGGTCTAGCAGCCTGATCCAGAAGCTTGTAAGAGGGTGGATACCTGAGGAGGAGCCGGTTCTCATCAGCTCTTGCAGATCTCGATATTCCCTTGATCAATCCGCTGCAATCATAAGGTAATGATCCTGATCTGGTTTTTGATGTTGGAAGTTCTGGTTGATCCTGATTCAATTCTCATATTGATATCAACCTAAACATGCATTAGATCTAGGTGTTCTTATTTAGAAACATATGATCTCACCTTTTACCTGTTTGTTTGCAGCGGAATTGATGAACAGGTCAATGATCAGGGAGATACACCGAGAGATGGATCCTCCAAAGGCTCACACACGCAATCACCGGAAATTGGCTGCTAGACCACAAGGAAGAGAGGCGCAGAGAGAGGAGAAAAACGGCGCTAGGTGTTAGGGTTGGAAGGAAAAACAGACTCAAGTTTTATTCATAAAACTTGTCTAATTCCTTTTGGGCTTTATGGGCCCAAATACCAATCTGATTAAATTCCATTTAATCAGACCCATTAATTCTTCTCTCTTAGTACGACAAATGCCTAGCACTTTTGTCGTACTTCTGCTAAGCCGTTCCAACATTATTTCCTGCTAGCTTAAGCGTGTGACCCATATGGGATCATACAATAAAGGCAATAAGTCCAAGACTTATAGATCATGAGCGGACTCTAGCAAGCCATCATGACCCCCAGCATTGTATGACTTATGTCTGATCACTGACATACTCTTACGTTATAGAGACAGTACAGAGATTGCTGGACACACTTCCAACAATCTCCCACTTGAACTGGAATCTCTGTATTCATAATCCCTTTCGTCTCAATATCTCGATTAGTCATAAGGTAAGATTAGTGTCATCCTTATAAAGCCTAATCTTGTTCATCGGACTCTGATTTGATACTGACAATCCAAACGACTCGGGAAAGTCCGTTTGAGCATGGCCATGCGTTTTCCAGTATTCAAATCTCCGATTGGCCTAGAGATATTCACTCCATTTATATTGGAGGGACAAATCCCATATTGTTCCATCACTGTAAACTACTCATTTCATGATGTACCCAAACAAGATCCTTATAGCTATCGCAGAACGATAGCGTTAGACAATGATCAAAGTGCATCAGTCCATATGCAGTCACATGCATGCGAACTCAGGTCTAAGGACTATACTCTATAGTCGTAGTAAGAATCTCTTATGACACAGATATAAATATCCTGAAGAGTTCTTATTAGCGGGTCTTGTCCGGTCGTATGTTCCCAACATACACCTATGTACTGACTTTGATGCCGAGCATCTATGACACACTGAGACTTTGTCATAAGTCACGTACCAATCCAGTCTCTCACGGTTGTTGTTGTTCCAATTTCAACAACCTTCGACTAGGGACAGGATGATATAAAACATCTATCAAATATAGGGTCTCATGATCAAGCTAAATGACTTTGATGACTCAAGATCAAGTCATTTACTTCGATGACCTATAAAATGGTTCATATCATTTTGGAACGATTATTTCATCACAGTTAAAATAATCTTGAAATGATAATTTCATTAAACATAAAATAATGTTTTACAAGAACATATCAAATAACTAAAATAAAGCTCATAAAACTCCCACTCAAATTTAGATTACATTTCAATGTTTCTAATGCCTACAGCTTCAGTCAGGAACTCGAGCTTAGGCCTTGGGAGTGGCTTTGTCAACGGATCAGCGACGTTATCATCTGTCGGAACTCGGCTGATCTTGACTTCCTTTCTATTAACGATGTCACGTATCAAGTGAAATCTTCTTTGAACATGCTTGGATTTCTGGTGTGATCTTGGTTCCTTTGCCTGAGCTATAGCACCATTGTTGTCACAAAACAGTGCCAGAGGCTCAGCCGCATCTGGTATCACACCTAGTTCCATAATGAACTTTCGTATCCAAACAGCTTCTTTCGCTGCTTCTGAGGCGGCGATATATTCAGCTTCCGTAGTGGAATCAGCAACGGTGTCCTGCTTGGAGCTTCTCCAACTTACTGCACCGCCATTCAGACAAAATACATAACCGGACTGTGACCGGAAATCATCTATGTCTGTCTGGAAACTTGCGTCCGTGAATCCACTGACTTTAAGCACATCACTTCCACCGTACACCAAGAACTTATCCTTAGTATGTCTTAGATACTTCAAGATATTCTTTACGGCAATCCAATGGTTTTCACCTGGATTTGACTGGTATCTACTCGTCATGCTCAATGCGTAAGCAACATCAGGACGAGTACAGATCATGGCATACATGACAGATCCTATTGCAGATGCATAAGGAATATTCTTCATGCGCTCAAGCTCAGCAGCCGACGTAGGGCTCTGCTTCTTGCTTAGCGTTGTGCCATGTACCATTGGCGTGAAGCCCTTCTTGGAATCTTTCATGCTGAATCTTTGTAGGACTTTGTCAATGTATGAGTCTTGACACAAGCCTATCAGCTTCTTAGGTCTATCCCGATAGATCCTAATTCCAAGAACGTATGCGGCTTCACCCATGTCTTTCATGGAAAAACAACTTCCAAGCCAGTCCTTTACCGACTTCAGCATTGGAATGTCGTTTCCGAGAAGCAGTATGTCATCAACATACAGAATAAGAAAAACGATTTTGCTCCCACTAGTTTTCTTATACACGCATTGTTCTTCTTCGTTTCTGATAAAGTCAAATTGCTTGATCGCTTCATCAAAACGAAGATTCCAGCTCCTCGATGCTTGCTTCAATCCATAAATGGATTTATGAAGCTTGCATACTTTCCCAGCATTCTTTGGATCTATGTAACCGTCAGGTTGTGTCATATACACATCCTCTTCCAGAATTCCATTCAGGAAGGCGGTTTTCACGTCCATCTGCCAAATTTCATAATCATGAAAAGCTGCAGTTGCTAGTAGAATCCGAATAGATTTCATCATAGCCACCGGTGAATAGGTTTCATCGTAGTCCACACCGTGAACTTGTCTGAAACCTTTTGCCACCAACCTGGCTTTATAAATCTGGACATTTCCATCCACGTCAATCTTCTTCTTGAAGATCCATTTGCACTCAATGGCTTTTACACCAGCGGGTAAGTCAACCAACGAAAACACTTGGTTGACCGACATGGAGTCCATTTCGGAATCAGTGGCCTGGCGCCACTTTGAGGAATCTGGGCCCATCATGGCTTGATTGAAATTCGATGGTTCATCACCATCAATGATCAGAAGATCATGACAGTTAGTCACGAGGAATCCTTGATATCTCTCGGGTTCGTGACGGATCCTCCCGGATCTTCGAACTTCAGGTACTACAGGTTCAGGCTCTACAATTTCTTGTAGATCCTCCTGCTGCTCTTCCTCATTAGGTTGAGCAGTATCCTGTTCATCTTGAATTTCTTCAAGCAGTACCTTACTCCCACTGTCTTTCTTAGAGAGAAACTCCCTCTCAAGAAAGTTACAATCCCGGGCAACAAAAATCTTGTTCTCGGAACGTAGATAGAAGTAATAAGCCTTGGTTTCCCGTGGATAACCAATGAAGTAGCATTTGTCAGATTTTGGTGTAAGCTTGTCTGAGATTAATCTCTTGACATAGGCTTCACAACCCCAAATTCTGAGATAAGACAGCACTGGAGCCACTCCAGTCCATAATTCATATGGTGTCTTTGCTACTGCTTTTGATGGCGCTCTATTTAGAGTGAACACTGCTGTTAGCAGAGCATATCCCCAAAGGGATATTGGAAGGTCTGTGTGACTCATCATAGACCGAACCATATCCAATAAGGTCCGATTTCTCCTCTCAGACACACCATTCCATTGTGGTGTTCCAGGAGGAGTGAGTTGGGATACAATCCCACACTCTCTCAGATGATCACTGAATTCTTGGCTTAAGTATTCTCCTCCTCGGTCGGACCGAAGAGCCTTAATGCTTTTGCCAAGTTGGTTCTGTACTTCATTTTGGAATTCTCTGAACTTCTCAAAAGATTCAGACTTATGTTTCATTAAATAAACATATCCATACCTACTGAAATCATCAGTGAAGGTAATGAAGTACTGATAGTTTCCTCTTGCATTTGTGGACATGGGGCCACACACGTCAGTGTGTATCAGGCCCAATAAGTCACCGGCCCTCTCGTTAGGTTTATTAAAGGGGGCCCGTGTCATTTTGCCCATCATGCAGGATTCGCATTTCTCACATGACTCAAAGTCAAATGAGCCAAGAAGTCCATTCGAATGGAGCCTCTTGATGCGTTTCTCGCTGATGTGCCCTAAACGACAATGCCATAGAAACGTTTGGTTCTCCTCATTAGGTTTGAACCGTTTGGTATTAATGTTATATATTGGCGCGGATTGATCGAGTATGTAAAGCCCATTTGAAAGAGGGGCAGAACCATAGAACAAATTGTTGCGATTGAAGGAACATAATTTATTCTTAACTGAAAAATCATAACCTTCCAAATCCAACAAAGAAATTGAAATAATATTTCTGCTTATAGCAGGTACAAAATAACAATTATTCAGTTCTAAAATCAATCCCGAAGGTAAAGACAACAAGTAAGTGCCTACAGCTAGTGCTGGAACTTTCGCTCCATTCCCAACTCGTAGCTCCACTTGTCCTTGCTTCAGCCTTCTACTGTTGCTGAGTGCCTGCACATTAGTACAAATATGAGCCCCACAACCAGTATCCATGACCCATGAGGTATTATCAGAAGTAGTTGTATTAACTTCTATAACAAAAATACCTGATGAAGAAGTCTCGAAAGTCTTCTTCTTTAATTCCTTTAGACCTTCCTGGAATTTCTTGCAATCTCTTCTCCAATGCCCCAGTTCTTTGCAGAACCTGCACATGTCAGTAGGCCCAGCCTTGGACTTGGGCTTGGGCTTTGGCGTGTCCTTGTCCGCGACTTGGACACCCTTGGCCTTTCCCTTATCCTTAGCAGAAGACTTCTTAAACCCCTTGCCCTTTTGTACCATAAGTACATTGGGGTCCTTGGCGGTTTTCTTCAAGTTGGGCTCTGCAGTCTTGAGCATTCCGTGAAGCTCAGGCAGTGTCTTACTCAAGCCATGCATGTTAAAGTTCAGAATGAACTGATCATAGCTTGCAGGTAAAGACTGCAGAATGATGTCGCAGGCAAGTTCCTGGCTGATTGGGCAGTCGAGTTTCTGAAGATGATCGAGATAACCCATCATCTTCAAGACATGTGGACTCACTGCCGCATTTGCAGCCAACTTACAGTCCAAGAGGTTCTTAACTGTCTGGAACCTCTCGGTCCTAGCCTGCTCCTGAAAAAGCGATTTCAGGCTTGCCATGATCTCGATTGGAGACAATACATTTTCGAACTGTTTTTGCAGCTCAGGAGTCATTGTCACCAACATCAGGCAATAAACATCATTTTCATCTGACGAATGCTTTTCCCAAGCATTGTGCAGAGTCCTGGCAGCATTGGCAAGAGGCCTCTCGGGGAGGGGATCTCGAAGGACATAATCCTTCTTCTCCTGCTTGAGGACCAGCCTCAAGTTCCTTGACCATGTCAGGAAGTTCGTTCCAGTCAGCTTCTCCTTCTCGAGAACAGACCGGATCGAGAATGTGTTTGGTGTGCTTGTAGTAGTCATATCTGAAATATATAAATAAAAAGGTTATTAGTTATTATGTTCAAAATGACTAATCTCGTATTAAAATTTAATATGATTAATCACGCATTATATTCAATAACCTAAGTTACCCTCAATAGAATATAATGATTCCAAGATCCACATATAACTAAGATTAAAGTGGGCCACTGGCCGTCACCCAACCTTAGCTTATATCGGTAAGCCCTGTATCGGCTAATTATATCCGTGATATAACTCTTGGTTGTGAATCTGGGCCCGAGGCCCAATCCACTCTGATGTCTCAAGGCCCGGGACTCCCGATGGCCTAGTCAAGAAAACCAGACTATACAGTCATGTAATCATTAATGTCTGGGACTCCCAATGACATTTATGAATCACAAACCGTCTTACCCACGCAAAAGCAGACACCCTCACACTGTAAGGCCGTGAATACAATTGAATGAGCTTCGACAGCTGACATAGCCTGGACAAGACATCCAACGCTTGATATTATTTGAGGTTCGTAGGTTTGTTTTAAAATCTTATTCCCGAAAATAGAAGATTACTATTTCGGGAAACTTTCCATTTTAGGAAACCTACTATTTTTGGAAACTTTCTAAAATTGGAAACTTTCTAATTTTAGAAACCTTTCTTAAAAATCCAAAAACCCGCAAATCTAGAAACTTCTAATTTTGGAAACTTTCTAATTTCGAAATTTCGGAACTTTATAAAATTTAAAATCGAATTTCATAATTTTATTTTATAAAATAAGTTTTAAATTTAAATCTGAAGAATGACTCAAATAATTGGCCCGATCGTTTTAACTTCTTGGCCCGAGGCCAAAGAATTGGTCTATGTCCGAGACATAACCCGATTGTCCAATTAAATGACATAACCGATCTGTTTCATTAAAACTGGTCTAACCAAGTTTTAATTACTACGATGACCACAATTGTCAACCGGTTATTTACTAAACCGGAATCTCTCAATTTATTTGGTCCAACCAAATCAAATTAGAAATTCCCGGTTTAGGCACTAAATCCAATATTTCTTTCGACATTGGATTTCTTATCCTGGTTTAACCAGATTTAATAAAATTATTAAATCTGTTTATTAAACCAGAACGAAGATTTTAATTAAAATTTTGAACCGAACCAGCTAACCGAAATCGAACCGGTTGAACCGTGAACACTCTCAACCCTAGCTTTCGGATCAAGCAATGATCGTCCAGCCGCAAGCCGTGCGCCATGATCCGAGATCGACACGCTCGGCATGCTCGGGACGGTTCACCGGGACGTTCGGGACGGTGCAGCCGGGACGGACGCTCCACGATCGCCGAGCAATCGGGACGCGACGCACAGCCGGACGCGATCGGGACGTGCGATCGGATGCGTCGCGATGATCGATTGCGATCGATCGAATGATCCGATCCAATCCGACCATCCCGACTCTGCGATCCCGTCCGTCCGACCGGCCATACCTCTCGGCCAACAACCAACCGGCCAAGCCGGTCGATCACACCTTGGCCAATCAACAAAACCCGAGTCATATAGCGCGGTTTTGTGATTCAAGTGTTTGTTCAGGATTTAATTCAGTTTCTTATGTGTTTTTCTTATCAGTAATGGATTCAAAACACATCTAAACAGAATAAACAACCTAAACAATGAATCTAAAACAAGAAACCTAAGAACCAATGGCTCTGATACCACTGTTGGAAGTTCTGGTTGATCCTGATTCAATTCTCATATTGATATCAACCTAAACATGCATTAGATCTAGGTGTTCTTATTTAGAAACATATGATCTCACCTTTTACCTGTTTGTTTGCAGCGGAATTGATGAACAGGTCAATGATCAGGGAGATACACCGAGAGATGGATCCTCCAAAGGCTCACACACGCAATCACCGGAAATTGGCTGCTAGACCACAAGGAAGAGAGGCGCAGAGAGAGGAGAAAAACGGCGCTAGGTGTTAGGGTTGGAAGGAAAAACAGACTCAAGTTTTATTCATAAAACTTGTCTAATTCCTTTTGGGCTTTATGGGCCCAAATACCAATCTGATTAAATTCCATTTAATCAGACCCATTAATTCTTCTCTCTTAGTACGACAAATGCCTAGCACTTTTGTCGTACTTCTGCTAAGCCGTTCCAACATTATTTCCTGCTAGCTTAAGCGTGTGACCCATATGGGATCATACAATAAAGGCAATAAGTCCAAGACTTATAGATCATGAGCGGACTCTAGCAAGCCATCATGACCCCCAGCATTGTATGACTTATGTCTGATCACTGACATACTCTTACGTTATAGAGACAGTACAGAGATTGCTGGACACACTTCCAACATTTGATTCATATGCAAATAACTTAGATCCAGTGATTATGTTGTAGGTTGTAATCTGATAATTAAACCCATGAACAAACATAATCCATCACCGAGATCGTCCCGTAAATTCACATCTTAGCGAGACCGTCTTTCTCATTCCATTGAATAAGAGCTTGATCATCGGATGGAGCAGGGGAGCTGCCATCGATATGTCCAATTAAACCGAAGATGATGCAATGTGTTCGAACAATTCACGCCAAATATCATAGTTGAGTTTGGCTAGGTCAAGGACGACCAAAATATATGCTCGGATTTGTGATATGCCAAATGGCTTATCAGTAGTAGCAGGCGGCAGTAACGTGTTTGCGGCCATTGCCATACAGAGAGAGAGAGAGAGACAGAGAGAGAGAGAGAGAGACAGAGAGAGAGAGAGAGAGAGAGAGAGAGAGAGAGAGAGAGAGAGAGAGAGAGAGAGAGAGAGAGAGAGAGAGAGAGAGAGAGAGAGAGAGGATCGTCGAGATATCTCGATTAAGCTTCTGATACCATGTATGAGAGTATAAGCTTTCGATATCTTTATTAATCACCAAGGGGTTCGTATATACATTACACAAGAGAGTATCTAACAAGGTATCTAAGGATATCCTAAGATCGTATGATGGCAACTGTATAAGTGAAAAAATATTCTATATCTTATCTAATAAATAGGACAAGCTAGTGGTTACTAGCTAACAAACCTCCTCCATTGAAACGTTTGACGGCATTGCGCAAATACTCAAGAGACTTATTGTCTCGTGTCTGCATGAATGCGAAAGCTGTAGACGAAGGAGAGAAGAGGAAAGATCCGTCTTGACATTGAAGTCTGAGAAGCTTCTCCCAATCTAAATCACACATACCCTCCAAACTATGCAACAGTGTTGTTGGGATCTTGTGCATTATCTCTTTTGGTATATATCCTATAAAAAGATCTCACGCGTACGCCCAATATCTTAGTCTATATATTAGAGCCATCTATCTATACTTCAAAATATATTTATATAATTGTTTGTATATTTTTGACCCAGCACACAAACCTTGTTATTAGCTTTAGCTCTTTCTTGGCGTATATATGTTTCAAGACCGGAGAATCATATAGTACATCAATGTTTATTCCTCGAGCTATCTCAAGTAAGGAAGGAAAGGCTACTTCGAATCCAATTGGCATATGCTCATCGTCTTCTTCCTCTAGCTTTCCCATATTTTCTCGGAAAAACTTGATTCCTGAACTAGCCATTGATAATTAATATATATACTTCAAATTCTAATATAAAATTAGACATGTCAAATGATTTTAGGTATGAATAACAAAAACTGATATTTTTCTTTTAACCTATTGTGATTTCAATTATAATTGATATATATATATATATATATATTGATAAAATATGAATGAGGGAAAACTGATGATGTATTAAGCTCTAAGGCTGTGAGTATTTATACAAGAAGTTATCGAATGAAAAAGGAAAGTATCCTATTCGTATCATAAGTTGGAGTTATCTAAAACAAGAGATATACTCCAATGATATATCTTAAATCCTAATACCCCCCCTCAAGTTGGAGCGTGGAGATTTTGAACGCCCAACTTGAGTAAGAAGGCATCAAACTCCTTTCGTCCCAGAGCCTTAGTTAGAATATCCGCCAACTGATCCTTAGTTGAAACATGCTCAGTGTGAACAACCTTCCGTATGATCTCATCACGAACAAAATGGCAATCATTTTCGATGTGTTTGGTTCGTTCATGGAAAACCGGATTGTTGCTTATGTGAATCGCTGCTTTACTGTCGCATCGTATTGTCATCGGGCCATCATGAGTTAAACCAAAGGCAGGAAGTATGTTGCGAAACCAGAGAAGCTCTTGTGTTAATGCGGCCATTGCTCGATACTCCGCTTCTGCTGAGGATCGTGAAACCGTATTTTGTTTCTTAGTTTTCCAGGAGATGAGAGATGAACCGCATTGGACTATCCAGCCTGTCAAAGAACGTCGTGTTATTGGACAAGCTGACCAGTCGGAATCGCACCATCCGGTGATGTGAAATGGAGTTGTAGCGCTTAAAAGTAGACCTTGTCCAAGTGTCCCTTTTAAATAGCGTACAACCTTAAGTGCAGCATCCCATTGTTCTTGTCGAGGAGCCTGCATATATTGAGAGAGAATGTGGACTGCATAAGTGAGATCGGGTCGAGTTGCTTTGAGATAGACGAGTCTCCCTATGAGTCTGCGATATTTTTCTGGATGCTTCAAGAATGGGCTCTTCGATTTGCTTAGTTGATGGTTCTGGTCCATTGGAGAACCAATAGGTTTACAACCAAGTAATCCTGCTTCAGCAACTATTTCGGCTGCATATTTATGTTGACATATGTAAAATCCAGAGGAGCTGCGAGCAACTTCTAAACCGAGAAAATATTTGAGTACCCCTAGATCTTTCATATGAAAACATGTGGAGAGATATTCTTTGAATGACGATAGAGCCACGGATGAGTTGCACGAGATAATTAGGTCATCGACATAAACAAGAATCCGTAGTGTAATGCCGTTTTTTCCATATATAAACAAGGAATAGTCTGACCTTGTTTGGCGAAAACCATAGGATAGAAGAGCATCAGTTAGTTTAGAAAACCAACATCGTGGAGATTGTTTGAGCCCATATAATGATTTTCTTAATCGACAAACGCGAGTTTCATCCGGAGAAGAGAATCCTGGAGGAAGTTTCATATAGATTTCTTCGGTTAGATCTCCATGAAGGAAGGCATTGTGCACATCCATCTGATGAACTTCATGATTCTGTTTTGCAGCAATGTCAAGGAAAAGACGAACTGTTTTCATTTTTGCGACTGGAGCAAATGTTTCCTTGTAGTCTAATCCTTCTTTTTGTGTGTTTCCAAGAGCTACAAGACGAGCTTTGTATCTTTCGAGAGTTCCATCAGATTTCTGTTTGATACGATAGACCCATCTGGAACCTATCGCTTTCTTTCCTGTTGGTAAATGCTCGAGAGTCCATGTCTTGTTAAGCTCAAGTGCATCTATTTCAGAACGCATAGCCTCCTTCCATTGATCACATTTCATAGCATCTTTGAATGTTGTGGGTTCAATCATAGTTGCAAGAGCAACAAGAAAACTGCGATGTTGCAAAGAAAAGCGATCATAAGAGTCATAGTGGGATAGAGGATATACAGTACCTGAGGAATGCGTTGGAGAGAGAGGTGAAGAAGAGAGAGATGAGGGATGTAGAGTAGCAGCACCGACGACATAGTCTTTAAGATGAGGAGGAGGACGCTTACTGCGTTGTCCTCGGCCAAGTGAAGTGTCTTCATGATCAGAATCTACTGAGTCCGACGATGCATCGACGTTTTCTGTTTCTGTATGATCCGTATTTTGTGCTATCTCTATGACGACATCTTCTTCTTCCTCATCATGATTATATAACGTGGTATGTACATCTGGTGAGGAATGAACAGCAGTATCCTTCATGAATGGAAATTCATTCTCACAAAACCGTACATCACGAGAATAGAAGAATATCTTTTGATCAAGATCATACAATTTCCATCCCTTTTTACCATATGGATATCCCATGAAGGCACACTTTCTGCTTCGTGTTTCAAATTTGTCTCCTCTTGTTTGTTGATTGTGTGCATAAGCGAGGCAACCAAACACACGAAGCTGCTCAAACGATGGTGGACGGTTGTATAGCTTCTCAAATGGAGTTTTGTTGTGAAGAAGAGCAGATGGAGTGCGGTTAATGAGATAACATGCTGTCAGTGTGCATTCTCCCCAAAACTCAATAGGAAGTGCAGCCTGAAAACGCAAAGCACGCGCCACATTAAGAATATGACGATGCTTGCGTTCCACTCTTCCGTTTTGCTGAGGAGTATGTACACATGATGTCTCGTGAATAATTCCTTGGCTCCGAAAGTACGGTGCAAGTGTCAAGAATTCTGCCCCATTATCTGATCGGAAAGTCTTTATCTTCTTGGAGAATTGTGTTGCGATGAGAGCTAGAAAATCTTGGACTGTTTTTGCAACTGTTGTTTTATCCGGTAGAAGGTATAGCCACACAGCTCTTGAATGATCATCTATGATCGTTAGGAAGTAGCGGTTTCCACATAATGAAGTAGTTCGATATGGTCCCCACAGATCACAATGGATTAAATCGAAAATCTCTTTTGCATTAGAAGTACTATCCGGAAAAAACAAACGAGTCTGTTTTGCTCTAAAACAAATATCACAACTAGAAATCAAAAAATCTTTGCTAGACTTTGATAAAGTAACATCAGGAAGATGACCCGTAACTTGTGCTGACGGATGACCTAGACGTCTATGCCAAAGAACCGAATCAGAAGCTACTGTTGTTTGACAGGCGTGTAAGTTCTCTATCTTGCAAAGCCGGTACAATCCCTCTCCCTCTCTCTTACCCGCTCCAATCAGCATCCTCGAAGTGCGGTCCTGTAATATCACAACACGATCAGTAATTTGGCCAATAAGATAATTGTCGGATACGAGTTGCCCAAAGGATATGAGATTTGAGTGAAATCCTTCCACAAGATAAACATTATGCAGAGACAGATGTGGCGTGAGATACACTGTCCCTTGTTTAACTGCAAAAGCATTATTTCCAGCTGGAAGTAATACTGATATTGGCGAAATATCTCTGATATTGATCATTAGATCAATGTTTCCGGTCATATGGTGAGTTGCACCAGTGTCTAAGATCCAGGAAGGAGAAGAAGTCATACCGCTCAAAGGTGTGTTTGAGGAAGGTTTACCAAGAACTTGCTGGATTTGTTTCCATTGTTCATCCGTGATTCCGCTAAAACCAGCTCTATCAGCTTCAGTGAGATTTGCAGGCACGGATTTTGCAGAATTCGCAGCTACTATCTGAGTAGTATTTGCTCGGAAGTTTGTAGTTGATCCACGCCCACGTCCAGTAGATCCTCGTCCTCGTCCAGTTGATCGTGGACGTTCTCCCCACCAGTCCGGATAACCAACAATTTTGAAACAAGCACTAGTCTCATGTCCTGATTTTCCACAAGCTGTGCATTGTCGAGTAGGATCTTTGTTTCCTGGAACAAAAGATGGATCATATTTGTTTATAGGAGCTGAAGATCGTTGAGTTGCTGAAGTTTGAGAAACAAAACTCATAACTGGAGTTTCTTTTTCTGTGTTAGCTATTTTATTGTTGTGCAGAGTTTCGTTTTGAACGACGGTTTGATACACGCTATCAAGATCTGGTAATGGAGTCATCGCGCACAGTTGAGATCTTATCATGCCATGAATTGAATCGTCTAGTCCGGAGAGAAAGTCGTGTACCCTCTGAGTGTCGAGTTCCTCGTCTTGAGATGCAGTAAGATTGCATTCGCACTTACCACATGTGCATCGTTTTATCGGAGTACACTCGGCAATACTGTCCCAAATCTTGGTCAGTCTACCGAAGTAATCATCGACTGTTTCTCCGTTCTGTTTACAAGTAATGAGGGCGTTGCGAAGTTGTTGTCTTCTTGCTCCGCTTTTTAAAGAGAAACGTTTCTTGATAAGGTCCCAAAGATCTTTAGCGACTTCTCTGTTGGAAATCGCCGATCGCAGACGAGGCTCGATTGTAGCTTTGATCCATCCTACAAGAAGATGGTTAATTGCTATCCAATCTTCAAGTGTCGGTGAGTTGATTTCTGGTTTTGTGATAGTTCCATCTATGAATCCAAATTTCTTTCTTGAGCTCAAAGCCATACGAAGGTTAATGGACCAATCATCATAATTCGCACCATTAAGAAGAGGATGAGAGATGACAGCTCCGGGATTGTCATTAGAAGACAGGTCGTATGGTGAAATAGTTTTGATTTTGGTTTCTTTGGTAGTCGTAACCATACTCATCGTATGCGGTTACTTTAGGATTTTAATGTGAGTTTTGAGAGTAAGAGAAAGAGTTTGAATGATTCAGCTAGAACTTTCAGTTCAAGTTTTAGCCGATTTGAGAGAAAGAGAATTTAGGGTTCTTGCTCTGATACCATGATAAAATATGAATGAGGGAAAACTGATGATGTATTAAGCTCTAAGGCTGTGAGTATTTATACAAGAAGTTATCGAATGAAAAAGGAAAGTATCCTATTCGTATCATAAGTTGGAGTTATCTAAAACAAGAGATATACTCCAATGATATATCTTAAATCCTAATATATATATGTATATATAATACTTTGAATTATTATTGGAAAAAAGATTCAAACTTTTCTAAAGGAAGATTTGATGTTCTAACTCATAACTATTAAAAAAATATCTTTTTAGGCTTGGATTTTTTTTGCAGAAAGTCTAGATTTTTTTTCCATGTTTTCTTGAAATGTGTTTTTTTCAAATTAAAATAAATTACCTTTGTGGCATTGATAAGGAAAGAGATTTCATGATCTTAGAGCAACGGCGCATGCAAGTGTGTTGATAAGACGATCATGATACGAGAAAAGATGAGCATCACCCCAAGATCCATCAGAGAGTTGATTGTCAGCGATCCATTTCAAGGCGGATAGAAACGCCGGAATTTTATCTCCGGCGTGGATCAGTGCAACCCAAGCTGTGTCATAAGCCGATATCGTAATTTCGCCGTCACTTATGTTTCTCAAAATCGATTTCACTCTCTTCACTGCTTCTTCGATTGCAACATTATTACTTCCAATACTGATCTATAATTCAAATGCACAAATTATAGTCAGTGCATATAATCACAAGAAGAATTGAAATTAAACATGATATGCAATTTAAGTTGTGTTTTATATTAAGTGTAGTTTAAGATTTTTTCATGCATATTAAAAAAATAATTAAATTCTCTGTTTTAGCTTTTATTAGTGACATATATAATGTGTTCACATTTATTATTAAGCTAAAAGAATAAGGACAAAATTGGAAAATTTAGTTAAAAACTGCATTGAAAATGAAAAACGACACTTTTAATGAAACAAAAATTAAACTCTAAAACGACACTTAATATGAAACGAAGAGAGTACGGTTTTAAAAAATCACATGAGGAGCATCTTCTCCTTGAAGTTGTTACCACTCATGTATTAGAGGTGGATCATGTTGAATTTCCAGGGAATTGGTGTATTCTGCACAGAAGTATCAAACTTTTCATATATCGAAAATAAATAAATTTACTTTGATATACTACTTCATTTTAAAGTTTAAGAAAGTATTACTACTTAATTTTAAAAATTAAAATGAGACCTTGAGTTGGAAGCTTTGAACAAAATATGGAGCAGCTTCTGGGTTTGTCTCTTGCCACACTAAGAGGAGATCCTATCAAAATAAGAAAATTAAAACTATAAAACTGGTAAAACAACGAGTATAATTTGCTAACCATATAAATAAATAATCACTAAGAAACATTAGTTTATTAGGCTTCCAAAGGGGATCTTTTTGTGTTGGCAATTATAATAAGATATGATACGAGGTCAATCTAAACGTAGTTCTCTAATATCATAATAATTTTAAACAGAATAAAGATATATTATTATATATAAGATTGTAGGTTTAAAATATGTTTCCACGTACTAATGAATATATTAATTTTTTTTTTCAAGCAATATTTATTATGGTTTTGTTTTATAATTTAAATTAAGTATATATATCATAATTTTGCATCGAAATACAGAAACATTCTTTTCGGACTGTAATTCCGTTTTATCGGGTTTTGCCACAAATTCCGGATCGGTTGAAGTTTAATATAAATATCCTTTAATCAAAAACAACAACAACATTGTTTCTAAAAGAAAATACAATTCAAAATCAGACATTAAAAAAAATCAGACATCAATATTAAAGTATGCTGTTTTGTTAAGGTTAAATAGGATAATTGTGTGGAAAACAAATAGTACCTTTTTGTGCAAACAAACAAATAGTACATAAGAACACAAAATACATTTGCAAATGTGTATATTTGCGTATGTTTGAAAGAACACAGAGAAACCCCATTTCGTAACTGAGTCAAATAACCCAGAGTGATCGATGATTATATAATGCTTTAAAATTTGATAATAAAAAAATATAATGCTTTAAAGAAAGATAAAAAAACAAAAAAAGAGACAGAGAGTCATTGATGATGAGACATATCTCACGCGTCGGTACTGAGAGAATAACATATAAACAGAGTCATCACTCTGTTTTTTTACTTGTTTTTTCCTCTAGGGAAAATCATTCACCTGAGATCTTAAGGGAACAAGAAGCGAGAGAAGAATTAGAAGAAGGATATATTGTTGTTTTTGTACTGAGAAAGTTGTTACTTTGAATAGAGTTCAGAGCATAATATTGAAGAGACATGGCTTACAAGCCTTTTTCTCTTCCTCTGTTTCTATCAAAGACTTAAGTGCTGAGAAATTGAGAGACTAGAGAGAGAGAAATATGAGTTTTAGTGAGAGATGAAAGAAGGAGCTAAATGTTTAAGAGGTTGAAGAAGATAAACTTTTCATTGACATATCATTCTTAACCTTTACGGTTCATACATGATTTAGTATTTATACAAAAGTCATATGAGACATGAAGAGCAATGTAACCCTAAAGCAAATACAGGTGGTATGATCTTATTCAATAGCCAGAGCTGCATAACGATTCACGGTTGAGATCGTGAACTGCTTTTCCGTACACTGATTTGCTGCAGCTTTACAATAACTCTCTTTGTCTCCTCTGTCTTTTTCCTTAGTTGCAGGTGATGACCGTTGTTCCTGAGATGGGCTGCTTCGATTGGGCTTATGATCAACTTGGACTGCTTTTGGTCTCCAAAACGTCTGGCCCATTTGTTGTTTAGTTGAAGACTCTGTTTCAACTGGAGCCTCTACTCTAATAGCCCCTCTCAAACTTGGTGTGGGAGGCAAGTCTACACCAAGTTTGAATCTTAACAGTCTGAATGCAGCAATTGGGAGAGACTTTGTGAAGATATCCGCGAGCTGAAGGTGAGACGGCACAAGCTTAACAACAAGAGATCCCAAAGCTACTCTTTCTCGTACGTAATGATGATGAGTTTCAAAGTGTTTGCTCCGACGATGATAAGCTGGATTTGCAGTAAGATAGACAGAGGAAAGGTTGTCACAGTATAATTCAGGAGTGAGATGAAGAGGAATACCAAGTTCTTTGAGCACAGAGCTTATCCACGTTAACTCAGAAGCTGTCTCGGATAAAGATCTGTACTCGGCTTCCGTTGAACTCTTTGCAACTGTATCTTGCTTCTTTGAGGACCAAGAAATGATGTTGTTCCCCAAGAATGTACAATAACCTCCTGTTGAACGCCTTGTGAGCTTGCATCCAGCCCAATCACTATCACTATAAGCACTTAGCGTAAAATCAGTAGCTTTGTTAAAAGATATACCCATCATTATAGTTCCTTTGATGTACCGTATTATACGCTTCAGAAGCTGAAAATCAGAGGTGGTGGGAGCATGCATTCTTTGGCACACTAAGTTCACAGAGAATTGAATATCTGGTCGAGTTAAGGTTAGATATTGCAGCTTACCAGCTAAGCTTCTGAAGTACTTCGGATTTGGAAACAGTTCCTGATCATCATCTGTAATGTTTGTCTGCAATGGAAATGGTGTTGGCATCTCTGAGCAATCACTCATTCCTGCAACTGCTAATAAATCCTTTGCATATTTTTGTTGTGAGAGAAAGAGCCCCTCTAAGTGAAATTGCGCCTGAATGCCAAGGAAATAGTGTAGTTGTCCCAAATCTTTCATTCGAAATTCCTTGTGTAGATCAGTGAGAAGAGTGGACAACAGACTTGAGCTATTTCCTGTGATCACCATATCATCAACGTATAACAAGAGAATCATCACATCTTGGTTTCTTTAACAGACAAAAAGAGAAGGATCTCTGATACTACAGATGAAACCAAACTCAAGAAGGTACGTGCTGAACTTGTCAAACCAAGCACGAGGAGACTGCTTAAGACTATATAAAGATTTATGTAACAGACATACATGATCCGGCTTCTCTCTATCAACAAACCCAGCAGGCTGCCTCATATAAACAATTTCAGCAAGTTCACCATGGAGAAACGCATTTTTCACGTCCATTTGCTTGATTTCCCACTGAAGAACAGTAGCCATGTGAAGGACCAGTCGAACAGTTGCTGTACGCACAACTGGACTATAAGTTTCTAAATAGTCGATACCCTCTTCTTGATTGTATCCTTGAGCTACCAAACGTGCCTTCAATTTGTCCAGTGTTCCATCAGCATGTAGTTTTGTTCGAAATACCCATTTGCATCCTAAAATATGCATGTCTGATGAGTATGGAACAAGGGACCATGTATTTGTCTCAGCACAGTTGCTCATTTCTTCCATCATGGCAGCTTTCCAACCTTGATCCTTCAGAGCGCTTGATATTGTCTTTGGTTCTGGATAAGCTACTCTATTTACATGTAAAACATAGCGTGGATTAGGTTTGGAAATACCATCCTGCAAGCGAGTAGTCATTCGATGAGTGGGCTGAGGTATTGCAGGCGCTACAGGTTGCACTGCAGGCTGCTCTTGGACTGGTAATATACTCTCCTGATCATGTATCTGCTCATCTACAGGCGCAACAGGTGGAGCTGAATTTCTTGTGTTGGACTGTAGAGGAGGAAAATCAACCTCAGTGAACAAGGGAGCAGACACTATTTCTGAGTTGACGGTTGTAGTGATAGGAGGTGTTGTAACAATAGGAGTGAGCTGAACTGCTGAAGCAGGGATAGCATCAGAAGATGATGAAGATAGAGAGTTGTGATGATGTGGTTGAACACTTTTAAGCCAAGCCTGGAGCAGTGGTGTATGAGGCTCACTAGACAATAGGTGAAAGTAAGTATCCCGAAAAGGGAATATACTTTCATCAAAGATCACATGTCTACTTATGTAGACTCTTCCTGTCGATGGGTATAAACACCGATAACCCTTATACTTGGCATTGTAACCCAAAAACACACACTTCAAGGAGCGAGGATCAAACTTGTTCGTTGTGTAGTCTCTTAGAGTAGGGAAGCAGGCACAACCAAAGGCTCGTAGTGCAGAATAATCAGGAGAAGAGCCAAATAAAACCTCATGAGGACTTCATTTATCATCTGTAACTGAAGAAGGTAGAAGATTTCCCAAGTAGTTGGACGTAAACACTGCTTCTACCCAATAATTCTGTGGAATTCTACTCTGAAACATCATGGATAGAGCCAATTCAATCACATGTCTATGCTTTCGTTCCGCCAAGCCGTTTTGTTGTGGCGTATGTGGGCAAGATATGTGTTGTTGTATACCATGCTGTTGTAAATGAGTTAAGAGAGTGTTATTTGTAAACTCTCCACCCCCATCACACTGAAATGTACCAATCTTACAGTTGAATTGGTTTTCAACAAGCCTCTGGAAAGTAATGAAAGTAGAAACAAAGTCTGATTTAAGTTTCAAAGGAAAGAGCCAACAATATCTTGAGAAGTGATCCACAAATATTACATAGTATCTAAATCCTTGAACAGATACTACTGGTGAAGGCCCCCATAAATCACAGTGGATTCTTTCCAAAGGTCTTGTAGCAACAAAGCTTGAAGCAGAGAAAGGTAATCTTGCACTCTTGCCAAGACAGCATGACTCACATATCTTATTGGTGTGCTTATTGATAGAGATAGCTTGAGACTGAGAGAGAAGCTTGAGGATCTGATTGTTGGGATGTCCAAGACGCCTATGCCACACTTCATCACTAGCAGAAGTTTGCCTTGTGGAGTAGAAGACTTGAAACTTAGGATCCTCCAGAACATAGAGACCATCATGGTTTCTTCCGAGTGTCAACAACTTCTTTGACAGTTTGTCCTTAATTCGAACACCAACACCATCAAATTTAAAAGAGCAAGGATAATCTGTAGTAAGCTTTGAAACAGATAACAGAGACTTTGTAATAGCAGGACATACAAGCACATCATTTAGTGGTAAAGTACCTGAAGTTGAAGGCAGCTCAGTTGAACCCACATGAGTTATTGGTAGAAAGTTACTATCACCAATCATGACTGAATCAGAACCATGATATTGTTGAGAATGCTGCAGGTTTTGTGGAGAGCTTGTGACATGTGCTGTAGCACCAGAATCTGCAAACCATTCATGACCAGCACTGTCGGTAACATCAGTAATCCTCATTGTAGCAAGAGCAGAAGGTATCTCATCGTGTTGATAGCTATTATCAAATCGATGCCAACATTTTAACGCCAAATGTCTCATACGACCACAGATCTGACAGAGTGGTCGACCACTGCTTCCTGAACCAGAGGAGTTGCATTGATAAGGAGATATCTGCTGGTGAAAGCCTCTTCCTCTGGTAGAGAAGAATCATCTGCCTCTTTGGCCACCAAATCTGTTGCTGAATTGACCTCATCCTCTGTTGAAGTAGGAACCTTGATACTGATTGGAGTGAACAACGTTGAAAGCAAGGTGAGGAGTAATATCAGTTGCAGAAGAGTAACTTTGAAGTCTATCATCATAACCAAGCAACTTAGGGATAACATCTTCGAACGTTGGAGGAGGGTCGTTGTCTAGAGTTCCTTCAATGGTTGTCTTGATAGGTTCATAGTCACGACCCAAACCATGAAGAGCAGCAAAGATCTTCATCTTCTCATTAACCGGATTGCCAACAGAAGCTAACTGATCACAGAGAAGCTTGACATCCTTAAGATAATTTGTCATAGTTTTCTCATTCTTGGACAGGGTCTGAAGCTTGCGCTGGAGTTCAAAAAGACGAGATGAGGAAACTCTGGTGTAGTGTTTCGCAAGAGTTATCCAAACCTCATGTGCAGTTGTGCTTCCTGCAGTAATACTGAGTATGTCTTCAGAGAAAGAGCCAACTAACCAAGACCTTACAACTTGATCGATTTGACACCATAGGAGAAAATCTGGGTTAACTGACTCTGTAGAAGTGTTGTTGATGCCTGGAACCAGGATGGTTCTGACCGGTTGAGCCTGAGATCCAGTGACAAAGCCTAACAGACCTTGACCAGACAGGAAGGACTCGAACTGTGACTTCCATAAAATATAATTCTTCTCGCTCAAGGTAACAGTAACACAGTTTTTGATGTCAAGAGTGGGAACGGACAAGAGTCCCAATGGCCGAATATTAGGATCCATTTGAACTCTGATACCATGAAAGAAGGAGCTAAATGTTTAAGAGGTTGAAGAAGATAAACTTTTCATTGACATATCATTTTTAACCTTTACGGTTCATACATGATTTAGTATTTATACAAAGGTCATATGAGACATGAAGAACAATGTAACCCTAAAGCAAATACAGGTGGCATGATCTTATTCAATAAGAGAGACCAGATATAATGGGATTATATAAGGACAGAGCGGACTTCCCATCACAGATTGTGTTTGATTGTACACTTGAGAGAGAAAGAAAGAGAAGAGAGAGATTTGGATGCATAGAATGTGTGTTTGTGTGGGAATGGAATTGAAGGACAAATATCTTTTTCTTATAATTTCTATTTTCTTGTTGTATACATGTCACAAATTTATTTGACTAAAAACTATATATGGTAACAAGGCCGTTTATCTTTGAAACCAAGTACACATACGAGGAGTGATTACTTCTCTCAATCATATCTCTGTTTTTTACTATTACTAGATAGGTACCCGCGCTACGCCGCAGATTTATTGTAAATATTTATTCTATAAATGTATATTTTCATAATAATTTTTGGTTATTATTTTTTTATAGCTATTGTAGAATGATTATATTATGCAAACCATAAAAACATTTTTAGATGAGTAGAAACTCTTAAAAGTAAAGAATAAACTAATATTATATCTATGCCTTTCTGAAGAATCAATATTTATGTTTCTTTAACCAATTTTGTGCATTAACAAACATTTTTTAATTCGTTTGTTCGTTTATTTTTTTTCTTTTAACTGTTTTTGTAAATTAATTGACATATACAAGTTTATTATTAATTTCTATTATATGTAAATTTATACAAAAGAATGTGACATCTTAATAACTAAAAATAATAATTGATGTATCAGTTTTCCATATATTATATACCAAATTATCGTTGGTCTTGTATTTAGTATTATTTTATATCTTACTATTTCTTATTTTTAGTTAATATAAAAAACTTTCGATTATTTCACACTCATCATTTTTCCTTTTTAAAAATTAATTTTCTTCTCTTTCCATTCATACTATAGAAGTTTTCTCAATTACTTTTTCTTTTGTTCTCTTTGAATAAAAACTCTCATAGATTACTTTTTCTTTTGTTCTCTTTGAATAAAAACTCTCATATCTCTGTCTTATCTTTGGTTATTTCTACCTTAAATTCTTGGATTTTATAAATGACCCAAAATGCCATAAACCAAATAAGTGATGCAAATAAACCGAACAAAAATCAAATTCAAACCAAATTTCCAAAACCAGACCAAATTAAATTATAAAATAACTCAATAATATATATATATATTATAAAAATAAACTAATATTGAACAGAACCGAGATATGTTATATAAAAACCAAACAGAACTTAATAAAATTCACGCAATATTAGTATATTAACTACATATAGAAATTATAATAAAACTCTATAATCTTTACTAAATTAATAGATTATTTTTCTTATATGTTTTGTTAAACCAAAAATCAATTATTATTTAATCCCGAATGTGAACTTATTTTTTTAGAACTCAAAATTTTTGAAATTCTAAGAACTTGAACCGAACCGACACAAACCAAATTGTAGTTCGAAATTGACTGAGATATATTTTCTAAATCCCAAAAGCCGAAAAATATAAACTGAATCAAACCAGATAACCGTATATACACCATTAAATCTAATCACTTAAGCTTATGAGTTATACTAAAATATGATGTGTATTTTTGTTATGTTTTGATTGGTTTTTTATAATTTTTCATTAATTGATGTGTCAAGTGATGTGTATTTTTGTTTTGTTTTGATTGGTTGTGAAAGTTTTTTCATTAATTGAGTTGTCAAGTTCTCATGCTTTAAAAAAGCTGATGTGTCAACACCTTGAAAGGCACAAGCTCTATTAGTGTATTGATTGGGTTTTTTATAAATTTTCATTAATTGATGTGTCAAGTGATGTGTATTTTTGTTTTGTTTTGATTGGTTGTGAAAGTTTTTTCATTAATTGAGTTGTCAAGTTCTCATGCTTTAAAAAAGCTGATGTGTCAACACCTTGAAAGACACAAGCTCTATTAGTGTATTGATTTTTCGAATTGTGCGTGTCATCTTTACGCAGAAATCATGTTAATATTTTCTATATCGTTTCAATTAAATCGGATATCCCGGAAGGGATCTCTGTTACAAACTGTTTTTACCAAATAATAATTTTAGGTATTTCTAAAAATTATATATATTGGTGGTGTGAGCAGCCTGTGACAAGTCATTTTACAATATATCTTTAAGTTGTATTTATCTACGATAAAGATAATTTCACCAGTTTACATCTTGTAATTCTTGATTCTATCTATTCTTTTTTTTTTTTTGGGTCGATTCTCTTTATTCTTTCACATTTTTTCATGGATTACATCATTTCTATTTTTTTTAATTAATTTGAAATAATATCGAAACTACAACACGTGTAGTTGTATGTTGCATTTTTCACTATTTGAAATTTTAATCAATTCATTCCAATAAAGTTAATTTTTTCTATTTTTCATTTTCTGTTATGTATGTGACACATTCTATCACATATTAATACAAATAGTAGTCTTACTAATCATTAATTTAGATATCCAAACTTTCTTAAATTATGTTTAAATATTGTATTTGTAAAAAATGTATATTTTTATCAGCTTTTCAATTAGTTAAACTATATCTTGTCCGATGAGAATTCCACTCCGTGGAACTCTTTCTATTAAAATTTTCTAGTTTAAATGGAAGAAAGAAATACCACGTACCCGAGCTTTTTCATAAAAAATTCGCTCGGCCATTTAAACATCGTCGAATATGGTTAAGGTTGAAAACTTGAAAACTTTGTCTTACAAGGATGACCTCTTTTAATTCAGACTAAAAGATGACTAGTTCTCCGGATCTTCCACAATTTCTACTAAATTTGAACAATCCGTCTCAATATAAATATGTAGAATGTATCTATAACCCATAAAAACCCGTTTATTTCGGTATGGAGTCGTTAGACAATAACATTTGTAATATACACTAACATTTGTAATAAATATATAATGAACAAGACCAGTCATTATACAGTTCGAGCAGCATATAATATGGATGTTGAACTGAGATCGGAAGAGACACATCGGCTGGTTTCGGAGCCAAGCATAACATCATTGAAAAGGCAAGTATGGAGAGTGAATGCGCCAAGGAAAATCAAGCATTTCCTCTGGCAAGCTCTATCTGGATTTGTAGCTACTGCAAGCAAGCTTAAAGATCGACACTGTGGTCCGGACAGAATGTGCGAACGATATGGAGCAGACGACGAATCTATCAATCATCTGTTGTTTGAATGATTATGACATCTCCGGGGTTATTCCCATGTGGCTCTCTATATAGTAATTTTGATCACCTTCTATGGAGGTTAAAGGACTGTGGATCAATAACAGAAGATATCGAGCTATTTTCTTGGCTGGTATGGCTGATCTGGAAGGTGCGAAATGAAAAAGCTTTCAACGGTGTGGACACCTTAAGACAAGCTCAAAGTGAAGCAGCAACATGGAAGATTGCCCAATTGGTTCTGACGCTTGACTCTGAGGAGTCTGAAGGCGCCAACGGTTCGACGCGAGATCAACAGGACTCTACCAGGCTACGATGTCAAGTCGATGCGTCTTGGGTACGAGGTAAAGCAACGACAGGTGTGGGTTTTCAATGTGTGAGCAATGACATCATAATATTACAAAGGCAATATGGTGTGGAAGGAACGAGATCGGCATTACACGCGAAGATCAAGGGACTCATATGGGCAATGGAAACTCTGATTCTGAATAATTATCTCGATATACTCCTTGAAACAGATTGCCAACAGCTGGTACATATCATGGAGAATGACGAAGATTGGCTGATCCTCGACGCGGAATTAGATGAGTTTTAAGTTTTTACGGAGAAGC
Organism: Orychophragmus violaceus; assembly: GCA_030180135.1. Taxonomy (NCBI): domain Eukaryota; kingdom Viridiplantae; phylum Streptophyta; class Magnoliopsida; order Brassicales; family Brassicaceae; genus Orychophragmus; species Orychophragmus violaceus. The sequence continues at coordinate 91,147,750 of CM058237.1, read as the reverse complement.
TTTGTATCGTTTCATATTTCTCATATTTCGAGATCTCTAAACACTAGTGCAGACACTTTAGCAAAAGAGGCGCGATTGCGCAATGGCCCCTTCTCAGATGTAATATAGGTTAGGTAGACTGGTTTTGCTCCGACAGTAAACCGTATAACCTCATTTGATTAATGAAATTTTCTTTGATGTCAAAAAAATAATATAATGATCTAACTTTTGAAAACGTGTTAGAAGGAAAACATCAACGAATATAAATTGTTACGGTTCACGGTTCATAACCGGTTCCACTGGATTTTTATTTTAAATAATATATATAATGAATTAATGTATTTTATGAATTTTCTTCTTTTCATTGTTTTAACCTCTACTTTATTTTTGAAGAAAACAATCAAAACTGAATGATGTAGTTTAAGTTTACAGTAATTTTCAGAAATCCAATAAAAAGTCTAAGTGCAAGGAAATGAAAATAATATGATTATATGAAATTTAAGTTTATATTCTGTATTTTCGCAAAACCCACAAGCACAAATCAATCTTATTCTATGATTTTATTTTAAGTGACAATTCTAATCAATCGGATTTTGAAGGATATTAGACCATCATTTGAATTTACTATATTTAATCAAAAAAAATATTGGGAACTAGTCAAAGATTAGAAGAAAAAAAATATTATATTAGTATTCAATCAAAGTATCAAACATATGAAAATGACTGATAATTTTGAATAATAAATAAGGAAATTTTAATTAGACAACAAATATTAATTTAAAAACCGTTTTTTTTTTAATTTTTGATCAGTATATATTTTTGTTTTTCATAAAAACCAAACCGGATAGATCACTGATTCCTGACTCAACCAGTCCGACCAGCCGATCCCGTTTTTAAATCATTGCCTTTTAGATATTTGAGCATAGTCCCACATACCAAAAGCCCAAACTATACAAAGTCCACAGTCTCAAAGAAAGCCCGTGAGATGTCAGCATACATAATTACATACGGTAAGGGGATAAGGGGTTTTTATTATTTTCATTTATATTTTTTAATTTTATCAGCGATGCTTGCACAGTTAGCGCCATCGCCTTCTCCTTCTCCGGCGAACCTAAGCCACTTCGTTCACCGTCGTATCTTCCGGAAATCCATAGTCGCATTCTCCGCTTCTCTTACCACTGCAAACTCCTCTCGTCCACCAATTCAGGCAAAGATTTTCATCTTCGTTCTCTTATTGTTATTAACTGGCAGCTTCGATTAGTAAACGAAAGTGAGAACTCGGACTTGATTTTTCAGCTTGTTGGAGGAAAGGATTCGAATTTGGATGTTACAAGAAAGAGTGATTCAATTGGGTTCACATTAGAGGCAAATGAAGAAGAAATTGATTGGATGAATCTAGAATCTGATATTCGTCTCTGGACTAGGGCACTACGTCCTGTTCAGGTAATCAATCAATTATGGATTACGTTGTGAAATTTTTTCCCTAAAAATATGAACTTTGTTGGATTGTTCACTCTCGAGTTTACAGTGGTATCCAGGACACATAATGAAAACTGAAAAGGAGCTTAGGGAACAGCTTAAGCTGATGGATGTTGTGATTGAAGTCCGAGATGCTAGGATTCCGTTATCTACTACTCATCCAAAGGTTAGTGTTTTGCTTCCAATGCTATTTGATCTGGTTTTTAGACTATGGTTTGTGCTTCATGATATGTTGTTCCTATTGTGAGAAAGCTAGAACATTTAAACTGAAAATGGTATATTGGTAAGCATCGTTTAGCTTAGCCTTTCAGTAGAGACACATAATTGAGTTTGCGGAGAGAAATTTCCATCGGAACAGATTTTTGTTTAAGTTTGGATACCCTTAATCTTTTCGATCATTTGTTCCATAGGAGAAAGTTAAGTCTATGACAAAGCCTTTTGTTTGGCTCAATAATGTGTGCGGTGTGCCTACTTTGTCGTTAACATACTCCTTTTGGAACCATGTATGTGGTGTTTTGTAGATGGATGCGTGGCTTGGGAATAGGAAACGGATATTGGTGCTAAATAGAGAAGATATGATATCGAACGATGATCGAAATGATTGGGCTAGATACTTTGCAAAGCAAGGAATAAAGGTCATTTTCACAAATGGCAAACTTGGGATGGTATGGTTTCTATAAGTTTACTGTTTTACTTTGGTTTTTTTCTTAGTTTAATAATCTCTGAATGATGGTTACAGGGAGCTATGAAGCTAGGTCGGTTAGCAAAAAGTTTAGCTGGTGATGTGAATGGGAAACGGCGAGAAAAAGGACTTCTTCCTAGACCAGTGAGTAAATGTATCTCTGTTGATCAATTATTCTCTTTTTCAACATTTGTGATATCAGTTTTTAAGTTATATTTCAAATGGTGTAGGTTAGAGCTGGAATAATTGGGTACCCTAATGTTGGAAAATCATCTTTGATCAATCGTCTATTGAAGCGCAAAATATGTGCGGCAGCTCCAAGACCAGGTGTAACTAGAGAAATGAAGTAATAACACCTTTAAAGCTTATTTTTTGACTCAGGCACATTCAAGATTCCTATTTTAATCTTTGTCACTGGTCGTTTCTCTTTGTTAAACAGATGGGTAAAGCTTGGGAAAGACCTTGATCTGTTAGATTCACCCGGAATGCTTCCTATGCGTATTGATGATCAATCAGCTGCTATAAAGCTTGCGATTTGCGATGACATTGGAGAGAAAGCTTATGACTTCACCGATGTTGCTGGCATCCTTGTACAGATGCTGGCAAGGATTCCAGAAGTAGGCGCAAAGGCTCTTTACAACCGATACAAGATTCAGCTAGAAAACGGCTGTGGTAAAAAGTAATGAAACTTTTTCACAAAAGATCTCAATTCCTGTGGCAACCATTGTTCATGGCGTCTTCATGATTCTATGTTCTCTTTTTTCTCTTACTCTTATGCAGATTTGTGAAGACGCTTGGTCTTAACTTGTTTGGTGGAGATAGTCATCAGGCTGCATTTAGAATACTGACGGATTTTCGCAAAGGCAAATTCGGATGGATCTCTTTGGAAAGACCTCCACTTTGATCAAGACTCTGTTTAAATAAGGCTTATAGAGTTCATTCAATGCTCCAAATTATGAACTATAAATGCCTAAATATGAATTTTTTGATGTATCTGTGTATTTTAGATATGTGTATGCATATGTGTTTGTTTATGTAAAATCAGGAAGTTGTATCTGTTAATTTAGATTCCTAAATTTGAGAAATTGTAGTGTAAACAACCGTTGGACTCAAAACGTAGGACCTACCACGGTTGATACTTGTGAAAAGTCGTCGACCAATCATGCTTTGTAAATATTTTTCTGTCCAAAGCTCTTTCTCTCCAAAGCACACAATCTAATCCAATCATGCTTTGTAAATATTTTTCTGTCCAAAGCTTTTTATTATTTATTATTTTTTGTTTTGGCTGTACAAAGCTAAATATGCAGAGCAAAAAAATTGAGCTGTAAAAAATGAAAATATTTTCACAGCAAAAAAACTACATCAATTAAATTTAAAGCCAAAGCAAAAAAATCTACAGCATAATTTATACAGCAAAAAAATAAAAGCCACAGCTCTTCCAATCAACCCCCAAGTCTCACTTTTAGATCTAGTTTTGTCCTTTTATTGATTTTTATAAAGGAGTTAGAAATCAGAACGTTGTGCCGACTTTCGATATCGTATTTAAAATTCTCTTCTTTGACGATCTCTCATCTCATCAATAAACTAGCCGTTAAGTTTTTCTCTCTCTATCTCTAAAACTCTCTGTCTTACCTCCATCAATGGCTGCCTCTGTAGAAACTCCATCACCTAATCATACTAACAAGGTAAGTATTATCTTCTTCTGTTATGAAAATTGGGTATGATTCAAAATTGAAATTTTTGATGAAATAATCTTTGTTTTCAACAGGAAAGAGCAAGCTTGTTCATGGTTTCTGAAACTTCTTTAGAATCTTCTCCATCTTCAGACAAGCGTTTCTGGAGCAGTCTTCGTAACAGGATAGATGTTCTTCTTGAAGAGAAGAGCAAAGATCACAAACCTATTGCCAATTCTACATTGATAGGTCAAAAAAATGTTGGAGAATCAGAGAGAGCAAAGAGGTTGAAGCATGATTCGATGCTTTTGCTTAAAGGGTTTGACTCTGTTTCTCATACTCTGTCTCAGCTCTCTAGTAATCTCGACAATGCCCTTCAGGTAAATTGAAATTCTATTAATCTGAACCGAACTTGAGATTGTCCATTTTTCTGTGATTGATGATTTAAAGTGTTTCTGTAAAATCAGGGAGTTAGAGAATTAGCTAAACCACCTACATTATCTGAGGTACTCCACTCGAATCTCAAAGCTGATCAGATGCAACGACAACAGAAAGAAGAAGATACTAAAGGGAAGAAGAGGAAACACGAGTCTGATACTGAGCTGAAAGACGATTCCTCGGATGAAGATGAGAAGAGACCTAAAGAGAAGAAAATCATGAAAAGGGCTAAAAACGTAAAGTCTCTGTTTTTCTCCTTCTTTTTATACAAAGAATCAACATTTTGTTGTTGTTGTTGCAGATTGCAATATCTATGGCAGGGAAAGCAAATTCGCTTGCAAGAGAGCTTAAATCCATAAAATCAGACATGAGTTTCATCCAAGAGCGTTGTGAATTGCTTGAAGAAGAGAACAAAAGACTCAGAGATGGGTTTGTGAAAGGTGTTAGACCTGAAGAAGATGATCTGGTCTGTACAACCTCCAAAAACTGTTCTGTTATGCTCTGTTTTTTGTCTTAAGAATTTGATTTTGATTATAGGTGAGGCAACAATTAGAGGTGTTGCTTACGGAGAAAGCGAGATTAGCTAACGAAAACGCGAATCTAGTTAGAGAAAATCAGTGTCTTAATCAGATGGTGGAGTACCATCAGATCACATCTCAAGATCACTCTGCTTTTTATGAACAAGGTTTATGCTTAGATTTCTCATCCCCTTTTCCTGAAATCGATGAAGAAGAAGAAGAGGAAACAACAGATCTCAATGTCTCAAAATCCCTCGACGAAAGTTTTGAAAACGCAGAAGAAGAGAAAGATTGATAAAATGACATTATCTAGATTCTGTGTTTTAGGGAAAATCCTTATTTTTTCCACAAGCTTTGTTGAGCAGTTTTCTTGGTCTTTAAGATATAATGTTGTAACATCCCATTCCCATTGTTTGTTGTAACAACTGGATCACGTATTCACGTCCTAGATTAACAAAAAAAAAAAAAAAAGAATTGCAAAAATATAATAATCTATTTGATTTTGACCTTACAAGTTGGATTTTACTGATGGGTTAGTAACTAACAACAATTACCTTCTGCTCGCTTGTACATTAAGTGAAGGTTTGTGCTTTGTTTACTAAGCCGAGATATCTTTTCTTTTAAAATATGGGATGACTATGCCCGGCCCGTTCTAGGTCTGGCTGGCCCAGATAAAGCCTGACGTTTTCACTTACATTCTTTAGCTTAGCCGCATAACAACAAAGGTTAATGAGTGTCGGTTCTTTGCCAAGGATAGGGTCCTAATATCATACTACCTTTATTTTTTTATTTGTAAAAGGCACCGCCATACAAATGTGATTAAGAAGAGATGGAACCAAACAAAAATAGTGGGGTTTTCTCTCTTTGGTCTTCCCAAATTACTAAATTATGTCTTTTCAGTAAAAACTTTGTTTTGAAAAATATCTTCTATCAAATTTGTCTGATTTATGTGGGAGAATAATATATTTCATATATGAACTAGTTTCGCAAAAGAATTCGCTCAAGCATTTAATCGATGAATGATATAGATAAGAGTAAAACTTCAAAACTTTGTCTTAAAACGTTAACTCTTGCAAGAAGGCTCGCCGGTTCTTTGGATCCTTCAATATTTCTACCAAATTTTAACAATTTGTCTCAACGTGAATCTTCGAAATATCTTTATCTCGAATACACGACAAAAACCATAGAAGCTCGTCCATCTTGACATGGAGTATGGATAGGCTTCAAAGATCACCTTACATCCCAATAATCTCCTAACCCATACAAAAATACTAGTTTGATGAACTCTTTTATCACTAAAATCAAAATAAGTTTTTTTTGTACCAAAGTAAATCAAAATATGAAAGTTAATCTAGCGGAATCTCATTTACTCAAAAAACTACATGGTTTTGAGGTTTTGGTATACTCCTCATTCAAATTATTTATTGTTTAGAGAGAGAAAAATCATTATAAAATAAGTGTCGTTTTATGATTCTAATATAATTTGTCATTGATTTCTCTCTTTTATCTCTACTTAAACTAATAAAATAATATATTATATAATTTTAATAGTAAAAGGTTTTTTATAGTTTAAGGAAAATCTCAAAGTAAAAAATAAAAGAAAAAAACTTCATAGTTGTTTTAGAGCATCCATATTGGTAGAGTCTCTTGTGAGAAATTACTAACATGGAGGTTCTTAAACGGGTATACACTTACACTAATTTTTTGACTTAGCAACTTAAAATATTAAAAAAAAAAAAAAAATTCTTACACCATAAGTTCCCATGAAGAGTCACTCTCAGCATTTGATAGGTTTCTTTTAAGATAAAGCACAAAACTTTATTTTTCCAAGAAAAGTCTGTTCTTCTAATCCAGAATTTGCAGAATAAAGTCTACTTAGTGCTTACCATTCTATTAATAATCTAAACGTACGTTGTTAATTAGTTTTTCCAGTTGAATTTACAAGAATCACAACTCTCAGCTAATGACATGTCTCCTTAATAGCCCGACCTTTTGATTAATGTTTGTTATAAATCACAAAGGAATGAGTATAGTCAAAAGTTAGGGAAAAGAATATTCCCAGTTGACATGTTTGTGTAAACATGAAAGAGATTCCACCTTACTTTGTTGCTACTAAAAGATTATAAAATGTTAATGATCTTAACTTTTTTTTATTACTCCTTACATTATATTTCAGGTCAGCAGTGGAATGTTGATGATGCAAAAGAATCCTCTTTTCTTAACCTCTGATTGGTTTGGACAATCTATAAAACACCAATCGTAGCAAAAAGATCGAAAAGTATTATAGAGATTGGCGAACGCGACACTTGAATGGTTAATGAAAATGGTACATATTCTTCTTAGCTTTCTACTTTTTATATCTGTTATTCCATTAACATAGTTTACTTGAGCAACCATTAATACCAAAACCGTTTGTTTGTATAACACAATTACACGTATAGTCTTTGAAAAGTTGTCATAACTTGAATTAGAAACTTCTTTTGCCAGTATATATAAATAATTACGCCTATGATGCTAACACATATAATTTAATTATCATAATGCATCAATGTCAAATAATACTTTATATTGATCATATAGGATGCGTTGATTCGGTATCCATTGCACATAACGAAAGAACATATCACTTTCATTAGATGTCACACATTAGTTACCATTAGAGGACATACATGTGTTTGATCTTTCATAATACATGTGAGTACATATATGATCGTAAGAAAATCCAAAACCCAGAAAATATTTTTCGTCAGCTGTCTTTTTTTATTCGTATTTGAAGTCATTGGTTGGTAAATACTCCAATGTACAATGCTAATTTATTATGGGACCCATGCCAATTTAGGATAAAGATGTATCAAACAATGTGATGATCAGTTAAGTGGTTACAGTTGTAAGGATCTCTTGCAAAACATTTCTAATATAGTCGTGTTCCTTTCGTTAACTCAAGCGCTCATATGCTCAGAGTTTAATTCTCTAAGTTACACTACAAATACACAGATATAAACTCTAAGTTACACTATAAGTACACAGATAAATATAGTATATAAGGGTCGAAATATAGAGACTAAAAAATCTTGTGATAGACTATAAAGTATCGAGAATAGCTAAACAACAACAATCAATAAGCAGTAAATAAAAAGCAATAAATAGATCAGCAAATCGGTGTGTTTTTCAAATACTAAAAGTGCTAGGTCAAGAACGTGTTTTCAAAAAATCATGTCAAGCAGATCAACAATCAGTCATGATATAATTAAGTACCGTTTTATAACTCAAACAGAGATGTAAAACTAATTGTTAATTCAGAAAATCAAATAATAATTAATTTGTTAAATCAATTAGTAAATTAGAGACTTGGATATGAGATTAAACAAAAATCACAAAACATAAATGGCTTGGACCGGAAAATCTAGTCTTTATTAATATGAGCCGGAATTGATGGAAATCGCTAGCTCTAGGTTTTTGTGAGTACAAGTATATGTTTCGACTTATTTTTTTCACGCGCAGGGGAATGATATTTATAACAGACGATCTAGGTTTTTTACCGCAGATTCTCTCTGATATTCTTTACCAAATCTGAACAATAAAGAGAATATTTCCTAAACAATATTATTCCTTATCTTTTTCAAAATAAATGTCAAGTTAACATTTATCTCTTTCTTCCATGTAGCTCGACGAGCGTGTCGCCAAGCTCCACTGGTGTTGTCGAGCTTCCTTGTGGCGGATCTTCATATCTTCGGGCCGAGTCTCTACTGGACTCCTTTGTTATTGGGCCGGGCCTTAGAAGGGTTTTAAGCCCACCTCTAACAGTAAGCCCCTCTATTCGTCGTACCGGGGGATACGTAGGTCGGCGGATTTATTTCTCTTGGTATGGCTCAATATTGCATTTGACGCGCTACTAACTTGGCATTCTCTTTTATTTATTGCTTTTGACCAAAAATCGCTTCGTATTCCTGATTATTTATTTCACCTTGGCTTTCTCCAATGAATGGTCTCCACGTGTCGGGAATGTCGTGTCGCCTTAATTCTGCGTTGGTAACCATCGCGTTGCTTCGGTGACTGCTGTCTTTTCGTTATAAATATGACCCTCTTCCCTTTCATTTTCGCCATATTCACTTCTTTCCTCTTCCTCTGCGGTTTCCTTTCCGATTTCTTTTTTTCTTTCCTGCCACCTCTTCTTCTCGAGGAATGGTGGCGAATCTCTCGTTTTTTCATTCCTTCAGATTATGTTGTCCTCTGGATCGCTTCCCGGCTGGGTGCATCGATGAGCTTATGCTCTTTTTGCTAAAGGGTAGCTCGTCGGTATCTGGATTTATGCGATGGTTACCTCCGTTTATCACTCTTCGAAACTTAAGGACGACGTTCAAATCCTTCGTTTGGATCAATCTGATGCATCGTTTATCTCATGAACGTTATAAAGAAATAAATAAATGTTAATTAATTAGAAGAAGAATACATATTTATCGGATAAAATTAATTTCAAATGAGCATCATAGTGTGTAAAACCATGCCCTCAAAATCTTCGCTCTAACATTCTAACGATTATTCCTCAAACTAAGATCATCAATTTTTTGAAATTGTGTGTTTTCAGAATCACATGTTTTAAGTGGATTCATTTTTAAATATCTCTTTCAATCTTAGAGAATGAAAGCGAAGAGGAAGAAGAAGAAAGTGAAGATTTTTTTTTTTGGTTTTTTGAAATAAAGAATTAGAAAATATTTTAAATCATTATGAATCAATTGCAAATTTTCATTAAAGTTTACTTACTCATTTTGGACTTTTCTATAATATTTACTAAATCCATCGTTTATAAATCAATTTGATAGTAATGATATTCGTGTATAGTAGTAACAAAGTCGTTAATTTGTTGTTAGTGGTACGACTAATATGCGACTCGTTATTTGTGTTGCAAAGTAGTCGGGTATCAGTCGTATCATATAGTATGTTTTGATTTAGTAATAATATAAGATAGTTTGGTTATATTTGCTAATAATCTTAACTGAATATTAAAACTAATATTTTCTTAAACTAAATATAAATTTCCAAAATCTTTAATATAGTTAATTCTTCTTTACTAATATTTTCTTTCTAAAGTACACTAATCAAATATAGTTTGCATTGAGATCAGAAAAGCAAACATATAATATATATATGTATATATAGTTGTTTAAAATCCGGAAGTAAAAGTATCAAATTAAGGCTACCAATCTACAAGTTCATATCACTTGATCCACAATAAACAATTCAATAATCAAACATTGGAAGCCTTAAAGAGAATCTTTTTTGGGGGCAAGCGCAAGCAGCATGGAGACTCTTCAGGGTTTGTGGCCCCGAAAGACAAATGAAGGAAGTTCAACGTAAAACCGAAGAGCAGGCTGCTCGTGAAGTAGATCACGCCCGAGTTGCGACTGAGCAAAAGGAAAATATCGAGCACCTTCCTTGGTAGAAGAGTATTTACGGATAAATGATCTGCAGTTTATTGACTTCCTACAGACTCATAAGCTGCAGCAAACACAGAGTCTCTTCCCCCAACATGTACAATTTGAACTTCATATGCTTCGTAGGTTACTTATCATTGTCTCTACCGAACTAAAAATTTTTGTGTACGATTTGGAAACTCCTTAATGTTGGAGTTTACATATGTAGATAATCGTTTTTGTATATATGCTATACAAAACTATATAAGTTATCTATGTTATCTTGAAGCAAATATCTTTTACATTTTTTGTATCATTCAAATTGCAGTATCACCAATTACCAAATCGTAAATTTGACAAATGGAATATACAAAGTTCTTATTTTTACGCTTACGAAACAGTCATCAATTTATCGCACAACGATCACAAAATATTGTCACATTCAATACAATAATCGTATCTGGATGTCTCGCGTAATCGTTACATAGTCGTTAAATTAATCATTAAACAGTCATCAAATATATTATGACTACGTTATGACTATATAGGACAGTCATATAATTATCGTCAGGTAGTGGCTGGAGGTTCCTCTTGGCCGCTAATAGTCGTTAAATTATTGATTAAACAGTCGCCAAGTTGTGGCTAAATGTTGGTCGTAATCCTTTCTATATGTTTCAATAGTCAATGTATAGTCGTCAAATTTGTCAGTAAACAATCGCTAAATAGTCACCATAGCTTACGACTAATTTGTGACTATACTAGTCAATCACATTATTACCATAATCATATATGGATGTTTTGATTAGTCATTGGATCGTCATTAAAATAGTCGTTAACCAGTCGTTATATAATGGCTAATTTTTACGACTATTTTGTGACTATATTATACAGTCATATAGTCACCAATTAGTCATATAGTTTATCGACTATTTGATGACTATGTTTTTCTGATTGCATATGGATTCCCTTTTTAGTTACACAGTTGTCGCCGATATAATCAGAAGTTAGTCCATATATATTGCGATTTCGCTACATCTACGCTACGACTGCTGTATAAATAGTCGTAACTTGTCAATTATTTTTATGACTATGCAATTTAGCGACTACAAATTTATAATTACTATATGTAGTCGTAATTTAGTCACAAAACTTCATATACCAACTATTTTACGATTTATCGTACAGTTTCTTGTAATGATGAAAATTTTAGAAAAGAAATAATTATCTAATCTACGGTTTAAATAGGACCAAAATCTAATATACCTCTATTTCAAAAAAAAAAAAAAAATCTAATATACGTCAAATGTTAAACTTCAAAGACGTCCGTGCATGAATTTTCTTTATAACATGGCATCTACCGGGAATATTATTGGTTGGCTGTTGTTTATTTTCCCTAAATAGAAATTTATTCTAACTATAGACAGCGAGAAAATGCTTTTCCTTGCATTAATTCATGAAAGTAACACTATATATTACTAAAAAGCCTCTTCTTGTGTTAGTGTTTTTCCTATGATAGCTACTGTTCTATCATTCTATTATTTATTTAACATATCATTTACTACCATTTTATATATAACTATCATATTATTCGTTCCAATATGTAAATAACTAAAAGTATATACGTGTAGTTTTGGTATGCGTTAGTAAATTGTAAAGTGTCCTTACATAACTCAACCTCTATTATTATTATTATTATTATTATTATTATTATTATTATTATTATTATTATTATTATTATTATAGTAAATGTTGAATGTAAAATATAAAAAGAGCGATGTAATACTTTTTTGAATAGTATTTTTCTATAGTATACTCGATCTCTATTTTTTTTTCGAACTCAATCTCCAACCCACCTCTATATTTGCTTCTAAATTCTATTTTAGAGGCAAATCTATTCAGACCCACCTCTATTTTCACCTCTAAAATAGATATCTCTATTTTTTCCTCTATATATAGAGGAACTCTATTTTTCCTCTATAATAGAGGTGAACTTTTTAATTTACAAATCAGTCCATTAACTTTTAAATACTTTTATTTATGACCAAAATAATTAAATATTAATATTTTAATAACTAACAATATAAAATTAATAAATTATAAATTATAATATTTTAATAACTAATATATAATTTAAATAATATTATAATTTTATAATTGTAAAAATAAAATAAATGGCCTAAATTGTAACTTTTATAAATAAAAAGTATTATTAGTAAAATAAAAAATAATATTAGAGAGAATATTCTTTTTAGAGGAAAATATAGAGGAGTACATTGGAGCAAAACCCACCTCTATTATAGAGTTCCTCTATTTTAGAGGTAAAAATAGAGGAATACATTGGAGATGGTCTAAAAAGAAAAAAGAGCGATGTGATCATGAGACACTACAAAAAATAGTAGTTTTAACATCAATTATTTTTTATGTTAGCATCAGTTTTAAAGTGATGCTAGAGTTATTGAGTCACTTCTAAAAATGATGCCAAAACGTGTGAAGCTAAAATTTTTTAGCATCGCTTCAATAAATGACTCAATAATTCAGATTTAGTGTCATTTTTATTAAATGTTGCTAATGTTAAACTTGACATCATTTTCCTTAAATGTCGCTAATGTTAACTTTAGCATCATTTTTGGCAATGACGTTAATCAATGATTTTACATCATTTTTAAAAATGATGTTAAATGTTGGTTCTTCATTAACATCGTTTCCTACACGATCCAAAATCAAATTTGATACAAATATGAATTGGCTATTTAAAAATATTTGGAATTATTAAGAATAAACAATTTCTGTTGGTCAAAGGAAAAAAAATCTGATTTCATAAGAGAAATTATACCAATACAAATACAAAAGCATTTCTATTGTCCTCGAAACTAACTGTAGAAGTCAACTAAACCTTCATGCCTTCAGTTTGCTTTGTGCCTTCTACAAGTCCCACACGCCTTCTTCATCTATTCGTGTACTTCAAATCATTTTAGCGCTGTTCGTTTGCAAGTCGTTGCGTCTACGACTGCGACTATGACGAAGGCACAAATTTAGCGCTAAAAAAAACTGTGAGATGAAGATGTAATGACTGAGTTGTAGTACCGAAGGCAATCCTATGCTAATAGCAGCCAATTCCATCAGTTATAGCTGCTCGTCTTCAATAAGATCCATAGAATCTTTAGCAATTCTACTCGCATTTTCTTTCTCAATGGCAATCTTCGTTTAATATCATCTTTCTCGCGTGAAGCTATCTTTTTTGCTTCTATTTCTCCGTCTTTAGCACTAGAAAGATAACTTCCACCTTCCACTCTTGCCATAAACTTGCTCAATCTCAGTTTTTAAAAAAGTAAAAATACAAGTCCGGTATATTTTTCCAAACTTACCCGTTCATAGTCTCACTGTAAGAACTTTTCTTTTCTTTCCCGTTCATACGCGTCGTTGTTCATGTTGTGACCTCTCCTCCTCTCTTATTCCTTTACGCATCATATTCTTCATTGCAGATCTGTCCCAGTAAAGAACATCAAAAAGGTTAGAGCAGTAGAGAAGGTGAGGGGACAGATGGTATAATTGCAACACTAAAACTCATTCCAGAACTAGCAACTCTGAGAAAATAACACCCGCAAAGCGCAGGAAAAAAGTGTAGCACAAATACCTGAGCTAAGTTTCTACCAGTTGCAACGCTTATTCGAGCTGCTACATACTGGCACAAGATGGCAGCAAAATTGAAGAGCAGAGTAATTGCCACCAAGTCATAGCCAAAACGGGCACCTCCTTCGATATTTGCAACCCATTTTCCGGGATCAATATATCCGACTGAAACCAAAAGGATTGGCAGTAGAGCAGGAACCATTCGCTGGATGAACCCTAGCTGAGGTCTTACATTCACAATTTCAGCTTCCATCTTAAATCTATCTGAAAATATAATTAATTACTCAAGAGGAGGATTCAAGGTTAACACTACAAATCAGTTGTAGTTCACTGAAAGTCTCTTCGAGTTACAATTCACAGATTTTGATCTGAAACACCTTCCCCTGCTAAATTAGACTCCCTTCAACGCTCATACAAGTGAGCCAGCAGATTCTTGTGTCAATAAAGCACCGAGGAAAATGAAGCCACTCTGCGCTGTCTTGTTTGACAGCTCTGTACAGTCTTCACCTAACAACCAAAGGTTCCTCTAGTAACCAATGGAGCTTCTGTAAGTTAGTTTAAGAACCTGAACTTGTTGCTTCAAGATGTTATCCTTACAACAACATCAGCTAAGTTGGTCCACATGGAGGACGCCCTAATAGAGCAACCAAGAACTGAACACAGACATATTTCCAAACTATCCAGAACAGCTTCAGAACTGGAAAAAAAGGTAAAACTTTCAGATGAAAACAACTCAGTAGAGTAATTCAACTCAATAAACGATCTTAGTAGCAACAACAAAAGGGATAAGCTCAATTAATGGAAACCCTTGAATTAGCTAATCCCAACACAACTTCACTAAACTCAAAATAAGAGAATCGTAACGCTGACGAAAAGGAACAAATAAATGCAAAGAAAGATCCCGTATGATCTAAGCATTCAGATCTTCAAGACGAAAAAAGGCCAACCATCGAAAATAAACACACAACAAGTACTGTAGAAGAAAGCTTGAATCTTATCCCAATCAATTAAAAGGGAAAAATCCCAGAAACCTAGATAAACTTGGCAACCCAAAGTGGGAAAATCCAGAAAATGAAGAGATCTGTAACCTATGATATGAAATTATTAAAAGCTAAATGTGAGAGTAGAGACTTTGATTGATTCAATTACAGAAAACCCAGAATTTATCTAGTCAAACACAAAACAAGCAAAACACAAAAGCCACTAACCTTGCCAGATCACTTGAGATGAGAAGCGTAAGCCTTGACGAAGTCATCAAGAGAGACGTCTTTCACAGTTTTACCAGTCGCCATTATTTAAGTAAACAACGGAAGATTAAGAAATCACTGATCTTCTTTGTTTGGGGTTTTGATTGCCAAATGATATGCAAAGAAGCTATTGAGATCGGCCGATAATTGAGAAGAATGGCGAGATTTAGGGTTCATAAGAGATTTAGAATAGACTTAGGGGGAAAGTAAAAAAAAAAATTGGCTTTTGAAACTAAAAAATTTCCATATAGATGGGTAAAAACTGGAGTCAATGTAGAATAAATGATGTTAAAAATACAAATAACATCACATATAATAAATGATACAAAAATATTTTACCATTTAGCATCACTTGATATTTAACTAACGCAAATTTAGATACTTTAGCATCGATTTTGCAAAATGACTCCAAATATTAACTTTTCTTCTTTATTTGACATCATTTATACAAGTGATGCTAAATAACTGATGCTATATGCCTATTTTCTTGTAGTGAGATGGAGTCACTGAACAAAAAAAATCTTCCTGTAAATATCTTATGTTCTCTAGCAAGGCAAGATCCTATAGACACACACAGAGCAGTGAACAAAATACAGGTTATCATTATTTTTAAGAAAAACACAAGTTTAATAAAGTAATACTTGGTAAAAACACAAGTTTAATTTTGCTGTACGATACACCATTGTATTATACGTCGACGCAAATCATCACTGCATGTTGCATGCTTTTTTATATAAATAAATTTGTGATTTTTCTATGGTTTAAGCTCTTGTAAATGGTAATGCCTTAATTATAGGCAGAGATTCTATAGACTCTGATATCGAAATCCAGAGTTACTAATCTTTGAAATGATAAATCGATTCGTTATAAAAATATCCAATATATTATACAACGCAAATCAGCACATACAAAAAAAAAACTGTTTTTATAACTTACATTATGTCAGTGTTCAAAGTTAAAACAGATAGTAGATTATAGTAGTTGATTTCGTGTGGATATTTGATTGGACCAAAAGGAATAAAATATTTTGGGAAAAGAAACTATAAAAAAAACTGGAAAAGTTTTGTTTAGTCCGTCTCCACGCCAACGGTGACGAATTGGAAATTCCAAATTTAATAGGATAATTTGGTAAGAGAAACAATAAAGAAAATTGGATATCATTTAAAAAAATCACAAATTTATGGTAGCTAGAGCTCGCGTTATAAATACACACTCATCCCTTATACCCCCTTCATCTTCATCCCCTATTTCCCTTCTCTTGGTCTCTCCTGTTACACTCTCTGTTCTTTATTTGTTTTACTCTCATAACATAACCAAAAATGTCCATAATTGTTCGCCAAGCTTACGACCATCTTCCGAAGAATCAGATGACCCAAAACGCTGACGTGGGTGGATGGAGTTTCCTACAAACTCTCTGTGAAACCAAAGGCATTGTTCGAAGCGAACCAAAGAAAACAGATTACGTCCACCCAACTAATCAGAAGCTGTCCGTAGCTAAACTTAGCCTTGAAATGTGCACAGAGAGTCTCGGGACCGAGAGTGGGAGTGAAACTGGAGACGAGATCTCGTTGCTTGCATTGGAAGCAACCAATATCCGAATGATTCCTCTTAACAAGAAGCCTCGAGAAGAAACATACTCTACCGTCCCTGAAAACAGTTTTCCCCCGCCATTAAATTCCATGAACGGGTTTAACCATAGCCGTATGGTGAAATCGTATACAGAAGACGGTCGTCTTGTAGTTCAAGCAATTAGGGTTTGCTCACCACCTCGTTGCTTTGTGTCTGAACGTTGTGAAGGAAGGCTTCTTCTTTGTTTATTGGATGATTCTTCGCTTAATCACGATGGAGATGAAGGGTTAGAAGAAAATGAATCCGAATTCGAACCTTGTGACGAATATGATGATGAAGAGAATGGACAAGAAGACGATGCAGAGGAAGAAAAAGAGGACGAAGAAGATGAAGAAGAGGGCATTGTCGGTAATAATGAGAAGTTTGAGGGCAAAAACGGAAATAATAAATTTAAAAGGCCAAGGAGGAGATGCAATGAAAATGGACGTGAGCCTAAAACCATGCATAACTGGAAGCAGCAACGGCTTTGGGTGACTACTTAATGGGACAAATAAATTTATATTTTAATAAATCAGTACCAAGTAATACCGTTTTATCTTCTTTTTATGTATCATTTAGTTTATGGGACAGGATCAAATATTTTCTAATTTAGTTCCTTTGTTTTACTACGGCTTCCAATTCTATATAGATTGATGTATACATGCTTATGTTAAAACTTAAACTGATACATACTGGACAAATTAGAGTTCGAGCCCAAAAGTTTATCGGAAGAAACTAATTCCCATAATGCTTTAAGAGAAATCTACACAGGAAGATAACACATATCAGAAAACTAGATGGATAAAACAACATAAAAAACAATATAAACGATTAATCTAATAATAATAATACTAATAATAATAATATAAACGAAACTATAACTCGAGAAACTGAAAAATCATATCAAACCTAACCGTGAGCTTTTATATAAATATAATTATTTCATCTGTTTTTTACTCTTTAAGTTTTTAGTATGTTATAAACTCTGATTATTCATATGTCTAGTACAAAGTTATACGAAGATTCGGATTCATATATGTGTATATATATATATAGTTACAATAATACATATACATTATATATGTATATATGAGAGATCTAATGTTGCTATCTTATTCCGTTAACGTAAGACTAATTCGTTCAACCTTATTGAAGCCTAATATGATTATATAGTTTTATAAGCCTACGACCTGTTCTCTGATCTCCACCAACCTAACCCATAATGCTTCATCCTCTAAACCCGTCTCCTCTCTTCCTCGTGAAGGATCACTCCCATCAAAAGGAGTGTCCCTATCTAATTTCCAATGAGTATTAACATATTTTTTGGAATGTACGTGGTATTAATGACATAGACAAACGTCGCTCTTTTGCACAGTGACTCTCTGTACATAAGCCTACTCTTGGTGCTATTTTGGAATCTCACGTCAAAGAAACAAATTTGAATCAGTTTATGCAGAAAATCTGTTCCGAATGAAATTTTACATCAAACCACGATACGGATGATGATGGTCGTGTAATCCTTATTTGGAAGTCTCCAACCCAACCCAAATTCATGTCATGCACCAATCCTGGCAGTCAATAACGTGTAGGGTGGAGCTAGCCAATGGTGTCATCTTCTTCTATTCTGCCATCTGCCTTATGGCAGGAGTTATTGGAGGTTCAGCAAACTCTGTTTTTGGAAAACCACAATTCGCTAATTGGTTGTGATGTAAACCAGATAATTCACTTCGCTGAACATTCCTCGCCATCGGTAAACCATCTCACACCTGATATGATTGAGCTGAAAGATTTTTTCTTAGAATTGGGTGTTGAAGATCTCCGATTCCAAGGGACATCTCATACTTGGACCAACAAGCAAATGGATAATCCAATCACGAAAAAGCTTGACAGGGCGCTTGTAAACAATAAGTGGATTAGAAGTTTCCCGAATAATGTTGCCTCATTTCTGCCGTGTGAAATCTCCGCTCACGGTCCATGCCTCTTAAACCTAGCTTGCCCTCTCCCTTCCTCCAAAAACCAAACCTTTTAAACTATTCAACTACCTAACCACTCTCCCTTCCTTTTTACCGTTGGTTGAGTCTTGTTGGAATCATTATTGAATCCTTGCCTCAGATCTATCTTCGCTTGGGCACAAACTAAAACTTCTTAAGAGACCTCTAGAATTACTAAAATTTGAGAGCTTTTCAGACATACAAAAGAGAGTAGAAAAGACTAACGGTTTGTTGAAAGATGTCCAGGTTTTAGCAATGGATAATCCCACCTCAGCTACATTTCAAAGGAATAAGGACAGTCATCAGAAGTGGTCTCATCTAAGGGGTATTGAGGAATCGTTCTTTAAACAGAAATCGAGGGTTAATTTCTTGCGCCTTGGAGACCAGAACACCCCATATTATCAGCGCATTGCGGCTTCTCGTAACTCCAACAACTCTATCTGGTGCCTAGAGCTTGCTGATGGAACTATAACCTCTGACCCAATCCGCATGAGTGACACCGCGATATCTCACTTTCAAGCTATCTTGGACCCTCAAATTCTTCCACCAATCAACTCCTCACTTCAACGGATGAGAGATTTGCACTACCTCAATTGTAAACTTCATCATCATAGATTGATGTAAACTCCTCCTAATGAAGCTGAAATCTCAAGTGCACTACGCAAGATAAACTCAAACAAAGCGCCCGAGCCAGATGGTTTTACTGCGGCATTCTTCAAAGAGGCTTGGTCTGTTGTTGGTAGTGACACTGTGAATTGCATCAATCAGTTCTTCAGTACATCCTTCCTCCCCAAATCAGTCAACGCCACCATTCTAACGTTAGTACCAAAAAATCCAGGAGCTATGAAGATCACTGAGTATAGGTCCATATCGTGTTCTAATACAACATACAAAGCCATCTCTCGGTTATTAGTGAAGAAGTTAAAGCCCATCTTGCCATACATCATTCTCCCAAACCAAACAACCTTTATAAAGGAACGTTTGCTAATTGAAAATACTCTACTTGCATCTGAAATTGTTCAGAGATATAATAGGATTGGAGGTGCGAAACGGATGACCATCAAAGATGATATCGCCTAGGCATTTGACACCGTCAGATGAGAATTCCTATTCAACTGTTTACGAAGCTTGGATATTCCTGAGGTTTACCTTTGTTGGCTCGAAGCTTGTGTGTGTACCACCTCGTTCTCTGTGGGGTTTAATGGCACTATTTATGGCTATTTCAAAGGCCGTAGAGGACTTTGCGAGGGAGACCCTATCTCGCCTTATCTATTTGTGCTAAATATGAATTTTCTATCTCTTGCACTAAACAAAGCGGCGAATGAAGGGAAATTT
Organism: Orychophragmus violaceus; assembly: GCA_030180135.1. Taxonomy (NCBI): domain Eukaryota; kingdom Viridiplantae; phylum Streptophyta; class Magnoliopsida; order Brassicales; family Brassicaceae; genus Orychophragmus; species Orychophragmus violaceus. The sequence continues at coordinate 91,127,759 of CM058237.1, read as the reverse complement.
AACTATCATAATATATACTCTAAGACGAAGTTGACGCACCTGTGATTTGCAGATGATCTGCTAATTTTTTTTTGATGGCAGTCTATCCTCAGTCCGGGTTATTCTGTTGGTCTTGAAAGAGTTTGAAGAGCAGTCGGGTCTCTCGGTTAGCATCCAGAAAACCTGTTTCATACCAGCAAGATTAAAACCAGAGGAGCACTGTACACCTTTAATTCAATTTGTGAAATCAAAGCTCCATTCTTGGACAGCCAAAGCTCTTTCTTCTGCAGGAAGGCTCCAGCTGATATCTTCAGTCAGTAATGGTATCACAAACTTCTAGGCTTGTGCTTTTATCCTTCCAAAATCCTGCATGAAAGAAATCGATTCATTATGCAGCAAGTTCCTCTGGAAAGGAAATATAGAGGCTAAAACACGGCGAAAGTGGCTTGGAGTACCTGCTGACTGAGTAAAGAGTAGGGAGGATTGGGGCTACAGAATCTAAATGCTTGGAATAAAGCTTTTGCCTTAAAGACGATATGGCTCCTCTTCTTCTGCCCTCATTCTATCTGGTCTAGATGGTTTATTTTGGAAATCCTAGAAGGAAACTTGGATCGGTTATGGGTAATTTACACAAGGCAAAAACATTCCTAGATGACAAACCAACTTATTGAGCTTCGACCTTTTATCTATCCTATGATAAAGAAAATTGTGGGGAATGGTGAAACAACTTACTTCTAGTCTTCTAACTGGACACTCTTTGGAGACTTAATTAAGGCTCTACTTATCTGTCTAGCCTGCGCACATGCTTCCAGTTGGGACTGACACCACACTTTGCTGCCTCTGGGAGAATGGAGGCTGGACTGCACCTCCTGCGCGTTCGAATAACCAAGTAAATGTCCTAACTCATCTATTAACTCTAGCTATCGCAACTTCTACAAACCATTACGAATGGTGGCCAAACAAGGTCAAGCATGCAGCCTATTCGAGGCAGATCCATTTATGGTTAGCAGGATTGGAAAGGCGATAGAAGTTCATAGTGGATGGATGTGGGATTGATCCTTCGATACTGGAATTGAACGGTAAATTCAGTGAATGGCCTATGCATGTGATCGTCGGCGATACTTGGGAGACGATACATCGGATCCTTTTGGACTAACAGTGAATTGCAACTAAAAATCATCTTGGGCTTCCGCTATCTATTTGGGTTTTAATCAGATTTGTTTCTTTTGAAAAGTGAAAGGCAATATTGCCTATGGGCTAGGCTCCTGTAACTTTTTTTATTTCTCTTTCAGTTTTTTAATAGAAAATCCTTTATAAAAAAAAACATACGAGAATGAGTAGTCTCATAACACTACCTGAACTGACTGTACATTTTGGTTTTTATTTAATTAGCAAAACAATTCTTAAAAAAAAACAAAGCATATGAGATTGAGGAGTGATCTTAGTTAATTACTTCCAGTGATAATCAAACCCAAAACTGAACTAATTAAGTACAACTAGGTGTGGGACAGATCCATATATTCAGGATTTTTAGAGTATCCAAATCCGGTTCTGTCGGATCCATAATTCTACTATCTGAACTCGGATATGTGATTCTCAGATATTCGGACTTCGGATCTTCGCATAGATATTAAAAAATCCACGGATATCTGGATCAGGATCCGTTAAAAATAACTAAAAATTTTAAAAGATTAAATATGATTATAAAATGATATTTTATCTAATAATTCATTTTTAAATATATTATTATAAAAACATAATTATAACTAAAATTTACGCATTTTTATATAAAAAATCACATAATATATTTAAAATTATATATTTTAAAAATATTTTATTATATTTAATTATATGGATCTGAATATCTGGATCTCAAAATAAAAACATCCGGATCCGGTTTACACGGATCTTAAATTTTTCTATCCGGATCCAGCCACCACGAATATACAGATTTTTAGAGCGAAACGGAGTGGATCCAGATCTCAAATCCTAGATAATAATTCCACTCCTAACTACAACTGAAGTAGTCTGAATGACTGATCCAATCCGTCACAACTTCTCTATTCACCTTACCATGTAAAAAAAAATTATGCCCATTTCAATAGTGGAACCAACATATGACTTGCTCGTAGTTTTTAACAGTGAAACAATATAATGAGTGTTGAAGGATTAACCTCAATAATTCTCATCTTTTGATGCTAGATTTTTTTCTCTTAATGTTTGGTGGTCGATGCCTTTGCATTGTCTTGTTTGCTAGTTTACGATTTGATCCTTGATGCGTATTAGTAGTTGTTAATGTATTTTGTTTAACGTTTTTATGTTTCTCAGTTGTTAGTAATTCTTTTTGTTTGCTTTTCATGTGTGGGTTTTTGGCTCAAATATCGTGTTATAACCGATTTTTTCTCTGTTAAATCTGTATCCGATCTCCGTATTCCATCTTTGTATAATTAATGAAAAAAAAAGCAAAGAAAACAAATTCAATAGTTGAACCAACAATAATGTTAGTTTATTTGAACCGAGTTATATAGAGCTATAAGTATATTACAATTTTGATTTTATAACAGTACTTAGGTGAGGAACCAAAAACATGTAATGTTTAACAAAGAAAAATGCTTGATCAAACCAGAAGAGTACTATGATAAAACGAAAATATGCATACAAGGAAAAAATTAACACTAAAAAGAAGAAAAATTTGACACAAAATGTATAAACCATGCATACAAAAGTTCAAAAAATGTAAATAGTCGTAGAGTGAACAAAATATCTTTATATACAATAATAATATGTTTATAAGATAAATTCATATTTATTAATTTATAGAGGTTTTACGGAAGGAGCGTCTAAATTCTAGGTCTTTGTGTTTTTTTTAAACATTATTTCTAGGTCTTTGTTGTATCCACGATCTCTCCCTTTTTTTTATGGGTGTCATCTCTCTCCTTTCTTGATATTCTTCCCTTTGTCTCGTGCAAAATCGTACGATACCAATCTAGAAATGAAATCAAAATAGATTGCAAGTATATGATTGAGCCAATGAGAATTAGACAAATACGATGCATTGTCCTATTTTCAAACTCTGAATAGCATACTTTGTTCTCTGCAAATAAAATAGAGGATTCTCTATATATAATTGACCAAAATCTAAGTAAATGTGCCACTTCACTCCGTTTATAATTGACCAAAATCTTAGTAAATATGTCTATCAGATTATAGATGTTGGTTTAGTGTGGTTTAGTGTAAATAACAGAGTATATTGTATATCCGGTTTGTTCCGGTTTAGTCAATTGTACATAAACACATTTCTTGTGTATAGTTCGAATAACAGAAATTTTCCCTTTTCATCATCTTCTTCAATTCTCTCTCACTCTCTCCATGGATGCTTAAGCTCCAGCTTGATTTCTGTTCACATTCTTCTAATATGGTATCAGAGCTCTGAGCATCAGCTCAGTCGATCTCTTCCATTTTTCTTCCGCTTTGATTTCTATTCATTTTGAGTTCTCTGTGTTCCGATGGTGATTCCGTTAAAGCGAAGTCGCCGATCTACTCGATCTGCACGCGCAGGAAGCTCACAACCGGAGTCTGATGGTTCGATTGTGATTCCTGATCTGATGAACCCAGATAGTACACATTCGCCACTGTTTCTTCACAGTGCGGATCATCCGGGGTTATCTGTTGTTTCCGTTCAGCTCGATGGATCTAATTACACACAGTGGAGCTCAGCTATGAAGATCGCTCTTGATGCGAAGAACAAGATCTCATTCATCGATGGATCTCTTCCGCGTCCAGATGCAGGTAATCCTTTGTACCGGATTTGGTCTAGGTGCAATAGCATGGTTAAGTCGTGGTTATTGAACTCTGTGACTCAGCAGATCTATGGTAGTATTTTGTCATTCAATGATGCTTCTGAAATTTGGATTGATTTGCATACCCGGTTTCATAAGACGAATCTACCTCGCACATTTCAATTGATCCAACAAATACATGATCTCCGCCAAGGATCCATGGATTTGTCTTCATACTACACTGCTTTGAAGACTCTCTGGGACAACCTTGATGGAGCTGATCCTTCTGAAATGTGTCTTTGTTGTAACACTTTTAATTGTGTTAGTCAACGTTCTGCTCGAGCCAAAGTTGATAGGGGACGTATTATCAAATTCCTAGCTGGTCTTAATGAAAAGTATTCAGCCATCAGGAGTCAGATAATCATGAAGAAATCCTTACCCGACTTAGCTGAGATTTGCAACATATTGGATCAGGATGACAGTCAACGACAGTTTAACTCCATCTCTGATTCTACTGTGTTTCAAGTCAGTCATGATTTGAATCATCCTAGTGTGATGACCAAATCTTCTCAACCTGGTGTGTTGACTGGTGATAATGGTTTTCAACCTGGTGTGTTGAATGCTCTTCAGAAAAAGGATGGCAAACCTATTTGCTCTCATTGCGGTTACAGTGGTCACATTGCTGATCGTTGTTACAAGCTTCACGGCTATCCAGTTGGTTGGAAGAAAGGCAAAGGGAACTATGATAAGTCTCAGCAGTCCAAGTCTTCTAGTACTCCTGCAGCTATCTCTCCCTCTCCGAATAATTCTTCTGGCCTAGACAGTCTCGTTGGAAACATGAGTAAAGATCAAATTCAGAATTTCATTGCTTACTTCAGTTCACAGCTACAAGTTAAACCTCACACTTCCTCTACCAATGTTTCTTCCTCCAGCTCTCCGCACAATGATCCATCTGGTATATGTTTCTCTTCCTCCACATTCAGTTTCATTGGCATTCTTACTGTTTCTGAACGTGTGACTGATACAACCACATGGATTGTTGACTCGGGTGCAACACATCATGTATCTCACAACAAAGATATGTTTCTAGATTTGGATACATCTGTTGTTCACTTTGTGAATTTACCTAATGGTTCAACTATCAGAGTTGGTGGCATTGGCAGTGTGATGGTTAATGATAGTATTAAGCTGAAGAATGTTCTGTATATTGCTGAGTTCAGATTGAATCTATTGAGTGTCAGCTCTTTGACTTCAGATAATGGATGTCGAGTGATATTTGATCCTGGCTGTTTTACAATACAGGATCTTTCCAAGGAGTTGGAGATTGGCAGAGGTAATAGAGTGGCAAATCTGTATGTTCTCGCGGTTGAAGACTCAGTTTCTGAAGATTCTCCTGCTACAGATTCCTCTTCTTCTTTTGTTTCAAACTCTGTAATTGATGCTTCTGTTTGGCATCAAAGACTTGGTCACACCTCTTTTGAGCGTATAGACATTCTCTCTGATGTTCTTGGGATTTCCAAAGCTAAGAATAAAGGATTATTACATTGCGATATTTGTCAACGTGCCAAACAAAAGAAGTATTGTTACCCAACTAGAAGAAATATATGTTCAACACCATTTGAATTGGTACATATAGATGTTTGGGGACCATTTTCAGAGTTAACTCAAGAAGGTTATAGGTATTTCCTTACGATTGTTGATGATCACAGTAGGGTCACATGGATATATCTTCTCCGATTAAAGAGTGATGTTTTGACTGTTTTTCCTGAGTTTCTGGCTATGGTGGAGAGGCAGTATGATCAGAAGGTTAAGTCAGTCAGGTCTGACAACGCCCCTGAATTACGGTTTGAAGCTTTGTTTAAACAAAAAGGCATCATACCCTATCATTCTTGCCCCGAGACACCAGAGCAGAACTCTGTAGTTGAGAGGAAGCATCAACACATCCTCAATGTTGCAAGATCTCTGCTCTTCCAGTCGAATGTGCCTCTATCTTTCTGGGGAGATTGCATTCTCACTGCTGTCTTCCTCATTAACCGAACCCCATCTCAACTTCTGGATAACAAGTCTCCTTTTGAAGCTTTGACAAAGCATGCTCCAGAGTATACTGATCTAAAGACTTTTGGTTGCTTATGTTATCGAAGTACTTCACCTAAACAGCGCCATAAGTTCCAAGACAGAGCTAGAGCATGTGTATTCCTTGGGTATCCGTCGGGTTATAAAGGATACAAGCTCTTGGATGTTGAAAGCAACAATGTGTTCATCTCAAGGCATGTTGTTTTCTTTGAAGACATATTTCCTTTCAAACAAGATGTTGGTGTAACTGATTCTGTTGCTGAGTTTTTCCCTCGACCATATTCTGTGACCACTCCGTCTGCGGCTTCACAAAATACTCACAGAAGGAAGATTAACCCACCAGCTCATCTTCAAGATTATCACTGTTACTCTTTGTCATCTTCCACTGCTCATCCAATCTCTGAGGTATTGTCTTATGACACATTGACTGATCCATATCTGATCTTTATCAATGCAGTCAACAAAATCCCAGAACCTAGTTCTTATTCTCAAGCTAAGAAACTCAGTGAATGGTGTGATGCAATGGGACTTGAACTCAAAGCTCTTGAAGACAATGGCACTTGGGAAATTTGTTCTTTGCCTTCTCATAAGAAAGCTGTTGGTTGTAAGTGGGTGTTTAAGGTGAAGCTGCATGCTGATGGAAGTCTAGAGCGTTATAAAGCTCGATTAGTTGCCAAAGGGTACACACAACAAGAAGGTCTTGATTATGTGGACACATTCTCACCAGTTGCAAAGCTCTCCACTGTCAAAGTCCTTATTGCTATTGCAGCTGCTAAAGGGTGGTCCCTCACTCAATTAGATATCTCTAACGCTTTCTTAAATGGTGATCTGAAGGAAGAAATATATATGAGTTTGCCACCTGGGTACTCTGCAAAAGAGGGGGAACATTTGCCAGCAAATGCAGTTTGTAGATTGAGGAAATCGCTTTATGGTTTAAAGCAGGCATCACGTCAATGGTTTCTCAAATTCTCTGCTGCTTTGCGTACTTTGGGTTTCAAGAAATCTAATGGTGATCATACCTTATTTGTTAAGAGTGCAGGCAACATCTACTTGGCAGTCTTAGTGTATGTCGACGACATCATTATTGCAAGCAGCTGTGACAAAGCTTCTGCTCTTCTCATATCTGCTCTGCAATGCTCATTTAAGCTCAGAGATTTGGGAACCTTGCGGTACTTTCTTGGACTGGAAATTGCTCGCAATAACTCGGGTATTACTCTTTGTCAACGAAAGTACACTCTTGAACTGTTAGATGAGTTTGGTTTATTGGGTTGCAAACCATCTTCTATTCCTATGGAACCTAATCTGAAGTTATCATTGGAGGATGGTACTTTGATGCAGGATCCGGAACTCTATAGGAAACTTGTGGGTAAACTTCTCTATTTGACTTTTACCCGTCCTGATATCACTTATGCAGTTCATAAGCTTTGCCAGTTTACATGTGCACCTCGAGACACTCATCTTCATGCTGTCTTCAAGGTGCTTCATTATCTGAAAGGTACTGTTGGCCAAGGTCTGTTTTATTCTGCTACCTCTGATATGAAACTTACTGGCTTTGCGGATGCTGACTGGGCGTCTTGCCCGGATACACGGCGCTCGGTTTCTGGACTTTGTATGTTCGTTGGCTCCTCTCTTGTTTCATGGAAGTCGAAGAAACAGGACGTGGTTTCCATGTCTTCTGCGGAGGCTGAATACCGTTCCATGTCTTTAGCAGTACGTGAGATGATGTGGTTACGTTACTTGTTACAAGACCTATGGATCGATACTACTGCAGCTTCAGTTCTTTACTGTGATAATATGGCTGCCATACACATAGCTAACAATCCAGTGTTCCATGAACGCACCAAACATGTGGAATTGGATTGCCATATTATCCGAGAGAAGATAGAAAAAGGTTTGATCCGCACCTTACATGTTCGTACTCAGAATCAGCTAGCGGATTTGTTTACTAAACCTCTATTTCCAACACAATTCAAGACTTTACTAAGCAAGATGGACATCATTAACATTTTTGCTCCATCTTGAGGGGGAATATCAGATTATAGATGTTGGTTTAGTGTGGTTTAGTGTAAATAACAGAGTATATTGTATATCCGGTTTGTTCCGGTTTAGTCAATTGTACATAAACACATTTCTTGTGTATAGTTCGAATAACAGAAATTTTCCCTTTTCATCATCTTCTTCAATTCTCTCTCACTCTCTCCATGGATGCTTAAGCTCCAGCTTGATTTCTGTTCACATTCTTCTAATAATGTCACTTCACTCCGCTTATAATTGACCAAAATCTAAGTAAATCTCATCTTTGTACCGGCCATTGTTTTGATATATCAATCATTCAGTTCACTTTTATATACATCAACGATAACTATGGAGTTGATGTAACTATTATTTGTTAGAAACTAAGTAATTATTATTACAATATATCAAACCGACGCAAAAAAAACCATTACTTATAATTGTCATATTTTATAGCGATGCAAATCTGGAAAAAAACTCCAAAGACATCCTATAATTAATTAAACTTCTTTTAATTAGGACTAATCAGAGTCGATCATGATCAGTCTCTTTGGAAACACAATGAGGACAAGTTCAAGCATAATTCTCGGCAAAGAACACATGGCTGCAACTGAGAATGAGCTATCCTATATCCGACTGGAGTAAAAGTGTGGTTTAAACATCACACACCAAGATTATACTGTGGGTAGTGATGCTTAATAGACTAGCAACATGAGATAAAATGTTGGGATGAACTGAAAATATAGACTCGTCGTATATCCTCTGTTCAGGTCATGATGACTCGAGAAAACACCTGTTCTTTGCTTGTAACTACTCGACACTGATATGGGAATCCCTAGCAAGAGGACTTGTTTGACACCACTACACAAACGTACCTTTGATCGGCTTTCAACATTTCTAGGGCAGAATGGACGTGTGGGACGATTTTGTTACTTTGGCTACGGGATCATCTCTTAAGAAAACATAACAATTTCTCCTCAGGCACACATTAAAAGTGTCAGTTCACACAATTTGAAGAGAAAGTAACTTTTGAAGATATGGTAATCAACCACAAGATCATCAAACAATGGCACGATTCATCGATAAGGCTGTCCGAAATAAGGAGCTGGCAATTCATCAAGAAAGAGTGAAAGAGTGCGGATGGTTTGGATGTTTGGTTTGGCACACGAATCTCAACATAGAATTAGTTCATTGAATAAAATTATACATTCAATAAAATTAGTTCATTCTTTCATTCATGTTTAGTTCATTCATTATGATCAAAAATAAATAAAAAGCACCAGATGTAAATAGTTTTTTTTTTAATTGAATAAAATTATACATTCAAAGAAAAAGATTCTTTTAAGTGTAATTTTTAGCAAATGATATTACAACAATCACTAATTGCAAAAATGATATAATTGCATTTTTGAAATTAATTGTATGTTTTGACCAAAAATAAATAAATAATGGTGTTGGGTCTAAATAACTAAAAAGAAGTCATCCATTCTTGGGACAACCAGATATAGGGCATGATTGGTTACAGTTGTATCTTTACATTTTTTGCTGTAAAATTTAGGCCGTAGATTTATTGACTGTAGCTGTAGATTTATGGCTTTACCTTTTTAAATTAAAAGTTTGATTAGTGAATATCAATTGTGTTGTAAATTTTTTATTATTCAATTTATCACTCAAAATCTTCGGTCGAAAACTCGCTAGGCGCTAGTCGGGCGGCGGGGTTGGGCCTAGCGCCTAACGAAAAAATCGGAGAGTATACGGAATTTACGCGGGACAAAATTTTAAACGATTTAATTTAAAATTAATCATATATATTATTAAGTGTTCATAAATTAGTAATATTTTCACGTATTAATATATACATTGTGATATTTTAAACTTGTATTATGTTCCTAATTCATAAAAATATGTTATAAACTGATTTTATAGGCAATTTGCTAATTGTTTTACTTCACATCTATTTCAAAATACAAAAAACTTCCAAATTCCAATCACAAAGATATACAAAAAATCAGAGCAAAAAACTAAAGTATCTTGATCATGAACACACAAAAAATTCAAAAGACTTGTTATGCTTCACTAGCTTCGTCCATCAATGATCAAGTAGTCAAATGTGATTGGTCTTGTAGATGTGTTAGCAATTACTCCTTAATTATATATGAGAAGAGGTAACAATCATCAATTAAAATGAGACAAAAACAAATAGTCTATGTTAGTGTATTTACTGTAATGTAAAAGAGATAAAACAATTAAAACTTACCTTACTAAGAATATGGTGTATCACGAAACACACCATCAAACACGAGGTCATCAGCTTCAAATTCCATGTCAAGAAGATCTTCTTCATCAGATTCGAAGTCATCACTATAGAGATCTCTTACCCTTGGAGCTTGGGTAGCTAGGACAAAATTAACATCAGACCCCTCACCAAATTCTTGAGGTTGCTCCACCAGCCATTCTTCAACCGTAGTTTCATTACCATCATCGAAGATCACATCCACATTCTGCTCTTTTATTTTTTTCTGCTTGTCAAAAAGCGATTAACATCTAGTTTATTCCGTTTCTTAGTGTGGATCTACAACAAAGTAAGAAACATTTATAAAAGATCAGCATTACTTTGAGCAGCAAAAAAGAACCAATGATCAGAATTTCAAAATCAGATCATACCCCTTCAAAGCAACTCCAGTTTCTTTCACAGCTCGAAGAACTTAAAGTTAACGCGAGGATTCTTGTTGCTAACCTTTGTAGAACTGGTGTACCACATCCATATGTTTCCCATCAATACCCTAAGATTCAAAGACCAAAGAACACATGTAAACTTGGAAGCTTTTAAACCGAAATTGTTAGATTCAGAAGCTGTTCAAGAGGAAATACAAACCTGGATCGAAGTTCTCTTTTGATTCACATCCTTTTAGTGCTAAGCTTCTACCAAAGGAACCAAGTTTGTTCTTATACATATTTACTTCATGGTTCACAACTTCGTTTTGCTTTTCAAAATCTCCATGGAAAAAAGTCTCTACACACGGCATGAAGCCATCCATAACCTCCATGTCGTATTGGATACTAGGATTTTTGTAGAAATAATATGGATTGAGGAAGTAACTAGTTATATGCAGAGGAACATCCAACCTATCCTTCATCTTCTCATTGATAATTTGAAAGATAGGAGTGTAATTCTTCTCCAAATTATCAGTAGCTTCCATGATCGTCTTCTTAGCTTCGACAATCTCACAATATATAAACCCAAGAGATGGAATTTTCTCTCCATCAGCCAGCCTTAGAACCTTCACCAACGGACTGAAAACCTTCAAAACCAACATAACTGAATTCCAAAATCCAAAACTCATGACTGTGTCAAATGAGGTCTTACCCTTCACACATTTTGAGTGTCTGCACTCATGCCACTGATCGCTTGTAAACATGGACTTCAATTGTGCCTTTTTGTTATAAAGACTATTAAGTGTCAAGAAACAGGTGGCAAACCTGGTTGCTCCTGGTCGCACAATGTCCCTCTTCTTTGTATGTGCTCTCATCATGGAAAGGGTCTTGTGATGATCATAAAAAAATATAGTGAGACTCTTTGCTTGATATATCACTTTAGAAAAGCCAGACAGCTTCGAGATACCTTCAAGCATCAAGTCTAGAGTGTGAGCTGCACATCCTGACCAGAATATCCTCGGTCTCTTCTCTTTCAACATCCTTGCACCAGAGACATTATTCGTCGCATTATCAGTCACAACTTGCACAACCATTTCTGCCCCAATATCTTCAATACACTTGTCAATGTAGTTGAAAATAAACTCACCCGTGTGAGAATCCTTAGATATGTCCTTAGAAGACAAAAAAAAGGTTCCTCCTCTAGAGTTGACACATAGGTTCATGATACTTCTCTTCTTCATGTCAGTCCACGCATCTGTCATGACTGAGCAGCCTTCTCTTGCCCACTCTTCTTCTAAACCCTTCAACTTTTCTTTCGTTTTTTGGCATTCATAATTTAGCAATGGTTCTCTCAACTGATATTGGCTTGGAGGCGCCCAACCAGGCCCAAACTGACCCAAAGCTTCATAAAACAATCTGAATGACTCATTATCAACAGCGTGAAATGGGATGTTTGACTGATAGAACCATCTTGCAAAATATTGTCGAACCGAGTGTGTCTTCTCTTTAGAGATAGCGTCATGGATGCTTTGTTGACGTCGCTGGGTAGCTAACGAAGCCTCAGGGCCAATGCAGCCTGCAAACCTGTCAATTGGACCTCGGAAGTGAGGATTTTTCAAAGTTCCAATCTCTGATTCCAGTTTATCATTGATGACGTGTTTGTTGATGTCTACTTCTGCTCTAATAGCTTCCTCGTGTTTTCTCTTCATCCCTCTCTTTTTTTTTTGCTTCCATTAAAGCTTGTTTACATCTCACTTGATCCTCTTTAGTTGATACAGGACAAGCTGAAACATTCCCTTTCGTATGCGAAATATGTTCCTTCAGTCGGTGTACTCCACCAGAGAATGATTTGCTACACAAATCACATTTCACTTTGTCTAGATTAGTCGCATCACAAAGTTTTCCATAATCCCAGCCTATATCGTCAGAGGCGCGCTTTAAAAGAGGCGGATTCTCATCCATCAAAACCTGAGAAAATTATAATAAGACAGTAAAAAAAAACCAGAAGACATATCAACAATCAAAATAACTAATGTATATATGCACATACCAATTAACATCTAATGTATATATCCCAACATAAATTATCATAACACTATTGTGTGTTATCAAAACTGATTAATAATAACATCCAATATATATATATATATATATATATATATATATATATATATATATATATATATATATATATCAACAACATTTAGTGTACAAATATATAATGTTCTAAGCAGCTTACAATACTGTCAAATGAAATATATGGATTGTTAAATCAAAATCAATTTTAAAAAATATATAATATATTAAGCAATCTGAACTTCTTTTGAATGATATTATGTGGATTGTTAAAGCAAAATCGATTTCAACTAACCACTAACAAACTAAAACTGACCACGGATATATAATTATAATGGACTGTAACACTAAATCTCCGACAGAGCAACAAACAAACACCGACCACGAACATGGTTAAATGACAATGAATTTCAAGTTTCAGAAAGACATTTTGAAGAGATAAAATAATCAAAAGTCAAAACCAATTTCAAGTTTACACATATTAAAGCTGTGGCTAATGAAACTGAAATTGTTTATACCTCAAATGATCAAAATCTGTGTTATTTGACTTCGATTCGAGATGGTTGGGGATCAAAAGGAGCAGCTTCAAGGATCTAGGGTTTAGTCTTCAACTCTGAAAAGCGTAAAGGAGCTTCTGACCCGTAGAAAAAAAAATGGTGTGTGGGCTTTTGCTAACCGGACCAGAAATAGTTTTTTTTATGTGGCCCAGTTCAAATTAGTCGCTTGTATTCCGATTAATCGGACAATCCACGGTCAACCTTAGACTTTGATTTTTAGAACCGCCTAGCTCCTCCTCGCCTCGCCAGTCCACCATCGAACGATTACTCGGCCATTTAATCGGCTCCGCGGACGACTTTTTAAATAGGGCTCAAAACAAATACTAAATTAAATAAATATTTGATAAAACTTTGTAACAATAAGTATAAAATATAATGTGAAAATATACTTATTGCAATATAATTTTCATAAGAAATATAATTTGCATATGAAATAGTAATTTTCTATGCTTTAACACGTAGATATGATATATAAACACATACAATATGAATAGTGTTATATAACATGTTTATACGAATAGTGGCATAAAAATATTTGTTGTTATACATATATATTTTTTTAAACTGATGAAATGTTTTTTTCAGTTCTACATATTTCTCCTCAAAATTGTATATTGTATATGTCATTCATATATATATACACGTAATGGAAAGAGAAATTATATCAAAAGTAAAACACAATTTTTGGGGTTTTGAAAAACTGGACTTTTAAAAAATAGAAAGCTTGATTGATTCTATTACTTGGCTGTAGGTAGAATTTTGGCTTTCTACAGTTCCCACAGCCACAACCAATCAACCCCATAAATGAAGCAACCATATATACCGACGAAAAAAATAAAAGAACCACCCAGATATCTTGACTCATTTTTGGTTGATGTCGAATTAATTTTTTTACTCTTTTAAATGTAATTGGGGGCAGACCATCGAACATTCGTATTGTACAGCGAGGAGACGAAATGAATATGGATTCTCGATGAATCGAGAGGCGAAATTTCGACCAAAAAATCAAGACTTTCTGCGTTCCTGTTCGAACTCTGGTCGATTTGAAGGGTTTATTGTTGCTTCCTTCTGCCATGGTCAGAACCCAGTGACGATTCTCGTGAAGGCATCAAGGATTTTGATAGGGGTCAGTGCTTGGGTTTTGATTACGGCCTGGTTTGGTAAATTTCGATGCTTTTCGTTCTTGTGATCCATTGCCAATAGCAATCTTTCAGACTTTGGCTAGTAAAATCTCTGAATTTTTGGCCGCTATTCACTGGGTTTTGGTATATCTTGATCTAATATATCTTGCATGTTAGTGAACTCTGGAAGAACTTATAACTCTGGGTTTTTTGGGCAAATCTGGTAGAGCCTATCGCCGCCGGCTCCAACAGTAAGCGTAAGGCAGCAGTTCCTGGATCTGAAACAAACAAAAAACCAATGAGTATTTTGAGTTGGAACTGTCAAGGAGCTGGAAGCACCGAGACAGTTCAGCGGATTCGGGAGATGCGGCGCACGTATTTTCCGGATTTTCTGTTTCTTATGGAGACTAAGCAACGTTTTGATTTTGTTAAAGGCTTAAAAACAAGTTTGGGTTATGATGATTTTACAACTGTTGAGCCCAGAGGTCTTAGTGGTGGCTTGGCAGTGTTTTGGAAAAGTAGTTACCAAGTTCGGGTGTTGTCTAGGAATACGAGAATCATTGACATGGAAGTTTTAATGGGATCTGTCCGATTTTTCTTAACCTGCGTTTACGGAGATCCCATAAGAGAAAGGAGACAAGCTGTCTGGGACCAACTAAACAGATTGGGTCTAACAAGAGATGATCCATGGGTACTAATTGGTGACTTTAATGAACTGATGAGTAATGAGGAGAAAATGGGCGGTCCGGCGAGAAGAGAAGCTACATTCTGGGGTTTCCGGTCAATGGCTGAGAACTGTAAAATCAAAGAAATCAGAAGCTCTGGGAATCAGCTTTCTTGGTCTGGCTGGAGGGACAATGTATGGATACAATGCCGGTTTGACCATAGTTTCGGCAATGACGAATGGTTCCGTTTGTTCCCGAGATCACAAACAGAGTACTTAGCCTCTTGGGCATCGGATCACCGACCCATCAGACTTGCATTCTCTCTCGAAACAGAAACTCCTGGTAGGGGTCGATTTTACTTCGACAAACGAATGGTGAATAAGCCTGGGTTTGAGGAGGTAATAAGGAAAGGCTGGGAAGGTAACACCAACTCTAGTATTGGTGTCATGGATCGCATTGATCAATGCAGAAAGGAAATATCTAAATGGAAACAAAGTTCTGACTCAAACTCCAAGTCTAGACTACAGCGACTTCAATACGAACTGGATTCAGAAATCTCGAAGCTGCAGCCCAACCGTGATTGTTGGGATAGTGTCCTGAAATCACACTTGTACTCACTCCTGATGATATTTGTGTGTCGAGATCAGACATTCGTATAATACTGGGCGGTTGCAATGTTTTGCTAGAAGCCTCTTGCAATCTGTAAGTTGTAGACTTACTGCCAGTATTATATGATCCTATAGGGTCACACACCTAAGCAAACTGGAAGCTTAAATATGGGAATGATCATTATGGTAATGATCATGTTAATGTGTATTGGATATACATTAATATCGAGTATATGGTGGTGTGTCGATCGACACAGTATGTGTGTCGGTCGACACAGATCGGGCTTCCGAAACAGATGTTTCGATTTTATGACTTAATCGAGTTGGCCCGTTAAGTGTGATTCCAGGTCTTAATAAAACTTAGAGTTTCGACCTGGAACAGCAGCCGTCGACTTTTTCTTGACAGAGAAAGCAGAAAACACCAAAACTCAGAGATCCCAAAGATCCGGCACTAGCACCCCGGTTTCCAGGTTTGTGTGCGTGTGTATCTGGTAGAGGCGAAGCATCTGAGTCGCTAGATCTCGTTCACAAATCATTCCGCTGCCAGTTCAAGGTAAGAACGAGGTTGGTAATTTCAATATAACAAACCCTTAGATCCTAGGCGATCCAACAGTGATACCATGAAACGTCTTAAGTACGAGCTGGCTACTGCGTACAGAGACGAAGACCTGTTCTGGAGACAAAGAAGTCGTGAGCAATGTCTACGAGAAGGAGATTCTTACACAAAATTCTTCTTCAATGCTGTCAAGGGCAGGAAAGTTAAGAACACTGTCCTAATGCTTCTCGATGATGAGGACCAGGAACACTTCTCTGAAGGCGCTAAGGGTAATGTGGCGGTGGATTACTACCGAGACCTGTTTATGAGTACTAATCCTGGTGACATGGAAACTTTGTTTCAAGGCTTCCAAGCTCGAGTAACGCAAGAAATGAATGACCAACTCACCGCGACCATTACAGATGATGAAATCAAGAGCGCAGCCTTCAACATTAAAGGGAGTAGTGCCCCGGGTGAGGATGGACTAACGGGTGTGTTCTACCAAAAATTTTGGCACATAGTCGGCCTTGCACTGATTCAGGAAATTAAGAGCTTCTTTGCCTCTTCAATTATCCCAGCCGGCTGGAACCATACCCACCTATGTCTACTTCCCAAGATTGTAAACCCGAAGAGGATGTCTGATATGAGACCGATTAGTCTTTGTTATGTTCACTATAAGATTATTTCAAAAATCTTATGCCAAAGACTGAAACGGATACTACCAGCCATTGTATCGGACACCCAAGGTGCGTTTGTTTCTGGGCGATTAATAACGGACAATATTATCATTGCACATTTTCATGGGCTGCGGACTACCGAGAAGGTTTCAAAAAACTTCATGGCGATCAAAACAGATATGTCTAAGGCATATGATCGCGTGGAATGGTGCTTCTTTGAAACTCTTCTGGACAAAGTAGGATTTGATAGGATTTGGGTGAGATGGATCATGTCATGTGTGAACTCGGTCTCATACTCAATCCTGCTGAATGGTCGGACACATAGTTTTATTCGTCCGGAGCGTGGAATTAGGCAAGGGGACCCGCTATCCCCCTTCCTATTTATTCTTGCAGCTGAAGCACTTGTTGGCTGTCTAAATCACTCTGTGCAGGCCGGAGCTCTACATGGAATACGCCTGGGTACTTCTGGTCCAGCGGTCCACCATCTATTATTCGCCGATGATAGTCTTCTCATGTGTCAGGCTACTGTCAAAGAAGCAGAGGAGATTGTGAATTGTTTAAAGCTCTATGGGGACGCCTCGAGTCAGTTAATTAACAAAGCCAAGTCATCCATCATTTTTGGTGTGAAGATCAATGCTGACTCACAAACCAGGATCAAAGAAACGCTTGGCATTGATAAACAAGGGGGTGCATGAACCTATTTGGGACTTCCGGAGTGTTTTAGTGGTTCTAAAAGACAAATGCTTAATTTTGTCCAAGAAAAGTTGCAGGGACGCGTTAATGGATGGTTTGCCCATGCACTGAATCATGGAGGAAAGGAGATTCTTATAAAGTCCATTGGCTTGGCAATGCCAATTTATGCTATGACAGTATTTAAACTCCCAAAAAATCTGTGTGACAAGCTTACATCAGTGTTAACTCAATACTGGTGGAGCAGTGGTGATAACCACAATAAGTTCCCATGGATTGCTTGGCAACGTCTGTGTCAAAGTAAGGATAAAGGTGGACTCGTTTTTCATGATATTGCTAGATTCAACCAGGCTCTGCTGGGGAAACAAGCATGGCGCATCTGGAGCAACCCGCAATCGTTGGTGGCACAGGTACTCAAACACAGGTACTTCAGTAGGAATTCTTTTCTGGAGAGTACTCTGGGTACAAGGCCATCTTACGCCTGGCGCAGTATTTTGCATGGTCGACAACTCCTACTGCAGGGTCTGGTGAAGGCTGTAGGGAACAGTGACCAGACTAACGTATGGATGGATAAATGGATCATTGACGTAACACCTAGAGCTCCAATGTACCAACCTGGTGCTACGATTGATCTAACTCTTAAAGTTGCAGACCTTAAGATTGCAAATTCCAACCTCTGGAATGTGGAGTTAATTCGTGACCTGTTCACTGAAGATGATGCAGCACGAATACTATGCCTGAAAACATCGACCACTAGAGATTATAAACTAGTCTGGGGGTTCTCTGAGAATGGTGTGTACAGCTCAAAAAGCGGATACAAACTTCTGGAAACCATCCATGATTCTAGCACGCCGCATGGCCATCAATTAACATTGCTAAAACGCTCTCTCTGGAAGAAGCTTTGGAAAACCAGAGCTCCATCCAAACTCAGACACTTTTTCTGGAAATCTCTGGCAGGAGCTTTGGCGGTCAAGGAAAGGTTAGCAACTCGTGGCATCAGTTTAGA
Source organism: Orychophragmus violaceus (assembly GCA_030180135.1). Taxonomy (NCBI): domain Eukaryota; kingdom Viridiplantae; phylum Streptophyta; class Magnoliopsida; order Brassicales; family Brassicaceae; genus Orychophragmus; species Orychophragmus violaceus. The sequence continues at coordinate 91,109,325 of CM058237.1, read as the reverse complement.
CACTACTTGTCCGATCTGTAGGAATGGTCCAGAATCGATCTGCCACGTTCTCTTCCATTGTCCAACTGCTAAGAAGGTTTGGGAGCATTCGGGATTGCCACTCCCAACACACGGGTTCTCAAATAACTCAATGTTTTTGAATCTCCATTTCTTGATTGAGAGCAGTTTGAAAAACAAGGGATCACCGTCGAATAGCTATGCCTTCCCCTGAATATTGTGGCAAATATGGAAAACCAGAAATGCCCTGGTTTTCGAAAACTCAAGGATTGAACCCGCTGCAACCTGTGCTAAAGCGTTGGACGATGCAGAGATCTGGATCAACTTACCGAACTCCCAATCCCCAACCAGAGAAAACACATCGACTCAACGTAACACAAACACAGACGGATGGAAGAAACCTCCTCAGTTTATCCTAAAATGCAATATGGGAGTGTCCTGGTCAGTATCAGATCATACCTGTGGGGTTGCGTGGATCACAAGAGACCATGAAGGCAATACTTTGTTCCACAGTCGAAGATCTTATGCCAACATTCACTCACGCCTCGAAGCAGAACTACTCAGTATGTTGTGGGCTACGGAGTCTATCCGAACGCTGAGGCAGGATAACATCATCTTTGAATCCTCGATGGAATGGGCACGGGAAGCCATGATACACCCACATCGTTACCCACAGGTACAACAACTAACCGAAGCTATCTCTCATAACCTCCAGACTCTGCATTCTTGGTCCCTCGACCATACCTATGTTACTGGCAACAGAGCAGCACTGGAGATCGCTGACAGTGTGATTAGATGCCACCTCTATCAATCCTACATTACCAGTAGGGGGCCTGTTTGGTTACGCCTTCTCCTCCGAACAGAAGCAGCTCATTCATAATCTCTCCCGGTCTTAGTTACTGGCTTCATCACTGTTTTGGGTCGACCGATTGGTCCTTTGACCATTCACAACCGGATTTCATCCATCCTTTCTTTTCCTTTATAACTGCCTACTGGCTCTGTTCTTTCACTCTTTGTAAGGTTTTACTGGCTTTGTTCTTTTACACTTTGTAAGGCCTCGGCCATCACTCTGTTTAATTTCAACCACCCAGCGTTAAAAAAAAAATGTAATTGGGCCAAGCCGCACGTGTATTGAACACTGGGCTAATAAAAACTTCCATTATAACTAGTCCGAGACCTGGCCCAACAAACTGGCCTTTACTTTACCTTCCCCGTATAATAGCAGCAGGGCAGGGACTTAAAATTCATACAGTTCAGTAAGTAACTAAACATGAATCGAAACATCTTTATCCGCTCGACTCGGCCAACCCTAGCCTCCATTTGCCGCCTTTTCTCCACCGCGACGGTGGAGACGACGGTGGCTAGAGCTTTGGTCAAGACTCGCAGCGGGGGAGAAAAAAATGAAGCGGGAAGAGGAAGTGTCGGCGGAGGAAGAGACACTCTAGGAGGGAGGCTATTAAGCCTTACGTATACGAAACGCAGCGCCGTTGTTACTATCCGGAAATGGAAGGAAGAAGGCCATTCCGTTCGCAAGTACGAGCTTAATCGGATCGTTAGGGAGCTTCGTAAGATTAAGCGATATAAACACGCACTTGAGGTTCGTGATTTCTCGATTGAATTTGGAAAGGTCTCTTCGTTTGATCCTTTAGTCCGATTACTCTCGGTGCGAGATGTGTTTCCTCTGATTCTGTTCGAAAATCTGCAATTAGAATCTTTTGTGTTCGTGAAATCGAATTATCTGATAAGTGGAATTATTTTGAGTTCATTGTGGTAAACTGTTGTAGTGTTCTATGTGCAGATATGTGAATGGATGGTTCTGCAGGAAGATATAAAGCTGCAACCTGGTGATTATGCTGTGCATTTGGATTTGATTTCTAAAATCCGTGGTTTGAACAGCGCTGAGAAGTTCTTCGAAGATATGCCAGATCAAATGCGAGACCATGCTGCTTGCACATCTCTTCTCCATAGTTATGTGCAAAACAAGCTCTCTGATAAAGCCGAGGCCTTGTTTGAGAGGATGGCTGAATGTGGTTTCTTGAAGTCTTGTCTGCCTTACAATCACATGCTATCGATGTACATATCGAAAGGGCAGTTTGAGAAAGTCCCAGCAATGATTAAGGAACTGAAGAGCAAAACATCACCTGACATTGTCACGTATAATCTATGGCTGACTGCGTTTGCCTCTGGAAACGATGTCGAAGCTGCGGAAAAAGTTTATCTTAGGGTGAAGGAAGCAAACCTGAATCCAGACTGGGTGACTTACAGCGTGCTCACAAACCTGTACTCTAAGACAGGTAATCTCGAAAAGGCGAAACTTTCTTTGAAGGAGATGGATAAATTAGTCTCTAAGAAAAACAGGGTTGCTTATGCATCTCTCATAAGTCTGCACGGGAATTTGGGAGATAAAGATGGAGTTAACTTAACCTGGAAAAAGATCAAGTCATCTTTCAAGAAAATGAATGATGCAGAATACCTCAGCATGATATCTGCAGTGGTGAAACTTGGAGAGTTCGAGCAAGCCAAAGGTTTATACGATGAATGGGAGTCTGTTTCTGGAACAAGAGATGCTAGAATCCCGAATCTAATTCTTGCCGAGCACATGAACAGAGACGAGATTCACCTGGGAGGGAAGTTTTATGAACGAATAGTGGAGAAAGGGATAAACCCTAGCTATTCTACATGGGAAATTCTCACATGGGCCTATCTGAAGCGTAAAGACATGGAGAAAGTTTTAGATTGTTTTGGGAAAGCCATTGATGCAGTGAAGAAATGGACTGTGAATGTAAGATTGCTTAAAGCAGTGTGTAAGGAACTCGAGGAACAAGGGGATGTTAAAGGAGCAGAGAAGCTAATGAATATCCTCCAAAAGGCTGGTCATGTTAACACTCAGCTCTACAATTCCTTATTACGTACTTACGCTAATGCTGGTGAAATGGCACTCATAATTGAAGAGCGAATGGCTAAGGACAATGTAGAGCTAGATGAAGAGACTAAGGAGCTTATAAGAGTAACAAGTCTAATGCGTGTGACTGAAATCTCGACCACCATTTCTTAAGCCTGAAAGCTGCAGAGTTAGTATCGGTCTGCCACTTTCACAAACCTGAGGAAAACAGAAAACACATTTGGAGCGAATCTATTGACCTAAATATAAAGTGAAGATGATCGAAACACTTGTCTTGATCAGTAATATTCCGCTTGCTCGGACAATTAGAGGCCGAGGAGAGTGATCTGTCCAAACTGCAAAGGAATGAGTTTGCTTGATAAGATCACTTTGAGTTTTTTTCCTTCTTTGTTTCCTTACTTTGTTTTGTTTTGTGAATCTAATATTATTAAAACGCTTTTGTGCCAATTTTATTTTATATTTGGTTCTTATCCTATAGTTAGTTCTCTATAGGATGATGATGTCAAATGATCTTTGAGAGGTTGACTAACTGAAAAACCTACTTCGACTCTTCTTGTTGGGTAGTTAAGACTTGTGTAAGCTTATGTAAGCTTCAAAGACTCGTGTCTCGTAACGTTATGCTGTTTTTGGCGAATTTCTTGCTTTGTTGTGGATTTATAATTTCGTTGCGGATTTATCTATATGATGCGGATTATTAGGTTTTTTTTGTGGAATTTTCTACCAAAGTGGATGTGTTCACTTCTAACAGTTAGTCAACAATTTTACCCATAAACCCATATATTTTATATACAAAGCTTTTTTTTTTTTTTTGTGAAAAGGGCTTTTATATACAAAGCTTAATATCAAAAATTAGTTATTAATGGCATCTCCAATGTAAAACTCCACTTTTATATAAAATAGAATGACTCCAAAATAGAATTGAATTTTACTCCAATTCCACTCAATTTTTTACACTAAAATTGAGTGATGGCTAAAAAAAATAGAATAAACATATTTGTTACTTTATGTTTATGTTTAGAGTAAACTCATTTATTATTCTGTTATAGTATGAGATATAGTATGGGGTTAGAGAGAATGTTGCTTTTTACTTTAAAATAAAGTGAGATTTAGAGTGTGGTTGGAGATAGTCTAACTAAATCATTTGGAAGTCATATTTCGTTTATAACAATTAATTTTATTTTGTTTAAATTGATTGTTTGAATAAGATTCTGGTAAAATATTGATTTTCTTAAAATTGTTAATTTTAATTTTGTACCTAAATATGAATATTTTACGGTTCTATAATTCAAAGTATTATTGGAGATTATAGCCTTTCTTAAGCTGGTAGGTAAACTACATTTTGGTTTCCATAAAATCTTGGGGGTAGGCATGGGCATAAAATCGGAACCGAATAACCGGAACCGAAAATTTTTATTTGGTTTCACCTATATTATCCTTTGGATCATGAGTTGAGGAATCACGAGTATCGGGTAGGAACCGGAATCGAACCGAGAACCAAAAATCGGAACCGAAGAACCGAGGAACCGAACTTATATAAGGTATAGTAAAAAGATTACCAATGGTTTCAACACCAACATAAAGAATCATATGAAAATGTTGTTAGATCCATTTAATTTATGTTTATGTTTAATATAGAATTATATACTTGTTTATTTTATTTTGGTTAACGACTTGTTAAATTAACATAAATTTCAGGGTTTTCTTGTTGAATTTGGGTATCTTTTTAATATTGATTTTGGGTATTTTTTGTTGGTTTCGGATAAAAATTGCTATTTTGGTTTCAAAATATCCGGAACCGTTTAAGAACCGAAAGTTTTGGGTATTTACAGTTCTTAAAATTATGAAACCGAACCGAACCGGAACCGAACCAAAAATTGTAAAATACCCATTGAATCTTAATTCTATAGAACCGAAATACCCAGAACCAAACGGTTCTTACTCGGAACCGAATCGAATACCCAAATGTCCATGACTACTTGCAGGTGTTGTAATCTTATTCGTCGTTTAAATCGAAGTAAGCACCCCAATGGCTCATGTAGGCTTGGGCGTTCGGGTACCCGTTCGGGTTCGGTTCGGGTTTTTCGGATTTTCGGGTCTAGGCATATAATACCCATTCGGGTATTTTATAATTTCGGTACGGATTCAGTTCGGTTTCATTCGGGTTCGGTTCGGGTCCGGGTACCTATTAATCATAAAACAAAAATAAAAATTGGTTAATTTGAACAAAAAATTGTTAAAATGAGACAAATATAGTAAGAAATTTCGTATATTTTATTTATTTTGGGTATTTTAGCTATTTTAATCTAAAACTAACCAATATATATGAGTTTGGAATTATAGTTTTATATAATTATGTTATGTTAAGTCTGAAAATAATTAATATTTTGAATATATAATTGTAGTTCGGATATTTTGGGTACCCATTCGGTTCTCGGTTCGGGTCGGGTTCGGTTTCGGTTCTTCGGGTATAGAGATTTAAGATCCATTCGGGTATTTTATCGGTTCGGGTTCGGGTTCGGTTCCTATTTTTTTGTTCGAGTTCGGTTCGGCATTTCGGTTCCGGGTTTTTTGCCCAACCCTAGGCTCATGTAATATCACGACTAAATTGAAGTAAGAATAAGATCATCAATCTATAAAATCTAACTAAAATATTTCTAGGAACTTGAGTTGGTTGGTGAGGTTGTTAAGAAGAAGTGGCGACGTTAATCATATGATCTTTTTTTAATATATATATATTTTTTCTCCATTTCAATTATGAATAAAACGGTAATTTTTTCTTTTGGTCATTTTTAGTATCATAAGCTCATAACTAGCTTTTAAATACATTTTACGAATGAAAAGTTGGACATATATCGACTCAAGGTTTTTGTTTTTTTCAATTTTTTAAAAATAAAATCTTGGGTGAGGACAACATATTTAATCAGTAACCATTAGAATGAGACGAATTATTTTTTTTTTTTTGAACATCACTTGATTAATATTAGAAGAAGCTTAGTACATGGGAGCTACAGACGACGAGTACAGAGAGGCTTTTGCTAGTGCATCAGCCTTAGAATTGCTCTTACGGTAAATGAAAGAAAAAGATAGATACTCAAAGAGAGTAGATAGGGATTTGATATCATGAAGAAGACCAATGATCTCCTTAATCTGTTCCCCATTGTTGATAGCTCGGATTAACTCCAGAGCGTCTGATTTGAGATTCAGTTTTGTGATCCCCATCGCCAAGGCTTTGTTTAGCGCAGCTTTAATAGCTAACGCTTCCGCCATTAGGGGGGAGTACACAAACTGTTCATAAGTGTTGCCTGAGAAGATGACATTGTCGAGGTTGTCAGTTAGGAGCCATCCCAGACCTGCATTCTTGGTTGTCGAAGACCAGGCAGCATCCGTGAACAGGACATGTAGAGGTTGTGTGTCCAACCCGCGGTCGTTGGTAACAGGCAGAGGTTGGGCTCCGTTATTGAATGAGACGAATTATAAAAGAACAAATTTAGTTGAATGAGCTATAAAAACTTATTTGTCGTTACTAATTACTAATTGTTCAAATAAAAGTAAATTACTAATTGGTTTAGGTGTGACATATTTTTATACTAAACAAAAATTTGGTTGGAGTTTAGATATAAATACATAAAGGTTTGGTAACTTGCTTATTAAAATTCGTTGCAATATTATCTTTGGGGCTTAATACGATATTTACGGGTTTTCGATAGTCGATAGAATTGATTTATAGCAAATGAATTTAAAAGAAATAACAAAGAAACTATCAAATTATAATTAGTATGTTTAGGTAAAGCTCTACTTTACATGTAGAAGTTATGGTCTTTTAAGGAACAACTTAGATTACAGCGTTAAACATAAAACAATGTGATTAAATATTAGAGGGAGGCGTTTACCCAATACACCTAAACCCACTCCCCAACATGATCTCCTTAATCTTTCTTAGAAACTATTATACAATTTTATTTTGTCAACAGAAACTATATAATATAATAGCTAAACCAAACAATAGAAAAATACTTTTGAATACTTTTAAACTAGGAAATTAATTTATAAGATAATGGTTTTTATTCAAAAAAAATAAAACATTACACATTTTTCTTTTTCTTTTTCTAATCAATTAAATCAGATCTTGTCTTATAAGAATTTCACTCTATAGAACTCATTTTATCGAAATTGTATGGTTTATATAGATATTACACGTTTTCTATATAGTATAATGTATAAATCATAGATAGAAATTTTCCATAATAAAAATTATATAAAAACAAATTTCCATTAATGTTGACGTTACCACAAGATTTTTTTTTTTTTTTTGTAAAAGAGTTACCACAAGATTACTATACGGTTTATGTGTAATCGACAAAAAAACTGTCTATAATGTATAAAATGATTTGATTTTTTGTTTTTTTGCTTTGAAAATTGAAATGAAAGGTTGTGCAACTCTCGTTTCATCTTTCTAATAAGGAAGAATCCAAATACTTAACATCACTAACTTTCCTATTTTTGTTGTCAACAGAAAATCTAATTTGAATTAAAAAAACTTAAATGACGGCATTGAAAACTTTATATTATTATTATTATCTAAAAAGATAAAATAATTAGCCTTCCAAACAATTTGTTTTTTTGCGAAACATTCAATATTCATATTAATGAAATCTGAGTTTTACAAAAGAGTACAACCCTGTTTTGGTATCATGGCAAAAAAAGAAGTGTAAAAAACATGATAGCAAATTTCGAATCACCCTTAAAGTGAAATCTTACTCGATCCATCTCTGCATGAGATCTCGGAATTTCTTGCGATGACGTCTAGCAGTTATCGTATTCCGGACTTGTCTGTCCAGAAGCGTGAGAAGCTGAGCAGCAGTGTTATGTGCACCTCTGAAGATCCTTTCATTACGCTCAACCCAGATTAGATAGAAAGCTTGCTGAATGACCACTTTTCGCAATGTGGCCGGGGCTGTTGTCGAGCTTTGTTTCACCCAGCAAATCAACTCAGTCCAGGATTGAAAGAAGAACGGGTTCTGTCTTAACCTGCGACATATATCTCTCCAAATTACCTGTGCAAACTCGCAGAACAGGAAAATATGGTCTCGGGACTCATTTCCTGCAGTACATAACATGCACTGATCAGAGTCACAGAGTCCCCATCTAAGCAATCTTTCTTTGGTCGCTAGCTTATTCAGATTCGCACTCCACATGAAGAAAGCATTCTTAGGTATATGGCCCTTAAACCATATTGCGCCGTACCAGTCTTTCTCCTCTTCTCTGTGCCTCAGTTCATTCCATGTCTTGTTAGAGGAGAATGATACAGAGGCGTTACCTTGGATGGTCCAGGAATAAGCGTCCTCTGCCTCACTTTCGATGGGTAGAGCTATTGATGTAAGCTGGACATGTAAAGCCACTTCTTCATCAGTTCTAGGATTTGCCAAGCGCCATCCCGAGCTGTCACAAGCGTCCACCACTCTAGAGTTTAGAGGTATTCTCGTTCTCAAAGGGCCGCTACTACCAAGCAGCTGCAACAGGGGACCAAGAGTGGTCCAATTGTCAAACCAGAACCGAGCTTGTTGCCCATTACCGACCTCGCAAGTTATGAACTTCACAGCGACATGTCTCAGGCGTAGCAGACATTTCCAGGAGTTTGTATCTCTCGGTTGCTCTTTCACTTCCCAGAAGCTGGAGCCCATTAGATGGTGCTGCCTGTGCCAATCTGCCCACAGAGATTTCTTGCCCGAGAAGAGGATCCAGATAAGGCGTAGATTCAAAGTTATGTTCCACGTAGAGAAACGCTTCAGCCCAAGTCCTCCTTCTTCTTTAGGCAAGCATACCGTTGTCCAAGCCACTTTGGCCATTCCGCGTTTGTCTAAACGCCCGGCCCATAGAAATCTGCTACAAATAGATTCCAGCTTTTTTAAGCAGCCCTTTGGTAGAGAGAATGTTGAAACCCAGAAGTTGACCATTCCTGTGATTACTGTCAAGATCAAGTGTAATCTACCCGCAAACGACAACGCTTTTGCTGACCAAGCTTTGAATCTCGATTCTACTTTCTCCGTTAGGGGAGAGTACTCAGCTACTCTTAGCTTCTTATGCGAGAGCGGCAGACCCAGATACCTTATCGGAAAAGAACCAGCCGGGAATCCATAGTTAGAGATGGCTAAGGATTCACTAGGGTTCAAACCCGCCGTGAAGAGCTGAGTCTTGTCCACGTTCATGCTTAAGCCAGACCACGAAGCGAAGTCGTCAAGCGTTTCACTGATTTCGTGTAGCGATGCACTGCTGCCATCAAAAAATATCATAACATCATCCGCAAACATTAAATGCGAGATCTTCAAGATAGCTGCATTCGGATGATACCCAATCAAACCAGAGTCAAATCTTGAGCTAATGAGTTTAGAGAAAATCTCCATTGCCAACACAAATAGATAAGGGGAAAGCGGGTCGCCTTGGCGAAGGCCTCGTGTGCACTTGACGAACCGATTTGTTTGGCCATTGGTCACAACCGAGAACGAGGCTGTGGTAATGCATTCAGAAATCCACTGAACAAATTTTTCAGGAACCTCCATTGCCCTCAGAGAGGCTATTACGAAATCCCATCTTACCGAATCAAAGGCTTTTCTCAAGTCGACCTTAAGCATGGCTCTTGGGTCGATGTTCTTCCAGTTATATCCATTAACCAACTCCGTTGCGAGGAGCACATTTTCCGAGAGAAGTCTGCCTGGTAAGAAAGCAGACTGTGCCGGAGAGATAACCGAGTCTAGAAGGCACTTTAATCTGGCTGCCAAGAGCTTGGAAACGACTTTATAAACTGTGTTTAAACAGGAAATGGGTCTGAAGTCAGAAGGCTTAGACGCATTAGTGATCTTTGGGATAAGTACCATCGCTGCCGAATTCCACTCTTTTAGAATCCTGCCTGCCTTAAAGAACTCATGAATTGCTTCCGTAGTTTCCGCACCTACTATATTCCAGCAGCCCGTAAAGAACTCCGCTGAGAATCCGTCCGGCCCGCATGTCTTGTTTCGTGGGAGGTCAAAGAAGGCTTCCCTAATGTCAGCCGCCGAGAAGTCATTTTGCAACAAACTCCGTTGTTCCGGCGTACACTGAACATTTAGTATCATCTTGATGTCGCTGTAGTCGAACAAACACCCTGAAACCCGTCCTCCCAAGAGGCTTTCAAAATACTGCGTGCAATGCTCACTGATATGTTCTTGATTGTCAATCACCGAGCCATCTTCAAGCTCCATGTAATGGATATAGTTTATTGATTGTCTGGCTGACATTAATCTGTGAAAGAACGCAGACCCACAGTCACCCTCTTGAACCCAAGTTACCCTCGATTTTTGCAATAGAAAGCCCTCCTCAGCCTTGACTAAGATCTGCCACTTACGATTGGCTTCAAATTCCTGCTCTGCAAGAGAAATTGTAGGGCCACTAAGTAATTGTTTTTGGATTTCTATCACAGTCTGATGCGCCTCCTCTGTGCGCTTTTCCAGATTTGAGAAGTTATGCTTCTGGAAGTTAATGATGTGCTTCTTCAAACCCTTAAGCTTGGAGCTGATTCTGAACATCGCAGATCCAACAATATTCAACGAGAACCAGTGAATCGCTATTAGCTCGTGAAAGTCAGGGAACTGCAGCAAGAAGTTGCTGAACTTGAAGGGCCTTGCTCGCCTGATGAGGTTGGGGTGCAGAGAAACACAGGACGGAGCGTGGTCTGAGAAGTCTGGTTCAGAGAACAGACCCAGCGCATAGGGAAATTGTAGGCTCCAAGCTTGATTTACAAGTATTCTATCAAGTTTTTTAGCAATCGGATTGGATTTTCTCTTGTTCCACCAAGTGAACGATCCTCCCCTGAAATTGAGATCATCTAAACCCGCTAAGCTGAGACATTCCCGAAAGTCCCTAGTTGGACGATCCACATTTGGACTTGAGCATAGCGAGTGCTCGGAAGGACTCAACGTTTGGTTAAAATCCCCTACTACGACCCAAGCCTTCTGCGCTACCAGAGGGTCCGAGGACAACATAACAAGCTCTTCCCAGAGCTTTTTTCTTAAGCCTTCATCATTCGACGCATAAACAAAGGAGATCACAAAAGAAGCAGCCTGATCCGGAGCCTTTATCTCACAAGTTATCATCTGCAAGGATTTCATAATAACTTGCACCTTTATACTCGGGTGCCATAAAACCCAAATCTTTCCTAAATCCGAGAAGTCATAATTGTCTTCAAAAAACCAGCCGGGCAGCAGGGAGTTTATAAATTTCTGTTGCTTCGGCTTCTTTACATGTGTCTCAATGAGACTACCAAAAAGAGGTTTACGCTGCTTAAACCATTTCTTAAATCCTGAACGATGGCTAACCTTGTTAAAGCCTCGCACGTTCCAGCCAAAAAAGTCTATATACATAAAACTATTGGTTTTTGGGACCCTTGTCCCTTGAGATCCTTCGCCTCCTGCTCTTGCGAGGCAATACTTCTGTAAAACCACCTTCATCTCCTCTGATTTCTCCTTCTTCTTCCGATTCAGATGAAGGGATATCTGAAGAATCAGGTTCAGCCTCGGATGCAGACGATGGTTTACTTCTTTCTATCGGGCCGCCTGAACTAGATTCCCCTACTACTTTTTGATTGTATTTAGAGCCCGGTTCCATAGCATCTGGCCTAGCCAACGATGCTTGTTTAACGCCTGTGGGTTGATGGATAGCTGCTGGCTTCCATACACCTTTAGTAGGAATTGTACCCACTTCGCTTTTGGATTGGCTTGTGATCTTAGCTTTACCTTTCTTACTCGTCTTTTTGCTGCTGTTCTTGTCTTTCCTGGTGCACTCTGCTTCTTTGTGTGTTGTAGAGTTGCATACTTTACAAGTAACAGGAGCTTTTTTGCACTTCCTGATGTTGTGCCCTATTTCTTTGCAGTGGCTGCATATAGGAGGCATCCAGGGACTGGAAACTTCGACCCTGAAAATCTCACCAGATTGAAACCGCGCGTTTACAGCTTCGGGCAGAGGCACTCGCGGATCAATGATAGTGAAGACTTTAGCTACTTCCAAATTAGTTTTATTCGCCGTCTGTGGATGGAGAAATCTGGGCTCGCCTACTAACCCCGCGATTCTCCCAAGTCCGTCTTCGTTGAAGAACTGGAACGGCACTTTTCTCAACTCTAGCCAAATCGGGGCAGAAGTAAGCTCTGGTTTTGACGGGATAACACCAGGCTCCCAATTGGCCACGAACATGGTTTGACCTTCAATGTTCCAAAGGCATTGATTGAGCACTCGAGTTCTGGTCGCTGAGTTAGGGATACGGAACAGATAAGCGAACCCGTCCAGCTTCGTCACGGATATGTCCCTGAACTGCTTACTCCAGATGCCGTTGACTATGTTATGAACAATGCCTTGGGACGGAGGCTCTGAGTAGAATTGCCCAATGATAAAACAGGCCCAAGAGGACCGATTGTTCTCAATCACTGAGTTCGGAATGTCCACACAAAGCTCCCCGGACGGCAGTGTAAACGGTTTGCCTTTCTTTTGCAGCTTCTTTCCTCCCCCTTTGAAGAGATCTGTCCAAGCATCTTTCTTAGGTAGGACGGGATTGAGTTTAGTTTTCTGGTTTGCTGGGCCATCAGTCACCTTGCTCGATGCCTTGGTTCCAGCAGCAGATTTTTCAGCGACTTGCAAGTCGGCTGTATCAGCGGTGGGTGTATCCGCTTTAGCCTTATCAGTCGCTGATAGCACAGACACATGAGTTGGGGTCTCAACTGTGTCACGGTTCTGATTGCTCAGATGCATATCTGGGTTCTGCGCTTGGAGCACAAAAGCCAATTCTTTGGGTTTTGTTATCTCACCTTCAGTTTCTGAGATAACAGCACCGGCTGGACTTTCAAAAGTAGGGCCGGGGTTAGTTACTGGTGAATCTACTTCAGCAGTCCTTGTCAGGTTAGGTTCGACAGACATTCTCTCAGCTTGGCCATCGACAGAGTCAAGAGACTCCGACAAGCGTTCGCCGGATTTCGAAGAAGTCATCGAAGCTGGTTTGGCAAGGATTTGCTTTGAGACAGAGCCGCCATCGACAGATTCAGGAGAATCCGACAAGCTAACTCCGGAAGCAGTTGGGGAAGACCTAGGCCGTGGGCTGGTCGCAGCTTTCCCTTTCACACTCGCAAGATTCACATTCAAATCCGACATGGTCTTCTTCGAATCTGGTCCTGCAACAGGTTCCACCGAGCTCTGCGCCAATGCCGAGTCCTCAGCGGTAAAGCCCATGTTGAGCAAGTCATCAAACGCCCGGTCAGACACCGATTCCGGAGAGTCAGAGCTGGACGCCAATGGCGAGCTTCCATGGATGGGGTTCTTTGGAGGAGGCGATTGTTTCTGTTTTTTCTTCCTCATAAGGTGAGGAGGGCCTTTTGGGGGGGAAGAGAGGGTCAGCTGACGGCTCCGGAGCAACCTCCGGTGAGCTGCGGTGATGGTCAGGGTTAATCGTCACTTTTATCGCCTTATCGCCTAATATTTGTGATTCTGCACCGTCGTTCGTTTCCTTCCAAACAATTTGTCATCATCGTCTCTCCCTATACTTTCCAAACCCATCGTGAGAGTAATATTTATAGTTAAGATTCAGGTTAGAAGTTGGGCAAAATCAAACCTCCTCTCCTCTTTCATTTTTTTCTTGGTCTCTTAATGTTCTTCTTCTTCTTCGAAAATTAATTCAAAGTTATTAACTTCCTTCTGTGTCAGTTTAAAATGGGTGACACTATGGGTCACAAAGATAGGGAAATATGGTTACCCTCTCATGTTCTCCAAGATCCCTTGTTTGATCATTCCAACAAAAACCAGGTTTATATCATCTAAGTTTTTTCTAATTAATATCATGTTAGTTTGATCTCGTTTTGTATAATCAAAATCTTTGCTAACTTCCTTTTTTTTTTTTTTTCTCATACAGTTGCAGAAATCCATCAAGAACCACCACCACCACCACCATGGCAGCGGTGGATTTCGTCGACCCGGTGCACCTCCTCTCAGAGAAACTTTTCCTTTGGTATTTTATTTTGAAGGATTTTTCAATATTTTTTTTTTGTAAAATCATTTAATTTTTTTAATGGGTATTGGAAGAAATATCGTTAGCGTTACTATATACTTTAATTCGGAATTTAATTTATCTTACTTTTTTGTGAATATTTTAAAATTTCAAAACTAAAAGATTGTCTATATATTTTTGTGTTATGAAGAACCATAATTCACGACAGAAGCAGCAAAACAATTGGCAAAGGAGTAAAGGAGATAACCGAATGCAAGCATTTTTCTTGGTTTCGCCGGGCCGTTCAACTTCTGGCACCGGAGTTTTCCTTCCGGCCACCCCTTCTCATCCGCCAACCAAAAAACCAGGTTATTGTTCTATACTTTCACATTAGATTAAAAAAGCTCCCATCCTTACGTTAAAGTTTTTTTTCCATGATAACATCAATTTTATGTAACATTTTCTAGTCATTCCTGCAATACTATATAGACTCATAAGTCATAAAATGTATGATTTGATGTTACACAAGTTTTTACTTATACAAAAAGACAAATTATATGGTCACAGCTTGCTCGCCGGTGCTTCTCCCGGCGCGTGTTGTTCAAGCGCTTAATCTCAACGTTCACAACAACGGAATTCATATTTCCCCCCGTCCAGGTTTTTTTTTCAGCCATCATTCTCTCTTTTTCCGACTGTATTTTCAATTCATCACGTTAAATAGAAAAATCAATTTTGAATATATTATATTTGTTTTGAATGTAGGAATTGGAGAAAATGATTCAAAGAAGAAGAGTGAAATGGTGGAAACACCTATGAACATTGCCGTCCAGACTCCGATTGATTCACCGGAGAAACTTCTCCCGGAGGAATGGATTTATTGATGACATGATCATTGGTGCCGCGCGTTGACCGATTATTACTTATTAATGTGGAGAAGTAGAATCAAATAAATAAAATGAAAGATTCTAATGGTGATTCTTGTGTCGTTGTGTATGCTTCGTTACCCATTGGATTAGTAGTGTAATAATACCCCCCAAAAATTAATAATGCCTAAATAAGATTCAACCCATTTGTGACTCTGTATATTCATATTGTGATATAACCAATTTGCAAGTTCTTTCTCCCTCCTTTTTTGTTTTGTTCTTAAAGTTTGCATAATTTATTTGTCACTATTTCTAATCTATATATATATATATATATATATATATATATATATATATATATATATATATATATATATAAAGAAGACTTTTCTCTCTTCTCCTTAAACCACATCATCATCTCAATTTGTTGCATATTATTTTTATTTAATTTAATTTAAATCTATATATATTATTAAAAGAAATATGAAATGTCATTTCCATATCATATATCATAAAATCAATATTTAATTAATATAATTTATCCTCATCCAAATTTATGACACACTATTTTTATTCTCACTTAATACTTTAAATAAGTAAGTTTTTTACTAGAATATACTCAAAAATTGTTTATATATATATATATATATATAAAAGGTTTTTCTCTCTTCTCCTTAAGCCACATAATCATCTCAATTTATTGCACATTATTTTATTTCATTTAATTTAAAACTATATATATTATTAAACGAAATATGAAAGGTCATTTACATATAGTATATCATAAAACCAATATTTAATCAATATAATTTATCCTCATCCAAATTTATGACACACTATTTTATTTTCACTTAATGCTTTAAATAGGTAAGTTTTTTACTAGAATATACTCAAAAATTATTTAATCTTAATTATACTAATTGATTAATATAAAATATCAAACACAGTAATAATCCAATAATAAAATTAATTTAAATCATCAATTTTACGAGAAAATAATAAGAAAAAAATAGGGATACAAATTGATTAACGATAAACATCTAAAATAGAAAACAAACTTTATATATCAGTCGACCGTATTTATAAAGACATAAATTACAGTTGATGTTAGAATCAAAATTGAATACATTGTGAGAACAAATATAACCAATTATTCTTTCTTGATTTATATTTATCGTAAGATACCCTATAGTCTCTTATAAGTTCTCTTATAAGAATAAATCAAAATATTCAAATTAGTATTTTCAACTAAAAAGTCAATTAAATATTTCCAAATATCTCATCATCTTAATTTATTACACAATATTTTATTTCATTTATTGTAAATCTATATATTATTAAAAAAATAATAAAAGTTATTTTCATATTATATATCATAAAACCAAAATTCAATCAATATAATTTATCTTCATCCAAATTTAGGACACATTATTTTTATTTTCACTTAATGCTTTAAATATGTAAGCTTTATTACTCGAATTTACTCAAAAATTATTTAATATTGATTATACTAATTTATTAATATAAACAAATTCAAAAATAGTAATAATCCAATAATAAAACTAATTTTAAATCAGCAATTTTAGGAAAAAATAATAAGAAAAAATGGGGATACAAAATGATTAAAATAAACATCTAAAACAGAAAATAATCATAATTATACTTATATATTAATATAAATTGAAGCAAATAGTAATAATCCAATAATAAAACTAATTTTAAATAGGCTATCTTAGGATAAAAAAAATGGGGATACAAATTGCATTAACAACAAACATCTAAAATACAAAATAATATTTATATATCGATCGACTCTATTTATAATGACATATATTACAGTCGGTGTTAGAATGAAACTAGAATGCATAATAAGAACAAATATAACCAATTAATCTTTCTTGAAAATTTTATATTTACAGTAAGATAACTTATAGTCTCTTATAAGTTTTATTATAAGAATAAATCAAAATATTCAAATTAGTATTTTTAACTAAAAAGTTAATTAAATATTTCCAAATATTTATTAGAATTCATGATGTTGTTTCAGAATTTTTTTTTTTTTAAAAAAATTTTATCTGCTCAACAAATATTAAAATTCAATATAGATTTAGGATTTAAAAATAAAAATTGTTTATCTGTTTATCTGATCATCCGCCCGTAGGGCGGGTTAACTTCTAGTGTATTTATAGGGTAGGGTAACCACACTAATCAAGCGAAAATCAAGATGACTGACTGGATCCGAACACCAACGGTACTATTGGGCTAAAAGGCCCAATCAAGCAAAAATGCAGTAAACTTTTTTCACGGTGAAAAGTAACAAAACAATCAACCTATTTAGCCTCTTTTTTTGTTCGTTTGAAGTAATATTTTTATATTAAACATGGTGGAATGCAGTTTTGGATTACAAGAGCAACAGAAGATGAAATTTTTACCGGAAATTAAGCCCCAAAAAAACAACTAAACCAGCAGAATAAAAAGAAATCCCCGGAAACGAATTCTATAAAAAGAAACAAATTCTACAGCTAAAACAGAAGGCAATCGATAAAATTTAACCTTTTTTTAGATAACCTTAATATTCATCTCTGGAGCTAGTGGCTCTTTATAAGAGGGGTCATATGATTAATGCTCAACCTGAAAATGCATTGAATAATTTTATGTATTTGAACATATGTTTATAATAATTTTTTAATAAAATGTCATTATAAAATTATATGATATAAGTTTAATATATATTATTTTAGTTTTAATATTTATATTTTACAGAATATCATATGTTTTATATGAAATTTATTTGTGTTTCAATATTTTAATACTTTTCACAAAAAGATGCATTAACTTAAACAAAATTTTGGGTTACAAACCAGGCTATGACTCTTTTTGCTAACAGACAAGGACATTAAGTGTCCTTGAGATGAAATTGAAAGATACAAGACAAAAACGCGAAAATACGAGAAGATGTCTAAGATCACGCCGTGCAGATCAGAAAGAGACGAACTAGTAGAGATAGCCTTGATGAGTTGGAGAGAATTAGACTCGAACGTAAAAAATCGGAGTCCAAGATCGATTGCCTTTTCTATTGCTCTTACAACCATGGCTTCCGCGATTAGAGGCGACTTCACAAAACTACATGCAATAGAGTGATTTGGTAGACTTCGGCTTGCCACATAGAAGATCCAGCCCAAACTCACTGAGCAGCTCTCTTTGCGCCAGACAGCATTAGGTCTGCAGATAGTCTTAGCATCATCATTGTGATTTGGGGGATCAAATCGATGAACATGTAATGGCAATTCTCATTGTTGAGCAGTTATCCATTCATTTGCTTGAATTATAGATTTTGAAATCAGATCATCCCAGGATACAATCTTGAAGATGCAGCTGAGTCACTCCATGTATCAGTCAGGACGTAGCTCAAGTGGTGACTCAAGCGAGCAGAGTGAAGCACATCACGAAGAGCGACTGGAGATGACGTGGATGATCCAAGAAGTATGGCTGAGCTGTACATGCAGCTTGGAGAGTATCTAAACGATATTTAATAAAGGATAAAAGAGATTCCTAGATCTTAATGTAGTTAAGGTTGTTAGGATTCTATGAAGATATCTTAGAAGATAAGGTTTATCTTCTTAAGGGTTTTGAGCTAACTAGGTTAGCGATCCTATCTCGTATAAATAGGAGAGCTTGCGCCGTGTATAGGGTAAGCGTTTTAAAAGAGAGAATTTGTGAGAGCTCAAGTGATCAAGTATAGATCATTGAGGTTGAGAGATTAGATTGAGAATAGGTGTTCTTGTAAGATCATAACGGTCAATCTAATATAAAGCAAGTTTTTCAGAACTAAAGTGTGTATTACGTTTCGTTACTCTGAAAAACACATAGCCTTACATTTTCATTTGGTATCAGAGCTACCACTCGTAGCTTTTAAATTCGGGTGAGATCCTGTGGATAAAAATGGAAGGCTATCAAGAACTCTTGAACAGCACAAGAATCATTCTTGATGCAGGAAACTACGGATTCTGGAAGTCAAGGATGAAAACACAGATCAGGGGAATCAATCCACTTGCTTGGAAAGCAGTCATGGAAGCATGGAAAGAACCCACGATCAAGGATGGAAAAGGTGTGGAGACGCCTAAATGATATACCATGGATTTTAGGGCTTTTAACCATGGTATATGTGTTATTTATCGAGTCTTTTACTATGTTTTAGAGTCTTTTCAGGTGTTTATTAGGTACATGCACATTTGGAGCATATTTGGTGATTTAGGCACTTTCTGGAGCTAATTGGAGTATTTGGCCGAGAAATAGAGTTCACTGTCCGAAACAGAGAAAGGTGTCGATCGTTGCATACCTAGCATCGATCGATGCACCAGCGAGATGGGCCAAACGACGGTTTGATGAAGAATGATAACATTTCAATTCTGCCCAGAAGTTCCTGATATTTACAAAGAAGCCCCAAAACGTGTTTTAGGTTATAAATAGAGTTTTTGAGCCATTGTTTAGGCTACGCTGGGATATGCTTCATAACTAAGTTTTATTCTCTTAGGAGATTTTGGGGGGCTGGTTTTGTTCTCGAAAGAGACTTGATTTTGAACCCCAGTTCTTATTTGATTTTATGATATTTGGTTTTCTACTTATGATATCTTCTGTCTCGATGAATATGTCTGAGTAGATCACCTGTTAGGTTGAAGGATTCTCATTAAGGATTTCAGAGAATTATAGTTTAATTAATCTGTAGAGATTCATATCTGCTAGTTCTTTATCTAAGTTGTTCTTAATGCTAAATCTGAAATAGCTAATCAGAGTTATGATGTTAGGTTGATTAATTCAACGGAAGTTGGTTAATTTAACTAGAAAGAACTTAGATAAGCAATTAAACTGTTCGCAAACGGAAGTTTGGTTCAGGTTAATTGTGAACACATCAAACTTGGAATTATTGCTAGTTTAATCTGTTAGTTCTCGCAAACGGAAGTTTGGTTTGCTGCACTTAGACTTAGAGAGTTATCGCAAAGGAATTTGGTTAATTCTATATCAGTGTTTGAGTTCTAGAATAGTTATTGATTGGATCTAGATAGATTGATTGCTTGCGTACCTGATTTCCTGAGAACTCCTGAAACCTAACGCTTCGCCTTCTTGCTCACAAACTCACTTGATTTACTTTGCTATTTCGTTACTGTTTTCACATCTGCTTCGCTTAATTTAATCTGAACTGCTATTAATCTATTGTGTGACTGAGAGTCCTCGTGGGATTCGATACCTTATATACTACGATTGCATTAACTGTGCACTTGCAGTAGAATAGGGAAAACTATACAACCTATCAAGTTTTTTGGCGCCGTTGCCGGGGACTCTTTGAGTTCACCTATAGATTTAGTACTAGGTATTAGACTAAGCATTCCTTTTAATTTTCTTGTTTACTCACGTTTTTGATTTTTGGATTCGCAGGGATTCGCACTGCATCGATCGTTGCTCACCTTGCATCGATCGACACAAGGCGAGAACAGCGATGCTGAGATCTGAAACGATCAATAGGTTCCGCGCCATGGAACCTGTGATTCTGATGCGCGGTGAAAACGGCGTTCTACGAGACCAAGAGGGTCATATATGCAACGCAAAAGGTCAGAAAATAGATGGGGAAGGAAATCCCATCTTATCAGATTACCATTTATTGGTTGGGCAAGTAGCTGAGATGCAGAGTAAGATAGATGACATCCACGACATCTTACTTAGGGAGAGACAGTTCCGAGCAGAGGCAAAAACTGATAAATTTGCAGAGGTACATTATATGGCTGGAGCCGACTCTTATGGACATACATTGGTGATGGATTATTGGTGTTTTCCATGGTTTAATTCTCAATTACAACCTAACACAAATCCTTAAACAGATCTAGGTTCTCGTCAAATGAATCATAAAGCAAACCTGATCACTACCTTTCAGATTGCAGCGGATGATGGATGGTAATGATGAGATCAGCTAGAACAGATGGTAACACCTATTCCTCCTCGAGTATCCACACTCTTACAAGCACGGGACGGCTGCTAGACCAAAGATGTGGAAGATCAGAGAGAGAGAGAGATTTTTGAGAGAGAGTTCGCGGCCAGGCTGCAAAATCGCAAGAAGCTTAGCTTCCTTAGGGTTTTCTGATTCTCTTATATCTCATTAATGGGCCCAAGTCATTAGACTAATGGCTCATTAATCTTTTGGGCCCAAAACACAAATCAGACAAAAAGCCTGTATTTTGTCTGGCCCAAAAACTCTGATCCAATACGGTAAATGCCATTGCATCTTACCGTATTATTTCCATTTAACTTTCCCGTTAGCTATGGTGTGTGACCCTTCGGGATCATACAATACTGGTAATAAGTCCTAAACTTATAGATCATGAGCGGACTCTAGCAAGCCATCATGATCACCCAGTATTTATGACTTATGTCTGATCTCGACACTTATCATACTTTCTAGAGATAGTACGGTAGATTTCAGGACATTCCCAACAATCTTCCGATTGTACTGGAATCCTACATTCCCTAATCCTTTTGTCTCAATATCTCGATCTGGCATAAGGCAAGATGCGTGTCATCCTTATATAGCCAGATCGTGTTTATCGGACCAGATTTGATACTGACAATGCAAACGACTTGGGCAAGTCCGTTTGGGAATGGCCATTCTCTTACCAGCTATCAAATCTCCGATTGGCCTAGAGATATTACCTCCGTTAAACGGCAGGGACAAATCCCATCTTGTTCCATCACTATGAACTACACAATTCATAATACACCCAACCAAGGTCCGTATAGCTCCCAGTTACGAAACAGCGTTAGACAATGATCAAAGCGCATTACTCCATGTGCAGCCACATGCATGCGAACTCAGGTCTAAGGACTATACTCTATAGTCGTATATGAGAACCTCTTATGACACAGATATTAATATCTTGTAGAGTTCTCATCAGCGGGCCATGTCCGGTCATATGTTCCCCTACATATACCTATGTGTTGACTTTGATGCCGCGCATCTATGACCCCTCGAAACTTGGTCATAAGTCTCAACACAATCTAGTCTCAAGTGGTTGTTGGTGTTCCAATTCAACAACTTTCGACTATGGACATTATGATTTATGTCATTTCGTTAAATATGGGGTTTCAGGATCAAGTCAACTCATGTACTTCGATGACCCATATATAATGACATGAATCATTTTGGAACGATTATTTTATATCACAGTTAAAAATAATCCAGAAATAAAATTTCATTAACATTTAAAATGTTTACATGAACCAATCAAAATAACTAAAACAAAAGCCCTCACAACTCCCACTCAAAAAGAGATTACATTTGAATATCTCTAATTCCTACAGCAGCAGTATGCAACTCGTGCTTAGGTCTCGGGAGTGGCTTTGTCAACGGGTCAGCCACGTTCTCATCAGTGGGAACTCTGCTGACCATCACTTCACCTCTATTCACTATATCACGAATCAGGTGATACCTTCTCATAATGTGTTTGGATTTCTGATGATGTCTCGGTTCCTTGGCTTGAGCAATTGCACCATTGTTGTCACAATACAGTGCTAGAGGCTCAGTGGCATTTGGGAATACACCAAGTTCAATCAAGAAGTTCCTTATCCAAACTCCTTCCTTCGCAGCTTCCGAAGCAGCGATGTATTCAGCTTCAGTTGTGGAATCTGCTACGGTGCTCTGCTTGGAACTCTTCCAACTTACTGCACCGCCATTCAGACAGAAGATGTAGCCAGACTGTGACCGGAAATCATCCTTATCTGTCTGAAAACTTGCATCCGTGAATCCACTGATTTCAAGCACTTCACTTCCTCCGTAAACCAAGAACTTATCCTTAGTATTCCTCAAATACTTCAGGATATTCTTTACGGCAATCCAGTGACTCTCACCTGGATTAGACTGGTACCTACTCGTCATGCTTAGTGCATAAGCAACATCAGGACGAGTACAGATCATGGCATACATGATAGATCCTATAGCCGAAGCATAAGGAATCCTACTCATGCGCTTAAGCTCATCAGGTGTCTTAGGACACTGATCCTTGCTTAGTGAAGCACCATGTATCATTGGCGTGAACCCCTTCTTGGATTTATCCATTCCGAATCGATGCAGGACTTTATCTATATAAGCATCTTGACAAAGTCCAATCAGCCTTTTAGATCTGTCTCTAAAGATTCGGATTCCAAGAACATACGCGGCTTCACCCATGTCCTTCATGGAAAAACAACTTCCCAGCCAGTCTTTAACAGACTTCAGCATTGGAATATCATTTCCAAGAAGCAATATGTCATCGACATATAGGATAAGAAACGCCACTTTGCTCCCACTAGTTTTCTTATACACACATTGTTCCTCTTGGTTTCTGATGAAGTCAAAGTTCTTTATTGCTTCATCAAAACGAAGATTCCAACTCCTCGATGCTTGCTTCAATCCATAAATGGATTTGTGAAGCTTGCATACTTTCCCAGCATTCTTAGGATCAATGTAACCGTCAGGTTGTGTCATATACACATCCTCCTCCAAGATTCCATTCAGGAAGGCGGTTTTCACATCCATCTGCCAAATCTCATAGTCATAATAAGCGGCAGTTGCTAGGAGAATCCGAATTGATTTCATCATTGCCACTGGTGAATAGGTTTCATCATAGTCTATACCATGAATTTGCTTGAAACCTTTTGCCACCAACCTGGCCTTGTAAATCTGGACATTTCCATCCATGTCAATCTTCTTCTTGAAGATCCATTTACACTCGATGGCTTTTGCACCAGCAGGTAAATCAACCAGTGAAAACACTCGGTTAGTAGACATGGAGTCCATCTCGGATTCAGTGGCTTCACGCCACTTTAAGGAGTCAGGGCCCATCATGGCTTCTGCAAAGTTCGAGGGTTCATCACCGTCAATGATCAAAAGATCATGGCAATTAGTCACGAGGAATCCCTGATATCTATCAGGTTCGTGACGGATCCTTCCGGATCTTCGAACTTCAGGTACTGCAGGTTCAGGTTCTATTACAACTTCATGTAATTCATCCTGCTGTTCTTCCTCATTAGGTTGAACAGGTTCCTGTCCTTCTTGAATTTCATCAAGTTGTACCTTACTCCCACTATCTTTTCTAGAGAGAAACTCCCTTTCAAGAAAAGTACAATCCCGAGCAACAAAGATTTTGTTCTCGGATCGCAGATAGAAGTAATAAGCCTTGGTATCCCTAGGATAACCAATGAAGTAGCATTTGTCAGATTTTGGTGTAAGCTTGTCTGAGATTAATCTTTTGACATAGGCTTCACAACCCCAAATTCTGAGAAAAGACATTGCTGGAGCTTTTCCAGTCCATATCTCATATGGTGTCTTTGCTACTGCCTTTGATGGCACTCTGTTCAGTGTGAACGTTGCGGTGAGCAAAGCATATCCCCAAAGGGATATAGGAAGGTCTGTGTGACTCATCATGGATCGGACCATATCTAACAATGTCCGATTCCTTCTCTCAGACACACCATTCCACTGAGGTGTTCCAGGAGGTGTGAGTTGGGAGATAATCCCACACTCACTCAGATGATCACGAAATTCCTGGCTCAAGTATTCTCCTCCTCGGTCCGACCGAAGAGCCTTAATACTTTTACCAAGCTGGTTCTGTACTTCATTCTGGAATTCTTTGAACTTTTCAAAGGTTTCCGACTTATGTTTCATCAAGTAGACATATCCATATCTACTGAAATCATCAGTGAATGTAATGAAGTACTGAAAGTTTCCTCTAGCACTTGTGGACATTGGGCCACACACGTCAGTATGTATCAGGCCCAATAGTTCACTGGCCCTTTCTGTGGGTTTATTGAAAGGCGCCCTTGTCATTTTGCCCATTAGGCAAGATTCGCATTGCTCACAAGACTCAAAGTCAAATGAGCCCAAGAGTCCATTTGAATGGAGCCTCTTGACGCGTTTCTCACTAATGTGCCCCAAACGACAATGCCAGAGAAAAGTTTCATTTTCTTTGTTAGATTTGAACCGTTTTGTATTTATGTTATATACTGGAGCAGATTGATCCAGCATGTACAGCCCATTTATAAGAGGGGCACAGCCATAGAACATATCATTGAGATTAAAGGAACACAATTTATTCTTAATAGAAAAATCAAATCCTTGCAAATCCAACAATGAAACTTAAATGATATTTCTGCTTATAGCAGGTACAAAATAACAATTCTCAAGTTCTAAAATCAATCCAGAAGGTAAAGACAACAAGTAAGTGCCAACGGCCAGTGCTGGAACCTTCGCTCCATTGCCAACCCGCAACTCTACTTGCCCTTGCTTCAACCTTCTACTGTTGCTGAGCGCCTGCATATTAGTACAAATATGAGCCCCACATCCAGTATCTAATACCCAAGTAGTATTATCAGAAGTAGTAGTATTTACTTCAATAACAAAAATACCTGAAGATTTAGTCTCGAAGGACTTCTTCTTCTTCAGACTTTCCTGGTATTTCTTACAGTCCCTGCGGTAATGCCCTGCCTCTTTACAAAAGTGGCAGATATCAGAAGGCCCAGCTTTAGACACGGGCTTGGGCTTGGCCTTTTCATTGCTGACTACCTTGCCCTTTCCCTTGTCTGCAGCGGATTTCTTGAAACCCTTGCCCTTCTGAACCATGAGTACAGACGACTCCTTGGTCTTCTTCAGATTCGGTTCTGCAGTCTTGAGCAAAGTCTTTATCAACCCATGCATATTATAGTTCAAAATGAACTGGTCATATGCAGGAGTAAGAGACTGCAGAACGATATCACAAGCAAGCTCTTGGCTTATAGGACAGTCGAGCCTTGTCAAATGATCGAGATAACCCATCATTTTCAGAACATGTGGACTCACTGCTGCATCCTTAGCCATTTTACAGTCCAAGAGATTCTTAACAGTTTGGAATCTCTCTGTACGAGCCTGCTCCTGAAACAACGCTTTCAGATTTGCCATCAGCTCCATGGGACAAGTCAGGCCTTCCCACTGCATCTGCAGTTCGGGAGCCATTGTCGCCAACATCAGGCAAATCACGTCATTAGCATCTGAAGAATGCGTATCCCATGCATTCTTCACAGCTTGTGCGGCATTATTCGCAGGTCTAGGAGAGAGAGCTCTTTCAATGACATAAGCCTTCTTCTCCTGCCTGAGCACAAGTCTCAGGTTCCTGGACCAGTTCAGGAAGTTTGATCCGTTCAGTTTGTCCTTCTCAAGGGCAGACCGGATCGAGAAAGTGTTTTGAGTTGTTGTGCTTGACATAGCTGAAAATATGAGACAATAGAGATTTAGTTATTATGTTCATAAAAGAGCAATCTTAACAACTTATAAGAAAACTCGCATTGTATTCAAAATTTCTTTGTTTAACCTCATAAGAATACAATGATTCCGAGACCCATGTTCAGCTAAATCCAAAGTGGGCCACTGGCCGTCACCCGGAATTAGCTTTACTTGGTAAGCATACACACAGCTAGTTATATCTCATATAACTCTCGGTTGTGAATTGGACCCGAGGCCCAAATTCACCAGATGTCTCAAGGCCCGGGACTCCCGATGGTCCAGTCAAGGAAACCAATCTCTTACAGCCAAATAATCACTAAAATCTGGGACTTCCAATGAAATTAGTGACTATATACTACTTTACTTACGCGAAAACAGACACCTCACACTGTAAGCCATATCTGTAATCGAATAAGCGTTAAGTAGCTGACAAGATTGGAAAGACATCCAAGCTTGATATTTTTTTTGAGGATTTTTAATTTTTATTTCCAAAAATAGAAGATTACTATTTTGGGAAACTTTCTTATTTTAGAAACTTTCTAAATTTAGTAACTTACTAAAAATAGAAATTTCTAATTTTGATATTTTATTAATATTTTGGGTTGGGTCACAAATTATAGGCCCAATTCTTGGCCCAAGACCATAGAATTCCAGCTGGCCCAATAATTTGACATAACCGATCCGGTTTATTAATTCTGGTCCAAGACCAAATTAACTATCAAAACCATCGGTTATTTACTAAACCAGACTAGCTCTAAATTATTTGGTCCAACCAAATCAAACTTAGACCAGCCTTCGGTTTAGGTTAAAATTCAATTTTATGAATTTAAATCCGGTTTAACCAGAAATAAAATTATTTCCAGCAAACCGCGATTTGGGTTAAC
Organism: Orychophragmus violaceus; assembly: GCA_030180135.1. Classification (NCBI taxonomy): domain Eukaryota; kingdom Viridiplantae; phylum Streptophyta; class Magnoliopsida; order Brassicales; family Brassicaceae; genus Orychophragmus; species Orychophragmus violaceus. Next base: position 91,082,405 of record CM058237.1, on the reverse strand, counting down.
CGCTTGAACCACCAATTAAATTGGATCGGTTCAGTTAAATCCAAAACCGGGAAGAAACACCTAGTGTTTTAGCCAATTTGATTTAACTTGCGGTTTTAGGTTATAAACACACAATTAACCGCCAATTAAATGGACCGGTTAAATCGGTGTGGTTTTGGGCAACGAACCGCGAAGCTCGGTTTAACCGATTGACTATTCGCGGAACGTAAAATTTTAATGGGCCAAACAATCGGATCCTAGATCCAACTCGGCCCATTAACGCAATTATGGGCCATGATCCATCCGAGGCCCAATGATCCAATGCGGCTGCGGTTGCTCACGATCACATCTGATCGATCATCGCAACCCACGATCATCTCGGCTCTCGGCATTACGGCTCGATCATCGCAACGCACGGATCCTTTGCCTCACGATCATTTCGATCGGTCTCGGCAAACCACGCGATCGATGATCAGCACATACATCATGCATTGGCTCACGCACGATCCCATGTTGCCTCACGATCATAAGATCGATCTCGGCCAAGGCGATCGCATGATCTATCGGCTCAGTTACACGGCACACATTAAGCGATTGATAATCGGTTAGGGTTTTATATAATAGTATGATTCATACAATTAAAAACAAGATCAGCCGATTATGAGTATAATGATTTCATTAATCAATTTTCTTTCAAAATCAATTCTAAACCATTAAACATTCATATGATCCAATTTCACAAGAAACCTAAAACTTGGCTCTGATACCACTGATGGATTATTGGTGTTTTCCATGGTTTAATTCTCAATTACAACCTAACACAAATCCTTAAACAGATCTAGGTTCTCGTCAAATGAATCATAAAGCAAACCTGATCACTACCTTTCAGATTGCAGCGGATGATGGATAGTAATGATGAGATCAGCTAGAACAGATGGTAACACCTATTCCTCCTCGAGTATCCACACTCTTACAAGCACGGGACGGCTGCTAGACCAAAGATGTGGAAGATCAGAGAGAGAGAGATTTTTGAGAGAGAGTTCGCGGCCAGGCTGCAAAATCGCAAGAAGCTTAGCTTCCTTAGGGTTTTCTGATTCTCTTATATCTCATTAATGGGCCCAAGTCATTAGACTAATGGCTCATTAATCTTTTGGGCCCAAAACACAAATCAGACAAAAAGCCTGTATTTTGTCTGGCCCAAAAACTCTGATCCAATACGGTAAATGCCATTGCATCTTACCGTATTATTTCCATTTAACTTTCCCGTTAGCTATGGTGTGTGACCCTTCGGGATCATACAATACTGGTAATAAGTCCTAAACTTATAGATCATGAGCGGACTCTAGCAAGCCATCATGATCACCCAGTATTTATGACTTATGTCTGATCTCGACACTTATCATACTTTCTAGAGATAGTACGGTAGATTTCAGGACATTCCCAACAATTGGGACATCAGCACAGACAAGGTTCTAGGCATGCTCAAGGATCAAGAGACCAGAACTATACTTCCTATCTAGCACCTCCTACACAAAGGAGCAAACTAGAGATGATGATAGAACAATCGATTGAAAAGCAACAGCAGAACACAGCTTCTTTCAGCTCGAAGCTAGAGAACCTGTACACTAATCTGAATGAGAAATTTGAATCCTTGAGCACTCGTATGAAGCAGCTAGACACACAGATGGATCATGGATCATGTCTAGCAGTTAAGGCTGTGGAATTTATGGAAGACAGAGGGGGATTTGATGTTGAATTGCCTGAGTTTGAAAGCTTCAATGCACCCGACTCAACATAGATTGACATGGATCTCTTGACTTGGATAGTTCAGATTGAAGGGGGACCAAGCCAAGAAGAGAAATTTGAGTCTGAGATAGCTGGAATGGACCAAGAAGCGGATAAACCCGGGACTGTAGTTGAAACACGAGCTGAAACGACAGCATCGATCGATGCATCACAAGCACCGATCGTTGCACCCCGAAAGGAACCAGTTTCACTCATATCTCAAGGACCTGCTAAGGAAAGAACCTATAAACCTCTATTGCCATTCCCGAAAGCTCCCGTTAAGTCCAAAGATGTGGTTCAGTGCACGGTGGTGGTTGACAAGAAGATGGTGTTTCCACAAGAGCCTATTCTAACATCTTCAAGGCCTAAAGCTACTCATAAACAAAAGGCTCCGAACATCAAAACTTTGCAAAAGGTAAAACATAAATCCTCTAAGTTTAAACCTCCTGACTCCACTGTTTCGAATGCAGGAAAAAGCGTTAAAACACCCAAGTGTCAATCTCACCCTACATTCCTCCCGACGTTCCTCGGACGACATCATGCTGCTACTGCTTACACACCACCATGGATGATAAGGCATTCACAGAGACACTCAAAGTCTCTGTTGAAACCTCCATAAGTCTGACCCCTTTCCAAAAAGTCAAGCTAATGACTTGAAACAAGCGCTGAGTGGGAGGCAACCCACTGCTAGGTTTAATTATTTTTCCTTCTCATTTTTGGTGTTTTTCTTAGGATTTCACGTTTTTATTTGTTTTTGTTAGTTTTTAGATACAGAACACAAGTCTGGAGATGTGTGACGATCGTTGCTCACATGTGCAACGGTCGTTGCAATTGGTTCAAATCGAAAAAAAAATAATAATTAAGGTACGTTGAGCTAAACCGGAATCAATCTGGTTCAGAGAGCATCGATCGTTGCCCCTAAAGCAACGATCGTTGCACCCACGACCAGGTAAGTTACCTTAAACCCTATTTTCTCTCCTTCTTCTCCATTCCTTTTGGTCGACACACCGAGAACCCAAACCGAAAATCGCCATTTCTTCATCAATTTCTTTGATTCTAAGCACTATTTTACTTATTTTTACGCTCCCAATCCATTTCCCCAACCCATATCTCAAGAAATCAAGGTAATGTTTTTCAATTTTCGAATTTTCGGATTGGATTTTTAGGGTTTTAGGGTTGTTGATTTTTGGGCCAAAAACTGATGATGCATGCGTAATTAGAACGATTTAGGGTGGTGGATGATGATTTTGAACTGATTTAAGACAATGTGGCTTGGATTTGACTGATTTTTGATGATTTGTTGCGGCAAAATCGCCCTGCAACGGTCGTTGCTCTAGAGCAACGGTCGTTGCATTGCGATTTTGGGAAATGTTCGATAACGCAAAATCGCCTTGCAACGATCGATGCCTTAGAGCAACGGTCGTTGCACGACGATTCAACAGAGAGTTGCCGAGACTAATTTGTTCAAATTTTCTGTTTTGCAGATGGCAACTCAGAATCAACCCCGCAAGAAACGAGCAACAGCCGCAAGCACCTCACGACAATACATTCCACCACCGGAATGGTTGCACAGGGATTCTGATCCTCCACAGCCGTATCATTTGGTTCATGCGACCATAGGACCACCATGGCCAAGGGCAGAGAAACTTCTGATCCAGAGTGATCGCAACTGGAGCGGTTCTATTAAGAGGATGCTCGGTACGGACGATTTCACAGAGAGGCCACTACACGAGTACTGGGATGAATACGACACGTTGCTGTATAACGGTTGGTGTGGTATGGAGTTAGCGCCAACCAAGTTCGCTGATTACTCAACCTGCAAGAGTCTCGGCATAGACACGCAGGTTATGGAGCTGTGCAGAGGCATTGGTCTGGGGACAATGCCAATGCAGCCTTACGATTTATACCCAGAGCTGGTGAGACAGTTGCTGGCCACATGCAGGGTTGTCTACCCAAACCCGGACAGCATGGATGCTCGAGGAGGCACTTTCACCTTCATGTGTCTCGGCGCCAGGTATCGAGTACCCCTTCTCGATATCTGTAGGATTTATGGGTTCAGCATTGAGCAGCCACACACCGACATGACCCTTGCATGGACACCAGCAGAGGCAGTGCAGTTCTGGCAGTACATTGGTGGTGGACGGTATCACTCACGGACTACGCCTGTTATTCAGGTTAGGCATCCGGTTCTCAGGTATATCTTGCGTATCTTGGGACGCACGCTATTGTGCAAGCATGAGGCCAACAAGATGCGCAAGAACGAGTTGGAGTTTCTATTTAGAGAACTGACAGAGCAGTTCAGGAGTACGGATGTGCGGAACTCGGCTAGGAAAGTCAACCTGGGAGCCGTATTTGCTCATCATCTTTGCGAGCTACAGAAGAAGCCTTATGAAGGCGCGCGCAAGGAGACAGTAGGGAGTCTTCTCACTCCTATTTTCGGACACTGCGGGATCCCTATGAGGGATACAGAGTGCGTTACTGAGCGCGAGTTCTTGGATCTCAGTCACTTGCAGAGCGCTACGTGGCTGAAGGAGGGGCGAGTGTGGGTCTACCACGACCCTGAGGATACACAGTACGACATCGATCTTCCTGCTGCCAGGTATACTCGGATCGATACCATTGATGCTTTGAGTTTCCACCCTCCCGCTAGCGCTCGACGTGCAGTGCCTACTATGGCTCATCCGCTGGGAGAGCCTTCTACGAGAGCGTCATCTTCCTCTACACCTGCTGCTGCACCTGCTCCACAGGACATTGGTCCATATCCAGCCCCGTCTATGCCTGTGCGTGAGATGTCTGAGGGTGATTGGAGAGAGCGTCAGGAGGGTATGTTCAAGACCATTTGGGATTTCCTGCACGGCTGCACTTGCAGGAGAGAGCCGCCAGTTCATCAGCCCGTACCCGCTTCTCGACGCAGACGACGATCCCCGACTCCTCCTCCCACGACTGATACTGATCCCGCAGCTGAGGCAGCCGATGACGATGCACTGTATGGTGGGATAGATGATGAGAGCGAGTGAGAGTGATCTCCATATTCAGACTTTCGGTTCTGTATTCTGACTTTTATCTTTTCTTGCACTTTTGTTTTGCATTTTCTTATTTTCCTTAGGATTCTACTATGTTTGGATGATGTGTACTTTATTCGATACATCTTTTGCTTCGGTTTTACTCCGTTTCTAGTGTTTTCAGCCTGCAGGGATCAAAATTGACAAAAACAGACGGACTAACCTGCTAACTTGCTGACTGTTCGTGAAAGCGCAGTGCGTCGATCGATACACCATTGTGTCGATCGTCACAATACGAAAGAATCGCATTGCAGCGATCGTTGCGGTCCTGAGCAACGATCGACACTCAACGAAAAATCACCAAGTAACGGTCGATGCACTTAATGCAACGATCGGTGCTTGAGCGACAGAGGTAAAACCCGAGAGAACTAACCATTCCATTAACAACTTTTTGTTTTCTTTATTTTTACCAATCCTTCGCTTGACACTACTGGGGACAGTGTGTTTTAAGTGTGGGGGAGGTGCTACTGACTTTTGTTTTCTATTTTCTTAAGAGTCAGTCCGTTTTTCAAAAATTTTTGTTTTATTGAGTCAAAATTGTTTAAGTAAGAAACAGTGAATTTCTGAGAAGATTTACAAGACTTGCAGGAACTTAAGTAACCATTGGGATGAAGTTGCAGGATCTATCTCTGACTATTAGAAAACCCCATCACAGATCAACCTACTGGGAACACCCACATCACTTCAGGTATCAGAGGATCCTTTACTGACTTCAACTTTAATACTGACTTAGATTTCTCACCTAAGGGCTTGGTATGCTTTGTGTCGGATTCCCTTGTTAGTTCTGACACAGCCTGTCAACCTATCCTATTTAGTTCCCTTCTCCCCTTCTGTAAAGTAAAAAAAAAAAATTATAATAAACTGAGGATGAGTTAGTAACTCCGAAGTGGTCATGAGAATGGTAGCAAACACTATTTTCTCTCATGTGATCCATGGAATGTGTCCAAAGTACACCCCATAAAGGGAAGAACACTGATAAAAAAAATAAAATGATACCCAGTGGGGAAAAATCAGTTGTTAAAGAAGGGAAAGAGAAGAAAGGGACTAGAGAAAGATAGTATGGTGGTCTAGAGCTGATAAGGTAAGAATCCATGTGCCCTTTGATCGATACTCCTTAGGTGAGACCGCACTTAAATACTTGCAGAAGTCAGTAGGGAGAATTTGAATGCTTGAATGTGATTGTGGAGTTTACCTAGGACAGTAGCTAAGTGTGGGGGAAGTACATTGTGGTCTTGATATCCTGTGATTGATTCTTGCAGTGGTTTACTAAGGGGAATCTGAGTATTGAAGCTTCTAGGATGAAATGAGTTTCTGAAGAGTTTTCAAACCTCTTATCTACATTTAGTTCTTTGTCTTGCTTGAGGACAAGAAAGAGCTAAGTGTGGGGGAGTTGATATACCATGGATTTTAGGGCTTTTAACCATGGTATATGTGTTATTTATCGAGTCTTTTACTATGTTTTAGAGTCTTTTCAGGTGTTTATTAGGTACATGCACATTTGGAGCATATTTGGTGATTTAGGCACTTTCTGGAGCTAATTGGAGTATTTGGCCGAGAGATAGAGTTCACTGTCCGAAACAGAGAAAGGTGTCGATCGTTGCATGCATAGCATCGATCGATGCACCAGCGAGATGGGCCAAACGACGGTTTGATGAAGAATGATAACATTTCAATTCTGCCCAGAAGTTCCTGATATTTACAAAGAAGCCCCAAAACGTGTTTTAGGTTATAAATAGAGTTTTTGAGCCATTGTTTAGGCTACGCTGGGATATGCTTCATAACTAAGTTTTATTCTCTTAGGAGATTTTGGGGGGCTGGTTTTGTTCTCGAAAGAGACTTGATTTTGAACCCCAGTTCTTATTTGATTTTATGATATTTGGTTTTCTACTTATGATATCTTCTGTCTCGATGAATATGTCTGAGTAGATCACCTGTTAGGTTGAAGGATTCTCATTAAGGATTTCAGAGAATTATAGTTTAATTAATCTGTAGAGATTCATATCTGCTAGTTCTTTATCTAAGTTGTTCTTAATGCTAAATCTGAAGTAGCTAATCAGAGTTATGATGTTAGGTTGATTAATTCAACGGAAGTTGGTTAATTTAACTAGAAAGAACTTAGATAAGCAATTAAACTGTTCGCAAACGGAAGTTTGGTTCATGTTAATTGTGAACACATCAAACTTGGAATTATTGCTAGTTTAATCTGTTAGTTCTCGCAAACGGAAGTTTGGTTTGCTGCACTTAGACTTAGAGAGTTATCGCAAAGGAATTTGGTTAATTCTATATCAGTGTTTGAGTTCTAGAATAGTTATTGATTGGATCTAGATAGATTGATTGCTTGCGTACCTGATTTCCTGAGAACTCCTGAAACCTAACGCTTCGCCTTCTTGCTCACAAACTCACTTGATTTACTTTGCTATTTCGTTACTGTTTTCACATCTGCTTCGCTTAATTTAATCTGAACTGCTATTAATCTATTATGTGACTGAGAGTCCTCGTGGGATTCGATACCTTATATACTACGATTGCATTAACTGTGCACTTGCAGTAGAATAGGGAAAACTATACAACCTATCACTAAACCAGAAGAGACTTGGACAGAAGAGGAGACAAAGAAATCAAAGTACAATTCCAAGGCTTTAAGTGCTATTCATTGCAGCGTTTCTAAGAAGACCTTTGAGCTGATCAAGGCTGTGAAACAGCAAAATATGAATGGGATATACTTCAAATACACTTTGAAGGAACTCAAAAGGTGCAGAATTCTAGGAAAGATCTTCTAGCCTCTCGGTTTGAAAATCTGAAGATGGATGAACATGAGTCTATTGCTGACTTTAGTGCCAAGCTTAGCTCACTCTCTCAGGAAGCAGCAACCCTTGGGAAGAAGTACAAAGAAAAGAAGCTTGTGAAGAAATTCCTAAGGTGTTTACCAGCCAAATACATGCCGTACAAGTCTGCTTTGAGCGTTTCACAGAACACATACGAACTCACCTTCGGAGAAGTTGTGGGCATGTTACAAGCTCATGAACTGGAATTGGAAGGCATTAAGAAACCACGAAGCTTAGCTCTAGCAGTTAGTGAAACAAGCAAGAATGTCACCAATGAAGATGATCCACTAAGCTTGTTGGTTAGAAGGTTTGATCGCGCTTTGAAAAGAATAGAACAAGGACAAGGAGCATCTCAAAAGAAATCAAACAACTTCAGGAAACAAACCGAAGGAGATAAGTATGCTAAACGTGCTGATATCCAGTGTCATGAATGCAAGGGCTTTTTTTTGGACACTATCGAACTGAATGCCCAACAGTCAAGAGGAGAGAGATCAAGTGCTTTGGTTGTCAAGGTCTCGGACATACTCAACTGAAGTGTGTAAATGATCAAAAGAAAAGAAGAGAAAAATATCTACTGGCTGAAGAAGATACTGATGAAGACAACACTGAAAGTGAAGATGATTTGAACAACTTTGTGGCCTTTGTTGGCATTACTGAGTTTGACGGAGAAGAAGATGAGTCAGGGTCTGAATCAGAACCTGACATAGATCTGGAAGAGGTAAGAGACACCTTAATCAAGATAGGAAAGGAAAATGCAGAATTGATTAAGGAGAAGTCACGTCTTGAAGCCATCATTGAGTCTCTAAATCTTGAACTCATGACCGTAAAAAGACTGAGTGATGAAAGTGTGACATTGATAAGGGAAAAACTGAATCTTGCTGTGAAAGACAACAAACTCGAACAAGAGTTAAAAGAGGAAAAAGAAACATCAGCACAACTGCAAGCAGAACTAACTCAGTATCACAAGAAGATTCACATGCTTCTGGAAGTAAGCAACTAGACATAATCTTAAGTGCAGGAAGAACTGAAAGAGGGTATAGAGGTCTTGGATACACAGGTAGGGGAATGAAGGAAGTCGAGAATACCAACTTCGTTTCAGGAGGATTTGTGGAGCAAGATTTCAAAGATTCTTACAACAGAATAGATGGATGCTGGTTCTGTGGAAATCAAGGACACATCAAAGCATGCTGCAGAAGATTCAGGAAAAAGTGAATTGGCTGAGAAGACAAGGGATGTATTACTGGAATGGCTACAAGAATCAAATCTGGATCAAGAGATCCGATCTGCATCACGCAGCCTGTCAGATGAAACATGGCCTTTGTCTCAGATGAACAGGAAGAAACAACTCCATGGCATTTTGACAGTGGATGCTCCAGACACATGACTGGAGATTAGAAGAATCTTCAAAAAGTCAAATCAATTAAAGGAGGGAAGGTTACCTTTGGAGATGGAGGTCATGGAAACATTCTAGGTAAAGGACAAACCAGTGAAACTAAGGTACCACAATTGATGAATGTTTACCTGGTGTAGGGACTCAAAGCAAATCTCATAAGTGTTAGCCAGTTATGTGATGAAGGATTGATGGTGATGTTCACACGCACTGAATGCAAAGGGATCAATGAACATCAAGAGACTGTCATTCAAGGAGTCAGAACCGGCAACAATTGCTATATGTTGAGAAGTACAATGAAGTGTTTTAATGCAAGGGATGAGCTGAATCTATGGCATCAAAGACTAGGACATATGAATGTTCAAAATTTGACCACTCTTGTAAACAAAGAGATTGTTCGTGGAGTTCCTCATATAAAAGGATGTGACAAGATGGTATGTGGTCCATGCAATCAAGGGAAGCAGGTTAAGGTGCAACACAAGAGGGTCCCTGATATTCAATCTAAGGCAGCCCTTGACTTGGTGCACATGGATCTGATGGGACCAATGCAAACTGAGAGTGTAGCGGGAAAGAGATATGTGTTTGTATTGGTAGATGATTACACAAGGTTTACATGGGTAATGTTCATCAGAGAGAAGTCAGATACGAAAAGTAGCTTCAGGATCTGGGCACTTCAGCTGATCAATGAGAGAGGAGGTGTGAAACAAATTAGGAGTGATCATGGAGGAGAATTCCAAAACGATACAATGAGGATGTTTTGTGAGAACCATGGGATAAGTCATCAGTTCTCAGCACCAAGAACACCACAACAGAATGATGTGGTAGAAAGAAAGAACAGGACACTCCAAGAGATGGCTAGAGCAATGCTGCATGGGAATAATATATCAACCAGATTCTGGGCTGAAGCAATCAACAATGCGTGTTACATCATCAATAGGGTGTACGTTCGGAAAGGGTCCACAAAGACACCGTATGAATTGTGGAAAGGAAAAACCCCAAATCTGAGCTATTTCCATGTGTTTGGATGTAAATGCTACATCTTAAATGATAAAGATCACCTCGGGAAGTTTGATTCAAAAAGCGATGAAGGGATATTTCTGAGTTACTCAGGAAGTAGTACATCATTCAGGGTGTATAACAACAGAACGTGCCTCATAATGGAATCAGTGAATGTGGTATTTGATGACTACTCACTCACACAGTGGGAAGAGGGAAACTATGAGGGAGACTCTGATAATGAGGGAAGGAATGAAATGTCTAGAGAGATGAGATATTTGACTCAGACTGATCTGAAGCAGAACGCGACTCAACCCAAGAAAGAGTTACGAGTTCCTCGAAATCATTCTGCCAAAGACATCATTGGAGAGGCAGGAGAGGAAAGGAAGACTCGAGGAGTTCTGACGAAACTCAAGAACAAGTTAAAGACACCTGAGAAAGTCAAAGAACAAGCCCCAGAGCCGATAAAAATGAGCAAAGAATTGCATGTCCCTCGCAACCATTCTGTCAAGGACATAATCGGAGAAGCAGAAGAAGAAAGAAAGACCAGAGGAGTCAAACTTGATTTTAAAGAAATGGTAAGGTTTGCTTGTTTTGTTTCCACTATTGAACCTAAAACTCATGTGCAGGCAATCGATGATGAATTTTGGATTGTGGCTATGCAACAAGAGCTGGAACAATTCGTCCGTAATGACGTTTGGGAACTAGTTCCAAGACCAGAACATGGAAACATCGTTGGAACCAAGTGGATTTTCAAAAACAAGATTGATGAAGAAGGAGTTGTGATCAGGAACAAAGCTAGATTGGTTGCTCAGGGATACTCTCAAATCGAAGTTGTTGATTTTGAAGAAACGTTTGCTCCTGTCGCAAGACTTGAGTCAATCAAACTGTTTTTGGGAATGACATGCATCATGAACTTTACAGTTTACCAAATGGATGTGAAAAGTGCCTTCTTAAACGGATTCCTTCAAGAGGAAGTATATGTTGAGCAGCCAAAAGGGTTCAAAGATGCACTAAACCCTAAACACGTGTATAAGCTGAAGAAAGCTCTTTATGGTCTCAAACAAGCACCCAGGGCATGGTATGAGAGATTGACAGGGTTCCTGTTGGATCAAGGCTACAATAGGGGAAGTGTAGACAAGACTCTGTTCATTCTGGAACAAAATGAGGAGATCTTGATGGTGCAAATATATGTGGATGATATCATCTTTGGTGGCACATCACAGAAATTAGTTGATGAATTTGTATCAAGCATGACAAAGGAATTCGAAATGAGCATGGTTGGTGAGTTGAAATACTTCCTTGGACTCCAGATCACACAGTCAAGAGATGGAATATTCATATCACAAACAACCTATGCAAAGAATCTCCTCACTAAGTTCAAGATGGATCACTGCAAAGAGGCCAAAACACCTATGAGCACTACGGTCAAGATGACAAAATATGATGAAGGAAAGGATGTGGACATCAGAACTTACAGAGGGATGATAGGAAGTCTTCTCTATCTAACTGCAAGCAGACCAGATCTAACATTCAGTGTCGGAGTATGTGCACGGTTTCAAGTCAAGCCCAAGTAATCACATCTGGAAGCGGTCAAACGTATCATCAGATATGTTAAAGGATCGGTCGGTTTAGGAATCTGGTTTTCTAAAGGGTCGAACAAGAGCCTGGTGGGTTACTGTGATGCTGATTGGGCTGGGAGTGTTGATGACAGGAAGAGCACAAGTGGAGGTTGTTTCTTTTTGGGGAATAATATTATCTCATGGATGAGCAAGAAGCAGAACTCAGTATCTCTCTCTACAGCTGAAGCATAATACATCTCAATGGGAAGCTGTTGTGCACAACTCTTATGGATGAAACAGATGTCTGCAGATTTTGGATTGGATTCAGGAGTACTACTGGTCTACTGTGACAACAAAAGTGCCATAAGTATTTCAAAGAATCCAGTACAACACTCTAGAACCAAACACATTGACATAAGGCACCACTTCATTCGTGAGTTAGTGGAGGAAAAACAGGTAATGATAGAACACATTGTCACTGAGTCTCAACTGGCTGATTTCTTCACAAAACCACTTGACTTTAATCGTTTTATCACTCTAAGAAATGCACTTGGTATTTGTGAAATGTGACCGTTTGTAAAAATGTGCAGAACTGATACAGGCAGAAACACAGGATGTATATTAAGCTCAGATTCAGCTTGGAGTCTTATGATGAAGTGGAAAAGAGCTGCCTATCATTCCGTCTTGTTTGTGTCTAGTACAGGTTTCGTAGAAAGAGAGAGCAAAAGAAAAGAAAGATCAGACTAGAGCTAGTTGTTGAGAAGTCAAGTGATACAACTAGCTCAACAAGTAAGACAAGAAAAGAAAGAAAAAAAAATGCTCTCTCCTACAGGATAAAGGTTGAAACTGACACATACATGATAAAGGAATGAGAGTGTGAAAGCTAGCCATGTAAATCTAGATGGCCAAGTGCATGAATCAATATGAGCCGAGGATACATTCTAGTACAAGCACTGTGTCAGGAGGTACAAACAAAATTTCTTAAGAAATCTGTAATTTCATTGTTTTTAATGCCAGTTGATACATGTGTAAGTGGAGTTCATTATTAGATGTATATATTCCCATAAAACTCATGACCTGACTGTGGATGTAGTTGAATCTAGTATGAGTAGGACTAACTTAATTATTATGAGAGAAGACTATGGTCTGTTACAGTAAACCATGTTGGTACAGAGAATCAATCTCAAATTGAACCAGACGGGTTCGTTACTAAACCAGAAGGCTAAACGACAAAAGAGAAAATGCTGAAGAGACATGAATATAAACTCGCGGCAAAGATTCACTTCTTGTTCATCACAAAGAAACCCTAAGAGAGCGATTATCAGTGCGATTTTGCAGAATCATATCGAATCGAATCTCCGATGGCACATGCAACTGAAAGCGAAGCTCAATCTGCTCAAATCGCGTGTCAAGAAGAGTTAAATCCTCTTGCCATGGTCATCTATCAAGAACCGAATCGTCCCAACAGAGGAGAAATCTTGAACGAGAACCGTGATGCTCTAGAGAATGAGTGGACACCGATTGAAGAAGAAAACCTCAACACTCAGACGACAGAAAGTGTAATCATTGGAGCCGAGGCTAGAGACAGTGATACAAGGTGTGAGACAATGGCGGATTCGGTTCGAATGGGTCACGATCTATCTCTGGAAGAAGAAAAGCTGAAGAACGCCACTCGATCTGGAAAATCTAAGAACAAAAAGAAGGCAAGTGAAGCGAATCCAACTGCGAATAAGGATTCGAAGAAGAAGAAGAAGGCAATCGAAGTTTCTGACGGAGAGACTGAATCAGACGGGTATGAGTCTGAAACCCAAATCTTGGTGCACAAACAGTCCGAACGGGCAATCCGTCTGCAGTCAAGGAAGAGGAATCAAGCACCGGAGCAAAAAGAAACCAAAGTCAAAACCTCCTATGGAAGACCGGTGATATCCAAGAAGATCAAAGTCTCAGAATCCTTGGATCAAGAAAGGTACAAACTTTTTTTAAAATAGGGGTATATTGCCTGAGAGGTTGGTAGATATGAGTGAAGAGGATGAATGGGGGTATCTGGAACTGATCAAAGATAGTAAATTGGTATCAACTGTGACTGGCTTGGCTGGGTACATCAAGGAACACATTGGTGAATTCTATGATGCATTACCAAGTGTGAAAGTGGAAGAATCAGTGGAGAAGGTAGTTGTCTGGTTTAGAGGATATCCGTATGAACTATCTTCAGCTGCAATCAACGAGTCCTTGGGGCTTTTAGAACTGAATGAAGAAGAAATCAGGGCAGACATTGAGGCCGAGACAGAGAGTATGGAAACAGTGGCTATGTTTCTCAGTGAAGGAAAGACAGGATGGAAAGAGCTCACTGCCACAGGACTCCCGCCATGCTATGCAGCTTTAAGTGTGCTCTCAGCTTATAACTGGATTCCATCTACTCATAAATATCATCTCTCTGAACAAAGGGCCAGGCACTACAGGAAAAACAGGTATTAATAGCACATAATGATAGCGGTTTATGTGTTAGTGCTATCGTTGATAAGAGCCTGGCCTTTCTATAGCGCTTTTGAAACTTAAATGCTATAATATGATTGGCGAGATAAAAACTTAGCTTTTGGCGCCTCACACTTTAACTATTAATAGCAGAAACGGTATTTAGACGCTATTATATAGGTAAACCCGCGAAAGAAGTTTTTTTTGACCGCCAAATTAAAAAAAAAAACAATAAATCCCTAAAATAATTGTCTTATCCTCTTGTTCTTCTTCAAAAACGAGCTTAGGGTTCTACAGTGAAAATCGATCCCCTTCTTGCTCGTCATTTTGTTCATAGATCTTTCCATAAACAGCCCCGATCTTTGTCATTCTGTCTCGATCTCTCACAGTCTCGATCTCTCTCAGTCTCATTCTCTCTGTCCGACACCGAAGGTAAAATTTGTTTTGTTTTTTGTTTAAATTTGGGAATTCGACATTAATGGTTTTGTGTTCATGTAATTGATTTCTGCATTACTCGATTTCTAACTTTCTGGGCTTCTATTTAGTAGTTAATTCATATATAATGATTGTTTTGCAGCTGAATTTCAATCCTAGTTGAGCTAACATGTATACATTGATTATGAATACTATTACTCATATTTAAACTATCTTGTGATGAAGAGTCCGTTTTTTGTTGCAATTTACTCACGGTTTACTTACATTTGATTGCAGATTATTGATTCATTTTATCCTTAGAGGCCTCTTATTGCTCAGACATTAAGGGTAAGCTGTTATTTTTTAATGTTTGTTCCTCAGTGACTTTGTACTATGGTTTAATGTGAATGTATGTGATTTATTGGAGTGTCTGAATGATGAACTTACTATCCCAAATGTATGTATAACTGGTGGTGGAGGTGTGATCTTACTGTGGTATGGATAAGGCGTGGGTTTTTCTTCCAAGGTATGTTTCGGACTGTGTTTTGTGTAGTCCTTGGAACTTAGTTTCTAATAATACTAATAGAAATTAACTTTGCATTTTTTTCAAAAATCATAGGGCTAGCCCTGAGTATGTTGAGGGAGCAAGAAATTTTGTGACTACAGCAGCAAAGAGATTGGGTAATCCAACTGAAATTTTTTTCCCCTGCATAGTTTGCCGGAATGTTTGTCATCAACTGCTAGACATAATAGAGGAGCATCTAGTGATTAAGGGTATGGATCCCAAGTACAAGAGGCGAACTTGTTGGATCAAGCATGGTGACAGAAGGAATGATGTGTCAGATAATGTTATGGCATCAGAATCAGAAGCTTATGAATTGTTTAAGACAGCATTTGGTTCGGGTGATGGTAGTTCAGAGCCATCCAATCACATTGGAGATGAGTTTGATGAATCTGAAACGGAAGAAGACTCTCTGTTTAAGAAGAAATTGAAGGATGCTGAAACTCCACTATACTCAACGTGTCACAACTACAGTAAGGTGTCTGCCATCATGGCTCTATATCGCATAAAAGTCAAGAGTGGAATGTCAGAGAACTATTTCGATCAGCTTCTGACTATAGTACATGACATGCTGCCTGAAGATAATGTTCTGCCTAAATCCACAAACGAAATGAAGAAAATTTTGAAGATTTTTGGATTTGGATACGATATCATTCACGCATGCAAGAACGATTGTATCCACTATCGGAAGAAGTTTGAGGATATGGAAAGCTGTCCAAGATGTAGTGCTTCAAGATGGGAATTGGATAAGCATAGTGGTGAGGAAAAGAAGGGGATTCCAGCAAAGGTACTGAGGTATTTTCCGGTCAAAGACAGATTGAGAATGATGTTTAGATCAAAACGGCTGGCTGAGGATTTGCGTTGGCATTCCAATAATGCTTGTGTAGATGGCTCAATGCGACACCCGGTAGACTCTGTAACATGGTGTCAGGTTAATAATAAATGGCCAGAGTTTGCATCTGAACCAAGAAACATTCGACTTGGTCTTTCCACAGATGGGATGAACCCTTTTTCCATTCAAAATACCAAGTACAGTACATGGCCAGTGTTGTTGGTGAACTACAATATGTCTCCAACCACTTGTATGAAGGCTGAGAACATCATGCTGACTATGTTGATCCCTGGTCCAACTGCACCTAGCAACAACATTGATGTTTATCTCGAACCGTTGATAGATGATTTGAAGGATTTGTGGTGCGAAGGTATTGAGGTTTACGACTCATTTCTTAAGGAGAGTTTCACACTCAGATGTATTTTGTTATGGACTATCAGCGACTATCCAGCCTTAGGATCATTATCTGGCTGTAAAGTGAAGGGCAAACAAGCATGTAATGTTTGTGGAACCGGTACACCTTTTTGATGGTTAAAGTTTAGTCGGAAGTATGTGTATATGGGCAACAGGAAGCGGCTCAGTCCAGGACATATTTACAGACGCAAAAAAGGATGGTTTGACAACACCATAGAGGAGGGTTCTGCTAATAGAATTAAAACATGAGATGAAATTTTTGAGATACTTAAGGAGTTCAGAAATGATTTCGGAAGACCATTAGATAAGGAAGCTAAGAGAAAAAAGAATTGAATTGTGTGAAGATGAGATAGCTTCAGAGGAAGAGTATGCAGAAAACACTGAGCAATGGAGGTGAAAAAACGGTCCATCTTTTTTGATCTACCATACTGGAAGGTAACCAAATCTTCACGATAATTATTCAAGTTTACTATTTTAAGATATTCGCTTGGTGTATTTACTTTCAATTGGTTATGTGTTAGGAACTGCCGGTGCGTCACAACATTGATGTGATGCACGTGGAAAAGAACATGTCTGAAGCTTTATTGTCAACTTTGATGCATAGTGCCAAATCTAAAGATGGCCTGAAAGCAAGAAAAGACTTAGAGGATATTGGAATTCGAAGACACTTGCACACAGAGGTCCGAGGGAAGAAAACGTATTTACCCCCAGCAGCTTATTGGATGTCCAAAGAAGAAAAGAAGATATTTTGCAAGAGATTGTCTAATTTTAGAGGGCCTGATGGCTACTGTGGTAATATCGCAAACTGTGTTGCACACAATCCGCCAGTTATATGTAAAAAATTACGCTAGGCCAGAAGCGTGTATGGCGGAGGGATACTTGTGCATTCAGTCCCATTAGGTCCCAATGCTACCAAGGTTTGGGTAATAGTCCCAAAGATTGCAACTGCGAAGGTGTGGAGAGGAAATTCAGAAATCCAGTTTATTTCTGATGCAGTAGGCAGTACGATTGCTTGGCCTAACGAGAAACTCAAACTTCTCTGAACTTGTATTGCTAGCAGAAGCCTTTGAATGTTTTTTTAAAACTGTGAACTTTATTGTGTATCAAACTACATGTATCGTTATGTGAAGACATGTGTTTTGTTTAGTTAAGAAGTATTATTAGACTAACAGATGTTTCTAAAAAATTTTAAAACCAAGTAAAATTTTATTTAAAAAGTTAATCAAACTACGGAGAAACAAACTAATAATCGACATATGTAAATAGTTTGGGGATAGTTTGTGGTTTATGGTATATATTTGGAGGGTTAAGGTTAGGGTTAGTTTAGGGTATTGGAGTATAATTGTTTATGATTCACACTTATAGTTGATTTTTATGTTTTATTAAAAAACTTATCCCAACTATTTATTTTAGCAACAATTTAGGGTTTAGGGTATAGAAGTGTTAGAGTTTGATTAGGACATTGGTTGATATTAGCTTACTAACAAATACATCTGGTATTTTTGTTTCATTATAAATTAACTTTGCAATTTATTTTAGAGATAGTTTAGGGTTTAGGGTTAGGGGGTTAGGGTTGGTTTAAGGCATTGGAGGATAATAGCTTACTAACAAATACATCTAGTATTTTTGTTTCACTAAAAATTAACTTTGCAATTTATTGTAGAGATAGTTTAGGGTTTAGGGTATGGGGGTTAGGGTTAGTTTAGGGCATTAGAAGATAATTGTTGTTCATTCACACTTATAATTGATTTTTTTTAATAAAAGAATTTCCCCACTATTTATTTTTAAAAGATAAATGAAGTTTCTACAAAGTAATTTTATATATAAAACAAATCATAAATTTTTTTGTAGTTAAAAAAGATCTTAAACACTAAAATAACAAGACATGCATGTCTTTCATAATAACTTAATAAGCTTTCAAAACCAATTTCGACAAAAACAAAAAAAAAGACTAAAGCCAATAAGATCAGAGTGTGCGAATTGTAAACGTGACAGAATCCACACCGTTATTCATATTCCGTCTCTTTCTCTCACACCGTTAGATGACGCCTTTACACGATTAAATTCTAGGGTTCTCAGTCGGGATCCTCTCAGTCTTATGTCTCCACCGTAAAATCATTCAATCCCGATGACAGATCCAAAACAGGCGATGTGAGCTTCAAGAAAACTATTTGTACACAGTCGAATTGACGCTTCCGCTTGAAGAAGACACTCTCTCCCCATTGGTAATTATCATATTTGTCTGGTTTTAGTTCAAATTATGATTTGTATTCGAGATTTATTACTAATTTCATAGATGCTTTATGAATTGATTCAAAAATGAATAGCCGGAAAGTCATAGTCTGCGCTCTCCCGACTTACGGAATCAGACCACAAATCCGCCCACAGCCACCACAAGAAGCAGATGATGACCAAGGAAGTGATTGTATGGAGCTCACACGAGTAGAATACCGGAAAGCTGCGGGATACTTGATACGGGTTGAGGAAGACGAAGAAGATATCGACCCTGAATTCCAAAGACTTGTCCAGAAACTCAGAAAGGAAGAACAAAGGCTCCGAAAACAAGAACTCGAATCAGCTACAATGAAACCACCAAAACAAGAGAAAGGAGAATCCTCGAAAGGAAAGGGTCATCATCGAGACTAAGGAGCAGTGCCAAAGGTATATTTGAATTTACTTTTCGGTTTGGTACTTTCATTTTCAACTGGATATTGAAAATTGAAGTTTTTCTGAGATATGATATTGAGGTCGAACAACTTCCTGTATTTGGCTTTCTGATTTGTCAATGATTCAACAGAAATATAACGAGTAAGATGATTGTGTTTATCTATTTTTCTTTTTGTTTGCAGGAACCATTAGCAAAACAAGCATCTTCGGCATTTTGACAAATGGAATCATCAGCCTGATTAGATAACTATTGAAGTTGTATTTCATGTTGAATTATAAGGATTCTCTTAGTTTTGTCTGAACATATGTACTCTAGTTTCTGTTTGTTATATATAAGTTGTTTTCATGTTGAACTATAAGAAGTATTCTCTAAGTTTTGTAACACTAAACCTATGTACTCCAGAATATATTAGATAAGTTGTTTGAATTGAACTATAAATAAGGATTGTCTTTGTTTTTTGTCTCACTGATTTTTTTTTGTGTGATAAATTTTAGTTAATTACAGCATTCTCTGAATGCTATATTAAGAATTGGTAACTGCTATAAAAAATAGAAAATGAAAAAGGACTACAAATAATAGCATGTCAAATGTGCTATCAAATAATCAACGTAATGTTTAAACTGCTATAACAAAACCAATGGATCAAATGCTATAAAAAAAATCTTGCAAAATTATAACGCTATAAAATCCAGATTAATCATTACAATTTGATATCGCTATTATAAAAAGATAAAATGCTATAAAACAGCTACTTTTATAACTAAAACTTTCCGCTATTGTATTAAATAATATTGCATTAAAGAAAACGCTATCGTAGACATTTAAATATAGCATTAATGAAAAACGCTATCGAAAGTGTCAGACCTATTATCGCGGGACATGACATAGCGCTTACGTTTCCGCTATCAAAACCGTATTATAGCGTTTTTCTTATGTTATTAATACCTGTTTTTCCTGTAGTGAGGCTGATCTACAAGATTGCTCTAGGAATAAAAACAGATGTTGGAAGGATGATATTCAAGCAGATCCTATCTCTTGGAGTTGCTAAGGATTCGGACTTTCGTTGGTTGATGTTTCCAAGGGTCATCACTGGGCTCATGAAGGTTCAGCGTGCACCCACACTGCTTAAAGGAGAAAAAGTGATTGCTCCAATTTACTACAAGAAGGACATACGATCTGGTGAAGCATTTTTCAAGACCGAGGAGTCCAAGTCTGCCAAGAAGAAAGCAGTCAGTGCTAGTCCAAGGACACATACACCGAGACGCACCAACTCCAGTACACCAGCTCCACGATCTTCGACCCAAACAATGCAGGAAGTTGTGAATCTTGGGTCAGTCTGTGTTCCGGTTAGAGGATGTAGTCCACGTGCAGCAAGAGAAGCAGTTGAGGATACTGCCAAAGCTCTCCAGACCTTCTCTGAGGTGATACAGCGACTTCTTCGAGTCATGCCGGGTAAGGCCTTCTCACTCTAATAACTTCTTTAGCTACTAACATTGTGTTTTTTTAACATTGTGTGCTCTCAAGCAGGGGGAGAAGAGGATAGTGGCTAGAATGAGTTGAGCAAGGATTATGGGGGAGTGAAGCCGATTTTTTTTTTCTTAGTATCGGTTATCGGTTTCACTTGGGAGCAAGTCTAGTATTATGGGGGAGTTTGTTTTTGTTTTTGAAGTACTCATGGCTTATCATTTCAGTATGTAGGATTGCAAAAACTCTTGTGTTAGACTCTTGGTTATGTTCACAGCACAAGTATTTGCGATTTGAGAAATCTAATCAGAAATACAAATGTTCAGAATACAACTTGTTCCTTGTGTGTAGTTGTCTTAAATGTTTTGCAGATACTTGAAAGACACACAATCCTAAAAAGGGGGAGATTGAAGATGCAGCTGAGTCACTCCATGTATCAGTCAGGACGTAGCTCAAGCGGTGACTCAAGCGAGCAGAGTGAAGCACATCACGAAGAGCGACTGGAGATGACGTGGACGATCCAAGAAGTATGGCTGAGCTGGACATGCATCTTAGAGAGTATCTAAACGATATTTAATAAAGGATAAAAGAGATTCCTAGATCCTAATATAGTTAAGGTTGTTAGGATTCTATGAAAATATCTTAGAAGATAAGGTTTATCTTCTTAAGGGTTTTGAGCTAACTAGGTTAGTGATCCTATCTTGTATAAATAGGAGAGCTTGCACCGTGTATAGGGTAAGCGTTTTAAAAGAGAGAATTTGTGAGAGCTCAAGTGATCAAGTATAGATCATTGAGGTTGAGAGATTAGATTGAGAATAGGTGTTCTTGTAAGATCATAACGGTCAATCTAATATAAAGCAAGTTTTTCAGAACTAAAGTGTGTATTACGTTTCGTTACTCTGAAAAACACATAGCCTTACATTTTCAAATCTTGCCAGAGAATATGAGTTCATTCCTAACTAGCCATAGATTCCAACAAATCCAAGGATCTAGGGAAGTAAAAGATATACATGTTGGCGGTAGGCATTTAAGATTTCTTAGATTGTACTGGTTATTTGAGAAGTTGGTGAAGTTTGAAGTGTCTGTGGTAGCTGAGAAAGGATCAGCCTTCCATGATTTTTTTTTTGCAAAGTCGCAATGAAAGAGAATACGAGCTACACTTTTGACTTGTACACATCATTTGCATTTGGGATCAATTTGCAGTTGACTTACTAACAATTGTTCTCCAACATGAATATCATTGTTATAGCTACTTTCCACAAGAAGAGTTTGATATTTGGGGGAGCTTGAAGATTCCATATACCAGCTATCCATTTGGAGGTACCATTATGTGCTTGATTTATCTCTGATGGGGAATTGTTTAGGGCTTTGAAGTACCCTGATTTCGTAGTGTAGGATCCAAAAGCATGATTGAGCCATATGCGTTTGTGTCCTATCATTTTCTTACTCGGTTGTATCTTCAGAATAACTTATGTATGTTGAGGTAGAACAAATTGGATAAGATCTTTGTTCCAGCTAGTAGAATTAGGATGTAATATGTTGGTTACGATATGTGATGTGAGATGGAGTGGATGGTAGAAAGAGAGATGGGGCGAGCGGCCGGCCGAGAATGGATCGGACGGTGTGGACGGCCGGTTAGCGGGTGGTGCGGATGGTTGGGGATTGAGCGGGACAAGAAGCTGGCCGATGGCACTCTCTTCTTGTCAAGGGATGATCGAGTGAGCTACTGAACTTAGAACTTTAGAACAACATGAACAAGCAAGCAACAAAGAGATTCACTTCTCCAAGGGGGCAGCCGCGCAATGGAGAGAGGAAAATCGCCACTTAGGGTTTTTCTTTGTCTAAACTTACTTGACGTTTCATTAAACCAAAAGAATGTTTAAGTAACTACAACTGAAAGCATATGGGCCAGAACCAGTTTGGGCCATCGAAAATAATAAAAGAAAACAAGGGAAATAAGACTTAAAACGAGAAAGGAAAGTCTTGGTCGAAATAGAAAAGCTGGCCGGCCTGTCTCTCTAACAAACGGGCCTCAGATCACCTCGTTAAAAACCTTGTGAGGAAAACCCATTTGGGACAAAACCTCACAAGGGAAAAAGAGTATGATCCTTAGTCCAGAGGCAGACCGTTCGATGGATCGTCTGACTCTATACAGAAGATCATGGTCGGTTCGATTGTCCGGAGTAGGGGCCATGGCGTGGTCGGATCGAATGGGTCGCCATCTCCAGTCTGGATCATCCTATGGGCAAACTGGTTAAGGACATATTGTCCTTGATCAAGCTGGCCTAGCTGGGTCGTGATGTCTTCTATGCTTATCCTCGAGATCAGCTGCTCCATGGCGTTGTTGAATTCAGCTTGTATCTGTCTCTGTCCCGAACGTGTCCTTGGTACGTCTCGCATGGTCGGAAATAGGTCAGCTAGCTTCTTGGTAGAGCCTTTTCCGTCTTGCTCGTCCAACTCAGTGTCGGTCAAGCTGATGTCCTCATCATTCCCACCCTCTTGAAGAGGTTTTGGCCTCAGAACGGAATCACCTGCACAATAAGGAGACAAATCGGCAACATTAAAACTCGACGATATGCTCATCTCACCTGGGAGTTCCAATTGGTAGGCGTTGTCGTTGATCTTCTTCAGGGCCCGAAATGGTCCATCTCCACGTGGGGCAAGCTTGGAATTCCTCTTGTTTCGGAACCGCTCAGGCCTAATGTCGACCTCCTTCCTGTTTTTGTCGGCTTGCTTCTTGTACTGCTCCGTCCTCTTCTCGATGTTCTCCTTGACCGCCTGGTGCATCTTGGCGACGGCCTCGGCCTTGCGCTCTCCATCAAGATTGATGAACTCCAATGCCGGCAGTGGCTTCAGATCAAGTGGCGTATCTGGCTTAAATCCATAGACAACCTCAAAAGGAGACATCTTAGTAGCAGAGTGTTTGGCACCATTATACACAAACTCAACAAAAGGAATGCAATCCAACCAATGTGACAAATTTTTACCGACCGTGGACCTTAAGAGGGCTGAGAGAGTCCGGTTCACGACCTCGGTCTGCCCATCTGTCTGTGGATGACAAGTGGCCGAGAACAGTAGCTTGGTACCAAGCTTCCTACACAACGTCCTCCAGAAGTGACCTAGGAAGGTCGGATCTTGATCTGAGACGATAGTCCGGGGCAGTCTGTGCAATCTGACCACTTCTTTGAAGAAGAGGTCGGCTGTCTGGGTCGCATCATTCGTCTTAGAACACGGTATAAAATGATCCATTTTGAAAACCGATCAGCCACGACGAAGATCGCATCCTTGTTCCTGATCTTAGGCAAACCAAGCACAAAATCCATGGAAATATCGACCCAAGGTCGGTTAGGTATATGCAAAGGTATGTAAAGACCGTGAGGATGTGACATGGACTTGGACTTAAGGCACGTGATGCACTTGGAGCAGAAACGCTCCGTATCTCGTTTCTGATGTGGCCAGTAGAAGTGCTCGACTAGGACACTCAGCGTCTTGTCCACGCCAAAGTGTCTCATTAGTCCTCCTCCATGGGATTTTGGATCAGAAGCTCCCTCATCGATCCTTGAGGAATGCACAGTCGTTTTCCTCTGAACATGAATCCGTTGTGCAAGTAGAAAGCTCCCTTTGGTCCATTGCGACATTCCTGAAAAGTTTCACCAAAATCAGGATCAGTATCATAGTCTTCCTTAATAAGTTCAAACCCCAAGACTTTGGCCTCCATGGTGCTGATCAGTGTGTATCTTCTGGACAGTGCATCAGCTACCACGTTCTCCTTTCCCTTCTTGTACTTGATGATGTATGGAAAGGTCTCCAAAAACTCCAGCCACTTAGCGTGCCTCCTCTTCAGATTCGTCTGTCCTCTCAGATGCTTGAGCGTCTCGTGGTCGGTGTGAATAACAAACTGCTTGGCCAGCAAGTAATGCTGCCAAGTCTCCAAGGATCTAACCAACGCATACAGCTCCTTGTCATAGGTAGGATAGTTGAGCGTGGCCCCACTCAACTTCTCGCTGAAGTAGGCGACCGGCCGCCCTCCTTGTGTCAGGACAGCTCCAATTCCTAAACCTGAAGCATCACACTCAATCTCAAACGTCTTATCAAAATTAGGCAAAACCAAAATAGGAGCATGTTTTAGCAAATCCTTGAGCTTCTGGAACGCAGTCTCCTGCGACTGGCCCCATATGAACGGGATATCCTTCTTGATCACGGCTGTAAGTGGGGCGGCCACAATGCTAAAGTCCTTCACAAACCGTCTATAGAATCTGGCCAAGCCGTGGAAACTCCTAACATGGCCGATCGTGGTCGGGGTCGGCCATTCCTCAATTGCTTTGATCTTTTCCTGGTCAACCTGAAAGCCCTGCGAACTCACAACATAACCTAAAAAGACAAGCTCATCAGTGCAGAAGGTTGATAGGTGTATAGTTTTCCCTATTCTACTGCAAGTGCACAGTTAATGCAATCGTAGTATATAAGGTATCGAATCCCACGAGGACTCTCAGTCACACAATAGATTATTAGTAATTCGGATTTAATCAAACAAAACAGATGTGAAAGTAGTAAACGAAATATCAAAGCGAATCAAGTGAGTTTGTAAGCAAGAGGGCAAAGCGTTAGGTTTCAGGAGTTCTCAGGAAATCAGGAACGCAAGCAATCAATCTATCTAGATCCAATCAATAACTATTCTAGAACTCAAACACTGATATAGAATTAACCAAATTCCTTTGCGATAATTCTCTAAGTCTAAGTGCAGCAAACCAAACTTTCGTTTGCGAGAACTAACAGATTAAACTAGCATTAATTCCAAGTTTGATATGTTCACAATTAACCTAAACCAAACTTCCGTTTGCGAATAGTTTAATTGCTTATCTAAGTTCTTTCTAGTTAAATTAACCAACTTCCGCTGAATTAATCAACCTAACATCATAACTCTGATTAGCTACTTCAGATTTAGCATTAAGAACAACTTAGATAAAGAACTGGCAGATATAAATCCTTATTAATTAATTAGAACTGTAATTCTCTGAAATCCCTAATGAGAATCCTTCAACCTAACAGGTGATCTACTCAGACATGTTCATCGAGACAGAAAATATCATAAGTAGAAGACCGAATATCATAAAAAAACAGAATAATCAACAGGGGTTCGAAATCAAGTCTCTTTCGAGAGCAAGATCAGCCCCTAAGGCTCTCTGAAAATAAAATAAGACTTAATGAAAGCGTAGCCTAAACAATGGCTTAAAAACCCTTATATAATAGCTAAAACACGTTTTGGGCTTCTGTGTAAATATCTGGGCTTTTCTGCAAAATCAGCATTCTTCATTAAATCGGCGAGTCTGGCCCATTCGCATATGCAACGATCGATGCAGGTGTGCAACGATCGACGCAGTCTTCAAAACTGGACAGTGAACTCTGTCTCTCGGACCAAATCTCCAAAATACACCAAACAGCTCCAAAATCTCCACTTCTGCTCCAAATGTGTCTAAACCTGTAAACATACTAAAAAGACTCCAAAACATAACATAAGACTCGATAAATAAGGCATATACCATGGTTAAAACCGGTAAAATCCATGGTATATCAACTCCCCCACACTTAGCTCTTGCTTGTCCTCAAGCAAGTAAAGAACCCAAGCATAAGAAAAGAAGTTTGAAAACACAGAAACTCATTTCGTCCTAGGAACTTTCACAATCACATTCACTTAGTAAGCCACTGAAAACTTTCCTGCAGAACTCAAGACCACAATGTACTTCCCCCACACTTAGCAACTGTCCTAAGTAAACTCCACAATCACATTCAAGCATTCAAATTCTCCCTACTGACTTCTGCAAGTATTTAAGTGCGGTCTCACCTAAGGAGTATCGATCAAAGGGCACATGGGTTCTTACCTTATCAGCTCTAGACCACCATACTATCTTTCTCTAGTCCCTTTCTTCTCTTTCCCTTCCTTAACAGCTGATTTTTCCCCACTGGGTATCATTTTATTTTTTTTATCAGTGTTCTTCCCGTTAAGGGGTGTACTTTGGACACATTCCATGGATCACATGAGAGAAAATAGTGTTTGCTACCATTCCCATGACCACTTCGGAGTTACTAACTCATCCTCAGTTTATTATTATTTTTTTTTTTTACTTTATAGAAGGGGAGAAGGGAACTAAATAGGACAGGTTTACAGGCTGTGTCAGAACTAACAAGGGAATCCGACACAAAGTATACCAAGCCCTTAGGTGAGAAAATCTAAGTCAGTATTAAGGTTGAAGTCAGTAAAAGGATCCTCTGATACCTGAAGTGATGTGGGTGTCCTCAGTAGGTTGATCTGTGTCTGAGTTTTCTAACAGTCATAGAGGCTCTGCAAGTCTGTCCAATGGTCACTTAGTTCCTGTTCAAGCGAAAAATTTCCTCGAAAAATCATAGTTTCATACAATTTTGACTCAATAAAACAAATTTTTGAAAAACTAAGAAAACAAAAGCGTGCGTCAGTAGCTTCCTCCCCCACACTTAAACTACACTGTCCCCAGTGTAATCAAAGCATGAGCTTGGTGAAAGAATAATCAAATTGAAGAACAAACCGAAAAGTTGCAGAATACTTACCTGTCGTCGCCCTGCGTCGATCGATGCCACAAGGGTGTCGATCGATGCAAGGCGAATATGCTCGCGGTTATGTAGATAACCGATGTCTGAACCGCAATCAATTCGGCTAACCGTGAATCGCGACTGCATCGACCGATGCACAATGTGTGTCGATCGATGCAAGGCGATTATTCCTGTTTCTCACGGCTCTGAACACACTTAAAAGAAAAATCAAAACACCAAAATCAAAACGAAAAAATAAAAATGAACCTACTAGTGGGTTGCCTCCCACTCAGCGCTTGTTTTTAGTCATTAGCTTGACTATTGGAACGAGATTGGATTCATGGTGGTTTCAACAGAGACTTTGAGTGTCTCTGTGAATATCTCTTCATCCAAGGAGGTGTATAGGCATTCAGATCATGAGGCTTCCCAAGGAAAGAGTAATCAGAATCAGGGCGGGAGCGAAGCTTGGGCGGTCTACTGCGTTTTTCTGCATTCAAAACAATATGATTAGAAGGTTTAAGCTTAGATGATTTGTTCCTTACCTTTGATGTAGATCTGATGTTTGGGGCTTTCTGCTTATGAGCAGTTGCAGGTACTGAAGATGTTAGAGCAGGTTTAAGAGGAACCGCCATCTTCTTCTTTCCACTATCAGATACTGTAGTTCCACCAATCTGAACTTCTTCTTCCAGATGACCATCAGTGGAGATCATCTTCTTTGCATGAACTCGCAAAGTTTCAACTGGTGGTGTTTTATTCACCTTCTTATCCATCACTTTTATGCAGTTAGCCACTTCTATCTCTTGTTTGGAAGGTTTAGGAACCTTAGGATATGGCACTGGGGGCTTGTAGGCTTGTTCTGGCACTGTTGCAGGTTTCTGGACATGTCTGCGTTCTGTGTCGATAGTTGCATGATGTGTGTCGATCGATGCAGGGCGATTCTGTTTCTCGAAAGAACTCGAAATTGCCGTCAGAATGGCGTGTCGATCGTCACTAAGGGGGTGTCGATCGATGCATGTATCAGGCAGACAATATTCATCCAGAAAATCCGAGATTATGCTCTCTTCTTCACCTAGCAACTCAATCTCATCCCTTATGTTCACAGCATTGATGTACAGCTTCCGTTCAGCTCTCTTAGCTTCATTTTGCCTCTCTATCGCTGCATCCAGCTCCTCCATATGTGTGCTCAAAGATTCAAGCTTCTCATTCAAATCTTCATACAAAGCATCCATCTTTGAGTTGATGGACATATAGATCTGTTGTTGTCTCTCAAGATATTGCTCCATCATGATTTCCAATGTGCTCTTATGTGTAGGTGTAGGCTGATATGATGGAGATTCATAATCTCTGGTGAATGAATAGGAACCATAGCCTCTGCAGAACGAGTTATTCTGCTGATTTTCCAACATCTGTTGCATCATTCCCATCATTCTTTCGCAATGTGTCGATCGATGCATATTAGCGTCGACCGATGCAAGGCGATTACAGGCGTACCTGAAACGCAAGAACAGAAAAAGAAAAAAAAATTAGTAGCAAAAAAAATTAAAAACAAAAATCCTAGTCTAAACCCTAAGTTCAAATCTATCGAGAACTCAAAAGAGTCCCCGGCAACGGCGCCAAAAACTTGATAGGTGTATAGTTTTCCCTATTCTACTGCAAGTGCACAGTTAATGCAATCGTAGTATATAAGGTATCGAATCCCACGAGGACTCTCAGTCACACAATAGATTATTAGTAATTCGGATTTAATCAAACAAAACAGATGTGAAAGTAGTAAACGAAATATCAAAGCGAATCAAGTGAGTTTGTAAGCAAGAGGGCAAAGCGTTAGGTTTCAGGAGTTCTCAGGAAATCAGGAACGCAAGCAATCAATCTATCTAGATCCAATCAATAACTATTCTAGAACTCAAACACTGATATAGAATTAACCAAATTCCTTTGCGATAATTCTCTAAGTCTAAGTGCAGCAAACCAAACTTTCGTTTGCGAGAACTAACAGATTAAACTAGCATTAATTCCAAGTTTGATATGTTCACAATTAACCTAAACCAAACTTCCGTTTGCGAATAGTTTAATTGCTTATCTAAGTTCTTTCTAGTTAAATTAACCAACTTCCGCTGAATTAATCAACCTAACATCATAACTCTGATTAGCTACTTCAGATTTAGCATTAAGAACAACTTAGATAAAGAACTGGCAGATATAAATCCTTATTAATTAATTAGAACTGTAATTCTCTGAAATCCCTAATGAGAATCCTTCAACCTAACAGGTGATCTACTCAGACATGTTCATCGAGACAGAAAATATCATAAGTAGAAGACCGAATATCATAAAAAAACAGAATAATCAACAGGGGTTCGAAATCAAGTCTCTTTCGAGAGCAAGATCAGCCCCTAAGGCTCTCTGAAAATAAAATAAGACTTAATGAAAGCGTAGCCTAAACAATGGCTTAAAAACCCTTATATAATAGCTAAAACACGTTTTGGGCTTCTGTGTAAATATCTGGGCTTTTCTGCAAAATCAGCATTCTTCATTAAATCGGCGAGTCTGGCCCATTCGCATATGCAACGATCGATGCAGGTGTGCAACGATCGACGCAGTCTTCAAAACTGGACAGTGAACTCTGTCTCTCGGACCAAATCTCCAAAATACACCAAACAGCTCCAAAATCTCCACTTCTGCTCCAAATGTGTCTAAACCTGTAAACATACTAAAAAGACTCCAAAACATAACATAAGACTCGATAAATAAGGCATATACCATGGTTAAAACCGGTAAAATCCATGGTATATCAAAGGTGCACTTCTTGAGGTTCACGTAAAGACCCTCCTGTCGAAGAGTATCTATCACTTGCTCAAGGTGCACCAGATGGTTAGCAAAACATTGAATATAAATCAAAATATCGTCGAAGTAAACAACAACGAACTTACTGATGTAGGCCCTTAAGACCTAGTTCATGAGACGTATGAACGTACTGGGTGCGTTTGTAAGGCCGAATGGCATGACAAGCCACTCATATAGTCCTTGCTTGGTCTTCAAGGCCATTTTCCATTCGTCGCCTTCCTTCATTTGGACCTGATGGTATCCACTTCGTAGATCGATCTTAGAGAACACGGACGCTCCATGCAGCTCGTCTAACATGTCGTCCAGTCGTGGTATAGGATGCCGGTACTTGATGGTGATATTGTTGATGGCTCGACAGTCGACGCACATCCTCCAAGATCCGTCTTTCTTAGGAACCAGCAAGACAGGAACAACACATGGACTGAGGCTCTCACGAATGTAGCCCTTGGACATGAGGTCCTGTACTTGTTTCTCCAGTTCCTTGGACTCGGTCGGATTCACCCGGTACGCAGGTCGGTTGGGCAGGGCCGCTCCTGGCACGAGATCGATCTGATGCTCAATGCCTCTGATGGGAGGTAGGCCGGCTGGTATCTCGTCCGGAAAGACATCCTTAAACCTGTCAAACAAAGAAACAACTTCCCGGGGCAGCTCAACATCGTTTGAACAAGAGTGTAAAGCCTCCATAAAGATCATCAGTAGCACCTGCGTGTTCTGAACAAGAGATAAGAAGATTGGTCTTACGGTTCTTATTGTCCTTGGCAAGGTGCAGTTGCATCTCATGCACTTCCTGCGGTGTGAGCGGTGCATGCTGGTACTTTCGCTTGTCATGGACAAAGGAGTAATGATTGGTCATTCCGTTGTGCAAGGAATCCTTATCGAACTGCCATGGTCGGCCAAGCAAGAGGTGTCCAACCTGCATAGGAACCACGTCGCATACTACCTGATCGTGATATCGTCCAATGCTGAAAGGTACGGTTACTTGGTCTGCGATCCGGATCTCCGTGTCATCGTTCAGCCACCAAAGCCGGTACGGCCGCGAGTGCTTAGTCACTTGAAGGCCGAGTTTATCGACCATGTTCCTGCTGGCCACCGTAGTACAAGATCCACCATCGATAATAAGACTACATACCTTGTTGTTTACAGTACAGCGAGTGTGAAAGATGTTCTCTCGTTGAACCGTCTCGGGATCTACAAGCGCACCAAGACCTCTCCTGATCACCAGTAGCTCTCCCGAGTCAGGATACTCTATGGGCGTCCCTGTGTCAAGTTCCCCCATGTATTCATCCTCTTGTTCGTCCTGAGACTCGTACTCACCGGCTTCGTTCAGGATCATGATCCTCCGGTTCGGGCAGTCTCGAGCCATATGTCCTTTACCCTGACACTTAAAACATGTGATATCTCTAGAACGGGACATGTTAGGGAACTTACCTGGGTCTGGTCGGTTGGGCTTAGACGTCTCAATGTCGGTTTCTTGAACCGAGACTCAACCTCAACTGTCTTACCTTTGTCAATGGGTCGTGGAGTCGGTGCGGTCCAAGGCGTGTTGGTCCTAGGCCGGGTTGTGGCCGTGGCCTTCCACTTGTTGTGATGCTCAACCTGTATACACAAATGCAACAATTCGGGCATATCGTGATAAGGTTGAATTTCTACCTTTCGAGCGACCCTCTCGTTCAGTCCGTCCACGAACTGGGCCATCAGGGTCTCTTCCGAATCCTCCAGTTCAAGTCGTTTCCGTAGCTGTTCGAACTCTTCGAAGTATTCTTCGACCGTCTTGGTTCCCTGCATCAGTTTACGAAAACGTTTCTGCAAATCTCTGTGGAAATGGGTTGGAACATACCTCCGTCTTAGTTGGAACTTCATGTCTGCCCACGTAGTGATCGGTTCGTACCGATGGCGCCTTCGTTCCGCAACTTCTCGGTCCACCATGATAGGGCGTGTCCTGTGAACTGGGCAACCACAAGGGAGATCTTTCGGTGCTCGGGATATCCGTAATGATCGTAAATATGCTCCATCCTTCGTTCCCAATCTAGGTAAGCCTTCGGGTCTACCTTACCTGCAAAAGTAGGAGGTTTTAGCTTAATATCATTTGAATATGGACGTTGTACCTCTTGTTCTCGTTTGTGTCCACGGTGATTAGGATCACGCTGGTATGGTGGCCGCGGTCCATGACGCTCGTCCTCAAGCTCATCCGTATCATCGTCCGTATCGTCCAGTCAGACGTCCTGGAAGCGTCCGGGTCGTTCAACTCGTCTGCGGTGCTGTCCTGGCCGGCGTTGCTGATCGAAACGAGGCGGTTGTGCCTCTGGTCTGTACTGATACTCTCCTTGCGGAGGCTGATAAGCTCCAGGCCGAGGCTGCTGCTCATCCGGTCGAGGCCGCTGATCAACGGGACGCTCTAACCGGTCAAGCCGAGCCCCAAGCGTTTGGCCAATCGCTTGGATCGCGGCCATTAGCTGCTCAAGGTCAGCTGGTCGGGCTTGTGGGTTGGGCTGTTCTTGGGCCATTCGTCCTGCACACTTGACAAACAAATCAAACGTACCAAAGAAGAAAAGAAGAACTAACAAGAATGGAAATTCGCAACTAGGAAGAAATGGAAAGTGCGGCCGATTGCTAAAAGGAAACAATGCAAGATGATTTTTTTTTTTTGACTAGGACTATAAAAAGGAAAGAGCTAAACCGAGGTTAAGTGAAAGGAAATAACCAGAACTAAACCACAGCTTCAGACAATTCAAACCGCAATCACAAGGAAAGAAGCCCTAATGCCTAGATGATGTCCGTTTGTAACAACCTAGCAGCCGAGTATAGTAGCTTGTCCAATGTATGCAATGCAACTAATCAACAGGAACTTCAGAAACTTAAACCGAGACCAAGAAGAAACACTAACAATCAAACCGAGACTAGGAAGATTAACCCGACAATCGCTAGAGAGAGAGGAAACCTAAAACCTAGCAGCCGATTATGAACTAACCACCTAGCAACGATTCTAACTAATTTTTTTTTAATCAAGCAAGCTAGCAGAAGCAAATCAACATGAACCAATCAACAGAAGCAAATCAACAACAGCAAGCGATTCAGATTCAGATTACTTGCCGGCCGAGACAATAACTAGCAACCTAGATTTTTTTTTTTTGACTTTCGATTTCAAAAGGGACAAAAGCAAAAACACAGAACTGAAACTAAGCAAGGGAGAAGAGATAACCGGACTGGTCAGGAGCTTTAAAGCTCTGATACCAGATGATGTGAGATGGGGTGGATGGTAGAAAGAGAGATGGGGCGAGTGGCTGGCCGGGAATGGATCGGACGGTGTGGACCGCCAGTGAGCGGGTGGTGCGGACGGTTGGGGATTGAGCGGGACAAGAAGCTGGCAGATGGCACTCTCTTCTTGTCAAGGGATGATCAAGTGAGCTACTGAACTTAGAACTTTAGAACAACAGGAACAAGCAAGCAACAAAGAGATTCACTTCTCCAAGGGGGCAGCCGCACAATGGAGAGAGGAAAATCGCCACTTAGGGTTTTTCTTTGTCTAAACTTACTTGACGTTTCATTAAACCAAAAGAATGTTTAAGTAACTACAACTGAAAGCATATGGGCCAGAAAAAGTTTGGGCCATCGAAAATACTAAAAGAAAACAAGGGAAATAAGACTTAAAACAAGAAAGGAAAGTCTTGGTCGAAATAGAAAAGCTGGCCGGCCTGTCTCTCTAACGAACAGGCCTCGGATCACCTCGTTAAAAACCTTGTGAGAAAAACCCATTTGGGACAAAACCTCACAAGGGAAAAAGAGTATGATCCTTAGTCCAGAGGCAGACCGGTCGATGGATCGTCTGACTTTATACATCGTCTGACTCTGTAAGTTTTAATCCTATTCTACTGCAAGTGCACAGTCAATGCAATTATAGTATATAGGGTATCGAATCCACAGAGATTCTAGGCAACGATAGATTTAAGAACGGTCAAGTTAAACTAGGTGAAAGTAGTGAGAAACTAAAAAGCAAAGCAGAAAAGTAAATCAGGTAGCAAGATTGGTTTATAAGCAATTAACTAAAAGTGCTAAGTCTAGGGAGTTCTCAGGAAATCAGACAAGCAGATCAGATAATCAGTCATGATCAAATTAAGTACGGTTCTAGAACTCAAACACGGATATAGAATTAACCAACTTTCGTTGTGAGAATTCTCTAAGTCTAATAGCAGAAATCCAAATTTCTTTGCAATTCCTAACAGATTAAACTAGCCCTAAGTGCAAGTTCGATATGTTCACAATTCAATTAAACCAAATTTCTTTGCGAGTAATTCAATTGCTCAACCTAAATAGTTCAGATTCTAAATCACACTTTCGTGTCAATTTAACAACCTAAGATCTAGATTCTAAGTGATCAAGTTAGAAACTAGTATTAAGCTCAATCAAGGTTGAAGAACAAATAAGTTATGAATCCTTAACTGAAATAAATAAATCTAGCAAGTCATGAAATCCCTATGAGAATCCCTAAACCTAACTATGAATCTACTCAGACATAGATAATGAAAACATAATCAATGAATAACTAGATTGCATAAATAAAGAGTAAAGATTAAAGGGGTTCGAAATCTTCTCCAAAAGCAGGAAGCAGTACATGATTAGATCAGCCCCAAAAGCTCTAAAATCTCTATGCTCAAAGTATGAAAGCGTAAGTAAAGCGTATCTAAAAACTGATGTAAAAACATAATTATAAAGGCCTAATCACGACCGGGGTTTCTTTGTAATTATTGGAAACTTCTGGGTCAAAGTGCAATATCCAAACTTCAGGGCCAAAGTGCAATATCCAAACTTCATTAAACCGCCGAAGATAAGCCCATCTCGCTCGTGTGACGATCGATGCACAATGTGTGTCGATCGATGCAATACTCTGTTTTGGACAGTGAACTCTATCTCTCGGGTCAAAACTCCAAAATGCTCCAAAAAGCTCCATAATCTCCAATTCCGCTCCAAACGTGCATATATCTACTAATACCTGTAAAAGACTCTAAAGAAACACCAAAAGACTCTAAAACATACTTATATCATGGTCTAAAACCGGTGAAAACCATGATATATCAACTCCCCCACACTTAGCCTTTGCTTGCCCTCAAGCAAAACAGAGAACTTTTTCATGGTGAAGAGGTTTTAAAACTTTCAGAAACTCTTTTCATCCTAGAAGCAACAACACTCAGATTCCCCTTAGTAAGCCACTGAAAAGTTTACATGTAGACATCAAGACCAACATATACTTCCCCCACACTTAGCAACTGTCCTAAGTAAACTCCACAATCACATTCAAGCATTCAAATTCACCCTACTGACTTCTATAAGCTATTTAAGTGCGGTCTCATCTAAGGATTATCGATCAAAGGGCACATGGATTCTTACTCTGTTAGCTCTAGACCACCATACTATCTTTTTCTGGTTCCTTTCTTCTCTTTTCACTTCCTTAGCAACTGATTTTTCCCCATTGGGTATCATTTTTTTTTTATCAGTGCTCTTCCCGTTATGGGGTGTACTTTGGACATATTCCATGGATGCACAGGAGGTAATAGTGGTAGCTACCACTACCGCGACCACTTCGGAGCTACTAGCTCATCCTCAGTTTATTATTCTCTTTTTTTTTTACTTAGAGAAGGGGAGAAGGGAACCTTACTCGGACAGGTTTACAAGCTGTGTTAGAACTAACAGAGGAGTCCGACTCAAGGTATACCAAGCCCTTAGGTGAGAAAATTAAGTCAAATTTAAGGGTGAAGTCAGTAAAGGATTCTCTGATACCTGAAGTGATGTGGGTGTTCTCAGTAGGCTGTTCTGTGTTGGGTTTTCTAATAGTCATAGACTGATCTGCAAGCTCATCCCAATGGTCACTTAAGTTCCTGCAAGATGTTGTTAACTTCTCAAAAATTCACTGTTTCTTACTTAAACCGTTTTGACTCAATAAAACAAAATTTTGAAAAATATGACTGACTCTAAGAAAACAGAAAGATAAAAGTCAGTACCACCTCCCCCACACTTGAAACACACTGTCCCCAGTTGTGTCAAGCTAAGGATTGGTAAAAAAAAGTAAAAATGTTAAGGGATGAGTTAAGTTCTGTCTGATTTTTACCTGTCTCGCTTATGCATCGATTGTTACGCATAAATGCGACGATCGTTGCAAGGCGATTGCGACATGAGTCGATCGTTGCTCAGGTCCGCAACGATCGCTGCAATGCGATTTTTGTGTTGTGACGATCGACACACAGGACCGTGTCGATCGTTGCATTGCGATTCTGTCGAGACCTGCAGACAAAACTCACCAAAACCAAAAACAAACGTAAAATCCTAGCAAAAACACCAAAAATGAATATGCAAAAACGAAATAGTGGGTTGCCTCCCACTCAGCGCTCTGTTTAAGGTCATTAGCTTGACCGGACGAACAAGAACAAGTTCCTGGAGGTCTCGACAGAGACTGTGAATGCCTATGCGCAAGTCTCCTCATCCAAGGTGGAGAGTAAGCTGTGTCGGTGTGAGCTCGT
The DNA here is from genome assembly GCA_030180135.1 of Orychophragmus violaceus. Taxonomy (NCBI): domain Eukaryota; kingdom Viridiplantae; phylum Streptophyta; class Magnoliopsida; order Brassicales; family Brassicaceae; genus Orychophragmus; species Orychophragmus violaceus. The sequence goes on along the minus strand of CM058237.1, from coordinate 91,046,063 downwards.
CCAAGAAAAGAAGGAATGTAATGTTCTCCTGGATCTAAAACCAAAGTCTCACTCATTTGCTCTCCATATCCATCCTCAATCCTAAAGGTTTGACCATCAATCTGTGGCTTGCGTAGCATATCCATCTCAAAGTGCAGAGGCTCATCTCCCAGATAAAGATCAATCAGACTGTTCCTTACGTCGATCATTGCCCCAGCTGTGGCTAAAAATGACCTTCCTAATATCAGAGCATCATCCTGCTCACTATCGTACTTAAGCACCAAGAAGTTTGTCGGAACTAAGTAGTTTCCAACTCTTACTGGGACGTCCTCAAGAACTCCTTCCGGAATCCTTATTGACTGATCAGCTAGGACAAGAGAGGTCCTAGTGGGTGAAAAATCTGTCATCCCCAGCTTCTCTGCCACAGAGTATGGCATGAGACTTCCAACAGCTCCTAAGTCACACAGAGAACGCTTGTAACCATCTTCAAAAATAGAACAACTCAGCACAAAAATACCAGGATCAGGAAGCTTCTTCGGGATCTTAGTTAGCAGCACTTCACTGATCTGTTTAGGGACCACTATCACCCAATCTTTCAACATTTCATCAATTGGCAGCATCTTCTCCAAGTACCTCTGCACACAAGGTTGATAAGGTGGATCATCAGATTGTGGAACTTCTTCCAACTTCTCATCCATCTCTCCCAGCTGTCTGACCTCATCAATCTCCTGTTGAGTTATCTCAGACACTCCAGGGAATAGTCGATTAAGCTCTTGATCCGTTTCTTCATCAATGCCATGAGAATCAAGTGAGGTTGTCTGTCCACGACATGCAACGATCGCTGCAATAGGTGCATCGATCGATGCAACAAAATTTTCACAGATTTCACCCGAGAGTTTTTCTCCAGTTTCGGGTTTTTTCAGCTTCTTCCACCAGTTCAGCTGTATTTAACTCAAATTTTTCACCTTGGTGTGATCCATCATCAATATACACTGACCAGGCCTTAATGTGAGTGTCCATGACATTCTTTCCCTTAACGGAGCTTGAAATTTGGCTCACCTGAGTGTCTAATTGTTTCACATGTGTACTTAAGGACTCAAACTTCCCATTAAGGTCCTCATACACAGCATCTAACTTCCTGTTGAAGTCCACAGCAGTCTTAGTCTGCCCTTCCAGCAACTACTCCATCATGGCCTCCATCTTACTCTCATGAGCATTAGCAGCAGGAGGTGTCTGATAAGAGGAAGATCCATAAGTCCTCTGATTACCTTGCTGAAAAGGTTTCTGAAAACCAACATTCTGTCCAAAGCCAGAAGAGTTTTGATTGCTTGTGAAAGCACTCTTCTGCCCACCATTGAAGAACCAATTACCTTGCTGATTACCAAACCTATTCCCTTGAAAACCAGATCCTCCAATGTAGTTCACATCCTCTTCCTGATCATCTTCTTCAGCTTGGATCACTTCAACATCTTGAGCAAAATGGACAGCTTTCTTCCCAGCCAACATATTACAAATTGTGTCCAACTTAGTCCTAATGTCAGCAATCTCCAGATTATCTATCTTCCCACCAGACTCCTTCCTTCTCCTATCAGCAGTCTTGCAGCTATTACTGCTTACCAAGTTGTCTATCAATTGCTTAGCTTGCTCATGAGCCCTTGTGTTGAAATTTCCATTGCTGGAATTATCCAACGCAGTCTGGTAAGGGAGATCTATACCTCTAAAGAAGATGCCCAACAGTGTCACCTCAGTGAATCCATGATGAGGACAGTCTCGTTGGTACTTCTTAAACCTTAGCCAAGCAGTTTTAAGAGGCTCTGTAGGACCTTGGTAGAAAGTGAGAATGTCCTGTCTCGACTTATCAGAGCGAGCATCATCATAAAAGTGCCTCAGAAACTCACTCTTAACAGCATCCCAAGTAGTAAACTTCCCAGGTGGAAGTTATTTCATCTAAGCCGCAACATCTCCAGCGAGAGAGTAGGGGAAGAGTTTGAGAAACAGATAGTCATAGTTCACTCCATCATACTTCATCCCAGTAACTATGTCATATGTCCTCAAACTCATCAATATGGTCCATTGGCTGCTCATTCGGGAAACCATGGAAGGCATTCTGCCTCAGAATAGAGTAGTAGATGGTCTTGATTCCGAATTCATTCCTCTCAAAACCAGTAGGTACAAGTGCTGACCGGTTAGCATGAAACGCATCCGGTCGGTTATAGTCAGCAAGGGTCCTCTCATGAATAACCATCTGTCTCTGACCTTGTCCTTGGCCTTGTCCTTGTTCTTGTCGCGGTTCAGGCTCAGGTTCAGGGATCACATTCCCTTCAGCATCAATCCTTTGCCCAGCAGCATTATACGGATTGTTTTTTTGGTCCCTTAGGGTACCTTGAGCATCGGGTATCAGAATCAAACGTTCTTGAACCATCCTTGCTCGTTGACTTTTCCTGTTAGTTCTCTCTAGTCAAGCAAGCTCCTCAAGTCTGAGATTAACGAGATTCGGGTTCGTATTACTTCTGGTATCACGCGTCTGCATAAACCGTCCGTAATCGCAGTGCAACGATCGATGCTAAGAGGCAACGATCGATTCAACTCCAGTCGCTTTGTAACGATCGACACAAAAGGATGCAACGATCGATGCTAAGCGAATATAAAACCTGCGACAGAGAAAAACAGAGAAATTAGTAACCAAAAAAAAAAAAAAAATCCTAGTCTAAACCCTAAGTTCAAATCTATCGAAGACTCAAAAGAGTCCCCGGCAACGGCGCCAAAAACTTGATAGGTCTGTAAGTTTTAATCTTATTCTACTGCAAGTGAACAGTCAATGCAATTATCGTATATAGAGTATCGAATCCACAGAGAATCTAGGCAACGATAGATTTAAGAACGGTCAAGTTAAACTAGGTGAAAGTAGTGAGAAACTAAAAAGCAAAGCAGAAAAGTAAATCAGGTAGCAAGATTGGTTTATAAGCAATTAACTAAAAGTGCTAAGTCTAGAGAGTTCTCAGGAAATCAGACAAGCAGATCAGATAATCAGTCATGATCAAATTAAGTACGGTTCTAGAACTCAAACACGGATATAGAATTAACCAACTTTCGTTGTGAGAATTCTCTAAGTCTAATAGCAGAAATCCAAATTTCTTTGCAATTCCTAACAGATTAAACTAGCCTTAAGTGCAAGTTCGATATGTTCACAACTCAATTAAACCAAATTTCTTTGCGAGTAATTCAATTGCTCAACCTAAATAGTTCAGATTCTAAATCACACTTTCGTGTCAATTTAACAACCTAAGATCTAGATTCTAAGTGATCAAGTTAGAAACTAGTATTAAGCTCAATCAAGGTTGAAGAACAAATAAGTTATGAATCCTTAACTGAAATAAATAAATCTAGCAAGTCATGAAATCCCTATGAGAATCCCTAAACCTAACTATGAATCTACTCAGACATAGATAATGAAAACATAATCAATGAATAACTAGATTGCATAAATAAAGAGTAAAGATTAAAGGGGTTCAAAATCTTCTCCAAAAGCAGGAAGCAGTACAAGATTAGATTAGCCCCAAAAGCTCTAAAATCTCTATGCTCAAAGTATGAAAGCGTAAGTAAAGCGTATCTAAAAACTGATATAAAAACCTAATTATAAAGGCCTAATCACGACTTGGGCTTCTTTGTAATTATTGGAAACTTCTGGGCCAAAGTGCAATATCCGAACTTCATTAAACCGCCGAAGATAAGCCCATCTCGCTCGTGTGTCGATCGATGCACAATGTGTGTCGATCGATGCAATACTCTGTTTTGGACAGTGAACTCTATCTCTCGGGTCAAAACTCCAAAATGCTCCAAAAAGCTCCATAATCTCCAATTCCGCTCCAAACGTGCATATATCTACTAATACCTATAAAAGACTCTAAAGAAACACCAAAAGACTCTAAAACATACTTATATCATGGTCTAAAACCGGTGAAAACCATGATATATCACCGGTCGATGGATCGTCTGACTCTATACAGAAGATCATGGTCGGTCCGATCGTCCGGAGTAGGGGCCAGGGCGTGGTTGGATCGAATGGGTCGCCATCTCCAGTCTGGATCATCCTATGGGCGAACTGGTTAAGGACAGATTGTCTTTGATCAAGACGGCCTAGCTGGGTCGTGATGTCTTCTATGCTTATCCTCGAGATCAGCTGCTCCATGGCGTTGGTGACACTACAGGAAAAACAGGTATTAATAACATAAGAAAAACGCTATAATACGGTTTTGATAGCGGAAACGTAAGCGCTATGTCATGTCCCGCGATAATAGGTCTGACACTTTCGATAGCGTTTTTCATTAATGCTATATTTAAATGTCTACGATAGCGTTTCCTTAATGCAATATTATTTAATACAATAGCGGAAAGTTTTAGTTATAAAAGTAGCTGTTTTTATAGCATTTATTTTTATAATAGCGATATCAAATTGTAATGATTAATCTGGTTTTATAGCGTTATAATTTTGCAAGATTTGTTTTATAGCATTTGATCCATTGGTTTTGTTATAGCAGTTTAAACATTACGTTGATTATTTGATAGCACATTTGACATGCTATTATTTGTAGTCCTTTTTCATTTTCTATTTTTTTTATAGCAGTTACCAATTCTTAATATAGCATTCAGAGAATGCTGTAATTAACTAAAATTTATCACAAAAAAAAAAATCAGTGAGACAAAAAAACAAAGACGATCCTTATTTATAGTTCAATTCAAACAACTTATCTAATATATTCTGGAGTACATAGGTTTAGTGTTACAAAACTTAGAGAATACTTCTTATAGTTCAACATGAAAACAACTTATATATAACAAACAGAAACTAGAGTACATATGTTCAGACAAAACTAAGAGAATCCTTATAGTTCAACATGAAATACAACTTAAATAGTTATCTAATCAGGCTGATGATTCCATTTGTCAAAATGCCGAAGATGCTTGTTTTGCTAATGGTTCCTGCAAACAAAAAGAAAAATAGATAAACACAATCATCTTACTTGTTATATTTCTGTTGAATCATTGACAAATCAGAAAGCCAAATACAGGAAGTTGTTCGACCTCAATATCATATCTCAGAAAAACTTCAATTTTCAATATCCAGTTGAAAATGAAAGTACCAAACCGAAAAGTAAATTCAAATATACCTTTGGCACTGCTCCTTAGTCTCGACGATGACCCTTTCCTTTCGAGGATTCTCCTTTCTCTTGTTTTGGTGGTTTCATTGTAGCTGATTCGAGTTCTTGTTTTCGGAGCCTTTGTTCTTCCTTTCTGAGTTTCTGGACAAGTCTTTGGAATTCAGGTTCGATATCTTCTTCGTCTTCCTCAACCCGTATCAAGTATCCCGCAGCTTTCCGGTATTCTACTCGTGTGAGCTCCACACAATCACTTCCTTGGTCATCATCTGCTTCTTGTGGTGGCTGTGGGCGGATTTGTGGTCTGGTTCCGTAAGCCGGGAGAGCGCAGACTATGACTTTCCGGCTATTCATTTCTGAATCAATTCATAAAGCATCTATGAAATTAGTAATAAATCTCGAATACAAATCATAATTTGAACTAAAAACAGACAAATATGATAATTACCAATGGGGAGAGAGTGTCTTCTTCAAGCGGAAGCGTCAATTCTACTGTGTACAAATAGTTTTCTTGAAGCTCACATCGCCTGTTTTGGATCTGTCATCGGGATTGAATGATTTTACGGTGGAGACATAAGACTGAGAACCCTAGAATTTAATCGTGTAAAGGCGTCATCTAACGGTGTGAGAGAAAGAGACGGAATATGAATAACGGTGTGGATTCTGCCACGTTTACAATTCGCACACTCTGATCTTATTGGCTTTCGTCTTTTTTTTTTTTTTGTCGAAATTGGTTTTGAAAGCTTATTAAGTTATTATGAAAGACATGCATGTCTTGTTATTTTAGTGTTTAAGATCTTTTTTAACTACAAAAAAATTTATGATTTGTTTTATATATAAAATTACTTTGTAGAAACTTCATTTATCTTTTAAAAATAAATAGTGGGGAAATTTTTTTATTAAAAAAGATCAATTATAAGTGTGAATGAACAACAATTATCTTCTAATGCCCTAAACTAACCCTAACCCCCATACCCTAAACCCTAAACTATCTCTACAATAAATTGCAAAGTTAATTTTTAGTGAAACAAAAATACTAGATGTATTTGTTAGTAAGCTATTATCCTCCAATGCCTTAAACCAACCCTAACCCCCAAACCCTAAACCCTAAACTATCTCTAAAATAAATTGCAAAGTTAATTTATAATGAAACAAAAATACCAGATGTATTTGTTAGTAAGCTAATATCAACCAATGTCCTAATCAAACCCTAACACTTCTATACCCTAAACCCTAAATTGTTGCTAAAATAAATAGTTGGGATAAGTTTTTTAATAAAACATAAAAATCAACTATAAGTGTGAATCATAAACAATTATACTCCAATACCCTAAACTAACCCTAACCTTAACCCTCCAAATATATACCATAAACCACAAACTATCCCCAAACTATTTACATATGTCGATTATTAGTTTGTTTCTCCGTAGTTTGATTAACTTTTTAAATAAAATTTTACTTGGTTTTAAAATTTTTTAGAAACATCTGTTAGTCTAATAATACTTCTTAACTAAACAAAACACATGTCTTCACATAACGATACATGTAGTTTGATACACAATAAAGTTCACAGTTTTAAAAAAACATTCAAAGGCTTCTGCTAGCAATACAAGTTCAGAGAAGTTTGAGTTTCTCGTTAGGCCAAGCAATCGTATTGCCTACTGCATCAGAAATAAACTGGATTTCTGAATTTCCTCTCCACACCTTCGCAGTTGCAATCTTTGGGACTATTACCCAAACCTTGGTAGCATTGGGACCTAATGGGACTGAATGCACAAGTATCCCTCCGCCATACACGCTTCTGGCCTAGCATAATTTTTTACATATAACTGGCGGATTGTGTGCAACACAGTTTGCGATATTACCACAGTAGCCATCAGGCCCTCTAAAATTAGACAATCTCTTGCAAAATATCTTCTTTTCTTCTTTGGACATCCAATAAGCTGCTGGGGGTAAATACGTTTTCTTCCCTCGGACCTCTGTGTGCAAGTGTCTTCGAATTCCAATATCCTCTAAGTCTTTTCTTGCTTTCAGGCCATCTTTAGATTTGGCACTATGCATCAAAGTTGACAATAAAGCTTCAGACATATTCTTTTCCACGTGCATCACATCAATGTTGTGACGCACCGACAGTTCCTAACACATAACCAATTGAAAGTAAATACACCAAGCGAATATCTTAAAATAGTAAACTTGAATAATTATCGTGAAGATTTGGTTACCTTCCAGTATGGTAGATCAAAAAAGATGGACCGTTTTTTCCACCTCCATTGCTCAGTGTTTTCTGCATACTCTTCCTCTGAAGCTATCTCATCTTCACACAGTTCAATTCTTTTTCTCTTAGCTTCCTTATCTAATGGTCTTCCGAAATCATTTCTGAACTCCTTAAGTATCTCAAAAATTTCATCTCCTGTTTTAATTCTATTAGCAGAACCCTCCTCTATGGTGTTGTCAAACCATCTTTTTTTGCGTCTGTAAATATGTCCTGGACTGAGCCGCTTCCTGTTGCCCATATACACATACTTCCGACTAAACTTTAACCATCTAAAAGGTGTACTGATAGGGTCAGGTTTTAATCCTATATCTAACTGCAAGTGCACAGTTTAGTAGTTGTAGTATATAGGTATCGAATCCACAGGGACTCTGGTATTCAATAGCTCAAGAACAGGAAATTAAACTAGGAAGAAAGCAATGTGATTGAATTAAAAGCAATGCGAGAAAGTAAACAGAAAACAGAGATTGTTGGTTGTGAAAGCAAGTTATTAAGAGCGCTAAGTCTAGGGCGTTCTCAGGAAATCAGACAAGCAGACAGTTCATTCAGCAAGGATCTAATTAAGCACAGTTCTAGAACTCAAAACACAGATATAGAATTAACCAAATTCCTTTGCGATAATTCTCTAAGTCTAAGTGCAGCAAACCAAACTTTCGTTTGCGAGAACTAACAGATTAAACTAGCATTAATTCCAAGTTTGATATGTTCACAATTAACCTAAACCAAACTTTCGTTTGCGAGAAGTTTAATTGCTCAACCTAATTAGTTCAGATTCCTAAACCACACTTCCGTGTCGTATTTAGCAACCTAAGATCTAGATTCTAATTGATCAGGTTAGAACTAGCTTTAAGCACAATTAGATTGAAGAACAGATATAGTTATGAATCCTTAACTGAATTAAACAAGTCTAGCAAGTCATGAAATCCTATGTGAGAAACCCTAAACCTAACAAGGAATCTACTCAGACATAGATAATGAAAACATAATCATATGAAGAATAAATTGCATAAAAGATAAAGAATTAAAGGGGTTCGAAATCTTCTCCAAATACAAATGAAGTAAAGGTTCAGATCAGCCCCAAAAGCTCTAAAAATCCTCTGCTCTTAATTATGAAAGCGTATGTAAAAGCGTATATAATTAAAACACCAAAAACTTAATTATATAGGTCTAATCTCGGCCAGGGGCTTCTTTGTAAATATCAGGAACTTCTGGATCAGAGTGCAATATCTTGACTCTTCATAAACCGCCGAGTTTCGGCCCATCTCGCTGGTGCAACGATCGGTGCTAGTGTGCAATGATCGACGCATTTCTCTGTTTCGGACAGTGAACTCTATCTCTCGGCCAAACACTCCAAAAATCTCCAAAAAGTGCCATAATCACCAAATATGCTCCAAACCTGATTATACCTGTAAAAGACTCTAAAAGAACACAAAGAGACACTAAAACACACTTATATCATGGCCTAAAACTAGTAAAAACCATGATATATCAACTCCCCCACACTTAGCCTTTGCTTGCCCTCAAGCAAAACAGAGAACTAAAGCTTGGTGAAGAGGTTTGAAAACTCTTCAGAAACTCATTTCATCTTAGAAGCTACAATACTCAGATTCCCCTTAGTAAACCACTGAAGGAATCAATCACAGGATATCAAGACCAACATGTACTTCCCCCACACTTAGCAACTGTCCTAAGTAAACTCCACAATCACATTCAAGCATTCAAATTCTCCCTACTGACTTCTGCAAGTATTTAAGTGCGGTCTCACCTAAGGAGTATCGATCAAAGGGCACATGGATTCTTACCTTATCAGCTCTAGACCACCATACTATCTTTCTCTAGTCCCTTTCTTCTCTTTTCCCTTCCTTAACAACTGTTTTTTTCCCACATTGGGTATCATTTTATTTTTTTTATCAGTGTTCTTCCCGTTATGGGGTGTACTTTGGACACATTCCATGGATCGCACAGGAGATAATAGGGGTCTCTACCACTCCTGTGACCACTTTGGAGTTACTAACTCATCCTCAGTTTATTATCTTTTTTTTTTTTACTTTATAGAAGGGGAGAAGGGAACTAAATAGGATAGGTTTAGAGGCTGTGTCAGAACTAACAAGGGAATCCGACACAAAGTATACCAAGCCCTTAGGTGAGAAATCAAAGTCAGTATTAAGGTTGAAGTCAGTAAAAGGATCCTCTGATACCTGAAGTGATGTGGGTGTTCCCAGTAGGTTGATCTGTGACTGGGTTTTCTAATGGTCAGAGATAGATCCTGCAACTTCATCCCAATGGTTACTTAAGTTCCTGCAAGTCTTGTAAATCTTCTCCGAAAATCATAGTTTCTTACTTAAACAATTTTGACTGAATAAAACAATTTTTTTTGAAAAATGGACTGACTCTTAAGAAAACAGAAAGATAAACGTCAGTAGCACCTCCCCCACACTTAAGACACACTGTCCCCAGTAGTGTCAAGCGAAGGATCGGTAAAAAGAAATAAAAATTGTTAAGGTTTTGTTGAGTTCTGTCGGGTTTACCTCTGTCGCTCAGGCATCGATCGTTGCACTAAGTGCATCGACCGTTACTTGGCGATTTTCGTGTATGGTCGATCGTTGCTCAGGACCGCAACGATCGCTGCAATGCGATTCCTATCGTGTTGTGACGATCAACACAGAAGTGCGTCGATCGACACAGAAGTGCGTCGATCGACGCACTGCGAATCTGTCCGAGACCTGCAAACATAAACTCACCAAAAACAAAAACAAACGTAAAATCCTAACAAAAACACCAAAAATTAAGTAGAAAAACACCAGTACCTAATGGTGGGTTGCCTCCCACCCAGCGCTTGTTTAAGGTCAATAGCTTGACCGGACGAACAAGATTTTTCAGGCACCAGGAGATCCCAACAGAGACTTTTTCTGTCTCTGTTCAAGTCTCCTCATCCAAGGTGGCGAGTAGGCTGTTGCAGAATGCTCATGTCCAAGAAAAGATGGAGTAAAATGTGCTCCAGGATCTATGATCACAGTGTCATCAGGCTGCTCATCGTCTGCATCCCTTATGGTGAATGTCTGCCCATCTATCAGTGGTCTACGCAGCTTATCCATCTCATAACGCAGCGGCTCATCTCCCAGATGGAGGTCTATCAGGCTGTTCCTAACATCAATTACCGCTCCTGCTGTAGCCAAAAATGGTCTTCCAAGTAGCAATGCTTCATTCGGATCACAGTCATATTTCAGCACTAAGAAGTCTGTTGGAACTAAATAGTTTCCAACTCTCACCGGGATGTCCATCAGGAGTCCTTCAGGAACTCGTATGGACTGATCAGCTAAGAAAAGAGAGGTCCTAGTAGGAGTAAAATCTAGCATACCCATCTTCTCTGCCACAGAGTATGGCATCAAACTTCCAGCAGCTCCTAAGTCACACAGAGAACGCCTAAAACTATCCTCAAAGATTGAACAATCAAGCACAAAGACTCCAGGATCTGGCAGCTTCTTCGGGATCTTGGTTAGCAGAACATCACTAATATGCTGAGGAACTATAATCACCCAGTCTCTCAGCTCTTCATCTAGAGGCAGCATCTTGTTCAAATATCTCTGCACACATGGATGATAAGGTGGATCATCAGAAGATGGAATTTCTTCCAATTCTTCACCAATCTCCTCTAGCTTTTTAAGCTCTTCAATTTCTTGCTTAATCACTTCAGACACTGAGGAGTGTTGTCTAACAATCTGTGCATAAATCTCCTGTTGAGAGATCTCAGAGACTCCAGAGAATAAGCCATCAAGCTCTAAATCTGCATCAATACCATCCTCACTCGGTGAGTCTGTCTGTTCCCGACGTGCATCGATCGACACTAGGTGTGTGTCGATCGTTGCAATGCTGCAATTTTCACCCGAGAGTTTTTCACCAAAATCCGGGATTTCTTCTTCCTTCACCAATTCAGCTGTACTTAGCTCAAATTTTTCACCTAGGTGAGATCCATCATTAACGTACACAGACCATGCCTTAATATGAGTGTCTGCTAGTTCATTTCCCTTTATTGAGCTGGAAATCTGGTTCACCTGAGTATCCAACTGCTTCATGTGAGTGTTCAGGGACTCAAACTTCCCATTGAGGTCTTCATAGACAGCATTCAACTTCTTGTTGCAGTCCACATAAATCTTGGTCTGACTCTCCATTAGTTGTTCCATCATAGCTTCCATTCTACTCTCATGAGCTGTAGGTGCAGGAGGAGTCTGATAAGATGAAGATCCATAGGTTCTCTGAGTACCTTGTCCAAAGGTCTTCTGAAAACCACTAGTCTGTCCAGAATTAGATAAGTTGCTGTTGAAAGCACTTTTCTGTCCTCCATTGAAGAATCTGTTTCCCTGTTGATTACCAAATCTATTACCTTGGAATCCAGAACCTCCTATGTAATTCACATCTTCCTCCTGAGTGTCCTCCTCAGTCTGAATCACCTCTACATCTTGGGCAAAGTGGACAGCTTTCTTACCTGCTAGGAGATTGCAAACTGTGTCCAGCCTAGATCTAATATCAGCTATGTCAGAATTCTCTACACTTCCACCAGATTTCTTCCTCCTCTCATCCATAGTCTTGCAACTGTTGCTGCCTATTAGGTTCTCAATCAACTGTTTAGCTTGTGTAGGAGTCCTGGTGTTGAAGTTAGCATTACTGGAGTTATCCAGTGCAGACTGATATGGAAGATCAATGCCTCTGAAGAAAATGCCAATCAACTGAACTTCAGTAAATCCATGGTGTGGGCAGTCACGCTGATACTGCTTAAATCTCATCCAGGCAGTCTTTAAAGGCTCCACAGCTCCTTGGGAAAAGTGAGTATGTCCTGTCTGGACTGGTCTGAGCGCGCATCATCATAGAAGTGACGCAGGAACTCACTCTTCAAGGCTGCCCAAGTAGTATACTGAGCAGGTGCCAGCTGCTTTAGCCATGCACTAGCGTCTCCAGCAAGACTGTGCGGAAAGATCTTAAGGAACAGATAGTCCGGGCAGACTCCATCATACTTCATGCCAGTGACTATGTCCTCAAACGAATCAATGTGATCCATAGGCTGCTCCGTTGGGTAACCATGAAATGCATTCTGTCTCATCAGCGAGTAGTAGATGGTTTTGATCTCAACAAGTTCGCCTCTTGTACTTGGGATCCATACCCAATCTCTTTGCTGCTGTAGTCACAAAATTTCTTGCTCCCTCAACATACTCAGGGCTAGCCCTATGATTTTTGAAAAAAATGCAAAGTTAATTTCTATTAGTATTATTAGAAACTAAGTTCCAAAGACTACACAAAACACAGTCCGAAACATACCTTGGAAGAAAAACCCACGCCTTATCCATACCACAGTAAGATCACACCTCCACCACCAGTTATACATACATTTGGGATAGTAAGTTCATCATTCAGACACTCCAATAAATCACATACATTCACATTAAACCATAGTACAAAGTCACTGAGGAACAAACATTAAAAAATAACAGCTTACCCTTAATGTCTGAGCAATAAGAGGCCTCTAAGGATAAAATGAATCAATAATCTGCAATCAAATGTAAGTAAACCGTGAGTAAATTGCAATAAAAAAACGGACTCTTCATCACAAGATAGTTTAAATATGAGTAATAGTATTCGTAATCAATGTATACATGTTAGCTCAACTAGGATGGAAATTCAGCTGCAAAACAATCATTATATATGAATTAACTACTAAATAGAAGCCCAGAAAGTTAGAAATCGAGTAATGCAGAAATCAATTACATGAACACAAAACCATCAATGTCGAATTCCCAAATTTAAACAAAAAACAAAACAAATTTTACCTTCGGTGTCGGACAGAGAGAATGAGACTGAGAGAGATCGAGACAGAATGACAAAGATCGGGGCTGTTTATGGAAAGATCTATGAACAAAATGACGAGCAAGAAGGGGATCGATTTTCACTGTAGAACCCTAAGCTCGTTTTTGAAGAAGAACAAGAGGATAAGACAATTATTTTAGGGATTTATTGTTTTTTTTTTTAATTTGGCGGTCAAAAAAAATTTCTTTCGCGGGTTTACCTATATATCAGCGTCTAAATACCGTTTCTGCTATTAATAGTTAAAGTGTGAGGCGCCAAAAGCTAAGTTTTTATCTCGCCAATCATATTATAGCGTTTAAGTTTCAAAAGCGCTATAGAAAGGCCAGGCTCTTATCAACGATAGCACTAACACATAAACCGCTATCATTATGTGCTATTAATACCTGTTTTTCCTGTAGTGTGAATTCAGCTTGTATCTGTCTCTGTCCTGAACGTGTCCTTGGTACGTCTCGCATGGTCGAAAATAGGTCAGCTAGCTTCTTGGTAGAGTCTGGTCCGTCTTGCTCGTCCAACTCAGTGTCGGTCAAGCTGATGTCCTCATCAATATGGTTCTGAAACTCTAGAGGTGCAAGACCCATAAGCGATTCTTTGGGTCGAGTAGATAACCATGAGTCTCTCCAGATGTTAACTGATTGACCATTACCTATTGCCCATCCAAGGTTTTTTGAAATTAAATCCCTTCCTATTACGATGCCTTTCCACCCAAGAGAAGCATATGCCCTTAGTTGACATTCTAGGAAGTTAGAATCATTGGAGTACTTTCCAAATAGAACCTTGGCTAGAAAGCAGTTTGGGTTTTCGAGGAGTCTCTAATTTAGTTTGGCTAGTAGAACATCGTTGAAGCATTGCACATCTCTGAAACCCAACCCACCATCTTTTTTTAGCTTTTGTGAGTTTATCCCAAGCCACCCACACTATTTTGTTCTTTTCAGGATTAGAGTTGGAGTCCCACCAAAAACGAGTTAAGACTGATTGTATCCTCTTGCACACAGATCTGAGGAATTTAAAATAGAACATAGCGTAAGACGGCATGTCAAATAGGAAACTTTTGAGCAAGATGAGTTTACCAGCTTGGGACAGAAATCTCGATGACCAACTAGCTGCTTTTTGTTGGATTATGTCGACTTTGGAGGAAAAGAGATTCTTCTTCTTCCTTCCAAAATGTTCTGGAAATCCAAGGTATTTGTTGATGCCTCCTTCCTTTTCAATATAAACATCCGTTTGATCTTCTCTTTTAATTGGACTGGTGCTTTCTTTGAGAAAGTGACATATGATTTATGAAAATTGATAAACTGTCATAAGGATTTCTCAAATTGTTTCAATATATCCTTTAATGCTTCAATGCTTTTGTCATTTATTTTGCAGAAAACATTGTGTCATCAGCAAAGAGGAGATGGTTCACTTGAGGGCTTCCTTTGGATACTCTGATTCCTTAGAAGTTGTTGCTTTCCCGAGCTCGATTACACAAACTAGAAAGGACCTCACTACATATAATGAACATGTATAGTGATAAGGAATCTCTTTGCCGAATTCCTCTCTATAGAATAAATTTTCATTTAGGAGTACATTTGATTAGAAATGAGTAGGAAACTATTGTCAAAGCATTGCATAATCCACTTAATCCAAGTTGCATGAAACCCGATCCTTTGCATGACTGGTTATGTAAAGTTCCACTCTGGATTGTTGAAGGCTTTACTCATGTCGATCTTTACAGCCATAAAACATTGTTTCTTAGAAGAAGAAGACTTTAGATACTGAAGTACCTCATGACTAATCAATACATTGTCAGATATAACTCGCTTCGGATAAGCTGAATGATTTACTGAAATAAGATAAGGCGTGGAAGGTACTTCTTGTAAGTAACTTGATGATAATCTTATAGTAGTCATTGCATAACTCTATATGTCTATACTCACTGACCTTCCTAGGCCCTTGGAATTTTGGAAATAGTCTGATGTGGATTTCATTAATGCTCTGAAGAAGTATACTATTCTGAAAAACTCCTTGATTCCTGCCACTATTTCAAGACCTACTGAGCTCCAGTTCTCTTAGAAAAAAGTTGTCTAAAAAAAACATGGGCATGGGGCTTTGTCAGCATGGATAGAAAATGCGGATTTCTTGATTTCATCAGCCGTTGATAAGACAGCTAGGTGAGAGTTTTGCTGTTGGGTGATCCGAGGCTAGAGAGCTTGGCAGACAATTTATGGATGAGATTCTCCATTGGATTTGAAAAGTTCAGAGAAGTAATCTGCAACTATGATAATTTGACTTTCTTTGAATACAACTTGTCCATTTACATCAATCTCTGAAAAGTTGTTTATGGCCTTTCTTCCTTTTGTTATGGCATGAAAGTAAATGGTATTTTTGTCTCACTATCTTAGCCAAATCAAGCGGCTACGTTGTCTCCATATGATTTCCTTTTGTTTGAGGGCCTCATTTAGGCGAGATTTGATTGAGTAATGAGAGTTTCGTTTGGAACAAGGGAGGTCATGGTCTTCTCAAGTTCTTCTTAGGGAAACTCTATTTCTTCATTAGCCTTTCTTCTCTTTTCCTTGCTCCATAGGACAAACACATATCGAACTAGGCTGATGTAATTCATGACTGAGAGGTTTGGTTCCTCATTCCAGACCTTTTCTATTATGTTCCTTACTTCCACATTGTCTTTTAGTCTTCTATCAAACCTGGATATCCCTTTGCATTTTTTCTTTTCAGTTCAGAACTAAGAGATTATTGGTTTATTATTTGATCCTTGGAACCTTGGATATTCACATCTACTCATAGGAAAGATCTTGGCCCAAAACTGTTGGTCGCAATCCTATCAAGCCTTACATGAACCACTTGTGATGCTCCTCTCCAACATAGGGGGTCTCCTGAGTGAGGTAGATCGAAAAGGTCACATTCAGATAGGAAGGTTCAAAAATCAGTGTAAGAACCTTCTGTTCTTTGCACTCCACCTTGTTTTTCTCTCTCATTAGTTATATCCCTTGCTCGGAAACGCACTAGGGGTTATGCGCACGGTCGACATAGGCCTAGCGAGTTATCGAAAAATCGGGATAAATTCAGGAAGTACGCGGAGGAGAATTTTTTATTAATAATTTAAATACTTTTATATATAATATGACAATTTTAAAATTATAATGCAACAATCATAAAAAAATCAAAATATTTATACCAATGCCAGTCTTTTAAAAACGTGTTTTGATGAAAAAAATGGATGAACCTTCTAATAACTAAATGACAATTGAATAAAAAATAGTAATCCTAAAAAGGACGAACCAAGTTACTATCTGGTTGAGACCAGTACAATTGATTTTGTGAGAGTAATGTATTGCATTTATAACTTCATGATGCTTTCGATTTATTTGTATTTTCCTTAAAAACTAGAAGAATTAACTAGAAAAATTGGTTATTCTAATATTATTCACTAACCTCTATAGACAATAGGCTTTTCATCGTCAGAGTGGCCAATGATCAAACAAAATGCCAATACCTAACTAAACTAATGGATACTACAACTTGAAAAAATGAATTTTCTCTCTCTGGTGGCGATACCTAGTGCTCCTCTAGGGTTTCTCAATTTTGTTCAGATCTGCAGAGATTGAAGCCATTTTCTGTCTCACCTATGTGTTCTTTAAGCTTCTATGGCTTCCTTAAGCTCTCATAGCTTCTTGTTTAAGCCGTTGTGGCTTTGTTAGTCTCACTTTGCGGTTCCAAAGTTAGATCAGTCTTCCTGTTGATAGATCTGACTCTTTAAGCTCGTGTAGCTTCAGTCCGGTATCCAACTCTTGCGTCTGAAACTATATCGTGGTTGTGAAGAGTGTGATTAAGTCATGTCCGTTGAAATCCAGGAGGAGGAATGAAGAGGATTTCCAGAAGATGATGTGTGATGCGGAAGACCCAAACGAAACCAACCCGGTGGAAGTCCAAGATCTAGACAACAACGACCTGATAGAAGAGAACTCCCTAATCGTGGTAGTCCGGCTCCTAAACCCGGGTGTGCAGAAAGTTGCAGGAGCAGTCATGGGACTTCCACGGATCAAGGAGATGGAGGATCGAGTCCGTGGGAGAGGCATTGGTACAGATCGAGTACAATTCATCTTCAATGAGGAGGCTGAACTCCAAAGTGTTCTTAGAAGGGGACCTTAGTTCTTAACATGCTGGATGGTCACAATGGCGAGATGGTCTTTGAATCTGGACTCCAATGAACTGTCTAAGATCCGATTTTGGGTAAGGTTCCGAGGGATTCCTCTTCATCTTATCAAGGAAGAATCATTGAGAAGTGCTTGTAAAGACTAGGGAACAACGGAACATATAATCTTACACGCGAAGCAATCCGATTCTGTGGATCATGTTCGGGCTAGAGTCTGGCTAAATGCAGATAACCCCTTGGTTTTTAAAAGAGCCATGAAGTTCAAAACTGGTGAAGCCATTGTTGTGGAAATGGAGTACAAGAAGCTCTCTAAATGTTGTTTCCACGCTAAGAGGCTTACGCATGAGAGAGATGCTTGTCCATACTGTGATACCCTGTATCCAAAAATACGGTCAACGGGTAGAAGAAAAGTCAACAGGGGCAAAATTGTAATTTTGCCAAACCCAGGGGCAAAATGGTAATTTTGCCAAAGTTCGAGACGGAAGACGAGACGGGCCAAATGTTCTCTTTTTAAATCATAAAGAACATTTACAAGATCAGAATTCGAAGAAACGGAGCAGAAATGCATTTTTCGGAGTATCGGGTGAAAACCGAGCTAAACCGGGAAAACTTCGGAAAATCATAATGGGAGCTAGGAAACTCCAAACGAGGTGATTCAAATTGCCAAATTCATCTAAAAGAAAGTAGAATCAGATTATGGAGGTTTGGAGATTTATTGGAATCATCTACTATTTACTAAAACAATTATCGGGGAAATGATCAAACCGAGCTAAAGGAAGCAAACAAGTTAAGGGAAGGGTTTTTGTGGTTTGGGCCGGTGTAATGGGCCTCAGTGGACTTCAGACATTCACCTGGGACAGGTGTGAGCTCCCTGGGTCGACAGCTTTTGGAGGATAGGTGTCATCACCATATTTGGTGCATGAAGAAAAAGGATGCATGCAAGGAATCTCTACTATTCATTCCCTTTGGATCATTTGGTGCTCTGAATCTTCACTCTACTCTCTCTCTCTGTCGAAACTCTCTCCAACTCTCCCCAGAAACATTCAACAAAAGTCATCAAAACCTCTTGTATCTTCAAAGGATTCTTCAAGGATTCAAGGTGTTCTTCAAGACTTCTTGCACAAGAAAGTGCATAACTTTCTCATCCTAGACCCAAATCCATCTCTGCAAAGTCCAGTAGCTTCATCTCCTCATCCTCTTCAAGTTTCAGCCAGCCACCGTCATCAGAAGTCGCTGGAGTTCGCCGGAAATCAGCAGAGAAGTAGTCGCCGGTTAGGGTTTGAAGGGTTACTCTCTCTCCTCAACTTATTTCAGGGATTCAAAGCCATGGTGAGGTAGATCTAGTCAAGAGGAGCAGATTGGTGGGTGGAAGGGCTTCTGATTCACCGGAGAAAGCCATCGCCGCCGCGGTCAACGCCGGAGCCGCCGCGGTCAACGCCGGAGGACTCGCCGGAAAACCTCCCCTCGCCGTCAAATCTTCAGCGGTTCTTCATGGGTGAATGTGAGATGCATTGGAGTCGGTTTGGGCTTGGTTCAGTGTAAGAACCGGTCTAGTCAAACCGGTTAAGCCTTGGTCAACGCCGGTCAACGGTTTGACTTAACCGGTTTAACTAAACCGATTAATTTGGAGTTGGTTCGGTTCAATTGGTGGTTCAGTGGGTCAAGGGAGTAAACCGGAAGTGGTCAGCGGTCAACCGGGTCAAAGTCAACGGTCGGTCAACGGTCAACGGCCAGCCGGTCAACGCCGGTCAACGCCGGTCAACGCGTTGACTCCGGCCGGTTTGTGTGTGTGATTCATCCTTGGGTGTTCGGGAAGTCTCGGGGTTCGTGTTCGTGTATTCGGGAAGGTTCGGGTTTAGTTCGGGGTCTCGGGAATCCGTATCCGCATCCATGCCGTTCATTCCGCGAAATCACTGTGAGTCGGCTCAAACACCGTAGCATTCATATAGATCGATAAATGGGAAACCGTAGAGATATGAATGCATACCCGATCGTGTTAAACCAAATTGAATTGTGAATTGAATGATTGATTGAATTGACATTAAACTGGCTAGGGTTAAAGAAGCATGATAGTGTTAAACGGATTAAACCTGTTGAGTGCTGTTAGGTTGATAGTTATATTGCGTGATGCATTCATATAATCGTGGCATGAGTAGGACCGTATATGCATATATATGTAAGTAAAGGACGATATTAAATGAACCTATATACGGGAATTAAGACGAGTTAAAATACGGTTTTAACCTTGAACGCGCGTATAGAGTATGGAACGATATCGGGTTTCCCGAGTTAAATGAATTAAGTATTGAATGATGAGACGTCGGGGAGTTTAGTAAGCTACTAGCTCTAAACCGACGGATCAAGGAGTTATTAAAAGATGATTAGGATTGGTTAAGAAAAGAGAAGTGTTGTGATTGGTGAACCGTCTACGGGCTAGCAAGCGGCTAACCCAAGGTAGCGGGCGTAAATTGGTTAAAAGATGTTAGCAACCCTAATAGGCCTGTTGTGCGTTGTTGTGTGTTGATTGCGTGGTTGTATTTGTTGTGTGGTTGTGGTTGATCTTTTGTGCAGGCCTTTAGATTGTCTCGGTGTTGGGCCGAGCAATCCGTATTGATACTTAACCTGGTCATGGGACCGGTTGAGTCGTAACCGCTGACTAGGTACGGTGCTGAGTCAGGGGGCGGTGTGGTGTGTGTGAGTTGACTTGCGGGATGCGGGGTTGATTAGTGTTA
Source organism: Orychophragmus violaceus (assembly GCA_030180135.1). Taxonomy (NCBI): domain Eukaryota; kingdom Viridiplantae; phylum Streptophyta; class Magnoliopsida; order Brassicales; family Brassicaceae; genus Orychophragmus; species Orychophragmus violaceus. The sequence goes on along the minus strand of CM058237.1, from coordinate 91,025,918 downwards.
TTGATTGAGATCGACTGCTAGAGTCCAAGCGAGTCTGCGTGTTTACATTTCTGCACTAGGACTCTAGGGTGCGTTAGATCCCGCAAGTCTAGGTGTTTGATTAAGTTCTGGTACTTCCGACCCGATTGGATCCTTGGGTAGTTACCTAACCGGACCGTGGTGATTCTGGTTATGGTGTTAACCTATGGAGTGACGTCTGTAGGTGTGTGGTCCGGAGAATACGGGGTCATGTCCTAGGGCCGGACTGCATGGAAACTCGGGCTATCTAGGGGTAGTCAGAGTCGCCGCGTATCGATGAACAGAGAACGGTGTCCTAGTCGTTGTGTGGACGGCTAGGAGTCGTGGGTTAGTTGCCATATCGGTAACAGTAGAAACCCGTGGAAGTTACCAAGATCGTAGGGGCCCAGCGTTGTGTTTTGGTGTAGTTGGTGTTACGCGGTAGATAGATCGAGTCTCAATCGGGGACATGTACCGCAGTGCTCCCGATTTCCTCTAATCGCCTTCTCTTTCTTTTGGCAATTGATTGTGTGTGGGCTCGACACGACGTGGTAGTGCGTGATCGGCTATTTTGCTGTGCTTGATTGTTAATTTGGGTTTCGGGCGGGAATCTATAGATGATAGATAGATTAGAAGCCTTAGTGGGGAGCCGATTCACTGGGTGATCTTAGATCGCTCATTAGACTCTTTTTGTGTGTTTTCAGGTTAAGCAGCGACGGACGCGGGAGGTCCTCGGTGTAGTTTCGGGATGGCTTGTGGCGGGGTTTTGATTCGATGGTTTTTGGGGTTTTCTCTCGGTTCGGCTTGACGCCACTTTTGTATTGATTTGCGTGTTGATTCTTTATTGATGAAAATGATTTGTAAAGTGACGATTAAACGTTGTGCTGAACGTTTGATTTACTCAGAAATGAATATGCTTTCCTGATATTGTGTTTTGTCCGAACCGACACAACTCGCAGAAGTAGTGCAAGACGGCCGACTTGTACTATGGAAGCGAGGATAGCGGAGTCAGAGTTGGATTGGTGCGAGCCTCTGTCTCAAACCGATCTGTCACTGGCTTCGTCCTGTGACGAACTTTTCCTGTTCGACTTGCTCGGGTTCGATCGGTCATGTTCTTGTTTGATTGTTGACCGGTCAGCTCGACGGTCAGCGGATAATGGGAAAGGGGCGTTACACATACCGCCTACGCAGTGAATCCATACGGAACTCTAAGAGCCAACAGAGGAACCTATTGGGTGAGGACCTTGGTTCTCCTGCTTGCTCGAGAGGATCTTCAGGGTCAGAACTGCGAGCCCATCTTCAACGTTCCCTCTCTTCAGGGAAAAACTCGATCAGCTTGGGGAACGTGCAGGAGGTATCTGTCAACCTCGTCATAAATCAGCTGGGAGAGACCCGAGAGATGTAATCTCCCAGGCTGGACCGGGAGCATCAAGAAGGCGCCTTTCAAAGTTTATCCAAAGTGATCCTTTGTGTGTTCCTGTAGAAAAGAGACTAACATTTCCATATGGCGGGAAGAAAGAAAACCGCAAATGGACTAGGAAAAATGATGCGACGGGACCTTTACCAGGGCACATTGAGTTAGGAGAAACATCCAATGCTTCCAACATCCAATGCTTCCATTCAATCTCCCTCGAAGAAGAGGAGGACTGAGGATGAACAAGAATTGTCCCGAAAATGATCTCGGTTTGACAGGAAGAGTAGAGGCTCTTCCGATGAAGAAGGAGAGATCGCAGCGGGTGGCTCTCTACCTATGATTGCATCTTCTCCTCCAAAGGTCTCTATTACCAAATCGGCTCCTGTTACAGGAGATTCAATTCCAAAACATGTGTCCTCTGCCAGTGCCCCCCCCCCCAAAAGCTTAAGTCTGGGTGTGTGGTCACCCGGGCCAACTCCCAATGAGACTTTTGGCTTGGAACTTCCTGGGGGTAGGGAACACCCCGACAGTTCATCGTGTTACGGAAATACATCGTCGGTATTTTCCAGACTTAATGTTCCTTAGTGAGACCAAACATAAGCGTGAGTATTTGGAGAATGTGGTAGGTTTCTTGAGATTTCATGATCAACATACGGTGGAGACGGAAGATTTAAGTCGTGGATTGACTATTTTGTGGAAAGATACGGTTCATGTTAGAGTGTTGGAATAAAACTCGCGGTTGGTGGATACTCGAACCACTTATTTTTCGTTACATTTGTCTATGGGGATCCATTCAAAGATAATAGAGAGTATGTGTGGGAGAAGCTATGTAATACCCTGTCTCAAGATAACGTCAACATGCATATTTCAAGTCATCGGAAAGTCACCAGATGTCATTTTGGTAAATTTGGAAGCTCGGGGGTATTTTGGTAAATTCATCAAAAGTGAAGACGGGAAGCTTTGACGGGCCAAGTAATCTTCGTTTTATTTAAAAACATTGGTTAAAAGATGGAGAGCACTGAAATAATAATTTTGGAGACTTTACGGGCTGTCGGGAATGGAGACTGACAAAACCGAGAAAAATTAGGAAACGCCTCTAAAGTGCTTCAAAAATTATGAAATTTTGACCACATCTCTATTCAATTATTTAAGAGCCATGGTTAAAAGAACTTGGCAGGATTTGAATTCTGGATGAAGATATGAATTTTGGATGATTTAGGAGTAATTAATGACCAAAAATAAAAAGTAAAAATATGTGGGCTTGGAGGTGGATCAAGGGAGTATGGGCTGAGATATGAAGTGTTATTGGTCCTTAAATAAAGCCCAATAATGAACACGGGTCACGAAATCTTGTTAGAAGAAACAAAAAACCCATTGTTTGTGATATTAGGTACATTGAACCAAAAATGTGTTGGCATCCATCCATGAAGCTTCTAGAATAGGGCAACAAGTGTAAGGTGAGTGATGAGATGCAGTGTTTTTGGCCTGAATTGTGTGTGATGTCGTGAAGGGATATGGATAGGAGAGGTGAGACAAGTGAGTCTGATTGAATTTCCGAGGTCTATGCCAGAATCGTGAGTCTTCAAAAGCTTCCCTTGCCCTATTGATCTCGAACACCAGATTTGATAGGCTCGACCACTGAAGAGGATTGTCCAAGGCATGAATCGGATCTTTGCAGTCCGAATGAAATAGCACTCTACTCAGTCCCAGTCTAATTTCCTCATGAACCGACCATCTTGCTGCCTCTGCTTCCGCAAACAGAGCTGACTGAGCGTTCAATATGGATTGTTTTCCACAGCAAATGAAAGTTCATGATGAGTCCCATACTATGCACCCTAGACCAGGTTCAGTCCTGTCATCTCTCCATGCTGCGTCCAGATTGTAAATGCTCCAGCTAATGTCCGGGACGACCAAGTAGAAGGCAGGTGATCAACTCCGACAAGCGGCTCCACACGCTCGTCTTCATCATCTTCTTGACTCTTCTTCCATTGCTCAGCATCAGCTTCTGCCTTAGCGACTGTTAACGTGGCTGGATCGTCTTTAGCTGCAAAGCAAAAGGAGTTCATGGATTTTCAAAGTCTCCACAATAGCCATGACAAGTAAACAAGGTCATCTTGGAGTTCAGGTGAGTTTTCACTGTCACATAAGAAAACAGAGAAATTCGAGAACAATGAACCATAAAAGGGATTCCTAAATCACCTGCCCCATGGGGATACTGCCCATACTAGCTTTGCATAGAAACGTTCGAACAACAAGTAATTCACTGATTCAGTCGCGGTACCACAACGCCCGCACACAATATCTCTAGCCATATGTCTACGATGAAGATTACCTGTCACCGCTAGATTATTGGAGAGACATCTCCACAGGAAATTTCGAATTTTTGGACTCGTATCAAATGACCAGACAGCTCGAAACGGAGGGAAAAGGGATGGCCCGGGATGATGAAGCTCCATCGAGGTCGAGTTTAAAATGTGGATTGCTGTCCAATACGCGGATTTCACCGTATACAAGCCAGTCTTGTTGAATTTCCACCTATATCCATCAGGGGCAAAGGCGTTCCCAAATCGGACTCGGTCAGTATCTCATCCTTTACTATCTCCTAGGATCAGATCACGAATTCACAAGTCAACAGGAGGCATAGCACTCGCCAGAAAGGGGGCACGGGGGGGGGGGGGGTTAACGCTAGCCAAGGCTCGTTCCACATTTTCGTCTCCACTCCTGCTTCTGCAGGTGTTAGGCTGAATGGATTCCTCTCCACGCGAACGAAGGTCGTGATCCTAAGGAGGCAGAAAGGGAGACCCATCTTTGAAGTACCGTCCTCTAAACACCCTGGAGAACAAGGAGTCTGACATAGTTTGAAGTCTCCAAAGTTTTTTCCCCATCAGGCCAATACTAAAAGTTTCTATGTCCCGGAAACCTAGCCATCCATCACTCTTTGGGACACGTAGCTTCAACCAAGAGTCCCAATGGATACCTCTTTTGTTCTCCTTGTTTTGCCACCAGAACTTGGCCATAATCGATACCAAGACGTAACAGGCCATCTTAGGGAGATAAAAGCAAGTCGTCGTAAAGGTGGGCATTGCCATTGCCACTGATTTTAGGAGAACTTCTTTACCGGCTTGGGAGAGGTACTTTGAAGTCCATCCATTGATGCAATTATTGAGGTTCTCTTTGAGTTTGTTGAGGATAGCAACTTTTGAGCCTACAAAGGATTCGTGCAGTCCCAAGTAAATTCCTCCTCCTCCTTCACTTTCAATCCCAACCGCATCCTTTAAGATTTGTTTCCTATCATTCACGATCTTTTTCCCAAATATGATGCTTGACTTTGACAGGTTAACCTTCTGACCCGAGACCACACCAAAGGCAATAATGATATTCATCAACTTTGTCGCCCCTACATTATTCGCTTTACAGAAGAGTAGTGTATCATCAGAAAACAAGAGATGGGATATAGGTGGGGAATCTGCTGCCACCTTAACCCTTGTTACCATCTTTTGAGATTCTGTTTTTTGAAGCGTTTGTGGAATAATCTCAGAGCACAATATAAACTGGTATGGCGACAACGGATCCCCTTGCCTAATCCCTCTCGTAGGTATAATCCTACCATGAGGCTGACCATTGATTAACACCGAGTAATACACGGATTTCATGCATCTCATTGTTAGTTTCACCCACCAACTATCGAATCCGAGTGAGAGCATCACACCTTCTAAGAACTTCCACTCAAGTCGATCATAATCCTTCGCCATATCTGTCTTGATAGCCATGAAATGATTGAATCAGCTATGTTTTGTCCTAAGTGCATGGACAACTTCGTGAGCTATCAAGATATTATCAGAAATCAGGCGCCTTCTGAAGAAAGCAGCCTGTGACTCTGACACTTAATTTTGCATCATTGGCTTCATTCTCCTGACCAACACCTTCGACACTATCTTGTAAACCACATTGCAGAGGCTAATGGGGCGGAATTCTGCAAGCTCCTTTGGTTGATTCTTCTTGGGAATCAAGCAAATGTTAGTCTCATTAAGTCGCGGGTCTAGTTCTCCCGTAGAGAAAAACCGTTGGACCATGCCTATGATCTTAGGTCCTATCTCTTCCCAACAGGCTTGGAAGAAGTTTCTGGTCATCCCGTCTGATCCGGGGCTCTTTCCAGGATTGATATCGAAAGCAGCTGCTCTTATCTCCTCTTCCGTCACATTCTTCCTTAACTACAACACCTTCGACACTATCATGTAACCACATTGCAGAGACTAATGGGGCGGAATTCTGCAAGCTCCTTTGGTTGATTCTTCTTGGGAATCAAGCCAATGTTAATCTCGTTAAGTCGCGAGTTTAGTTCTCCTGTAGAGAAAAACTGTTGGACCATTTCTGTGATCTTAGGTCCTATCTCTTCCTAACTGGCTTGGAAGAAGTGTCCGGTTATCCCGTCTGATCTAGGGCTCTTTCCAGCATTGATATCGAAAACAGATACTCTTATGCGTCCGCCAAGCTAAGCTAAGCATGAAAAACACAAATGAGTCTAATGATCAATCTAAGATTACCCAGTGAGTTGGCTCTCAACTAAAAAGGCTTCTAAACAAGCTAAACGATTCCCGTCCCAACCCAAAATAACAAACAATAACAAGCAGTAAAGTAAAATAGTTGATTACGTGCTACCAAAACCTAATGAGCTCCACAACACACAAACATTCAAAGAGCAACACATATAAACAAAGAAAATTGAGAACTCTGTGGCAGATGCCCTTGATTAGACTCAATCTACACTAAACACACTTACACAATCTCCACACCATGGCCCCCACACGCGAACTCGGTACCTTCCAAGGGAACACTTAGCTACCCCATGGTAACTAAAACCTCCCACGAATCCTAGACGAAAACACGAAGTCCTACGACTAGGACACCGTTCTCTGTCCATCGATACGCGGTGACTCGGGCTACCCCTTTAAACTTCCATGCAGTCCGGCCCTAGGACGCGACCCCATATTCTCCGGACCACACACCTACCGGCGTCACTCAGTAGGTTAACACAATAACCAGAATCACCACCTGAAGGCACGTGAACCGATCATGTAACTACCCGAGGATCCAATCGGGCCGGAAGTACTGGAATGCTATCTCTAGACTTGCGGAATCTAACGCACCCTATATAGTCATAATAACAGTAATGTAAACAGGCAGACTCACTGAGACTCTATCACGCAAGACCGACAATGTCATTTAGAAACACTATCTCAATCCCTGTACCTAGTCTATCCCGCAAGTCCTACCCCCATTCATCAACACAACCTGGCCTATCCGGTCCCGCACCGGAATAGGTATCTATACACAGACTTACCTGTTCCCGTACCGGAGTAAATATCTACCAAAGTAGTCTACTCGGCCCAACACCGAAGTAGATAAAAAATTAAGCAATCAAAAGTCTACTCGGCCCTACACCGGAGTAGATAACAATCACACAATCAATCACATCACCAAAAGGATAACTACTTATGTTTAATTAATATATTTATCTTAAACCCTAATTCATTTTAATCTTAATTCCTTAGTATTCATTGTTCAATTATTTCCCACTAGATTGGAGTTAGTAAACTTACTAACTCCCTAGACGGCTCAACCCAAATTATATCTTTTAAATTCCTATTTGAATAGTTCTATGTTTAATTACCCCCAAGTTCGTCAGATTGAGATTAGTAAACTTGCTAATCTCTTGACGTCCCAATAATTCATAATTAATTTCTTAACCCAGCCCGATTATCATATTCTTGGTGTGTTATGTATTTTTAATTTAACTCTTAGTTTCCCATATATAGATTCATTTAGATATGTTCTTATAATATATGCATATATTCCCTAGCATGTCATTCTATATGTATGCATCACCCAATCAAGCATTCAATAATACAATCAATCAGTCAACCAATGAGTGATAACTATATGCAATATATATGTCCTATCCATTTTGTTTAATTCCCGATTTATTTAATCAACCTAGCACTTCTATCATATTTCAGTAATGCGTATGCATTCCTATGATTCTATGGTTCCATAATTTCGAGGTCTATATGATCTACCTATATGCATCACGCAATAGTTTAGCCAACTCACAGTGATATCGTGACGATGGATGGATGGATTGACGGAACAACGAGACCCGACACGACCCGACACTAACCCGAACCTTCCCCGAACCGTTGACTTGCTTTGACCCGAACTTGACCCGAGCGTTGACCCTAGTAATTTTGATCGTCAAACCTCCGGAACAACCTCATACGACGTTTAATACAAACGTCTATAAGAGAAAGTCGGTCCGTGGGATGAACGTTGAAAATCTCCGCTTAGTAAATATTTCACCGTTCCTCCTTCACCATCCCTTCTCTTATCTCTCTCTAACCTCACTTTCTCTCTCCTATTTCTCTCTCCTCCGGCTCTCCTCCTCCTCCTGCTCCTCCTTCTTTAAATAAAAAGAAGATTACTTGGCCCATCAAAGCTTTCCGTCTTCACTTTTGATGAATTTACCAAAATACCCCTAAGCTTCCAAATTTACCAAAATGACATCCAGTGACTTTCCTTTGACTTGTAGTCTGCCCGTTGACGTTATCTTTAGATAGAGTATTACATTCTTCCAACTTACAGGAATTCGGCCCCCGAATTCTCCATTCAATTAAGCCTCAAATTCGAAAGCAAAATCCTGGAAGTCCGATACTTTTGATCCTAACTCGAAACTTCTCTGCTCCGATTGTATCGTTTAACGCTGAACCCAACTCATGCTATCTCTGAAACTGCTCCAAAACTTTCTCTGCTCCAATTAAATCGTGGTAACTCTGACTCAAAACTTAGCGATCAAACAAATGCAATGCTAGCAGCCTAGCGATAAAACAAATGCATTAATCACATCAACATTGTTACACTTTAGCAAGGCAATCAATCCAATCACACCAATGCAAAATGGTTATCCTTACAGGTTCTTATAAAACCGTCCATTCAGACCACCATTCGTTTTCACGTTGTAACAATATTGCATGGTAAACCACTCAACATCATAAACACATGCATCCAATCGAGTTACCCTGTTACTCGAAATGATAAACCGAAACAACCAACATACACCACGTACCTAAATATCCACATATCACACTAACTGTAATATGTATGTAGGATATTTTTGTACATAGGTATATTTGGTATATAGAGAGGTCGCACATCCCCCAAAAAGAATCCTTTCTACTATAAACACACAAAAGATTAGTTAGCGCCCTTACTTACCTGGGCCTAACTTAAAAATATCCAACACAAGCGATGCACCCTCACGAAGTGCAGTACGGCTTGTCGTGCGGAACAAAAACCGACAGGTGCACCAGGAGGGTGTGTCGGGTGTGGTGGTGGTGCGTGTGGTTTGGCTCGACTCTACTGGAATGTACTGTTGTAGCATAACGGGTGAAGTATCCTAGACGGACACAGATGAGACACGCTGGTGGTGCTGGCGGTGGTGGAAACAAAAAGGAGTTGCTCGCTCTTCAATGGAAGCTGAGTATCGCACTGTTTCTCATACTGCACCTGAGCTAAAATAGATTCTATCACTCCTGTCTGAGCTTCGGATCACCTCCGTCACACTTCCGACCATCTTTTGTGACAACATTGGGGCTACATATCTCTGTGCTAATCCGGTCTTCCACTCTCGGATGAAACATATTGCGCTCGACTATCACTTTGTTCGGGAAATGATTCAGAACAAAACACTTCGAGTCTCTCACATTTCCTCTCGTGATCAACTTGCTGATGCACTAACCAAAGCACTCCCACGGACTCAATTTCAGGATCTTATGGTCAAGATTGGACTCACCTCAGGTGCTCCATCTTGAGGGGGCATATGAGATATACGATACATAACTCTGAGATATTTCTACATATTGTGCATATCTCTATTGTATATATAGTTTCCATTTCTTATATGTTTAGATATGACAATCGGCCACATATATGTATGTAACGCATACCATTCTTTTACTCAATGAAAATCAATTCCTACAATACTGATAATTGAAGTGGTTAAAATTTTAAAATAAGAAATATGAGTTATAATTTAAGGCATAATTCAACCCATTTTGATATATTCTCGGGGGTCATTGGGACCATACTTGTCAAAAGAGTGCGCAAAGGGGAAATACAAGACTTAAACATGAGAAAAAATATAGACATGAATGCAGTCAATTATAGTAGAAAAAATCTAAGGTGCAACCAACAAACCTGATAAGCCAAAAGTTACCGTACCAAGATGAGGAGGAGACATTATAGATACAAAGATGAAGGATTATCAGATGGAAGATGATAGATCCAGTGCTCTGAAGCATCATGAGGATTGGGAGGGTTGGAATGATTGGGAGAAGAGACCACAACCGGCTGATCTTGATGAAAAGAAAGCGACATTGGTTTTGGAGGAGGAAGGGAAAGGGCAACATCACAACAAAAGCCAAAACAAACACTGGTGAAGCTAAGAAAGAAAACAGAGAAAGAAAAAAGTTCTTACCACTGAAAGATGAAATATAATTCATAATATGTTGAAACTTTGACTCTTGTTAATATTACATAAAAGCATATTGTGGAACAAAAAAAAATCAACTATCAAAATTAGTTTAAAGGGTGCAGTGACTAAATTATTATGTTATTTGTTATAAGGCCATGTGAGTAATCACATAATGAAATAAAATGTTTGTAAGATCTCAATTCCGCGTATCCTAAGATAGCAAGAATTTTAGGGTTGAAATTTAGGGATTCTAAAAGAAGAATTAACGAACGCGGTGAGAGTTAGGAAATTAGGGTTTATAACCGGTGTTTCCGAGATGGAAGCCGGTAAAAGAGAATTGAATAAGTCGCCGGAGAGATTTTAGGTTAAGTTTGCTCTAAAGTCTCTTAGGCTCAAAGTATTATGAAAAAGCATGATTTATTGATTGATGCGAAGTCCCTTTATATAGGTTTTACAAAGTCGGTTTACATTAAAAATACGAATATTTCCTAATATCTCGGCTTATCGAGATATGGAATATTTCCATATCGTTTTGCGCCGCCTTCGTTCCATCGGCTCATACTTTCCGAAACCCTAATGTAAGTCGGTTGCTCTCAAGTCGGTAAAACTTAGGTTTTTACCGTCTTGGGCCTATTTCCGACTTTCCACTTTGGGCCGACCTAAACTCATGATTAGGCCTTTTAGGAAAGTGCTAAACTTTACTCCAACAATAAGCCCCCCCCCCCCAGTGTGGCGACTTGTCTTCAAGTCGGCATTACGAGGAGTTAACTCATGGTTTAAGAAGTGATTTTGTTGGCCCATACCTTCTATCATGGCGAGCCCTTCCACAGGCCCAAAACGAGTGATCAAACCGGATTGTGGTTAAGGTTGATTTGGTTCAGCAAAGAACCATACTGATTTGATTTCAGCGGCCAGAACCGTACTGGTTTTTACTCTAACCGGTTGAAGGATGTGGGAATCGAGGCGTCACCTAGTTAATCATGATCCCTATGGGTGCGAGAAACGAGGCGCTTCCTTTAGTAGCTTCTTTAACACGATGCCTCCATTTCCTCTATATATTCTTCTTTCGTTCTTCATTTCTTCATTTATGCTCGAGTGAAGAAGTTTTTGAGGTAATTTTCGCTCTCCACCGGTTTTATTTTCCGATTAACTTTTTCCGGCGTTGCTCAGTCGTTGGTCTTTAGGATTAGATTCGTACTATCCTTTATCGTTTCTCCTGCTCTCCATTAAAGTATGTCGCTGGTTCGTTGTTCGGGAAACAAAGATAAGGAAGTCGTTCATGTGTCTTCTGGTTCATCAAGTCGTCACGATACCCCATCAAGCTCGTCATCTGCCACCACGTCTTCTGATTTGAGAGATCATCCCGGCTATCGCGCAGCTGAGGAGTTTATCTTTTGCCAAGAGCTTTCACGTAAGACAGATGTCGCAGAGAATTCGGGTCGGGGCGAAATTCTTATTCCGCAGATCCGTGATTCGGATCCTGAGGATTCCGATGAGGATGTAGACATTGAGGGGATTGAACCCGACATCGTTGGTGGTGATCGCTCTGTTCTCCCTTCCGAGGCATTTGATAATGTCTTCGAGACTCGGTCTGATGTGGAGTCGGTCACTTCTACGCTTCGAGGATGTGGAGCAGATCCGAGAATTAAGTTTCTAATCCCCTGCACGCTCGACCGTCCTTGGAACCCACCACCGGGATATATGACCTTATACGAGTCATATTTTATTAATACTGATTCTGGGGGATGTCGCTTATGGTTTCCACTTCCCGACTTGTTGATCTCTTACTGCCACCGCCGTGAAATTGCCATATCCCAGCTGTCTGCCGTCCCGGTTCGTCATATGGTTGGTCTCCTTGTACTTGGCGCTGAAGCCGACGTGACGATAACTGCTAGTTTCTTTGAGGAGGCGACTTCGATCAATCCAATGTCGAAAACCAGTCCGGGATGTTTCGCGGTTAAACTTAAGAGTGGCAACCGGGTAGTGACGGATGCGCCTAATAAGATTAACAACTGGCAGCGATATTACTTTTATGTCGAGATATCTTCCCTGGTCGTTCCTGATGACCTTAGAGAGCTTATCCGAACGTCATGGAATACAAAATTTGGTAGATGTCGTTCTGATCTTGCCGTTATTAGTGTGGATGATTTACTCAATTCCGTTTTGTTTTTGCAGTGCACCATCCGTTTCTCAAACCGTACCCGGATCACTTCTTTTCGATTCTCCAGAAGATCCAAGCTCTTGGCTTTCGTAAGTGGCCAGATTTCACACGAAAACGTATTGGCAAGTCTCTTCCACGGATTTCCAAAGGTAGAACATTCTTCTTTTGGTTAGTTTGCAAATGTTGAATCTTTTTTGTTCGAATCATGAATTTTTATTCTTGCAGTCAAGTGGAACACTAAGGCGAAGATTACTCCGGAGCAGCTGATTAAACCGAGGAAAATGGGCAAAGTGAAGAAGATTTCCACCGTTGATTATTCTCAGAAGATCTCAGCCAATCCTTCCTCATCTCAACCATCGAAGGAAAAAGATGCGACTTTGCTCCCTCAGGATAATGCTAAAGCGACATCTATTGTTGGCGATAAATCGGTTAAACCTCAAGCCGTATCAGCTACTGGCTCAGTGGTGGCGGCTCTGCCTTCCAAGACATCTTCCAAGACTCAGTCCAAGAAGAGGCCGGCTGAGGAGAAGTCTGTCAAGGAGAGACCGACGAAGAAAACCGCCATGGATAGCGAAACCGATGTAGAGATCACCGACCAACCCAAGGAAGCTAGCGAGTCGGGCAAGCTTAAGAATCCTTGGAAGCGATTTTATGAAGATTCCGGGGATGTCGCCGATGCTTCCGGTGTGCTGAAACCATTCGTCACCCGTAAAGAACTTGTCCTTGCTCGCCCTCGAGGCCCGTCGAAAAGTGGAGCTATCCGGCCTTCAATTCACAATTTCGTTTTTCAATATGAAAGCGAGATTCCTCTTATCGATAACCCGCAGGCATGTTTCAATCTGCTAACTTGCGTGCGCGGTAATGATTTGGATTGGCCCAAAATCCAGGAGCTCCCTCATTCTGATGCCATCGTCAACTTGAAACAAGCCGAGGCGGCGGTAATCTTCACAATCTCCTTTTCTTTTGAAGATTTTTATTTATTTGTTGATCCAATTCGACTTTCACATTATTTTATAGATGATAGCGGCGTCAAATCGCGTGGCCTTTGAGAGTACTCATTTGGCTAAGAAGCTCGCTGATGCCGTCACAAGGAGAGATGGACTCCTGAAAAAGGCGAAGGAAGAGAAGGAGGCGTTGGAGGCGAGGAACCTAGTTCTTGCGAACAAACTCCGTGATGCTGAAGAGAAGCTTCGCAAGGCCGACGAGAAAGCAAAAGCCGATCTTCTCGCGTTTCAGTCAAAACGGAAGGAGGAACATGAGTCTTTTACCGAGTTTGTTAGGAAAGAAAGGGATCGTGTTGACGCGGCAGCGAGAGCCAAGGCGCAAACTCACTTTGATCTTTTCCAGCAGTATATAAAGGATCAGGAGGTCGCGACTTCCCTTCAGATTGAATTTGGCCAGATTTCTGGTCTTAGGAAGTGTCTGCTGAAGCTTAGTGATGAAGGCGTCTCGATTCCTAAATCGGTTCTGGACCAAGTCGCAGCTGATGAGGCCGCGGCTGATGCCAAGTTCGACAATTTGAATGTCGTGACCAAGGAAGAGTTGACTTTTGCTCTCTCGCCGCTTCGTCATCCTCTTTTGAACCTTTTTCGTGACTCGCCACCTCGTACTCCAAAGGGCGTGAATGAGTTTGGCACTAATCTTGGTGTGATCCCCGAGGGAGTTCCTGATAACCTCGTCAAGTCGGTTAGTCTAGAGGTTGCAGCTTTGAGCGGTGAGCCTGTTACAAATATCGAGAAGGAAGATGGGCTTGGGAAGGTGTCAGCTGGAGCGGAATAAACTTATCTTTCCTTTTTGTATTTATCAGCCTGTATTTTTGTAAGACCTTTATCCCTCTGATTTTAAGAGGGAATATTTAATGTATGCGGTTTAAGCCTTTTAATGATTTAAGTCGGACTCGAAAGCTTGTGTTTTTAAATTTGTTCTTGACAATATTTAAAACAAGACGAAGTACATTGTGTCCGACTTTAAACCATGCTTGCGACTTAATCAGATCAATAATCTGGTCTTCAATTGTTCTTAGACAAGTTTGAGACAGATAATGACTCTTTAGGAATATGTTTTGTAGTTTGGTCGGACTATCGTATTCAATTGTTCTTTGACAAATTTGACAGATAGCGACCAACTTTCGCCGATAGGCGGTTTGCGAGACTTATGAATGCTCGGCTTTTTTCTAAGGGCGGGTGAATGTGCGATGCTTTGCTCGACTTATTTGTTATTACCTACCGCGAAGAATGTGCGGGACGGATCCCGGCTTTTCCTTACCACGATGTGCACCTCGTGCGCAAGGAAAACCACACTCCTGGCCAGGGAGCATGATGCTAGTGCGAGTCTTTGCTCGGCTTTCTGCGAGTCTTTGCTTGTCTTTTTGCGAGTTTCTCAACTCGACTTTCTGCATGTTCTTAGACCTGTCTTTCTGCGAGTTCTTTAGACCCGTCTTTCATGCGAGTTACTTAGACTCGACTTGTGCGAGTTCTTAGACCCGTCTTTCTGCGAGTTCTTAGACCCGTCTTTTTGCGAGTTCTTAGACCCGTCTTTCGTGCGAGTTACTTAGACTCGACTTGTGCGAGTTAGAACTCGGTTATTATTAGTATTAAGCTTTTTATTTTTAATGAAAGGACTGACCTGATTTGTCTTTTGGTGAGCTTTCAACACGGTGCATATAGGCTGCAAAATAATATTTTTATTAGATTTGCGACTGTGCCGATGAAGGCTGCCTACGTATCTTCAGAAGAAGAATCAAGTCGCTCGTAGTTCATAGTACAAGATATTTTTTTTGCGCCTTGTCTTGCCGTCTTAGAAGTACTTCTTCAGGCTGGCCGAAATCCAGGAACGCGGTAAAGCCTTGCCTTTCATTGACTCAAGCTCATATACTCCCGGTTTGACGACTTTCGTGACTTTGTAGGGTCCTTCCCATTTTGCCCCGAGTTTGCATGCTCTCCACTCTTTAGTGTTCTCGTAAACTTTGCGGAGGACGTAGTCACCGACTTGAAAATGTCGCTCCTTTACTTTCTGGTTGTAGTACCGGGTTGCGAGTTGCTGGTAATTCTGGATTCTGAGTAGGGCTCGATCCCGCTCCTCTTCTATAGTGTCGAGAGCTTGGATCAGCATTTTTTCGTTGATCTCGGTATGGTGCGGCATAAGAGATCGGCGGAGAGTGTAAATGTTCGCTTTGTCTGGTACCATCGCTTCCACGCCGAAAGCTAAGGAAAACGGGGTAGCTCCGATTGCGCGGCGGGGGGTCGTTCTATGTGACCAAAGGACTCCATCGAGTTCGTCGGCCCAAACTCCTTTTTTGCTTTCAAGCCGTTTCTTGATGCCGGCAATGATGGTTTTATTCGTTGCTTCAGCCTGCCCGTTCCCTTGGGGATACCTCGGTGTCGATTTGCTTAGCCGAATATCCCATTTTTTGCAAAATCCTTCAAATATGTTCGAAGTGAACTGCGATCCGTTATCCGTGACGATCTCGTAAGGCAGCCCGAACCGGCATATAATGTATTTCCAAACGAAGTTTTGGACTTGGACATCATGAATCGCGACGTACGCTTTGGCCTCTACCCATTTTGTGAAGTAGTCGGTCATAATAAGTAGAAAACGTCTTTGATTAGATAGTGGTAGCGGTCCGACTATGTACATTGCCCACCTCATGAATGGATAAGCCGCGGTCGAAGTCGTGAGCAGCTCCGTTGGTCGATGTATGAATGGCGCGTGACGTTGACACTTTTCGCACTTGTTGGAGTAGGCCTCGCAATCGGCTACCATAGTCGGCCAGTAGTGGCCATTCAGCTTGATTTTGAGAGCGAGGGATCGACCTCCAGAGTGATTGCCGCATTCTCCTGAATGTGTTTCTTCGAGAACCCGTCTTACTTCGTCTCCGTTTATGCATCTGAGGAGAATCTTGTTGGCTGAGTACTTGTAGAGAATGTTGTTGTATATCGTGTACCGTGCACTTCTGACTTTAAGTCATCGTGCTGCCCACTTGTCTTCTGGGAGCTTCCCTTCGGTGAGATATGCTTTTATTTCTTGTCGCCAATCCTCGTTTTCGTCTATTAACAGTGCGATGGGGACAGCGGTTTTCCCTTGACTATCAAGATACATGTCGTCCTCGCCGTCTTGTTGGGTTGAGAGATCATTAGATTCTTCATGAGTACCTTCAGGAGGCGGGATACTTGGTTCGTGGATTGTCTCCAATGGAATCTGTCGACAGAGGTCGGGATTCGATGCCAGAGATGCGAGTGCATCTGCTGGGGCATTTTCTTTCCTCGGTATCTGGACGATGTCAAAGAATTCGAAGGAGTTGGTCAGCTCTAATGCCGTCTTCCGATAAGCTTCCATTCGTTCATTTTTTGCTTCATAATCTCCGTTGATTTGGTTCACGACAAGCATGGAATCGCAATGGGCCAAAAGATGTCGTACACCGATTTCTTTGACTAGCCTGAAACCGGCCAATAAAGCTTCATACTCGGCCGTGTTATTAGACGCTGTGAATCCCAGTTTGAACGATTGTTCTAATATCTCGCCGGTTGGTGATATGAGACGTATTCCTATCCCGGCTCCTTTTTTGGATGAAGCGCCATCGACAAATAGTTTCCAATTCTTGTCTTCTATCTCGGTACCGACATCCAATTCAGGTGATAATTCTACAAGGAAATCAGCTATTACCTGCGACTTGGCGGTTGTCCTGTTTCGGTATTTGATGTCGTACTCGCTGAGCTCTATCGCCCATTTAGCCAGGCGACCAGACTGTCCTGGGCTGTGCAAGATTGTTCGAAGGGGCTGGCTGCTTAATACAGCGATTGAATGCGACTGAAAATAGGGTCGTAGCTTTCGTGCCGAGATGACGACCGCGAGGGCCAGTTTCTCCATTGCGGGATATCTGGTCTCGGCTCCGTTCATTGTTTTACTTACGTAGAAGATCGGCTTTTGCTCCCCTCGGTCTTCCCGAACCAGTACGCTGCTGACTGCTGTCGTTGAGACCGCGATGTATAGTAACAGTGTTTCACCGTTTTCTGGTTTTGACAATATCGGCGGGTTTGACAAGTAGTCCTTGAGCTGAATGAATGCCTCTTGACACTTATCGTCCCACACGAATCTTTTATTTCCCCGGAGGAGTTCGTAAAAGGGCAAGCATTTATCCGTTGAACGAGATTTGAATCTGTTCAAAGCGGCTATGCGGCCAGTCAGACGCTGCACCTCTCGTGTATTCCTGGGAGACGGTAAGTCGATTATGGCCGAGATCTGCTTTGGGTTGGTTTCTATTCCTCTCTGAGTTACTACGTACCCAAAGGAACTCTCCTGAGGTTACTCCGAACGTACATTTGGCCGGGTTGAGTTTCATTCCGTACTGGTTAAGGATGTTGAAACATTCCTTCAAATGGCCGACGTGCTGAGAGGCGATCAAAGATTTGACCAGCATGTTGTCAATATAAACCTCCATCGTCGTGCCGAGCTGGCCTGCAAACATTCGGTTGACCAACCGCTGGTAGGTGGCGCCAGCGTTTTTGAGACCGAAGGGCATAACCTTATAGCAATAAGTGCCGCGTTCAGTGATGAATGCCTGTTGGAATTGTGTCCAGTAATCTCGGTACTGTCTCTAGAAAGTAAGAGTATGTCAATGATCAGACATAAGTCATACAATGCTGGGGGTCATGATGGCTTGCTAGAGTCCGCTCATGATCTATAAGTCTTGGACTTGTTGCCTTTATTGTATGATCCCATATGGGTCACACGCCTAAGCTAACAGGAAAATGTGTAGGAACGGCTTAGCAGAAGTACGGTAAAAGTGCTAGGCATTTGCTGTACTAAGAGAGACTAAAGGGCCTGATTAAATCCATGGGATTTAATTAGAACTGAGAATTGGGCCCAAAAGCCCATGAGAACTAAAGGGAGTTTTAATGAATAAAACTTGACCTAAAGCTCTCTAATTCTTCTTAGTATCTGCGCCTCTTTTCTCCTCTCTCTGCGCCTCTCTCCTGCTCGGTCTAGCAGCCATTTCCTTGTGAAGCGTGTGTGAGCCTTTGGAGGATTCATCCCTCGGTGTATCTCTCTGATCTGACCTGTTCTATTCCTTCCGCTGCAACAAACAGGTAAAAGGTGAGATCATCTAATGTTTCTATTCAAGAGAACCTAGATCTGTATGTTTAGGTTGATATGAATCTGTGAATTACATCATGATCAACTAAACAGTTCCTACAGTGGTATCAGAGCCATTGGTTCTTAGGATTTCTTGTTTTAGATTCATGTTTAGGTTGTTTAATTTGTTTAGAAGTGTTTTGAATCAATTACTGATAAGATAATTCACTTAAGAAACAATTTTGAATCCTAAACACACTAAAGAAATCGCAAACCGAGCTATATGACTCGGGTTTGTGATCGGCCGACGAGTTTGATGCATGGATCGATCCATGATCGATCGCATGATCGACCGAGAGCCAGCGTGAGAGCGGCAGCCGGACGGAATGATCGAGCGGATCGGATCATGCGATCGCGATCGCTTCCCGTTCGTCCCGGCGTCCCGATCGTCTTCCTGCTTGGCGTGGAACGATCGCGGCTCTCCCGCATGACCCGAGCAGTCCCGTACGCGTCCCGAACGTCCGAGCTCGATCGTCGCGAAAGACATGGACCGGTCTTGGAAGATCGCGTCCGTTGCTTGCGGCTGACCGATGTCTCATCTCGGTTGCGTGATCGTCACATGACCTAATCGTTTTGGTTCGGTCCGTTTCTAGGCTCGGTTCAAAATTTTAATTAAAATTGATTCGTTCTGGTTTAATAAATAGATTTTAATAATTTTATTAAATCTGGTTAAACCAGGATAAGAAATCCAATGTCGAAAGAATTATTGGATTTAGTGCCTAAACCAGGAATTTCTAATTTGATTTGGTTGGACCAAATAAATTGAGAAATTCCGGTTTAGTAAATAACCGGTTGACAATTGTGGTCATCGTAGTAATTAAAATTTGGTTAGACAAATTTTAATGAACCAGACCGGTTATGTCAAATAATTGGACAATTGGGTCATGTCTTGGACATGGACCAATTCTTGGGCCTCGGGCCAAGAAGTTAAAACAATTGGGCCAATTATTTGAGTCTTTCTTCAGATTAATTTAAAATTTATTTTATGAAATTATAAAGTCGATTTTAAATTAAAGTTTCCGAAATTTTGAAATTAGAAAGTTTCTTAAAATAGAAGTTTCTGAATTTGCGGGTTTTGGATTTTAAAGAAATTTCTAAAGTTAGAAAGTTTCCGGTTTTAGAAAGTTTCCAATTTTAGAAAGTTTCCAAAAAATAGTAGGTTTCCAAAAATGGAAAGTTTCCCGAAATAGTAATCTTCTATTTTGGGAATGAATTTTTTTAAAATAAACCTACGAACCTCAAATAATATCAAGCGTTGGATGTCTTGTCCATTCTATGTCAGCTGTCAAAGTCCATTCAATTGTATTCATGGCCTTACAGTGTGAGGGTGTCTGCTTTTGCGTGGATAAGACGGTTTGTGATTCATAAATGTCATTGGGAGTCCCAGACATTAATGATTACATGACTGTATAGACTGGTTTTCTTGACTGGGCCATCGGGAGTCCCGGGCCTTGAGACATCAGAGTGGATTGGGCCTCGGGCCCAGATTCACAACCAAGAGTTATATCACGGATATAATTAGCCGATATAGGGCTTACCGATATAAGCTAAGGTTGGGTGACGGCCAGTGGCCCACTTTAATCTTAGTTATATGTGGATCTTGGAATCATTATATTCTATTGAGGGTAACTTATGTTATTGAATATAATGCATGATTAATCATATTAAATTTAATACGAGATTAATCATATTGAATATATTAACTAAAATCCTTTTATCTTATATTTCAGTTATGACTAGCACAAACAATCAAAACACTTTCCAGATCCGGTCTGTTCTTGAGAAGGACAAGCTGAACGGATCAAATTTCTTGACTTGGTCGCGGAACCTGAGGCTAGTCCTCAGACAGGAGAGAAAGGACTATGTCCTTGAGAGAGCTCTCCCCGTGAGGATCGGGTCCAATGCTTCTCATGCAGTATATGATGCTTGGAATAAGCATTATAATGATGCGGTAGATGTGCGTGGTCTGATATTGGCTACCATGGACTCTGACTTGCGGGAGCAATATAAGAACATGGAGTCGCCAATACAGATGATCAGCAGCCTGAAATTGAAATTTCAGGAGCAGATAAGAGTGGAGAGATACCAGTTGGTTAAATCTCTCACTAGCTGCAAGCTACCAAATGATAATCCGGTGAGTCCTCATGTCAGTAAAATGATAGGTTATATTGATAACCTGAGGAAACTGGATTATCCAGTTAGCCAAGAATTGGCAACTGAGATCATTCTGCAGTCACTGCCGTCAAGCTATGATAAGTTCAGAAGGAACTATATCAAGAAAGGCTTAACGAAGACGTTGACTGAACTGCATAATATGCTCAAGACGGTTGAGCCAAACGTGAAGGGTAGGTTTATGAAACCTAGTACTGACAAGGGTGAAGACAAAGTTGTCCAGATTTTGAATCATGGCAAGCGTGTGTCTTCTGAGCTCAAGTCAGATACCTCTTACGTTGGTAAGTGCTGCTACTGTAAAGAGATAGGGCATTGGAAGAGAGATTGCATAAAATTCATGGAAGACGAAGAGGAGTTAAAGTTAATGTATGAGACTACTTCCTCAGGTATTCATGTTATTACTTCAAGTTCTACCTTGCAGGTATTGGATACTGGTTGTGGCACTGATATTTGTTGTAATATGCAGAGCCTGAGCAACAGTAGAACGTTGAAGGAAGGGCAAGTGGAACTGCATGTCTGGAAGGAGCTATGGAAGCTGCCTCAGTCATAGGGTTTTCACTTGTAGATATCTTCAAGGCTTGGTTTTGTATTAAGTAATTGCTACAATGTACCTGCTTTAAGCAGAGTTGTTTTTCATTTTCTTGTAAAGAATTTGAATGTTTTTCATTTTGATAAAAGACAAGTTTTGTTCTTTTGATCTTAATGAAATATTAATTGTAGCACCCTATTCAAGGAATGGGTTTTATATCTTAAACCAAAGAATGCCTAAATGTAACATAAATACCAAATTGGTTTAAATCTGATGAATTAAACCTGATTTTTCTTGGCATAAATGTCTTAGTCACAGAGAGTAAGTCGGATTCAGAAATCCCATAGTTATGAACTGTTGGGCTCATTTGAATGAATGTCTTATGAGACTTGAATTCTGCTTACTAGACCAAAAGACAAAGGGCCCATCTTAGCCGAGCTAGAGAAAGGCCCAAAGGCTTATTGGAGATTGAACATACTCATGTATGTGGTCCGATGAGCAAAAATGCCAGAGAAAAATTTCCTATACTTCATAGTCTTGACTGATTAATTCAGTGAGTAAGACTGTGTTCATTTGATGAGACACAAGTCGGAATTCTTTGACATGGTCGAAAGAGTTCCTGAAAGAGGTATAGAACCTAAGTGACAGAAGTATTAAGGCTCTGAGTTAAATCAGAGTGAGAATACTTAAGTCATTGATGGTGTGATCATCTGAATGAGTGTGAAGTCGTTTCACAGCTCAATTCTCCTGAAAAACCTGGAGGTGTTTCTAAGAGAAAGAATCAGATCTTATTAGAAATGATTAAAGATGAGTCACACGAATCTTCCATGATATTTTAAGAATAACGCTCTAGAAATATCTAAGTTTACGCTAAAATAGTTCCTCAAATATCGGTTGAAAGACACCACGTTAATGTGGATTGGAATCGATCCAAATTTGTCTTTACTGAGTATTTGTAGCTGTGCTACTTCGCTGGTTGTCCTAGAGAAACTAAGGCTTGTTACTTTTACGTCCAATCTGTTTTCTAAGAAGGGAAGTTATTTTCCAAGAAGAACAGTGGGAGTAAAAGCATAACTCGAAGTTTTCTTAAGGAAACCAAGGCTCGGTAATTTTACGACCATTCTGTTTTCTAAGAAGGGAAGTTACTTTCCAAGAAGAACAGTGGGAGTAAAAGTATAACTCGAAGTAATTCGAGATATACAGGAGGCTGCTCAACCTGTTGAGGGAGAGAAACGAATGGATTTACAGATTTCTGTAGAATCTACACCTGTAGAGCCTGAAGTTCGCAGATATGAAAGAATCAGTCACTAATACGAGAGTGATTTCTCGTCATTAGTTGAACCTGATGATCATTGAAAGTTCGCATGATCTGATGATCATAGAAAGCGACGAATCTGCGAAGTTCAAAGAAGTGAAAGTGAGCTCGGACTCCGAAAATTACATTTTGTGTAAGTTGACTTCATCGATCCATTCATGGATGGAAGCAAGCATATCGGAATAGGAATCTTCGTTCTGTTGAAGTAGTCAAGGTTTTGACTTGAACAGGAACGAAATGGAACTATGCGTTTACTAATAGATAAATGGGAGCGATATTGCATTTCTCATATTGTATGTCGATGACATACTGATTCTCGGAAATAACGTCCCAATGCTGTAGTCGGTAAAGGACTGGCTTGGGAGTTGGTTTAGTGATTGACATGGGTAAAGCCACGAAAGTCTTGGATTCTAGATCTAAAGATAGAGATCCAGAAGAGCTGGTAGGACAAAGTCAGGATTCTTAAATTGACAAAGTCCTACACGTTTCAGCACTCCAAGAAGGGTTTCTTAAGCCAATGTCACATGGCAATACGTTAAGCAAGAAGCAGTGTCCTACGATAACTGCTGAGCTTGAATGCATGGATAGGATTCATATGCGACGGCAATTGGATCTATCATGTATGCCATGACACGTACTTGTTTTGATATTGCTTTAATGTTAAGCAAAACAAGTAAAGACCAGTCAAATCCAGCAAAGAATCACTGGATTGCCGTAAAGAATATTCTAAAGTATTTGAAGAATACTAAAGGATAAGTTCTTTAGGTAAAGAAGAAAGTGAAGTGCTACAAGTCGATAGAGTCTGAAAGGCAAGTTTCCAACAGACAAAGATGATTTCCGGTCACAGTCCGGATATGTCTTGTGTCTGTCTGGCGGTGCACGGCACTGTTGCTGACTCCATGACTTAAACTGAATGTTTCGCAGCTTGGGAAGCGGCGAAAGAGGTTGTTTGGAAAGAATAGTTCATCACTGAACTTGATGTGATTCCCAGCTTAGATGAGACTAGCTGCACATCAAAGATCCAAACACTTTAAGGATAGGTATAACCTATTCCGTAAGATAAATGACAGAGATGTTAAGTAGATCAGCAAGTTTCAACGCATGAGAACGTTGCTAATCTATTAACGAAGCCACTCCTTGAGACTGTTGCTGTAGGATAAGTGAAATTAAGATGTAGTCTTAATTTCAGTGGGAGTTAGTAAAGGGCTTTATTTAGTTATTGATATGTTCTTGTAAAACATATGATGATGTTTAATGAAATTATTATTTCAAGATTATTTTAACTGTGATGAAATAATCGTTCCAAAATGAAATGAACCATTTTATAGGTCATCGAAGTAAATGACTTGATCTTGAGTCATCAAAGTCATTTAGCTTGGTCATAAGACCCTATATTTGATAGATGGTTTATATCATCCTGTCCCTAGTCGAAGGTTGTTGAAATTGGAACACCAACAACCGTGTGAGACTGGATTGGTACGTGACTTATGACAAAGTCTTAGTGTGTCATAGATGCGCGGCATCAAAGTCAGTACATAGGTGTATGTTGGGGAACATACGACCGGACTAGACCCGCTTATAAGAACTCTTCAGGATATTTATATCTGTGTCATAAGAGATTCTTACTACGACTATAGAGTATAGTCCTTAGACCTGAGTTCACATGCATGTGACTGCACATGGACTGAAGTACTTTGATCATTGTCTAACGCTATCGTTCTGTGATAGCTATAAGGACCTTGTTTGGGTACATCATGAAATGAGTAGTTTACAGTGATGGAACAAGATGGGATTTGTCCCTCCAATATAAATGGAGTGAATATCTCTAGGCCAATCGGAGATTTGAATACTGGAAAATGCATGGCCATGCTCAAACGGACTGTCCCGAGTCGTTTGGATTGTCAGTATCAAATCAGAGTCCGATGAACAAGATTAGGCTTTATAAGGATGACACTAATCTTGCCTTATGACTAATCGAGATATTGTGACAAAAGGATTATGAATACAGAGATTCCAGTACAAGTGGGAGATTGTTGGAATTGTGTCCAGTAATCTCGGTACTGTCTCTAGAAAGTAAGAGTATGTCAATGATCAGACATAAGTCATACAATGCTGGGGGTCATGATGGCTTGCTAGAGTCCGCTCATGATCTATAAGTCTTGGACTTGTTGCCTTTATTGTATGATCCCATATGGGTCACACGCCTAAGCTAACAGGAAAATGTGTAGGAACGGCTTAGCAGAAGTACGGTAAAAGTGCTAGGCATTTGCTGTACTAAGAGAGACTAAAGGGCCTGATTAAATCCATGGGATTTAATTAGAACTGAGAATTGGGCCCAAAATCCCATGAGAACTAAAGGGAGTTTTAATGAATAAAACTTGACCTAAAGCTCTCTAATTCTTCTTAGTATCTGCGCCTCTTTTCTCCTCTCTCTGCGCCTCTCTCCTGCTCGGTCTAGCAGCCATTTCCTTGTGAAGCGTGTGTGAGCCTTTGGAGGATTCATCCCTCGGTGTATCTCTCTGATCTGACCTGTTCTATTCCTTCCGCTGCAACAAACAGGTAAAAGGTGAGATCATCTAATGTTTCTATTCAAGAGAACCTAGATCTGTATGTTTAGGTTGATATGAATCTGTGAATTACATCAGGATCAACTAAACAGTTCCTACAATGCCGTCTTCTCTCGATCGTCTGGGTTCATCAGGATTTGATTATATCCTGAAAATGCATCCATGAATGATAGTAACTCATTTCCGGCAGTTGCTTCAACAAGTCGGTCGATATGTGGCAGAGGGAAACTATCCTTTGGGCAGGCTTTATTGAGATCTGTGAAGTCGACACATACTCTCCACTTCCCGTTTTTCTTTTTCACGACCACCGGGTTAGCCAGCCAATCGGGATATTTGACTTCCTGGATTGAACCGGCATCAAGTAATTTCTCTACCTCGTCATTGACCGCTTTTGCCCTCTCGGGACCGAACTTTCGCCTCTTCTGCGTAATTGGTTTGTAAGTCGGGTCGACGTTGAGCTCGTGGGTCGTGATGGTTGGATTGATGCCTTTCATGTCCTTAACCGACCACGCAAATGTTGCGACGTTTCGCTCTAGGAAAATGATCAACTCTTTCTTAATGTCTTCAGGTAGTTCCGCGCCAATCCCTACACACTTGCTTGAGTCAGAATCGTCGATGACAATTTGTTGGATTAGTTCCTTCTCAGGACCTTTCCTTCCTTGTTCCGCATTGATCATGCACGAAGGCACTCTGATCCTATGCTCCCTTGCGAAACAAGATCGACTCACCCGTTGGCATCCCTTAACCATATGGATTCCTTTAGGTGTTGGGAATTTTAGGCACTGGTGGTAAGTTGACGATACCGCCTTCATACTGTATAACCACGGAGTTCCTAAAATCACGTTGTAGATGGTTGGCTTGTCAATGACGTGAAACCTCACCATCCTGTTAACTCCTCCTGCGTAAACCGGTAGCTTAATTGTCCCAATTGTGTATGTCGTCTCGCTTGTGAAGCCGGTGAGTGGTTTCGCCTTCTGCTTGATGTCCTCTTCTTTAATTTCCATCTTCTTGAGTGTATCTAGGAAGATCAAATCTATTGATCTGCCCGTGTCGACTAGAATTCGTGATACCTAGCAACTTCCGATGAGGAGTTCGACCACTAGCGGATCGTTGTGGGGGTAATGGGTCCCGTATAAATCTTGATCGGTGAAGATAACGGGTGGATCGTCGGTTAAAATAGGTTGAGGCGCGTTTTGCGCAGCTAACGCCATGCGTTCATATACCTTGATCGATCGAACCGAGTCGTTCACGGAGATCAGGCCGCCCATGATCATGTTGATTCTTCGGACGGCTTTAGGAGTTTCCTCTTCGTCTTCTTCTTCCTCTTCTCGGTCGCGTTTTAAAGCTATGCTTTTGATGCGCCGCGGCTGTTTCCCTTGCTTGGGTGCCTGTTCGTCGGCCCTTTGCTCGTCCTGCTGCCCGGATTCTCTTTTTAACTTGTCTATTGCCGCTTTGATCTCTTGATCTGAAAGTCGGGCATACAAAGCGTTTTTGAGGTTTCGACATTCGGCAGTATCGTGCGAGGTGGCTTGGTGGTATTCGCAATACTTTTCTCCTGTAGTGGAAGCATGCGGTGTCTTTTCTTTTCCTACCTTGTTCCGTTTATTCCAAGGTTTCGATGAGCGTGGTTTGTCGGTATTGTCGACAACCATTGTCGTTTTGGCCCCTTTGTCGTAATGTTGCCTAGGTTCTCTTTCTTCCTTTTATCGACTTGCTTAACGGAGCTGTACCTTTTGGCTAAGGCGATCTTTTTCTCTTCCAACTCCACGAATTTGTTTGCTCGATGGAGTGCGTCTTCGATGGTCAATGGTGGGTTGACGACCAGATCCTGATAGAAAGGCGACTCGTGCCAGACGGCATTCGTTAGGGCTGCGATAGTAAACTTATCCGGGGCCTCTGCTCGCGTCATGGTTGCTCTGAACCTTTCTACGAAGGCCTTCAACGTCTCCTTCTTTTCTTGCGACATGGACATCAAGGCGTTTAATGAGGTGTCCTTATGTACGTAGGCAAAATGATGCCTTACGAATGACCTTGTGAGGTCGGAGAAATTGTCAATTGATTTAGACGGGAGCCGGGAAAACCAGTTTAGTGCGTCCCCTTCCAGAGTTTCGGAAAACAACTGACAGAGGCCGATGTCACGTTCTCTGGATGACGTGAATCGCGCTTTTGCTGCCATAATCTTGAAAATCTTTAGATGAGCGGCGGGGTCCTTCGTGCCGTCGTACATTGTCAATCTGAGCTTCTCTTTTTGCCGTATGTACGTGTTCGTAATACGTGACGTGAATGGCGTTCTCCGAGTCTCCTCGATGATTCGATCGATCTCAGGGGCGGAACCTTCAACGCTGTGAACTTTGCCTTTTAATTCTTTCAGGGTATCTCTAAGTTCAGTTAGTTGCTCCTCCACTTGGTTACGACTTGCTCCACGGGTAGTGGTTTTACGAGCCTCCTCGCGCGATGTACCTCGCTCGTGGCGATGATACTCTCGGTGTGAGTCGCTCTCGTGTCGCAAGTTTCGTTTGTGATGAGAGCCTCGGCCGTGCTGAGTCTCGTGGTCGTCGCGCTGACCTTTGTCGGGTGAGTACCTTTCTTCGTACCAGTCCTGCTCTTGGTGTGAACCTCGCCTGTGTTCGTTTGGGTCTCTCTCCCGATGTGAGTTCCGTTTATGGTCGTCCCTTCTATCGCGCTCTCCGCGCGCGTCTCTTTTCGACTTGCCGTCTCGGCCTTGATGGTCCCCTTCGGGTGTTTTGTAGATCAGCTGTCTGGCAACTTTATCTTTCACCTTCAGAGGCACCTCCCGTTTGGGTTTTCTTGACAGCTGGTCCGAACGGATCCGATCTTGTTCGGATTGCAACAAGTCAATTCTCTCGGAGAATTCTTTAATCAAGTCGCTTTGAGAGTCGATTTTTGCCATCAAGGTGGCTAAAAACTTATCTTGGTCGACTTGTTTTGCTATGTCATCGACTGGCGGGGCGCGGCTGTCGTTGTTTCCAGGGTTAGAACCTCGTGGTTGTCTTCCGTCGAGTCCCTCGTCTTCTTCGACTTCATGATCGGTTTGATCATAGTCGCTGTCTTCATGATCACTTAGTTGAACCTTTGGGTTATTTGGATCGATTTCGTCACCGTTTCCTGACATCTCGTTCAGAAATTTCTCTTAGAAATCCCCACAGTCGGCGCCAATTGTAAGATCTCAATTCCGCGTATCCTAAGATAGCAAGAATTTTAGGGTTGAAATTTAGGGATTCTAAAAGAAGAATTAACGAACGCGGTGAGAGTTAGGAAATTAGGGTTTATAACCGGTGTTTCCGAGATGGAAGCCGGTAAAAGAGAATTGAATAAGTCGCCGGAGAGATTTTAGGTTAAGTTTGCTCTAAAGTCTCTTAGGCTCAAAGTATTATGAAAAAGCGTGATTTATTGATTGATGCGAAGTCCCTTTATATAGGTTTTACAAAGTCGGTTTACATTAAAAATACGAATATTTCCTAATATCTCGGCTTATCGAGATATGGAATATTTCCATATCGTTTTGCGCCGCCTTCGTTCCATCGGCTCATACTTTCCGAAACCCTAATGTAAGTCGGTTGCTCTCAAGTCGGTAAAACTTAGGTTTTTACCGTCTTGGGCCTATTTCCGACTTTCCACTTTGGGCCGACCTAAACTCATGATTAGGCCTTTTAGGAAAGTGCTAAACTTTACTCCAACAATGTTGCATATTGGTGAAACTATTCATAGCTCTAGTTTATTTTTGCCATTTGTTCATACCTAAATTAAACAACAAAACCTACAAAAAATAGAAACACAGCAACCGTTAATAGTTGCAGACTTCATATCTGATTTTTGGGATGGCGTTCAGCGACGTCGTTGCCGGCTTCGTCTTCCTCTCTTTTACTTTTCCTTTATCTGTTTTTGACTTAGTTCATGCTTGAATCTGAGATGGGTTTTGATCGGAGGTTCGTTTGGAGCTGAAAGAGCAATCATTGGGTCTTTCGGTCGCTTTCCTTATAGTCTCTCTATCCCAAAGCCGACGTTCTCTTACTTTTGGTGTGTGTGTATAGGCTCTTGTTTCGCCAATGCTCCTTGTTTTCCACCATCATCTCGGCTTATCTGTTTAGGAGTCGATGTGGTGTTGCTCTCCAACAGCCGGTTTTTGGCCGGTCCTTATCTTGCCTCAGTTCCTTTCTTCGTGATCCTGGTTTCTGCGATTTCAGAGAAACTGCCTCTTTAACCTTCGAATTCATTTTAACTCGGTGGTAGTTTTGGTGGATTTGTTCTATTCAGAATAGTTGGGTATTAGTTTTAGTATTGTGTTTACCTTAGTCCTTTTATGCTCCTTATGGTGTTTTGAAGTCAATTATCGATACTTATTTGGAATCAATTGCTCGAAAGTTCGGATCCTTTTGATTTTTGGTGTCGCTAGTTCATAATCTTTCATGACTATGTGGTTTCAGTTAGAGTATTCTATTTGGTTTGTATCTTGATGGACAAGTTTTTTCAACGACGGCTTCTAAGTTAACTTGGGAGAAAGTTGACAAGGAGATACGATTAAGAAGATTCATTTAAATTGTGAGGTTTGTTTCATGTTTCCTAAAAGGTATTAAAAGTCCGACTGCTATTGTATATACATGAACGTTTAATCCTTAGTTCGAAAAAAGATCAGTTTGGTATCGCTAATGTGTTATTACTTAATTTGGTCCATTCTTTTAACTTCTCTTTGTATCTCATTTGGAGAATTTCTTCTGTATTGTAATGGTTTCCAAACGAGATCGAATGAAAAAAGTGTTAAAACTATTCCTTGAGCTATAAGCGTTTTTTTTTGTGGGGTTGTTTTGGTAAATCAAAATCAAGATGGGTGTTTTCCGTAAACTCCAAAATAGTGATCATAAAGCAAATTTTCGAAGAAATTAGGAGACACGTTGGTGTCAACAGTCTTTTAATTTTCCTTTTTTGGGTCAAAATCTTTTAATTTTCTGAAAAACAAAAAAAACCCCCAATTTATTTTCCTCCGCCTCCCGCTCTTGCTTCTTGCCATTGCTCTTTCGAGCTCTCTCCCTCGAAGCTCTAGATTTCTTCTGTTCCATCTTTCCTCTCTCGCCATGAAACTCGTAAGGTATGATTTTTTCTATCTGTTGATTTCTTGTTTTCTCTCTATCCTTGGGTTCGGAATTTTGAGTATTTTTTTATCCTGCTCTTCGCTGTTTGATTTCGAATCGGGATTTTCGCAGGTTTTTGATGAAATTGAACAATGAAACAGTTTCAATCGAGCTTAAGAACGGAACCATAGTTCATGGAACCATTACAGGTACGCTTTTCTTATTCACAGCTCAATTCGGTGTTTAGGGTTTTCCTTTATATCGACGGCGCTTCATGTACCATGAACCTGTCTTAGCATCTCCGTTGATGTTTATAAGCAATGGAAGCTGTCGTATTCACAAATTAATTTGAGTTTAGCTAGAGTGTTTATTTTTTTTGCCCTAGAAATGCTTTGTCAGTCTCAACCTCTGTGAACACTGGTCGAGTCAGATGCAGATGATAAACTAGTTCTTGCTTTTTAAAATCGTAGGTTTCTGAGATACAGTTTAGTTCTTACTTAAAACTCTGATCGCCCATGTGAGTCGTTAGTTTTTAGTACAAATAATTGAGCTCTCGTATTCACAAATATTCTAAGGTGTAGTTTTGTTGTTAATAAAGGTTCCTATTACTTAACCAGCTGTGAGTTTTAGCCAGAGTGTTTGATTTTGAGCTGCATTGTGGGTATCTCGAGTCAGATTCACAAGATTTTGCTATAAATCGGAGATTGATGACATTGTTTTCTTCTTCGTCGAACTCTAGTTAGCCATAAACATAAGCAGCACAGTATACTAGAACAAACAACTTTATCGATTAAGCTTGTTTTGTTTATGAGATAAATAGTTCTCCTTCAAACTTTGACCACCCGTGAGATAGTTTAGTTTTCACTAATGGATCTCTCTCTGTCACAAATGTTTAGGTTTATCCATGTTACTAGTAATAACACGTAACGATTTGTTAAGCTGATTCTTGATTTTGGACTTAGAAAAAAGCTTGTTGGTTGCAAGAACCGAGTGTACTGCTCGAGTCAGCTGCATAACGCTAGTTATTCTTTGAAATCTGTTCACCCATAAGCAGCACTAGACCAGAAGAAACATGATCGATGTGTAAACTAAACATATATCAATGCTCATTGTAATGAGATTAGCATTTGAAAGCCCCTCTTCTTTTTCAGTGTTTCTAGATCTCTGAATTTTTATAGAACGGTTACCATATGACTTTTTTCTGCATCTCTTTTAGTCTCATCGACTGATTGGTTTCCTTGCGCAATACAATTTGTCTCTGCTGTTATTTCCTTTTTCTGCCATCATCTAGTTTATAATGCGATCATCAATCACCATTGAGTACTGACTGGTTGTTATCTACTTGCAATGCAGGTGTAGATGTTAGTATGAACACTCACTTAAAAGCTGTGAAACTCACTTTGAAAGGGAAGAATCCAGTCACATTAGACCACTTAAGTGTCAGAGGACACAACATTCGCTATTATATTCTTCCAGACAGCTTGAATCTCGAGACTCTGCTGGTCGAGGACACACCAAGAATCAAACCGAAAAAACCAACTGCAGGTAACATAAGCATTTTCTTTCTCTACCTCTCTGTTCATTCTTAACCATGCCTTGTGATTTATTGCCTGCCTATCTTCATCATTTTATTGTTCTCATCGGTATCAGGAAAGATTCCACCAGGCGGTCGGGGACGTGGGCGTGGAAGAGGTCGTGGACGTGGGCGTGGTGGTCGTTAAGCATTTTGCAGTGATCCAAAGTTTGGTCCTTTTTTTTTTGTAAGAGCAGGATTGTAAAAGACCTATCTTGTAGTGAGATTTGGTGTCATGAAGTATTGGTATCTTTTTAAGTTAACGTGATTTTGAGATTTGATACGTTATTACCAAAACTTATCGAACTCGGAAAACAATCAAATGTCGTTTCATTATTGAGTTCATTACTTGACCAAATAATCTGACAAAACTGAGATACCAAATTCTTGACCTAGAAAGCATTTGCTGATTCGTTAAACTGTGTAGTGCTTATTAGTTTTGAATATGCCTAGAGGAGAGTTGATCAAAGCTTCTGCCCATGAAAGTGCATGTTAGTATCTTAACCTCAGTGAGCCCATTTTTAGGGACAAAGAGTCGATTACAGAAATCCTAAGCAGATCCTTGAGGAGCAGCAGCGGTAACAATCACCTTTGCTGGGACATTTCATGATATCACCAGTTCTTGCCTGCAACGCAATGACAGACTCCCAAGATGGAAGCACAACCTGTAATCAGATGGGATAAGAAACACTTGGAACAAAATAAAATCATCATTTGATTTTTTGAAG
This sequence comes from Orychophragmus violaceus, assembly GCA_030180135.1. Lineage (NCBI taxonomy): Eukaryota > Viridiplantae > Streptophyta > Magnoliopsida > Brassicales > Brassicaceae > Orychophragmus > Orychophragmus violaceus. The sequence continues at coordinate 90,993,716 of CM058237.1, read as the reverse complement.
TTGATTTAACAGCTCCCTTCAAAGACGAGTTTAACTGTTGTAGTTCCTCTGACAACAATCTCAGCCAGACAATCAGATCCCTTGGATGATTATCTTCCCCCAAAGATGAAAATCACTGTCTCTTGTTCAACCCTGAGGAGAAAGAAAAGCTCTACAAAACTCGCAATTTCGGTAACTACTTTGCAAAGAGTTTTTGTGTGGTGACTCATAGGGTTTGATTGGGAGAGCATTAGGAAGAGCATAATGCTTTTTATTAACCAATCATGTTTTGTTTAGAAAGCATGTAGAAGAGCATTTAGAAGATGCAAATGCTTTCAAATGCTTATGCTCTCTATGCTCTCATATGGAGCATTTCCACAGCATTAACCTATAAAAAATATATATTTTTTTAAATCATATAATTAATTAATTTTGTTAATTAACATAAAATATATGCATATATTTAAAATTATTATTATTAATATTTTATTTCATCTATTGTTTTTAAAATATATATATGAAAATATAATATATACATATAATAATTTAATAAATATAAATTAAATATATGAAAAATAAAAAACTTATTTTCTAAATATAATATATGCATATAATAATTTAATAATATAATTTAAATATATAAAAAAAATAAAAAAACTTATGTTTTAAATATATACATAATAATTTGATAAATAATTTAAATACATGAAAAAACAAAAAAAAAACTTATGTTCTAAATATAATATATTCATATATAACACTTTAGAATAATTATAGTTAAATATAATTAAATATTTTATAATGTTATATTTAACCACTAACAGCTCTACCAATCAATAAAAAACGTATATTAATTAGAGCATACAGCTTCAGCAGCATACTGCTTGTGCTATTTACTGCTAATGCTTTGCTACGAGCCTTTCCAATCAAGCCCTATAGTAGCTGGCTTTTGATGCTTTATAGAGATTATTGTGAAGGTAAAATTAAAAACCCTAGTCAATTTAAACTCTATATCTTACATATTTTAACCGGCGAGAGAATCAATTTACCAACATTGGAATCAGAATTTACTTTGGATAGACGAGAAAACCAAAGATTACCTAGTTATAATTGTAAAGAGGTTTAATGGAGAATATACTTTCTCTTTTAAGAAAGGAGATAACTCTTGGAAACAAATGCGTCAGTTGTCGTTGTCAGGTTGTAACATGCTATACAAGGATCACAAGCTTTATTGTCTCAACGCTAATAAACTCAAGGTTTTCGATTTTTCTGGAGAAATTCTGTTGCTAGTTTTCGAGATGAGCGTACGCGGATGCATACAAAGAGTATCAGGTCCTTCTCGCATGAGACATGCTGGTATTCCAAGAAAGGACCAAAGGTCTTACTCTTTGAAGAATGTGGTAGTCACTTTAAGTGAAGATGTCTTAATTGTCAACAGCTTTCGTCCTGCTTTCTCCAAAATCTGGAACTTTAGTGTCTACAAGTTGAAAGAAGGGAACAAAAAGTGGGAGAAAATTGTTTCTTTGGGAGACGAGGCAATTCTTTTGGATTTAGGTATCACATTGCTTGCCAAGAACATCCATGGAGTCAAGAAAAAATTGCATCTACTTCAGTGGCCGTGTTTCTGAATATCCGTATGATGAAAATTTCGTATTCAATCTCGATACAAACAAGGTTGAAAACCCGCACCAATTTGTTTCTTCTTCCATTCCATTCTCTAATGCTCGTTGGTTCTTACCAAGTTTCAAACCTTAATTAGTGCTTTATGGTTTTCGTTTTGTTGTTTTTTCTTTCTGTATTAAACATTTGACAATATTTCAAGTTTCATTACTGCTTTCTATTCTTCTGTTATGAACTGTGAATTATTATGAATGTAAACTCAACAATTACAAGCTCTCGATATGAAAACCTGTAACTCTCCCGTGAATTCTCTCTCTACAAGAATCCAGTTCTTAGCTCTCAATAGCTGACTCTAACAGAATCGTTCTCGTGACTTATATACTGTCACTTATTTACAAAGACTCGAGTCAACAAGTCAACAGACTTAACAACTTCTGGTGGCCAATCATTTTGCCACCTCAGCCTCTTGTCCAACGCTTTCTTTCTTCTTCTCTTCTCCACTTCTCTTCTGTTTCCTGGTGTAAGCTCTTAATGGCATATCAATACCCCCATTGCCAAGACTGAGCTTGCCCTCAAGCGAATAATCCGGAAACTGTTGCTTGAGCTCTCCCACACGCACCCAAGAAGCCTCATGAACGTGTAAGCCCTTCCATTTAACCAACACTTCTAAGAATCCTTCCTCGTCATACCTCTTGTCCAGTAACTCCTCTGGTGCGACCACAACATCAGCATCAGTAAAAGCTGTAGCTGGCAGTTCCACAACAGAATGATTTTGTCCCACTGCCGGTTTCAGCTGAGAGATATGGAACACCGGATGTATTTTAGATCCATCCGGTAGTTTTAATCGGTAAGCCACCTTGCCAACCTTTGCCAATACTTCATAAGGCCCATAATATCGAGCAGCCAGCTTCTGATACAGACGGCGACTCACAGACTGTTGTCTATACGGACGAAGTTTAAGGTAGACCATTGATCCCACTTCCAACTCCAAATCACGTCTCCTCTTATCCGCGTTAGACTTCATAATATGTTGAGCACGCAACAGATTCTCCTTGACTGTCCTTAGTATCAACTCACGTTCCTGCAACATCATGTCTACTTCAAAGTTCTTAGTGGAGCATGTTTCATAAGACAATAGATTGGGAGCCTCCCTCCCATATACCAGCTTAAATGGAGTACATTGCAATGCTGTGTGGTAAGAGGAGTTATACCATAACTCTGCCCAAGACAAATATTTTGCCCATGTCTTTGGGTGAGTTGAAGCAAAGCACCGGAGATATGTCTCCAAACAGCGGTTTAAGACTTCGGTTTGACCGTCAGACTGTGGGTGGAAAGCAGTGCTAAATCGCAGTCTTGTTCCAGCTACTCGAAAACACTCTTTCCAAAATCCACTGAGAAATATCTTGTCTCTGTCTGAGATGATGGAGCGTGGAAAACCATGAAGCCGGATTACTTCTGTGGTGAATTTACGAGCTACATCAGAAGCGGTGAAAGGGTGTCTCATCCCAATGAAATGGCTGTATTTGCTCAGTCTATCCACCACAACAAAGATGACATTAGTTCCTTGTGACAATGGTAAGCCTTCGATAAAGTCCATGGAAATGTCTTCCCAAATTTGAGAAGGCAATTCAATAGGCTGTAATAACCCAGCAGGAGCAAGATTAGAGTACTTCTGAGTCTGACATATAGTGCAGGCAGCCACGTAGTCCTGTACTGTCTTCCTCATCTTTGACCAGTGAAACAAAGTCTGGATTCTCTGTAGTGTACGAAGGACTCCAGAATGACCACCAACTAACCCATTGTGATTCTCGTATAAGATCAGTGGAATATGTTTTGATGTTGGTGGAATTACCAACCTGTTCTTGTAAAACAACCGGTTGTTAATCACCTTATAACCAGGTTTCAACTGTTCTGCATTTTTCAACTTGGACAAGATCTCATTGATTCCTGGATCTTCCTCAATTTCTCTGTACAAGTCTTGCAGCTCTAAGCTTGTCGGCTTAGTGAGAGACAAAAGTAAGTGTGGAGTGATCGTGAGTGCTGAGTATTGAATACGAGAGAGTCCATCAGCAACCTTATTCTCTGTACCCACCTTATACTCTATATCAAATTCATATGTCAAGATACGAGTGAGCCATCTTTGGTAATCCAGAGTTATTTCCCTTTGTTCCAGCAAATATTTCAAACTCTGTTGATCAGTCCTTACCAAGAATCTCCTTCCCAGTAAGTAATGTCGCCATTTTTGAATGGAGAACACGATAGCCATCAATTCCCGTTCATAAATGGGTTTCATTTGTTCTTTCTCTGTTAAAGCATGACTGAAATATGCTATAGGATGGCGATCTTGCATTAAAACCGCACCCAGCCCAAATCCAGAAGCGTCTGACTCTATGACAAACTGCTTGTTGAAATCTGGTAAAGCCAACACTGGAGCTTCAATCATGGCTCTCTTGAGTTTCTCAAAAGCTAGTTGAGCTGTCTCAGACCAACAAAACTGATCCTTCTTCAATAATTCTGTCAAAGTCTTTGCAATAGATCCATAATGTTGAACAAACCTCCTGTAATAGCCAGTTAATCCCAAGAAACCTCTCAAGTCCTTCACTGATTTTGGAGTAGGCCAAGATTTAACAGATTTGATCTTCTCCTCATCTGTCGCTACCCCCTCCTGTGATATAACATGTCCCAAATATTCTACCTTCTTCTGAGCAAAGCTACACTTCTTTTTATTAGCAAAAAGTTGTTGTTCTTCCAGCACTTGTAGTACCACTGCTACATGTTTGACATGTTCTTCCCATGTCCTACTATACACCAAGATGTCATCGAAAAACACCAGAACAAACTTGCGCAAATAAGGCCTGAAAATTTCATTCATCAGAGCCTGAAAAGTGGCTGGGGCATTGGTCAGCCCAAAGGGCATGACCAGGAACTCATAATGGCTGTCGTGTGTTCTGAAGGCTGTTTTTTCAATGTCAGCTTCCTTCATCCGAATTTGGTGGTAGCCAGCTTTTAAATCTAACTTTGTGAACCACTTGACCCCATGTAACTCGTCTAGTAACTGGTCTATCATAGGTATGGGATACTTATCCGGAATGGTTGCACGGTTGATAGCTCGGTAATCAACACAAAACCGCCAGGAATTGTCTTTCTTTTTAACCAACAGAACTGGACTTGAATAAGGGCTATGACTCTGCCTGATTAGTCCTTCATCCAACATCTCTTTAACTAACTTTTCCATAGCCTCTTTATGTGCATGTGGGTACCTATATGGTCTCACACTTATAGGACCTTGTCCCTTCTGCAAAATGACAGCATGTTCCCTTCCTCTAACTGGAGGTAGTCCTTTAGGTTCTTGAAACACTTTATCAAACTTCATTAATACTTGGTTCATATCTGCAGGTAGCGCTTGGATAGTCTCGGCCACCATCAGCTTCGGTGTAAACAAACACTTCTCTCCTTTGTTCAGCACAAAAGGTACATGTCTGAACATCTTCATTGACACATTTTGATCATGTAATGAAGCATCTCCTTTCAATGTTACTTGTCTGCCCCCATATGTAAATGATAGTTCATGTTTCTCCCAATCCATAACACATCTCCCCAAGGTTCTCAGCCATTGGACCCCCAAGATAATGTCTGCACTGCCCAATTCCAAGACTATAAAGTCTGTTTTGAAAGAGATATCAGGGAGATTCAGTTGAACATTCTTGCATACTCCCATTCCTTGTACTGATATTCCTGTCCCCAATAAGACTTCCAAATGAGGATTCACTGTTGTCAGAAGTTTTGTTCTTCTTATTGTTTCTGGTGATATAAAATTGTGAGTAGCCCCACTGTCTAACATCACCACAACTTCTCTGTTTTGAACACTGCCTCGCATCTTCGTTGTTGTTAGAGATTTAACCCCAAGGAAAGAGTTCAGTGACAATTCCATCATTTCCACATTTTCTTCTTCAACATTATCATCAACTTCAATCAAGGACTGATCTAGGATCTCCATTTCAAACCCATTTATTACTGTTAACACCTGAAATGTTTTGTTAGGACAAGAGTGTTGCCTAGACCACTTCTCATCACACTTGAAACAAAGACCGAGTCTCTTTTTTTCTGCAATCTGAGCTTCTGTTAACTTCAGCTGCGGTCTCTGGTTTTGGGATATACCCTGCTTCACGGTTGTAGAGCTTGATGAGCTCTGCATTTGTCTCCCTTGCCAACCAGGATTGGGCATATGGCTTGAGTAAGACCGTGAAGCACCATTTTTCAGCAGTGGTTTCCCTTCCGATTGCCTTTCACGGCAGACCACTTTGTAGAGTGAGCTAGCTTCCATCTGATAAGCCGTAGAGATCATCTCCGGAAGATCAATAGGCTTACACATGTTAACTACCTCTCTCATTTCATGACTTAAACCATTCATGAAAATCCCTTCCAACTGTTTCTCTGTTAGGCCAGACACTTGTGTTGATAAATCCTCAAACAAATGTATGTATTCTGCCACTGTCCCTGTCTGTTTAACCGCAAAGAACGGTTGACTAGGATCTCTGAGTTTTTCCCTACTGAACCTGGCAATCAGTCTCTCTTTAAACTCCTTCCATCTTTCAAACGGTCTGCGGTGTGTTTCACTGTTAAACCAGCTCAGAACATCACCCATCAAACTGACTGACACTATCTCCAGCTTTGTTGCTTCATCATAACCAGCAATCCGGAAGAATCGCTCAGCCAAAGCAATCCAACCATAGGCATCCTCACCATCAAAGATCGGTAGTTCAGCTCTTTTCAACATTTTGGATTTACTACTAACAATCGAATCTCTCACATCCCCTTCCTCAGACCTATAGCTACGGCCAGATTCCATGTGAGTATGACGTACCTGATGTTCACGATGTTCATCGTAAGCCTCGTCGTCGTCCGCCGTTCGTTTGCCTAACGATTTCACGATTAGGTCACGGAGCTCGTTGAATTTCGTATCAATCTTGGTTGATAAGAACTCCGTCGTCTCCTTCGCTCGAAATTCCATCGCCTCCGTCTGTTTTTCCATGGCGGAAATCGCCGATTTCACTTGCTTATTGATGGCCACTTGATCGGCTGTGTGCTTCATCAACAATTCCGAAAGTGAATTCACCGTAACCGTCTGTCCCGAACTCTCCGATACGTTCTTCGTCATCTTCTTCGCGATCGTTCGATCCAGAACGCTCAATCGCACCAATTTGTTATGAACTGTGAATTATTATGAATGTAAACTCAACAATTACAAGCTCTCGATATGAAAACCTGTAACTCTCCCGTGAATTCTCTCTCTACAAGAATCCAGTTCTTAGCTCTCAATAGCTGACTCTAACAGAATCGTTCTCGTGACTTATATACTGTCACTTATTTACAAAGACTCGAGTCAACAAGTCAACAGACTTAACAACTTCTGGTGGCCAATCATTTTGCCACCTCAGCCTCTTGTCCAACGCTTTCTTTCTTCTTCTCTTCTCCACTTCTCTTCTGTTTCCTGGTGTAAGCTCTTAATGGCATATCATCTTCCTTCTTCTTATGCTATAACCAAGTCCGCCTATCTCTCTCTTCTCCTATGTGACGACTGAAGTAATGAAAATTTTATTATCCTTTTTATTTCCCTACGTACAGAGGAGAGGAGGAGAGTAGATACATATATAAACTTTTGTTAGAATGTATGCCTATTAGCGAAGGGAACCGAATGATCTTCTCATCTTATTTTTTCTGATATAGTGTCTGTCCTATCATTCTGTTAGGAAATAACGTAAAATTTTCAGATAAATCAGATTTATATGGTAGGCATCACTTCAACTCAATTTACTAACCACCGGCTTCATGCTTTCAGTTTGGAGTCCCAGATCGTATTCATCTTTCAGTATTTTTCTCCTGTGTATGCAGAAAAAGGGTTCTGCCCATGAAAGTGCAGGTTAGCTTCTTAACCTCATTTTTAGGAGCAAAGAGTCGACTGCAGAATCATAAGCAGATCCTTGAGGAGCAGTAGATCACCACTTTGCTGGGGGCATTTCATGATATCATCAGTTCTTGGCTGCAACTCAGTGACGACAGACTCCCACGATGGAAGCACAGCCTGTAACCGGATGGGATAAGGAACAGTTAGAACATAATAAAGTTAGCCAAGTTCAAAGTTAATTTTGTGAAATGCATAACCATGATTTGATCTCTTAACAGCCCCATTCAAGGGTTTGAAAACGAGTTAGTTCCTCTGACATCAACAACGGTAGCTCCCTTCAAGGCTTGGAGAAACCATTGGAGCTGCTGTACTCACAAGTTGTAATCACAGGAAAGTTCATTTCGATCAAGAAAGATCCTTTCATTTCACAATCATCGAGCCTTTTAGCAGTTAGAATCCCCGAGTGACGGTGTCAGAAACCCTTTGAGAAGAGACCATCTGTCAAGAAGTATTGAGCTTTTGTCAACGAGTAATTAACAAAGCTTATCAAGATCCTAACAACCAGAAACCATCGAGCTTCTGTTGATTTTAGACCATGATATCTATCTCATTTAAAAACATCCTTTGTGAATCCATTCAAATATTGATGCTGTGATTAGAAAGTTAAGTTGGACTCATTCATAAAGAAACCGAAGAACTTTGAAAGCAGAAATCAATCAAATCAAAGGCAGAAGTAAAGATTTTCTCAAATTTCAGGGGAAAATGCTTAACTTATTAGGATTGTTGACAAATGAGGGATATAATACAGATAACTTGGTCAATCCAACAGGATCACTATTAAGAAAATGGATCGTAAGATGTCGAAATCTTGACTTTTGATGTCAAGATGTCAAGATTAAACCAAAACAGAGCCTTTCATCACAGTCACAGCTTTGCCAGTGAGCAAAACTCTCTGTGTCTCCTTATCATAATGAACCTTCAGTGTTCCACTCCTACGCGAAGCCTATAAAGCAATTAACAAAACTCAATCACAATCATTAGGGCAAGTTTTACCAAGCTTCAAAATGCTAGTCTGAGTTATAGATAGAGGGAGAGATGAGTCACCGCGTAAGCAAAAAAGTCACACTTGTTCATCTTGAGGCTCCAGTAATGTGCTAATGCACAATGTGCACTTCCACAGACGGAATCCTAAAGGTAATAAAGAACCAAGCATACGAGGTAAAGGTAAATTAGCAAAGACTCCTGAAGTAAGAAGAGCAAAGTTGGCCCATGAAAATGAAAATGCAGGCTAAACAACCTCATCGACTCCTAATTTTGGGGCAAAGATCCGACTACAGAAATCATAGACAGATCCTTCAGGTGCAGCAGCTGTAACAATTATCAATTTTCCGGGGCATTTCAAGATGTCATCCATTCTTGGCTGCAGTTCAGTGACAGATTCCCAAGTTGGAAGCACAACCTGAAATCAGATGGATAACAAAATTAACCAAATGGAGAGTTTTTTTTCCGTAACTTTCAAGTTAATAATCTGTTTTAGATGAAAAAAAAAAATCAGAGACATAGAAAGTAAGAAGTATTTTTGAAATGCATACGATGATTTTATCAGTTGAAGATGCTTTGGCAGCTCCATTGAAGGCCTTGGAGTTGGAGATAATTTTATCACTTGTAGTTCCTCGGATGTCAACAATGGTAGCTCCATTTAAGGCTTTGGAAAACATGGGCATATCATTGGAGTTGTACTCACATGTTGGAATCACAGGAAAAACCAATTCGATCAAGAAAGATCCTTTCTCTTCGTAGTCAAAGAACTTGAGAGTTTCAAAAACCCTTTTAGCGGTTAGAATCCCCGAACGGGTGGAAAACTCGATTGTGTCAGAGGAACCAACCAAACCGTTTGAGAAGAGAGTGTGAGCAGATGCTAAGGTTGCATGAGCACATAGATCCACCTGCGAGCAAGAATCGAGCTCTTGTCATTTGAATGCTTTTGGATGGTTCATCCAAAAGCATTATGGAATGATTCATAAACAAAGAGATCTCCTCTATAAACAATCAGTATGGATGCTTTTGGCTGATCATCATTTTTCAAGTGTTGAAACTACAACGGGAAAAACACATTGTAAAACCTCGGTGACTGGGGTGAACCACCGGAGCAAGAAGTGTGGTGGATGAGAGCCAGTGATCGGAATAACGAAGCAAGTCAAGGGAATGTTGAATTCAGCGGCGAGAGACTGAAGCCAAGAGTCGTCTCTCTCATTCTTTTCATCAAGAATACACACTAATGCTGGGTTTCCTTTGAAGGCTGACTCAGTGAATGCATCAACCTGTATATCAACAACACTCATCAATCATTAGATTTAGAGCAAAGAAGAAGGGAATGAAGTTACAACAGTACATTATCAGAACCAAAAACAAAGAAGAAGAAAATGCAGTTACCAGGAAGAAGTTGAGAGGCTTCTTAATGATCATGATTATCCTCCTCTTTCTTCCTTTTGAAATCTGCATCTCTCGACTTGGACTTATATTCAGCAAACACACAACACTAGAAATTACGTGTTCCGCGTTAAGTCTAATAAAAAAAAAAGAAAACTTTTAACCATACATCTTCTCTGTCTGCAATCATAAACAGTAAATGTCTTGTCTGCCTGTGGTTGTTAAGACAAAGACATAGTACTAAAAAGCTGCTAAATCATCTGGGGAACTGAGCTTTTGTCATTTAAAACTCTTAAACATCTGACAGATTCACAAGACCGGTGTGATTAAGCACAACCACAACTACCAATACACATGGACAGCTTCAAATAAAGTAATCAAGAGAATGCAACTTATTAGGATTGTTTACGAACGAGTAGCATTTCAGATAAGTTCATATGCTCTGTTTTGCTCTTTACCTTGCATATTTTAGTAATCAAGAAAAGTTAAAAACGTGTTATGTTCAATCAAATCAAACAAGATCTATTTTGGTTACCAACCGAAAAAAGGGGCCAAAAAATAATAATTGTCCCAACGACACTAGCCCCACATAGACACAAAAAAATCCAAGCAAAATGAACACATGGTCAGAAAACATAAACATATCCTATCAGTAGTCACCCACCTTATGTGAGGTGGGTCGGTCGGTCAGCTGATACTAAACGCAATATGGAAGATACTAATTTCATCTTTATTCATTAATTATAGCAATACATCATCTCAATTTAGACCAAGACATGGCCTTCCATTACAGTCACTGCTTTGCCTCTCAGGAGAACCCTCTGCTTCTCCTTGTCTAAATGAATCCTAATTGTTCCACTCCTATGCGAAGCCTAACCAGAATTCCAAAATATTAAAAATCATTCTCTGTGCAGCAGCACTAAGAAAATACTTAAAAGAAAATAAAAAAGATTAGACAGATTACTTGGTAGGCTAAGAAATCACATTTGTTCATCTTGAGGCTCCAGTAATGCGCCAATGCACAGTGTGCACTTCCACAAACAGGGTCCTGAAAAAAAGGAGATCAAACCAATGGATGATAATGATATGAAGAAGAAACACATGAATCTACAAATTTGACATAAGATAAAGATAGCATGACTGAAAAAAGGGGAGAGCAACGAGTGTAAGATGCAGCTACTCTTTTACCTCATCAACTCCCAGTTTAGGAGCGAAGAAACGAGTGTGAAAATCATAGGCCGATCCTACAGGACTAGCAGCTGTCACAATGATGCCATCGCAAGGGCATTTCAATATATCATCCATTCTTGGTTGCAATTCAGAGACAGATTCCAAAGATGGAAGCACAACAACCTGCAAAACAAGTGCATAGGAGAGTAAAATGAAAATCATATAAGAAAGATTACGATGCTACTGATCATATTGTGTGAACAAGTATCTTGAGATCCAAAACAATAGAAATCAGAGACAAAACAAGACATATATTTCGAATAAGAAACAAAAATTAGAAAATTACGAGGATGTTGTTGGTCGCAGCTTTAATATCAACAATGGTAGCTCCGTTCAAGGCCTTGGTGATCATGGAGGAGGAGGCGTCATTGAGATTGATATCACAAGTTGGAAGCACAGGGAAATTTAACTCGATCAAAAAGGATCTTCCTTTCACTTCCCCATCATTGAGCTCTAAAGTATCCCGGACTCGCTTGGCTGTAAGAATCCCTGATCTTGTGACAAACTCGACATTGTCTGAACCAACCAAACCATTGGAGAAGAGACAATGTGCAGATGCCAAAGTTGCATGACCACATAGATCCACCTGCAAATAAATGGACGAGAGCTTTAAGACTAGTAGCCCTAATTAAGTATCACAACTACGAACTGATAGAAAATCTGGGATAAGCCCAAATCAATAAAGTGAGCGTGGCTGATAAAATTCATCAAATCCGAGAACAGTAAGTCAAAAGAAACACTAAAGAGCTGGCGAATTCGATATCAATTCCTCCCAGAAAAAAACGAAGTCAAAAAGTCGTCAAACCTCGGCTACAGGGGTAAACCAACGGAGACGGAAGCGAGCTTCGAAGCCAGTGATCGGAGTAAGGAAACAAGTTTCGGAGATGTTGAATTCGGCGGCCAGAGACTGAAGCCACTCATCGTCTCTCTCGTTATCGTCGTCGGTGAGGAAACAAACCGCCGCTGGATTTCCTTTGAAAGCCAAATCAGTGAAAGCATCGACCTTCGAATCACCAAATTCATCGATCGTTATTAGTGAAAAACAAACTGAAGAATTTCAGAAGAGAAAACAAAATGAAATTACCACAAAGTATTTGACAGCTTTCCCCATGATTGTCATCTTATTAGATAGTGTAGTTGTTACAATATCTAATATATATAAGAGACAAGTTATGTGAGAGAAAAATTAAGCAATCCACCAATCAGAACAGAGGATTTTGCCACCGTGTCAACCTTTTTAGTCAATATTCCTTATTTTTTTTTGGTGACTATTCCATTCAGTTTTTTTAGTCTCTCTCCCATCTCTCTGAAAAAGAGTCGACGGTTCTCTCCAAAAAAAGCATCTCCATCATCGCAATCAGATAAGGACTTCGGACTATTCAAAGCACGAGAGCAGAGGTGGCGAGAGCGATTCCGGCGATTTTGAAAGTGTCGGAGCATTATCCGGCGAGGTCGTTGAAGTCTGATTGGAAGGAACAAGTGAGGCGACCGGAAGAGGTATATAGCCCGAATGAGTTGTCGTTTTAATTATCCACGAGATCGTGGAGCGGAATACAAATTTCCCTAATTTTTGATCAACGATATTAAATTGCTCAGTTTCAGATCAGTTTCTGTGATTCGGTCGTCTGTGATATACTATGTTTTCGCTTGCTTCCCTGATTGCTGTTTCTCATTGACATTAATCGACTGGATGTCCCATCAATGAAAAATATTGGAACTTTCACCATGTCTTCAAACTCTCTATGTCTGCTTATTTCTCTTACGATCGCATGATATAGTTGTTGGAATCTGGAATGGAATTTTGTGGGTAGATTTTAATCTTTAGAGATGTACATGTCATGGGTTTTGCTTTCTAATGATGAACGATTCATGGTTTGGGTATGAAGCTTAAACAATTTCTAAAGTGGGAACTTATCAATATAAGGATTAACATTGTTTGGGTATGAAGCTTAAACAATTTCTAAAGTGAGGTTTGATTTCTAACGTGTATTGTTTTCTGCTGCCAGTGGATCCTTCCACAGTGTATAGCCAGGGAATTCTGCAATCAAAGGCTGGGATGGGGAATGCAGTTAATTACATCTAATGTAATACGTACCGGATTAGACCAATTGGGTAGTCTGAATGCGTGTAGTCTAAAGGGATGGCCATTGACTGTAACTCTGTAAGTCACTGTGATTCTTTTGCAGGATTTATTTGTTTATCATTCCAAGCCCAGTTTTTGCATCAAGTTTTTTTGACAAATATTACAGGGCATCGATACAATCCAACAAATACTCTATCCATTGTTTTATTATAGATTATTCTCAAGAGGGTAGTATCAGGAGATTTGATTGCTTAATTCACTAGCTCACAAGAACCTTCATGTTCCTTACAGGAACAACAAACTCACACATTAATCCTGTGCTTGCTCTGATTCTCTACCCACTGACATGTATGTCTTCTGTTGTTCATACTCCCACAACCTTGCTCCCAGGGGAAAATTCATCGCATTTGTGTCACCAGATGCAGAAACTGATAACCCACAGACTGCACTAAAGGCTGGAATCGATCTTTTAGGTCCTGTTGATGAGATACTCTTGACATGTATGATAGATACGAGCAGTCAACGAGCCCGCTTTAGACAACTGCTTTATATCAAAGGTAATCTTAGACCCATCTTTAGTTTCTATCAGTTGCCTGCTTCAAAAGTATCTAAAACCCTTTCGTTGGTCATTGCAGAGCTATGATGCTACAACACACTTCGAGACAACTGTTTCTGATGTATTGAACATGTATACTCTTATCACCGGAAAGGTAAATGTTCTGTAATTGCCTACAAATCTACGGTTTCCTTTACATCTTTCACATCAATTTTCTGTTTTTTTTTTCCTTCTTATGTTGCAGAAACTGGACCTAAGTGTTGATCTGTGGGAAAAGATAACTAACAGTGTCTTATAATCGTAACTTAGTTTGAACCAGCCCCGAGGAGAGAACCACATGTAATCCAATGGACACCTGCCTACTTCCCATAAACACAACTGTTAGTCAGCTATAACTAAGTTAAAGTAGGTACTTCTGGTCTCTTTTCTCAACCATGATCTGTCTTTAAATATAAACAATTCTAAATATCAGTGTAATGTACATCCAAGTAGATACCACCAACAAGGTATCTCAATTTTTTTTTTCCTTCTTGCGCATTCAACAGGACTAAAGTTCAGATAGCTATTCTTCAGAAGAGACCGTGGATACTGCTTTTTGTATAGTATGGAACAACTTAGTCAACACATTAGCTGAGCCTGAAGTTGAAGAACCAGGTACAATTTGATCCAATTGATCCCATTAGCTAAATGATAAGATGTGAGGTTGTTCTGTTAGGTGGAACGATTAAGACTGAAAAGAAATCTTATTGATAAGTTCCCACTCGATTATCATAGTCTCATTATTTATGTTCTTACCACCAGTAGTTGGACAAAGAGAAAAACATAATTAGAATACATTAGTCTTTTCTATTTCTTTTGTGAATAGATGTCTGCCTAACGAGTTTTGGGTCATGTTCTAACCCATTTAATTCTCTTTTTGAGGCACAAGGTACACATATGACATTTCCATGTATCAGAGAATTGGATGAAGCAACAGAAGAAAACAGAAAACATCAATTGCGATGTTTACAAAGGCTTTACTAATATCTGTTGTTAGACATATACTCTGGAGATCAAAAACTTTATTAAGTTTTGTTTTCTTTTTTGCAGTCTGATGAATCATCTAAACATGAGCCACTTCGACGAATAAGATAAGTTATTTTTTTTTCTCAGAGTCCTAATTTTCTTTATGTGAATAAAAATGTTGTAATTTTAGTGTATAGTATTTGGCATTTGATTTGATATTAACTTTAGGTTGCATGGACAAATAGTTGATGATGGAAAATTCTTGGGTCCATCGATGTCTTTCTAAACTATAGGGCCCGCAATCCTCTAAGTTCAGGTATATTTTAACTTTTGAATTTATCCCCAATTAACAGAAATTATCGCTTTAAAAAATAATTTCTGATCCTCAAATCTTTTAACTGTTCCACTATTCCCTCAACCTCTCACGTTCTCCATTTCTTCATTTTTTTCGGTTTCTCCTAAAGTATAGCCACAACTACAACCTCCTTTTATACCAGACACAAAGGTAAAGGATCCAATTACGCCATAGAAGGTACTTGACGAGATCATTCTAACTCCAAAAGGTAATTCGTTTTCTGTCCATTTTGTTCATCTTTATTAATCTGTAGTATTAATATGGTTTCATTTTGATGCTCTTGCCTATGGATTTTACACCTATTTCTCAGCTTTTTGCCTATGGATTTTACACCATGCAAGATCAAAGTCAGCATTGCACGTCGTTGGGATTTGAGAAACAAGACATACCAGGAGAGTTATAATGATTCTTCAATCAAATCATTATAACCTTAAGTCTTTTGTTTGTTTACAAGTTCTTTCTTCCATTAGGGATATAGGATTCATGCTTCAGTAAAGCAAGGGTCTGATCAAGAAATATCAAAAGCATCTAGAGGAAGGAGTCATGAACAGGTGATCATGAACTCACTACTGAACCATTCACTCCTATACAGAAAAGGACAATGACTGTTATGGTGGAGGATGTGGCTGTTCAGGAATCATCATCCAAGCGCAGAACACCACAGTCGGTGAACAAGCCCAAAAGTGTTTGTCAAGAGGGAGAAGAAGACCTAATATGAATTTTGTGCTTATTTATGTTTAATCTATTATGTTTAAAAGCTATGTTTTATGTTTTCATATGTTAAACTTATGATTTTCTGGTGTTTTTATGTCTAGGAACAATAGTCTATTCTCTGTTTATGTTGTTCAAAAAATATTTTTAATGATTTTATTTCTTATTTTATATTTTACATTGAATTTTTTACTCTATCGAACTTAAACTTATTGTTGAATAATAAAGAAACTATAAATGTATATAATCTATTTAACTTTAATTCTAAAATTTGCTGATCAATGTTAACAAAAAGATATCAGGTTTTGTGTTCAATCAGAGTAAAAGAAACGTAAATAAAAACATAAAATTTGAATACATGAGGAGGAGACAGTGTTGACAAAAAGATATTAGGTTTTGTGTTCAATCTAAGTTGTGTTTTGTGTTCCGTTAACTGCCTCACTTTTTTTTTTATATGTCTTTATGTTTAGCAACATTTAAGATTTCTTAAGCTTTGTAATACAACAATAATTATTATGATAATATTGATTTTGTTTTCTATGTTTTTCTGAGTTGTTTATACCACTTTATCTTTTTATATAACCGTTTATTTATAACCATGATTGTTAAACACCACTTATATTAACTTTTTTTTTAACTACTATTAGCTGTATGGCAGTGTATTTATAAAAATACAACTTTAAAATATAGTTTAATATTACTACGTTTCTTAATTTACTATTTTCTCGCAGATCAAAATCTTAAAAAAGTTTTACCTAATTTGATATTACTATTAAAATTAAACATATATGCAAGATCGTATATTTTTTTATTCTATAGTGGCTGTTAAAAGCTGACTAAAAATGGATCTTAGAAACAAAAATTGAATTAATGTGGAGGAGAAAGTAGTTAAGATTTTCAGAAACCATAAATTAAAATGTTAGTTTAGGACTCTTTCATATTAAACAATACCCTCACTATTGAGTATTTTGAGAACAATCTAACACTTTTAAATACTAATCTTATACCACATGTGAATTAATTTTTTGATATCATCTTATTGATAATTGTTAATTTTATATATTAAAACGTCAAAAGATATTAGGCAAAACAAAAAAAATTATTTATTTTAAAAAGAAAAAACATAATACTCATCTTTAAACGTTGGATACATAATTCCACTAACAGTTCGTATATCTTCATAAATGTTTGCATCTGGAACTTTATTTAAAAGAAGCTTCAAGTAAAACGATTCACCATCAGATGATAATTTTTTATGTTTATTCCATAGCTTTTTCTCCCTGTCTTTATTCAATATCATCCACTCTTTGAAGCATGAAGCTTTATCTTCTTCATTTTTCAAAACATTTACAAATTCTTTTTCTTTAACAGTAGTTTCCTACATTAGCTAAAAAAAATATTTGTAAAATATGCAATAGTTTAGAATAAGAAAATATATATCCTTACTTGAATTAATGAGGATGTAGCCTGGGTAATTGTTTGCTTAAGTGTCATCTTCAATCTTCAACTGAAAAATGGGGAAGAGAAGCAAAAGGTGTCAATTTTACAAGAAGAGAAGATCATATTTAAATAAGATGTATACGTAAACAATTTCTTGAGAAGGTAAATCTAAATATAGATTTTTGTTGTTGCGTTCAAAGTTCTTAGCCTAAAAAATAGGATTCATTTTGACTATACATTATTAAATCAAAAATTAGGACCAAAACAAATACTAATTAAATTTTGCATATGATGAGAAGGTATGAAATAGTCTAAATTATTTTTAAGTTTATAGAGTTTATTATGTCTACGAATGTTTATGTCTTTAGATTTAAAAAAAATTGTGGTATAACCAAAGAATTTTTTAAACATTAATATATTTCTCTCTAAATTATAGGTCATGTCATATGTTACAATGGAATTTCTTTTTTTAACCCATGAGTATACATGATAATAGACTTATAACAGAATTCTATTTATGTGGATCCAGAGTTCAAATTATATGCAAATAAGGTGTATAGAGCTAAAACTTTTAAATTTTTAAAAATATTTTGATGATTAAAGCATGTTCTCCTAATCTTAATATTCTTGCATTTCCAAATTTAAAGTATATTTATGAATGTAAATTGTTTTTTTTTGTTGGCCATTTCCCTCTCTTATATGTCTATTTGTACTAAAATAATATTACATTATATTTAAGTTAAAATAAAACTTGAAACACATTCTTAATATACATTTTATAATCTTACATATTAATGTATTGCTTTGTCTTACGATTGAATGTAAATTGAAAAAAATCTATTGAAATACAATGCCCGTGCAACGCACGGGCCAGAATCTAGTCCTTTTTTATATCAGAGCTAACATAATAACACAACGTCACTCTTATAATTATTCCCTCCACTAACATTATCCAAATTGGCCACCAAACAAAACATTGATACTCTTTTGAAAATAAGTGTTGTAGGTGGAATTATAAAATCTTGGAAATTTAGAATATACATCACTGCTGATATAGTTGATTTGGTTTTTTCTAGGTATAATAATTTTTAATGTTACAATCATTTTAATTTTTTTTTATGAATAACTATGATAATTTATGTGTTTCTTAACTAGCATCAATTTCTACTAAAACATACTATATTTTGAATATAATCATTTTTAATTTTAAAATTTAACAAATTAAATCTCAAAATATTAGTTGGTAAAGCAACTCTTTTTTTTTTGGTCGAAGTTGGTAAAGCAACTCATCAACTTTACGTTTGACTTGGACAAAACTGAAATCATTGTGTAACTCATTTATACTTCCTAAATCTATTGTCAAAACTATCAACTCATGGTCATCAGTTACTATGCCTAAGACTGAAGGAGGGCTGGGCATTCATGATTTACTTACCTGGAACGTAGCGTCGACTTTGAAGCTAATCTGGCTTTTGTTTTTCCGTGGTGGTTCTCTTTGGGTGGGCTGGATCTTAGGAGGGTCGCTAAGTAATTTCTGGAAAGTTAAAGAAAAACAGAAACATCCATGGCTGATTAATAAACTGATTCGGATGCGGAATTTATGCTATGACTGGATTCAAATCAAAGTTGGGGATGGAGCTACTACCTCTTTCTGGTTGGACCACTGGTCTCTACTGTTCGCTAATGACCCTTCGTTCAGACGTGTGATCTCACCTGCCTCGACGTTGAAGGACCTCTATCAAAACGGAAATTGGATGCTACCTCCTGCCCGCTCAGAAACACAAGTTACATTACAAGCTTACCTATCAACTTTAACACTAAGCAATGACCAAGACACTTATATCTGGAAACCAGGTAAGGCACCTTCAAAGAAGTTCAGAACTGGGGAAATTTACTCTCTTCCCAAAACTCCGGTGGCATTCCGAACACACAATTTTCTAGCATGGCTTTTCACGCTCGATCGCTGCCCCACTCGTTCAAGGTTAATCAGTTGGGGTGTACAAACAGATGCCCAATGTCTCCTTTGCCAACACAATTCTGAGGATAGGAATCATCTTCTATTTGATTGCAATTTCGCATGGGCTCTTTGGTCTCCAATTGCATCTCGTTGCAGACTGCTGCCTAGCAGGGATTGGGATACTACGATCACTCAGATGATAAACTTGGTCTGAGCGGAATTCGAGACTTCACAGAAACATTTTCCGCTCCTCAGATGTGCTCCTAGCTCAACACGACTCTCTGATTCGCAACTTTTCGTGATGAATTCCCAGCTAAAGCGTCAGAGATGCTCCAGTTTTGGCTAGCTTCTTCTGTCCAATTGACTATGCCATCTTCCTCTTAAGAGATCGATAACTTTGCAGGTTTCTTTACTCTGTTGAAGCTCACCTCTCCAAGCACCTTCCTTCTCTCCGATCTGCTCTTGCCAAATCATCAGTCGGATTATTCCTCTCATGTCCGTGTCCGTTATGTGCGAGGTTGGTAGTTGACAAACTACTAACCATTACTTCTTCTATTCTTAATTACTCATATGGGCCTAATTTGGGTTTCTTACTAGGCTTATGCATTAAAACACTACCTTTGGGATTGTATCTTTGATTTTCTTTTGCTTTAATTTATAAGATCCTTTAAAAAAAAAAAAAACTGAAATCATAAAGTCAATGCTAATGTTTCTATTTTTTTTTGTTAATATTAACTTTTCTCATGCTTAAATTAATGTAGTCAATACTAATTTAAAATTTTAATTCCACACACGATAATTGAAGAATAAATCAACTAATTGCAAACACTTGACAACTTAAATGACCATTTTCCACTCTTCTTCTTTTAAAAAGAGAAAAAAGTATTCTCTCCAATAGTTTTGTTGTTTAATAAAGTATAATCATTTTATGTTGATATTAATCAATGAATTACATCATGACATAAATCAATTAGATCTTCGGGAAAAAAAAATCAATTAGATCAAACCTAATTTAATAACAAATTTTTTTTTTGTCTTTCCATTTTTATTAAACTATATTTTTTGTCCGGTTAAAATTTCGCTCCGACAACCACTTTTAATAAAACTGTATGACTTATATAAAAAAATGACATACTTAACGCACGACTTTCTGTTTTACATCAATTATTACAATTTTTTTTTTATCAAGTTGATTTCTAAGAGAGACTTTCATCAAGTTGATTTCCAAGAGAGACATATAACAAGTTGTTTACTTCTCATCAGCAGCAACAAGACAATTTGAACAAACTTGAATTTCAGGAGAGATAAGACCATATGCAATGGAGTTTCTTAAGGTAAGTTTCTTAAAAAAATATATTAAAATATTGTGGGTTTCACGTGGGGCTCACATGAACAGTATAAAACGATCTCTTCAAATTCTTATATAAGACCATTGTAGCTGCCACGTGTCGTTACCTGATTCGTCGCTTTTTTAATTTTTTTTTTTGGCATCTGTAAAAAAAAAAGAAAAAAAATTTTAAAACTGTTTTTAAGGATTCAGCGGGAGAAACACCGTTGGACCTGCTCTAAGTTTTTTTAATCCTAAATGAATGACTAGAGTTCCAACATTGTACGCATATTTTAATCCTATTTACTAATGCAAGTGCACCTGAAATATTGTAATAATCAGCAATCGAAATTCAGAAAGACCAAAAGTTATACTCTCATTATTTCAAAATAAAATAGAGATAAGATAAAGAGTGATAGTTAAATGCGATTATAACGGTAAGATAGTCGACTTTGGAACTTGTGAGTACACCCAAATGAGCCACTGAAGTCCTTGTAACCATAACACACTCTTTTGGGTTGCTTTAGTTGGTTGATGTTTTTCTTAAAATGTATCTGAAATCTAAGTAGGGGAGATGCTTTAGTTGGTTGCACTGGCGTAGTTAGGGCATCTCCAATGAGCTACTCCATTTTTTACTTTAAAATAGAGTCACTCCAAAATGGAGTTTGTTTGGGCTCAAATTCACTCCCAAGAGAATTGGTCGGATAAAGCTTCATCCAGCTTTGACGACCAGGCCTATATGCACTCGTGCCCAAGCCCAACTCAACAAAGGAAGCTCTGACTTCAGAGTAGAGCTCGGCAGATGACGAGCTGAACCGTTAGCAACCAGCCGGCTAGGAAGGAGGAGACGGGTTGAGCACACGATCCCGAAAATCTCGCGAGTGGTTGAAGCTAACTCCGGAAATCAAGGAAAGCAGTTGGGAAGATCAAGGCTACAAAAGGAGGCTTCGACGGCTCGGAAAAGGATCGGATCTTTCATTCACTTTTAGACCTAACACTAAGACTTTGTAATCGTTTCACAGCTCGAGTTCTTATTGTTCACACACTTCAAATCAATATAAATCCACTTTTTCACTGTTATTAGCTCGTTGATTACGTTTAACCAAGAATCTATCCCACCTTCTTTATAAATCAGCTCGTTCATACACTCTAAATTCTGAGTGTGGGTTTTAGGATCCACATTTTGGCGCCGACTGTGGGGAGGATACATAGATATTCTTTACACACGAACCTGGTCAACAGTCTACTAGCGTGGAAATGGATCTCAACGCAACAGCCCCGATTGGATCACCAAGGCCACAAGATCTCGACCAAACGAACGCAAGCGTTCAAGCCGGGAATACCGGATCAGAATCGACGGTAGCTCATGCAGGATCCGGAGCAGCGGACCGCGTCCTTGTTTCCTAGCCTTTAGGAGTCGCGCCACCTGGCCCGACTTCGCAGACAACCGAGAGAACGAACTCTCGAACCTGGATCCGGTCCGCGGATCGCCCCCAAGGGGACGTACAAACTCCTCGGGTCAATCCGCAAACGCGACCTGACTCGCCGTGCCTAACCATATCCGTAACCGACGGCATGGCAGAGCTCCGCAAAATGCTAGCAGTCCTGATTGACAGATCGCACGATCAAGAAGTCGCGCAACGGACTGTGTTAGCCCGATTAGATATGCATGACAGGAGTCTGCTGAACCTCGGGAACAGGCTACGACCCGTCACGGGGACTACGGCGGACACCTCCACGAGGAGCCCGTTACCTCGCATGCGTCTGGACTTTGAGGAGGAATACGTAACTCCCGAAGCCCCGAGATAGACGTCCGTACCCGAAAACGGTGGTTACCCGGTGTTCGGCCCAGCTTCGGGACCCACGCATCCCAGCGCGAATACCATAGCCTCGACCTCGACGGGTATTACAGCTTCCGAAGGAGCGCGGCTGCCGACACCCCCACCCATGCCTTCAAGCTACGAACCAAATAGGCATCGGGTACTGGGAGCGTCAGCCTTCGCCTCCAGCTCGCGCCCTTTGATGACAGAACCTGGGACTAACACCGCTCGGCCTCCTCCGAGCGAGGTAGCTCAGCAAGCCTGGATCCGGGGACCGAGTAATGCACGTCCGCGGAGCACACAGCTCACCATGTTCGAACACCGAACCGACGCAGACGACGAAGGTATCAATGCCAGGCTCCAACGCCTACAGGCTGCAGTCCATTCGGTAACCAGCGCGGCTCCAGACATCGATCGAGTCATCGAGGAGACCCGCCGAACCCCATTCACGGATCGAATAGCTAGCGCGAGGATCCAGAACACCGGGAAAATCAAAATCCCGGAATACGCAGGGACTACGGACCCGAAGGCACACGTCCGAGCTTTCAGGCTCGCAGTCTCCCGAGCCCATCTCACTGACGAGGAAAAAGAAGCAGGCTATTGCCGACTCTTCGCTGAGAACCTCACGGGTACCGCACTAGAATGGTTCGCCAGTCTAGAAGGGAATTCGATCGATAACTTCACACAGCTCGTATCAATATTCCTGAGACAATACTCGATATTCATCAAAGAGAAAACCTCGGAAGCCGATCTATGGGCTCTGAAACGAGGATCAGACGAGACTCTTAGGGCTTACATCGCTAGGTTCCGAGAAGTTAAATCGCGCATAGCAGACCCAAACGAAACTATAGCAGTCGCAGCTCTGGAAAACGGACTCCAGTACACATCGGAGTTCAGAAAAGAGCTCGCAGTCCGACCATGCACGTCCTTAGACGATGCGCTGCACAAAGCTACGTACTATGCAAAGTATGAAGAAACAATAGCCGCAGCAAAAGAAGAATCTAGCCAGAAGAAAACCAACAAAAAGGAGTCTTCTGGCAAAGGGCAGCACGTTCTCGCCGTAGACGGCTAGCCCCAGTGGCGCAAGCCCTACGATGAGAACAAGTATTGCAAATACCATGACAAAAAGGGACATTCCTCTGAGGAGTGCATATCAAAAGACTGTCTGTTTGCAGCAAAAAGCGCTAGCGCCGAGACAGAAACTCCAGAACCGGAGGAAAAAGATCAAGAAAAGAAAAACAAGGGAAAGAGCAAGTCGAAAAGCGGAAAAAACTCGCAAAATAAGCGTGAGAGAACTCCGGAGAATGAATAGTCAGCCTCTCCACCGCCCACTCGCAAACGCATAGATGGGATTTTCAACTTAGCTCGATGCGGGGGATCGATGAAGTCGGTCATCACACCACCCCCAGCTCCTAAGAAACCAGCCAACCAGTGCTTGCCCAAGCTCGGACTGTGTGGTTTGAATCTCCCCAAAACGATAAACTTCATATCGGGAGGCTCAAAATTCTGCCGGAATTCGGTTAATTCGATCAAGGCTCACCAAAGGCGAGTCGCGACTGAAGTCATAGAAATGGTCCCCATCTAAGGGCCAGACACCCACATAACTTTCTCTGAAAGCGAAACCTTCAAGCTCGATAAGCCACATGACGACGCTCTAGTAATCCGGCTCGACGTAGCAAGATTCGAGCTGTCAAGAGTAATGATCGACACCGGTAGCTCGGTAGATCTCCTATTCTACGACGCCTTCAAGAAAATGGGATTCAAGGATTCAATGTTGACCGGCAGGAAAACTCCACTAACCGGATTCGACGGCGAAACCACCTACTCGATGGGAACTATAAAGATCCCGTCTATCGCCGGGGGGCAACAGGAAATCCTGGAGTTTGTAGTAGTAAACAGACCAGCCCCGTACAACGCGATACTAGGTAGGCCATGGATCTACACCATGAAGGCAGAGCCTTCTACCTACCACCAATGCGTGAAGTTCCCGACCCCTGCGGGGATAAAAACAATTTACGGGGACCAGAAAGCCGCAAGGTCATGTTACCTGACTTTCTTTAAACAGCTAGAGACTCTGCAGGTATAACAATTACAGAAAGAGGAAGAGCTCGCGGCCCGGACAACGAAGCGCAACAACGACCTGACGGTCCGAGGCCCCCACAAAGACCTAGTTGTCCCAGTCTGCATTGACGACACTAACCCAGAAAGATGTGTAAACATCGGCTCCGAGCTACAAATCTCCAAGCGGGATGAGCTCATCAGCTTCCTCAAAGAAAACATAGACACGTTCGCATGGTCCACACAGGACATGCAGGGGATCGACATCAGCGTCACCTCACACGAACTGAATGTGGACCCCACGTTAAAACCAATAAAACAGAAGCGCCGCAAGCTCGTACTAGACCGGGCTAAGGCAGTAAACGACGAAGTCGACAGACTACTAAAGGTCGGGTCAATCAGGGAGGTGAAATACCCCGACTGGTTAGCCAACCCGGTCGTAGTCAAAAAGAAAAACGGAAAGTGGAGAGTCTGCATAGACCTTACAGACTTAAATAAAGCATGCCCAAAAGACAGCTTTCCACTACCACACATAGACCGTCTGGTGGAAGCCACCGCCGGACACGAACTGTTGTCCTTCTTGGACGCGTTCTGCAGAAAAACTGTCCTCGATCTTTGCACCATACCCCTTCATGAGGTGGTCGATAGACATAGTAGGTCCTCTCGTTTCGTCGGGACCGAAGCAACTAAAGTACCTTTTGGTCTTAACCAACTATTTCACCAAATGGATAGAGGCTAAAGCCTACCAGCAGACTACAGAAATCGAAGTACGACACTTCATCTGGGAACACATAGTCTGCCGACACGGGCTTCCCTATGAAACAGTATACGATAACGGTTCGCAGTTCATCTCCAGAGCTTTCAGAAACTTCTGCAAAACTTGGAAGATACGCTTGACCACTTCGACCCCGAGGTATCCCTAAGGAAACGATCAAGCAGAAGCTGCGAACAAAACACTACTCAGTAGCCTCAAGAAGAGACTCGACTCTAAGAAGTCTACCTGGTCTGAGGAGCTACCGGGAGTCCTATGGGCCTCCCGCACAACACCTCACAGCGCGACTGGCGAGACTCCATTCTCGTTAGCATATGGGATGGAGGCAGTGGTCCCTGCAGAGGTGTCAGTTCCGACTATCAGAAGGGCCTTGAGCCCAAGACACGAGGAACTAAACCAGCAGATGCTCCGAGATCGTCTAGACATGATCGAGGAACAACGCGACCGAGCGCTAATACGAATGCAAAACTACCAGCAAGCAACTTCCCGATACTACAACTCCAGAGTCCGACCTCGGAAGTTTATCTTGGGAGACCTTGTATACGCAAAGTCTACGGAAACACCAGAGAGCCAGGCGCCGGGAAGCTCGGAACCAACTGGGAAGGACCCTACAAAGTCACCGAGATAGTCCGCGACGGCGTCTACAAGCTCACGAAATTCAAAAACGGAGTACCCATGAAGAGGCCATGGAACGCCATGAACCTCAGACTATACAACTCATGAGTACTCACAACAATCGAACTACGTTAGGCTTGATTCCTTGGCGGGGTACGTAGGCAACTCGAATCTCGAGTGCAGCCACTCCACCCAAAAACTTAAAAATTCTTTCATCTGTCTTTTCGTTTTTCGGGGGGGGGGGGGGGAGTACAGGGTTATCACCCCAATACATCAATGTAAACTCTGGAGTATACATTAATGAAATTTCACATTACATGTCCCTTCAAATTCCTATCAAGCTTCATTATAGCCAACACAGACTATTGCGAATTCACTAAGTCTTGAAACCTTAGCAATTGCAAACTCCAAAGAGCGCATTGAATGAAGTCTTACTTCACACAAGCTCAACGTTACGCGTCACTCTGAGTCTCCACCAAACCTCTCTACAGTAAAAACGCGGGCTACGAACCCAAATCGCAAACACGCTAAGTCTCAAAACCTTAAGTGTTCCGCGAAACACAACTCCGGAAGATTCCTCCAGAGCAACCTTCGAAAGCCCACAACTCGCAAACATACTCGGAAGTAAACCCTAAACAACTTTGCACGGGTTAAACGGGTATCCGAACCATAGCGAACCAAAAAGGGCGCTAAGTCATGAAACGAACTCCAAAGTACAAGGAACGTCTGGCCAGACTAAATAACAAGGATTAAGAGTTCTACTTCACGACTCGAAGGTTCAACTTGCAAACTAACAACGCATAAGCGAACCTCGATATTTTGCCTGAGGATCCAAACTCGAACGAAACATAAACATAAAAGCGTATATTAAAAGGCTCACCCGAGCCAAAAAAGAGTTATGGATAAAAGCCCACTCGGGCAACACCAAAAGCAAAAAAAAAAAAAAAAAGAGTTCATCTTTAGCCCAAAAGGGGGCTTTAGGGGATTCCAAAAACAAACAGAAATTAAATTTTTCGAAGGAGCAGCCATCAGCCCTGCTCCCCGCCATTAGTGCATTCACCCTCGCCGTCTTGCTTCTCCGTCTCTGGGACTCCGACTCTAGCCGTCTGGTTTGACCCGGTACTCACAGCTCCCGCCATCATCTCGGCATTTGATCCGAACTCGTTGAAGACCGTAGGGCGAGCCTCACGCTTCACCGAGTCCTCAGAGATCTGAGGAATGGCACGAAGCTCGACGCTCAGAGAGAAGTCGGACACCTGCGCGGCTTCAAACTCCTTCGCGAAAGTCACCCTCTGCTCCAGCAGCTTGGGAAGCTCCTCTTCCAGGGTTGTCACTCCACTCTTCAGAAGGTTTATCAGCTCGATATTGGCCTCCACCTCTTGGACCTTGATCTCGCAGTCCGTCTCCTTCTTCTTCCTCTCGAACTTGTCCTTGTGAGCCTCGAACATGTCGTAATAGTGGCCGTCCCTTATCCTCATTCTGTCATGTTTGGCCGAGCGAATCGCGTCCTCCACCTTCGCAAGGAGCTCCTTAACCTGCTTCTCCAAAGTAACCGTCCTCTCCACAGCGATCGAGCGTTCGGACTTCACAACGTTCTGCTGAGCCTCGCTAAGCTTCACTTCCTCTTTACAACTCTTGAGGCTTGCGGTCAACTGGTGCACGACGCTTTGAGCCTGCTCGAGCTCCTCTTGACGAGGGACACACCTAAGACTCTGCTCATAAAAGGCCGCGAGCTGGTTATCCGCCTCCAAAGCCTGAAACGGAGGGCCAACATTAGGAACCAGAAAAAGGAGAAAAGAAGCAAAAGCCCGAAGAGCTACCTTTCCCTTAGCAGTCATTGCTTTGACATACAACTCCCGGCCTATCAGGTTCTTCACCAAAGGGAGAGAACACCCAACGGCCTTGCAATGACGGAGCAAGTGAGCGAGTCCATCAGGATCCTCCGTGATCAGGAAATCCTTCGTATGGTCAAACTTCCAGTGAAACGGTTTGGATCCCGGAGCATGCGACGAGCCCGACCCAGCAGCTGCCTCCTTTTCATATCGAGGCTTCTTGTTCAAAGGCTGCACCGAGGAATCACTTCTGGTGGCCTTGGAACTCAAATGAATCACTTGGTCAGGGCGTACAGCTTACAGTCCCTTTCCGGACTCCGTGTCTCGACGCGGAGGCGGAGGAAGAACACCTCTGGACCTCCCGTCATTGATGGCACCGGCCAGGGCTTCACTTAACTGACCAGCGCGGATGGGTGCATAGCCTCCGGACGTTGTTTTCTCGGCAGGTCTCTTGGATGACTCGCGAACGGTGGGACATCTCCTCATCTTCTTCTTCGGTTGAGTCGTGCTCGACGAAGCGGCTTCGGAAGGCGAGTGTTCTCGGGAAGCTGTAAAAAAAGAGAAAGTTGAGACTCGCACCCAGGCTATGAAAGAGAAGAGTGCGTATACACTCACCGATAAGGACCAGAGCAGGACGAGTCTCCAATGGCTCTATTGCCTCCGGAAGCTCGAGTGCGCTCTTTACTCTGTCGAAATTAAAATAGGTCCAGAGCACGTCTCTGGAGCCGAGAACACCTGCTAATCTCCTGATCTCGGGAGTTATTCCAAACCTCTCTGGGATCTCTGCAAACATTGGAAACTAAACGCTCAGATATCTCCGGATAAGGCCAAAATCGACATGCAATAGAAGAAAACCTAGCTAAACACTATCTCTAACCAACAGACTCCGACCACGCGGACACGATTTTAGAGGGATCGTAATCCCCGATTGAATGACGGTCGAGCTTGAACTTGACGGGCCGCTCTCTCCAACGATCCTCCCGGTTCGGCACCGCCACAAAGACCGCCAAACCCCTCCGAGGAGAGAGATAGAAGAGCTCTGTCGCCGAGTTATGTTTAATCGAGCACAAATCATGAAGAACAGACAAATCGAACGGAACTCCCTCCTCCCGGGCCCTAACCAACATGCCGATGAGGTAGCGGATGAAGTTTGGGGTTAGCTGCGGAAGCGCCATCTCAAGTTCGCCTAGTACATCCAACAGAAGACGAGGAATCGGAAAGACCAGGTTGCATTTCTCGAAATAGGCCTTATAGGCGCATCAATTACCCGGCCTGACTGATTCCGGCGTTTCTCCGGGATCAAGAAGCTTCAGTTTCACCGACCTCGGCACGCCGCACGATGAGTACAAACCCTCAATATCCTCCGCCTTTGTAGTCGGAATGGGGTGCTCGTACTCCTCCTCTTCGACCACCTGCTTTTCCTTTTTGACCACAGCTAGATCTGATTTCGACATCGTCCAAAGATCTCAAGAAAGCAGTTTCCTTTTCGCAAACAGATGAGAGAGAACCGCAAAAGAAAGAGAGATAGAAGCGTAAAGATAAAAAAAGAGGAACAAGCGCTATAAAGAAGAAGTGGAGAAGTTATCTTGTAGACGGCGGTTGTGTATTGGAGAGCGGGTTCACGAGGAGGCGGATTATAAAGACGTCATAATGACGCAACCTCGGGACTCCGAAAATCTTTTCAAATCTCGCGTATCGCAACCGTCAAATCATGCGAGCATCTTCTTACGCGCTGCATACGCGCGCGATTGGCATCACGCTCTCATCCCAGCCATCCGTTTTGGCGGGATTACTTTCTGCGCTCCATCCGACGGTGCATGGGAGAAGCCAAATCGTCTAAATATCTCTGGAGCGGTTCAAACTATCAGATTCAGCCTTATCCGAAAAGACTGTGGGCCTTCCCAAGAATATCTCGCCCTTCAAGCTCGGGAGTCAGCTTAAAGAGCTGGGAGCAAATGTTTGGGCCCAAATTCACTCCCAAGAGAATTGGCCATATAAGGCTTCATCCAGCTTTGACGACCAGGCCCATATGCACTCGCGCCCAAGCCCAACTCAACAAAGGAAGCTCCGACTTCAGAGTAGAGCTCGGCATATGACGAGCTGAACCGTTAGCAACCAGCCGGCTAGGAAGGAGGAGACGGGTTGAGCACACGATCCCGGAAATCTCGCGAGTGGTTGGAAAGATCAAGGCTATAAAAGGAGGCTTCGACGGCTCGAAAAAGGATCAGATCTTTCATTCACTTTTAGACCTAACACTAAGACTTTGTAATCGTTTCACAGCTCGAGTTCTTATTGTTCACACACTTCAAATCAATATAAATCTATTGTTTCACTGTTATTAGCTCGTTGATTACGTTTAACCAAGAATCTAGCCCACCTTCTTTATAAATCAGCTCGTTCATACACTCTAAAAACTGAGTGTGGGTTTTAGGATCCACATAGTTGAGTTTTACTCCAATGATACTCTATTTCGGAGTAAAAAATGGAGTCATGAACAAACAAAAATGGAGTAATCCCATTTTTTACTCCATTTTAGAGTGGAAAATGGAGTCCAGTTGGAGAAGATTTACTTCAAACTCTATTTTAGAGTGAAAAATAGAGTCCCATTGGAGATGGTCTTAGTAACCAAACACAAATGGCAATAACACACTCTTTTGGGTTGATGATACAAACTGATTGACATAACCAAAATGGGCCGTAACCCGCATCAAGATGGGCCTCCGCTAATAAATCTACGTCGGTCCAAGCTTATCAACTTGACCAAAAATCTGAATCTGAATTGCGTCTTTTCCGCTTCCCTTCCGTCAAAAGGATTAACATCTCTTATACCCTTATGGGTCTAAAAAAAATCCAGACTACCCCAAACTAATCTCTAATACCCTTCCCACTTTAATGAAATGTAGTTTCACCCTTTTACCCTCGGTTTATGGATCCTTGTTAAATGGTTGGGATTTAAAAATGATAATTTGATGGATTTGGTTTATGAAAAAAAAAGAATCCCGAGCTTCGCCTCCGAGCCTCGCCTCCGAGCATAGCCTCCTCGTCTCGCATCAACCGGGTTTTGCTCGTCGGCGCCGTCGCCTCGCATCTCCGACCACCATTCGCCGGCTCCGTCGTGCTTCGTCACCATTGGGACTAGCAATTGAGTAGAAATGTACTCCCATCGGTAATATTGGCCGCGGAAATCGATTCAAATTGGAATTTGTGTTGCAGGAGAACTGGAGACAACTAGTAGAACTGGTAGAATTGGTATAACTGGTATAACTGGTAGAACTGGTATAACTGGTATAACTGGTACAACCTGTAAAACTGGTATAATTGGGACAACAAGTAAAACTAGTCATTAATATTTTCAAATCAAGTTAATGGAGCCGTTTAATACCCCATTTCACGCATGCAGGGGACAGTCAATGGGTGAGTCTCTTCGAAGCCGGCGAACAGTCACATCTCATCATTACAAATGCTTCATGTACAAACAGGGCATTAAAGTTCTTCTACTTGACTCAATATGGGGTATTAAAGTCCTTATCTCCATTAATTTTCTTCTCGTACTCTGTAAGACTGTAAAATTAAGTGAATTTGATATCTTGATCACTAACCATACGTTTCACGTTTTATACATACATTACATACAAAGACAACAAAAACATACAAAGACAACGACAACGACAATAACCAACAATATAACCACGAACTACATAGAACCAAGCTCGATTTTATGCTTCTTTGCCTTAACAAGTGTTCCCATCACAATAGCAATGATAGTAACACAAATGAGCCCAACACAACAACATTTGATCATCACTCTCCCTTTGTTGAGGTCTCTTTTTGTCACTAATGCGTCTTCCTCCAAGTCATGTATCCTACACTTTAAGGCTTCAATTTCGAAACCAATCTCGGATTTGGCTTTCTCAATCTCAATTTCAATACTCGAAATTTTGGGCAACGCATCATTGACTTCCTCATACATGCTATCCTCCACCCATTTGAACAAATGTTTCTGAGTTTAAAAACAAAAGCAATATGGAGTGAATTATAAGCAAAAAAACAGAGCATAAATCATTATCCACAAATTATTTGACAATATTCTTACATCTTTCATGGTTGAACATCTGAAAAATGGTCTTCCTGGGTTATCTTTCGTCTTAGACGTGAGAATTACGACGCCTTTACCGCAGTGACACTTCGCCGGAAACCCTCGGTCTCCATCTTCAACAGTCGACGAAGATGTATCGCAGCTCATGGAGGAACGAGAGGTTCGATAAAATCAAAATCGTTGTTTAAATGAAGAAGAAAGCGAAATCAGGAGGAGCGGAATTGGGGTACTCGCGGAATTGAGAGGGACTTGGAATTGGAATTAATTCGATTGAGATGAATTGGAAGGATCCGAATTGGAATTATTTCGATTTCTAGGGTTTTGAATCCGTTTTGAATGATTGGGGATTTTTTAATTCAAAGGGTCCGTGTGGATCCGGGTCATGTATCCGTGGGGTCCGAAAGTTGGAGGTTTAAATAACATTTTTCCCTATTTTTCCTCAATAATTAATATCATTGGATAAAAATTATTTAACATATAACCATATGAAATTTGAACTTGTAAAATCACTTTCATCCTAACAATGGTCAATGGGTGACATTACATCAAATTAGATTGGGAAAATCTCTCGACTAAGTAATTCCACCAACAATGTTCATACAACACTAATTCCACCAACAATGTTCATACACTTGCAATATCATTTTTGGAATAACGGACAAGATAGGTGGATAAGTTTACAAAAATCGAAAGTTGTTACATAATAATATACAGAAGCATTATATTCATAGTTTAATCGAGCAAAATCAATTGTAAAACTATAAAATCGAATTTAAAGTTCCAGTAAAACTGATTATATTGAAAACAGCCAAAGTACAACTATTAAGAAAATTTGTACAACTACAAACTCCTGTAAAACTATGTATTAAGTTTTGGCGCCAAAATTCCATCGTTTCGTATTACTAGTATAACCGAGAAAAACTTGTATAAAACTGTGTGTCTCTGTTTTTCGAAGAAAGTTGTAATGATGAGCATCTTTCTTGGGTTTTTCAGGAAACGGCTTGTCTTCCTTCTTTGTCCCGTGCATTAAACGTATCATTATTAGAAGCCGGCGAACCGTCACATCAGAAGCTCCGTTTAATGCAGGGACAAGGATGACAACCAGTCGCTTGACAAACCCAAGAAACGAACAAACACATCTCTGCGTCTTATGGACGCAACCCAAACAAGTTTAAGGGTCTATAAATAAAGAGAACTTCTGTGTCTCTCTCATAACCGTTTTCCACACAAAATAAGTTCCAAAATCAGAGAGAATTTTTTCCGGAAAACAGAGAAAAACAGAGACTCACCATGGCCAACAGAAGATCGATGGTCTCTCTTCAACAATTTCCGATTGAAATCCTCTCCAAGATCTTACAGAAAGCCGAGAAAAATTCCGGCGCCGATTACTGCAACCTCCGGAAAACATGCAGAATCATGAACGAAGCTGGCAAGAGTCCTGAAGTCCTCCGTTATCTCTCTCTCACACCCCTGGTGAAGAATCCTCTCAAGGCGTATGAGCACATGCCATTTCTGAGCAGTTGCCTAGACAATGATAGTTGCGCGGCTAACTTCGTGCAAGGTATCCTCTATAGTTTTACTTTACTAGTTTTAATCAGTTTCACTGGTTTTACATCAATAATAGTTTTACTCGGTTTTACCGGTTTTACATCAGGTATCCTCACATACTTTGAAGAGGGTGATGTGGAGAGCGGAATGTT
Source organism: Orychophragmus violaceus (assembly GCA_030180135.1). Lineage (NCBI taxonomy): Eukaryota > Viridiplantae > Streptophyta > Magnoliopsida > Brassicales > Brassicaceae > Orychophragmus > Orychophragmus violaceus. The sequence continues at coordinate 90,960,225 of CM058237.1, read as the reverse complement.
ACATTTTGCCAATGCCGCCAGTGGAGAGGACGAGGAAGAGATTCTGGAAGCTGCTTACCTATATGGTCTTCTGCGCTTCCTCCACAGCGATCCTCTAGGTCAATATGATGATGTTCCTTTCTGTGTCTGGCGTGAAGAAGATGAGGAGTTGGTGGCCCGCGTTTGGAGAAAGTTGAGGAGGATACTGCATGGAATCAATGTTGAGCAGAAACCGGTTTATATGCAAACATTGCAGAACAATACGCCTCCTCAATTTTGTCATCTACTGGATTTGGAAATCGAATGTCCCGATTGCTTCATGTACAAACGGGGCATGAGATTCTACTACATGAATCAAAATGGGCCCTAATTTCTTTTCTCGTACTCTGATTTTTTGTTTTTAATTTCTCGGTTATGTAGTACTCTTTTTTTGTTTTTAAATTTCTCGGCTATGTCTCCATCATTTTCCAAGTAAAAATCCAAAAATTGTTCATATTAATATACTGAAGCATTAGTTTCATAGATTAATTGAGTATAATCATCTGTACAACTGTAAAATCAAATTTAAAGTTCCAGTAAAACTGACTATACTGAAAACAGTTGTACTCAGTTTTACCGGTTTTACGACAATAGTTTTACTTAGTTTTACCCGTTTTCATAGTTTTACCAGTTTTCATAGTTTTACCAGATTAACATATTAATATATCCGCGTTATTTTTAAAATTTTAAATAAAAACGGAAAGTTTAAAAACATAATAAAATAGTGTTTTTGGTTTATTTACACAAAAAATAGATTTAATTTAGGGATACCCTTTTATTTTGAATTGATCACTTCTCACCAAATCGCTTTATAAGTAATATAACTTGAGTAAATTAACAATATAACACGATAGTTCAGTGGTTCTGGTCTGTTTTTATCAGTTTAGCCACCCGAGTTCGAATCGTAGTTTCAAATATCTTTGAGTTGGGCGGATTATCCGATTTGTGGGTTATCCGATCCGGGTAAATCGGGTGAACCACCGATTTTTTTATTTGCTTGGACAAAAACCCCTGTCAAAATCGGAATATCTGGGAAGGTCCATCTGATTCTTACGCAAAGATTTATCCATTGCCTTTTATGGTATTTCTTGAACCAATTCTGTAGCTGTTGCACCATCATAAGCGTTTCCTTTTTGCAGATTGATTTCATATTTTACTGATGGGTTACAAAATGGTTTATCAATCTCTCACGGAATTATTTCCACAGGTTAAAGCTCTCATCTTTCTTTATCTCCTTTCACTCAATTTCACTTGCGGTTCATGATTGTCGTTATGATTTCTTCCCCCAAAAACAGAGTGTTCTGTTCCATTAAATTTAAGTAAGACACTTGTTGTTTGTCTTGTAAAGGTAGATGCTGATTTCGATATTTCTTTCCAAGTTATGTAACTTTTAATCCGATTAAGGCCACACTATACAATGCAATCTGCTGCAGATTGATGCAAGAATTTTAAAAGCTGTCTCTATTGAGCACCCAAAAGATGCTGATCAAGCTGCAGCTGTAGTTATTTCAGATATTATTCCTAAGTTTTACCCGAATTTGGCTGATAACTCTACACAACCTGGGAACAAGACACCAGGAAAGGTGCCAGACAACAAAGGTACTTGTCTTTTCTGTGAATAGATTAATTGTTTTTGTTGTGTGAGCTAATTGTTCCACCTAGATTAGCACCCTTCTCTTTTTCAATTATCATGCACATGAGGATATATGCTGATGAAAAATGGCTGTTGGAAGTACAGTAGAACGTGATATTGGGTTGAGTGGATCGGAGGAGTCTAGATTTTGTGAAGGTATTGATTGTCACTTTACAGGTAATCAAGCAGAGTCAAGCACTAGCTCAGTTTCAAAACGTGTTGGGCATAATAAGCTGGTTTACCCTGCAGCAGAAAACTCAGAAATCACACAGAATCCATCTCGGTCAGATGATGTGAGAGAGGCGCCAAGTGGTTCATTGGCTGGTGAAAACACTGATGCAGAGTTGAACGGTTCAAGTCTCCTCGGTGAGACATCAAAGGGTTCCTTAGACGTCGAAAATGGTGATCCAGAGCTGGATGGTGATTTTAGCCCTATTGTTAGCAGATCAACCCAGGGATGCAGAATTGATCACCTTGAACAGATCATTGAAGATGCCAAAAGTAACAAGGTGTGCTGCTAACTAGTATGTTTTGGTGTTATGTGTACTAGTGTTTCCTTCACGACATTCTATAATATTGTCCTTTTCTTTTTAATATGTAATGGTGCAGAGAATCTTGTTCACTGTGATGGAATCGATTATGAAACTGATGAGAGAAGTTGAACTTGAAGAGAAGGATGCAGAAAAGGTGAAAGAAGATGCTACTAGAGGAGACCTTGATACCCTTAAAAAAGTCGAGGATCTGAAGAAGATTCTGGCACATGCCAAGGAGGGAAATGACATGGTAATGTGTTAATAAGTGTTTGCTAATATGCTTAGACTTTCAATGGGGAACTAAGTATCTTTTATGTCACAGGATACTGGAGAAGTTTATGGGGAGAGGTCAATTTTGACCACTGAAGTAAATGAGCTTGAAAACCGCCTGCTCAACTTATCAGAAGAACGAGACAAGTCTCTGTCTGTTCTTCATGAGGTCCGTGCAATATCTCTGTTATTCCATTAGTCATTTCTTAATGATACACTATTGACTTCTACTGTTTCACTTTGTATGATGTAACTGGTTGTGTTTCTTTATGACTTTTTAGATGCGTGGAGTCCTTGAAATGAGACTAGCTGCAGCGGTGGAGATTAAAAATGCTGCTGAGCAAGAAATGCAAGAAAAAGAAGGTTGTGCGCGGAAGGCACTTGCTGAACAAGAAGCCATCATGGAGAAAGTTGTCCAAGAATCAAAGCTTCTACAGAAGGAGGCTGAGGAAAACTCCAAGGTAACATCACTTCATTATCATTGCGAATGGTTTTGAAGTCACAATGTCTTAACATATCTTGTGTTGTGTCTGCAGCTGCGAGAGTTCCTTATGGATCGTGGTCGGATTGTTGATTCCTTACAGTAAGTCTTACTCATGACTAATAATTTACATTCATAGGTGCCATGTATAAATTAATGTTCAGACCCATATATCATTTTTAGCAACTTGCCTGTTAATTGATTTTAACTTGTCTTTGCTCCCTTTGTTTTCCCTTGAACAGAGGAGAAATCTCTGTGATCTGTCAAGACATCGGAGTCTTGAAAGAGAAATTGGACAACCGAGTGCCATTGAGCCAATCAATCTCCTCAAGCCAGACAAGTTGTAAACTGGCTTCTTCTGGATCATCGTCCATGAAGAGCTTATTGCTTGAGAAGCCTCTTGAGCTATCTGATGAAACACGTGAAGCCTCATGCAACAACAACAAGAACCCAAAGTCTTCGGTTGACGAGGGAAAATACGAACGTAAGGAGCTCCTGGAAGATGGCTGGGAAATCTGGGACAAAGAGAGAGAACTGTAACTCTCTTTATGGAAATAAACATGGATCGTTGAGCTAATCTACCATCATCTATTGAGTTCTTGTTTTCTTCTTTACCTCCTTGTACAGTTTACTCTTTATGTTAGCCAGAAGATTTGCTGATTTGGAATCTTGAGATTTTGGACAAAAGTTTGAGAATTTATACACTTCGGCTCTAAATGGTGACCATTTGAGAAACAATGGGAATGAATAGGAAAAGAACAAAGAGGAATAAAATAATAGGAATTATTGTTCCTTCCCAAATTTGATGAGGAATAGTTTTGCTCTTTATTTCTCTACGAAAGAAGGAATGGGAATGAGAAGGAATTATGTTTAAAAAATATTACTTGTAAATGGTGTATTTTTTAAGGAACGAAAGAGAATTCATTGTTCATCCTCATTCCCTTGGTCACCATTTAGAGCCTTCATTATATTAGTGTCATTTTAATATCGTGGAAGTTGGACCGTAGTCTCTACCAATTCGAATTCGGAGCCAGCTTTTAGATAATCCGATTTAAATATTACCTTTTTATACCAAAATAGGGTTGAATTCGGACACAAAGGAACCAACTCTTTATATTAACACTAGGTTTAGTCCGCTTTACGAGCGGATGCATGAATAATATGAGATAAATTTTTTAACATGAAATTATTTTTAAAAAATTAATAAGCATTTGAAAAAAAATAGTTTACTTTAAGTTTAAAATAACACTATAGAGAGAGCAAACATATTATCTTTTTATTTTAAACTATATTTTAAATTTTAATAAACATAACTCGTTATTTTTACCTTCAGCTTACTCTCCCTTGCAAGTAAAACTAACATTCACTTTCAATTTTTACTATTCGTGGTAGATCACAAATTTATATTTTTATAAATAAAATTCTCATGCAAATATAAATTTTATATTTATTCTCATAATCTTTTCTTTTCTATTTCCAATACTATTTCATGAGAAAAAAACTAATATAACATTTAAAAACAATATGGGTTGTTGCAATATGCATTAAGCAATAAATTGAAAAGGAGATTCAGTGTGGCGTAGTAAAAATATAGTAATCTAAAATTTAAGGTAGCTATTTTTACTTTATCTCGAGGTGTTTCAAGTTCCAACATTTTTTACACTGATTGAATCCCTTATATTAAATTTTTTTTTTTGAACTTTCCCTTATATTAAATTAAATTTACATATTGTCATCAACAATATAATTCTGAAAAAAATTCATAGGATAATAAATTCGTTCTAGTACCAATAGATGAAACATTTACAACTCAATACCTTTCGATGCATGCTCGCGAAATTCATTTAAGCCAATACAAACTTATGTCAAGAATTTATTGTTACCCAGTTGAGATGGAAGTGCTCATAATTAAACATTCCTCTATCATATGAGATTAAGACTCTTCTAGTCATAATTTCTGAGTAAATGTACAAAAAGTTGATCATAAAAATTAAAAGTATGACAAATACGTAAGGTGAATATACATAGTTGGTGATCGAACTTATCTTAGCAAGATGGTAAGATTGAAAAACTGAAGCATATATTGAACTTCATTACACAATACAACATTATTTAGTAGGTAAGACTCTTCTAGTCATAATTTCCGAGAATGTAAATGTACAAAAAATTTGATCATAAAACTTTAAAGTATTACAAATACATAAGGTGAATACATATATGTGGTTATCAAACTTATCTTAGCAAGATGGTAAGATTGATTTCCACCATATTTTTTTAGTTATTACTGCTGCGCTTTGTCATTCTGCTTTTCTTTTATGAAACATTAAAATAAATACTTTCTAAAATTTAAATGTATATGTTAATGCCATAAAAGAAGTAGCATATACTGTGTAACTGAATTTTCAACTTGAATGTCCTGAAAGAAATATATAACATGACACAAACCGAATAAGCTAATAGCCAAAATGGATGTTTCTTACGATTTTTAAGTGACTTAGTGTGTTCATATTGTTATAAGTCAATTATAAATTCATTATTGTAAATAACTTGAAGTTTTAAAAATTAACATAGTTATTAAAATATTATACAAAACTAGTACTAATCATAAAAATATAATATATTTATACCTTTTAAATTTCAAATTTAGATTATATTATTATTTTTCCTAAATTATTTTATTAATTTATGATATTATATGATTTGAATATTTTATTATTTCAGTAAATTATTTGTTGTTTTTTAGTTTTATGATCATAACTTTAGTTTTCCTAAATTTTTAGTTTTATTATTTTCCTAAATTATTTTAGTTTTTAGTTATATGATCATAACTTTCATATTTCTTTTACTAAAACAAATCAATTTAGATGATTAAAATTAATAATAAAATAAGATGCCATAAATTTGGATGATGACGTGGCATCTCCAAAACTATATATAAAATTAGTTTTTCTCTACTCTCTTTATTTTGGAAAAACTTTTGTTTTGGAAAAACAATGTTTTTAATAAAATGTTAATCTCTATAAGTTAATTTTTTAAAAAAATATATATATATATAAATTGTTTAAAATAAATGTGGCTCAAATAACATTCATTTTCTAAGTCTATCTCTCTTAAACAAAAAATATTAATCTTAGAATATTAAAAATATAAAGTATATTAGTGCAACTAAATACATTAGTTTTATTATTCTTTGTAAAGTATGTTGAAAAGTTCAAAATATAAAAATGACAAAAGGTTTTCATGTTTTATTTTCTATTTGTTAGGTATTCAGTTTTTATTTAAATAAAATACTATTATATATGCATATAATATTTAAATTGTTTAAATTAAACATATAGACTATATAAAATTTTGAATATTTATTATTTCAGTAAATTATGTTGTTGTTTTTAGTTTTATAATATACAATATGAGAAATGATATTTCGTATTTCATTTACTAAAACATATTAATTCATATTTTTAAAATTAATATTCAAATAATGTGTCATAAATTTGGATGATGATGTGGCATCAACAAAAGAGAGAAAAACTTTTTTTTATATATATAGGTCCGATTGGTGAATAAAAACGGAACGGTTATATTAGCGGTTAGCGTAAGTGGTAAGCGGTTGAATAGTGCAAAATTGTAAGTAAATGTTGTTAGCGAAAGCGATAACAAAAAACTGAGAATAATCGTTTTTACTGTAGCTTTTGATAACGTTTTCGTGATTGATAATAAAGAAAGCGTTAGAGCAAGTACAACGCTCATACTTGCACAAAGTTCCTAAAAAAAATATTTTATTATTTTTTTTTTCGGATCCTAAAAAAAAAAAAAATTAAAAAAAAAAATTTCAACCAATCACGAGGTGACACGTGGCTTGCACAGTTAAAAGGCGGTTCTTATTTAAGAAATTTAGCAATTCGGTTGTTAATTTATTGTGGGGTCCACGTGGGACCCACACAATATTATATATTTTTTTTTGTTAAGAACCGACGTTAAGCAACCGCGTTGCACATGCTCTTATGACTCTAAAGTTTTTACTATTAAGTCACCAATCATTCCCATAGATTCGACCATCACACCTTATTCAATACATGAGAAACTAGAAGGCGGAAGCAACTATACCATGTTGGAAGAAAAACAAAACACTCCTCAATAATACAACAACACATGCATATCAAATTCCATTTGATATATCATCTTATTATTACACAAACACACAACGAGTTTACATATTTATACGACAGATGCAATCTGAGGGATCGGTATAGAGCTGTTGTTTCCGTTACTGGTTAATTTCTCTGATGAGATTTTATCACCGTAAACCACCAATGCATTAAGATCAGCGTCCGTAATTCTCTGAAGAAATTAATAAAATGAATTAAATCAACTACGTGTGAGTATTTTCTTAAATTAAGACGTACGTATATATATGTGTGTGCATGAGAAGATATAACATATATATAAAAAAATCGAAACCTTTTTCTGCTTGGTTAATTCCCTGAATCGTGAGAAAATGTCGTTGAATTTCTCATCACTCATTTCATATCCTAACTGAGAGTAGAAAATTAACACATAAGTATATATTTACATAATTAATAGTGATTTTGTTCATAAACTTAAAACAGTAATCTCTTATATATATATATATATATATATATATATATATATATATATATATGTGTGTGTGTGTGTGAATGTGATCATTGTATAACTAACAATTAAAAACAAAAACTACGAAAATCACAAAGGGATACCTTTTCTAGCCGATCTTTCACAGCATGACGTCCACTGCATGCATATTTCCATTGTAATTTTGGTTTACGTAAAAATAATTAGAGATATCACATAGTAGAACAATATATAGTTTACCTAAGCTTTCCAAGAACAATGCCAAAATTTTGAGATTTTTCGAGTCCAATGTCTTCTGGTGAGAAGATTTCATATGTACTCCGATATTTCAATATTCCATCCTGCCAAAATGTTTTAACAACCATCATTATAGCAAATCAATCTCATATTTTATACTTTTAATAGTCATTTATTAAAAATAATTGTTTGGAACCTGGTGAATGCCGCTCTCATGAACATAACAATTGGCACCAACTATGGGCTTATGTGGTTGAACATACAAGCCGGTATACTCTTGAACCTGCTCAACAGTACCACTTTTTATATATTATACTCCATTATTATAATCAATGGTCAAAAAATTTAGCATTAGTATTTTATTGTTAGTTACCATCTTGCTAGTAGCCATAATATGGCGTGTGTCTATTCTTGTGTAAATACCATCCATCACATTGGCTCCACGACATTTCAAAGTCATCACAACCTACATACCAAAGAAATATTCATGTTGATCATTATTATGGTAATGATGATGATGATAATGATTATGATACCTCTTCAAGCGACGCATTCCCACTTCTTTCACCTATTCCGTTGACCGTTACCTCGACTTGTCTTGCTCCCGCAGATAAACCCTAAAATATTATAATTTTTGTAATATATATGCTTGTATATACTTTTTTTTACCTTGAGAAAGTATACAAAAAAAGAAAATAAAAATAGTTAATTACTTACGGCGATTGTGTTGGCGGTAGCAAGACCAAGGTCGTTGTGACAATGAAGACTTAAGACAACATCATCAATTCCAGGAGTGTTTGCTTTGACATGTGTCACGATTTCTCCGAATTCTTGTGGGATGTTGTTCCCTACCGTGTCCGCTAGGGTCACCGCCGTGGCGCCCTCTTTTATCGCTCCGCCCATAATCTTGCATAGAAAATCCTTCTCCGATCTGAATCACACACTAGTATTTAAAAATCTATATATATGTGTATGTGACGTAATGATCGAGTATATATGCAAACGCCAAAAGTCAACAGCTAAAAACGTTATTATTATACATGACCTAGACCGTTTCTGACGTTCAATTTAATTATGCGTTTGTTTTTGCATGTACGTATAAAGCTGGTTTTAGTTATAGAAATATTCTTGCAAATGTAAACGTATAAGATTACTAACTAGCAAAGGTTTTGTACCGGTAAACCAAACGAACGCAAACAAATAATTGAGATCCATTAAAGGTTTTTAGATATGGACCTGCCGCCATCTTCGCAACCAAATTGAATGTCAGTGAAGCCTATGCTTTTAGCGAACCTAATACTACTTTTGGCCATCTCGATCACTTCTTCTCTAGTCTTTTTCAACTTATATTTCATATGGATGTCACTAGTACATATGAATATGAATATCCTCGGCCTCTTCGCGTACTTCACAGCCTCCCATGCGGCCTCGATGTCTTTATGTGTGCATCGTGCGAGGACGCATATCACTGGGACGTAACCTGTTTCCTCATCCACCTATAAGCAAAACAACAATATACTGTAGTTGTTTATATTATCTCATTTTAGGTTTAAGGAAACAAAGAGATAATATTAATTAACCTCGTTCCCAACGGTCTTGGCGATGGTTTTAACGGCTTCTAACTCCTCCTCTGACGACGCCGGGAAACCGACTTCCATGACGTCTACTCGGAGTTTAGCGAGTTTCCGGGCAATCTCTAGCTTCTGCAGTGGAGTAAGGGCTCCACCGGGAGATTGTTCGCCATCACGGAGCGTCGTGTCGAATACTCTCACATAATTCTTGTCGTGGAGCTTGTTCGGTATGTACTCTGGCCACCGTTCCACGACGGGTTTGAGGCTACTACCACTAGTTGCTGCCTTTTTGGACACAGAGGAGCAACATGAGATGATCAAGGTTTGCTTGTTGCGCGGACAGGTTAGGCGGAGAGAGGGCAGGGAAGACCCAGAGGGTAACACTGACCGGACAACCACCGTGGAACCGGTGATGGGGGTCATAATGGAGTATGTCAGAAGTGACGAAGCCATTACAATGGAGTAGGAGGGAAAGAGAGATTTTTATTAGGAGTTGGAGGATAGATAGTGAGTAAACTGTATGAGATGGAGAACATGTTCAATGTAATTTATAGGCGGAAAATCTCTATACAGAACTCTCAAACCGCTGGGAACGCAGCCGAATGGATGTCAACTGGCAAAACTTGTCATTATTAAAATTCAAAAGTCTTTTTTCTCTCCCGAAAAAGGCGATAAAAAAAGCAGCCTCTTCTTTCTCAGCCGCCGTCGCCTAGAAAGATATTAAAATAATTGATAACAAAAATAAAATTTTAAAGCAACATCACAACAATCTTAAAGGCAAAGCAATGATCTTAAAGAAACGATCTTGTTAATTCAACAATCCTAAAAAACAAAAAATCTGAAAGTAATATTAGAAATAGTAGCAACAAACCCCAAAACACAAAAACAACACAAATTTTTTCAATTTTTATTTTCGTCCTTTTCATCACAATATCTCTAAATACATATCAGTTAGTATAGTGAAGGTGAAGTAGCACATTCTCTTGCAATCTTTTGACGAGAAAAAGAGATTGGATATTTGTATTGGGTTGATCAAAGTTGTATTTATATCATAAAACCTAATCATAGATCACAAGACATATATAAAAGTTGCAAATGGAAAAAAACAAGTGATGTTGGCAAGCTCGTCTTTTCATCTTCTAAAAAAAAAAAATACAAAGCTAGGAATAAAGTACATGCATATATAGTTGCAGATTTTCACAATAAATATATTATTAATATTCTTAAGCAAAACAATTATACTAAAGACCGATGGTTGATCATAAATGTTTCCGGTAAATTTAAAGATTTTTTGCGTACTAATCCAAGCTCAATTAGTTTAACCCCATGTGCTTTCAAAAAAATTCGGGTCTGACGGGTGGTCAACGCGAACTGCGGTCTAAAATGGAATTTTCGCCGGATGACCGTTTCCCGCTTCTGAATCGGAGTCGGAATCGAAAGCTTGGGGAAGCTTTCAGAATTTCGCTTCCAAAACGCTTCAAAAAAACTCTTTAAAAATGCATTGCAAGCTTAAGCTTCCGTTTTGAAAGATTGCGGTTCCATTTTGAAATTCTGAAGTCGTAAACAAAGAAGAAATGTAGAGTTATATTTTATATAATTTTTTCTTTTATAAAAAAGTCTTAGAACTAGAGGAAATAAAATCATATATGAAACGTTGAAACTAATAGTAATTTGATATTTGTGCATAATAAATTTTATCTTCTTAGTTACAATTTTTTTGTTTAAATAGACTATATAAATTATTTGTGAATTACTAGAAGTGATTAATTTATTTATTTAGATATTATTATCTTTGAAAACTTGGAATTTTTTAGTTATTTTTACAATATATTTTGAGTTCGTTGTATTTGTTATAGCTAACTAAAAATGAATACAATATTTTGATATTTAATTTTAAATCATATAAATTTTAATCATGGGTTATATTATATTTTTAATATATATACACATACGTACATATATATTAATGTATATACGTTTTCAACACATATCCGCTTCCTATATATTTCGGAAAGTCGTTTATGCGCTTTCATACGATTCCGCGTACCCGCTTCTGATTTCATGTAACGTATGTTTAATGTATGGAAGGGTTGAAATTCGGGACAGTGGTATATAGGATAGTGTATAATTTATACTAGCATAGAAGGGTTATCTTTTTTTTTTTTTTAAGAAGTGTTATCTTTAGGCATGTTTCACAAATAGTCCACTTTTTTTGTCAAAACATTAATCGTCCACATGCATATTTATTAACATTGTTAATCGTCCACATGCATGCTAATTTTCATTGTTAATCGTCCACATGCATGTTAATTATTTCAACTAGTGAATCGATGCGTTTTTACCTTAAAAAGATAGTGGATGAGCTGATGTGCATGCATGCAAATTACCATACGAGAGATGCATTAAGTACTCAACTAGTTTCTTTTTTATTGACCAAACTCAACTAGTTTAACAAGAAAAATGTATTCAACTTGTTAATATAATGATTTGATCAACGTTGGGATTTTTAAACTTGCTGAATAAATGTACGATTATAAAACTATATTGGATATCAATTATCATCTTTATAAAATTAATTACTTGTGGAAATAATCCTACCCACTGCTACTCACGCCAAATGTAGTAGAAATATGGCATACTAGATTTAGACATTTATATATAAGAGCATACGCATCCGTGAAACCCTCCTTTGGAATTTTTAAATATTTTTTTAATAATTTTTTTTTTATAGGCGAAGAAAAAAAAATCCAAAAAAAAAGGACGAATCACGTTCTGCCATGTAAAGTGAACAGTCAAGAAACAGACTCTTAAAGTGTCTTAGATAAGAACTTCTTGTAGGGGATTTCTTAAACTTAATAATTTCTTATTCTATTTTTCCTAAGAAATGCCGCTAGCAACCCGTATAAATCTGGCGATGGACAAGCTCTAATATAAGAAAGCAATTAAAGGAACATTACTATAAACCTAAAAACACATGTGGATATCGCTTATTTTATAACAAATATATTTGCAAGTTGATTTCCACCATTAGATTGATAAATAATACTATTAGATTAGGTTAAATGCAATATTATAAATGACCTATCATCCATAATTAAACCTTCCATGATGACGTACGGTAGGATGAGGTCACGCACCCTACGCCACTTTTCGATTACTTTTTTTTTTAACACTCGTTTTTACTATTTTATTATAGATTTTATGAGAACTATTATATCCACAAATTTTATTAGCTGACAATTTTTACCGTCCTATGAAGATCCACGTCTGACGGTTCTACATGTTTCATGCCTTCTTTACACTGAATCGCCTTATGAAGATCCACTTTTGACAGCATCTACACAACGCCGAAGATCTCATGTAAATTTGACTCTATTAATCTGCATTAATAGATAATAAATCGTATTTTCTGGGATTCGAACCCCAAACCTTCTGGTGTAGAAGCATTAATAAACCCTTAATCAAATCACTGAACCAAAGGGGCTTCCACCACTTTTCGACTACTAGCAGACCTTTTTTTTAACATTTGCCATTAATAAAATTTAAGATATTAATAATATTGTTTTAAATTATTTGTTTTTTTTAAAAAATACTAGTATTACAGTATTTATGTATAGATATTATCAAGATAAGGAAAAATATTTAGTAAAATTTATTGTTAATCTAAAATAATAATGTAAGGAACAAGTAAACAAATATTGTTATGTTGAGTGTTGATCTATGTTGTATAGCATAGTTTATGATTTTATTTTTAATAACACCTAAACAATCTATAAAATAGGATAATTTCAATATGATATTTAATTAAATTCTATCAAATACTTTAAATTCAAGTTTTTTTTTAAAGCTTTAAATTTAAGTTTTGCTATAGTATAATAAACGAATAAATATTGAAATTAATAAGTATGATAGGTAAATAATAGTTCTTAAGAAGTGAAATCTTGTTTGTGTAGTAAAATTTTCTAAGTAGTGTAGTGAATGAAAAGCAATAGAGAAATTGAGAATATAGAAGTGTTTTTTTTAAATATAGAAGTTTTGTGTGTAGAATTAAAGGAAATGTATTGATTGTGTGTGTTGAAATATGACGAGCATGATGTTTTCTTATACAAGTTTCAAATTCGGCATAAAAACCATACCTATTCATAAAAGTAAATTTTCATTTTCATAATCCTCATGTTTTTACCTTTTATATTTATTTTTTGTGGTCTTCATTATTATCATAAACGTCACAATTATCTCTTCTTTCGCCGACTAAATGTACCAATCTTTTTGTTTTGGACCGATCTTCATCTCAAACGGATTTTATGGAGAGGTGAGAAACTCATATCCAACACATATTATCGTATAGGTAGACTAAAGAGATTTTAAACTAGGCACATTTCTAGCTAAAAACACCATATTTATCGTTTTTAATCTACAAACGCAGTGTCTAGTTTAGATTAGCTAACAGTAGTTTCAGATTTAAAATAAAAGCCAACCACAACTTAGGATGCAAATGGTTATTATTTTAGAAAAATAAAATCAGAAGAAATCATATGTTATTTTGTATTCTGTAAAGTAATGAAGATCTTTGGTAAACTCTATGATTTATCACTGAGAGATAAATGCTCTTATATACACAATCGATCGGTACAAGATAGAGTTCAATCTACAAAACCAATATCTAAATAAATATCTTATGTTTATCTTTATCTCCAAGTAAGCTTCTAGAACCTCGTCGTACTTTAACTTCTTCTTCCCAAATTTACCATTTGTAATAAAGTAGTGAAAAAATTCCACTCAATTCTGCTCGAAAAATAGAGAAATAGAACAAATTTACAAAAATAGATTACACTCTGGTAAGATTCTCCTAGAATCTGCACTCTTAAGGATGGATAGAGATATGCCTTTTTGCAAAGGAATCAAAAATCTTTAATGACAAGAGACGTAGATTGAGGGGTCACACAAAAACTGTGGAATGACTCTTATATACCAGATCAATTTTTATGGATATTACACACCAATGATTCGAAAACACAAAGCAAGTCTTCTAAGAACAATAACCCATTTTGTTGATCATGGCTGTAACTATCGCATGTGACTTTATTTACATCATATCATGGTGAGATGTATGAAGTGGTTCTTTATTTTTGAGTCATTGACATATTGCAAGACTACGACATAACCAAAAAGATCGAGCATGTTTATAAGTCACTACAAGCCGATCCGGCATCAATCTCAGCCGTTGATCCTAAACTCTATTCCAAGAGATTCAGAGATTTTACCAGTAAGATCTTCATCTAAGACGGCTTAAGATAATACGAGAAGGCTACGGGTTTAACTAACATTCTCAAGCTTTTAAGATTTGGGGAAAAGCTTTATTTAATTTTTGTGGTGAGAGAGATATTTATATATGTGAATATAGATCGTGAAGGTTTAGCACATGCATACAAAAGAAATTACAGTGGATAAAATGAAATTGAGCTTTGGTAAATTCGTAAAATGTGGAATAATATAAGTGTACAAGTCACAAAAAAGAATGTTTAAGAAAAAATTGTATACCGTTATTATTAGTTATCCCAGCCCCATATTCTCATGGGATCCCTCTTCAACCATCTAAAGTTAAGGGGTTAATATTTTTTTTTGGTGAATAAATTGTTTCAATACAATTTTATCACTTACATGTTATGTTATGTTGAAAACCCTTATTACAAAAAAACATGTTATGTTATGTAACACGGTAATAAAAAATAGTTAATACTATTAAAATAATATGGTCAAAGAAAGGAAGAGTTGAAATGGGGTTGGTATTATGAAAAGTTGAGAAAGCTAAACTAGAACACACCATATGTCTTTTCCTTCTGTCTCTTCTTTATCAAATATTTTCAAAAACGTGTGTTCTCTTAAATCTTTCAAGTCTCATTTTCATAGTGATAGTTTTAACCCTAATTTCTAAATTTGGTAGTTTTAGTTTTATGTTACTTTATCAAGAGTCACCTCAAAAATAAGATTACACATTTGAGTGAATCAACAAGAAAGCAAACAACGCCAATGATAAAATATGTCTACTAAAAGATATTTAACAACCTACAAGTTACAAAACGAGATACGTCTAAATATTTTTACTGTTATAAAACATATATTATGAGATTCTTAAAATAATTAGACAAAGTATGTAGGAAAAAAAGAGGGAGATGAAAACCGACGAATGACATAAAAGATAGAAGTGGAGCACACGACATAAAGAAAAGCAGAAAACCGAATATATCCATTTTTATACATTTTTTGTAACCCGTCTTCTTATTTTCCAAATAAGCAAAAAACATAGTTTTCGCAATTCGTTTATCTCTTTCTGTCCAATTAAACTACAATATTTTACTAACAAATCTTAGAATACTTTATTTGGAATATGGGTTCTTCTACTTCATTTTTATTTGTACACTTTATTAAAAAAAACACATAAAATTTCTTTTTTAGAAAAAGTCCCGCTGCGTAGCGCAGACTCATACTTAGTATTCTCTAATCGCTTCATTGAATATGTTGGCTCTAGAACGAATCAAGTGTCCAAATAGTGCAACTAAATCTTCCTCAACTACAAACTCATAGGTTTAAACTCTGATTCCAATTCTTTATCCTTGATGATATCCATAATCACATCACACTAATTGACTTTTCTCAAATAACAATTCAATTTGTTATTTTCGTAACAAATATTTGCACCCTTAATATTAATGTTTTAGGTTGTCTCTGCCAATTTATGTTTTAAATGGCCAAAAAGTTGAAAGTTGCAAATTTTTATGACAATTTTCTCAGATACTATTATTTAATTCTGAACTAAACCCCATTTATAGAAGGCACATTCGAACTATCCACGCATTACGCATGTATCCACCAAAACGGCACTCCCTCCGTTTCACAAAGTGTATCATTCTAAACGTTTATTTTTTGTTTCATAAATAGTGTCGTTTTGTACTTTTAATGTAAACTTTTGAATAAAAATTCAACTTTAACCCTATTGATTTAGTGTATTAATTAGAAAGAGAAAATTATATTGTACATTTATAAAGAGTAAAATAAAATTTTAATATTTTTGTGAAAAGTTGTAGAATGACATTCTTTGTGAAAAAGAGGTAGTACTATTTTATATTTTTCGTATCTTTGAATACAGAATACGGCTTTTGAGATATGTTCCATATTGAGTTTGAATTATCATTTTGTAAAAAAAAACTCAAAAATTGGAGGATTATCGGAGGAAGAAATATGATTATTTTGGATCATAATCTCATATGGTTTTCAAGGCCAAAAGTTAGTCTATCATGTTCTCTTTTTAATCTGTGTAACCCCTTTTTATTTGAAATCCAGAAATTGTCCATAATGAAATTTTTTTTTTTTTTTTAAACTGGCACAAATTGTACAACTAATACGAATTGTAACACTCATATAACTGGTATAACTAGGACAACTTGTATACCTGGTACAACTAGTATGACTCATTTGTTCTATTGTTGTTTATTATTCTTTTTTTCATAGTACAATGAACAATATTTATGGCACAATCATACATTTTGATTATGATGGAGATGGAGTACGAAGGAATCGAAAAATCGTTTTATTTCCAGTTTAGTGATGGAAAGAACTTTGGAAGATGTCACTCATTCTACTTGGGATGTTCATGGGAAAATACTAACTTTGTGTGTCTTATCTCCGGCTTAATAAGAAAAAAAAATACATTGCCATTTGAGCAATTTTTATTGTGAAAACTTTAAAAGTTGATTGTATAATTTTGTGTGTGTGGATATTATTTGTGTTTTGTGTAAGACTTTTTAGGACTAAAGTTTGAATGCATGATGTTTTTTTCACGTACGATTGGTACAACTGGTTCAACTCTATGATTGTGCAAAAATGTTAAATTTTATTTTTGGGTAAATACAGTCTCGATGTTAATTTTAAAACCCCATTAAAAATATTTATAAATATATTTCCACATTTGTATTAGTTAAGCAAATTCAAAGTTTTGGTATTCGTTGCATGAGCATCACATTTGTACATAATTTACCTTATACTTTTAAAAGTTAGTATTGAAATCCTAACAACACTAATATAAAAAATTAATTAAAAAGCACTTTTCACATGTTATGATATAAAATGTTATACATCTAGTTTATTTACTTAATTTTGTACAAAGAATTGTTCTAGTTGTACTTAAGATAGTTAGTGATTCCAACTTAGTGATGGTTAGTATTAGCCATCGTTAATATTCTGCAGCAAGTTGAACCTATGCCTATATAACGATGGGTATTGTGTTGTATAAAAGTTACTACAACGATTAATATTAGTCACACTCCCAATTCGATTTTCAATACAGATTTAAATAGCTCAGCTCCTTGCTCAAATTGTTTAGACCTATGTTACGCATAATCTAACCATGATATGATGTAAATATAGGCACATGCGATAGTTACAGCCATGAAACAATATGGGTCCAAAAGGGAGCTAATACCGTTAGCGCTCAAATTGACAACAATGAGAAACCACAAGCAAGGACCAATTGGAAAACAAAATTGGATTATAGAAGAGGATTAGATACTTCCAAATGTATACATAAGTAAGAACACACATACAGAGCCGGCCCTTGACTAAAGCACAACAAGCTGGTGCTTTAGGCGCCACAGTTTTATTAAAATTTTAAGGGCATCAATTTCTGAAATGTAGTTATGGTGTAGTGGTTGTGGATGTGTTTTTGGGCTAAAGATTCCAGGTTCGACTCCTAAGTTGTAGAGCCTTAATTTTTTTTTTTTTTTTTGCTTTAGGTGCAAAAATGGTATGGGCCGGGCATGCACACATATATGATTACCCTAATTCATTCTAAGGGTGTTAGGAAATACAATCTTCAATTCCAGCAAAAGATTCCACCAGACAATAAATGTTAGCATATATTCATCGATTACTACATCCCTCTTCTGGTTTCTGAACAGTAGAGGAAGAACCTATCATCGACGAAATGCTCGTGTTTCACGATCTCTTAGACACCAACAGCGGAACCTGATATGGCCTCAGAGTAGATGGAGAATCAGAGATCAGATTAGAGGAGCTTCTGCATCGTAACGCGGTAATGACTCGGGATGGTTGTGCCTGAGAAGAGGACGAGAGGTAATAGGAAGAGAGAGAGCTCGCCGAGGTTATCCGATTTGGGTGGGTTCACGTTGTGGTGCTTCTCGAAGAAGGAAGAAGATAATCAGTGAAACGAAATGAGCTTACACCTTTGGTACACAGTGCCATTGATAAATCGAAGAAGAGATGTTGGGGATGTGGATTTAGGGTTAGCTTGTAGTGAAAATTGGAAAAAAAAAAAAAGAAGAAGAAGATAATCGAAGGAGAGATGAATGGATGAAACACGATTTAGGGATTAGATAATTTTTGGAACAAAATCTGCTGTAGCCTTATGGCTCAAAAACAAATCCCATCTACCCCCTTGTAATCACAATACCCCTCTTTCATTAAATGAAATGTGTTTTGACTAGTTTGTCCCTGGTTTTACTCTACCCATCTTCTTGGTTTAATTTAAAATTTTGGTTAAAACAATTTCGGTTGGTTAAAAAAGCTATCCAATCCATCCAATTTCCGATTTGGTTCGGGTTGGGATCCAATTTGTTTTCGGGAATTTGTTTTCGTTCCGGACGATAATGGCGATAACGAAATCGCCTTTATCCAGCTCCGTTACCGGCGCTGTCGCGTTCCGACCACCATTCACTGCTTCTGTCGTGACTTCGGCTACTCACGGGGGCCTGTGGCTCCCCTTCGATCTGCACTCAGCTCAATTTGAACGAGATTGGGATGAGATTTAGTTTTGCTAGATTCAATTGTTGAGTTGGTACATTGTTTTTTAGCCTTTGATTCTTGGTCGATTTGGACTACGAACCGAGTAGAAATTCATTTAAGAGGTAGAATCGCTTCTTATGGTTAGAAAATTAGATCCCAGAAATCGATTGGAATTTGTGTTCATGTTGTAGTAGAACTGGGGACAACTAGTGTAATTGATGTACGTTATATAACTGGTATAACTAGTATAACCGGTATTTCTAATAATCGTTATGTATAACTAGTACAATTGGTGTAACTAGTATAACCGAGGAAAACTTCTGTAAAACTGAGAACAAACTTTGTATAACTGCAAGTATATACTGAGTTTTTTGCTTTTGTTTTGGCAGGATAATATGAGCGACATAGTGTGCATCCATTATAAATGTCAGGGGCGCATGTGTAGCCTAGTGTTTAAAGAGGAGATAACTTTGGAGATGGTAATAGCTAGGCTTTACAAGAAGCATGCGTTAGATGAGAATAAGGTTATATTGGAATTGAGTTACATTCCTTTGGTGGCTGGCTGTGAAGAACATTTGAGTATTTCTGATGATGAAGATCTTTGTGGTTATCTAATGACCATTGATAAAGAGAACCGTAGAAGTATTTTGTGTGTGGAGGTCATGACTGGACCGGAGCTGCCCACGCAACAGTCGAGAGCGGGGAAAAGCTCTGCTGGTTTGAACTATGAGCATGATGAAATCGGAGAAGTAGGACCTAATGCCTTGACATTGTTTGTTGAAAACGGAGAAATATGAGCTAATGTTGTACCGTTGTTTGTTGAAAACGGTCAAGCAAGTCAAGAAGAGCAAGTGAGAGAGGAAGAGCAAGTGAGAGAGGATGATGGTGAGAAATTGGAGGATAATGTTACAGATACGTCGGGTATGCGTGATGAATATCGTGAGGTACCACTTGTTGTTGAAGGTAGTTAGTTTGTCGCGGCATGGGAAGACGGTTTTGGGTTAAGTGTGCATCAAGAATTCCGAGATAAGAAGGCAGTTATAGAATTGGTAGAGATTTGGCATTTAAAAACTCTTTTGATTATGTTACGCAACATTCTGATAGAGCGCGGTGGGTGGTTAAATGTTCTATTGAGAGATGTAAATGGGGTCTACAAGCAGCAAGGATTCCGAACTCGGATATGTTCTCTATTAGAACGTACACGAAGATGCACACATGCAACCGTGCCGATCAAACTGTAAGTACTGATTGTACGAAAGGCTCATCACAGCTAGTTGCATCGTATTTGAGTGAGGAGTATCCTAGGAACTTCGAAACTCCAAAGCCTAGAACCATCATTGGTCTAGTTAGGCGAAAATATGGCATAGACATATCATACTCGACGACGTTAAGAGGGAAAATTCAAGCAGTTTGTGATTTGCGTGGTAGTCCGGAAGATAGCTACAAGATGTTGTATCATTATCTGTACGTGTTAGAAGAGGTCAATCCCGGAACATTAAGCGCTGTGGAACTGGATGAGGGAAAAAAAATCAAGTATCTATTCATAGCTTTGGGAGCTAGCATTGAAGGTTTCACATGCATAAGGAAAGTGATAATTGTTGATGCAACTTTCCTGAAGACCGGATATGGTGGTGTACTAGTTTTCGCCGTGGCTCAGGATCCTAATCGTCACATTTATCCCATCGCGTTCGGTGTACTCGACGGTGAGAATATAGCTAGTTGGACCTGGTTTTTTTAGATGTTGAAAAGCGTTGTAGGCGACTCATCCGAATTGGTATTTATGAGTGATAGAAATGCAAGCCTCATCAATGCAATAGAAAACGTGTTTCCACAAGCTCATCATGGGTACTGTTTATGGCATTTGGCCCAAAATGTGAAAGGACATGCTGGGAATGCAAACAAAAAAATAGTCGATGATAGGTTTCAGGAGATGGGTTGGTCTCACACAGCGTCTGAGTTCTACAGTCGTTATGAGAAATTTAAGAGGAGATATCCTTCAGCCGCGAAGTATGTGGAGGAGACTACCATCAAGGAAAAATGGGTTATATGTTTTTTTCCAGGTAAATGATACAACTTGGACACGAGTAACTTTGCGGAATGTCTGAACAAGACTTTTCTTGATGCGAGGAGGTACTCCTTAATGCCACTGCTTGATACTATCATTCACAAATTTTTGGATTGGTTTAACAAGCATATGAAAGAGGCCGTCTCTGGACATGCTGATGACAAACTCGTGCCTTTGGTCCAGAACTTCGTGCATGATAATTGGGAACTTGATAAGACATTAGCTGTGAGGGAGGTAAACACTTTCGAGCTCGAGTACAAAGTCGATGATATTGATGGAAAGGTTTATTTGGTGAACTTGGAATCGAAAAGTTGCTTATGTGGTTTCATCTATATCAGCAGTATACTTGTCTCCATGCCCTAGCAGCATACAAAGCATACAAAAAAGCGATAGAGCTCGTGCAAGTGCTACCAGAATAACACTCATTGATTTTATTTCAAAATATTATTTGATGGAGATGTGGGCATTGGCTTATTATAGGTCTGCATGGAACATCCCGAATTACATCAAAGAGATGCAAATCCTACCTCCATATTACAAGATAACGAGGGGTCGGAAGAGAGTACATAGATTTCCATTAGCTGGAGAAGGAGGGAGACGGCGAAGGACACATAATAAAAGGCGGCCAAGAACTAACAGAGGAAGACTATCAAGGCTGTTATTTGGAGATGACTCAAACTCCGAGTGATTTGTGTGTAAGCTTTGGTTTTGTAAGAACAACTATGTATAACTCAGTATCACTTTGTGTTTTCTATTTGGTGCATGTAATTGTTGCAATGTACTTTTGAACCAGAAGATGTTAAACATGATGCAATGTACTACTTCAAACATGCAAATATCGACAAATGTGGGTAAATTTTGAATGTCAATACTCTGGTAAAACTGTATAATACTAAGTGATTATCGTAATTATAATGAATATCATTGGAGAAAATATTTAACATATAGCTATATGAGATTTTAACTTGTAGGATCACTTTTATCCTAACAATGGTCAATGGGTTATATTACGTAGATTGAAAATCACTCAACATATTAATACACAGATTGGAAATCACCAACAATCATATACTTTCAAGAATATTTTTGGAACAATGGACAAGTTAGGAGGATAAATTTTCATAAATTGAAGAGTGTGACATATTAATACACAGAAATACTAGATGCATAGATTAATTGTGTAAAATCATCTGTAAAACTATAAAATCAAATTTAAAGTTCCAGTAAAACTGAATATATTGAAAACAGGCAAAGTAAAACTATTAAGAAACTTTGTACAACTACAAACTCATGTAAAACTATGTGTATTTTGTTGAGCGGGAAAATTCATAGTTAACCATTTTTTCGGCAGCAAAATACAGAATTGACCGAATTTTTTGGCGCCCAAACCCAAAAAATATACTTTTCCTCCTTTCTCTATTCACTTTTTCCCACTTCTCCTTCTCTCTCCTTATCGTCGAACCTCTCTCCTTTCACGAGATTTTCGAGAACTCTTTTCCTCTCTCATTTCATTTTCTACTCTCTCAAATCAACTTCTTCTCTCTTCTATTGGATATGGACAAATTCGAATCCGATCCTTACTACAGCGATAGGAAGAGGAAGAAGAAGGGTTACAACATGATGTTCTTCATTGCAGATGGTGACAATGGCATTCCGACGAGATGTCCGTGCGGTGGTCGAATCACTGTCGAGCCTGAACCCGACGTGGGAAAGAGATACTTTGTTTGCAATGAGTTTGAGGTGAGATATGTTGACTTTTTTTTTTTTTTTTTGAAAAGATATATGTTAACACATCATTTGAAACTATATTGTATTGATGGAGAGTTTTGATTTGCAGGACAATGGCCTCCACATTCAGAAACTATAGGTTCACGACGTCGAGGAAGAAGCCACAAACTTAAGAAAGATGGTGGACTCTCAGGCAGAGAAGCTGCAAAGCCATGAGTATCGTATTAAGCAGTTGGGATTGTCGCTCAAGAAAAATGGCGAAGAGATTAAGAAGCTGAAGGAATTGGTGGGGGGGGGGGGAGAAATGTTTAATGTTACTCTTATGTTGTCATGGATCATGTTGTCATTTTGGTTTTCTTTTGGTTTTAAGACTTGTTTACGTTTATAACAGTTTGTAATGCTACCTAATGCTTAAATGCACAATCTAGTTCTACCAGTTACACCTAGTTATACAGACTAGTTATACATAGTTATAAGTTATACCAAACTAGTTATATACATATTTACCAGTTATACCAGACTAGTTATACATAGTTTTACTTAGTTATACATAATTTACCAGTTATACCATACTAGTTATACATAGTTTTACAAGTTATATCAGACTAGTTATACATACTTTTACCAAGTTATACCAATTTTACTTAGAAACATTTTCAAACATAGATTCTAAACCAAACATCCAGTTTAACAATAGTGTACTTACACCCAAAAAGGTTCAAAAAGCATCTTCAAACCAACATAGTACTATAAAACAACTACAAACCAAACAACTTCAAAACAACCAAGTCCTAATCCATCCCCGACCTTGTGTTACGCTTCTCAGCTGCAGTAGATGTATCCCCCACCTTTCGTTTTCCAAGTGCCTTCTCAGCCGCTTTCTTCTCTGCCTTAGACTTCTGGATCTCTTCTTGGACCTGCAATCAGATGATACAATTAGTAGAATACACAGTTATCCAAGTATCCTATATCCTATCCTATATATAAAAGAAGAAGAGAAGGCTCTCCTGCGTTGACACGTCAGTCCCCTCTGATTGGTCTATTTAAAATAAAAATTTCCACATCATCAACATTAATTATTTCATTTAAAACTATTTAATTTCAATCAATTAGTAAAAACTACTAAAATATAAATATAAAATAAATAAATCGAAATTTAATCTTAAAATATTTTAAACATATAAATTTTATATTATATAATATTTAAATTAATTATTTTATATGATTTAATTATTTCACAAATAAGAAATAATTAAATTTAAATATAAATAAAAAGAATAAATTAGGAGATCAAAACTAGAATATTATATTAAAATATTTAGACTGATTGAAAAAAGTATAACTAAAATTATTAAATATATACAATAAATAATTGAAGTTATAATTAGCAAAAATAAAATATGATAAAAATAGAGAAAAAAGAAGAACAAAATGAAATAAATATACAAAATGATAAGCATAAAAAGTTATGGTAATATAAGAAAATATTTTTAAAATGAGTGTAAAAATATTAGAAGGATGATCCACACAAAAAACATATAAAATAAAAATTTATAAAAGATACAAAAATGATTGATAATAAATCAAAAATACAAAATCATATTATTTAAAACATAAATTAAAATAAATATGCATATTAGTGCATTTTCTCTCATGTGATTATTAAGATAACAAAAAGACAATTTTATAAAAAAAAAAAACATATTAATTTTAAATGTAAAATATTTAAAATATTCGCAAACTATAATAAATCCGCGCATTTGCACGGGTTCTCTCCTAGTTTCCATTAATATTTGAAACTATTTTTACCATTTGTGCTTCTAGATCTTTCATATGATCCATGTATTCTTCAATGGGTTTGACTCTCGTATCCATCTCGGCAAACTTCCCAACACTACAAGAAATTCGCGTATTAATAGCTGCCGAAAAACGATATGTATCGATACGATAGCGTTGTGTTACCCGCTATGTCATCGACCGCGATAAAAAGTCTGAAACTTTAGATAGCGTTTTTCTTAAATGCTATGAACTGTATTTTTAAGATAGCGTTTTAGTGTCAGCAATAGATTATAATATAATAGCGTTTTAATATATGCAATAGATTAAAATACAATAGCATTTATTCAATATTATGAATCAGCTATATAATAGCATTATGTAAATATCATCTATACATATTTTTGATATATGAGCTATTTATTATGAATATGAAATTAATAAAAAAACTAAATTACACAATTAATTATACAATCATAAATAAAAGAATTAAATAAAATGAAAATGGTATTACAATAATTAAATACTTTATTAATTAACTAAAAATTAATATTGATACTAATTACAATTTGTTATACCACACCAAAGAAGAAACCAATCCCAAATCTTTAAAATCTGATTTAAACCGGTTCTATCAAACCAAAAAAAAAAAAAAAACCTAAGCTAATTTCGTTTCTCTTGCAGTGAGCCGTCGTCATGTCTACAGCACCAACTCTGTGTTCTCCTTCCACCATAACCATCTACGCCGTCATATTCTTTTGCAACCACCACCTCCACCGTCGAGTTCATCTTCCACCACAACCTCCGCCATCTTGTTTCCCAACGAGCCAATGAAGAAACTGCGACTCTGACCTCTTGAAATGCAACACCAACGTCGCAGAGACGAACAATCCCAGCTCCCTGAAATAGCCAAAAACCCAACAAACATGTTAAGATTACCAACGGTGACGGAAATCTTCGGAGAATACAAACAGAAAATCGGATTATTGAAAAACTAGACTCAATTTAAAACTGAAAATCGCAAAATCAAAACCCAAAACAAACAAAAGAAGAAACCTTAATTCAGAATAAAGTGAGACCTGGAAAGCGATAAGAAGGGGCTTTCGTGAAACCATGGAGCCCTAATTGCAACCCTCGAAACCGTAAGTCAGAAACCATGGAAGAGATGGGCGGCTGAATCCGCAGAAAAGGTGCTCGTGAGAAGAGGAAGAGAGGAATTGAAGACAATGTGTTTCGTCCGTTGATTTTAATATGATATAACGGTGGATAATGAAAAAAGGTGATCTTTATTTCTCTGTCTTAACCAATAGAAAACCAGTTTTTTGTTATTTTTGTTAAGACCAGATTTTTTATTTTATAGTTTCAAGTTTAACATTTCTTTTATATTATTCTTTTTAAAAAAAATTGTCATTAAATTAATGTGTTATTTTACAATATGTGGTTTAGGGTTTAGATTAAGTTATAGGTTATTCAATGTTTGTTATATTTTTTCAAAGTATTTAATTTTGGTTATTTTAATCAAGGTATTAAAAAATTAATGTTAAATGCTTAAGGGTTAAGGGTTAAAAGTTAGGGTTTAGGGTAGAGAGGTAATATTTTTAAATTTAAAATTTATTGTTTATGATTAAAGATTAATAAATTTAGGGTTTAGGGTTTGTCTTTAGTGAGGAATTTAGGTTTTAGATTTAGGTTTTAATGTTACAAGTATATGATTTAAGTTTTTTAGGGTTGAGTTTATAGCCTAAATTTATGGTTTTGGGGTATAGGATTAGGGTTCAAACCCTAAACCTTATTTATACTCTAAAAGAAATTATCATTAGTTTTCTATATAAAAAATATAATAATAAGTGAGAAACAAAAAGAAGTTTTGGGTTTAGGGTTTGTCTTTAGTGAAGAACTTAGGTTTTAGATTTAGGGTTTAATGTTACAAGTGTACGATTTAAGTTTTTATGTTTGAGTTTATAGCCTAAATTTATAGTTTTGGGGTATAGGATTAGGGTTCAAACCCTAAACCTTATTTATACTCTAAAAGAAATTATCATTAGTTTTCTATACAACAAGTATAATAATAAGTGAGAAACAAAAAGAAGTTTTGGGTTTAGGGTATAAATGTGGTTTTGATTTTATACACTAGTAATTCTTTAGTAAATTGGACTTTTTAGGATGGATATAAATCCTTAGTTAGAATGTCTTATCTCATTTCTCAACTAAATTGAAAGTATAAATCTATTTAGTGTCAAAACCAAAGTTAAAAAACTTATACTTCAATAGTCTACCAACAAGAATCAAGCAGCAACCAATACACAATCGAATATAAGACAATGGATCTTGTCATGCTCCTTAAACAAGAACAATCACCATGCGACCACTCTCCTAGAGCCGTTTCTTATGTACTTCAATAGTCTACCTTAACTGTATACCGATCTCGTTACTCCCACATCACTGACTCCTCAATCAAAATTCCATTCACCTGCAACCATATCAATGTTGAGAGCCAGTATGCAGGTTTCAAGCCTGTAAACTCTCCCTTTAGACTTAGTGTCATGGACGGGACTAGCATCAAACTCATCGACCCTCTCAACAACTATCACTACATGGATTTCAAGTGTATGGGACCTCACATCAACATTGACACTCCTATAGGTATGATTGCTTAACACTAACCAAAACATAATCCTAAAACATGAATTATTAGAGGATATACAAGCCATTATATGTTTATCTTCATACGATATATATCTTCATAAAGATATGTATCAATCCGACTAGATTTCCTTTTCCTAAGCTATATCCAAATCTTGTAAACTCATATATAAAGGCCTTAAGAGTCTCATAATAAACATAACTTTGAGTCTAATTCTCTTGTCATAAATAGATATAAGTAACCAGATTTGAGAAACTTATCTTGTAGATATAATGGGTGTGGTCTTCAATGTGGAACCCCTTCAAGTCTGTTGGGCAGATCGTAAAAAGTCACAGCTTGTGTTCCACATAAGAGACAACATGTAAGTCAAGAGAATTTATAATAACAAGTTTACTATATTCACAACTATGTTATGACAGAAGTTTCTTTTGCATGACAGAGACCATCGAATTAAGTGTGTTGCACATGGAGACACTGCTTTTGCATTCAGGGATGAGTGGGAAAACACTAGGGGTCTTGGAGTTGTGATTGTGGTGTTAAAGATGTGGAGGATCCATAAACATTTGAGAGGTGATGATGAGGCATGGCTGGAAACTCATAAAGGCTTATCTGACTACATGTTCAACCCCCGGATGGTAGAGGTTGATAATTTTAGGAGAGAGCTAGCAAACAGTGACCCGTATGTTACTAAGTATGGTCCTGTTGTGCCTCTCTAAGACCTGAGTTTTATCAGCCTATGTCTCTTCTCTGTCTCTACAACTTAAACTCTATGTGTTTGTTGAACTTATCTTTTTTATTTTCTTGTTTCGGATGTTTAATTATATATGGATATTTGTTTTAAATTTATGTTTTGTCTTTAGTTTTCTGTTTCATATATTCATGCTTAGAAAACTTAGATGTATCAAGTTTTTGGCAACGGCGCCAAAAACTTGATAGGTCAAGAATTATCCCTATTCTAACTGCAAGTGCACAGTGATGCAGATGTAGTACTTAGGTTATCGAATCCACAAGGACTCCGGTCACACGATAGATTATAAGTAATTCGGATTAAACTAAGCAAAGCAGATGGTAAAGCAGTAAACAAAATAGCAAGTAAAATAGATCAAGCGAGGTGAAAGTAAGCAATCAAACGAAGGCGTTAGGTTTCGGGAGTTCTCAGGATATCAGGAAATTAGATAAACAATCAATCAAATTCAATCTATAGCATTCTTGAACTAGAATCACGAAGGTAAAACTAACTAGCTGTCGCTGCGATAATTATCTATGTCTAACAACCTAGCAGACCAACTTTTGTTGCGAATCCTAGAGTTCTAAACATGCATTAATTCCAAGTTCGTTCGTTCACAATTTCTCTAAACCAAATTCCTTTGCGAATAGACAAAGTTCTCACCTAAATCAGATCTAGTTAAATAAACCAACTGTCGTTGTGTAAATCAACCTAAAATCAATAATCTAAATGGCTAGTTCAGATCAAGCATTAAGAACAAATTAGATAAAGAACAGATTAGATAAATAACTAGATGATGAATACTAATCAATTAATCTAACATTCCTCCAAATCCCTAATGAGAATCCCTAACCTAACAAGAGATCTACTCAGACATAGCAATCATAACAGAAAACATAGCCAAAATAGATATCATATAATAATCAAAGGAATAAGAACAGGGGTTCGAAATCAAGTCTCATTCGAGAACAAAACCAGCCCCTAAAACTCTCTTCCAGAAAAGCTTCGAATAAAACATAGAGTCCAAACTTAGCCTAACAAGTGGCTGTAAAACCTAATTATAATGCTAATCACGTTTTGGGGCTTCTTTGTAAATATCAGGAACTTCTGGGCAATTGTGCAATTTCCAAACTCTTTCATTAACTCGCCGAGAAAAATCTGTATCGACCTTGTGTCGATCGATGCACATGTTGTGTCGATCGACACAGGTCTGTGAAATGGGCAGTGACTTCTATCTCTCGGGTTAAATCTCCAAGATGCTCCAGAATGCGCCATAATCTCCAATTCCGCTCCAAACATGCCTAGACATGTAAACATAGATAATAGGACTCCAAAGGACTCTAAAAGACTCGATAAGAAGACATATACCATGGTTAAAATCCCTAAAATCCATGGTATATCAACTCCCTCACACTTATCTCTTGCTTGCCCTCAAGCAAGTAAAGAACCAAAGCATAAGAAAAGAAGTTTGAAAACACAGAAACTCATTTCGTCCTAGGAACTTTCGCATTCACATTCACTTAGTAAACCACTGAAAACTTTCCTGCAGAACTCAAGACCACAATATACTTCCCCCACACTTAGCAATTGTCTCAAGTAAACTCCACAATCAAGTTAGGACATCCAAATTCACCATACTATCCTCTGTATACAATTAGGTGCGGTCTCACAGAGGGAGTATCGAATCAAAGGACACATGGACTCAACCTATTCAGTATCTGACCACCAAACTGTCGGTTTCTGGTTTCTTTCTTTTCCCTTTCTCCCTTAGCACTGATTTTTCCCCACTGAGTATCATTTTATTTTTTCTATCAGTGCTCTTCCCTTTTTATTGGGGTTTAACTTTGGATCTTTCCATGGATGCACATGAGGTAATAGTGGTAGCTACCACTCCCGCGACCACTTCGAAGCTACTAGCTTATCCTCGGTTTTTACTCTTTTTTTTTTTTAATTTCAAGGGAGGGAAAAATCAGAAACCATACTTTAGAACAAGATCATAGGCTGTGCCAAACACATCAAAGGAATCCGACCCAAACATTACCAAGCCCCTAAGTGAGAAATTAAAGTCAAGATTAAAGTGAGGATAGTAATGGATCCTCTGAATACCTGGTTAGATATGGGTGTCCTTGGTAGGTTGATCTGTTTGGGGTTTTCTAACAGTCATAGAGGCTCTACAAGTCTGTCCAATGGTCACTTAGTTCCTGTTCAAGCGAAAAGTTTCCTCGAAAAATCATAGTTTCATACAAATTTTGACTCAATAAAACAAATTTTGAAAAACAAAGGACTGACTCTAAGAAAACAAAAGCGTGCGTCAGTAGCTTCCTCCCCCACACTTAAACTACACTGTCCCCAGTGTAATCAAGCTCAGGATCGGCGAGAAAGATAAACAATTTTGAAACATCTGAAAGTTGCAGAATACTTACATGTTGTCGCCTTGTGTCGATCGATGCCACAAGGGTGTCGATCGATGCAAGGCGAATTTGCCCACGGTTATTGAGATAGCCGGTGTCTGAACCGCAATTGAATCGGTAAACCATAAATCGTGACTGCATCGACCGATGCACTATATGTGTCGATGGATGCAGTGCGATTCTGCCTGTTTCTCACGCCTCTGAACAAACTTAAACAGAAAAATCAAAACACCAAAATCAAAACGGAAAATGAAAACAAAAATGAACCTAACAGTGGGTTGCCTCCCACTCAGCGCTTGTTTAAAGTCAGTAGCTTAACTATTGGAAGAGACCGGTCTCATGGGGGTTTCAACAGAGACTTGGAATGTCTCTGTGAATGTCTCTTCATCCAGGGTGGTGTGTAAGCAGTATCAGCGTGAAATCGTCCAAGGAACGTCGGAAGAGATCTAGGGCGGGAGCGAAGCTTGGGTGGGATTATGCGTTTCCCTACATCCAAAGCTAATTGATCAGGAGGTTTAAGTTTAGAAGTTTTATACCTGTGCTTTGGTGGAGATCTGATGTTCGGAGCTTTCTGCTTATGAGCAGTTGTAGGTTCTGAAGATGTTAGAGTAGATTCCTGAGGAACCACCATCTTCTTTTCTCCACTATCAGATGCTGTAGTTCCACAAATCTGAACTTCATCTTTCAAATGACCATCAGTGGAGATCATCTTCTTTGCATATCCCAACACACAAGGATGAACTCGCGGAGCTTCAGCTGGTGGAGTTTCATTCATCTCCTTATCCACCACTACCATGCACTTGACTACATTCTGCTCATGTTTAGACCTTTTAGGAACTCTTGGAAACGGTATAGGAGGTTTGTAGACCCTTTCCTTAACAACTCCATGAGAAATAAGTAAGGCTGATTCTTCACGGTGTGCATCGATCGACGCACTTGGTGCAACGATCGATGCAAGTAGTTGATTTCGAGTTCCAGCTTCAGTCTCGTGTTTTTCAGCTCCTTCCACGAGTTCAGCAGTCTCAAACTCAAATTTTTCTCCTTGGCTTGATCTGTTATCATCCTGAACTGTCCAAGCTCTGACGTGGGTGTCCATGACACTAAAAGGGTGTCGATCGACACTGATGGATTTTACCAACAGATCCATGTCAATCTCGGTTGAGTCTGGTCCGTCGAAACTCTCAAACTCAGGGACTTCAATCTCGGATTCTTCTGTGTTTTCCACTATTTACATAGCCTTAACTTCAAGATATGATCCCTGATCCAGCCTGTGTTCACCCTGAACTGAGATAGCTTTGACATAAGCATTCTGAGCATTCTTCCTTTTGACAGAACTTGAAATCTGATCCACTTGTGTGTCCAGCAGCCTAATATGAGTGTTAAAGGACTCAAACTTCCCATTCAAATCAGTGTACAAGGCATCATTCTTCGAGTTGGAAGACACAGCGATCTGTTGTTGTTCCTCAAGACACTGCTCCATCATGGCTTCAAATTTGCTCTTATGCGTAGGTGCATGAGGTGCTTGGTGAGATGAATAACCATAATCTCTTGATCTCGGAGCATAACTAAAACTTTGTCTCTGCTGATTTCCATATGTCTGTCCATGATAATCAGCTCCAGCTATATAATTCACCCCTGCAAACTCTTCAGCTTCTGCATCAGCTCGGATTTGTCTCTTCCAAAGTAGGATGCTGTGGATAGAATCAATATTGTCTCTCATCTCAGTTATCTGCTCAACCAAGGCGTATGGTATGATGGGGTTTCCTTCCCCATCCAGTTTCTGACCCTTCGCGTTGCATATATGACCCTCTTGGTCTCGTAGAATGCCGTCCTCGCCGCGAATCAGAATCACATGTTCCATAGAGAGAAACCTGTTAAGTGCTCAAGCTCTCGGTATCTATGGTTTCGCCTTGTGTCGATCGATGCAAGTAGAGCGTCGATCGATGCAATTGCGAATCAGTGTCGATTGACACACAGGACCGTGTCGATCGAT
This sequence comes from Orychophragmus violaceus, assembly GCA_030180135.1. Taxonomy (NCBI): domain Eukaryota; kingdom Viridiplantae; phylum Streptophyta; class Magnoliopsida; order Brassicales; family Brassicaceae; genus Orychophragmus; species Orychophragmus violaceus. The sequence continues at coordinate 90,927,726 of CM058237.1, read as the reverse complement.
GCAGTGCGATTCCTGCAACACCAAAGAAACAAGAACGTGAGTAAACAAGAAAAAAAATAGAAAAAATGCGTAGTCTAAATCCTAATACTGAATCTATCGGTGAACTCAAAGTGTCCCCGGCAACGGCGCCAAAAACTTGATAGGTCAAGAATTATCCCTATTCTAACTGCAAGTGCACAGTGATGCAGATGTAGTACTTAGGGTATCAAATCCACAAGGACTCCGGTCACACGATAGATTATAAGTAATTCGGATTAAACTAAGCAAAGCAGATGGTAAATCAGTAAACAAAATAGCAAGTAAAATAGATCAAGCGAGGTGAAAGTAAGCAATCAAACGAAGGCGTTAGGTTTCGGGAGTTCTCAGGATATCAGGAAATTAGATAAACAATCAATCAGATTCAATCTATAGCGTTCTTGAACTAGAATCACGAAGATAAAACTAATCAGTTGTCGATGCGATAATTATCTATGTCTAACAACCTAGCAGACCAACTTTCGTTGCGAATCCTAGAGTTCTAATCATGCATTAATTCCAAGTTCGTTCGTTCACAATTTCTCTAAACCAAATTCCTTTGCGAATAGACAAAGTTCTCACCTAAATCAGATCTAGTTAAATAAACCAACTGTCGTTGTGTAAATCAACCTAAAATCAATAATCTAAATGACCAGTTCAGATCAAGCATTAAGAACAGATTAGATAAAGAACTAGATGATGAATACTAATCAATTAATCTAACATTCCTCCAAATCCCTAATGAGAATCCCTAACCTAACAAGAGATCTACTCAGACATAGCAATCATAACAGAAAACATAGTCAAAATAGATATCATATAATAATCAAAGGAATAAGAACAGGGGTTCGAAATCAAGTCTCCTTCGAGAACAAAACCAGCCCCTAAAACTCTCTTCCAGAAAAGCTTCGAATAAAACATAGAGTCCAAACTTAGCCTAACAAGTGGCTGTAAAACCTAATTATAATGCTAATCACGTTTTGGGGCTTCTTTGTAAATATCAGGAACTTCTGGGCAATTGTGCAATTTCCAAACTCTTTCATTAACTCGCCGAGAAAACTCTGTATCGACCTTGTGTCGATCGATACACATGTTGTGTCGATCGACACAGGTCTGTGAAATGGGCAGTGACTTCTATCTCTCGGGTTAAATCTCCAAAATGCTCCAGAATGCGCCATAATCTCTAATTCCGCTCCAAACGTGCCTAGACCCGTAAACATAGATAATAGGACTCCAAAGGACTCTAAAAGACTCGATAAGAAGACATATACCATGGTTAAAATCCCTAAAATCCATGGTATATCACCTGGATTAGGTTATGCGGATTGGTTTTCTCAGTCCAACTGTTGTCTGTTCTCTGCTTCATCTGCAGAATCAGGCGCTTCTGCAAGAATCCCTAAAAGGTCATAAAATAAACACAAGTAGAGCCTCACATGAGTAGAGCCTCACATGAGTAGAGCCTCATGTGATTACTTGATATATGAATCATGTTCTAAAAGTAGAGCCTCACATGAATCGATTTCTCAAGTATGATGAACACAATACACACAAAGATGGCAAAGCAAAGACACCCAAAACCCAGCTTCATGAACATACTAAGCCTCTTCAATTCCAGCTTGGCGTCTCTCACTTCCTGCATCAACTCCTCATTCACGTTTTTGATACCTTCAATCTCCTCTTTAGTTTTGCAAATGTCAGATTGAAAACATGTTATCATTGGCAGTGCATCAGTCACCTCTTCATATACAGCTTCTTCTACCCACTTAAATAAGTGGTCCCACATAAGAACGATGCAAAATCAACACAAATTGGACCCAAATTTATGATTATTGCTCTGATTCAACACAAAATCGACACAAATATGACCCAAATTTATGATTATTGCTCTGATTCAACACAAAATCGACACAAACTGGACCCAAATTCGACACAATTTTGAATCAAAGGCTTCTTAGAGCTTACCTTTCGAAATGTCGGACAACAGAAGAACGGTCTTCCAGGACTTTGTTTCGTTGTCGCCGTCATCATTACAAAGTTACGACCACACATACATTTCACAGGAAATCCCTGAATCCCCATTGTGTTGACACACGAATCTTCAGAACTCATGATGAAAACCCCAAATCACTTTTGATTCTGAGTAATTGAGTGAAAAGTGCGAAATCGAGCCAAGATGATGAACATGCAAGAAACCCAAAATTGAGTGTCAGAGTGCGAAATCGAGAGGGTTTAGAGATTTCTACCTCATGAACATATTGGACAAAGAGAGAAAAGGAGCACCAGAAAGTAATCGATGTTTGGTATATTTTTGACGCTTAACGAACTCATAGCGTTTTAGGGTATAATTCATTAGCGCAAACAATAAAAATTTGGCCCGCGTGAAATTTTTTTCCCGCTCAGAGCATTAATAGCGTTTACATATAAGAAAACTCTATATTTAATTCACGGTTCAGTCAAAGATAGCATAAACATCAAAAACGCTATCTAGTTATGCTATCAGTAATCAAATTTCTTGTAGTGCAAGCAACATCTTAAATCCATCTTCCATTGTTGACTGCATCCCTTTCATGATTCCGACAAGTTCGCTCTGATCAGGATTCGAAGTTCCAGGTGCATCAATGGCAGCATGTCTCTTTACCTCAGGTTTTTTTACCTCAGATTTTTTTTACCTCTTCCTCCTCCTCTGCCTGTCGGTAAGCCTTCGCTTCGTCATGCATATTCTGAAAATAGACCTTCTTCCCTGCCGAAATAACCTTCATCCAACTCTGAACAACAGGATCGTCGAGATCATGGACATCGCTTTCTTCATAGATACTCTCAAGGATAGCTTCTTTATGTCCATCTCGAGTAGGCAGGATGTTGTCAATGCCCTGCGGACACTTAATCTTAGCAAGTTCTTCGTTGATCAGAGAAAGAGGAAACCCTCTCATTGAGTTGCTCTTGAATTGCGCCTTGCACATCCTTGAAAAATTATGGTGCGCCCCTACAACTGGCTCGCGAAAACTACGCCCTAGCTCTGGAATTGCCTCAAAGGCTAACAGCTACACAACACCACAACAACACGCATATGGTATATTAGTTAGAAAAAGCAAAAGAACAATTACTCAAACCAAAACTTAAAAGTACATAACTCCAAAGGGATACAGAAACCGGGAATCGGCCTCGATTTGTTCTCCTTGACAGCCCCTTTAAAATGGTCCACTGTGTGAGAGATCCATCGACCATATGATCATAGCACAATCTGCCCCAAGGAAAACGCAGGCACAAGTCAAGATCATCGACAACTCTGAAGAAAAATCTACCACCGGAGTAGCATCGTCTCCAGTCTTCGTCTGGACGATGAGGACGCTGCAAAGGAAGTAAAGAACGATCATCTGCATGTTGGAAATCCGAGCCAATTCTACAGATTCAGAATTCTCGCGAGTTCCCGATAGCCTAGGATCTAGGGTCTAGTTAATTGAATCATGATCTCACCTCGTGATTACCTGGAGTTTTAGGCAGCGGAAGTTTGTGGTAACACGAGATCTGCAGCGCCCCAATCGTTGCGCCTCTACTGTTCAGTCCACACGCACACAAGCTGGAATCCGCCGGGTTGCTAGTACCGGGACTCGGATCTCCTTGGGACTTTTGTTTCTAGAGGTTTAGTGTTTTCTCCCAGAGAAAAACTGTCTCGGGCGGCGCTCACGAACCCACTAACTTAGGTCGAGATATAAAACGTGTTTATATACTGACCTCGAGGTGAACCGAAACATCAGTTTCGGTTTCGCCATTGTGTCGACCGACACACTTATTGGTGTCGATCGACACACGTCCTGTATCGACCGACGCACCCAATGGTGTCGATCGATACACCCCTTTGAAACTTATATTCGATCTGTATCCAATACATATCGATCAGACCATATGCCAATGATCAATTCCCATGCAGAGTATATCCAACTTGCTTAGGTGTGTGACCCTATAGGTTCACACGATACTGGAAACGAGTTACAACTCATTTGTCATAATTGGTTTCTAGCAAAACATTATGATTACCCAGTATCACATGAATTGTCCGATCTCGACAATACAACTATCTCTAGAGTTCGTACAATGTGATTTCAGAACATAATCCCAACAATCTCCCACTTGTACTGGAATCACTTATTCCTATAATCCCTTCGTCTCTATATCTCGATATGGCATAAGGCAAGAGACTTTGTCATCCTTATTATAGCCAACATCATGTTCATCGAACTTCTGATCTATACTGATTAAAACAAACGACTGACAATCACCTCGTTTGAGCACGGCCATGCATTTTCTCAGTATCAAATCTTCGATGGGCCCTGAGATATTTATCTCCCGTTTTCCAGGAGGGACAAATCCCATCTTGTTCCATCCCTGTTTCTACACATACTTCATGATACGCACAAGCAATGCCGTTATAGCCGCCATTTACGGAATGACGTTTGACAAGGTCAACACGCACCAATTCATATGCTAGAAAGCATGATGAACTCAGGTCTAAGGACTATACTCTATAGTCGTAATGAGAACCTCCCATGACACTGATTGATTCATATCCTGTGGAGTTCTCATTAGCGGGTCATGTCCGATCATATGTTCACCAACATATATCTATGTGACTGACTGTGATAATCATATCATTGACTTCATGAAACTTAGTCCAACAGTCACCTCACATACTAGTCTCGCGCGGTTATTGGTGCCCCACTTCAATAACCTCGACTGGGGACAATCATAATTTATGTCATCTTTTACTTATAGGGTTTCATGATCAAGTCCTCAACTTGATGACCTATACGATGATCATAAAATACTTTGGGACTGTTATTTAATTATCCAAAATTAAATAATACTGATGTCAGTTTTAACTTACACAAACATTGCCAAAGCATGTCTATGTAAAGTTTACAACATAACTAAAATAACTCCCACTAGAATCAAGATCATCTTTTCAGATATCTTACACCTACAGCAACAGAATAAATTTCGTGCTTAGGTTGTGGGAGAGAGTGCGGTGCTATTGCTTGAAACAATTTCAACAAATTTACACCGCCATTTAGATAAAAGCACTATTCTACGGTCTACTGCTTGGAGCCTTTCCAACAGTTAGCACCGCTATTCAGACAAAGAGACATAACCAGGTGGGAACCGGGAATCGTCTTTGTCCGACTAACTACTTTCAACTGGTTCGTCACTTTATCAGTTCACCACGAACCTATCCTTAGTGTTTCTCAACACTTGGGATACTTCTGGTAACTATTCAATGACTATTACTGGAGTGCATTGGTATTTTCTCGTCATGCTTTATGCTTAAGCTGCATCTAGACGAGCGCAAAATATGGCATTCATGATGGATTCTATTGCATCAGCATAAGTAATCACACTCATTAATACTAGTTCAGACAGTGTTCAAAACACTTCTTCTTGCTAATATTGTTACCAGCTCAGCCAGTGTCCAAGACACTTCATCTTGCTTAGATTATTGCCATAAGACCTTTGGTATGAAGCCATTCTTGGAATCAAGCACCTTAGTGCTGTCCAATACCTTATCAATATAAGGATTTTGACACTACCCAATTAGCTTACTCAATCTATATTAATAGATTCTTATTCCAAGAATTCACGCGGCTACTCCCATGTCTATCGTTTAAGTTTGACTTCCGACCCAAATCTTGACAAGACTTTAGCGTCGGAACGTCGTTTCTGAGATTCAAGTATGTTATCTACATACTGTGTGAGAATTTCCATTACGCTCCCACTAGTCTCCTTGTAAACGCATGGTTTCTTTTTCTTTCTGATCAAGTCAAAACCTTTGACCAATCTGTCAGAATGTTGATTCCAACTCCAAGATGTTTGTTTCAATCCAGAAATGGATCAGTGAAACTAACATGCATACCCAGCCAATTTTCGGAGTTGGGCCTCACCATCGCTTCTTCGAATTTCGCATGTTCGTCACTTTTCAATGATCAGCAGATCACGACAATAGGTTACGAGATATCACTCTCGAGTTAGTGACGGATCCTTTCGGATCTGCGAATTTCAGGCTCCACAGGTGCAGATCCTACAGCACTTTGTAGATCTCACCGCTGCTCTTCCTTATCAGGTCGAGCAGCTTACTGTGTGTATCGAATTTCTTCGATGTGTACTTTTACTCCCACTGTTCCTTTTGAAAGTATCACCTTTCTTAAAAGACACAGTTCTGGGCAACAAAAGCACTAAGCCTTGGTTTCCTCAGGACAACCAGCGAGGTAGAACTTATCAGATATGGATTCAAGTTTGTTTGTTGACTATTGTCTTACACAAACCTTGCAATCCCAATTAATCAGAAAAACATATTTGGAAATCACCCAGTCCACATCCAATGTGGTGTTTTTCACTGATTCTGATAGAAACCTTTTAGCGTAAACATAGACATTTCAGAACGTATTCTTAAATGGTTATGGAAGATTCATGTGATTCATCATTAATCGAATCATGTCTCATAAGATCTGATTCATTCTTTCAGATGATCACTCAATTCTTGACTCTAGTATTTTCCTCCGCGATTCAATCGAGGATCTCAATACTTCTGTCAAACTGGTTCTACACTTCATCTTGGAACTCCCTTAAGGGATTCCAGCCTGTGTCTCATCAAATGAACACAGCCATACTTATTGATGCCATCAATAAGGTAATGAAGTATAGAATATTTCCTTTGGCAATAATGTTTGTTAGGCCGCATACATCAGTATGTGTAAGGCCCAATAAGCCTCTGGCCCATTTCCTTTTAGCTCCGCTAAATGGACCTTAGTCATTTGGTCACGTGAACAGAATTCATATCTCAAATGATTAAAATCAAATGAGTCCAAAGCTATGGATTTACCGAATCTGCTTCACTTTTGTGGTTAAACGACTATACCAAAGAAAGGTCGAGTTCGAGTCATCAGACTTAAACCGTTTGGTATTTATGTTATATTTTAACTCATGTTGGTTTAAGATATAAAACCCATTCTAAACGGGGTGCTACCATTAAATATTTCATTAAGATCAAAATAACAAAACTTGTCTTTTATCAAATGAAAAACATTCAAATTCTCAAAAGAAAATGAAAGGCATTTTGCATATAGCAAGTACATGGTGGCAATTACTTAATCTCAAAAACCAAGTAGGAAAGGCTCCTACAAGTGGAGAATCTCTACGGCTCATGCAACAACCATTGCTTCATACCAGACACGCAGTTCCACTTGTCCTTTCTTCAACGTTCTACCATCGCTTAGGTCCTGCATATTTCAAAAATATCAGTACCATAACAAGTATCCAATACTTATGTAGAACTTGAGTTAATAACACAATACCTGAAGAAGAAGTACCATACATCTTCTCCATCTCTTGTGAATCTTCCAAGAATTTAATGCAACCTCTCTTCCAATGCCCTGACTCATTACAGTAGAAGCACTTACTAACACCAGATGGGCTTGACTTGGGCTTATAAGATGACACAGGCTTATCCTGATTCCAAATCTGGATGGCCTTGCCTTCACCCTTGCCTATACAAGATTTCTCAAATCTTTTACCCCTTTTGATGTTTTGCTCTGCTGTCTTGAGCATGCCATGCAGCTCAGTCAACGTCTTCGTCAAGCCTTTCTTGATATAGTTCTTAATGAACTTATCATAGCTTGACGGCAGTGACTGCAGAATGATGTCAGTAGCCAACTCTAAGCTGACAGGACATTCCAGTCTCCCCAGGTTATCAATGTAACCCATCAGTTTAATGACATGAGGACTTACTGGAGCATCCTCTGGTAGCTTGCACCCAGTGAGAGACTTCACCATCTGGAATCTCTCAACTCGTGCCAGATCCTGAAACTTCAGTTTCAGGCTGGTGATCATCTCTATTGGCGACTCCATGTTCTCGTATTGACTCTTCAAGTCCGAGTTCATGGTAGCCAACATCAGACCACGCACATCTACCACATCAATATAATGCTTATTCCAAGCATTATATGCTGCATGCAAGCGATTGGTCCCAAGCCTTTCTGGAAGAGCCTTTTCAAGGACATAGTTCTTGCTCTCCTGCTTGAGAATGAATCTCAGATTCCGATACCAATCCAGGAAGTTGGATCCATTTAACTTGTCCTTTTCAAGGACGGATCGCAACGAGAAAGTAGTCATAGACATAAGCTGAAATCCAAGAAAAACAAAGATTTAGTTATGTATATGATGAGAAATCTTATCTAATAAGAAAACTCGCATTATATTCAAACAATGTTTCCTCAATGAATATAATGATCCAAGATCCATACTTTACCAAAATCTGAGTGGACGACTCGCCATCACCCAAAATTCAGTTATCTAGGTAAGCAAATCATTGCTAATTGTACCCAGTACAACTCTTGGTCGCAGATAAGACAATCCATGTCTCATCTACTCTGACGTCTTTGGGCCCAGAACTTCTGATAGCCCAGTCAAGTAGACCAATCTCTTCTGTCTTGTGATCATTGACAGTCGCACTGCGAGTCTATCAATGATCATCTGCCTTGCTCAGGTCACTGTGGATACCAAGGAGTCCAAGACTATCCAACAATGAACCGAGTCTTGACAGTAGACAAGATTGGGAAAGACATCAAGGTTACTTGATATTTAGTTGAGGAAACTAAACCCAAAAGTTTAGCAAATCAATCTCTTAGGTCATGTAATTGTTGATGTTTAGCACTGCAAATCCATCAATCATAACTACCTGCCTTACTCACCTAATCGTGGACACCAAGCTCTTGGCCAGAACATCACACAACGAAACGAGTCTTGACAGTTGACCATATTGAAGCTAATCTTTGATCAATGTTTAAGTCTAGTTTGGTTTCTGCAAATTCAAGGTTCAATAACCAGAATTCCGAGCACTGTATCGATCGACTCAGACTATGTCTGTCGATCGATACCACCAAACATAACCGGACTTCGATAACCAGTTAATTCAATTAACCCGGTTCATCGAACCGGTCATGTCGATCGACACAACCCATGTGTGACGGTCGACATAGACCTAAACCGACTTATCTGATCAAACTGATCTTAACCAATCGGTTTATACTAATTGGTATAATTAGTTCAATCCAATTGAACCAATTCATCCAATTTAAACCGTTTAAACCAGTTTCAACTGATTGGAATAACCGGTCCAATTCAATTGAACCGTATTATCCAATCAAACTGATTTAACCCATCGGTTCATGCTGATTGAGATAATCAGTTCAATCCAATTGAACCGATTCATCCAATTCAAACCGATCTATTCGGACTTAACCAAGCATGATAGCCGGTCCAATCCAATTGAACCGATTAACCATTCGCTTGGTCTGTGTCGACTGACACTAACCTGTGTCGATCGATACTCGACCGAATTTGTTCTATGTCGACCGATACACAACCTGTGTCGATCGACACAGAAGGCTTTCGGTTTTTCTTCGCGAAAAACCCTAGCCGCCGAATCTGTCGATTTCGCCACCTTGTGTCGACCGACACACCTCATGTGTCGATCGACACAGTGCGAAAACACAGATTCGCAGATCGATCAAATCGATCTCACCTGTTCTAATTCAAACAACCTAGTTTGCGAATCTAAATCATCAAATTCGATTAACAGGTGTGATTCAATGATAAAACCCTAAGGCTCTGATACCACTGTTGGAAATCCGAGCCAATTCTACAGATTCAGAATTCTCGCGAGTTCCCGATAGCCTAGGATCTAGGGTCTAGTTAATTGAATCATGATCTCACCTCGTGATTACCTGGAGTTTTAGGCAGCGGAAGTTTGTGGTAACACGAGATCTGCAGCGCCCCAATCGTTGCGCCTCTACTGTTCAGTCCACACGCACACAAGCTGGAATCCGCCGGGTTGCTAGTACCGGGAATCGGATCTCCTTGGGACTTTTGTTTCTAGAGGTTTAGTGTTTTCTCCCAGAGAAAAACTGTCTCGGGCGGCGCTCACGAACCCACTAACTTAGGTCGAGATATAAAACGTGTTTATATACTGACCTCGAGGTGAACCGAAACATCAGTTTCGGTTTCGCCATTGTGTCGACCGACACACTTATTGGTGTCGATCGACACACGTCCTGTATCGACCGACGCACCCAATGGTGTCGATCGATACACCCCTTTGAAACTTATATTCGATCTGTATCCAATACATATCGATCAGACCATATGCCAATGATCAATTCCCATGCAGAGTATATCCAACTTGCTTAGGTGTGTGACCCTGTAGGTTCACACGATACTGGAAACGAGTTACAACTCATTTGTCATAATTGGTTTCTAGCAAAACATTATGATTACCCAGTATCACATGAATTGTCCGATCTCGACAATACAACTATCTCTAGAGTTCGTACAATGTGATTTCAGAACATAATCCCAACACTGCAGTCTATCTCGATCAGCTCCCATACCCTCGAGCTTCTTTTTCACATCTTGAACTCTAACTATCGAGTTCCCAAAATGTTTCCTCACAAACTTAAGGCTACCCAACTGCTTGTAGTCAATCAGGTAGTTGCGGCAGTCTAATCCGGACATAATTGCATGCTCCCTATGTCCATAACGTATTGGAACGCTGTAGACCACGAATCAGACTTCCATCCTCTTCTCGATGCATGCGGTTTCCTTATTTCGGCATGTGAAAGATATGCTGAACTGCGAATGATCTACAAACCACTTCTTCTCAGTAGTCGTTAGCTTAGGCTGCAAAGAATCAAGCTTGGCCAGAAATCCAACAATGAAGCACTGCGTCGATATCTTTATTTTTTTCTTGAACTCTGATGGGGGGAAGTACATTCTCAAAGGTTGCATGGCTGTCATTTCATCACCGGTCCTGCAAAAAAAGAGTTTTACCAAGTTATTCCAGTAATACAATGTTATTTTTACACAGTTATACTTGGCTATACTTAGTTTTACTCAGTTTTACAAGTTTTACTACATTAGTTATACTTAGTTTTACCGGTTTTACTTAACTAGTTATACTAGGTTTCACCAGTTTTACTTACATCGTTATACGTAGTTTTACGAGTTATACTTCAATAGTTATACTAGGTTTTACTAGTTTTACAAGTTTTACTAGGGTTTACTAGTTTTACACTTACCGATTGGGAATCAGAGCTGTTCTCGGATTCCTCCTCGTCTTCTTTCGAAGATTCCGAAGATACATCCTTGCTGTTTGGTATGTTTTTCTCCTCGACTCTCGGCTGGGTTGGTTGCGGGATTACCGTTGGTTGCGATTGCTGTGAATCGACCTCGTCTCCTCGTCATCAGATTTCTCCTCGACTCTCTGTCTCCTCGTCATCGGATTTCCCCTCGTCATCATCTTCTTCATCATCTTCTACTTCACTCTCATCTCCTTCTTCGCTCTGTTTCTCGAGATCAACTTCTCGTTCTTCGTAAGCAACCATCGTAAGAGCATTAACGACCGGAGGAGGATTCCCCGGAGGAGCATTATCGACCGGATTCGTGGTCGTAGTACCAACACCATCGCTCACCGGAGGATGAGCATTCAGGATAGCATTCGTGGTAGTGGCAAGGCTTGCTATACCACTCGCCGTCGCTGGAGGAGGAGGTGCATCTTAGGCTTCTTAGGGCTTGCTACACCACTCTCCGTCGCCGGAGGAGGAGGAGGATTATCCTTCACGACATCAATTTTCTTGGTGGCTAAACGAGTCTTGGGCGGCATCTTTTACGGAAGGGTTCGCGTGAATGAATACGAAAGGAGAAGGGAGAAAGAAGAAATAGAAGTTAAGATTGAGAGAGATAATGGGGAATCGAAAGAGGAGAAGATGGAGAAGAGAGAATGTAGTGGGAGTAACGGTCCGAAAATGGAGAAGAAGAATGGTCGAAAAATTAGGGATTTCAAGGGATGAATTGGGGGTTTTTGAATTAATCGGGTCTGACCCGACTGAGTTACCCGACCCGGATAAATCGGGTCAACCACCGATTTTTGGTTCATTTGGTTCATTTAAGGTCTGAATTCTGATTTCGGTTTGGTCGAGTAAACTGTCTGGTTTTTTTCGTAATTAAACGAAAACCATAAGGTCATTTGGTAATTTCGCAAGTTTTCGATTTAAAAAAATGTTAATACATTTTCTAATAAATCAAGGGCTATACGAGATTTTTTGGAGTACGGAGGGTCTTTGGAGCAGTGTTCTAAAAAGCGGTCTAGGCAGCCGCCTAGGCGGGGCCTAGGCACTAGGTGGTCCTTGACCGTTGCAATTTTCTCCTAAGCGTTAGAATTAGGCGTTTATATTATTAAGTGGATTTAGGCGGGTCTAGGCGGATCTAGGAGGTCCTAGGCGGATCTAAGCGGTCTTAGGTGGGTCTAGGCGGTCCTATGCGACTCTACACAATCTTTAACTAATTATCATTTAATTTTTGTGTTTATTTCAGTCTAATTTTAAAATTTATTACATATAACTAAATTTATAATTTTAATTTATAAATTAATGGTTATCAAAATAAAAAAAAAATATTGTAATTTTAACATATTTTGATAACAAATGTCGCGTGTTGATATTAACTGATTTTTTTTGTTATTTCGATGTAATTTGAGTTATAAATCTATTTTTAAGATTACAAATATTTGAATCTATGATGTACATAGTAAAATATATCTAAAATATATAGTTTTTTTTTATAAACGTTTAAACCGTCTAAAATTGTCTAAGCCCCGATTAGATATTCTACGCGTTAGGCGTTGGGTCGCCGCCCGATTAGCGCCTAACGCTTTCTTGAACACTGCTCTGGAGACAATAAATTTTGGGTTAGATCTGGTTGAATTGGATCCTGGTTGATTTAAGTAGGTTGGACTGTAAATAATTAGAAATATTAAGGTTAAAAGGGAAAATGACCATATTTTCTACTTTAAGGAAAAAAAAAAAATCAAAATTAAAAGGGTTTTTTCAGAATTTTTAAGGCTAAGACCATCTCCAATGTACCACTCCATTTTTTACTCTAAAATGGAGTAACTCCAAAATGGAGTAGTGTTTTACTCCAATGTATCACTCCATTTTTTGCTCCATAAATGGAATATTCTTTATAGATTCTTTTCTCTTTTGTTTTTAGTACATTATAGTTATAAAAATTTACAAATTGATCCTATTTATTTTATTTTTTCATATTTTTTATAAATTATAAAATAATTTTACTTTACAATTATTTTATAAACAAGAAAATAATATTAAAGTAATAATTTTTTATTTTATAATATTTAAAAATAGTTATAATTGTTACTAAAATACATAAACATATATATTTATAATTATTATATTCATAAAAGTTAAAAATCAAAAGATTTAATATTCAAAAGGACTAGTTTGTAAATAAAAAAGTTCCACTCCAAAATGGAGTGGAAAATGGAGTTACTCCAAATATGGAGTAATCTCACCCATTACTCCATTTTGGAGTGGAAAATGGAATGGGGTTGGAGAGGATTTTACTCCAAATCTCATTTTGGAGTGGGAAATGGAGTAGGGTTGGAGATGCCCTAAAAGGCCCACAAGAAATTAATAGTTTTCGTTGGAGAAGGAGAAGAATGAGAATGTTGTATTGTATTGTCTTGCTGTCCGCCACATCATCTTCTTCTTCCTGGAGACCGTTGGTTGATTCAGCAGAGATGAGCGGTTCACAGAAATCTTCAAGGCGCATTTTTCTCTCGTCTTCTCATCTTTTCCCGGGAATCCATTTCCTGACAGTCTTCCCTCCCCCAAACGCAAAATTTCCTTTCTCGCATTCGTTTTTCTCGGAAAATAAACCTAATCGTCACCCTCCCTCTCAGGTAATTGAGGCACTGTCTCGTTTCCCCCTCCTTCTTTTGATTCCAAGAAACAATCGAATGTATGCTAGACAACTGGAAAAGAAATGACACATCTTGTAGTACTACTTCGATTTTAGGACAGACATTTCATTAATTTTCAAGACACTTACTTTATTTCGTGATCTCTCCAACAGCATTGGGGCAAAACATTTGTTGAAATTGCGCTCTTAAAGAGAGATGGCTTCTGTACAAGATATTGGTCTTTCTGCAGCTATAAATCTCATGTCTGCATTTGCTTTCCTCTTTGCGTTTGCTATGCTGAGGCTTCAGCCAGTTAACGACAGAGTCTACTTCCCCAAATGGTATCTCAAAGGGATACGAGGTAGCCCGACACGTTCCAGAGGAATCATGAACAGATTTGTTAATTTAGATTGGACAACATATGTCAAGTTTCTCAACTGGATGCCTGCAGCTCTTAAAATGCCTGAACCAGAGCTCATTGAACACGCAGGGCTTGATTCTGCTGTATATATCCGCATTTACCTTCTTGGGTAACAATCTTTGATTACCACGCAAGACCAATTCAATCTATATATTCTTGTTTTCTCAGCTGCATTGGCTTGACATGGTTGCAGATTGAAAATGTTCATACCGATAACACTACTTGCGTTTGGAGTTTTGGTTCCTGTCAATTGGACAGGAGAAACGCTAGCTAAAATCGACGACTTGACATTCAGTAACGTCGACAAGCTGTCAATATCAAATGTTCCACCAGGATCACCGAGGTATTAGCGACATGTTTCAACTTCTTTTAGTTAAAGGCTACCCAACTGCTGGACTGTTATAGAATATTCACAACAATATACTTCGATTGCTGTTGAAGTATTAGCAATAGTGCTTTCTTTTTGTACAAACTGTGTGATGGTATGTATGTGCAGCTTTCTATTTTATCTACTAAGAGGTCTGGAAGTTTCTTGGTTCCAGGTTTTGGGCACATTTAAGTATGACATACGTGTTCTCAATCTGGGCTTGTTACACATTATATATGGAATACAAGACTGTGGCTACTATGAGACTGAGGCATCTAGCATCTGAAACTCGTCGCCCTGATCAACTCACTGTGAGTTATTTCATCTTTTTTTACTTATCTGTAATGCTATGTGGAAACTTACTTCTCTTTTCCTTGCCAACTCCACTGCTCCTCAAATACAGCTTTGAATGAAATCTTGCAAACATAATATACTGCGGAATGATGGTTCTGTGTATGCTTTAAGGAAAATTGTATGTAGTGAGTATATAAGCTGAGAGCAACATGTTTTCATATATAATACCAGATAGATACATCACATGGATTATATTTCAATTCTCCAAGTCCTTTTGCCACTCTTAATTGTTCTTTGAAGTATTAGCATTGATGCTTTTGCAGGTACTTGTGAGAAATGTTCCTCCAGATCCTGATGAATCAGTTAACGAGCATGTTGAGCACTTCTTTTGTGTGAATCATCCAGATCATTATCTTTGTCATCAGGTATCATTTTTATGAACATTTGTAAATCATTTGATTGACACGGAGGTTAAAGAAACTATTTGGCTGAAATATTCTATCCATTATCTGATTTGATGTTCTCAGGTAGTGTACAATGCAAATGACCTTGCAAAAATAGTCGCACAAAGAAAAGCTATGCAAAATTGGTTGACTTACTACGAAAATAAATACGAGAGGAAGCCATCACATAGGCCAACAACAAAGGTACTCTCTCTCTATTTTGACCAAAGAGCTCCACCTGCAATGTTAACTTTAAATTTCTTGCTAATCATGAATTTAACAACTCTTCGGTAGTTATTTAATTTATTATATAGACAGGTTACGGAGGCTTTTGGGGAACTACGGTCGATGCAATTGACTTCTATACTTCCAAGCTACAGAATCTTGCGGAGAAAGTATGTACACTCACATTAACAAATCGTTTTCTGTAAACATTTTCATGGTTATCATCATAAGCTTATCAGGTGCATTTGTAAATGTTTATACACGCAGGAGGCTGCAGAAAGAGAAAAGATCATGAACGATCCAAAGGCTATAGTTCCAGCAGCATTTGTTTCCTTCAAATCACGGTGGGGAACAGCTGTTTGTGCTCAAACGCAGCAATGCCATAACCCCACAATATGGTTGACGGAATGGGCTCCTGAACCACGCGATGTTTTCTGGGATAATCTTGCTATTCCATATGTTGAGCTCTCAATAAGAAGATTGCTCACAACAATTGCACTCTTCTTTCTTATTTTCTGCTTCATGATTCCTATAGCATTCGTTCAGTCTCTTGCCAATCTTGAAGGGATCCAAAAAGTTCTCCCTTTCTTGAAGCCCCTTATAGACATGTAAGTACAACATAAGTTTTGTTCTCCATTGTTGCCTTGGAACTTTATCGCTCATGCTTTTTATTTAACGCATGCAGGAAGACTGTAAAGTCTGTAATCCAAGGGTTTCTTCCAGGGATAGCCTTAAAGATTTTTCTCATCATACTTCCAACTATTCTGATGACTATGTCCCAACTTGAAGGATATACATCACTTTCTTATTTAGACAGAAGATCAGCGGAGAAGTATTTCTGGTTCATTATAGTCAATGTCTTTCTTGGAAGCATCATTACCGGGACAGCGTTTCAGCAGCTTAAGTCTTTCCTTGAGCAACCACCAACAGAGTAAGTACTCGGAGATGTTCTCATTGTGTCAAGTTTCAAACCCGGATACGGTATATAACATTGATCTTGACATTTTTCCTCTCTTTACTTTAAGGATCCCGAAAACAGTTGGTGTTTCAATCCCAATGAAAGCCACATTTTTCATCACCTACATCATGGTCGATGGTTGGGCTGGCATTGCAGCCGAGATACTCAGACTGGTTCCATTAGTCGTTTTTCATCTAAAAAATGCTTTCTTGGTTAAGACTGAACAAGACAGGCAGCAAGCAATGGATCCAGGTCATCTGGACTTTGCAACATCTGAACCTCGGATTCAGTTCTATTTCTTGCTAGGCCTTGTATACGCTGCTGTTGCGCCCATTCTTCTTCCATTCATTGTCGTCTTCTTTGCTTTCTCCTACGTTGTTTTCCGGCATCAGGTACGTTAAAAGCTAGAGAGCATTGTTATTAAAATGTGCCTGAAACTGTCTCTTAAATCTCTTTATATCCCTACTATTGCAAGGTTATAAATGTGTACGACCAGAAATATGAGAGTGGAGCAAGATACTGGCCAGACGTGCATAGAAGATTGATCATATGTCTAATAATATCACAGCTTCTGATGATGGGTTTGCTCAGCACAAAGAAACTGGCTAAAGTTACAGTTCTGCTTCTCCCTCAGCCTATCTTGACCATCTGGTTTAACAGATACTGCGCAGGACGGTTCGAATCCGCCTTCTCAAGATTCCCTTTGCAGGTGAGTCAAAAGCTCTTGCATCGTGTCTATCAGACGTGAAATTATTATATATAGGAACTGTTACAATTGTTTTTCTTTGGGACTGGCCTCATTAACAGGAAGCAATGGTGAAGGATACACTGGAAAAAGCGACTGAACCGAATCTAAACCTCAAGGAGTATCTGAGAGACGCTTACGTGCATCCGGTATTCAGAGGCAAAGACCTTGACCGACCACGAGTAGTGGATGAGGAAGAGAGCAATCCTCTCGTACCGACCAAGAGGACTTCTCAAAGCACGAGCCGATACAACTCGGAAGCTAGTAGCTCTTCTACAACTCCTATAGCCAACAAGCACAGTGGCTCTCCCGGGCTAATGTAGCGCGCTCTGTTTTGTCTCTTGTTGATATTGTTAACGGTTCAGAACTTTTATTTGATGATGTTAGAAAAAAGATAGAAGTTTCTTTATTGTAGATATTTGGAGGAGAAAAGTTGGGTCCTTTGGATAGTAATTGTTTGTTTCATACATTGATTAAATTTTGAAGACTTTTGCTTGTAATATTGGTGATTGTAAAGTTAGTAATGGGTGGTCTATCAAAAAAGTGACTGATACCGTGTGAATAAGAGAAAAACACAGAAAAAAAATTACATGGTAATTATAGGGTTAGGAAACAAGTATTTGGAACTCTCAAAATAGCGCACTGGCCATCAAACAAAGGTGTGGTTCACAGACACAGTAGATGTGTATCCATAGAAAATAACGGTCATTATAAAATCAAGCTCACAAAAATGTTTAGTTTGGTGCAAATATAAATTAAAAACTCATGATTTTAACTGGATTTTAGCGATGTATTTTTTTGTGGAGCGGATAAAATTATCTATTAAATAATTTTTGTTATAATTTTTTTTCAAAACTTTGCTAAAGAAAAAAATATTTTAGGTGATTAAAAATGGGAAATTCCATATATCTACTTGCTTTTAAAATAGGATGCTTTGCTTTGGGGCCAAACTCTAGTTAACAATGAATTTGGGGCTTTAAAAAAAAACTGGTTAAATTAAATGTTACGTTATGCAATTTATGCTTAAGATCCAATCCATTTTGGCTCCACAAAGAAATCAGCCAATCATAACGCTCCACGTATGTAGGTAGTTCATGTATCTGGCGGATAATAAAATGCTCGTCAGCATCGCGATAATCATCGAATGCCTTCTTCAACTTTGTGGTATGATCAATTATATCCCTCGACTTTTTCTCCTCTCCCTCTCCTTCCTCAGATTGATTCATATCCTAATGATTCGGTAGCGTAAACGAGTTGATTCTGAGATTTCTACGATTGTAATTTGATGAATATTGCTAATTTTTTATTTTCTCAATTCTAGGTTTGGGTGACAGGTAAATTGAGTCAGGATTTGGGAGACTTGGGAAAAAAAGTTATGGAGATTCATCATTTGCTGATAGTCTGTGTGTTCTTGAGCTCAGTTTTACATGGAGATGCTGGAATCACAAGTAGCTTTGTCCGATCCGAATGGCCTGCCATTGATATTCCACTGGACCACCATGTTTTCAAAATCCCTAAAGGGTATAATGCTCCACAACAAGTGAGTCATCTTCCTGTTTTTCTTTTCAAGATTTTGTTATGGAAACCTGTTTCTTCATTAATCTCAATTTAACAACATCTGATAGGTACATATTACTCAAGGTGATTATGATGGAAAGGCTGTTATCATCTCATGGGTGACACCAGATGAGCCTGGTTCCAGCAAAGTACATTACGGCAAGGTGCAGGGGAAGTACGACTTTGTGGCTGAAGGGACATACTCAAACTACACATTTTACAAATACAAGTCTGGCTATACTCATCACTGCCTTGTCTCTGCCCTTGAGGTAACAATACGACAAGATTTTTGTTTGAACCATACAAAACTGATATTAAACTATATTACATGAATTATCTGAACTTAGTTTATATTGATGCTTAGATTACATTTAAATGCAATTTATAGGGATGATTCTAATTAATATACCCTGGCTGTGTCAGTATGATACAAAGTACTATTACAAGATCGAAAGCGGTGAATCTTCCCGGGAGTTTTGGTTTGTTACACCACCAAATGTACATCCAGATGCATCTTACAAGTTTGGTATTATAGGTATGTTATATCTTTCTCTTGTAAAGTGTTACTTATCGTCTTGTCAAATACATCTCTAAGTATTTTGATCTAATGATAATTTTGCTCGTTCCAAGACTGTTCATTAAGATTCATTGCAGAAATAGTTTGTAAGATTGTTTCAACAAGAGTTACTTCGACTTGTTCTCCAGCTCTGTACTAGCCAAACTTATTTTCACGTATGAATTGTAGGCGACCTGGGCCAAACATTCAACTCGTTATCCACACTGGAACACTACATGCAGAGTGGAGCTCAAGCTGTCTTATTTCTTGGAGATCTCTCTTATGCTGACAGATATCAATACAACGACGTTGGTGTGAGATGGGATAGTTGGGGACGTTTTGTGGAGCGTAGTACCGCTTATCAACCGTGGCTCTGGTCTGCTGGAAATCACGAAGTAGATTACATGCCCTACATGGTAAATATCTCGAGTCATCTTGTACTAACTTACTACCTACCCAAGTAAGTAGGTAGCTCTTAGTTATATCTTCTCAGTCTTCAGGTTGAGCGCTTGGCTTCTGTCTATTTCCTCCTAAGTTCTCAAGTATGTAAAATGTTTACAGGGGGAGGTGTCACCTTTCAAGAATTACCTTCAGCGTTACACTACGCCTTACTTCGCCTCAAAAAGTAGCAGTCCTCTCTGGTATGCTGTTAGGCGTGCATCTGCTCATATCATTGTCCTCTCCAGTTATTCTCCTTTTGGTAATATCTCAATTGCTCAATAACATCCTCTGCCTCTACTTTGGAGGTTGATACCAACAAGTAGATTTTGTTAAACATGACTCTTTCCGGTTGTTGTGCAGTGAAGTATACCCCGCAGTGGAGATGGCTAGATGAAGAGTTTAAAAGAGTTGACAGGGAGAAAACTCCTTGGCTAATTGTTCTGATGCACGTTCCGATATACAACAGTAATGAAGCACACTTCAAGGAGGGGGAAAGCATGCGCGCAGCTTTTGAGGAGTGGTTTGTTGAATACAAAGTTGATGTAATCTTTGCTGGACACGTCCATGCCTACGAGAGATCGGTACTTGCTTATTACCATAAATTTCCATAGATATTTGTACGTTTCATTGTGTTTAGTAAAATCTTTTTTTTTTCCAATCTCAGTACCGAATATCAAATGTGCGGTATAATGTATCAAGCGGAGATCGTTTCCCGGTTCCAGATAAGTCAGCTCCTGTTTATATTACAGTTGGAGACGGAGGAAATCAAGAAGGTCTAGCGGGAAGGTGAGTGACATGAACAAATCCAATGAGCTTTTGGAATGTCATAAGAACATTGAGAGACTTGATTAATCGGATACTTGATTAATTGTCAGCCAAATCTACTACGTTCAGTCTTAGACTAGATACAGTAAACCTATAGCTAAGAATCTAAGATTAAGACATGAACCGCTGAATATCATCGAAGCTGATCCTCATATGCATGCTTGTGTAGTAGAGTTGTTCACAATTTGATGTTTCTTATTGATGATCAGAACATGTGGCTTTTCTGTTCCAGGTTTAGGGAACCACAGCCAGATTATTCTGCATTTCGAGAAGCTAGCTACGGCCACTCTACTCTGGAGATAAAAAACCGAACACATGCGATATACCACTGGAACCGCAATGACGATGGGAAGAAAGTAACAACAGATGAGTTTGTGTTACACAACCAGTACTGGTAAGTTTGCTAATTCACTTTATTGACCTCAAGTAAGTGCACATATGCGGAGTAAGTGAAAACAATGCGCATGCAGGGGAAAGAACATTCGGCGGAGAAAGCTTAAGAAGCATTATATCAAGACTGTTGTGGTGGACTGGATAGCCAACTGATTCACTAAGTGTTTCTCATTGCTTTCTAAATAGATGAAGATATTCGTCCAAACTCTTTACGCTTGTTACTGCCTAAGATCTTCATTACGTATTACTGTATTGATGCTTATAATATGATGTTACTTTTTCTCTTGTTAACTTTCATATATGAAGGGATTATTTTGTTTACTAGTCTTTTCTTATGAATAGAGAAAAGAGATGAAGGATTTTGGTGTGTACAATGAATATCTAGTATTTTTTATAGGAGAACAAATACATGGTTTTACTTGGTAACAAAGTAAAACCTAAATTAAAAGTAATCTTAAAATCTTTTTTAGAAGATAAGTTTTATAGTAGGCATCCATATATTATTTACTAGTATGATTCGTTCGCACATGGTGCGAGCACAAATATTATTAAAAATATTTTTTTTTTAAAATAAAAAATTATCAAATTAATTTAATAATATATAATATCTATATAAAATTATTTATAATTAAACATACATATATTATTACATTTAATAAATATTTATATTTTGTTATAAATATAAATAATAGTAAAATAAATTGTTACTATATATATTTTAATGTATAAAAATTAATACATAGATATCTTATTTAAAATATTTTATTATTTATATAATTCAAAATTTATAAAAATAATACGAATTTACAATATAAAATCCAAAAATAATATTTATTAATATTTAAAATATTAATAAATGTTTTCATATTTCTTATCTTATTTTTATTGAAAGTTAATGTATATCTCTAAAATAAAATTAAAATATTCATAAATGTTTTCATATTTATCATCTCATTTTATTTTTTATATTTTATTCAAAGTTATGTATATCTCTAAAATAAAATTTAAAAAATATTTATAATATTTCATATTTATCAGCGGACTCAATCGCACCCTTCCTTCGTCGTATAGAAGATCGTTACGATCGTTGAATTTTATTTTAATACAACTAAAAAAAATAAAATTATCCATATAAATTAAGGTTAACACAGTAATTAGCCTAATTTCATTAATGGTAAAATAATAATCAACCATTTTGAGAATCAATATAAGGCCAAAAACACTTCTCAATTAATATAAATATAACACTTTTTATTGGATGTCCATAATGATAGAATAACTAATAATGTATTTAACAATTGATGATATCTTTTTAAAAAACCTTACCAAAAAATCCCAATATAAAATCATAATTAAGAGAAAAAGAGTATATCATAGAATTACTTCCCCTCATGAATATATACGTCGAGATTTTTGAGACAACATAACTGGATAGATTAATTAACTTTTTGATAGTAGTAGCAGATAGCACATTGGTGAATAAGTCGGTTAAAATATCGCTTAAATGGATCTGTAGAACACGTACATCATTATTCTTCTGTTGATCGTGTGTGAACAAGAATTTTAGTAGAATATGCTTTTGTTCTATAACCATTGATGTATTGTCTTTAAGTTGTATGATGCAAGCTGCATTTTCTTAGTACATTATTGTTAGAGCTTATTTTCCTATTTACATACCACAATTTTTTAATATATGATGAAGTACGGATCTTAACCATACATATTCACAACCAGTGTCATTAATGTCTAAAATCTTTACATGGTTAGAAAAAGTGGTTGTGATAGTTTGCTTAATGGAACACCAATAAATAGTATTCTGATGCATATAATCACATATATTGTTTGTGATCTATTTTTTTTTTTGTCTTGTTTGTGATCTATTAGTACGGGAATAATATAAGTATCATATATCTATATCTGAAAAACCAATTAAGTTTTCTTTGGGTATATTAGAAAATAATAAACCTATGACTTTTGTACCTTTGCGGTAACAAAGTGTATGTTTAATCTTATTTCAATGTCTTTGAGTTGGCTATGAGATAAACTTTGCTAATAAATTCACCGAAAATGATATATCAGGTCTTGATGTTATGGATGAGGTACATAAATGATCATATTGTAGTTAAGTTTAGTACATCAGAACCAAGAACTTGTTCATCGTTTTCTCGATGACGAAACGAAACCTTTAATACATTTAGTGATCTTATCATTATTGAAGTACTCAAGGGGTGTGATTCATCCATAGTAAACTTTTGAGAACATTTTCTTTGTATGATTGTTGATGCATCCAAATTCCATTCCTCAGTGTTCTATTTGTAGTTCAACCAAAATTTTGTTTTTCCAAAATATTTTATCTCAATTTTTCCTTCATATATGCTATTTTGTAGAAAATTTCTTCATATATTTTATCACTTTAGTGAGTACTTATTAAAAAAAAAGGCTACAAGAATGTCATGTTAGTACATAGATTTTATATTTTATAAAGAGATTTGGAAAATGATTTGTTATAAAATATATAACAAATATTTTTAAATATTATGGGACCTCTTTTTTGTCAACTAAAGTGATTATACCACATGCGTTTTTACCCTTTTAATCCATAAAGTGACCAGATTAATTTTATAAAGTATTGCTATCGAAAATTGGAATTCACTGATTCGAGAATTTAATGACTACATCCATTAAACATAAATTAAGAGTTTTTATCGCCAGACTAACAAAGAACCTAAAAGTAGTTTCATCCATCACATGAGAATATGTCTCTTCACAATGAGTTACAAATTCTTGTGAGAACCGTTGTTCCACTAAACATGATTTATACCTCACATTTTGACCATTTTTATTCTTCTTCCGTATGAAAACCCACTTATGCCTCACTGGTACTTTTGGTGTACGATTACTGATCCAAATACTTTTATTTTTGCAAAAGAATTTTAAGTCTTCATCTATTGGTTCGTTACATTTTGTACAATCATTTTTTGTATGTACACCCTTCAACACAGATGGTGATTATATTGCAAAAATATTATCGACATCATTTTGATTTTGGTTCCATTTTGTTTCAAACGCAGCAATGTCATAATGCCACAATATGGTTAACAGAATGGGCTCTCGAACTACACGATGTTTTCTGAGATGGATACTATTGCTATTCCATATGTTGAGATCTTAATCAGAAGATTGCTCACAACGTTGCACTCTTCTTTCTTATTTTATGCTCATGATTCCTATAACATCCGTTCAGTATCTAGTCTACCTTGAAAGGATCTTAAAAGTTATCCTTTTCTTGAAGCCCCAAATAGAATGTAAGTCTTTGTTTCTCGCCCTCATGTCTTCCACTGCTTAGTAATTTTTTTCACGTATTCTATTCACTTTTGGTCGTATACAGGAAGAATGTAGTTTTGTAGTCCAAGGATTTCTTTTAGCATTAGCCTTAAAAATTCTCCTCATCCTACTTCCAACTATTTTGATGACTATGTCCCAAATTAAAGGACATACATCAATTTCTTATTTAAACAAAAGACTTATGGAAAAGTATTTAATTAGGACTACGTTAAAAACGATTTAATCACGAATAAAACATAAGCATTAAGGAAACGATATCAAAACAATCGGACAGAAGGAGTAGAAATCAGAATATATGGAGGCGAGATTTGATCTCTTTCCTTAACTCAAAGAATCACCCGTAGTGTGACAGGTTAAATCATGATTCATGAGTCCCAGGATACAACCATATGAAACCGTATCGCAACACTCGATATCGGTTCTGTCGAACATATGAAATACGATACTCTCGAAATTAGACACTAACCTAAAACAGAAGAGAATTGAAGGAACTTTTATTTGTGTTTTTCTCTGCGTGATTTTCGTTCTGGATGCTCTAAAATAGAAGCTTATGGGTCCTTTATATAGGATTCACAAGTTTCCACAAATGGAAATTTACTTGTCTAACAAGTTTCCACAAAATGGAAATTTACTTGTCTAGCAAGTTTACACAAACTGGAAATTTTACTTATCTAGCAAGTTTCCACAAATTGGAATTTTACTTGTCTAGCAAGTTTCCACAAATTGGAAAATTTCCCTTCCATATCATTATGGGCTTAACACATTTCTTTTCACACAAACACTTTTTAATAAAGCCCATGTCTTAACATGTCTTTATTAAATAATTGTTCCAACAATCCCCCACATGAATAGAAATGACTCTAAACATATGTAGAAGCAACTATCTAGACAGACTCAGTGAACTAGATAGACTTGACTAGACTAGACTTCACTAGACTAGACAGACTTTCGAGAGTATACGAAAAATGTAACTGCATTTGATAGGTAGCATTTTTCAGCTTTGAACCAATCATTTTTGATATATGTCGGGTTTACTCGGCCAGGAGGTGAACGCGATGTCTTGAACCACCCGGACTTTGGTGTAAACCGAGACAACATATATCGCACAGCTACATCTTCTCGTAGAACTATGTTCTCTATTGTGTTCATTGTGGCCTTGAACATGCCTGGTATTCGTGAGTGAAGTTGGAGAGTATAGCCTTACATTCATTCTCCTAGAAACGGCCCCATTTCACACTCACTAGGTGATCTGCCATCAGATTTCTTTCTAGAAGTATCCGTCTATACTCCGCTATTACAAATCTATGGAATCATTAAAAGCCAACGCTTAACCTCATCACACACATATAGCACTATTTATCATCCGAGGAACTGGGCAGAGTTATAGTGCTCAATCCTGAATCAGTTCAATTTTGTTTTCCCTTTGAACCTAGATCTTGGGATCTCCAGTCACATAGGTGGGGTGTCCATCAAACGTCATCTTTGTTCATAGGCTTTAAACCCATTCCTTTTGATGATTTCACAATTTGATCTCTCGGCAAGATTTTTGTGAACGGATCCGCTAAATTATCAGCCGACTTGATGTAATATATCGTTATTACACCACTTGAGATCAAATGTCTAATGGTCTTATGTCGTCTTCGTATATGACGAGATTTGACATTGTATAGATTACCCAGTGCCCGTGAGATAGCCGACTGACTATCACAGTGTACGCGTAGAGCTGGCACTGGTTTTTTCCCACATCGAGATATCTTCCAGAAAGTTCCGAAGCCATTTTGCTTCCTCTGCTGCTTTGTCTAAAGCTATGAACTCTGACTCCATATTTGATCGAACCATGAGTGTTTGCTTGGAAGATTTCCAGGATATTGCTGCACCAGCAAGAGTGAATACATATCCACTCGTAGATTTGGAGTTTCTTGAATCTGAAATCCAATTAGCATCATTGTACCCTTCTAGTACTGCTGGTTCTTTTCCAAAATGAAGCCCATAACTCTTAGTATTTCTCAGAATACTTTAGTTATGGCATTCCAATGAGTATGACATGGATTACTCGTGTAGCGACATAGTACATTTACTGAGTCCGCTAAATCGGGTCTAGTACAATTCGTCAAGTACATTAGACTCCCGATCACTCTTGCATACTCCACCTGTGACACAGGTTCACTTGAATTCTTTGTAAAATGAAGTTGAGGGTCAACTGGAGTTTTTGCTATCCCGTTTGAGTAGTTCTTAAACCGCTTTAGGATCTGTTCAGCATAATGATCTTGGGATAGGATTATTCCTTCAGAATTTTTTAATTCCCAGAATTACATCTGCTAGTCCCAAGTCTTTCATATCAAACTTCCCACTAAGCATGTTATTAGTTTGTTTGATGATATCCCTACTGCTTCCCATGATGAGCATGTCATCGACGTATAAACATAGCAAAACGTATCCATGAGGAGTACTTTTGATGTATATACACTTATCACATTCATTAGTGTGAAAGCCATTTGACGTTATTACATTGTCAAACTTTTTCGTGCCATTGTTTTGGCGCTTGTTTAAGTCCATATAATGACTTCACAAGTCTTCACACTCTCTTCTCCTGCCCAGGAGCGGCATAACCCTTAGGTTGATGCATGTAGATTTCTTCATCTAAATCTCCATTTAGGAAATCAGTTTTTACATTTATTTGATGAATTTTGAGATCTCTTAATGCTGTAATTCCAATCAGCATATGAATCGAAGTTATTCTCGTTACCGGAGAATAGGTGTCAAAGTAATCCAACCCTTCTTTTTGTCGGAATCCTTGCACCACAAGTTTGGCCTTGTACTTGTCTATGGATCTATCTATTTTCATCTTTATAGTAAAGATCCATTTTTACCCAAGAGGTTTATACCCTTGCGGTAAATCAACCAACTCTCATGTATGGTTTTGTATAATGGAATTGATATCATTGTTAGCAGCCTCCTTCCACGAAGGTGCATCAGGTGTAGACATGGCTTCGCTGAAAATTCTTGGGCCACTTTCTGCAAGAAATGCCATTATGAACTTCAAGCCGAATGTCTTTTCTTTACGAGCTCTCTTGCTTCGTCTAAGTTCAATTTCTTCTGCATCTTCGTTTGTAGAAGTGCCAGAAGTGCTTGCCTCAATGCAAGCATCTCGTTTATCACGAGTTCACTTAGGATTTCCCTTATCCCTGCATGGAAACACCTCTTCGAAGAAGGAAACGTTCCTTGACTCCATTATTGTGTTCACATGGATATCTGGTATATCTGACTTGTATACCAGAAACGATAGGCACTACTATTATGTGCATATCCAATGAATATGCACTTTACCTTCTTAGTTCCGATGGTGACCTTTTTCGGGAGTGGCACTGCTACTTTTGCCAGGCACCCCCACATTTTCAGGTATTTGTACATAGGTACTTTACCTTTCCAAAGTACATATGGAGTTTTTCCAGGCACTTTGTGTGGTATTTTGTACAGGATGTAATTAGAGGTAAGCAACGCTTCCCCCCCCCCCCACATGTTCTGGGCTAACCCAGATTCCTGCAACATTGCATTCATCATCTCCTTAGGAGTTCGATTCTTTCGTTCCGCAACTCCACTAGACTCTGGTAA
Organism: Orychophragmus violaceus; assembly: GCA_030180135.1. Classification (NCBI taxonomy): domain Eukaryota; kingdom Viridiplantae; phylum Streptophyta; class Magnoliopsida; order Brassicales; family Brassicaceae; genus Orychophragmus; species Orychophragmus violaceus. The sequence continues at coordinate 90,899,725 of CM058237.1, read as the reverse complement.
GTAAGGAGTGGTTGTTTGATGAATAATACCATGTTCTATACAGAACGAATCGAGAGGTTCATTATATTCACCTCCTCGATAACTTCTAACCATTTTGATTGTTTTATCAAGTTGGTTTTCAACTTAGAGCTTGTACTCTTTGAATTTGTCCAAGGCTTCATCTTTACTTCGTAATAGATACACATAGTAGTATCTAGTGCAATCATCTATGAAAGTTACGAAGTACTTCTTTCCACCTCTAGTTTGCACACAAATCCGTGTGAATTAAACCTAGAGGTTGGGTTTTTCTTACTACGCTCGGTGATGGCGTTTTTGTGAGTTTGGCTTGGACACAAACTTTACATTTGCTTATCTTACTTTTAGGAGTCAACTTCATGTTCATCAATCTACTCATAGACTTGAAATTAACATGTCCTAAACGTTCGTGTTAACATAAGCAACAAATTTATTTTCATTCACCTTAAGGTTCTTCGAAGTAGGTTCTTCGAAGTAGGTTCTTCGAAGTAGAAACCTCAGTTTCATTGGTTGCGATTGTCTCAAAATTATTTTGGACTAATCCATCCTTAACCAAACCTTTGTCTACATAGACACTGTTCTTTGTCAATACAAGCTAATCAGCTTCGAGATTGTCAGTAAACTCATGCATACTTAGCATTGTGCTATAAATCAGATTTTCCGCAAATCTGACACATGCTTGACATTGGTGAGAGTGAGCTTCATCACCACTTCACCACAACCTGCAGCTTTTGAAAGTGCATTTTTCCATGAACAACTTCTCGTTATTCTATGATAGGTGGGAAACATTCCCTTATCAACATCTATGTACCGTCACACCGGTATCATACCTCCACTCATGTGGGCTATACTCAACCATATTGACTTCAGAGATAACACCACACATGTCTATCTTGATCAAATTGGCTTGAGTCATCTCTTGTCTTTGCCTTGTCACATTTGTGACGTTTTCATAAGAACTTCATATTAGTTCATAAGACACATGAGATCACAAGTGGCTGACCTTTTCCAAACCGCAATTTGGAGTATCGACTCACTTGATCCGTTTCTAAACACATAGGTGTGGTTAGCTATATTGAAATTTAAGTCCGTTAACGAGAACAAAACTGAATTAATATACTAACCAAAACCTCAAACACATCACTTTACTAGTGATTAAACACTTTAAACAATATTTGTTTAAATTGCAATTACATGCGTAACAATCTTGCCTCATGTAAAGACAACTACAAGACAATTTTATCCATTATAATAAATTGCTTTATTGTTGAAGATTATCCAGTTTGTGGAATAATCGTAAGAAAATTAGTTCAATTGGTCCACTCACCAATTAACCAAAATCTTTAAACCAAAGAGAACCATATTAAACCAAATAATCTAGTCTCTCTCAAAAACGATTATGTCGTTGACTGATTTAGGGTTTTCGAAACCCTAATCAATACCGTTTTAATTAATAGATAATTAAACGGAAAGATAATTCGATTAAAATCCGAATACACTATTTGCTTCGATACGGAACCGATATAGAACCGATTAGAACCGCTCAAAGCGCGTTCTCAACATCGAATCTCCGCAGAGCATTCGTCAAAGCGTTAGAACGCGTTTGATAATCGGGTTTATTTTCAATAAACTGCGATTCTAACGATTAGAAACCGTTCAGACATCGCAGTAACACAGTTTATCGATCGCAATCAATAAACTTGTATGAAACGCACAAAGTAATCACGAAAATCGCTATGAAACGATTCGCGATATACGTTGCGTTTTATCTTCAAAACCGTTTTGAAAACAGGTTTTAATCCGCCTCTACATTAACGAATCCTTGCTACATTTAGCGTTGATAACGTTCTTAGTATCATAAGCGGAAGAGAAATCGTTTGAAAAACGTTTATTTACTCGCGATTAAAATCCGTTTGATGTTCATAAAACAAAACGGATTTCTTTGAGTTAAGATTGTAGAACCAAAATTTACAAGACTACATTAAAAGCGATTTAATCACGAATAAAACATAAGCGTTAAGGAAACGATATCAAAACAATCGGACAGAAGGAGTAGAAATCAGAATATATGGAGGCGAGATTTGATCTCTTTCCTTAACTCAAAGAATCATCCGTAGTGTGACAGGTTAAATCATGATTCATGAGTCCCAAGATACAACCATATGAAACCGTATTGCAACACTCGATATCGGTTCTGTCGAACATTTGAACTACGATACTCTCGAAATTAGACACTAACCTAAAACATAAGAGAATTGAAGGAACTTTTATTTGTGTTTTTCTCTGTGTGATTTTCGTTCTGGATGCTCTAAAACAGAAGATTAGGGGTCCTTTATATAGGATTCACAAATTTCCACAAAATGGAAATTTACTTGTCTAACAAGTTTCTACAAAATAGAAATTTACTTGTCTAGCAAGTTTACACAAACTGGGAATTTTATTATCTAGCAAGTTTCCACAAATTGGAAATTTACTTGTCTAGCAAGTTTCCACAAATTGGAAAATTTCCCTTCCATATCATTATGGGCTTAACACATTTCTTTTCACACAAACACTTTTTAATAAAGCCCATGTCTTAACATGTCTTTATTAAATAATTGTCCCAACATCTAATTCACAAGAGACAGTTATCCTAAAACCAATAGATATATTGATAAATAGTATATTTGGAATTATGTTCAATAAGTGCTACATAACAATCAAAATTATTGCATGATTTCCTTATGATATATTCGAAAACGATCATGTCGACTGAATCGTCTCGCAGAGGATAAAAAAGGAGGATAACTACCGGTCAGGATGTTGTTCAATAAACTCAGAAAAAATCGACAAAAAGTGTTTGACAATCAAAGAGAAGAGAGAAGATAAAACGATTGTCCCAAAATAAAAAGTGAATATGTAATTGTTTGTTTCATACATTGATTAATCTATCGAGACTTTTGCTTGTAATATTAGCCAGCTTTTTCAAAGATTCTAATTTTGCCTATAATTTTTTGTCAACTGGTTGGCTTTATAATAAAGCCCAAATGGGCAAGAAAACAACATGAGTCGTATACAAAGCAGCCCAAACAGAGAGTAAATAATAGATAAGAAGGAGAGGTTGTCCGCACAAGATGGACGCCGGCATGCAACCACCGCCAAGCTGGTTCTCTGAATCCGGCGGATGCACGACGACGCCATATCTCTGTTGAAAAAGTAACCTATGCTGCCAATCATCCAATCCACCAAAGATACTGTCGGAGAAGTACCACACACAAGAGGAAGACAACTTCAAGTAACTCACCGGAAATACTACGCCAAGAAAGCTCCACCGCCAGCCAAACACACTATCGATTCAGCCATTGAACTCCCAAACCAGATGTGGGATATAGCTATGAAGATATTACTCTAAGAAATCAGACTTCGTGACGGGAAGAAAATATGGAAAGGAAATCGCCACGTTCCGATGTTCCAATATTAATCAGAAATATGCTTAGATGAGAGCAATCCGGTGGAACCAGAACCAAAATCTTATTCAAACAAAAAACCGAGCAAAGATCGGAATATAAACACAACAAAAACAAAAAAAAAACTATGAGACAAGCCGCTGAATAAAATCCATCCAATTCCTTCTGAATTTTTTTTTTTTTTTTTGTCAACAAAACAAACTAAGGACCTAAATGTCACTCATCCAGCTTGGTGGCTCCGATCCAACGTGGATTGAATATGAAGGTCTTAGACACGCACTCCGTGCTAGTCTATCTGCCATCATGTTTCTTGTGCGCGGTACATGGATGAGTTCGAACGTTGAGAAGTAATCCTTCCTTACTTGGAACTCGTCTAAGTGATTCGAGAAAGCTGGCCATTCTTCTGGTTCCGACACTATCTTCACCAATTCCGAACAGTCTGTTGCAAATGTGATGTGCTGATATCTATGATACTTCATGCATTCCATAGCCCATATCAAGGCTTCAAATTCTGCATGTAGTGGTGATAAACTTTCTCTGATATTCATTGCTCCCATCAAAATATTTGCATCTCTCTCATAACCACTAAACCATCCTTGTCCTGAAAACTGGTCACCCTCCTTCCAAGATCCATCCACAAAACACCACTGCCCTGTAGGTATCCAATCATGTTGTACAGTTCCCCCGCCTTGGGTCCTTGATATTGTATCATCTATAACGCTTAATTGCGCATCTCCCCATGTAGCAAATTCCTTTTCTGCCAATTTTAAGGTTTCTTGGGGGCCCCTGTCAAGATGACAGTATACCATATCATTTCTACTCTTCCAAATGTACCATAATATCCAAGAAAAGATTTGCATTTCCTCATTTGATGGTAATCTCCAGAACAGGTAATCCATATTCGTATATAAAGATGCCGTTGGAAAGAATTCCGGATTTGTTGGTATGTGAGATAACGCCCAGGTTTGAATTGCTGGTGGGCATTCAAATAAGACATGATTTATTGTTTCTTCCTCTGCTCCACACCGGACACAACGAGTGTCACACTTTATCCCTCTTCCCTTCAAGTTCTTTGCCACTGATAAGCAACCCGATAATGCTTGCCATATAAAATGCCGAATCTTAGGAGAGCATTTAACCTTCCACGAAAATGCTTGTAATTTTTTGATACTTGGTTCCAAAATAGGTACGGCTTCATCGCTATGTACGGGATCCCGTTCCAGATGATACCCCGTCTTAACCGTGTATTTTCCGGATTTCGAAGGGAACCACCCTAACGAATCTTGTATGTTTGTCCGACTAAAAGGGATACTCAGAATCAAAGCCACGTCCTCTGGTACTATAGCTGTCTCCATTAGTGGAATGTTTCACATTTTGTTTTGAGAATCAATCAACTGGTCCACAGTCACCAATGTAAGAGAAGAATCTGTTTTTTGAGTTGCTGGTCTCGGGCGATAAGATGGTATCTAGGGGTCATTCCAAATTGAAATAGACTTCCGTGTTCCCACCCTCTTGATAAGTCCTTTTTTAACCAGAGGCCTAGCCGATGTAATGCTCCGCCATCCATACGATGCTGAGTATGATCTAAGTGGGTCCATAGGACCCCCATTTCTATAATATCTCCCTTTAAAGACTTTTGAAAAAAGTATATCCGGTTTATCAATCAGTCTCCATAGTTGTTTCGCGAGAAAGGCCGTATTTGCATCCCGGAAATCCCTGAAGCCAATCCCACCATCCCCCTTTTCTCGGCAAAGTTTGTCCCATGACATCCAGTGCATACCTGAACTTGTTCCACCCGTACTCCACCAGAAGTTTGAGACAATACTTGTCAATTTCGTAGTGACCTTCTTTGGTAACCGGTAACAGGACATCACGTGATTTGGTAAGGCCGTCGCCACTGCCTTTATCATAACCTCTTTTCCCCCTCGTGAGAGTAGCTTTGTCGTCCAGCCATTAACTCTTCCATGCAGTCTATCTTGTAAGAAGCTAAAAACCTGTGTTTTAGGTCCACTGAGACTCTCTGGAATACCCAGGTATGATCCCATTCCCCCCATAGTTGTGATTCCTAGTAATGCTTTTACCTCCTCTCTAACTTCAGTTGCAACCGTATGTCCAAACTGGAGTGAAGATTTGGCAAAGTTAATCTGCTGACCCGACACCTCCTCATAGGCTTTAAGTATGCTAAGAACCGTTTGACATTCCTCCTTGTTAGCCTTGCAAAAAAAACAAGCTGTCATCCGCAAACAAAAGGTGTGATATAGGGGGGCACGCTCTTGCCACCTTCATTCCCGTTAGCCATTTTTCACGTTCCGCTCTCTTTATATTCGCGATCAAGGCTTCCGTGCAAAGAATAAATAAATATGGTGATAACGGATCGCCTTGTCGCAACCCTCTCTGTGGGGCTATGAAGCCTCGAGGTTGTCCATTGATGAGGACCTTATATTGAACCGTGGTTATGCATCGCATTATCCGATCAACACATTGATCATGAAATCCCATTTTCCTCAATAGATTCTCAATGAAAGTCCATTCCACTCTATCGTAAGCCTTACTCATGTCCGTTTTTATAGCCATAAATTTACCCTTGCAGGATGGGTTTGTCCTTAGACCATGAAACATCTCTTGTGCTATCAAGATATTGTCTGATATTAGTCTACCCGCGACAAAGGCAGATTGCGTCTCAGAAACCAATCTTGGTAATAGCCTCTTCAGTCGTTGACATAGGACCTTCGATATGATTTTGTAACCCACATTACAGAGACTGATTGGGCGCAATTTTGTCATTCTGCTTGGTCGTTCTGTCTTCGGAATAAGACAAATGTTTGTCATATTCAGTCTTGTGTCCAGTTCTCCATATTGGAGGAAATCATTAACCAGTCGTATAACATCATCTTTCACAATTGACCACGATTGTTGGTAAAATAAAGCTGTCATCCCATCCGGCCCCGGGGCTTTCTCTGGATGCATCATAAACAAAGCCTGTCTCACCTCTTCCTCTGTAGCTAAAACCATAAGCCTCTCATTCATCTGGGTTGTAATTGAAACCGGAACTTCCTGTAAAAAATCCTCAAAAGCCACTGGATTTGTTGTCGTAAATAACTCTTCAAAATATTCCACTGCTACTCGTTCCACCTCATGATCTTTTGTGACCCAATCTCCCGAGGCATTGTGAAGTCCGACAATTCGATTTCTTGCCTGCCGTTGTTTAGTTAAAGCAAAGAATTTTTTTGTGTATCTATCCCCCGATGTGTGCCACATATTCCTGCTCTTTTGTTGCCAAAACTGTTCCTCATCTATATAAGCCTGTTTCAGTTTATCTGAGATCTCCATCACCTCCTCATGTGTTTTAGTATCATCTTTCTGGACCTCGTCCAATTCTTTTTGTAACTCATATATGTGATCCTTATTGTATTGAGGATTGTTTTTCCTCCACCTCGATAACTCCCTACGACACCTGCCAATCTTTTCATAAAAATTCCTCGCATTATCATCGTTCGAACCTTCCCAACCCATTTTAATTGTCTCCATTAGGCCATCTTTTCCCACCCAGCGTTTATCAAATCTGAATTGACTTCGTTTCTTCTCGATTTTATCCTCAAGGGAAGCCACAATCGGACGATGGTCTGAACCAATCATCCCCAGATATTCCACAAACGAAAGGGGAATAGTGTATGCCAATCTTCATTAGCTAGAGCCCTATCTAGTTTGCACCTAATAAGTTGTTTACCCCTCCTGCCTCTCCAGGATAAGGAGTCTCCCAAAGACGGAAATTCAATCAAACCACAATCGTGGATCATGTTGTTAAAAGAAACAAAGGTTGAAGCATGCCTCAACGCTCCCCCTTGCTTTTCATGGTTGCCAGTGATCTCATTTAGATCACCTATTATGAATCATGGATTTGTCCTCACCACACCCATGCGAGTCAAACGCTCCCAGACTTGATCCCTTAATTTCTGTACTGGATCACCATAGACAAAGGATATTGAAACCCTATTCCCTTTTACATCTGCTTCTATGTCAATTATCTTGTTGCTTGCGTAGATAATGTTTACGTCCGAAGTGTCATTGTAATATAACGCCAGACCTCCACTGGCACCTCTTGGCTCAACTGTATGCATCTTATCATATCCAAAATATCCCATAAATTTCTGTGTAAAAGAAAAAGGTTGTTTTGTCTCTGATAAAAACAGAAACTCCGGCTTATTCTTGTATACTATTTCTCTCAGGTAACCAATCGTCCATTTATTCCCCAAGCCCTGACAATTCCAACTTAAGATCTTCATTCGAAAATATGTTCTAAAACCATCACAGTAATTGGATGTAATACCATCTCAATACTATGTGGAAGGTAAGCCCTCACGTGATATACTCCCCCCTTCCATTGCCAGCTCCCTCTCAAGATTTGAAAGACCATTAAGCTCCTGATATATAATTTTGGCCCAAAGTCAATAATTACAACTGTATTAGAATACACTGTTGCTCTTACCATATGTCTATCCAGCATACTAGTATCAAAATTTAAAGATATTGTCCAAGAACAATCACCTAAAGAGGTCCCATAAACAAAATAACTCCACTCATGTGGCATAGCCATTCGTTGTATACAACACCATAAGAAATGTAGTTCCAAAATGCATTTATACGATCCATATTGTACCCTCCACCATATTAAATCCCTGTCTTGTATACTTCTTTCAAAGTTCCTGATGCTTTGATGCTTCTTATAGCTTTGTCGCTCTTTAAATCTTAACGAGGCAAGAGTCATTAAGATGTAATCCGGTTTTACCTGCCATCTTAGTAGCTCTTTGGCCCCATACTCCTTCTCGACAATCCACATACCATGAACCAGAGACCAAAAAGGCTGAAACCTACCAAATTGCTTATGATTTCTCCATATGTTTGTCGCCCAATCATAATTCCGTGTGTAGTGCTCCTCATTAAACTCAACCATTTGGGTGCATCTTGGCTCTAATCTCTTCGATTTGCTCTTTCTTTCCCAAATCTCAAACCACAATTCTGTCCTTAGTCCGAGTAGTAGCGTACTATCCACCATAGACGTATATTGATCCATACTTAACTTCACCATAGTAGTCTCATTATGTGTGTTATGATACACCATCATAATTACCCCATAAAACCTCAGACAGCTTCTTGGTATGTGTTTTCTTCCATAATTCCTCTCTTGTCCAACGCTTGAAGCCATTAAAAACATTTTACCAAAACACCACCCCCGTATCTCACCTTCTGAAAAATTTAAAGGTGAGAAAAAAAAGATGAACAGAGAGAATTCTCTCTCTCTAGAAGCCAGAGGGAGAAGGGGCAAGTGTTTTTTTTTCACTTTCAAGAGGGTTGAATTAATTTGCCAAACTGTAATTATGTAGTCAAATTTTTTTTTTTTAAATGATAAAAATCTATATAGATATTGGTAAAAAAAAATACATTTTCTTTGGTCGACATAATTAGTTGGGTCTAGATTGTTTTGTTAATTGAACAAATGTAGGCCGCAAAAAATCTTAAAATTCAACTGTCTTCTTCTCTCGCAGCCAAAATCGAGAAGATTCTTACATCTCGTTTCTGCGGCGTAGGTGAGTCGTAGCGATAAACTTTACTTATCTCTCTTCCCATGGATTTTTAACGAAGAAGAGAAGAGAGGAACCGAGTTTTCTTCGAAAGAACTGAATTGGTCTCTCTTCAAACAAAAATGATCAAGCTTTGCTTCATGACTTCTCATGGCTATTCAATCCCTGGGCTTGGTCTTCCTCAAGAGCTCAGTAACACCGAAATCATCAAGGTAACTAATTGATTTCCAAGACTGATATGAGAGATCGAAATTATCTTTAGACCCTGCTCTCGTTTGAATTTCGTGTTGGATTTGATAAATTGATTGCTACAGTTATCTGGGTTCGTGTAAAATTTGTTCTTTCGTCTTCTTCTTCTTCTTAGATTTGACAGCTTGAATGCTTCAACATATATGGGTTCGTGTAAAATTAGCATCTTGTTGTGTTCGAATAGCTCTTGTTTGATTGTGTTCCTGTCATGAATGATGCAGAACAGCCGGTCTTATCTGGTGAATCCCGAAGGAAAACAAGAGATCATACCTGCAAGCTCCTTCAATCTGAATCCAGACCACTTGGCACCATGGAAACCGGTTTCTTCATTGAACAAATCTAGCCAATTCGTGGAGCTTGACTCAGCCATGATGAAACCTCTGCTCATGGATGTTCATGGTAAGCTCAACTGCTTCTGAATTCTCAAATTGGGTTAATGGATTCCCCAAATTTACATGAATTTGGTTGAAACAGACAAGGCACCAGAATCTCTGGTTTTGAGCTTTGGAATCGCTGAGAAGTATGCGAGACAAGAGAAAGTGATGGAGTTTCTTCTGTCTAGGTCAGAGGAGTTCAAGGAAAGAGTATTTGATATGTCTATGCTATCTGAGTTGATGGAGCTAGAGGCTATGAAATCAAGTTCTCAGCTACTACCATATGGCGCTTCCTCTGTTCTTTACTTGAATCAAGAATTCGGGAAACCCGTTTTGGATCTGGTCAGGGATATGGTGGATCATCCAGAGTTCTATGCGAAATCGAATGGTCACCTTCTGTTCTCCTCAAGTAGCAATGCTGAGTTGAATGATATACTTTCTATTGCTTCTGAATTCAATTTCTCAAGAAACTCAACAAAATGGAGACAGCTCTCACCACTTATCCCGCATTTTCCGAGGTAAGCTTTCTCACTGAGCCTTAACGTTGCTTTGTTTGCGATTCGATTCTCGGTGTTAAAGGTTTTTCTATTTCATTTAAGCAGGTTTGACAGTGAAGTACCGGTCACAGTACTAGCACCTTTGAAGAGGTAAAATCTGATTTCATTTTTAATTGCTTCCATATCATTTTACGTTTTGTGTAGTTAGTGTTCTCATATTCGAACAAAATGTTTGTTTTGATTCTGACAGTCCTGAGAAAACAAGGCTCAAGCCTTCACCAAAGAAACAAAACAAAAAGCTGAAAGCTAAAGAAAGAGACCTCTACAAAAGGAACCATCTCCATGCTTACGAGAGCCTTCTGTCTTTAATGATAGACAATGATCATCAACACAGACAAACAACAGTACTCTCTATACGGAGATCATGCGGAGAGATCTCAGAGCTTCTTACTCAGTTTTCTATCACCGCCGCTGGAACTGGAATCGCTGTACTATTCTCCGTTGTCTGTAGCCTTGCTTCAAGGCGTGTTCCCTTTTGCGCAAACAAGTTCTTTGACACTGGACTTGGTTTCAGTTTGGTAATACTGTCTTGGGCTGTGAATAGACTCAGGGAGGTGATTGTTCGTGTCAATAGGAAAGCAAACAAGCCATACTCAAGTTTGAAGGGAGATGAAATCATTATCGATGTGGAGAGAAGCATCAAGGAAGTTTACTTGAGAGCTGCCACTGTAATGGCGGTGTTTGCGCTTAGGTTTGCATGTTGATTTGCTATTCCATGGAAAGCTTTAAAGGTCGTTTGTAAATGACTAAAACTTGTTTGCATGTAAATGTGAAATGATATTGTGTTGTCCTACCTAAGAGTCGAGGTCAAGAATTTTGCAGAGAGAAGTAATGTTTTGTAAGAATCTCTTCCATTGATTTTACTGAACAAGAAATTCACATCTTTGATTATTTTTCCCTAAATAAAATAGATAGATTAAAGTCAAAATACCGAAACAATGCAGAAACTGGGAGAATTTGAAGTGGATCTTTCAAAGTTTTCAGAGTAGGAAGCAATAAATAAAGACTAAAGAGTGAGGATCAAGAAAACGGATAGACGTTTCGTGCCCTCTGCCCTAATCTGATCTCGTTGGAAACTTAAATTATGTTTCTCTCTCTCTCTGTTATTTGATCTAGTCGAAACCTAAGGATGTGCCTTTTGAAAAGTCTCAAGTCATCACTTTTGATACAACACCAGCTCCAACTGTTCTTCCTCCTTCCCTAAGGGCAAACCTTTGACCTGTTTCACACGAGAATAATGTTAGCAAGTCAGAAAATGAAGCTGTCCAAAAACCAAAAGAGAGTGTGTTTATAAAGATTCTTGACCTGGTTCAAGTGGGACAGGCATGATTAGCTCGAAAACTGCAGTGACATTGTCACCAGGCATAACCATCTTCACGTTTTCTGGTAATTCTACTTTTCCAGTGATATCAGCAGTCCTCAAATAAAACTGAGGCCTGTAGTTTGAGAAAAAAGCAGTGTGACGTCCACCTTCATCCTTTGTGAGCACGTAAATCTCTGCTTCAAACTTCTTGTATGTCTTGCATGAACCAGGCTTAGCTATCACCTAATAAGTAACCATAGAGAGAGAGGGTTAAAAACTCAGTAAAATTGGTTTTATTCGTTCATCCGGTAGCCATAATAAGGATGCCTAAGCTTACCATTCCACGCTGGATGTCTTCTCTCTTTAGCCCACGTAGAAGAAGTCCTACATTATCACCAGCCTAATATAATGGAAGCCAAGGTTTAATTGATCAGTATCATACATGCCTAGAACCTGTCTTTGTAATCTCTCAGTATAGCCTTTACCTGTCCATTATCCAAAATCTTCTTGAACATCTCGACCCCAGTTACAGTCGATTTCATTGGAGGTCCCTGAAAATCAAATTTTGCAGTTATGCTCAAGAAAACACTTAACTGTAATAGCCTTCAGTAATCATCACTTTGGCTGAATAAACGCAATATTATTTATGCAGACTCACGTCTTTTAACCCCAAAATCTCAACTTCTTCACCCACTTTGATGACTCCTTGTTCAATACGACCCGTCGCAACAGTTCCACGTCCCTTTAAGAAAAAAAAAGTATTAGAACTGAATTTTCAAAACCAATGAAAAACTGAGTGGATAGAAAAATCGACAAGGGTGCTGATTAGTATACTTGAATCGAGAAAACATCTTCAATTGGCATCAAGAAAGCTTTGTCAAGCACACGAACAGGGTCGGGTATGTATTCATCCACAGCATCCATTAGCTTTAATATAGCTTGCCTTCCAATTTCATCGTTTGTGCCCTGTAGTGCAGACAGAGCAGATCCCCGGATGATGGGAATATCATCACCAGGAAACTTGTAGAAGCTAAGAAGTTCTGGATCATGAAAAAAGTTGATGTCAGATGCTTGTAATTACTTCATATGCTGAAATAAATAAATTTATGTGACGTAAAATCTACAAACCACGTAATTCCATCTCGACAAGCTCCAATAACTCGGGATCATCCACCACATCAACTTTGTTCAGGAAGCACACAAGTGATGGAACGCCAACCTGTGGAGCGTCGCATAATTTAAATTGTAACTACTAATATTTAACTCATTTTCTAGCTTCAAGTGTTCAGGTTGTAATGATGCGAACCTGACGTGCAAGTAGAATATGTTCCTTCGTCTGAGGCATGGGTCCATCGGGACCTGAAACCACAAGAATTCCACCATCCATTTGTGCAGCTCCAGTAATCATATTCTGAAAGTTAGCAACTGAAGCATTGAGGCACAAGTGTTCATCAAAGTATTTCAAAGGAAAATCCATATACTGATGCATGTTACTCCACTAAACAATTCACACATACTAAGATAATGATGCATTCCTAGATAAAGAATCCTGCTAGTAATCATACTTATAGGCCCTGATCACTTAATTGGAGTAAAGAGTTTGTAAAATACATAACATTTAAAGTCGCAGCATCAGAGGGAAATATACGAAGGAAACTAGTATAGTAATTATAGACTCTCATTATTGGCAAAGTGCCAAAAAAGTTGGCTTCTTACTTTGACATAATCTGCGTGCCCAGGGCAATCCACATGAGCATAGTGACGCTTTGCAGTCTCATACTCCACATGAGCCTACAGAACAAAAGACTATAAGAAAAATATAAGCTTGGAGATGGGAAAATGAGACCAGAGGATAAACACAGACCGTGGCAATTGTAATTCCTCTCTTCTTCTCTTCAGGAGCTTTATCGATTTCATCAAAAGCAATAGCTTTGGCTTTGCCCTCTTCAGCAAGAACCTAAACATGAATAGGATCATGTTATATGAACTTGAAAAACGGCGTCGCATTGAAATAAAATACGAATAAAATGTACAAAAGGAAACACCTTTGTGATTGCAGCAGTCAAAGTGGTCTTCCCGTGATCTACATGCCCAATTGTTCCAACATTTACATGAGGTTTACTGCAACAAGAATATATAATTACAAAGCAGAGGAAAGTCATTTCGCTACGAATTCACTCCATCAATTTATCATTGACAAAAATCAGAATCACTCAACTTCTTCATATCTACTAATCCAATGAAATCAAGAAGAAAAAAACTCACTTTCGAGTAAAAGTGGCCATCGATCTCCACAGAGAAGTTCCGAAACTTGAGGGAGAGAGATCATCTCCTCCGATTGAGTGAGAGATCGAGTAAGACGAAGTAATGGAACCACCGCAACGTGAGTAGATCTGAGTACAGAACGGAAGAAGCCGCTTCGAGCTAGGGTTTCGAAGAGCAACGGACGCCATTTTGACTTTACAGAAAGAGAGAGATGGCTCGAGCCACAGAGAGAAAGATAAATCGACTATAGTCTACGAAGCAAGTGAGATGGGGTTTTAGTCGCCTTCGAGGGTTTCTGTTGAATCTCCCACCCTGATCCTTTCTTTAACCCGACCGACCCGACCCGGATATAAGCCCATAGTATTTTAACTATTATTGGGCCTCAAGTTCAGTGACGATACAACTTGTTAAACAAATCAAAATACCCAATTGACCAAAAGTAAATAAATACTGGTGAATCAATTCGGATCTAGAGTTTTTAGGCCCAGTCAATACATCAATGACAAACCACATAACTTGTTGTCTATTTTTGTGTTTATGTTTAGTCTTTTTTTTTTTTAATAATAGTTAAATACTTCCATAATTGAAGGGGATTGATCTCTTACCTAGATCAACATCTCCAGTCCTCCACCAAAAAATAGAAATTACTAGACTACAACTATTTAGTTTATGTTTAATCTTTTTACTTCCATTATTATAAGATTATTGTTGTAGTTTATGTTACTTTAGGTTTGTCGTTATTGTTGACCAAATAAAAAAGTTGTACTTATATTGGCTATATACGAAAGATAAAACTATATTTGGAAAAGCAACTCATCTATTAATTTTTTTTTTATTGTGATCACAATGTGAAAAAGGTTTTGTACCCAAAAATTTAGAACCCTTAATATATTATTCTTTTTGAATTGATATGGAGGATTTTTTTTAAAAAATACCTTGTCAGTTTCGAAGGTTTGGCATATAATATTTTTAGTATTTGGAATTAGCATTTAGATATTTAAATATTGATTTAAAGAATAATCATTTGTGCTAAAAAAGATTATAAATCCAGTATAAAAAACAAATCTTTTTGTGTGTTACCAATAAGCCATCACATCTTTGATATAGAGAGTGTTCAAGTAGCTTTTCTTTTTGAGAAAGTGAGTGTACAAGCAGTCTACAACCAGTGCTGTGCCTAAAGCGCCCCGAAAGAAAATGCCTTTTTAACTGATATCAATTTTTCTCTTTCCATACAATCTAGAAAAAAATAGTTCATGTCACTTTGTAGTTTATAAATTTTACAAGAAAGGAGGTGAAGTAGAACAAACAGAAGCTCTTGTTAGTGACTATCCGGAGAGAAAATGAACATTAGATAAGGTCTGATTGGCTTTGAGACTGTAGACTATTTAATAGTCTTGATAGTCAATTATTTCCCAATCAGGCGGTAAGTCCTTTTTTCCTACAGCCGTAACAATTTTTTTTTTTTTTAATTCTATCACCTGTTATTTTTTAAAATATTTTTTAAAATCTATTATTTGAGACTGTGAGTGCATCAATTCTTTTTTTTTTGAATCGAATGTAAAATTTTATTCAAACTCAAAAAGTCGTTTTCTTTTTACAAGGATTGTAAGCCATAAATTTGAAGTGTCCGTGTTAACAGACCTTTAGAGATTGCAGCTTCTACGTTGGTGCCGAGTATTCAAACCACTTGGCCATTCCTTCTTTGAAACGTTCCACTCCCATTCTGCTCAATGATGTGAGCCTATTCCTGACTTGTTTATCAATTACCTTAGCAATAGCTTCAGCTGGAGTTGGGTTTTGTCCATGCCTGCGTCCATTCCTTTCCCTCCATAGGTGATATAGAGTTGCTTGGAATGTGTATTGCAGAAGGTATCTCTTGAGGCCATTGTACGCTGAGTTGCTGGTGAGCCTTATAACTTGAGCCCAGCTCGTCGTGAAGTCCTGAGATAGCATCTTAGAGGTAAGTTGCTTCCAGATTTTTGTCGAGTAAGTGCATCTGAAAAACAGGTGGCCTCGGGTCTCAAGGTTGTTATTGCAGAGGCCGTGAGTGCATCAATTCACAGTTGATATGACTGTTAAATAGTGTCTTACTTGAGCCGTCTAGGCGCCGAAAAGTCGCATTTCGGCCACTGACCGCCGCGACTTCAAGCTAATCGGAGATAAATCCGGTCATTTTGAAAAAATCTCAGATTTCGTTCATTTCTCATTCAGAATCGAGTTTTTGTAGTAGATTTAACAATTGGAGATATAAATTCAAAGAGAAACGATGAAAAAAATGAGAATAAGAACGAAAAAGGAAAAAAAAATGCAGCCGCCTCCAATAACAAAGTTTAGATCGTGAGAGAAGATGAAGAAGATAATTGGTTAATGACGATAAAATTTACCAAAATCAGACTTACGTTGCTCGAACCCGGGACATGAGAATCAATAATCATGCGCACAAACCACTGGACTGCGAATTATAGTGTGTATTGTCGTAACAATTATATATATATATATATATATAAATACAAAAATTTCGCCCCGCGTAAATTTCGTTTAATCCCTGATTTTTCGTCAACTCGCTAGGCCCAGATCAGCTGCACGTATTGCGCCTAGCGAGTTTCCAAACAAGGTTTATAGGTAAAAACGTTTTAACCAAATAATATTAAAAAAAAAACTGGATAAATGATTCGTTAGGAAATAGGTTTCTTTTTAGATAAAAGGTAGATTAATATAATTATAAACCAATATATAAAATGAAATGACAATATAAATAACCATATAAATATCAATTTGTTTTTTAGAATAAGATTTTAGTGCAAAACAATAAATAAAAGAGAGTGATGAAATTATCAATGTTATACGGACTTTGTTTTATTAGATATTTTCTATTGTAATCATTTTATTTTATTTTTTTATTTTAGTTAGTTTTTATAATTTCCATGATTTTTGCATAATTTGTATTTTCTAACTAATTTATTTTTAATAATTAAAATAACAGTTACAGTTTTCATAATTTAATTAATAATTAGGCTTTTGAAAATTTTAAAAGCAAAATTACAGTTTTTAAAGCCAAAATTTCAACAGTCAAAAGTCTACAATCATACCTTACAGTCATAGTCTTTTACCAATCGGAACTATAATAAGAACAAACTTATGTTGTCAACAAAAAAAGGAATTAAAATCAATTATATATTTTAACCTTATTTTGGAAATGTGAGCTTGAAGCCACACATGGAACAATGATAACCACTATGCCAGAAATTTAATTGAAAATAATACCCTTATTAGTGTATATAATATCTTGGCGTCTAAAACCATTATTTTATGAGTTTTAGATTAGGACCAATCATGTCTACAACAATATATGAAAGAGATCCAAAAATAATTGAGTTGCATCTCCTCAATAGAGATATATGTCGGGATTAGTTGTATATCTTTTTCAACACCATCTCAAATGTCACATATATGAATGCATTTTGTAATGTTTACGCGATTTCCTTAGTAATTGATGTCTCTCTTATGCTTCCGAAAGCAACGATTCCCATCGAATAATCACATGCTTACTTTATTTCCTAATAATCTATATCAATCTTATTATTTCTTGACAGTATATAAATATATTTATTATTCAGCCACGGGTAAACCCAAGATGCCATTTTTATATGAAAGTTCTTTTTTTGGACAATATATCAACAACACATCATGAAAGGTTTTTAGGGTTTTGATAATATAACATAACTAGTATTCTGGTCGTGCGTTGGACTATTGTTTATAAATATTTAATATCGGCTATTAGTTGATAACAAAATATGTGTTAGAGTTGGCTTAAATAGACGGTGGAAAAATATAATTACTATTTTAGTTAATATATATATTTTTAGAAATACACAATTACTTAGGAGGAGTCTTCTCGTCTTAATATGGTTTTGGTTTAGATCCGTTTTAGAGAGACATACGAATTTACATACTCGAACCTCCTAATCATCCAAAAATTATTGGAGTAGAGTTTGTCGTGGTTTCATTTTTTAAATTAAACGTTCACATCAATAGTTTAGATGGTCAATGTCATAACATAGCATCTTTAATATTTTTAAGTTAACCTGTATTAACTTTACACTTTTCATATAAAATGTTATTAGCACTATTACCATCTTTGAGTATACTTCTATGCTTGAAACTATAGCTAATTGTGAATATATAAAATAAGATAAGTTAACATTAGAAAGAAAAAAACATAATCCATTAGGTCACAAAACATTGTCTTGTTGAACTCTCTAAGACATTTATTTATTCTAATTGGTTTTGATAAATCCAGAATAATGGGTTTAGATATATTTTTGTGCTAAAACTAACGATGCCATTGATGTCATATAACTACGACTCACTAAATCACTAGTTTTTTTTTTAAAAACATAGTAATTATAAATCACCAAATCATTGTAAACAACTCCATAAATAATTTCTAATTAACAAAAATTTCTATCGAACATCTTTGTGCAGCTTTTATCGATCTTTTTAATTCAGCTTCATTGTAATTATCTAATAATAATTTTACAAAAAAATCCCGCATATGGCTCATCTTTGTACGATGTAGAATACATTTTCTATTATTTTAATTTTTTCTACTAATTTTGAATTAGTTATATAAATAAACAGATTAATTTTTGTTAATGCTTTAAATTGAGGAGAAGTTGATAGTTCAAGAAATTGCAAATAAACTAAAAAATGTTGAAAATTTTGGGCACATTAATGTTTTTTTTTGTTATATTATAAGGATAGGTTAGACATATACCATATATAATTTTATTAATATCCTTCTTTTTCTTCTTTCGAATAGATTAACACATCGTATCAAAATTTGAGATTAAGGTCAAAGAAAAACATCCACTATTATGTGATGACATATATGTTAAAGTTTATTTAAATAGATGGTTGAATAATATAGTTTTAATTAATATTTTTTCTTGGTTTATATACGATTAGGATCGTGATGAAAAAATGGTTTGCCAAAAATGACTTGCAGTTAAATATGAAAAAAAAAGAAAAGTATATTGAATAAAATGACCATAGGCCGAGTTCCGATGAAATTTATTATCATATGTTTTTATGTCGTCTATGATACAATATGATAAATGTCTTACCATTTACGGATCAATAGGACTATCGAACATGTTCAAATATTACGTTTAAAATTTCAAACAAAAATAATTATTGACACAAAATACAGTATTTTAATAAAAATATATTGTGACAAAAGATATAGTAAATAAAAAAACAAAGTGTGATTTTTGTTAAGAATATGTTAACATAATTTTTTTCTTAGTTTTTGTTATTATTTTTAAGAAGACTTTGGCCTGATATAATATTCTTCCTTCGAGGACGATGGGAATGGTGAGAGGTGATGTCTACGAAATGCATTCTGAATGATTATCAGCGTTGGTAGGCCGATGACTAGTTAAGGCTTGAATCCATGGTTGTACTTCCCAAAGAGAAAATCCAACCACATTAGAAGATATCACTCTTTTATTGGTAAATATCAATTCATTTCTAGAAGTCCAGATATTTGTGGCCGTTCATATATTGTGGTATATATATATATTCTCTATTTCGGTGTGGTTCTGATCGATTCGGTTTTACCCCTTGGTCGAAAACTCGCTAGGCGTTAGTCGGGCGGTGGGGTTGGGCCTAGCGCCGAATGAAAAAATCGGAGATTAAGCGGGATATACGCGGGGCGGAATTTTAAATATTTATATGTATCTATATATAGCCATATAGGTATATAAATTAAATTGCCGTATGAACATTCAATGTATATCGTAGCCCAGCGGTTTATGTGCTCTAATTCCTATTACCCGTGCAGAGTTCGAGGCCCAACTTGGCAAGTTACGGCCTTTTAGCTATTTTTTCGTTTTTATCTAATGAAATTGTAAAATTACGTTACTGTCCCTATCTTCAACCTCTCGTATCTGCAACAGATCTAACCTAATTTTGCGCCTCTTACTTTTTTTTTTTTCAAATCTAACTAATTTCAACTCGTTTTCTTGTGATTTTCATCGAAATATGAAAGATTCATAAGCTAAAACTCGATTTCTGACTTGAATCGAGTGAAATCGTGATCTTTTTTTTTCAGTCCGATTTTTGCAGCGATTTTGACCAAGTCGCGGCGGTTGGCCGCCGCCGAGCGACCCTCCGGCGAATAAACGGGCCTCGGCGGCACGTTTTTGAACAGGGGTTTTACCAAATTAAACACCTATTACCAAATTAACACCTAGTGCATATTGAACTCCAAACATTGTTGATAAAAAAAACTCCAAACATTTAACAAAGTCACGATAACATTTAAAAACCAGCAGTTGAGATTAAAAATATTCAAATTTAAAAAGATTCAAATTTAAAATGCTAATCATTGCCGTAAGTTGAGATGTCGTTAGTTTCTTTGTCAAGTCAAGTTTGGCTAATAGATCCTCCCGAATTCGTGCTATTTGTCGTTTGTCACGTTGTTCGCCGTGAAATGTCTTCACCTTCGATATGGGCGTTGTAACGTCCCTTTCCCGTTCTCCGCTGACCGTCGAGCTGACCGGTCAACAATCAAACAAGAACATGACCGATCGAACCCGAGCAAGTCGAACAGGAAAAGTTCGCCATAGGACGAAGCCAGAGATAGATCAGTTTGAGACAAAGGCTCGCACCAATCCGTCTTTGACCTCGCTATCCTCATTTCCATAGTACAAGCAGTACTACTTGCACTACTTCAATGAGTTGTGTCGGTTCGGACTAAAACCTCATATCAGGGAAACAATTTCATTTTTAAGTAATCAAACGCTGAATACAACGTTTAGCGGGTTTTACAAACAATCATCGATATAACACACATATCAATCAAAAACACGAAATAGCGCAGCTGCCGAACCGAAAATAAACCATCCAAAACCCCGAATCAAATCTCGTCACAAGCAACCCGAAACCACACCGAGGACCTCCCGCGTTTGTCGCTGCTAAACCTGAAAAACACAAAAGAGTCTAATGAGCGATCTAAGATCACCCAGTGAATCGGTTCCCCACTAACGGCTTCTAATCTATCTAAAGTCTATAAATTCCTGCCCCAAAACCCAAAATAACAATCAGCAGGAATAAACGGTCGATCACGCACAACCACGTCGTGATAAACCCACACACACAATCAATGCCAAGGATAAAGAGAATTAGGGAAATCGAAGGCACTGCGGCACATGTCCTCGATTGGACTCGATCTATCTATCGCGCAGTAAAAGAGATAACAAAACAACACTGGGCCCTACGATCTCGGTAACTTCCACGGGTTTACATCGTCACCTACATGGTAACTAACCCACGACTCCTAACCGTGTACACAAGGTCCCCACGGCTAGGACACTGTTCTCTGTCCATCGATACGCGGTGACTTCTGTTACCCCAGGTAACCTGAGTTTCCATGCGATCCGGCCCTAGGACATGACCCCGTATTCTACGAATCACACACCTACCGGCGTCACCCGATAGGTTAACACCATAACCGGAACCACCATGGTCCGGTTAGGTAAAACCCGAGGATCCAATCGTGTCAGAAGTACCGGAACGTAAACAAAACCTAGTCTTGCGGAATCTAACGCACCCTAGAGTCCTAGTGCAGAGATATAAACACGCAGACACGCTGGAACTCTAGCACAGATCACACAATCAATATCAACAATAATAAATAAACCCCAACCATTCCGCAAGCCTCTACACTACCACACCACCCGCTCTGACTAGGTAAGACACCTAGTCAGCACTAACTAACTTACCCGGTCCCGTGACCTGAGTAAGTGTCCACAATAACTGCTCGACCCAATACCGAGCAGTCTAATAAGCATGCACACAATACTCACAAAAGCAATCATAATAATCACGCAATCACAATCAATCACCACAATCACACCACAAGCAGGCCTATTAGGGTTTCTAAGTCTTTTAATTCATTTTCGCCGCTACCTTGGGTTAGCGGATTGCTAACCCGTAGACGGCTCACAACTCGCTCCACTATCCTCAGTTAGTGATATACTTGTATTTTCATGCATTTAGGATATTGTTAGGATCATGTTTTACTTCTTTTTAGTTTCCTTTAGCTTCATTTCTTTGGTCATTGGTGTGTTTAGAGTATAGGATCATCTAGATCTAGGTTTAGGCATTCTAAGATTGCATTTGGAGTGTTTCTTATGTTTTGTAGGTTCTTGGAGTTGCTAAGGATGTTTGGAAGAGTTTGGAGGCCAAATGAGTGATTGCAAGTGAAATGGTGATGAAAGACGAAACCGATGAGCTTGAAAGATTGAGTCATATGAAGATATTACGTTGACTTTTAGCTCTGGGATTCTAAATAAAAATCATGGGAAATTGAGTTAACTTTCTAATGGAGGTGGTTTGAAGTCATTCGGAGCTATATGAAAAGAGTTATGACTGATTTACTGGATGCATCTCAATACAATATCTCGGAAAAAAATTCAGACAGTCCATATCGGCCTACGTATCGGCTGGCCAGGCCGATACGTGCACTCGGATTAAATTCAGGACTTTCATATTGGGCAGCATATCGGGTGGCCAGACCGATACGCTCCTTGACAGAAAAATCCGAGAGCTCATATCGGCCAGCATATCGGGCTGGCTAGCCGATACAGAACCCAAAATCTGCCTTGGATCCGGGTCAACACCCGGTTTGTTCCGGGTTGACCCGGTTCGCCCCAAAAACACTACTTAAGCCAAAAACCTTTTTTCTATTGTATCGTAAGCTTTATTTTATGTTCTAAACACTTTGGAAGAACAAGTTTGATTTCTTTCATTAATCTAAGTACTTTTTGGTGATTTCTTTTCTTAATCTTCCTCAAAATCTCTAATCTCTAATGATCAACACTATCCCTATGGATTTTGTTGTTTACATGATGATTAGTGAGTAGTTCTTCATAGGGCTTATGGGTTAGGTAGGATTATGTTGATTAGGGGTGATCAATAGATTTCTAATGCTTGATTGTTTAAAATCTCGTTTATCAAAGTGTGCTTAGTGCCTAATTAGCTTTGATCACGTTGATTAGGATGTTTAGGATTTCTTGCCCACCATGTGTTCGATGAAATTCCAGTTTCTAGCTTTGATAGAACTTTCACATTCTAGCACATGAAAATGTATGTTTAGAGTGATTGTTGGCGGTTTGGAACTTGTTTGATTGCTTGCTTGATTTTAATTCACAAATGAGAGTTTGTTCTTGAATTAGGATTAAGTAAAAAGATTAGTATTAAGAGATTAAACTATTCAACTTGTTGTGTTCCTTGCTAGGAGGTTAGCTTCTTTGAAGTTTGAATTAGGATCCTTGATCATCCCGAGTCACCTGTCCGTTGACCTTAACCTTTATGCCTTATCTTTGTCATTGATTGAATCCACTTGTTTACTTGCTTTTTGTTTACTTCTATTTGAATTGTTTTCGTTAGGATTGTTAGAAACAAAAACTTAATTGAGTGATTTGACTCTAGAGGATTAGTGAGTGCTTATTGGTTTTATCCATCCCAAAAAGGTTCGATACCTCAAAGCTACATCGATAAGCTTGAGGAATTGGTACTTCAAAGGATTGCAAAATCCTAGTTGCTAATCATGTTTTCTTTGTTCTTATTTTCCATTTCCTCACTTTGAGTCTCATGCATTTCATTTATGGCATAGAAAAAAAAATTTTAAAAAAATTTCAAAAAAATTCAAAAAGAAAGCATGAAGTTGCACTTGCATCATAGGATCGAGTCTAGTTGCATCATATAGGACGCATGCATAGGGAGAAATGATTGAATTTCCTTGTAAGACTGATTGAGTGATGACTCGTTCTTTATGCTAGTTGTTTGAGCTAGTTGATTGTCCTAAGATTGCAATTCAAGAAAGGCTAGAAAGTTAAGACGAACCATGCTCGGATTGCTTGCTTTGAAACTTGATTTGAAACTGAAATAGGCTTTGAATTGACACTAGCTCTACCTAAGTGAGAACTTTAATGATGACATCTAATTATCTTACTCTTGCTTTGTGTGCTAAACTCATGGATACTCTGAAAATATTCAAGCATTCTTATCCCATTTACCACTCTCGCTTGCTTGAATAGAATCCACACCTTTCACCACCCTTCTTTCAAACCATAAACACTCTTGTTGAGAGGTAGGCCTATTTTCTTGAACGAGCTAGATAAAAAGTGTTGAGTATGAGGCGACTAGGAAAAATTTTCATATAGTGCAAGCTCATCACCTTTAGCTTTGCAATAGGCTAGAATCCAAGTTTGGGGGAGGAATTGGGAATGGAAGAAGAGAGTAAAGAAAGGGAAGAATGAAAGGGATTTTGGTTAGGATCATATGTTTGTTGGCAAAGTGTTTTAAAAGAAGAAAAGCTCTTATGTGTTTAAAGAAAAGAAAAGTGTCTCATATTTTGAAATGAAAAGAAGCCAAAGGCTCAACTCAAAGAAAGAAAAGAGACCATTGCTAAAGAAAGACTTGAGCTAAGTTAAAAAGAAAAGATTTGCCACTATTTTGAAAAGTCTTTATTGATCCTTGGGGAGTTTGATTGGAAAGTGTCTGATTGAGAAAAGGGGATGAGGCAAAAATAGCCTTGATCAAGGGTAGTATCCATTTAGGTGGGCTAGATTAGGAGAAGAAGTAATTGGGGCATGGGTAGATGGAAATCAACCTAGTATGCACCAATTGCCTCTAACTCTTAGCATTTTACTATAGCTCATTCACTTCTTTATGAGAGAACCTTCACGCTTTTGGAATAAACCCCTCTTTTGATTGAGATCACTTTAATCTCAAAATCTTGTCCCTTTGCCAAATGAGTTTGATCACCTTGCATTGAGTAAGATCCACTTGAAAACCTAATGAATGTTAAAGATCTAGTTGATAGGAATGCTTGTCTAGGTTGAGAATTGAGCTAGGAGTTTTGTCTTGATGAGCATGGCTAAATTTTTGGGAGTAAGCCTAGCTTGGTTGCATCTTGGTGACGTTGACTCGAATTGGAACTTGTTGATCTCGGTTTTGTCTTTGGATATGAGCTCCCGCCTTCAAACCTTTTCCCCAACTTTTTGTGATTGTGTTAAGCTTTATTGTGGACAATCAAGGTTTAAGTTTGGGGGAATTGATATACTTGTATTTTCATGCATTTAGGCTATTGTTAGGATCATGTTTTACTTCATTTTAGTTTCCTTTAGCTTCATTTCTTTGGTCATAGGTGTGTTTAGAGTATAGGATCATCTAGAGCTAGGTTTAGGCATTCTAGGCTTGCATTTGGAGTGTTTCTTATGTTTTGTAGGTTCTTGGAGTTGCTAAGGATGTTTGGAAGAGTTTGGAGGCCAAAGGAGTGATTGCAAGTGAAATGGTGATAAAGACGAAACCGATGAGCTTGAAAAATTGAGTCATATGAAGATATTACGTTGACTTTTAGCTCTGGGATTCTAAATAAAAATCATGGGAAATTGAGTTAACTTTCTAATGGAGGTGGTTTGAAGTCATTCGGAGCTATATGGAAAGAGTTATGACTGATTTACTGGATGCATCTCAACACAGTCTCTCGGAAAAAAATTCAGACAGTCCATATCGGCCTACGTATCGGCTGGCCAGGCCGATACGTGCACTTGGATTAAATTCAGGACTTTCATATCGGGCAGCATATCGGGTGGCCATACCGATACGCTCCTTGACAGAAAAATCCGAGAGCTCATATCGGCCAGCATATCGGGCTGGCTGGCCGATACAGAACCCAAAATCTGCCTTGGATCCGGGTCAACACCCGGTTTGTTCCGGGTTGACCCGGTTCGCCCCAAAAACACTACTTAAGCCAAAAACCTATTTTCTATTGTATCGTAAGATTTATTTTATGTTCTAAACACTTTGGAAGAACAAGTTTGATTTCTTTCATTAATCTAAGTACTTTTTGGTGATTTCTTTTCTTAATCTTCCTCAAAATCTCTAATCTCTAATGATCAACACTATCCCTATGGATTTTTTTGTTCACATGATGATTAGTGAGTAGTTCTTCATAGGTCTTATGGGTTAGGTAGGATTAGGTTGATTAGGGGTGATCAATAGATTTCTAATGCTTGATTGTTTAAAATCTCGTTTATCAAAGTGTGCTTAGTGCCTAGTTAGCCTTGATCACGTTGATTAGGATGTTTAGGATTTCTTGCCCACCATGTGTTCGATGAAATTCCAGTTTCTAGCTTTGATAGAACTTTCACATTCTAGCACATGAAAATGTATGTTTAGAGTGATTGTTGGCGGTTTGGAACTTGTTTGATTGCTTGCTTGATTTTAATTCACAAATGAGAGTTTTTTCTTGAATTAGGATTAAGTAAAGAGATTAGTATTAAGAGATTAAACTATTCAACTTGTTGTGTTACTTGCTAGGAGGTTAGCTTCTTTGAAGTTTGAATTAGGATCCTTGATCATCCCGAGTCACCTGTCCGTTGACCTTAACCTTTAGGCCTTATCTTTGTCATTGATTGAATCCACTTGTTTACTTGCTTTTTGTTTACTTCTATTTGAATTGTTTTCGTTAGGATTGTTAGAAACAAAAACTTAATTGAGTGATTTGACTCTAGAGGATTAGTGAGTGCTTATTGGTTTTATCCATCCCAAAAAGGTTCGATACCTCAAAGCTACATCGATAAGCTTGAGGAATTGGTACCTCAAAGGATTGCAAAATCCTTGTTATCAGTTAGCCCATTCTAGATGTCTTTTATTAACTCCTCGATCCGTCGGTTTAGAGTTAGTAAACTTACTAACTCCCGACGTCTCATTATAATATTCTATACGTTCATTTAGGTTTAACTCATATTTTAATATCGTCTTTATTCCAGTATATAGATTCATTAATTATCGTTCTTATACATATATAATGCATATACGGTCCTATTCAATGGTATCTATATGCATGCATCAAACAATCATTTCTAACAACCTAGCGGCACACAATCGATTAACCTTTTAATTCTTTAAACCCTAGCATGCTTATTCGATCCTAACCGGTTAATCATCAAATGTCCATTTAATTATTAATTATTAGTCAGGTTAATTAACGGGTATGCAACCTAATACTACGGTTTAGTAATTCCCGATCTATATGTAACTAAGGGTTTGTGAGCCGACTCACAGTGAGGTAGACGCAGAATGACGGCTCGATGCGAGTGTGAATCCCGAGATATCAGACACGAACCCCGAACTCCAGAACCTTGAACTCCGAACCCCGAATGCCCTGAAACCTCGGAATGGCCGTGGACCAAGCGTTGACCGGCTTGGTCTCTGGCGTTGACCGACGGTTGACCGCGTTGACCGGCGGTTGACCGTGCGTTGACCGTTGACCCGACGAGTTGACCACGCCTTGACCGTTGACCTCTGGACCAACCTGAACTACTGAACCAACGCAGTAAACCGAACCAATCCACTTAACCGGTTTAGCTAAACCGGTTTAGGTCAACCGTTGACCGGGTCTACCAAAACGTTGACCAGTTTAACTAAACCGATCTCTTCACTGAACCAAGGCTAAATCGGCTGCAACCCATCCCAAACACCTAGAAGAAGAACCGGCTGAAGATTTGGAGGCAGAGGAGCTTCACCGGCGGCGACACTCCGGCGTTGACCGCGGCGGCGAAAGGTTGACCGGCGGCGGAGATGACTTTTCCGGCGACTTCTGACGGAGAACCACCCACCAAACTGCTCAGAATTCCAAGATCTATCCACCCATGACCTCCAAAATGCCTAGATCTGATGAAGGAAAGAAGAGATCCAACCAACCCTAATATGCGGTTGCTTCTTGACCGGATTCCAGCGAACTCCGGCTACGACGACGGCGGTGGCTGGCTGGAGATGATAGAGGGGAGTGAGAGGAATCTATAGGACTTTACATAGGGTGATTTGGGTTTATGGATCAGAAGTTATAAGCTTTCTTGTGCAAGAAGGTTTGAAGAACATATTTAGGGTTCTTGGTGTTCTTGGGAATTCTTTGGAGATTCAAAGAGAGAGGATGCTTTTCTGGGAATATACTTGCATGTTCTTGAGTGGAAGAGAGAGGAGAGATCGAGAGAGAGTTTGAGAGAGTGGAGTGTTTGGTGAAAATGAATTCAATTTGTGAAATGATGGTTTCTTGAATGGAAGAGAGATTCATTGAATTCTCTCATGCATGGCACTCCAAGCATGAGAAGTGGCGCCACACGGTGAAGACACCTGTCCCTTCTGAATATTTTTTTTGCCAAATCACTCCTTAAACCAACCTTAACCAACCATCTAATCCCCCATTAATCACAATACTCGGTTTGACAGTGTCCGCGTTTAATATTTTAAAACATCTCAGGATGATCCCATAAATCCTCAAATTTCCACAATCAGATTCTCCATTCTATTTGATGAATTTAGCATTTTAATCACTCCGTTCGGACTTACGTAGCTCCGGATATGAATTTTTGAAGTTTCTTCGGGTTTGTCGATTTCCATTCCCGACAAGCCGTAAAACATGGTTCTGCTCCGTTTCTTCCGATTCTGGTCTTCTAAACATTCTTTATGTGAAAACATAAGAATATTTGGCCCGTCTTGGCTTCCGTCTCGAACTTTGGTATAATTACCATTTTACCCCTGACTTTGGTAAATGACAATTTTGCCCTCGGTTGACTTTCTGCTGCCCGTTGACCGTATTTTGGATACGGGGTATCACATTCTTCCCCACTTACTGGAATTCGGTCCCCAAATTCTCCGTCACTGTCAGACTTCGAATCGGTTCCGAACCCTGCAAGTTGCTTCATCACTCCACTCCGACGCTTCCATACCTCGATCATTGCTGCATACTACTGACACCCATCATTACTGCGATCCTTCTGTCTCATTCCTTTCTACCCAACTGATCTTCACAACAATTCCGCTCTGGTTCTCAGTCTTGCTTTCCTTACTTCACTTAACCCGTAATTGTTTCCCTCGGTCTCAATCCTCGAACTTAACCCATGTTGGTTTCTTTACTCTGATTCTCACTTCGGCTTCCCCACTTCGCTTCGACCTCCACATATTTTGGATCTTGACTTCTTTCTTCCTTTCTGAAACACTCTTCAAGAATCTGACCACTTGATCCTTTCTGACTGATTCCACATTAACCTCGGCCTTCCTTCCCAGATCTTTTGCTAACTCATCATACTTCTCAGCTTCTTTCTGTCGGCTGCTTGGTAAGCTGTTACATTTTCCTCTGACGATATCCACCACTGGTCCACGGTCTGGTCTACTGGTCTCACGACGTCTTGACACTTCATCTCGCTTTTCGGGTTCGGGTTCGGTCTCGGATTCACATCGCGTCGCCATTCCGTCCTACAATCAATACAACAACTCACTGAAACAGTTAGTTTCATCCCGATCCATCCCCGACATCACTTTCCCATAGGAATATGGTTACTTAAACACGTACCCGACGGTTACTCGTGATTAAATAACAATACACTATAAGTCCTCTCCTTCGTGAATTGACGGTTGAATCACAACCGTTCTTACATCAGCTCAAAATCCGAAATAAAACTAAAATAAAATCAACACTTTACCTTCTTAACGAAACCGAGGAAAAACGATCAATCACTAATCAAACTTCCGAACAACTAACAAACCAATGGTCTCTAAGACCCAAAACAATCAATCCACCCAAAACCACGCATGATAAAACTACGCCATCTACCGCACAACAAATTAATCAATCAATCAACAAGCAAGAAATGAAAACAAGCAATTACCACACCCACACAGCCACACAATCTAATGATCGGTCGGATGCGTCGTCAGTCCGGGTTCAGGTCATGATGAACGGTCGTCAGTTCCACTCATCATTTAGTTTCACACAGTAATCCATTTGCTTTCCGAACCATCTCAATCATG
The DNA here is from genome assembly GCA_030180135.1 of Orychophragmus violaceus. Classification (NCBI taxonomy): domain Eukaryota; kingdom Viridiplantae; phylum Streptophyta; class Magnoliopsida; order Brassicales; family Brassicaceae; genus Orychophragmus; species Orychophragmus violaceus. The sequence continues at coordinate 90,870,052 of CM058237.1, read as the reverse complement.
CAAATAGTTACCATGCTACTATAAACGATCAGCTGAACACTCTGCATCCACCATATACATAAAACGATATATCATACACCATAAAGTTTTTAGTACATGGTTACGATCAAAGTCTGTACATAAAGCCGTCATCATCTCCAAAAACCCATACGACGCCGCTATACATCAGAAAAGTTAAAGACGACACGCAAAGTCGCCTATCCGCCGATCTATCTACAAGACAAAAATAGAGTTAGTGCCCCCAACTTACCTGGCCTAACTACTCCTATCCTAACCTAACGCCTCCAGCAAGACCGAAATGCCCAACACCACTGGCAAAACGGCTCGCTGAAGTATCCGCTGGCAGGTGCGCTGGGAGGGTGTGGCGGGTGTGCCTCTCGAGATGGAGCTCCTACATGCTGCGGCTCGGCGATAGGGCAGAGGTAAGCATCGTGACCTACACGGCCACATACCTGACAGGCTGGAGTGGACGCTGTACGTGGTCCACGGTAACATGCAGATGCCTGATGGTCACAACCTCCACACAACTGGCAAGGAGAAGTCGGCACTAACGGGGGATCCATAAAACAGTCTGGTGCAAGATGACCCTGACCTCTGCACAACTGGCAAGTCCTCACTGGCTCGGGCTGGGGCGACTGAATGATCGGCATCGGGATCATAGGTAACTGAGTAGCGGGTGGCTGACTGGGCTCGGGGTCCCTGCGGCTGGGTCCAGCTCGATAGCCCTCTGGTACTGGTACTCAGTATGGCTCTCCACCGGGTATACCTGCTCCTGATCCGATAGTAGGACAAGTCGATGCTCCGTGACCCTCGTGACCACACAACGGACAATGATCGGGTCCCGGTACTGGATGGTACGGCTCTCGGAGGCGCGGGTCTACTGCTCGGGGATACCAATGCAAATGGAAATCATACACTCCACACCCACTGCATGCTCTGCGCTCTGGTACTGCTGCTGGTGCCTCTATCGCCTCAGCTGGTGGCGAAACTGCCTCAAACTCTGACTCAGAAGATCCTGATGACACATCCATGTCTAACGGGGTACGGGGTGATCCAGGTCGTAGGTCTAACTGATGGTGGGGTCCCACATGCTGCTCTAGCACGTCCTGAAGTATCGCGACCTGCTCACCTACCTGCTGCTCCCACTGATGTCGCTGCTCCAGGTCTACAGGCTCCATGTCCAAGTCAAAACCAAAAGGTAGCGGGCTCATCAGATAGTCCTCCATGTGAAGTGGCGGAGGAAACTCGGGTGCCTCAAGAATTGGTGCCTGGTACATCGGTGGTACGTCTTCAGCTGCTAGTATATGTGGCACGTCCGGCTCTGGCCACTGTGGCGGTAACTGGAACTCTACATCCGCTCCTCCCAGAAATCCCAACATGTCTGCGTAAGGATCTCGACTGCCCGCATCATCCATCATAACTAGAGGTAATGGGTCTGGAAGAGGCGACCAATCTACCTCCGCTGCTCGGGAACCCTGTAAGTGCTGCAATGGAACTGGCGGACGATCCGCCGTACGTGATCCCCGCGTATGGCCTGGTGACGCTGGGTATCCCTGAAACTGATCCATCTGACCCTGCTGCGAACCAACTGATCCCTGCTGACTCATACTGATCCGCTGAAGCTACTCTGCGCACGCACACACACCCCACCACTCTGCCCGGGACACACTGCTGTAAGACTGCAATCAGAAACACAAGAACACGTTAGTACGAATAATATAAAAATTCTACTTTCCCATCCCAACCCCGGGTTTAACGGACGCGGCTCGGTTTCCTAAAGGATGCTTTTGTGACACATTTGACTCGATAAAACATGGAAAACACTCAAAAATGAAATGTTTTGAAACCCATGCAGAACCATGCTCTGATACCACCTTTTCTGTAACACCCCTTTCCCGTTCTCCGCTGACCGTCGAGCTGACCGGTCAACAATCAAACAAGAACATAACCGATCGAACCCGAGCAAGTCGAATAGGAAAAGTTCGCCACAGGACGAAGCCAGAGATAGATCAGTTTGAGACAAAGGCTCGCACCAATCTGTCTTTGACCTCGCTATCCTCATTTCCATAGTACAAGCAGTACTACTTGCACTACTTCAATGAATTGTGTCGGTTCGGACTAAAACCTCATATCAGGGAAACAATTTCATTTTTAAGTAATCAAACACTGAATACAACGTTTAACGGGTTTTACAAACAATCATAGATATAACACACATATCAATCAAAAACACGAAATAGCGCAGCTGCCGAACCGAAAATAAACCACCCAAAACCCCGAATCAATCCCGTCACAAGCAACCCGAAACCACACCGAGGACCTCCTGCGTCCGTCGCTGCTAAACCTGAAAAACACAAAAGAGTCTAATGAGCGATCTAAGATCACCCAGTGAATCGGCTCCCCACTAACGGCTTCTAATCTATCTAAAGTCTACAAATTCCCGCCCCAAACCCAAAATAACAATCAGCAGGAATAAACGGTCGATCACGCACAACCACGTCGTGATAAACCCACACACACAATCAATGCCAAAGATAAAGAGAATTAGGGAAATCGAAGGCACTGCGGCACATGTCCTCGATTAGACTCGATCTATCTATCGCGCAGTAAAAGAGATAACAAAACAACAATGGGACCTACGATCTCGGTAACTTCCACGGGTTTACATCGTCACCTACATGGTAACTAACCCATGACTCCTAACCGTGTACACAAGGTCCCCACGGCTAGGACACCGTTTTCTGTCCATCGATACGCGGTGACTTCTGTTACCCCAGGTAACCTGAGTTTCCATGCGATCCGGCCCTAGGACATGACCCTGTATTCTCCGAATCACACACCTACCGGCGTCACCCGATAGGTTAACACCATAACCGGAACCACCATGGTCCGGTTAGGTAAAACCCGAGGATCCAATCGGGTCGGAAGTACCAGAACGTAAACAAAACCTAGGCTTGCGGAATCTAACGCACCCTAGAGTCCTAGTGCAGAGATATAAACACGCAGACACACTGGGACTCTAGCACAGATCACGCAATCAATATCAACAATAATAAATAAACCCCAACCATTTCGCAAGCCTCTACACTACCACACCACCCGCTCTGACTAGGTAAGACACCTAGTCAGCACTAACTAACTTACCCGGTCCCGTGACCGGAGTAAGTGTCCACAATAACTGCTCGGCCCAACACCGAGCAGTCTAATAAGCATGCACACAAAATTCACAACAACAATCATAATAATCACGCAATCACAATCAATCACCACAATCACACCACAAGCAGGCCTATTAGGGTTTCTAAGTCTTTTAATTCATTTTTGCCGCTACCTTGGGTTAGCGGATTGCTAACCCGTAGACGGATCACAACTCGCTCCACTATCCTCAGTTAGCCCATTCTAGATGTCTTTTATTAACTCCTCGATCCGTCGGTTTAGAGTTAGTAAACTTACTAACTCCCTGACGTCTCATTATTAACTCCCTGATTCATTACCCATCCCCGCTATTAAACCTAAACCCCGATCCCATTATAATATTCTATACGTTCGTTTAGGTTTAACTCATATTTTAATATCGTCTTAATTCCAGTATATAGATTCATTAATTATTGTTCTTATACATATATAATGCATATACGGTTCTATTCAACGGTATCTATATGCATGCATCAAACAATCATTTCTAACAACCTAGCGGCACACAATCGATTAACCTTTTAATTCTTTAAACCCTAGCATGCTTATTCAATCTAACCGGTTAATCATCAAATGTCCATTTAATTATTAATTACTAGTCAGGTTAATTAACGGGTATGCAACCTAATACTACAGTTTAGTAATTCCCGGTCTATATGTAACTAAGGGTTTGTGAGCCGACTCACAGTGAGGTAGACGCGGAATGACGGCTCGATGCGAGTGTGAATCCCGAGATATCCGACACGAACCCCAAACTCCAGAACCTCGAACTCCGAACCCCGAATGCCCTAAAACCTCGGAATGGCCGTAGACCAAGCGTTGACCGGCTTGGTCTCTGGCGTTGACCGACGGTTGACCGCGTTGACTGGCGGTTGACCGTGCGTTGACCGTTGACCCGACGAGTTGACCACGCCTTGACCGTTGACCTCTGGACCAACCTGAACCACTGAACCAATGCAGTAAACCGAACCAATCCACTTAACCGGTTTAGCTAAACCGGTTTAGGTCAACCGTTGACCGGGTTGACCAAAACGTTGACCAATTTAACTAAACCGATCTCTTCACTGAACCAAGGCTAAACCGGCTACAACCCATCCCAAACACCTAGAAGAAGAACCAGCTGAAGATTTGGAGGCGGAGGAGCTTCACCGGCGGCGACACTCCGGCGTTGACCGGCGGCGGAGACGACTTTTCCGGTGACTTCTGACGGCGAACCACCCACCAAGCTGCTCAGAATTCCAAGATCTATCCACCCATGACCTCCAAAATGCCTAGATCTGATGAAGGAAAGAAGAGATCCAACCAACCCTAATATGCGGTTGCTTCTTGGCCGGATTACGGCGAACTCCGGCTACGACGACGGCGGTGGCTGGCGGGAGATGATAGAGGGGAGTGAGAGGAAGCTATAGGACTTTACAGAGGGTGATTTGGGTTTTTGGTTCAGAAGTTATAAGCTTTCTTGTGAAAGAAGGTTTGAAGAACATATTTAGGGTTCTTGGTGTTCTTGAGAATTCTTTGGAGATTCAAAAAGAGAGGATGCTTTTCTGGGAATATACTTGCATGTTCTTGAGTGGAAGAGAGAGGAGAGATCGAGAGAGAGAGCTTGAGAGAGTGGAGTGTTTGGTGAAAATGAATTCAATTTGTGAAATGATGGTTTCTTGCATGGAAGAGAGATTCATTGAATTCTCTCATGCATGGCACTCCAAGCATGAGAAGTGGCGCCTCAGGGTGAAGACACCTGTCCCTTCTGGAGCAGAGATATTTTGTGTAAATAACACATGGTTGTTTGCTGGGATAAATGTTCTTTGTGGTAACAACTGGCTGGCAGTCTTCTTTGTGAGATATTGAGTGTGACAAGAGATGCGTGTACTGGAGTTTATCAGTGTTTTAACTCATGGTGATTTTGTTTCTGCTAGTGATTGAAGGGATGATCTCTTGGAGTGTTTAAGAAAGCATAAGAACAAACAAGTTTTTGTCTCTTATGATTCAAGGTAAATGAGTCAAAAGATGAACGGCTCTGCTGGTTACAAGGTTACTCAGACATGAAGGCTTCATGTTCAGGTCTGCAAAAAAGGAAGTCTCAACGCTCTGCTCAGTCTCTATGTTCTTTTGAAAATCCGGAATGTTATTCTAATAGAGGTTGAGCTTTGTTCTAAACAAGAATGGTGGAGTATTAGAGATAATTGCAGAGGGTATTATTTCTGATGGGTTAAGGCTAAAGTGGAATGTGAAGAAGTCATAATGTCTGAGGAAATGAGAAGTTTATCTCAAAGTGGTGGAGTCGTTGGTAAGAAGACCGGAGAAGCCAAGAGCAGAATCAAGCATTGGTTTGTTTCAGAAGTTGCAGGTCAATAAAGCTAAGATGAAGAGGTGAAGTGAGGGTTCAGTGAATTTTCAGAATGAGAAACTGAATGAGACAAGTAAAATTCCGCAAAAGATGTCTCAAGCTTGGTATCACTTTGGAGCCTAAACAGTGATGCAAAAGTATGGCAAGGCTGTTCATCTTTGTGCAGTTTTCTGCAACTGAGTTAAGTCCTAGAAAGGAGGAAGAAATGCAGGTAATCAATGCTGCATTTGGAGACAAAGAATAGTGAAAGTCTGTTGTCATGTTGCATCTTAAGGAGATCAGAAAAGAATCCTCACATACAGACAAGTACCTGGAAAGATTAGTGAATGAATCTTGTGTATTTAAAGCTCGGTGAAGTAAGAGCTTTAGAGAAGAGTGATTCTGGTAATGTCTGAAGTTTTGATGCAAGTACCAAAGAGTTTGGTGGAGTCTGCATACTGGTGGAAGTTGCAGGGTATTTTCTCTTCAGTTTAAAGGAGCATTGGGAGCTCAAGTTGATGTGGTAAAGCTGAAAGAAAGTTCTCTCAAGTGTATCACAAGTGTACTGATATGAGAGGTGTAAAAGGATTGCTACCAGTAAAGTTAACACTGTTGGTGGAGTTCTGTTTTCACAGAAGGATTGAACAAAGTTTCTGTAAAATGTTAAATCTCAAGTTTAAGCTAAGGTAATAACTAGTTGTTGAGATTTTATTTTTTAGGTTTGAATCAAGGGTTGCTTCAGGATTGGAAGCATGAATGATTCAAGTTAAAATCAAGTCTACTTCAAGTAAGAAGGTAGAATGATTATGATTTTCAGCAAAGGATTCAAAGAAGGTTTTGATTTATGGCTCAATGCGCATGAGTGAATCAAAAGGACGTCAAGGAGAATCATAGTGCACGAAAACAAAGGTTCAGTCACTGTAACATGTTCATGATTTTAACAGAAGTCATGGAGGAGAACTGTGTGATTGATGGATATAAGTGGTTTAGCTTATGATGTTTCTGTTGAATTAATATGTTATTATACATGTTAGTAGTTTGTTCTAAGAAGTGTATTTCAGGTTTTCTCAAAGAACATGTTTAGTTTAGTCTCATGCATGTCACAGGAAGGTGAACATGAGAGAAGTTAAAAGAGCTAATAGCCATCCAGGTATGTTGATCAAGGTTCTGTTGATACAGTAGATGTTTGGACAGTGTTGAGCAGAGATATTTTCTTCAATAGACTTCCTAGCCAAGTGGAGCTAGGCGGCGTGCTCTGATGGTAACATCGGCGGAGCAGATTGATGCGCATAGTTCAAACAAGCAATTGTAACTGCAATCTCAGGTTTAGTTAAAACTAACTAGTGTTGTTTGAAGTTGTTCTGCAGGATTGAGTCAGAGACTGGTCTGAGCTGCGACGAAGTTATCTTCACCGCGTGTGGTTCCTTGCGGCGGTGGGAGATGACATCGTCTATTCGCGGTGGCATCTCAGATCTGGTTCGCTGTTCCGCTTTTTGTGGGTTTTCGGTTGTGGATTGAGGGTTTCTGCGGCGGTGTGGCGATGGCGACTGTGGCTCCGCTTGCTTTCCTCCTGGATTATCTGGATTTGTTGATGGTGAGGTGTGGCAAGGTTCTTCTCTGGTTGTTGTGGTTGCCGCTCAGTTCTCTTTGGTGGAGGTTTCGGGTTGGTGGAGACGAGCTTGCGGCTTCTAGCAAATCACTTGTTTCTTTGTCTTCGGTTAAGGTTTGGATCCTGCCGGTTTAGCTATCCGGTTTAACCAATCCCTAATTTCTCTAAGTCCTCCATTTAGCTTATGGTTATTGAGTTGGTTTGGGTGCTTGATTGCTATTGCGCTTGTTGGTCAGGTTGCGTTGGTTTAAGCGGCTCATGTTTGGTTTACTCTCACTTTCTGATTTAGAAGGAAGTAGTAAGACTGCAGAGTGGTGATGCGTGCTCTCTGTATTTTCCGACACCGAGGAAAGGTCTTGGAAGCCTGAACAGCTGCTATTAAGCTCTGTCAGTTAGCGTAGTCATAGCCTAGTGTCGGATCTTGGTGAGTGAGTTTTGAGCATCAACCTGTGATGACGAGGACAATTCGGGGTCGAACTTCTCTGCCATCGTTGAAGAATGATTATAGTGCTAGGCTATCTGATGAATCAGTTATTCTTTGTTGGTATGTTTGCGGTTCTTTTCCGAGCTAGATTTTATTGCTGTTTTCTTGGCTTATCGGACTTTAGAACGTTCAAGCGGTTTATCACTATTTTGACTTTGACACTACGAAGCAAATTTTTCAAAGTACTGATTGAATTTACTCCCATACTTTTATCTTTTTTTTTGTCATGTAACCAATCTATTATGTATAGCATTATGTTAAAACAAATTGTAATACTTAAATTTTATTGTAATGATATTGACAATTTGGTAAAATTTATGTACATAATTCATAGAGAAAAGACATAAAATAGCACAAAAACATACATTATCATAAATATAGCATCAAGGGAAATAATGAACATTTTTAGCATTATTTTAATTACAAAGACTATTATAGCATTATATAATTTAAGATTTAGGGTTAATTATTTAGAGTTTAGGGTTTGTTATTTAGGGTTTAAGGTTTAGTATTTAGGGTTTAGGGTTTATTATTTAAAGTTTAGGGTTTAGTATTTAGGGTTTAGGGTTTAGAGTTAATTTAGTGACAAAATATGTTTTTGTGCTATTTTTATGTTTTTTTTCCCTTGATGCTATATTTGTGACAAGACATGTTTTTTGTGCCATTTTTACGATTTGCCCTAATTCATACTCGAGATGAATATATAAAGTGACAAAGTTATATATTATTCCTCATTCTCGAGATAAACGATTCTTAGCCATTTACAAAAAAGGGGAAACTATGCTTTCTTCTTGTAGCGTCTGCTCATATTTCATGAATAGTAATACTATGAGCTTTACGTCAATCCACCGGCGGAGGCAGCTGGGATAGGATGGGGGCAGCTGCCCCAGTACAAAAATTATAATTAGTGTACATTGTTAAGGTTAATAATTCTTGCCCCCACTGATTTTTTTCTTCGTTCAATTACTTTATTTGATCAAAAATTTTTTATATGATTAAATTTTGTCCATCCAAATTTGATAGCTAAATATATTTACTTATCTTGTTTTATTAAGATCACTTATAGTAGTTCCTTAATTTTATTATTTTAATCAAAATTACACTATTATATCTAAAAGACTTACCTATACTAACACATTTTCTTCATTATATTTGTATGCATAATTTATAAAGTTTTAATTCTAATCCTTTCAAATAAATTGCAACAATTATAAAAAATTGGTAAAATAAATTATTTTTTACAAATGTTATAGTAATATATTTTTTTCAAAATAATTGAAAATGTTTTGAATTATATTTAGTTTTTGATAATCTAGTAACTAACTAACTAAAATATAAAAACTAATTAATTTTCTTTTCAGTAAAATTTTGTTATTATAATTTTAAATGAATTTTAGTAAAAAGATTAAAAATAAACAATGCATTTGCAATTATTTTATTTTATCTATGGTTAAAAAATATAATAGTAAAATTAATAATATTAAAATTAAATATTTTTGTTTTTTATTTAGCGAGAAGGTGATTCGGGTCTTAGGCCCGACTAATCCCTCTGGGCCGAGATGGATTGGGTTTCTTTCCTCTCATCAAAGATATGAGGAGAAACCTCCCTCCCAACGGAATCGAACTAGGAATACGTGAGACCAACCTCCGTATCATAAACCACTGACTCAAAGAAACGTTGATAAATATTTTTAGTTTGCTCCCAATAAAAATTATTTCTAGATCCGCCACCATTGCGTCAATCGATTCTTAATGATTCATAATATAAATTAGTGTATAAAGGTTCATGATAAACAAATAGATATAAGCTAGCTTTACTTTGTTGGACCAATTTTCACATGGAAGGAGGGTATCTTTGTCTATACACGACTAACGTGATTTCCACATATTAGACACGGAAGAAGGCCACTTGTTAATTGAGCAAAAAAATTACTTAAAGACATGCTTCATTTAGATAGCAAAAACCCGATCAAAGTTAGAAGAATATAAAAACTTCATTACAGTCCAACATGTAACAATATTCTCTTAGGAAAAGTAACTTTATTTTCTAATGAAAGGCGAATATATATGTGTGTGAATTAAATGCAATTTTTTTTTGTTAAACAAGTTTTTATATTAGCTTTACTTTTTAGAAATAGAGTAAATATTTAAGAAACTGAATATAAATGCCAAATTGGCTAAATCAACCGCTGCAACAGATGCAAAGTCAAACATAACAGATAAATACATACAAAACATTAAAGACACTTGAAATGAGGATATAAAAGGTGTTTTATAAGATAAAGTCTTGGGAATTTGAGAGCACACTTGATGATCCATTGTCCGAGCATACTTCGGCAACAAGTACATAGGAAGGTGCATAAAATTTAGCTACTAAGATGATTGGGCATCTATATGAAAAGCCTGATAACTATGAGGAAGTCCTCACTCGCAAGAAGGTTTTGGTCTGTGCAAGCAAAACCTTCCAAAAGCTACAAACCGAATATGGTACTAGAGATCGAAGATTGGTGGTCGTAAAAACGTCAATAAAATTCTGGAGATGTAATCCTGCATCATAAGGTAACGCAACCAACATAGCAAAGAATTGTTTAAGCACAAAATAGAGAATTTGGGTAACAATCTCATACTAAGGTAAATAAACCTCACAAAGAGGTAAAAAACCCTCATAAAGAAGTAAGAAATCCTCATAAAGAGGGAAGAAATCCTCATCATGAGGTAATATTTGCCTAGAACCAAAGTCGAACATCCAATGAACAAGAAACTTATCACTTTGTACCTACTCCAAAACCTCAAAATGAGGTAATTTGACCAATTGAAATCTTAAGCTAAAGATAACAAACCCTAGGCTTAGGGCAGACTCAAGACCAGAGCTACATAATGATTTTACAGGGACCAAACCTGTCACTACAAAGAATGGAAGATCAGGATTCAAGTTGAAAGAGATTCAGCAAGGTTTCCATGTCGGAGATAGAGAGAAGCTGTAGGAGAGGACTGACGACCACATATAGTATGGGGAGCGCAGAAACGGCGACAGATCTGGGAAGAGAACATCCGGCATAAGAGGGGGAAATCCAAGGGTTTGTCGGATCTTAAACCAAAAACGGGAAACACGAACTCTTCAGTAAGCCCAAAGGCCAAGGAGAAGAAAGGGTTTCCTGCAATGGGAGAAACACAGACTCCGACGGTGGAAGATTTGGAAAAATGAGGAGAGTGGCGGCGGAAAGGGGGGACTGTAATACTTTGTTTCACATAATTGGTCAATGAGCAGTCAGAAAAGTCAACATGGGCATTTTTAAAATTTCCAAAAGTTGAGGGGCATTTTGGTAATTTTACTAAAATTCGAGACGGAAACTTAGACCGGACAAATGATTCTATTTTAATTAAATAAATCATTTAGAAGACATAAAATGGTGGAAGCGGACTTTAATTACAGTTTTACGGACTATTGGGATGGAAACCAATAAAACTGATAAAACTTGTAAAATTTGGTACGAGAACTACATGAGTCTAAATTGGAGGAAACGACTTGCAAAATGATTATTATGGAGACTAGTATTTTTTTAAAAAAGTTTGTAAGATTTGATTCAGAAGCATTGGAGGTTTTTGGAGATTTAATCCGAATTTGATCATTTTGGTCTGAGCAGATGAATTGAGGATTTGGAGAATATGCAAATGTTGGGATTCAATGTATGGAATCTAAGAATGTTCCTAGAGTGACAAGTGGCCTCTTCTCCCTCTCCTTGGCGCCACCTACACTATTTTGGATTCAAAGATCCATTGAGGTTCATTGCATGATTCCATCATTTCTCTCTCTCTCTCTCTCTCTCTCTCTCTCTCTCTCTCTCTCTCTCTCTCTCTCTCTCTCTCTCTCTCTCTCTCTCTCTCTCTCTCTCTCTCTCTCTCTCTCTCTCTCTCTCTCTCTCTCTCTCTCTCTCTCTCTCTCTCTCTCTCTCTCTCTCTCTCACACACACACACACACACACACACACACACACACTAAAACGACACTCACAAATATCTCTGACCTATCTCCTCTCACCTCCCACCGAAATATCTTAATTCTCTCTCCATCTTCAAACATTCATCCCACCTTCATCATTCATCCTCAAACCTCCAAAGAAAAACTTGAAGATATTCATAGCTTGGGTTCCAAGTAACTAAAATTACTCCAAATCTAGATTGAATCGCATGCAGCCTCTTCTATAATCGGAATCTTCATCTCCTCTTCTCCATTTGCCGCCGATCAGCCGCCTCGCCACCGCCGGAGACTCGTTGGAGCCGCCGCCGGTGAAGTTCCATCGTTTCTTCTCCTTTGCTCAGCCACCAGCCGGTTTCTCCTCTTTCCCTGGCCTCTCCTCTCTCATCGGAGATCTTTCAGCCGCCGGAGAGCCTCGCCGGAGTTGCTATGCCGCCAGTTCTCCTTTTTCGCCGCCGAGAAAGAGCTTGTCGTGAGCTCTCTCTCTCTCTCTCTCTCTCTCTCTCTCTCTCTCTCTCTCTCTCTCTCTGCCATGACTCTTTCATCGCCGAAATTCATCACCGGAGTTAACCATTCGCCGGTCAGGTCACCTGAGAAGCCGCATTGCCGCCGGTTGATATATCAAGGTTTTTCTAGGTTTTCAACCATGATATAGTTATATATATTGAGTCTTTAACCTGGTTTTTCGAGTCTATTGAGTCTTCTACAGGTAGGCTTGCGTTTGGAGCAAAGAGTGGGATTATAGGACGTTTCTGGTGATTTGTGCAATGAGCTGATAGTGGAGTCTCGACCATGATTGGATGTCGACCGACATCATCTTAGTGTCAGTCGACACTGAGGGCGACAAGACTTATACGCCGAGTTGAAGACATCTTTTGAAGAATTGCAAAGTTGCCCAGAAGTTTTCCCTAATTCTAATCTTACCCCAGAACGTGTTTAGTGCTTTAATTAGGTTTTTCAGACTCAATATGATTGTCTTGTTCTTACTTTGTTCTTGCTTTGGAGATTGAGAGATTTGGTGCCAAGGGGCTGTTCTTGCTACTTGTAACCTTTGAGAGAAGGATTTCAAACCCCTTTTTATCTATCTATTCAGTCTTTGGTTTTCTATTCAATGATGTGTTGTTTATCTGATAATATGTCTGAGTAGTAACCTAGTTAGATTTAGGAATTCTCATAGGGTTTTATACTTGTTTAGACAACTGATTGATTATGATTCTAAATCTATTCGTTCATCACCTAAGTTGCACTTAATACTGAATTCTGGACTGATCACCTAGGATTTATATATGAGATAATTAACTTAGCACGAGAGTATGAGTTATAATCTGAATAAACTTAGTTTGAGCAATTTGACTAGATACAAAGAGATTTGGTTTAGGAGAATTGTGAACCGAAGAACCTGTTCCTAATGCTTGTTTAGAACTCTAGGATCACAAAGAGATTTGGATCGCTAGGTTGCTAGATATAGAAATAATCTCAGCGAGAGTTGGATTGTTTATCATTGCGTTTCTAGTTCTTGAACTTGCGCTTAGTCTGAATCCGGTTAGTTAAGTATCCGACATTGTATAAATCCCGAGAACTTCCTAAGTCTGACGCCTTTCTCCCATTGAAAACACTCTTTAAATTACTTGCATTCGTTTACTGCTTTCTCCTGGTTGGCTTAGCTTAACTTGAAGACATATAATCTATCGTGTGAATCTTGAGTCCTTGTGGATACGATACCCTGAAATACTACATTCGCATAACTGTGCACTTGCAGTAGAATAGGGAGTAATCTTGACCTATCAAGTTTTTGGCGCCTTTGCCGGGACTTATTTGAGTTCGCCGATAGATTTTGTTTTATGGTTTAGTCTAAGTTGTTTTTTATTTCTTTTGTTACTTACATTCTCTTGTTTGGCTTGTTTTTGTTGCTGCAAGAATCAACAGAAGCACTCAGTGTCGACCGACATCAACCTAGTGTCGCCCGACACCAAGCGCGGATTTCACCTCTGAAATCAGTGTATGCCAAGTCGACACACCCGAAGCAACCCGAACGAAGATCTTGTTAACCTCAGACTTGAAGAGCTAGCTAAACTTGAGAGAACGAACAGAAAAGCTCAGAGAACTTCAAGGATGGTGAATAACCGTGTGATTTTGATGCCCGATGCTGAAGGAGTTCTGAGAGACCGGAAGAACAATCCTTACAATGCTCAGGGGCAAAGGATTGATGCCCAAGGAAATGTAATTCCTGAACCTGACCAGCCTCAAGAAGAGAGGCAGATGGTTAATCCTGGAGCTAATCCGCCACCTAATCCTCCTCCATAGAGGACTCTTGTTGAATACAATAGGCCTGACGTGTTCTACAACAACAGATCAGCAATTGTACCTCATCCTATTGAGAGGAATGAGTTTGAGCTCAAGACTGCCTACTATGCAATTCTGAGGCAGCACCCTTTCCATGGTCTTCCGCATGAGCAACCCATGGACCACATTGAGGATTTTGAAGCCTTCATCACTGGAATGAAGCATAATGGAGTGGATTTTGACTTCCTATACCTCAAGCTTTTCCCATATTCTCTTGCTGGAGATGCTGCAACTTGGCTTAAGAAACTTCCACCTGGGAAGTTAACCACTTGGGATGCAGTAAAGAGAGAGTTCTTGAGGCATTTTTATGATGATGCTCGCTCCGATCAGCTCAGACAGGACCTTCTGACATTCACTCAGGGACCTACAGAGCCTCTTAAAACTGCTTGGGTGAGATTTAAGATGTACCAACGAGACTGTCCTCATCATGAATTCTCTGAAGTTCAGCTGCTGGGCATTTTCTTCAGAGGTGTGGATCTTCGGTACCAGTCTGCGTTGGATGCTGCTAGCAATGGCAACTTCAACACAAGAAATCCTGAGCAGGCCAGAGCATTAATTGAGAACTTGGTGAGCAGTAACAGCACCAAGAATGCTGACAAGAAGAGGAAAGAGTCTGGTGGAAAAGTAGACAACTTCCAGATTGCTGAAATGAAGAGTAAGCTGGACTCCGTTCATAGCTTGCTGACTGGAAAGAAGTGTTGGAATTGTGTCCAGTAATCTCGGTACTGTCTCTAGAAAGTAAGAGTATGTCAATGATCAGACATAAGTCATATAATACTGGGGGTCATGATGGCTTGCTAGAGTCCGCTCATGATCTATAAGTCTTGGACTTATTGCCTTTATTATATGATCCCATATGGGTCACACGCCTAAGCTAACAGGAAAATGTGTAGGAACGGCTTAACAGAAGTACGGTAAAAGTGCCAGGCATTTGTCGTACTTAGAGAGAGATTAATGAGTCTGATTAAATCCAAGGGATTTAATCAGATTGGTATTTGGGCCCAAAAGCCCAAAAGGAAATAGACAAGTTTTATAATTAAAACTTAAGTCTGATTTTTCCCAACCCTAGCCCCCCTGCGATTTTCCTCTCTCTCTCTGCGCCTCCCATAGCTTGGTCTAGCAGCCTCTCTTCCTGACGGTGTGCGTGTGTGAACCTCTGGAGGAGTTATCACTTGGTGGCTCTCTGATCTCAGACCATACCTTCTCTTTCCGCTGCATAAACAGGTATAAGGTGAGATCCATAATGTTTCTATTCAAGAGAACCTAGATCCGCATGTTTAGGAACTGTTGAATCTGAGAATTAAATCTGGATTAACACCAAAACATCCTTCAGTGGTATCAGAGCTATTGGTTCTGGTTTTTCTTGTTTAGAATCTCGTTTAGGATTGTTTTTCTTGTTTAAGAAGTGTTTTGAATCAACTACTGATAAGAGAAATCACTTAAGAAATAAGGAATTGAAACCTAAACATATTTGAAATCGCAAAAAACCAAGCTATATGACTTGGATTGCGATCGGCCGAGTGTTGAACCGATCGGCTTGGCCGGTTGGATCGCACGACCGAGAGGTGCGATGGATCCGATCGCGAGATCGACCACGATCGTCGGCTTCTCCCGTCCCGATCGCATGGATCCGCATGGATCGCATGGATCTCGGCCCAACCTCGCGTCCCGATCGTTGCCTCGCGTCCCGATCACTCGTCCGGCCATTGTCCGAAGCCGTCTCGATCTCGGATCGTCGTGTGCGGCTTGCGGCTGGGCATGGTGATCGTGGAGCTAGGTCACAACCATAATTGGTTCGTGACAATTTCGGTTCGGTTCGGTTTAAAAACATGATTAAAATCAAAACGTCTCGGTTTAATAAACAGATTTAATAATTTTATTAAGTTCTGGTTAAACCGGGATAAGAAATCCAAAGTCGAAATATTGGATTTTGTGCCTAAACCAGGATTTTCTAATTTGATTTGGTTGGACCAAATAAATTGAGAAAATCCGGTTTAGTAAATAACCGGTTGACAATTGTGGTCATCGTAGTAATTAAAATTTGGTTAGACCAATTTTAATGAACCAGACTGGTTATGTCATTTAATTGGACAATTGGGTCATGTCTTGGACATGGACCAATTCTTGGGCCTCGGGCCAAGAAGTTAAAACAATTGGGCCAATTATTTGAGTCTTTCTTCAGATTAATTTAAAATTTATTTTATAAAGTTATATAAATCGATTTTAAATTAAAGTTTCCGAAATTTTGAAATTAGAAAGTTTCTTAAAATAGAAGTTTCTAGATTTGCATGTTTTGGATTTAAAGAAATTTCTAAAGTTAGAAAGTTTCCGGTTTTAGAAAGTTTCCAATTTTAGAAAGTTTCCAAAAATAGTAGGTTTCCAAAAATAGAAAGTTTCCCGAAATAGTAATCTTCTATTTTGGGAATAAAATTTTAATAAACCTACGAACCTCAAATAATATCAAGCGTTGGATGTCTTGTCCAGGCTATGTCAGCTGTCGAAGCCCATTCAATTGTATTCATGGCCTTACAGTGTGAGGGTGTCTACTTTTGCGTGGATAAGACGGTTTGTGATTCATAAATGTCATTGGGAGTCCCAGATATTAATGATTACATGACTGTATAGTCTGGTTTTCTTGACTAGGCCATCGGGAGTCCCGGGCCTTGAGACATCAGAGTGAATTGGGTCTCGGGCCCAGATTCACAACCAAGAGTTATATCACGGATATAATTAGCCGACATAGGGCTTACCGATATAAGCTAAGGTTGGGTGACGGCCAGTGGCCCACTTTGATCTTAGTTATATGTGGATCTTGGAATCATTATATTCTATTGAGGGTAACTTAGGTTATTGAATATAATGCATGATTGATCATATTAAGTATAATATAAGATTAATCATATTGAACATATTAACTAATAACCTTTTATCTTATATATTTCAGCTATGACTACTACAAGCACACAAAACACATTCTCAATCCGGTATGTTCTCGAGAAGGAGAAGCTGACTGGAACGAACTTCCTGACGTGGTCAAGGAACTTGAGGCTGGTCCTCAAGCAGGAGAAGAAGGATTATGTCCTTCGTGATCCTCTCCCCGAGAGGCCTGCTAACAATGCCGCCAGGACTCTGCATAATGCTTGGGAAAAGCATTCGTCAGATGAAAATGATGTGTATTGCCTTATGTTGGCGACAATGACTGCTGAGCTGCAAATGCAGTTCGAGAGTGTGTTGTCACCAATTGAGATAATGGCAAGCCTGAAATCGCTTTTTCAGGAGCAAGCAAGGACTGAGAGGTTTCAGACTGTTAAGAACCTCTTAGATTGTAAGTTGGCTGCAAATGCGGCAGTGAGTCCTCATGTCTTGAAGATGATGGGTTATCTCGATCATCTTCAGAAACTCGACTGCCCTATCAGCCAGGAACTTGCTTGCGACATCATTCTGCAGTCATTACCTGCAAGCTATGATCAGTTCATTCTGAACTTTAACATGCATGGCTTGAGTAAGACATTGCCTGAGCTTCACGGAATGCTCAAGACTGCAGAGCCCAACTTGAGGAAAACCGCCAAGGACCCCAATGTGCTTATGGTGCAAAAGGGCAAGGGGTTTAAGAAATCCTCTGCTAAGGATAAGGGAAAGGCTAAGGCTGTCCAAGTCTCGGACAAGGACACGCCAAAGCCCAAGCCCAAGTCTAAGGCTGGGCCTACTGACATCTGCAGGTTCTGTAAAGAACCAGGGCATTGGAGGAGAGAATGTAAGAAATTCCAAGAAGGTCTAAAGGAATTGAAGAAGAAGACTCTCGAGACTTCTTCATCAGGTATTTTTGTTATAGAAGTTAATACAACTACTTCTGATAATACCTCATGGGTTATGGATACTGGTTGTGGGGCTCATATTTGTACTAATATGCAGGCACTCAGCAACAGTAGAAGGCTGAAGCAAGGACAAGTGGAGCTACGAGTTGGGAATGGAGCGAAAGTTCCTGCACTAGCTGTAGGCACATACTTGTTGTCTTTACCTTCGGGATTGATTTTAGAACTCAATAATTGTTATTTTGTACCTGCTATAAGCAGAAATATTATTTCAATTTCTTTGTTGGATTTGGAAGGTTATGATTTTTCAGTTAAGAATAAATTATGTTCCTTCAATCGCAACAATTTGTTCTATGGTTGTGCCCCTCTTACGAATGGGCTTTACATACTCGATCAATCCGCGCCAATTTATAACATTAATACCAAACGGTTCAAACCTAATGAGGAGAACCGAACGTTTCTATGGCATTGTCGTTTAGGGCACATCAGCGAGAAACGCATCAAGAGGCTCCATTCGAATGGACTTCTTGGCTCATTTGACTTTGAGTCATGTGAGAAATGCGAATCCTGCATGATGGGCAAAATGACACGGGCCCCCTTTAATAAACCTAACGAGAGGGCCAGTGACTTATTGGGCCTGATACACACTGACGTGTGTGGCCCAATGTCCACAAATGCAAGAGGAAACTATCAGTACTTCATTACCTTCACTGATGATTTCAGTAGGTATGGATATGTTTATTTAATGAAACATAAGTCTGAATCTTTTGAGAAGTTCAGAGAATTCCAAAATGAAGTACAGAATCAACTTGGCAAAAGCATTAAGGCTCTTCGGTCCGACCGAGGAGGAGAATACTTAAGCCAAGAATTCAGTGATCATCTAAGAGAGTGTGGGATCGTATCCCAACTCACTCCTCCCGGAACACCTCAATGGAATGGTGTGTCTGAGAGGAGAAATCGGACCTTATTGGATATGGTTCGATCTATGATGAGTCACACAGACCTTCCAATATCCCTTTGGGGATATGCTCTGCTAACAGCAGTGTTCACTCTAAATAGAGCGCCATCGAAAGCAGTAGCAAAGACACCATATGAATTATGGACTGGAGTGGCTCCAGTGCTGTCTTATCTAAGAATTTGGGGTTGTGAAGCCTATGTCAAGAGATTAATCTCAGATAAGCTTACACCAAAGTCTGATAAATGCTACTTCATTGGTTATCCGAAGGAAACCAAGGCTTATTACTTCTATCTACGTTCCGAGAACAAGATCTTTGTTGCCCGGGATTGTAACTTTCTTGAGAGGGAGTTTCTCTCTAAGAAAGACAGTGGGAGTAAGGTACTGCTTGAAGAAATTCAAGATGAACAGGATACTGCTCAACCTAATGAGGAAGAGCAGCAGGAGGACCTACAAGAAATTGTAGAGCCTGAACCTGTAGTACCTGAAGTTCGAAGATCCGGGAGGATCCGTCACGAACCCGAGAGATATCAAGGATTCCTCGTGACTAACTGTCATGATCTTCTGATCATTGATGGTGATGAACCATCGAACTTCAATCAAGCCATGATGGGCCCAGATTCCTCGAAGTGGCGCAAGGCCACTGATTCCGAAATGGACTCCATGTCGGTCAACCAAGTGTTTTCGTTGGTTGACTTACCCGCTGGTGTAAAAGCCATCGAGTGCAAATGGATCTTCAAGAAGAAGATTGACGTGGATGGAAATGTCCAGATTTATAAAGCCAGGTTGGTGGCAAAAGGTTTCAGACAAGTTCACGGTGTGGATTACGATGAAACCTATTCACCAGTGGCTATGATGAAATCTATTCGGATTCTACTAGCAACTGCAGCTTTTCATGATTATGAAATTTGGCAGATGGACATGAAAACCGCCTTCCTGAATGGTATTCTGGAAGAGGATGTGTATATGACGCAACCTGACGGTTACATAGATCCAAAGAATGCTGGGAAAGTATGCAAGCTTCATAAATCCATTTATGGATTGAAGCAAGCATCGAGGAGCTGGAATCTTCGTTTTGATGAAGCGATCAAGCAATTTGACTTCATCAGAAACGAAGAAGAACAATGCGTGTATAAGAAAACTAGTGGGAGCAAGATAGTATTTCTTATTCTGTATGTCGATGACATACTGCTTCTCGGAAACGACATTCCAATGCTGAAGTCGGTAAAAGACTGGCTTGGAAGTTGTTTTTCCATGAAAGACATGGGTGAAGCCGCATACGTTCTTGGAATCAGGATCTACCGGGATAGATCTAGAAGGCTGATAGGCTTGTGTCAAGATTCATACATTGACAAAGTCCTACAAAGATTCAGCATGAAAGATTCCAAGAAGGGCTTCACGCCAATGGTACATGGCACAACACTAAGCAAGAAGCAGAGCCCTAAGACGGCTGCTGAGCTTGAGCGCATGAAGAATATTCCTTATGCATCTGCAATAGGATCTGTCATGTATGCCATGATCTGTACTCGTCCTGATGTTGCTTATGCATTGAGCATGACGAGTAGATACCAGTCAAATCCAGGTGAAAACCATTGGATTGCCGTAAAGAATATCTTGAAGTATCTAAGACATACTAAGGATAAGTTCTTAGTGTACGGTGGAAGTGATGTGCTTAAAGTCAGTGGATTCACGGACGCAAGTTTCCAGACAGACCAAGATGATTTCCGGTCACAGTCCGGTTATATCTTTTGTCTGAATGGCGGTGCAATCAGTTGGAGAAGCTCCAAGCAAGACACCGTTGCTGATTCCACTACAGAAGCTGAATATATCGCCGCCTCAGAAGCTGCGAAGGAAGCTGTTTGGATACGAAAGTTCATTGTTGAACTAGGTGTGATACCAGATGCGGCTGAGCCTCTAGCACTGTTTTGTGATAACAATGGTGCTATAGCTCAGGCAAAGGAACCGAGATCACACCAGAAATCCAAGCATGTTCTAAGAAGATTTCACTTGATACGTGACATCATTAATAGAAAGGAAGTCAAGATCAGCCGAGTTCAGACAGATGATAATGTCGCTGATCCGTTGACAAAGCCACTCCCAAGGCCTAAGCTCGAGTTTCTGACTGAAGCTGTAGGCATTAGAGACATTGAAATGTAATCTAAATTTGAGTGGGAGTTTGAGGGCTTTTATTTAGTTATTTGATATGTTCTTGTAAAACATTTTTCTTATGTTTAATGAAATTATTATTTCAAGATTATTTTAACTGTGATGAAATAATCGTTCCAAAATGATATGAACCATTTTATAGGTCATCGAAGTAAGTGACTTGATCTTGAGTCATCAAAGTCATTTATCTTGATCGTGAGACCCTATATTTGATAGATGGATTATATCATCCTGTCCCTAGTCGAAGGTTGTTGAAATTGGAACACCAACAACCGCGTGAGACTAGATTGATATGTGACTTATGACAAAGTCTCAGTGTGTCATAGATGCGCGGCATCAAAGTCAATACATAGGTGTATGTTGGGAACATACGACCGGACAAGACCCGATTATGAGAACTCTTCAGGATATTTATATCTGTGTCATAAGAGATTCTCACTACGACTATAGAGTATAGTCCTTAGACCTGAGTTCGCATGCATGTGACTGCACATGGACTAATGCACTTTGATCATTGTCTAACGCTGTCGTTCTGCGATAGTTATAAGGACCTTGTTTGGGTACATTATGAAATGAGTAGTTTACAGTGATGGAACAAGACGGAATTTGTCCCTCCAATATAGATGGAGTGAATATCTCTAGGCCAATCGGAGATTTGAATACTGGAAAATGCATGGCCATGCTCAAACGGACTGTCCCGAGTCGTTTGGATTGTCAGTATCAAATCAGAGTCCGATGAACAAGATTAGGCTTTATAAGGATGACACTAATCTTGCCTTATGACTAATCGAGATATTGAGACAAAAGGATTATGAATACAGAGATTCCAGTACAAGTGGGAGATTGTTGGAATTGTGTCCAGTAATCTCGGTACTGTCTCTAGAAAGTAAGAGTATGTCAATGATCAGACATAAGTCATATAATACTGGGGGTCATGATGGCTTGCTAGAGTCCGCTCATGATCTATAAGTCTTGGACTTATTGCCTTTATTATATGATCCCATATGGGTCACACGCCTAAGCTAACAGGAAAATGTGTAGGAACGGCTTAACAGAAGTACGGTAAAAGTGCCAGGCATTTGTCGTACTTAGAGAGAGATTAATGGGTCTGATTAAATCCAAGGGATTTAATCAGATTGGTATTTGGGCCCAAAAGCCCAAAAGGAAATAGACAAGTTTTATAATTAAAACTTAAGTCTGATTTTTCCCAACCCTAGCCCCCCTGCGATTTTCCTCTCTCTCTCTGCGCCTCCCATAGCTTGGTCTAGCAGCCTCTCTTCCTGACGGTGTGCGTGAGTGAACCTCTGGAGGAGTTATCACTTGGTGGCTCTCTGATCTCAGACCATACCTTCTCTTTCCGCTGCATAAACAGGTATAAGGTGAGATCCATAATGTTTCTATTCAAGAGAACCTAGATCCGCATGTTTAGGAACTGTTGAATCTGAGAATTAAATCTGGATTAACACCAAAACATCCTTCAAGAAGGATGTCCATTTTGCTCAAGAGGTTGAGGAAATTGAACCTGAAGATGGCTGCCAAGAAGAAGATGTGAACTACATTGGTGGGTCTGGATTTCAGGGAAACAGGTTTGGAAATCAGCAAGGCAACAAGTTCTTCACTGGTGGACAGAAGAGTGCTTTCACAAGCAATCAAAACTATTCTAGATATGGTCAGAATGCTGGTTACCAAAAGCCTTTTCAGCAGAACAACTCTTATCAGAGAACCTATGGATCATCTTCCTATCAGACACCTCCTGCTACTAGTGCTCATGAGAGTAAGTTGGAAGCTATGATGGAGCAGTTGCTAGAGGGTGAGACGAAGACTGCTGTGGATTTCAACAAGAAGATAGATGCTGTCTACACTGATCTAAATGGGAAGTTTGAACCCTTGAGTACACATATGAAGCAATTGGACTCTCAAGTTGCTCAAACTGCTAGAGCTATTAAGAGGCAAGCTGGATTCCTTCCTGGAAGCACATATACCAACCCGAAGCATCACTGCAATGCAATATCACTGAGGAGTGGGAAAGAGCTGCAAACTATCCCCATTAGGCGGATCAGTGATAAGGAAATCGAGGAGATATAGGAATTTGAGTAAGAGTTCGAGGCTGAAAGACGAGTGTCGACCGACACTATTACTGAATGTCGGGCGACACCCACTTTTTCGAATTCTCGTGACGAACGGAAATCGACCAAGGTCGATTATGAGGTCGATGACAGAACGAAATCGAGCGATGTCGACTGACACCAACCCAGTGTTGCTCAATACCAGCAACGTACAGAGTCTGATGCTGCGAAGAAAACTCCTGTAGCTGATGGGAAAGTGTATAAAACCAAGGTACCTTTCCCGAGAAACCCGAAGCAGTCCAAGTTTGAAAGGTTCAAGGCTAAGTATATGGCTATGCTGGGCAATCTCACTCTCCCAATGCCATTGATGGACGCACTCAACAACAACCCAGTGTTGAAGAGGTGTTTGAAGCATATGTTGACTTCTGACATGGGAGATGAGGAGTGTGTGATGATGATTACCGAGTCTGTAGTGTTGTCATTTTAAACAGAGTTCCCGAGAAGCAAAAGGATCCAGGGAGCTTTATCTTGGACTGTACCATCTTCAGCGATAGATTTGAGAGGTCACTATGTGATTTAGGTTCAAGTGTCAATCTGATGCCATATTCAGTTGCTAAGCAGATGGGAATGACATATTTCACACCTACTAGGATCTCCTTGATTCTAGCTGATCGCTCCATAAGGATTCCTGAAGGTCTCTTGGAGGATGTACCGGTGAAGATTGGTGAATGCGTTATCCCAACTGACTTCGTAGTTTTGCAGTACAATGATGAGCCTAAGGACCCTCTTATCCTGGGCAGACCATTCTTGGCTACAGCTGGTGCCATCATTGATGTGAAAAGAAGGAAGATTGGACTCAATGTGGGTGATCTAGTGATGAATTTTGACATGGATAAGCTGATGAGACACCCCACCATTGATGGGCATACCTTTTATGTTGATACAATTGAAAATCTGGCTGCAAAATTCTTCAATCAGATGCATCCTGCTGACCCTTTGGAGAGAGCTTTGATGAATTCTGAGCGTGATTTGGAGCTGGAGAATGATGCTGCAGCTGGGTGCTCGAGACTACTGGATTCTACTGAGCATGTAATGAACTTGGAAGTGACCGATGACATACTGTGTCGACCGACACTACACGTGAATCAGTTTACACCCATCGCGATTGACTGGAGCGAGGAGAAAGCTCCGAAGATTGAGCTGAAGCAGCTTCCTTCAGGCCTAAAATATGCATTCTTAGGTAATAATTCCACTTATCCTGTTATTGTCAATGCTGATTTGAATAACGCAGAACTCACGTTACTGCTAAGCAAGCTGCGCAAGCATCGCAAAGCTCTTGGCTATTCTCTTGATGATATTCCAGGTATCTCTCCAAACTTGTGCATGCATATGATACACCTTGAGGATGAGAGCAAGTCATCAATTGAGAATCAGAGGCATTTGAATCCTAATTTGCAAGAGGTTGTGAAGAAGGAGATCATGAAATTACCGCAAGCTGGGATTATTTATCCTATATCAGACAGTGATTGGGTCAGTTTGGTTCATGTGGTTCCACAAAAAGGAGGAGTCACAGTGGTGAAGAATAACAAGAATGAGCTGATTCCTACAAGGACGATCACTGGTCACAGGATGTGCATATACTACAAGAAGTTGAATACAACCACCAGAAAGGAACACTTTCCACTCCCTTTCATTGATCAGATGTTGGAAAGGTTGGCGAATACTCCTTACTACTGCTTTTTGGATGGTTATTATGGTTTCTTTCAGATCCCTATCTACCCAGAAGACCAGGAGAAGATCACATTTACCTGTCCCTATGGCACCTTTGCATACCGCATAATGCCATTCGGACTGTGTAATGCTCCTGCGACGTTTCAGAGGTGCATGATGTCTATCTTCACAGACATGATTGAGGATTTTATGGAGGTCTTGATGGATGATTTTTCTGTCTACGGACCATCTTACCATGTTTGTCTTGATAATCTATGCAAGGTGCTAGCTTGCTGTGAGGAAAAGAACCTGGTTTTGTACTGGGAGAAATGTCATTTTATGGTCAAAAATGGCATTGTACTTGGGCATAGAGTTTCTGATATGAGATGGGGTCGTGGTGGTCGAGATGGTCGAGAAGCGATGAGCAGGACGATGGTCGGATGGAACGAAGCTGCTGGCCGAAGGCGCTCTCAGCTAAGTCAGTGGATGGTCGAAGGTGGTTTTCAAGCTACTGATCTTGTGAACACTTATAACAATCGAAACAAGTAAGCAAGAAGCGAAGAGATCTAGTTCTCTAGAGGGGCAACCACGCAATAGAGAGAGAGATTGCAAACCTTTAGGTTTTTCTTAGCTTAAAACTTACTTAACTTTATTGAAAACAAAGAGTGGCTTTAAATAGCCAAGGTACTAGGGTTACAAGTATTAAAAAAGGGCCATAAAGAGGCCTGGTCGAAACTACAAAAATAGAAAACAAGAAAGAAGGTTCTCCTTCTCTTGAAGCGGGCCTTGGTTTATCTCATTAAAAACCTTAGTGGGAAAACCCAATTGGGACAAAACCATACTTAAGGGAAAAAGAGTATAAACCAATTCCCAAGGAGATATTGCTCGTACTCTTGGTCGCCATACATAAGTCTGAAGCCCACTAAGTCCGTGAGCTTCCAAATAAGGCAGGTCCAGCAACCTTCAGATTTGATCTTGCATATCTTCTTGGTCCGAGCTGGTATTGATGTGATTCTAACTCTCATACATTCCCTGATGAATTAAGAATCCAGAACAAGTTCCTTTACTCCTTGATTCATCCTGGTTCGTCCTGACCACTCCAAAATGTGCAAGTCGGTATTTATCGCGTTCCCTGAAAATAACCTATCTTGAAACGGGCATTACTTCTTCATAGAAAATGGTCTTGATGTGATTCAACTTCCTACAGATTCCTTAATGAGTCAGGTTTCCATAACAGGTTGAGTTGCAGCTTGATTCCTCTTGGTCCATTCGGAATCCTCTCTTGAATGCACCTATATCCGCGGATAGGGCTAACTGGACAGCTTCTAGACATCCTCCTAGTTGATCACGAACCCAAGCTGATTCCTTATGACCAAACTCTTCCAAATAGCATACTTTATGATGAATATCAAGTCTGGAATGATTGGCTTGAACCAACTCTTCTATGGACATCTTCCAGAACACGGTTAGGGCTCCGGGAGGTCGGTTGTCGACCGTCTCCAATTGGGATCGTTCCAATTGGGTTCTGGAATGATCATCACTCCTGAAACATGCTATTGGCTTATGAATTCTTGATACCACGTCATTGAGTTGGGCAGAACATGCATTGGCCTTCTGAACCTCCTCAGGTATGCTCCGCGGGGTCGGGAACAGCTCGGTCAGCATCATGGTCGAGGCTGGTACGTACCGCTCGTTCGGGCCGGGTCTGGAGGATCCGATGTACTCATCATACCCTCTCTCTTGAAGAGGATTCCACCTCAAATCTGCATAACCTGCACCAATAGAAAGCAAGTTAGCCTTCATGCGGTTTTGTGAGCTCACGGCCTTACTTTGAGGAACGGGTGGCCGGCTGGTGAAAGGAGTTTCTATGCGTGTTCTGTTGGGTTGGAAACTCAGTATCACGCCTTTGGCTTGGCCTGGGTTTCATGGGAAACTCTCTGGGTCATGATCTCCATTGGCTTTAGTCGTATCACTCTTTGGGTCGGCCGGTTTCTTCGGTTTCTCGCCTCCGGTCCGTTGATTCGTGCGGTCCATCGGACCCTTGTTCATTTCTGCGCCCTGTTCAAAACCTTTGACCAATTACAAGTGCAATAAAACAGTGTTTGATTCTTTATAATCAGATAGAAGAGGAATGGGTTGGGATACTTGAACCTTGGTCGAGGCGGTCGAGGGTCGTGGTCGAGAAATGGGCGAGCGTGGCATTTCTTTCCGCTTCGCCTCTTTGGTTCCAACATCTAGTTGTGGTCTCAAATCATGTTCTGATTTCTGACTATCACTCTCAGTCTGGTTTGGGTCGTGATCTCCATTGGCTTTAGTCGAATCACTTTCTGGTTCGACCGGTTCCTTCAGTTTCTCGGCCTCGCCCCCGGTCTGTTGACCTGTGCGGCCCATTGGACCCTCTATCTTTCCTGCATCCTGATCAACACTTTTTACTAATCCTAAGTGCATTAAAACAGTTTTTGATTCATTATAACCAGATGAAAAAGATTTGGGTTGGGACACTTTAACCTTTGATCGAGGCGGTTCTGAAATTGGGACTTTGGTCGAGGCGGTCGAAAGGCGTGGACGGCCCTGGTTCCTTGGTCTTAGTATGACATATTGCTCATATACTAGCCCTTTCAGCTCCCTCCACGTTCTTGCTGGTTCCTTGAGTTGTCTCCGTATCTTCTCCTCGAGCTGCCACCAAGCATAGGCGTCTCCGGTCAGGGTTTGGATCGCATACGCGGCCTGTTCGTTCCTTGGGATGTTGTGATCCCAAAAGTAATCTTCTAGGTCTTCCTTCCACTGAAAGTAGTCTTCAGTACCTGAGAAAGATATTAGCTGTGAGTTTAAGACACAAAAATTAATTTGAAATTTAATGGGTTTTGAATGTTTTAGTCTTGAGGATTGATGGGGCCGGTATTGGTCAGGTGGCTCGGGATCCATTTCGTTCACAGTATGGTCGTCTCCACAGTGGTACAGGTCATGACCAGGATCTGGTCGACCTTGCTTTACTCGACCATACCGAGGTGGGTCGGGCGGTCGCTCCAGGCGGTTGAGCGTCGCGTTGAGGCCTTGTACCGCGACCATGATATGGGCCATGTCAGATGGTTTAGCAGCTCGGTCTTCCATGATCTATCTATGTCCTGCACACTCAAACACACTATCACACGCAAAAGGAAGACAAGAGAAAAGGAAATGCAACAAATGAACAAAAAGGCAACATACGGTCGCGACACGAAAAAGGAAACTAATACAATGAGCGATTTTTTTTTTGTTGACTAAGAACCACAAAAAGGAAAGTATTAAACCAAAACAGGAATGGAATATTTAATTTAGATCAGACTACTAACCAATCAAATAAACCGCAAGTCAAACCGCAAAGAAGAAAACCCTAGCAGCCGATTTCTATGTTCTTCTTCCTTATACTAAATGAATGCAATGCAACAAAGTCAAGATAAGCAAACCGCAACAGAGACTAAAAGAAACAGGAAGCAAGGAGAACAACCCTAAGCAATTCGCTAGAGAGGAGAAGTAACCCTAGAAGCCGCCTAACAACCTAGCAACGATTTCTAACAATTTTTTTTGAGTTTTCAGTTTAATCAAACAACAACAGAAGCAAGAAATAAGAAAACAGCAAAGCAAGCAATCTGTTCTATAATTATCCTACTAGGCTGATAAAGAACAAGAACTAACAACCTGATTTTTTTTTGATTTTCGATTTTAAAGAAACAAAAGCAAAACAGAATTGAAACTAGATAAAGGATGAGATGTAACCGAGCTGGGCCAGGAGCTTTAAAGCTCTGATACCAGATGATATGAGATGTCGTGGTGGTCAAGATGGTCGAGAAGCGATGAGAAGGACGATGGTCGGATGGAATGAAGCTGTTGGCCGAAGGCGCTCTCAGCTAAGTCAATGGATGGTCGAAGGTGGTTTTCAAGCTACTGATCTTGTGAAAACTTAGAACAATCGAAACAATCAAGCAAGAAACGAAGAGATCTAGTTCTCTAGAGGGGCATCCACGCAATAGAGAGAGAGATCGCAAACCTTTAGGTTTTTCTTAGCTTAAAACTTACTTAACTTTATTGAAAAAAAGAGTGGTACTACAAATAACTTTAGGTTTTTCTAGCCAAGGTACTAGGGTTACAAGTCTTAAGAAAGGGTCATAAAGAGGCCTGGTCGAAACTACAAAAATAGAAAACAAGAAAGAAGGTTGGACGGGCCATATTCTCCTTCTCTTGAAGCGGGCCTTGGTTTACCTCATTAAAAACCTTAGTGGGAACCACACTTAAGGGAAAAAGAGTATAAACCAATGCCCAAGGAGATGTTTCTCGTACTCCTGGTCGCCATACATAAGTCTGAAGCCCACTAAGTCCGTGAGCTTCGAAATAAGGCAGGTCCAGCAACCTTCGGATTTGATCTTGCATATCTTCTTGGTCCGAGCTGGTATTGGTGTGATTCCAACTCTTATGCATTTTATGATGAATCAAGAATCCAGAACAATTTCTTTTACTCCTTGATTCATCCTGGTTCGTTCTGAGCACTCCAAAATGTGCAAGTCAGTATTTATCGCGTTCCCTGAAAATCACCTGTCTTGAAACGGGCCTTACTTCTTCATAGAAAATGGTCTTGATGTGATTCAACTTTCTGCAGATTCCTAGATGAGTCAGGTTTCCAGAACAGGTTAAGTTTCAGCTTGATTCATCTTGGTCCATTCGAAATCCTCTCTTGAATACACCTATATCCGCGGACAGGGCTAACTGAACAGCTTCTAGACATCCTCCTAGTTGATCACGAACCCAAGCTGATTCCTTCTGACCAAACTCTTCCAAATAGCATACTTTACGATGAATATCAAGTCTGGCATGATTGGCTTGAACCAACTCTTCTATGGACATCTTCCAGGACACGGTTAGGGCTCCGGGAGGTCGGTTGTCGACCGTCTCCAATGGGGATCGTTCCAATTAGGTTCTGGAATGATCATCACTCCTGAAACATGCTATTGGCTTATGAATTCTTGATACCACGTCATTGAGTTTGGCATAACATTCATTGGCCTTCTGAACCTCCTCAGGTATGCTCCGCGGGGTCGGGAACAACTCGGTCAGCATCATGGTCGAGGCTGGTACGTACCGCTCGTTCGGGCCGGGTCTGGAGGATCCGATGTCCTCATCATACCCTCTCTCTTGAAGAGGATTCCACCTCAAATCTGCATAACCTGCACCAATAGAAAGCAAGTTAGCCTTCATGCGGTTTTGTGAGCTCACGGCCTTACTTTGAGGAATGGGTGGCCGGATGGTGAAAGGAGTTTCTATGCGTGTTCTGTTGGGTTGGAAACTCAGTATCACGCCTTTGGCTTGGCCTGGGTTTCATGGGAAACTCTCTGGGTCATGATCTCCATTGGCTTTAGTCGTATCACTCTTTGGGTCGGCCGGTTTCTTCAGTTTCTTGCCTCCGGTCCGTTGATTCGTGCGGTCCATCGGACCCTTGTTCATTCCTGCGCCCTGTTCAAAACCTTTGACAAATTCCAAGTGCAATAAAACAGTGTTTGATTCTTTATAATCAGATAGAAGAGGAATGGGTTGGGATACTTGAACCTTGGTTGAGGCGGTCGAGGGTCGTGGTCGAGAAATGGGCGAGCGTGGCACTTCTTTCCGCTTCGCCTCTTTGGTTCCAACATCTAGTTGTGGTCTCAAATCATGTTCTGATTTCTGACTATCACTCTCAGTCTGGTTTGGGTCGTGATCTCCATTGGCTTTAGTCGAATCACTTTCTGGTTCGACCGGTTCCTTCAGTTTCTCGGCCTCGCCCCCGGTCTGTTGACCTGTGCGGCCCATTGGACCCTCTATCTTTCCTGCATCCTGATCAACACTTTTGACTAATCCTAAGTGCATTAAAACAGTTTTTGATTCATTATAACCAGATGAAAAAGATTTGGGTTGGGACACTTTAACCTTTGATCGAGGCGGTTCTGAAATTGGGACTTTGGTCGAGGCGGTCGAAAGGCGTGGACGGCCCTGGTTCCTTGGTCTTAGTATGACATATTGCTCATATACTAGCCCTTTCAGCTCCCTCCACGTTCTTGCTGGTTCCTTGAGTTGTCTCCGTATCTTCTCCTTGAGCTGCCACCAAGCATAGGCGTCTCCGGTCAGGGTTTGGATCGCATACGCGGCCTGTTCGTTCCTTGGGATGTTGTGATCCCAAAAGTAATCTTCTAGGTCTTCCTTCCACTGAAAGTAGTCTTCAGTACCCGAGAAAGATATTAGCTGTGAGTCTAAGACACAAAAATTAATTTGAAATTTACTGGGTTTTGAATGTTTTAGTCTTGAGGATTGATGGGGCCGGTATTGGTCAGGTGGCTCGGGATCCATTTCGTTCACAGTATGGTCGTCTCCACAGTGGTACAGGTCATGACCAGGATCTGGTCGACCTTGCTTTACTTGACCATACCGAGGTGGGTCGGGCGGTCGCTCCAGGCGGTTGAGCGTCGCGTTGAGGCCTTGTACCGCGACCATGATATGGGCCATGTCAGATGGTTTAGCAGCTCGGTCTTCCATGATCTATCTATGTCCTGCACACTCAAACACACTATCACACGCAAAAGGAAGACAAGAGAAAAGGAAATGCAACAAATGAACAAAAAGGCAACATACGGTCGCGACACGAAAAAGGAAACTAATACAATGGGCGATTTTTTTTTTTTGTTGACTAAGAACCACAAAAAGGAAAGTACTAAACCAAAACAGGTATGGAAAATTTAATTTAGATCAGACTACTAACCAATCAAATAAACCGCAAGTCAAACCGCAAAGAAGAAAACCCTAGCGCTAGATGTGTCCGGTTCAAGTTATGAACAACCTAGCAGCCGATTTCTATGTTCTTCTTCCTTATACTAAATGAATGCAATGCAACATAGTCAAGATAAGCAAACCACAACAGAGACTAAAAGAAACATGAAGCAAGGAGAACAACCCTAAGCAATTCGCTAGAGAGGAGAAGTAACCCTAGAAGCCGCCTAACAACCTAGCAACGATTTCTAACAATTTTTTTGAGTTTTCAGTTTAATCAAACAACAACAGAAGCAAGAAATAAGAAAACAGCAAAGCAAGCAATCTGTTCTATAATTATCCTACTAGGCTGATAAAGAACAAGAACTAACAACCTGATTTTTTTTTTGATTTTCGATTTTAAAGAAACAAAAGCAAAACAGAATTGAAACTAGATAAAGGATGAGATGTAACCGAGCTGGGCCAGGAGCTTTAAAGCTCTGATACCAGATGATATGAGATGTCGTGGTGGTCGAGATGGTCGAGAAGCGATGAGCAGGACGATGGTCGGATAGAATGAAGCTGCTGGCCGAAGGCGCTCTCAGCTAAGTCAGTGGATGGTCGAAGGTGGTTTTCAAGCTACTGATCTTGTGAAAACTTAGAACAATCGAAACAAGCAAGCAAGAAGCGAAGAGATCTAGTTCTCTAGAGGGGCATCCACGCAATAGAGAGAGAGATCGCAAACCTTTAGGTTTTTCTTAGCTTAAAACTTACTTAACTTTATTGAAAACAAAGAGTGGATTTAAATAGCCAAGGTACTAGGGTTACAAGTCTTAAGAAAGGGTCATAAAGAGGCCTGGTCGAAACTACAAAAATAGAAAACAAGAAAGAAGGTTGGACGGGCCATATTCTCCTTCTCTTGAAGCGGGCCTTGGTTTACCTCATTAAAAACCTTAGTGGGAACCACACTTAAGGGAAAAAGAGTATAAACCAATGCCCAAGGAGATGTTTCTCGTACTCCTGGTCGCCATACATAAGTCTGAAGCCCACTAAGTCCGTGAGCTTCCAAATAAGGCAGGTCCAGCAACCTTCGGATTTGATCTTGCATATCTTCTTGGTCCGAGCTGTTATTGGTGTGATTCCAAATCTTATGCATTTTATGATGAATCAAGAATCCAGAACAAGTTCCTTTACTCCTTGATTCATCCTGGTTCGTTCTGAGCACTCCAAAATGTGCAAGTCGGTATTTATCGCGTTCCCTGAAAATCACCTGTCTTGAAACGGGCATAACTTCTTCATAGAAAATGGTCTTGATGTGATTCAACTTTCTGCAGATTCCTAGATGAGTCAGGTTTCCAGAAAAGGTTGAGTTGCAGCTTGATTCATCTTGGTCCATTCGTAATCCTCTCTTGAATGCACCTATATACGCGGACATGGCTAACTGAACAGCTTCTAGACATCCTCCTAGTTGATCACGAACCCAAGCTGATTCCTTCTGACCAAACTCTTCCAAATAGAATACTTTATGATGAATATCAAGTCTGGCATGATTGGCTTGAACCAACTCTTCTATGGACATCTTCCAGGACACGGTTAGGGCTCCGGGAGGTCGGTTGTCGACCGTCTCCAATGGGGATCGTTCCAATTGGGTTCTGGAATGATCATCACTCCTGAAACATGCTATTGGCTTATGAATTCTTGATACAACGTCATTGAGTTGGGCAGAACATGCATTGGCCTTCTGAACCTCCTCAGGTATGCTCCGCAGGGTCGGGAACAGCTCGGTCAGCATCATGGTCGAGGCTGGTACGTACCACTCGTTCGGGCCGGGTCTGGAGGATCCGATGTCCTCATCAGTTTCTGAGGCAGGAATTGAAGTGGACAGAGCTAAGATTGAGGTGATGACAGGGCTGCAGGCGCCAGATTCGGTCAAAGGAGTTAGGAGTTTTCTTGGGCATGCTGATTTTTATAGAAGATACATTAAAGACTTCAGCAAGATAGCTAGACCACTCACTGCACTTCTCTGCAAGGATGTGAAGTTTGAGTTCACAGATGAGTGTCATGCTGCATTCAAGGAGCTGAAACTGGCCTTGATCTCGGCTCCAATTGTGCAACCACCAGATTGGAGTCTGCCTTTTGAAGTGATGTGTGATGCTAGTGATTATGCGGTAGGAGCTGTGCTTGGGCAGAAGAAGGACAAGAAGTTCCATGCTATCTATTATGCCAGTAGAACTCTTGATGATGCTCAAAGAAATTATGCAACCACTGAGAAGGAGTTGTTGGCAGTTGTGTTTGCATTCGAGAAGTTCCGCTCCTATCTGATTGGATCTAAGGTAGTTGTGCATACTGACCATTCTGCGCTTAAGTATCTGATGCAGAAGAAAGATGCTAAGACAAGGCTGCTGAGATGGATTTTCTTGCTCCAAGAGTTTAACATAGAGGTGAGAGACAAGAAAGGAGTAGAGAATGGTGTTGCTGATCACTTGTCACGGATTAGGATCGATAAGGACGTTCCTATAGATGATTTTCTACCATAAGAGAATATCTATAATGTTGAAACAGGATTTCAGGTAGTTTCTGCGAGTTCACTGTTTTCTACACGGGTTGCAGGACGAGTGTCGGTCGACACCCATTTCATGTCGGTCGTCACTATATTCGAGAAAGCGAACGATAATCGATCGAACCCGACATCAATCGGTCGATTGGGGTCAATGTCGGTCGACACCAACTTCAGTGTCGGTCGACACCAGTTGCGGATGCAGGAAGCTGTTCTGGATGATAAATCTGACATGTTCATAGCTGCAGTCGCCCAAGGTTCTCTCTCTACTAGACCTTGGTACACCGATATAGCCAATTACCTTGCTGCAGAGGATGAGCCTGAAGTATTTAAAGGCTATGCTAAGAAGAAATTCCTTAGGGAAGTCAGGCGCTATTATTGGGATGAACCCTACCTATACAAGCACTGCTTTGATGGTACCTATAGACGTTGCATCGCAGAGTCTGAACTTGATAATGTGCTATACCACTGCCATGGTTCTGAGTATGCATGACACTTTGCTACTTTCAAGACAGTGTCCAAGGTCCTTCAAGCAGGCTTCTGGTGGCCTACAATGTTCAAAGATGCTCAGTCATTTGTCTCTCAGTATGATGTGTGTCAGAGGAGGGGGAAGATAAGCAAGAGACACGAGATGCCACAAAACTTCATCCTCGAGGTTGAAGTCTTTGATTGCTGAGGCATCGATTTCATGGGGCCGTTTCCAACTTCTTATGGGAATAAGTATATATTGGTTGATGTGGACTAAGTATCCAAGTGCGTTGAAGCGATTGCAAGTCCGACCAATGATTCTTCGGTAGTTCTTGTTTAAGACTATCATCTTCCACAGATTTGGAGTGCCTAGGATTGTGATAAGTGATAGCGGTTCACACTTCATCAACAATATCTTCGAGAAGTTTCTTAAGAAGCATGGTGTTAATCATCGTGTGGCTACTCCATATCACCCTCAGACTATTGGACAGGTTAAGGTTTCAAACCGACAGATCAAGGAGATTCTTGAGAAGACAGTGGGAAAGACTAGGAAGGACTGGTTTGCTAAGCTAGATGATGCGCTGTGGGCTTATAGGACTGCGTTCAATACCTCAGTGGGGACTACACCATTCCATCTACTCTATGGGAAAGCTTGTCACCTTCCACTTGAGCTCGAGCACAAAGCTAGATGGGCTGTCAAACAGATGAACTATGACCTCAAGCCTGCAGTTGAGAGACGTTTGATACAGCTTAATGAGTTAGATGAAATTCGCCACCATGCCTATGAGAACTCAAAGCTGTACAAGGAGCGTACAAAGGCGTATCATGATAAGAAGATCATCTCACGCAACTTCGAACCCAATGATCAGGTACTCCTCTATAACTCTCGTTTAACTCTGTTTCTTGGCAAGTTGCGTTCTCGTTGGTCAGGACCATTCACCGTCAAGGAAGCTAGACCACACAGAGCTGTTATCTTGATGAATTCCAAAGGTGAGGAGTTCATAGTCAATGGGAAAAGGGTGAAACATTACTGGGCGAAAGCTGCGATTCCAGAAGGCAACATTGTCTATCTGGATAATACGCCCGAGGCCTAATCGCGATACAGTCAAGCTATTTCCGTTAAACGAGCGCTGAGTGGGAGGCAACCCACTGTAGGTTAGTTTTCGTTTCTTTTTAGTTTTCGTCCTTGTGTCTTTTGATTTTTCTGGTTTTTATGTGTAAGAGTCGTACATAACAGGTTTGCAGACAGAAGTTTCGGTCGACACTCCATAGTGTCTGTCGACACCAAACTTGAAAACACGGATGGAAATCGATCATACTCGATTAGGAGCAACTCGAAATCGACCAGAGCCTATTGTCGCCCGACACTGGCTGTGCGTCGGTCGACATCGACTGCGACCACAAGTAAGGTTTCTGTTTTCCAAGTTCTCAGTTACTTATACCTTGTTCTTCTAAGCCCAAGCTGCGATTGCACTGGGGACAGTGCAGTCTAAGTGTGGGGGACGTGGTTACTAACATTGTGTTTTGTTTTCTTAGAGTCAGTCCCTTGTTTTCAAAATGGTTTTATTGAGTCAAAATGTGTATGAAACTATGATTTTTCGAGGAAACTTTTCGCTGGAACCGGAACTAAGTGACCATTGGACAGACTTTCATTAGCTCTATGACTATTAGAAAACCCCAAACGGATCAACTTACCAAGGACACCCATATCTAACCAGGTATTCAGAGGATCTATCACTAACTTCACCTCTAATCCTGACTTATTTTCTCACTTAGGGGCTTGGTATCTCTGGATCGGATTCCTCTGATGTGTTTGACACAGCCTGTGATCCTGTTTAAGTATGGTTCCTGATTTTCCCCTCTCTTGAGAGTAAAAAAAAAGAGATTAAAACTGCGGATAAGCTAGTAGCTTTGAAGTGGTCACGGAAGTGGTAGAGACCCGTATTACCTCCTGTGCATCCATGGAAACATGTCTAAAGTTACACCCCTAATAAAAAGGGAAGAGCACTGATAAAAAAATAAAATGATACCTAATGGGGAAAAATCAGTTGCTAAGGGAGAAAGGGAAAAGAAAAGAACCAGAAACCGACAGTTTGGTGGTCAAGTACTGACTGAGTTGAGGCCATGTGTCCTCTGATCGATACTCCCTCTTTGAGACTGCACCTAATTGTATATAGAGGTTAGTGTGGTGAACTTGAATATCCTAATATGATTGTGGAGTTTACTTGGGACATTTTCTAAGTGTGGGGGAAGTATATTGTGGTCTTGATCTCTGTAGGAAAGTTTTCAGTGGTTTACTAAGTGAATGTGAATGCGAAAGCTCCTAAGACGAAATGAGTTTCTGTGTTTTCAAACCTCTTTCGTATGCTTTGGTTCTTTTACTTGCTTGAGGGCAAGCAAGAGCTAAGTGTGGGGGAGTTGATATATCATGGTTTTTCTAGGTTTTCAACCATGATATAGTTATATATATTGAGTCTTTAACCTGGTTTTTTGAGTCTATTGAGTCTTCTACAGGTAGGCTTGCGTTTGGAGCAAAGAGTGGGATTATAGGACGTTTATGGTGATTTGTGAAATGAGTTGATCGTGGAATCTCGACCACGATTGGATGTCGACCGACATCACCTTAGTGTCGGTCGACACTGAGGGAGACAAGACTTATACGCCGAGTTGAAGACATATTTTGAAGAATTGCAAAGTTGCCCAAAAGTTTTCCCTAATTCTAATCTTGCCCCAGAATGTGTTTAGTGTTTTAATTAGGTTTTTCAGACTCAGTATGATTATCTTGTTCTTACTTTGTTCTTGCTTTGGAGATTGAGAGATCTGGTGCCAAGGAGTTGTTTTGCTACTTGTAACTTTTGAGAGAAGGCTTTCGAATCCCTTTTATCTATCTGTTCAGTCTTTGGTTTTCTATTCAATGATGTGTTGTTTATCTGATAATATGTATGAGTAGTAACCTAGTTAGATTTAGGAATTCTAATAGGGTTTTATACTTGTTTAGACAACTGATTGATTAGGATTCTAAATCTATTCGTTCATCACCTAAGTTGCACTTAATTACTGAATTCTGGACTGATCACTTAGGATTTAGATCTGAGATAATTAACTTAGCACGAGAGTGTAAGTTATAATCTGAATAAACTTAGTGTGAGCAATTTGACTAGATACAAAGAGATTTAGTTTAGGAGAATTGTGAACCGAAGAACCTGTTTCTAATTCTTGTTTAGAACTCTAGGATCACAAAGATATTTGGATCGCTAGGTTGCTAGATATAGAAATAATCTCAGTGAGAGTTGGATTGTTTATCATTGTGTTTCTAGTTCTTGAACTTGCGCTTAATCTGAATCCGGTTAGTTAAGTATCTGACATTGTATAACTCCTGAGAACTTCCTAAGTCTGACGTCTTTCTCCCATTGAAAACACTCTTTAAATTACTTGCATTCGTTTACTGCTTTCTCCTGGTTGGCTTAGCTTAACTTGAAGACATATAATCTATCGTGTGAATGTTGAGTCCTTGTGGATACGATACCCTGAAATACTACATTTGCATAACTGTGCACTTGCAGTAGAATAGGGAATAATCTTAACCTATCACCGGTCAATGCCCTCTGCCGCCGGTCAACTCCCTCTGCCGCTGGTCAACACCAGAAAAGTCGCCGGAGCAGCCGGTCAACACGCCATCCTTCAGCCGGTTTCAGTTAGGGTTGGTCAGCTTCATGTTTAGTCTTGGTCAATGCCTGTTCAATTAAAGTCAACGCTTGGTCAACGCTTCAGTTTGGATTGGTTTAGCTCGGAGTTGCACTTAGTTCAGTCCGTTGGTTCGGGAAATATTTGGGATTAGTTGCAGTTCGGTCTCGGAGGTTCAGAGTTCTATCACACCATCATCCGTCACTCTTATACACTGTGAGTCGGTTAATTCTGCATTAGATAGGTCATGTAGACCCGAGAACTTTAAACCGTAGTTCTAAGATTGCATGCCTTTTTGATTGACTTGGTTTGAATGGTTAATTGATTGATAATCGGTTTTACTAATGAATTGGTTAGGTTGTTATATGCATGTTAGTTAGCTCGTACTGATTTGTTGTATCGTTGTTTGATTATTTATTGTTGCATTCATATTAGATTGGCAATATATGACCTATATGCATATATATGCTAGTAAGAACGTACTTAATGAACTTATACATCTCCAAATCCAGCTTGAATCTCATGATGCTACCTGTATAATCGGAATCTTCATCTCCTCTTTTCCATTCGCCGCCGATTAGCCGCCTCGCCACCTCCGGAGTCGCCGGAGCCGACGCCGTAAAGTCGCTGCTGGTAAAGCTCCGACGTTTCTTCTCCTTTGCTCAGCCACGAGATGGTTCTACTCTTTCCCTGGCCTCTCCTCTCTCATCGGAGATCTTTTCAGCCACCAGAGAGCCTCACCGGAGTTGCACCACCGCCTGTTCTCCTTTGGCACCGCCGAGAAACAGCTTTCCATGAGTTCTCTCTCTCTCTCTTTCTCTCTCTCTCTCTCTCTCTCTCTCTCTCTCTCTCTCTCTCTCTCTCTCTCTCTCTCTCTCTCTCTCTCTCTCTGCCGTGACTCTCTCATCGCCGGAATTCATCACCAGATTTAGCTATTCGCTGGTCAGGTCACCGGAGAAGCCCCATTGCCTCCGGTCAATGCCTTCCATCATTGGTCAATGCTGGAAAGTCGCCGGAGCAGCCGGTCAACATGCCATCCTTCAGCCGGTTTCAGTTAGGGTTGGTCAGATTCCGGTTCAGTCTTTATCAACGCTGGTTCAGTCAAAGTCAAC
Source organism: Orychophragmus violaceus (assembly GCA_030180135.1). NCBI lineage: Eukaryota > Viridiplantae > Streptophyta > Magnoliopsida > Brassicales > Brassicaceae > Orychophragmus > Orychophragmus violaceus. The sequence continues at coordinate 90,830,842 of CM058237.1, read as the reverse complement.
GTTCGGTCAACGCTTCGGTTTGGATTGGTTCATCTCGGAGTTGCACTTCGTTCAGTCTGTTAGTTTGGGAAAGATTCGAGATTAGTTGCAGTTTGGTCTCGGAGGTTCAGAGTTCCGTCACATCATCATCCGTCACTCTTATACACTGTGAGTTGGTTAATTCTGCATTAGATAGGTCATGTAGATTCGAGAACCTTAAACCATAGTTATAGGATTGCATGCATGTTTGATTGACTTGGTTTGAATGGTTAATTGATTGATAATCGGTTTGACTAATAAATTTGTTAGGTTGTTATATGCATGCTAGTTAGCTCGTACTGATTCGTTGTATCGTTGTTTGATTATTGATTTTTGCATTCATATTAGATTGACATGATAGGACCTATATGCATATATACGATAGTAAGAACGTACTTAATGAACTTATATACGATAAATTAAGAGTGATTTAAAATACGAAATTAAAATACCTAGCACACAGAGAATATAATAAAGGATGTATTATTAGATAATAGTTGGGATTATCGGGTTAAATGGATTTAATTACATAAAAATGAGATATCGTGAGATTAGTAAGTTTATTAATCTTAAACCGATGAATCGAAGAGTTTATGAAAAATACATTTAGGAATGATGAATTAAATGGAATCGAGCCGTCTACGGGATTCATAAGCCACTAATCCCAAGGTAGCAAATTAAATGATTGAGGTTGAATAAGATTAAAAGACTAATAAACCTAAGGGTGTTATTGATTGGATTGTGATGTTTGGTTTGGTGTTTATTTAATGCATGCTTGTGTTGGTCTATTCCGGTGTTAGCTGGTGATATGACTTGCGAGATAGATTGGGTGTTTGTCTGCTTTGTTTATTTATGTTTGACCTTGTCGATCTTGTGTTCTTTGTAGAGTCCCAGAGAGTCAGCGTGTTTTTATTTATTGTTATCAGGACTCTAGGGTGCGTTAGATCCCGCAAGTCGAATGCAAGCGTTCTGGTACTTCCGACCCGATTGGATACTCAGGTAGTTGCGTGATCGGTACACGTGCCTTCAGGTTGTGATTCTGGTTATGGTGTTAACCTACTGAGTGACGCCCGTAGGTGTGTGGTCCGGAGAATACGGGGTCATGTCGTAGGGCCAGACTGCATGGAAGCTTAGGCTATCTAGGGGTAGCCCGAGTCGTTGTGTATTTATGGATAGAGAACAATGTCCTAGGTCGTAGGACTTTGTGTTTACGTCTAGGAGTCATGGGGTAGTTTTAGTTACCATGGCAGTAGCTAAGTGTTCCCGTGGATGTTACCGAGTTCGTATAGTGGGACCAGTGGTGTGGTGTTAGTTTCCGCGTCAGTTAGATTGAGTTCGATTGAGATCAAGTGCCGCAGTGATCTCGATATATGTGTTACCTTTCATTGATAGAGAATGCTTGTGTGTTTTGGGCTCATCACGTCATGGTGGCACGTGATCAGCCATTTCTTCTGTTTGATCTTTTGCTTGTTATTTTGGGGTTTAGTTTAGTAGATCATTAGCAGCCTAGTAGTGGGGAGCCGACTCACTGGGTGATCTTAGATCGCTCATTAGACTCTTTTGTTGTTTTCAGGTTTGGCTTAGCTCGGCGGACGTGGGAGGATCTTGGTGTAGTCTTGGGATAACGCTTGGCCACAGTTTGATTAGATTTTTTTTATTGGGTTTATTTAGGTTCGGGTTTTATGGCGCCTATTGAGTTTTAAATGTTTTGGAATTAAAATTAAATAGGCTAAAGGATTTAATAAACTTAAAACCCTTAAAAATGAAATTGTTTCTCTGGTATTAGGTTTAGTCCAAACCGACACAAATCGTCAAAGCAATACTGGTTGAAAAGCCTTGTATTGTGGATGCGAGGTAAACAGAGTCAAGGACGGTTTGGTTCGAGCCATTGACTCAAACTGGACTGTTTCTGGCTTCGTATTGTGACGAATGTTTCTCGTTTGGCCTGCTCGAGTTCAATCGGTCATGTTCTTGTTTGATTGTTGACCGGTCGGCTCTTCGGTCAGCAGATAACGGGAAAGGGGCGTTACCAGGACGACGATGAGGGATATTGGCGAGGAGGAGGATAGAGGCGGAGACGAAGGACGAACGAGGGAGACCCAAAGGCGGTGGATCTGGCGGAACATGAGGAGTTGGAGGGCCTGACGGCAGAGGAGAGGTGAGGCTCGAGTCCGGTGGTTTAGATGGTGGAGGAGGAACGGCGGATGCTTCAGCTACATAGGCCATGGAGGAGGGGAGCTTCAATTTTGGAGGAGGTGATCTTCGGAGAGAGAAAGCGGCTGGACAGCGCAGCAGAGAGTCACCTCGAGAAACTCACCTGGGAGCATAGGGTTTCCCTCGCATACGGTCTTGCTAATTTAAAATTTCCAACTCTTAAATTATATGTAATTCAACACTAAGTAGATTAGTTTCATGACCTAAAACTTCTAGATTATAAGCATGCCTTTTTTGCTTAGGACTCTTAGGTCCAATTAGAAGGTTTGAACCTTCCTTTTCCATCATTCCTCTCTCACCGTCGAGTAGAGCTCCCTTCTCGGCAAGAAATTGCTACGGTCTATTTAAATTTCCTAAACTTTTCTTCTTTCCTTTCTTACAAAAGAAAAGATACAACTTTCTCTCTCTTTTCCTTAATTCTGCTTCTAAAAATCTCACAGACTTGGAAGTTTTCCTCTTATACTCCCCTCATTAAGTGTAGAATTGCTACGATTATGATTTCTTTCAAGATTGTTTCGGAATTCTGCCCATTCAAAGGGATTTCCGCTTCTCAAACCACTGACCTACTTCCCAAAAAGAACCTTCTACGTACGGTGGTTCTGGTTCTGTGACAACGCTTTTTCCCTGGGAATAATTTCGGATATCCTTCACAATGCCATGAAAGCAATGACGCTTGAAGATGACGAACCGATTACCTTGACAAAACACCCTCGGTTCAAGATCATTGATGAGAACTCGTGCAGCCTGCTTGGCCGGCTTCTCAATCCTGACGAGTAGTCAATGTCTAGAATGATAAACGACATGCCTAGGCACTGGCGTGTCTATGAAAAGGTCTGTGGAATTGCATTATCGAAAGATAAGTTTCAGTTTATCTTTGAGAGAGAAGAAGATCTTCAGAGAGTGCTGAGAGACAGACCATGTTTGTTTAATCACTGGACGATGCTCCTGGAAAGATGGACTGCTACACCGCCTGCAGATTTCCTTACCAAATTCGAGGTTTGGATTCGGATAAGAAACATACCATATGTCTATTACACGCTTGAGACTATGTACGAGTTAGCAAAGGAAATCGGGAAGGTAGAAGAAGTGGTGTATGACCCTAAAGCTTCCCATAGAACATACTTTATCCAAGCCAGGGTCGTGTATGATAGAGCCAAACCAGCTCGAAATAAGAAAGTGTTGAATCTACCAACGGGCGAGTCTGTGGTTGTTACCTACGAGTGTGAACATATCAGAAGAAAATGCTCATATTGTTTCCGGCTGACCCACGAGAAGAACAAATGCCCCTTGCTGAAGAAAATTCATACTCCCAAGATGCATGAAAATCATCAAGCTACGGATCCAGTGAGCATACTGAGCTAGAACTGTCAAGGTGCAGGAAGCACTGAGACAATTCATCGTATTCGGGAACTACGGTGTACGTACTTCCCGGGTTTTATGTTTCTTATGGAGACGAAGCAAATATTTAGTTACATGGAAGGTTTGAAGCTTAGTTTGGGTTATGATGGATTTACTACTGTTGAGCCTAGAGGTCTTAGTGGAGGCTTAGCAGTTATGTGGAAGAGTTGTTATAAAGTTGATGTTATTTCCAAAAATGCAAGAATAATAGATATGAAAGTTTTGATGGGCTCTTTACAATTTTACTTAACCTGTGTGTATGGAGATCCTGTTAGAGAACGAAGATAAGATGTTTGGGACCAACTTTCTGGTATTGGCTTGTTAAGAGATGAACCATGGGTAGTCATTGGCAATTTTAATGAACTCATGAGCAACGATGAAAAGTTAGGTGGTCAAAAAAGAAGAGAATCTACATTTTGGGGATTCAGATCAATGGCAGAAAACTGCAAGATAAAAGAAATTCGCAGCTCTGGAAATTTCCTTTCATGGTCGGGCTGGCGGGATAATTTTTGGGTTCAATGCAGGCTCGATCATAGTTTTGGGAATTCTGAATGGTTTCATCTTTTCCCAAGATCTCAAGCAGAATATCTATTTTCATGCGCGTCGGATCACCGGCCTATAAGATTAGCTTTCTCTCTTGAGACGAAAAACCCAAATAGAGGCCGTATCTATTTTGATAAGCGACTAATGTCCAAAGATGGTTTTGAAGAAGTGGTTAAACGGGGTTGGGGTGATCTGAATGCTTCCAACGTCAGTGTCATGGACAGAATAACCCTTTGTAGAAGGGAAATGGCGCAATGGAAGAGAAGTAATGACTGCAATTCAAAAACCAGATTGCAACGTCTACAGCTCGAGCTCGATTTAGAAATCTCTAAGCAACACCAGAACATGGAGATTATGCGCCAGCTTAAGCATGATTTGGCAGTGGCGTATAAGGATGAGGATTTATTTTGGCGTCAAAGAAGTCGCGAGAAGTGGTTAAAGAAGGTAGATGCATACACGAAGTTCTTCTTTATTGCATTCAAAGGTCGGAAGATAAAGAATCATGTCCTTATGCTCATGGATGATGACAACCAGGAACTTTTCTCGGAGGGAGCAAAAGGGAATGTGGCTGTCTCGTATTTCAGGGATTTGTTTATGAGTACTAACCCATACGAGATGGAGGAAATGTTCGAAGGATTTCAATCTCAGGTGTCAATGGAGATGAATGCAAAACTTATGAGTGAGGTTACGGTTGAGGAAATTAAAAAAGCAGCCTTAAATATCAAGGGGAGCAGTGCTCCTAGAGAGGATGGTTTAACATGGATCTTCTTTCAAAAATACTGGAATATTGTTGGGCCGGCTCTAACCAGTGAGATACAAAGCTTCTTCTCATCGACGACAATGCCGGCTGGTTGGAATCACACTCATCTATGTCTTATGCCCAAGGTACATAATCCCACCCACATGACAAACATGAGACCAATTAGTTATGTTCAGTGCAGTACAAGATTATATCGAAGATTTTAAGTGAAAGACTGAAACAAATATTGTCGGAGATAATCTCATAAACGCAGGGGGCATTTGTATCAGGAAGACTTATATCAGATAATATCCTCATTGCTCATGAGATGGTGCATGGACTTCGTACGAATGAGAGTGTATCAAAAAGTTCCATGGCAATAAAACTGATATGTCAAAGGCATGCGACCGAGTAGAATGGTGTTTTCTTGAAACTCTCTTGAAAAAATGGGTTATGATAGAAGATGGGTATGCTGGATCATGACCTGTGTGAATTCAGTATCATACTCAGTTCTTCTAAATGGTCGCACCCATGGTTATCAAACATGAACGTGGGATCCGCCAAGGAGATCTGCATTCCCCATTCTTGTTTATCCTAGCGGCTGAGGCATTGGTAGGTCGTCTGAATTATTCTGAGCAATCTGGCTCCTTACATGGAATTCACTTAGGAGTTTCGGGACCAGAGGTACATCATCTACTCTTCGCCGACGACAGTCTTTTGATGTGCGAAGCTAATGAACAAGAAGCTGGTGAGATTGTACGATGCCTTAAACTCCATGGTGATGCGTCTGGTCAGCTTATAAATAAAGCGGAATCTTCTATAATCTTTTGGACAAAAGTAGAAGAAGGAAAACAAAATGCAGTCAAGGTAATACTGGGTATCGATAAGCAAGGTGAAAAAGGAACTTACTTGGGTCTCCCAGAATGTTTTAGTGGTTCCTAAAGTCAAGTGCTGAATTTCATTCATGAGAGACTACAGGGACGAGTTAAAGGTTGGTTTGCTCAGGCTTTGGATCATGGTCGCAAAGAGATATTAATCAAATCCATTGCTCTTGCATTGCCGGTTTACACCATGTCAGTCTTCAAACTCCCCATAAACCTTTGTGACAAAATAACAAGCGTACTTATTCAGTATTGGTGGAGCAGTGGCACGAAAAAGGTGGTTTAGGCTTCCACGACATCACTCGATTTAATCAATCCTTGCTAGCGAAACAAGCCTGGCGCATATGGAGTAATCCTCAATCCCTGGTTGCACGGATTCTGAAGCATCGATACTTCAAAAATCTTCGTTCTTAGAGAGTTTGGTTGGAAAACGAACATCTTATGCTTGGTGTAGTATTCTGATAGGTCTCGAGTTTTACCCTATACTAACTGCAAGTGCACAGTAAATCAATTGTAGTACTTAGGGATCGACTCCACGAGGACTCTAGGCAACGATAAAATCAAGAACTTAAAGAGATTAAAACTAGGAGAAAGCAAAAAGCAAATTGTATTCTATTAACTAAAAGCAAGCAGGAAAGTAAATCAGTAGCAGGTTGTTGTTTGAAATCAATAAACTAAAAGCGCTAAGTCTAGGGCGTTCTCAGGAAATCAGACAAGCAGATAAATCAATCAGTCAGGATCTAATTAAACTTAGTTCTAGAACTCAAAACACAGATATAGAATTAACCAAATTCCTTTGCGAGAATTCTCTAAGTCTAAGTGCAGTAATCCAAATTCCTTTGCAATTACTAACAGATTAAACCAGCTTTAAATTCAAGTTTGATATGTTCACAATCTAATTAAACCAAATTCCTTTGCGAGTAATTAAATTGCTCAACCTAAATAGTTCAGATTCTAAACCACACTGTCGTGTCGTATTTAGCAACCTAAGATCTAGATTCTAATTGATCAGGTTAGAACTAGCATTACACACAATTTAGTTTGAAGAACATCTATTGATGTGAATCCTTAACTGAATTAATTATATCTAGCAAGTCATGAAATCTCTATGAGAAACCCTAAACCTAACTATGAGACTACTCAGACATGGATGATGTAAACATAATCAATGAATAAATAGCAATCATAAAAGAGATTAAAATAACAAAGGGGTTCAAAAACTTCTCCAAAACGAATGTAGTACAGGATCAGATCAGCCCCAAAAGCTCTAAAAAATCTCTGCTCTCAGTTATGATAGCGTATGTAAGCGTATCTAAAACTGATCTAAAAACTTAATTAAATAGCTAAAACACGACTTGGGGCTTCTGTGTAAATATTTGAAACTTCTGGGCTTTTCTGCAATATTAGCATACTTCATTAAATCGCCGAGTCTGGCCCATTCGCGTAGTGCATCGACCGTTGCAGGTGTGCGTCGATCGATGCAGATCCCAAAACTGGACAGTGAGTACAAGCTCTCGGGTCAAATCTCCAAAATGCTCCAATAAGTTCCATAATCACCACATTAGCTCCAAACGTGCGTGTACCTAATAAAACCTGTAAAAGACTCCAAAGAAACACCAAAAGACACTAAAACAGACTTATATCATGGCATAAAACCGGTAAAAACCATGATATATCAACTCCCCCACACTTAGCCTTTGCTTGCCCTCAAGCAAAACAGAGAACTAAAACATGGTGAAGAGGTTTGAAAACTTTCAGAAACTCTTTTTGTCCTAGAAGCAACAAAACTCAGATTCCCCTTAGTAATCCACTGAAAGAATCAATCACAAGATATCAAGACCAACATATACTTCCCCCACACTTAGCAACTGTCCTAAGTAAACTCCACAATCACATTCATGCATTAAAATTCACCCTACTGACTTCTGCAAGTATTTAAGTGCGGTCTCACCTAAGGAGTATCGAATAGAGGCACATGGACTCTTACCTTATCAGCTCTAGACCACCATACTATCTTTCTCTAGTCCCTTTCTTCTCTTTTCCCTTCCTTAGCATTCTGATTTTTCCCCATTGGGTATCATTTTTTTTTTTTTTTATCAGTGCTCTTCCCGTTAAGGGGTGTACTTTGGACACATTCCATGGATGCACAGGATATGATAGTTGTAGCTACCACTCCCAGAGACCACTTCAGAGTTACTAACTCATCCTCAGTTTATTATCTTTTTTTTTTTATGGAAGGGGAGAAGGGAACCAAATAGGACAGGTTTACAGGCTGTGTCAGAACTAACAAGGGAATCCGACACAAAGTATACCAAGCCCTTAGGTGAGAAAATTAAGTCAGTATTAAAGTGAAGTCAGTAAAAGGATCCTCTGATACCTGAAGCGATGTGGGTGTCCTCAGTAGGTTGATCTGTGATGGGGTTTTCTAATAGTCATAGATAGATCCTGCAACTTCATCTCAATGGTTACTTAAGTTCCTGCAAGTGCTGTTAATCTTCTCAAAAATTCATTGTTTCTTACTTAAACTGGTTTTGACTCGATAAAACAAATTTTGAAAAACTGACTGGCTCTTAAGAAAACAGAAAGATAGATGTCAGTAGCACCTCCCCCACACTTAAGACACACTGTCCCCAGTAGTGTCAAGCGAAGGGTTGGTAAAAAGAAAGAAAAAGTTAAATGTTAATGGACGTGTTGAGTTCTGTTTGATTTTTACCTCTGTCGCTCAGGCATCGATCGTTGCACTAGGTGGATCGACCGTTGCTAGGCGATTTTCGTGTATGGTCGATCGTTGCTCAGGACCGCAACGATCGCTGCAATGCGATTTCGATCGTGTTGTGACGATCGACACAGTGGTGTGTCGATCGACGCACTGCGATTACTCGGATCAGTCAGCAAGTTAGCAGGTTAGTCCGTTGGAATCTATCAAATTTCGAATCCTGCAAGCTGAAAACACTGAAAACAGAGTAAAATCAAAGCAACTGATGTATCAAATCAAGCACAACGTCCAGAAACAATAGCATCCTAAAAATCAAAAAGAAAAAGTGCAAAGAAAAACAAGAGATAAAAGAGTACATAACCAAATAAAATGGAGACTACGCTCACTCGCTATCATCATCTATCCCAGCATATGGATCAGTACCGCCGGAATCCTCAGGAGAACGCTGTCTGCGTCGACTGGCAGGGACGGGCTGATGAACCTGTGGCTGTCTCCTGCAAGTGCAGCCACGCATCCACTCCCAAATGGTCTTTAGTATCCCATCATTACGCTCTCTCCACTCAGCCTCAGACATCTCTCCCAAAGGAACTGCAGGGACAGGAAAAGGGCCAATGTCATCAACAGGGGCAGCAGGTGCAGAGGAAGTAGAAGCTCGTGTAGAAGGCTCTCCCAGCGGGTGAGCCATAGGGGAACGCTGCGCCGATCTATCTGAGGTGGTCGGAATCTCAATGCATCTAGCGTATCAATCCGTGTATGACTGGCAGCAGGAAGATATATACCATGCTTCGCAGTGGCAGGGTCGTAGTAAACCCATACACGCCCCTCCTTGAGCCATGTAGCGCTCTGCAAGTGGGTGAAATCCAGGAACTCCTTGGCAGAGTTACACTCTGTGCCCTCTAAGGGAATCCTGCAATGCATGAAAATGGGAGTAAGCAGGCTCCCTACTGTCTCAGTGTCCACGCCATCAAATGGCTTCTTCTGCAGGTCGCATAAGTGCTGAGTGAAAACAGCTCCCAAGTTGAATCCCTTAGTGGGATCTCTCAAACCAGAACCCTCAAACTGGTCCCTCAGCCCAATGAACAGCATCTCCATCTCAAGCTTGCGCATCTTGTTGGCTTCAAACTTGCACAACAGAGTCCATCCTAAGATGCGCAGAACATATCTCAGAACCGGATGCCTAACCTGCTTCACCTGTGTCTGTCTCGAGTTGTATCGACCATTGCCAATACAGTCCCAGAAAAACTGAGCCTCCTTCATATCCCACTCAAGACTCATGCCAATATGTCTCGGATCAGTGCTGAATCCATAAATCCTGCAGATATCGAGAAGAGGAATCCGATACCTGGCTCCTAAGCACATGAAGGTAAATATACCTCCTGTAGCACTCCTGCCGTCTGGATCCGGGTAAACCACTCTACAAGTGGCTAGCAGCTGTCTTACCAACTCAGGGTACAAGTCGTAAGGCCGCATAGGTATTGTCCCTAGACCAATGCCCTTACACAGTGTAAGAACCTGCTCATCTATCCCCAGACTCTTACAAGTAGAGTAGTCTGCAAACTTGGTTGGTTTAATCGTCATGCCACACCAACCGTTGTAAAGCAACGTGTCAAACTCATCCCAGTGATCAAGCAACGGTCTCTCTGTGAAATCAGCGGTCTTGAGGAACTCAACAATATAATTTGGCCACTCTCTGTCTGACGGGATCTCTGTCTTATCTGCTCGGGGCCAAGGTAGTGCTATTTCCGGACCAACCCTCACATAATCCTCAGGATGCGGTGATTCTCGATGGAACCACTCTGGTAGTGGAATGTACTGACGTGTAGCGGTTGCTGCGGTGGCTCTTCGTTTATGAGGTTGTCTGCGAGTTACCATCTGCATGAAATCAATAAATAATTTAAGTCACGGCAGAAATCTCTCTGTGAAATCGCGAAGCAACGACCGTTTCACTAAGGCATCGATCGTTGCAAGGCGACTCCACATCATCGAACAAATCCCTAAAATCGCAAAGCAACAACCGTTGCACTAATGCAACGACCGTTGCCAGGCGATTTCACAGCCGACAACAAATCCTCAAAATCGTTTCTAAATTCGTTCCACATTATCTCTAACAGCCTAATACCATCACCAATCATCCTTAATTTAGTCTAATTCAGCACGCAATCATCAATTTCAACCCAAAAATTCTCAAATTCTAAAACCCTAAAAATGAATCCGGAAATCACAAAATCGAAGCACATTACCTTGGATTCGTGACAAATGGGTTATTGGAATGAAATAAGAGTGTGAAAACAAGAGAATAGCACTTAGAATCAGTGATAATGACGAAGAAATGAGAGATTTAGGCGATAATGGTTTCGGTGGTACAGACGGCGAGAGTGGAGAAGAAGAGAGGAGAGAAGGGTTTAAGGCATTTACCTCGATCGTGGGTGCAACGACCGTTGCAGTCAAGCAACGGCCGTTGCTGTTTGAACAAGATTGATTCCGGTTTAGCGCACATACCTTAATTTGGCAATTAAACCAATTGCAACGACCGTTGCACAGGACCGCAACGATCGTCACAATGCGATCCCATCTCCTCGTTGTAATCACCCTGCAACGACCGTTACAATGAAGCAACGATCGTCACACATCTCCAGACTCGAGTTCTGCATCTAAAACTTAACAAAAACAAAAACAAAACGTTAGTTCCTAAGAAAAACACCAAAAATCAAAAAGAAAAACACCAAAACCTAACAGTGGGTTGCCTCCCACTCAGCGCTTGTTTAAGGTCATTAGCTTGACCGGACGAACAAGAATCAGGCACCGTGAGATCCTGACAGAGACTTTGATTGTCTCTGTTCAAGTCTCCTCATCCAAGGCGGAGAATAAGCCATATCAGAATGAATGCGTCCAAGAAAAGAAGGAGTAAACTGCTCCCCAGGATCCAAAATCACAGTATCACTTGGCTGCTTATCATCTCCATCCAAAATGGTGAAGGTCTGCCCATCTATCAGTGGCTTGCGCAGCTTATCCATCTCATAATGCAGCGGCTCATCTCGCAGGTGGAGATCAATTAGACTGTGTCTAACATCTATTATTGCTCCAGCTGTAGCTAAGAATGGTCTCCCAAGTATCAACGCGTCATCAGGATCACTGTCATACTTCAGCACTAAGAAGTCTGTTGGAACTAAGTAGTTTCCAACTCTGACCGGGATGTCCTCAAGGAGTCCTTCTGGAATCCTTATAGACTGATCAGCTAGGACAAGAGAGGTCCTAGTGGGTCTAAAATCCATCATACCCAGCTTCTCTGTCACAGAGTATGGCATAAGACTTCCAGCAGCTCCCAAATCGCACAGAGAACGCCTAAAACTATCCTCGAAGATAGAACAACTTAGCACAAAAATCCCAGGATCAGGTAGCTTCTTGGGAACCTTGGTTAATAGCACATCACTTATCTGTTGAGGGACCACAATCACCCAATCCTTCAGCTCTTCATCCAAAGGCAACATCTTATTCAAGTACCTCTACACACATGGGTGATAAGGTGGATCATCAGATGATGGAATTTCTTCCAACTCTTCACCAATCTCTTCCAGCTGCTTAAGCTCTTCAATCTCTTGCTTAATCACTTCAGACACTGAGGAATATAATCTAATGGATTGTGCATAAATCTCATGTTGAGTAATCTCAGATACTCCAGGGAATAAACGATCAAGCTCTAAATCTGCATCAATGCCTTCAGAATCCTGCGAGTCTGTCTGTTCACGACCTGCAACGACCGACACTAGTAGTGCGTCGATCGATGCAACACTGTTTTCACAGTTTCTACCCGAGAGATTTTTCCAAGAATCCGAAAATTCAGCCTCTTCTACCAACTCAGCTGTGCTTAGCTCAAATCCTTCACCTAGGTGTGATCCATCATCAATGTACACTGACCAGGCCTTAATATGGGTGTCTGCTACTCCTTTTCCTTTAACAGAACTAGAAATCTGACTCACCTGAGTATCCAACTGCTTCACATGAGTGTTCAGAGACTCAAACTTTCCATTGAGATCCTCATAGACAGCATCCAACTTCTTATTGCAGTCCACAACAATCTTGGTTTGACTCTCCAGCAGCTGTTCCATCATTGCCTCCAACTTACTCTCATGAGCAGTAGCTACAGGAGGCGCTTGGTAAGAAGATGATCCATAGGTTCTCTGAGTACCTTGTCCAAAAGGTTTATGAAAACCACTAGTCTGTCCAAAGCCAAAGGAGTTATGATTGCCTGTGAAGGCACTCCTCTGTCCTCCATTAAAGAACCTGTTTCCCTGCTGATTGCCAAATCTATTACCTTGGAATCCAGATCCTCCTATGTAATTCACATCTTCTTCCTGAGTGTCCTCCTCAGTCTGAATTACCTCAACATCTTGGGCAAAGTGGACAGCTTTCTTACCAGTTAGGAGATTACAAACTGTGTCCAGCTTAGATCTAATATCAGCAATCTCCAAATTCTCTACATTCCCACCAGATTTCTTCCTCCTCTCATCAGTAGTCTTGTAACTGTTGCTGCTCACTAAGTTCTCAATCAACTGCTTAGCTTGTGCAGGAGTCCTGGTGTTAAAATTTGCATTGCTGGAGTTATCCAGCGCAGTCTGATATGGAAGATCTATGCCTCTGAAGAAGATACCTAGCAACGTGACCTCAGTGAATCCATGGTGTGGGCAGTCACGCTGGTACTTCTTGAATCGCATCCAGGCAGCTTTTAGTGGCTCCACAAGACCTTGGGAGAATGTCAGAATATCCTGTCTGGACTGATCAGAACGTGCATCATCATAGAAGTGACGCAGGAACTCACTCTTCAGGGCTGCCCAAGTAACAAACTGCCCAGGTGGCAGTTGCTTCAGCCATGCAGCAGCGTCTCCAGCGAGACTGTGTGGAAAGAGCTTGAGAAACAGATAATCCTGGCACACTCCATCATACTTCATGCCAGTGATTATATCCTCAAACTGATCGATGTGATCCATAGGCTGCTCCGATGGGTGGCCATGGAAGGCATTCTGTCTCATCAGCGAGTAGTAGATGGTTTTGATTTCAAAATCATTCCTCTCAAAACCAGGAGGTACTAGAGCTGACCGGTTTGCATGAAACTCATCCGGTCTGTTGTAGTCAGCTAATGTCCTCTCATGAACAACCATCTGTCTACCTTGGGCCTGCGGCTGTGGTTCAGGCTCCTCAACATCAGGGATCACACGTCCCTCAGCATCAATCCTCTGCCCAGCAGCATTGTAAGGATTGTTTTGCGGATCCCTCAGGATACCTTGAGCATCGGTTATCAGAATCAAACGTTCGCGTACCATCCTTGCTCTTCTTTCTCTTCTGTTAGTCCTCTCTAGTCGTCCAAGTTCTTCAAGTCCGAGATTAACGAGGTTCAAGTTCTGATTACTTCTAGTTTCACCCGTCTGCATAAACTGTCTGTAATCGTCAAGCAACGATCGATGCTAGCCGTGCAACGATCGATTCAATCTCAAAATCGCCTAGTGACGATCGACACAAAGGTGAAACGATCGATGCTAGGCGAATGTCGTACCTGCGACAGAAAGAATACAGAGAAAAAATCAATAAACACAAATAAAAATAAAAATAAAAATCCTAGTAAAAACCCTAAGTTCGAAGCTATCGAAGACTCTAAGAGTCCCCGGCAACGACGCTAAAAACTTGATAGGTCTCGAGTTTTACCCTATACTAACTACAAGTGCACAATAAATCAATTGTAGTACTTAGGGATCGAATCCACGAGGACTCTAGGCAACGATAAAATCAAGAACTTAAAGAGATTAAAACTAGGAGAAAGCAAAAAGCAAACTGTATTCTATTAACTAAAAGCAAGCAGGAAAGTAAATTAGTAGCAGGTTGTTGTTTGAAATCAATAAACTAAAAGCGCTAAGTCTAGGGCGTTCTCAGGAAATCGGACAAGCAGATAAATCAATCAGTCATGATCTAATTAAACTCAGTTCTAGAACTCAAAACACAGTTATAGAATTAACCAAATTCTTTTGCGAGAATTCTCTAAGTCTAAGTGCAGTAATCCAAATTCCTTTTTAATTACTAACAGATTAAACCAGCTTTAAATTCAAGTTTGATATGTTCACAATCTAATTAAACCAAATTCCTTTGCGAGTAATTAAATTGCTCAACTTAAATAGTTCAGATTCTAAACCATACTGTCATGTCGTATTTAGCAACCTAAGATCTAGATTCTAATTGATCAGGTTAGAACTAGCATTAAACACAATTTAGTTTGGAGAACATCTATTGATGTGAATCCTTAACTGAATTAATTATATCTAGCAAGTCATGAAATCCCTATGAGAAATCCTAAACCTAACTATGAGACTACTCAGACATGGATGATGTAAACATAATCAATGAATAAATAGCAATCATAAAAGAGATTAAAATGACAAAGGGGTTCGAAAACTTCTCCAAAACGAATGTAGTACAGGATCAGATCAGCCCCAAAAGCTCTAAAAACTCTCTCCTCTCAGTTATGATAGAGTATGTAAACGTATCTAAAAACTGATCTAAAAACCTAATTAAATAGCTAAAACACGACTTGGGGCTTCTGTGTAAATATCTGGAACTTCTGGGCTATTCTGCAATATTAGCATACTTCATTAAATCGCCGAGTCTGGCCCATTCGCGTAGTGCATCGACCGTTGCAGGTGTGCGTCGATCGATGCAGATCCCAAAACTGGACAGTGAGTACAAGCTCTCGGGTCAAATCTCCAAAATGCTCCAATAAGTTCCATAATCACCACATTAGCTCCAAACGTGCGTGTACCTAATAAAACCTGTAAAAGACTCCAAAGAAACACCAAAAGATACTAAAACAGACTTATATCATGGCATAAAACCGGTAAAAACCATGATATATCATATTCTCCATGGCAGAGAGCTACTGCAAAAAGGTTTAATCAAAGCCATAGGTAATGGGATCAGCACTAATGTCTGAATGGATAAGTGGATCATGGATGTCATAGCTCAGGCACCTAATTATCGCCCAGAAAGCACCATAGACCTCACTTTGAAGGTTTCAGATCTATTGGTAGGATACTCAGGTATCTAGAATGCTGAATTGGTAAGGCAAACATTCACACACGAGGATGCTTTGCAGATATTGAGTATCAAACCTTCCAGATTTTGTGATGATGAAATGGTGTGGGGCTTTTCAACAGACGGCGCATACAGTTCAAAAAGTGGGTATAAACTATTATAAGCTATAAAAGAAATCAATGACCCAACAACACATACCTTATCTCCTCTTGAAAGTGCTCTCTTGAAGAAATTGTTGAAGCTTAAAACTCCCTCCAAGCTTTGGCATTTCCTCTGGAAAGCCTTGGCAGGAGCTTTGGCGGTAAAAGAGAGACTTGCATCGCGTGGTCTAAATGTGGACACCACATGCCCAGTGTGTGGAGTTGGTCTTGAAACCACTAGTCATGTGTTGTTTCAATGCAGTCAGGCCAAAGAATTGTGGGAACAATCTGGTCTTCCTCTCCCTACAAATGGTTTCTCTAGCAACTATGTATTCTTAAACATGCATTTTCTGATCGAAAGCAGCCTCAAGCATATTGAACCCTCATCAAGGGCTTATGCTTTCCCTTGGGTAATCTGGAAAATATGAAAGTCTAGGAATATGCTGGTGTTTGAACGGAGAAGAATTGAACCTGCAGCAGGATGTTCAAAGGCTCTGGAAGATGCAAAAATTTGGTTTGGAATTCAGGGCTTTCATACCACTTACGATGGAAACTTATAACCCTCAAGGCATAGTACTAGAAGTGGATGGAGTAAACCTTCCATCTCTTTTCGCAAGTGCAATGTTGGTGCGTCATGGTCTAAGAATCATCGAATTTGTGGAGCTTCTTGGATCACAAGGGATAGTGATCTCAACACTTTGTTCCATGGCCATCGCTCCTTCTATAAAGTTCAATCGCAAAGGGAGGCTGAGCTTGAAAGTTCAAGATACTATCGGATACGATGTTGCTTAACACACAAGGACACAAGGACTGAACAAGATGTGACGTTGAGTACAAGGAAGCAATCTGAACAAGATATGACGTGTTATACAAGGAAGCAATCGAAAGTCGGAAATAGAAGATTTGGAAATATTCTATATCACGAAAATATAGAAGATTTCCATAGAAGAGATTCTCCAAGATCGACTGCATATATATATATATATATATATATATTGAGATGAGCCGACTTGGATTAGGTTACGCTTGCTAAGAGAGAAAAAGAGTTAGTGTGTTTAACGCAATTAAGATCGTGTGCTTTTCGGTGAGTGAATAAAAGAGAGAAGTGCAACTGTTGTTGTACGGTAAGTTTGGGTAGATTAGGATTTGGTCAGTAGCGTTTCACAAGTTGTGAAGTCGTGTTAATCTGATTGAACAAGATTACTGTGTAATTTGTTCAAGTGAATTCTAATAAAAGTTTGGTTTCTGATTTAGTCTAAATCAACATCTTGAATTCATATCTTTTGTTATTTCATTTAGTATCAGAGCAGGCAATCTATCTTACAGGTTGAGATCTTGGAGAAGATATGGAGACAAAGGATCTGTTGGCAGTTTTGAAACCCATCATGCTGGATGAACACAACTTTGGTCACTGGAAAGTCAGAATGAGACATATTATACGATCTATCGACGAGACTGCATGGCATGCTGTCGAGCATGGTTGGGAAGAACCAAAGGAGATACTGGAAGATAAAAGCAAGGTTCGAAAACCTCTTGAAAAATGGTCTGAGGATGAAAGAAAGGCTTCAAAGTACAACTCCAAGGCGATATCCACCATCATGTCAGCTGTGGACACTGAGCAGTTCAAAATAGTTCAAGGTTGTGAATCAGCCAAGGAAGCGTGGGACACATTGGTTAATCATTTTGAAGGAGATGCAAGTGTAAAAAGAACACGTCTCGATTTCCTAGCTTCTCAATTCGAGAATCTCAAAATGGAGGAAAACGAAATAATAGGCAGTTTTACAGCAAAACTCATCACAATTGCCAATGAAGCTTCAGTTCTTGGCAAGAAGTATAATGAAAAAAACTGGTTAATAAACTCATCAGATGTCTTCCTGCAAAGTTCTCAGCTTAGAAAGCGATTCTACAATGCTCGATGAACACGGACGAGATGAAGTTTGATAAATTAGTAGGGATGCTGAAATCTCAAGAAATGGAGGTAACGGGTGATCAGACTAAACCGAGTCAGGGAATAGCCTTCAGTGCTCAACTTGACAATGAGAGGATCAATAAACTGGAGGAAAATATGGGACTAATAGCTAAGAAATTCAACAAGATGTTCAAAAGAATTGAAAAGGGACAGAACAAGACTTTCAACCGATTTCAAAAGAACGAGTTGGATAGGAATGCAAACCGAAACTTCAGAACTGAAGGTGAGAGATCATCAAGGAAAAAGGAGATGCAGTGTCATGAATGTGAAGGGTTTGGTCACTTCAGAAACGAATGTCCTTTGGTGAAGAGAAAAGAACTTAAATTCAGTGAATGCAGAGGCATTGGACACACTAAACCTGAATGTCCAAGTACAACCAAAGGAAAAGAAAAATCCTTTTTATGTTTTAGTGACACTGATTCGGAAGAAGAAGAACACGATGGAGATTGCATGCTGAATTTCGTGGCTTTGGTATCTCAAGACAAAGGAGTAATCGATACTAGTGATTCAGATTCAGAGGAAGAAGTGGATGTTGAAAAAGAGTATCGAACTCTATATGAGAACTGGACTAAGCTGAGCCATGAGAATCTCTCACTTCTTAAAGAAAAAGCTATGCTGAAAGCTCAGGTTAACATTCTTCAAATGGAACTGACACCTCCTGGAAACAAGTTACCTACCATTGAGGAAGTAAGTGAAGGTGAAGATCAGCTTGAACAAGAACTCATCAAGGAAAGAGAAAGGAATAAAACTCTTGTAAGCAAAATTGAAGAATTGCAAGCAACTATTATGCAAGAACAAGACAAGAACAGAGGACTTGAGCAGAATCTGACTGAGAATCACAAAAAAATCAGGATGCTAAGTAAAGGAACAAAAAGTTTAGATCAGATTCTTGCCATGGGACAACCTCCAAAAGTCAACTGGGGCCTTGGATACCAAGGAGGAGCATAGTCAAGTCTGACAGGAGGAAAGATTAACTTTGTACGAGCTACACAGAAGATCACAGATCCGCATGAAGGTGAAAACAATCAAGTATACACCAATATTACGAAGACTCGAAGAGAATGTTTTGCTTGCGGTAAACTTGGTCACAAGAAGGCGATGTGCTGGAATTACTGGAACAAGATAGCGGCAGCTTGGAAGTCTAACAAGTACTACAATGAACCAAAACGTTTTGGTATGGTGTGGATAGCCAAGGCTGATCTGTATCCAGAATACAGGATTAAAACCATTCCTACAAGAGCTGTTGTTGCTGATATGGTCTGTAATCTCTCCATGATGAGTGATGTCGCATATACTTCTATAGAGAATGAAACAAAAGAGTCATGATACTTTGACAGTGGTTGTTCAAGACATATGACTGGAAGCAACAATGTTCTTGATGAGATAACTCCAGTTAAAGGAGGTAATGTAAAATTTGGAGATGGAGGACAAGGTAAGATAGCTGGAGTAGGAAAAATGTTCTCTGATGGAAAACCACAGTTGGAAAACGTTTATTTGGTCAAAGGACTGAAAGCAAATCTGATCAGTGCTTCGCAACTATGTGATGAGGGATTAAAAGTGATGTTCACTAAGGTTGACTGTCAAGCAATATATGAGGTTGGAACTGTTGTCCTTATGGGGTTTTGATCGGGTAACAACTGCTATATGTGGGAAGCAACTAACAACTATTTGAGCTCAACAGAGTCACAATTGGACTTATGGCATAAGAAACTAGGACACATGAGTGTAAATGGTCTCAGTCGTCTGATCAGTGCTGAAGTAGTCAGAGGAGGTACTGGAATCAGATCAAAGAAGGTACTGGATTTAATACACATTGATATTATGGGACCAGTAAACCCATAGAGCATTATCGGCAAGAAGTATATTTTTGTACTAGTTGATGATTTTTCAAGATTCACATGGGTAAGGTTCTTGAGAGAAAAATCAGAAGCTGCTGACAGCTTTAAGATACTGGCCCTGGAATTGAAGAACGAGAAAGGAGGTATAATACAGATCAAAAGTGATCATGGAGGAGAGTTCCAAAGTGAAAAATTCAAAAAAATCTGCGAATCTCAAGGAATACGACATCAATTTTCAGCTCCCAGAACACCCTAACAAAACGGAGTTGTTGAGAGAAAGAATAGGACTCTTCAAGAAATGGCAAGAGCAATGCTTCATGGGAATGAGATAGCTCCTAGATTTTGGGCAGAGGCTGTGAATACTGCTTGTTACATCATTAACAGAGTTTATGTTAAGCCAGGTACAAAGACAACGCCGTATGAAATTTGGAAAGGAAAGACACCAAACTTGAGTTACTTTCATGTGTTTGGATGTGTCTGTTACATCTTGAACGACAAGGACCAACTGGGTAAATTTGATTCTAAGAGTGATGAAGGAATCTTCATGGGCTATGCAAACAACAATACAGCTTTTAGAGTGTACAATAGAAGGACTCGTATGATAAGTGAGTCAGTGAATGTTGTGTTTGATGACCGGAACAAGTATTATATTGAAGATCTGACTGACGAACCTGACCAAGAAAAGAATTCAACAGAGATTGAAGTACCAAGACAGTCTCAGCTTGAGGATGTCATGGCAGATACTAGTCAGAATCCACGGAGGACCGGTTTTAGACAAGTTAATCGAGATCACTCTAAAGGAGATGTTATAGGTGACATACAAGAAGGAAGACAAACCCGAAACATGAAGATTGACTTCAAAGAGATGGTCAAGTTAGCATGTTTTATTTTGTTCGTTGAACCCAATAACATACACGAAGCTGTGCATGATGAGTACTGGATGCATGCTATGCACGAAGAGCTTGAGCAGTTTACTAGGCTGGATGTGTGGGACTTGGTAACATGTCCTGAAGGAGTGAATGTAGTTGGAACTAAATGGGTGTACAAAAACAAGATCGATGAAGATGGTAATGTGGTTAGAATCAAAGCCAGGCTTGTAGCTCAAGGATACTCACAAATTGAAGGAGTAGATTTCGATGAGACATTTGCACCAGTAGCCAGACTAGAATCAATCCGACTGCTTTTTGGAATAGCATGTTACCTCAAGATCAAACTGTATCAGATGGATGTTAAAAGTGCCTTTCTGAATGGGATGCTACAGGAAGAAGTGTATGTAGCACAGCCAAAAGGATTTGAAGATCCAAAGTTTCCGAATCATGTCTATAAACTCAAGAGAGCTCTCTATGGGTTAAAGCAGGCGTCACGAGCATGGTATGAGAGATTAACTCAGTTTCTTCTCAAAAGAAAATTTAAGAGGGGAAATGTGGATAAAACCTTGTTTATTCTGGATAACAAACAATGGATGCTCATAGTTCAAATATATGTGGATGACATTATCTTTGGAGCAACTCAAGAAGTATTGATGAATGAGTTTGTTGGAACAATGACTCAGGAATTTGAAATGAGTATGGTTGGCGAACTTAACTACTTTCTTGGACTTCAAGTCAAACAGTCGGAAGAAGGGATTTTTGTGTGTCAGAGTACTTATGCTAGAAATCTGGTCAGGAGATTTGAAATGGAGACATCCAAGGTAGCTAGAACTCCTATGAGCACAACGAGTAAGCTCTCTAGAGATGAAGATGGACAGAAGGTTGACGAACGGCAATACAGAGCAATGATCGACAGCTTGCTTTACTTAACCGCATCCAGACCGGACATATGTTTCAGTGTCGGAGTATGTGCTCGATATCAGGCCAGTCCAAGGGTGTCACACCTACTAGCTGTAAAACGAATCATTAAGTACATTCGAGGAACGTTGAACTATGGATTGAATTACACATTGGAAACTAACACAAATCTTGCAGGGTTTTGTGATGCAGATTGGGAAGGATGTCTAGACGACCGGAAAAGCACATCTGGAGGTTGTTTCTATCTTGGAAACAACATGGTTTCATGGCACAGTAAGAAGCAAAACTATGTGTTACTGTCCACTGCGGAAGCAGAGTACATTGCACTTGGAAGCTGTTGCACTCAACTCCTATGGATGAAACAAATGCTACATGACTATGGTATCATTACTGAATCTTTCTTAGTACACTGTGATAACAAGAGTGCAATAGACATATCTAAAAATCCTGTGCAGCATTCTAGAACAAAACATGTAGACATTCGACATCATTTTGTTAGGGAACTAGTTGAGGAGAAACTAGCTATCATAAAACATGTTGCTTCTGAGAGACAGCTTGCTGATATTTTCACAAAACCTTTAGATTTCAATAGCTTTTTGTATCTGCGAAAGGCTCTTGGAATCTGTGAGTGTTAACCATTATGCAAAGTATTTGTGAGTATGACAGATCATAGAAAAAGTGGGGAACATGAATAGAGATCATACTCATCATAAACAAGAGAAGAGAGACTAATCAGGAGCATATACCCCATGAATCAGGTATGATTGATTGACCGCTCAGAATGATAAGCACTCTCTTTGAGATAGGCTGCTAAAACAGTTTACACTTGAACGAGATCACTGTTTTGACTGAGTACTAAAACTTGATCACCTATTGATAAGAGGAAGATAGCTAATTATCTGAGTGAAAGATTATAAGTTAGATGATTCTAATGAGATATTCAAACGTATACCACAATCATTTATAAAAAAAAATATATTAGTGTCTCATAGATGAAAGCACCTCAGCTGAGGAAAGCTGTCTAAACAATTGGCTGTGGATACGAGAAATCTGGTTCTCTATGTATGAAAGCACCTCGGCTGGGGAAAGCTGTCCAATGCTTGTATATTCACTCTAGCATACTCCACTCAGGAATGATTAGTTATACTCCTTCGATGTCTGAAAATATTGTGTGATCTGGTCTTAGTAGTGTCTCTTAAGAGTATGAGAAATCAGTGGATGGATAATGCTCACTGTTTAGATAAGATGAAAGCATCTTGGCTAAGAAAAGATGTCTGTCATATCTCTCTATGCTATCAATATGTGAATTAGACTCTATGTGGGCACACACATTATCTATGATTATGGCATACTTCAGATCTTTTCAGCTCATGTGTATATATTCTTTCATG
The DNA here is from genome assembly GCA_030180135.1 of Orychophragmus violaceus. Lineage (NCBI taxonomy): Eukaryota > Viridiplantae > Streptophyta > Magnoliopsida > Brassicales > Brassicaceae > Orychophragmus > Orychophragmus violaceus. The sequence goes on along the minus strand of CM058237.1, from coordinate 90,808,134 downwards.
AATTAGTTAATCAAGAGTAAGGGTCTTTTAGAGCATAATGATGAATTGATTAGCAAGGGTCACTCTTAGTTCCTACATGGATGATCAATGCTGCGGTTATGTATCTAAGTATTGCAGAAAAAAATGATTTAGGCTGGGCTAAATTTACCTTTGACTGAACTACATCACGTTTGGGCCAGCACTTGGTTTGTTTCAGCTTGCGTAACGACTAAAAGCCCAACAAGGCCTTCTAGGTTTTCTTGTCGTGTTTCGATTTCAGGTTCAAAAGGAAGAGAGGGAATTTCAGCTTGAATAACGCAGCTGTCCTTGTGCCGCTCTGACCTAACTCTCTCAGCTCTAACCAGCAGCTTCACGATGTCGACACCTCCGCGCCGCTCAACTCGATCTCAGACAACCAAGATGATGATGGATGCTTTTGAAGTAGAGCTACGTCGTAACCGGGCCAATAGGACTCTTGCTGCAGCACCGATTGTGGATCTCTCGCCGTCTATCACCTCACAAGGATCTCGGAGATCGGTCCAACAATTGCTTCTCCGCGATGTTGATTTCTCGGATGACTCTTAGTCGCATGCAGGCTCAGAGCGTCACTCTTCTCGGTCGCATGCAGGTTCCGAACATCAATACACTCGTTCTCATCGCTCCGGAAAAGAGCCAGCCAAGACTCACCGCTCCGGAAAAGAACCAGCGCTGCCATCCTCCGAGACCGACAACTCTGATTCGGACAATGATGAATTTGTGCCTCAACACAAGCAACCTTATTGCAAATTTGAAGACCACTACCTAGGAAAGCGTCAACTGTCCTCGGATCTGTTCTTCAAATATCCGGAGTTGGATCGCCTAAGCAGTGAACCTCTCAGCTACCGTCCCTCCTCAAGTCTCGCAAAAGAACGGTATGTGTCATTGAAATCCCGAGCCTTCCTTGATCAGAAACTGCTTGATTTAGAAGATTCCAAGCTTAGTGAAGTGAGAACATTCATTGAGAAAGCCGGTTTGATCTATACGGTCTTGCATGTATCGCCTTACTATCCGCGTCTGGTCAAGGAATTCTTAGCTAATCTGGGTGATTCAGAAGTGCAAGATAGGTGCAGACTGGTGTATGTCAGAGGTAAAGCTTATGACTTTACTCCGGATCTTATTAATCGGATGTTCTTCACATCGGACACCAAGCACCCTACTGATTGGGACGAAGAAGACAACAATAAAGCAGTCTCAGTTCTTACTGGTGGACGACGCAAAAGGTGGGAAGGAGTTTTGTCAAAGCATTTGCTTCTGAAGTTTCAAGTGCTATACAAGCTGTGTTGCTCTAACTGGATTCCGAGTTCAAACACGACAACGATGGTCCGAGAGAGGCTTCGATTTCTGTACATGCTTCACCAAGGAAAACCTTTCAACTTTGGCTGCTTGGTTTATGATCAGATTATGGACATGGCTCAGTCACCGCAAGCTGATAAGAAGATCATATTTCCAAATTTGATCTTTCAGATAATGTACTTCCAGAGGGACATCAATGTTACAGATGGAGATGGTGTACCGGTGGGCTACCCTCTTAATATTACTCTGGACCCTAAGGCTGGTCGTGGTTCGGACAATGAAGAAGAAGGACAAGCTCCTGATCTTGCAAGGGACATTGAAAACTCAATCCGAGGCTTGCGCTACATTCAAAGTCTTATTCGCAGTATGTTTTCTCAGCTTTTTCCTCTAACCGTGTGATATACTTGAACTTGTTTCTTTGTATAAAATGTGTGACCATCTCAGGGGGAGAATACCCACAATATCCGAAGAAGACAGGATCTGGCGAGTATGATACAGATGATGAGGAGAGCACGGAGGTCGAGCGAGATGATTGAGATCACTCCTTGCTATGTTGTTTCAGTTTCAATGCTTTGTGTCTTAGATTTCTTATCTTGCTGAACCAATTTGTTTCCGTTCCTGTTTGTGTTTTTACTTTTGCTTGTGAATGATGTGAACCTTGACTGTTTTGCTTTGTGTGGTTTAAGACTAATTCCATGGATCATTAGTGTCATTGTGTGAGATGTTGGTTGCGTATATGTTGTGTTTGCTCTAAGTTGAACATATGAGATGATGCACACATTTAGACAAAGAGGGGGAGAATAAAAGTTCAAGATACTATCGGATACGATGTTGCTTAACACACAAGGACACAAGGACTGAACAAGATGTGACGTTGAGTACAAGGAAGCAATCTGAACAAGATATGACGTGTTATACAAGGAAGCAATCGGAAGTTGGAAATAGAAGATATGGAAATATTCTATATCACGAAAATATAGAAGATTTCCATAGAAGAGATTCTCCAAAATCGACTGCATATATATATTGAGATGAGCTGACTTGGATTAGGTTACGCTTGCTAAGAGAGAAAAAGAGTTAGTGTGTTTAACGCATTTAAGATCGTGTGCTTTTCGGTGAGTGAATAAAAGAGAGAAGTGCAAATGTTGTTGTACGGTAAGTTTGGGTAGATTAGGATTTGGTCAGTAGCGTTTCACAAGTTGTGAAGTCGTGTTAATCTGATTGAACAAGATTACTGTGTAATTTGTTCAAGTGAATTCTAATAAAAGTTTGGTTTCTGATTTAGTTTAAATCAACATCTTGATTTCATATCTTCTGTTATTTCAGAGCTTCTAAGCTGTCAGTGGGCAATTCAATCAATGCACTCTATGAAACAAGATAACATTATCTTCGAATCCTCCTTAACTCTGGCTCGAGAGACTTTACTGAAGCCTCAGCAATTCCCGTCTCTCACTTCACTGGTGGACAACATCTTGGCAGAACTCAATGGTTTCCAACAATGGTCTCTTGATCATGCTGCAGGTTCCGCCAACATGGCTGCAATGGAAATAGCTACTAGCGTCTTAAGATGGGGGAAGTTTCAATCGTATATTGCAATAAATGGCCCGCATTGGCTCCAAAGTCGTCTTCAAGCTGAGACGAATCATTTCTAACCCTGCAGTAACCTTATCTGGTCAACAACCTCCTTGGATGACATTCTGATATCAGTCCATCCTCATTTGGATTTCTCTCTGTTTTAGTTTCAATGCCTACTGGCATCTTTCTATTATCGTTTTGAACTTGCTGTAAAGCCTTGGCTTATTTCTCTTGAAGTTTTAATAGACAAGCGTTAAAAAAAAAGAATTATATGTAATTAGTTATTTAATAAGAAACTATAGTAGTTAGATATGTTCATTTGATTAAACAGACGTATAAACGTTAATTTTATTAGTGAATATATAAATGTTTACCATATAATTTATGTATATTAAAGATATGACTAGATTTTGACCCGCGCTTAGAAAGCGCGGATTTACTTTTCTTTACAAATTTAAATTATATTTATTTTGTTATTAGTAATTAAATTTTTTAATTATGCAATCTAATTTTGTTTATAATTGTTTAATCCGCATTATAAAAATAAATTAATAATTTAGGTTTAAAAAAAGAATTATGTGTTATTTGAGAAGAGGTATATCGTAAAGATAAAGAGATTGAAATAGCGATTTTGCATTATAAGTTTTAATATTGAATAGTTTTGATATTTTTATTAAATTAAAATATATGATTTTGAATTAATATATATTTTATATATTTGTTTTAAACTCGTGCAAAGTTCATTTTTATAATTCGAAATTGGCTAATTTATTTTTCAACCCGCTCTTATAATAGTTTAAATATTTTGCAATATGATGTAACAACCCGCTAAAAATGCAATCGTTAAAACAAATTCTTACGAAATAAATTAATTTAATATAGTTTTAAAATTTTATTATAATATAAACATAAATATTTATATTTGAAATAAAAAATAAAAAGATATTAAAATATATTATATTTAAATTTTGAATATAATCATAATTAAAGAATATTATCTTATATATACAAAATAGTTGATATTTAAATTATTTAGTTATATTTATCAATTGATTTAATAGTTTCATGTTTATATATATATATATATATATATATATATATAAAAAATTAGAGTCTTTAAACTGGAGCATCAATTACACCCATATTGTATGGTAATCCTAATATCTGCAAACCAGCGATATTGATTGTGTAATAGTTGATACGTAATCTCAGGCGCTACACTCCTTTGACCTTAGTTCTATTTTTGCTTGAAACAATTATGTTGTTGTTGAACCAATTGGTTATGACCTTCGCTCCAAAGCGCTTAACATAATTGTTGGTGTTGGATTTCCCTCTAGGAAATCCGGCCCATTAACACTTAAGATAAAGCCCGTAATCGTAAGCTTAATTCGCGACCATAAAGACGAGTTCGATTATTACGGATTCTGGGCCTATTTGGTCACGAGTCAAGGCCCAACAGATAAAAAACGAGAGGTGATTGAGCTCGAGCTCGATAGAAGGTGATGTCGAAGAGAGACGGCCGAGTCTTCGTCAGTTGGAACGATTCCCGCGAATCTCGGAGATCGTCACCACTGCGAGACTTATAGATCGGAACAAGAAAAGCGAAGGGGAAGGCTATAAAAAGAAGAAGTGAACGTTCGTGAAGACATTCCAACCCTAATCAAGAACACTTCGACTAGATAGCTCGATTCTCATACTTTATACTCTCTATTCGATTGTGTTTGTTCTATCTCAACGTTCAATCTCAATAAAGTCTTTGATTCATAGGAAATCTATATCATCTTTATATCCAAAAGTCCAAATCCACAATTACAAGTCCTTGGCGTGAATCTTCGATCTCACATTTGGCGCTGACTGTGGGGACTATCTATAGTTTTTCCTATCTTAAGAATCAGATCCTAGGTTTGATAGATCGAGATGAATCCCGACCAATCTGCCTCTCCCAGCACCACTCCGCCAGTCGACCACCCTCAAATGGTCGACGACGTTCCTCAGAACACCACCGGGGTAAGGACCATGGGTCAGACCGATGGCGTGTCGACGAGCTCTGCCTCAGTCTCCACGACTTCGGCACCAACCAGCTCAGTCGCTCAAACAATCGCGATGAGCCAGACTCCAACAAACGTTTTGTTAGCAACTAATGACCCGAGCAGGAACTGGGTATGGATGAGAAACAATTCAACTTCCGCCCACGCTCCAGGAGGCGGATCCGGAACGCTCAGGCCTAACCCGCCACAGCCTCCTGCTCCACCGTGACAAAGTCCGGACGACCTCGCTGAAATCCGTTCAATGTTGAACTTGTTGGTAAACCGAACGAGAAGCAACGAGGCAAACTCCCGGGCCCAAGAGATCGCAAATCGTGCTCTGGCCACGCAGCTCGATGAACAAGAACGGCTCATTAACGCCCATCTCGAAGAGCTCGCTAGCCAAAACCAAGGAGGTCGATCAATACGCGATCCACGACCTCCCATAAGTCCTCCACCGCGATCACGCTTGGACTTCTCCCAGGTGGCATCACCCCCTGGAACGTCAGAAATTTTTGCTAGCACGTCGAATAGCGGTTTCCGCCCTATAACGACCCCTAGTGCGACACCGACTCCATTTAGTTCGAGTTCTTTGGTCACATATCCAACCGGATCGGGAAACCGACCATTACCCGGACCACCCCCTTTCCCGAGTAATTCCAATATCCGACCGAGGCAACTAGGAGGCTCCGCTTTCGCCTCGATCTCGGGGTACCCTAGCGGATCGAATCCGATACAATTCCAAGCACCACATATCGACCAGACGAGATCGATTCCAACAATCGATCTCCTCGACCCGGTCTTCCCCGGGCAAACGTCGAATCAGGCGCAAACACAGTTCGCGCCTATAGCAGGCGACGAACACGACATGCTAAGTAAATACATCGAGAAGGCTAACGCCCAAATTGTCAGCCTGAGCTCGAAAGTCCACATGGCAACAAGCGCGGCACCTGACATCGATCGAGTGATCAAAGAAACGGAACAAACGCCGTTCACAGACCGGATTTCCTTTGCAAGAATCCGAGAAATCAAGAAAACGAAATTCCCAGAATTTTCGGGAAAATCGGACCCCAAAGCCCACATCAGGGCATTCAGGCTAGCGATGTCGAGGTATACCTCACAGATGAGGAAAGGGAGCCCGCTTTTTGCAGACTCTTCGCTGAGAACCTATTGGGCTCCGCCCTAGAATGGTTCGCCGGACAAGAAAAGAGATCCATCGATAACTTTACCCAGTTCATGACGGCTTTCCTCAAACAATACTCCGTCTTTATCGAGGTCAAAACGACTGAAGAAGCCATATTTGGCGTGTCTCAACGACCTGACGAAACACTTCGTTCATACATCGACCGATTCAAGGAGATAAAATCCAAAATCGCGAACCCTAATGACGAAGTGGCTATAGAGGCACTAAGACGCGGACTATGGTATTCAACCAAATTCCGCGAGGAAATAACGGTCCGCGAACCTCAAACAATCAATGACACCCTTCATCATCGGCCTTTGCTCGCCTCTATGACGAAACTACGGCCCTCAGAGAAAAGCACCAAAAGGAAAAGAACCCGTCGGGCTCGCAGAACTCGAACTCAAAAAAGGATTCCCGTAAAATATGGAAACGTTAATGCAGTCGAGAGCTTGAAGAGCTCGAGGAAATTCGAGTTCGACAAGGACAAATTCTGTGACTTTCACAACAAAAAGGACACTCGACCAAAGAGTGATATACTCGAGCTAAGGTCCAGGTCAAAAACGAGAGTCCGAAAACAACCAAGAATCGGAAGTCGAGGAGGAAACTCCATCTGACAAAAAGGACAATAAACATACCAAAGAGTCGAACACCAAAAGGCCTTCTCAGAATAAACGAGAACGGTCTAAGGAGTCGGGATCTCCCGAAGCCCTCCCTTAAGGGTCGCGAAAATGAGTCGAGGTCATTCTCGGTAAACTCAGCTTATATGGCACCCCAGGAGGCTCGGCGCTATCCCTGCCTCCAGCTCCTATTAAGAGCTTACGCTCACGACTCAATCTCCCTCGTCTCTGCAGGGGGTGTACGGGCCATACCCCCTAAACGAGTCGACTTCATCTTCGGTGGCTCCAAACTATGCAGAGACTCGGTCAATTCGATCAAAGCTCTTTAAAGAAGGGTCGAGACCGACAAAAGGGAGAAAATCCTAATGCTAGGTCCGGACCATGAAATCACTTTCTGCGAGAGAGAGAGAGAGAGAGAGAGAGAGAGAGAGAGAGAGAGAGAGAGAGAGAGAGAGAGAGAGAGAGAGAGAGAGAGAGAGAGAGAGAGAGAGACAAGCAACCTTGACAAACCGCACGATGATGCACTCCCCATTTTCCTAGTAGTCGAAGATGTCGAAATCTCAAGGATAATGATAGAAACAGGAAGTTCGATGGATGTCCTCTTTTACGACGCATTCAAAAAGATGGAATTCAATGACTCCGAGATCATCGAAGGATAGACACCATTAGTAGGGTTCGCTGGCGAAACAACATATACAATGGCTCTGTCTTCGCCCCAGTAATAGCTGGAGGAGTTCGAAGAATGACAGAGTTCGTCATAGTAGATCGACCGGCTCCCTACAACGCAATTTTAGGTCGACCCTGGATATACGACATGAAAGCTGTACCATCGAACTACCATCAATGCGTAAAATTTCCAACTCCGAAAGGGGTAAAACCGTTTATGGAAGTCAAAAGATTTCCCGAAATTGCTACATGAACGGGTACAAGCAGATTGAGAAGTCCCACGCACATCAATTACAGAAAGAGGAAGAGCTAGCCACAATGCAAACGCAAAGGTCAAACGACCCAAGCCAGAAAGGACCCCCAAAGGACCTCATGACTCAAGTTTGCATAGACGACGCTCGTCCTGAAAGATTCGTCGGCACCGGAGTCGACCTATCAGAATCAATTAAAAACGAACTGATGTCCTTCCTTAAACAGAACGTCGACTCCTTCGCCTAGTCCTGAGCGGACATGAAAGGGATCAACATCGATGTAACCAGCCATGAGCTGAATGTTGACCCAACTTACAAAATGGTCAGACAGAAGCGTCGAAAACTCGGTCCGGAACGAGCCCAAGCCATCAATGATGAGGTCGACCGACTACTGAAAATCGGGTCAATCAGAGAGGTAAAATACCCCGAATGGCTCGCAAATCCCGTGGTGGTCAAGAAAAAGAACTGGAAATGGAGAGTCTGCGTTGACTTTACAGACCTCAACAAAGCATGTCCGAAGGATATCTTTCCACTTCCACACATCGACCGACTGGTCGAAGCCACCGCCGGGCACCAACTACTATCCTTCATGGGTGCCTTCTCGGGGTACAACAAAATAGTAATGAACCCCGAGGACCAAGAAAATACTTCGTTCATAGCTGATCGAGGCACATACTGCTACAAAGTCATGCCTTTCGGGCTAAAAAATGCAGGAGCAACTTACCAACGCCTCGTCAACAAGATTTTTTCGGGACTCCTGGGTAAAACCATGGAAGTTTACATCGACGATATGCTGGTAAAATCTTCTAGGTGCGAGGATCATATACCCAACTAAAAGAATGCTTCATCATTCTCAATAGATACGGGATGAAACTCAATCTGGCGAAGTGCACATTCGGGGTCCCATCAGGAGAATTCCTCGGTTACTTAGTAACCGAAAGGGGGATCGAAGCGAATTCTAAACAGATCGCGACATTTATGGAGATAAAATATCCCAAAACGACGCAAGAAGTCCAACAGGCAACGTCTGACTGGCAAAATAGCCGCTCTGAACCGCTTCATCTCGAGGTCGACCGAAAAATGTCGACCTTTCTACCACTTGCTCAAAGCGAACAAAAAGTTCCTTTGGGGCGAAAAGTGCGAAGAAGCATTCACCCAGCTCAAATCTTAATCGATGCTGAAACCAGATGCCCCGCCATGGAAAAACTTGCTTTAGTATTGGTCACATCGGCTCGGAAGTTCTGACCATACTTCCAATCGTACTCAATCATAGCGATGACTTCTCAACCGGTAAGAACCATCCTTCATAGTCCAAGCCAGTCAGGTCGACTAGTTAAATGGGCTATCAAACTCAGCGAGTATGACATCGAGTTTAAGACTCGATCTGTTGGAAAGCCTAGGATCTAGGGTTCCTTATATTGAATCACTGACCTCGATCTTACCTTGTTCTGGCAGCGGAATGATTGGTATGACGAGATCAATAGCGACTCAGATGCTTCGCCTCTACCAGATACACACGCACACAAACCTGGAAAGCCGGGATGCTAGTGCCGGATCTTCGGGATCACTGAGTTTTTGCTGTCTCTGATTTCTCTGCAAAGACGAAGTGAACGGCTAGGGTTTCAGGTCGAAACTATAAGCCTTATATAAAGACCTGGAATGACTAAAACCGAGTATTGGTTAATACCAATTCGTTTAAGTCATAAAATCGAAACATCAGTTTCGAAACCCGATCTGTGTCGATCGACACACTTACTGTGTCGATCGACACACCACTATAAAATCAATATCAATGTGTATCCAATACACATCAACATGATCATTACCATAATGATCATTCCCATATTTACGCTTCCAGTTTGATTAGGTGTGTGACCCTATAGGATCATATAATATTGGCAGTAAGTCTACAACTTACAGATTGCAAGAGGCTTCTAGCAAAACATTGCAACCGCCCAGTATTATACGAATGTCTGATCTCGACACACAACTATCATCAGGAGTGAGTACAAGTGTGATTTCAGGACACAATCCCAACAATCTCCCACTTGTACTGGAATCATCAATTCCTGTAATCCTTTTGTCTCTATATCTCGATTTGGCATAAGGCAAGAATAGTATCATCCTTATTAAGCCAATATCGTGTTTATCGAACTCCTGATCTATACTGAACAATACAAACAACTGAACTACAGTTCATTTGAGTGCGGCCACACATTCTCTCAGTATCAAATCTTCGATAGGCCCTGAGATATTTATCTCCCGTTATTCAGGAGGGACAAATCCCATCTTGTTCCATCCCTGTTCCTACACACACTTCATGATACACCTAAGCAATGCCGTTATAGCCGCCAGTTATGGGTCGACGTTTGACAAGGTCAAAGTGTACCAATTCATATGCTAGAAAACATGATGAACTCAGGTCTAAGGACTATACTCTATAGTCGTAATGAGAATCTCTCATGACACAGATATAACTATCTTGGAGATTTCTCATTAGCGGGTCACGTCCGATCATATGCTCATCAACATATATCTATGTGACTGACTGTGATACTCATATCACTGACTCCATGAAACTTAGTCAATAGTCACCTCACAATCTAGTCTCTCGCGGTTGTCATTGTCCCACTTTGACAACCTCGACTAGGGACACATCATAATTTATGTCATCTATAACTTATAGGGTTTCATGATCAAGTCCTCGACTTGATGACCTATAATATGGCATAAAATTATTTTGGGACCATTATTTAGATCACAATAAATAATGCTGAAATCAAATTTCATTAAACATATCCAAAAGTATGTTTACAAGAACATCTTAATATAACTAAAATAAAACCACAAGAAATCCCACTAGAATCAGGATTACATCTTAAGATCTCTAATGCCTACAACAGTAGTGTGATACTCATGCTTAGGCCTTGGGAGCGGCTTAGTCAGAGGATCAACGACATTCTCGTCCGTCGGAACTCGACTGATCTTCACTTCTCCTCTATTGACTATATCACGAATCAGGTGATATCTCCTCTCTATGTGTTTGGACTTCTGGTGTGACCTTGGTTCTTTCGCCTGAGCAATGGCTCCATTGTTATCACAAAACAAAGCCACCGGCTCCAAGATACTAGGAACCACACCAAGTTCAGTCATGAACTTCTTGATCCAAACAGTTTCCTTTGCCGCTTCTGAAGCAGCAACATATTCAACTTCCGTCGTGGAATCAGCTACGGTATTCTGCTTAGAGCTCTTCCAGCTCACTGCACCGCCATTTTGACAGAAGACATATCCAGACTGTGATCGGAAATCGTCTCTGTCCGTCTGAAAACTCGCATCAGTGAATCCATTCACTACAAGTTCTTCACTTCCTCCATATACCAAGAACTTATCCTTGGTATGTCTCAAATATTTGAGAATATTCTTGACAGCCGTCCAGTGATCTTCACCTGGATCAGATTGGTATCTACTCGTCATGCTTAACGCGTAAGCTACATCTAGACGAGTGCAGAGCATGGCATACATGATAGATCCTATTGCAGAAGCATAAGGAATCCTATCCATGCGTTCTCGCTCAGCATGTGTCGTCGGACACTGCTTCTTGCTGAGACTGATGCCATGAGACATCGGTATGAAGCCCTTCTTGGAATCATGCATCTTGAATCTGTGCAACACTTTATCAATATAAGTGTCCTGGCACAGTCCAATCAGCCTGTTCGCTCTATCTCTGTAGATTCTGATTCCAAGGATATACGCGGCTTCTCCCATGTCCTTCATGGAAAAATAACTTCCGAGCCAAGTCTTAACAGACTGAAGCAACAAAACGTCATTACCGAGAAGAAGTATGTCATCGACATACAGTACGAGAAACGTAATTCCGCTCCCACTAGTCTTCTTGTATACACATGGTTCTTCTTCGTTCTTGATGAAACCAAATTGTTTTACTGCTTCATCAAAACGAAGATTCCAACTCCGTGATGCTTGCTTCAATCCATAAATGGATTTATGAAGTTTGCATACCTTTCCAGCATTCTTAGGATTTACAAAACCCTCAGGTTGTGTCATATACACATCCTATTCCAAAATTCCATTTAGGAAGACGGTTTTGACATCCATCTGCCAAATTTCATAATCATAATAAGCGGCAGTTGCTAGAAGAATCTGAATGGATTTAAGCATAGCGACTGGGGAATAGGTTTCATCATAGTCAATACCATGAATCTGTTTGAAACCTTTAGCCACCAACCTAGCTTTATAAATTTGGACATTACCATCCACGTCAATCTTCTTCTTGAAGATCCATTTACACTCAATGGCTTTTGCACCATTAGGTAAATCGACCAAGGACCATACTTGGTTTTCTAACATGGATACCATTTCGGATTTAGAGGCTCCAAGCCACTTTTCGGAGTCCAGGCCCATCATTGCTTCCGCGAAGGTCGCTGGTTCGTCACTTTCAATGATCATCAGATCATTGCAGTTGGTCACGAGAAATCCATAATATCTCTCGGGTTCGTGACGGATCCTTCCGGATCTGCGAACTTCAGGCTCCACAGGTGTAGGATCCACAAAACTTTGTGGATCCAACTGCTGCTCTTCCTCAGCAGGTTGAGCATTCTATTGTGCATCTTGAATTTCTTCGAGATGTACTTTACTCCCACTGCTTTTCTTAGAAAGAAATTCCCTCTCAAGAAAAGAGCAGTCCCGAGCAACAAAGACTTTGTTCTCAGATTGGTTGTAAAAGTAGTATGTCTTGGTTTCCCTAGGATAACCAACGAAGTAGCATTTATCTGATTTAGGTGCGAGCTTGTCAGAGATTAAACGTTTGACATAAGCCTCACAACCCCAAATCTTCAGGAAAGACAGACTTGGAATATTCCCAGTCCACAATTCATATGGTGTCTTTTCCACTAATTTAGATGGCACCCTATTTAGTGTAAAGGCAGACGTTTCAAGAGCGTATCCCCAAAAGGATAATGGAAGATCTGAATGACTCATCATCGACCGAACCATATCCAATAAAGTTTGATTCCTCCTCTCTGACACTCCATTCCATTGGGGTGTTCCAGGAGGAGTGAGTTGTGAAACAATTCCACACTCGCTCAGATAGTCACTGAACTCTTGACTCAAGTATTCTCCTCCGCGATCCGACCGCAGAACTTTGATACTTTTGCTAAGTTGGTTCTGTACTTCATTCTTGAACTCCTTGAATCTATCAAAGGATTCTGACTTATGTCTCATCAAATAGACGTAGCCATACCTACTGAAGTCGTCAGTGAAGGTAATGAAGTACTTATAATTTCCTCTGGCAACAGTGCTCATTGGCCCACATACATCAGTATGAATAAGGCCCAATAAATCACTGGCCCTTTCAGTCGGTTTGTTGAAAGGGGCCCTAGCCATTTTGCCCATCAAGCAATATTCGCATTTCTCACATGATTCAAAATCAAATGAGCCCAGAAGCTCATTACTATGGAGCCTCTGAATGCATTTCTCATTGATGTGGCCCAAACGACAATGCCATAAGAAAGTTGGGTTTTCGTCATTAGACTTAAACCTCTTTGTATTTATGTTAAAGACATGCATTTCTTGGTTTAAGACATATAACCCATTTTCTAATGGGGCGCTACCATAAAACGTACCATCACGATTAAAAGAACAAACTTTATTCTTAACTGCAAAATCAAAACCTTCCAAATCCAAAACGGAAATTGAAATTATGTTTCTGCTAATCGCAGGTATAAAGTAGCAATTATTCAATTCTAAAACCATGCCAGAAGGTAAAGACAAATCATAAGTGCCTATGGCCAGTGCAGCAACCTTAGCTCCATTCCCGACCCGTATCTCCACTTGTCCTTTCTTCAGCGTTCTACTGTTTCTTAGTGCCTGCACATTAGTACAAATATGAGCACCGCAGCCGGTATCCAATACCCACGAAGTAGAACTAGATGACATAACATTAAGTTCGATAACATAAATACCTGAGTCAGACGCATCATACGTCTTCTTCAGCTTCTTGTTATCTTCCATGAACTTCTTGCAGTCTCTCTTCCAATGCCCTAGATGCTTGCAGTAGTTGCATTTGTCCTCAGGAGAAGGCTCGGATTTGGGCTTGGGCTTGGGCTTGTCTTGACTCTCAGTCTGGACAGCTTTAGCTTTTCCCTTATCCTTACTAGGTTTCTTAAACCTTTTACCCCCTTGTACCATCAGTACATTAGGAGTCGCCTTCTTGAGATTCGGCTCTGCTGTCTTCAGCATGCCGTGCAACTCAGTCAATGTCTTAGTCATGTTTTGCATATTGTAGTTCATGATGAACTGATCAAAACACGACGGCAAAGACTGCAGAATCATGTCAGTGGCTAGCTCCTGGCTAATGGAACAGTCCAGTTTCCCCAGGTTATCAATGTAACCCATCATTTTAAGGACATGAGGACTCACTGGACTGTCCTTAGCCAGCTTGCAATCCATGAGAGATTTAACCGTCTGGTATCTCTCTGTGCGAGCTTGCTCCTGAAACAAAGCTTTCAGGCTGTTAATCATCTCAATCGGTGACATCACGTTCTCATATTGCTTCTGCAGCTCAGAGTTCATAGTCACCAGCATTAGATAATTAACGTCTTTGACATCAGCTGAATGCTTATCCCAAGCATTCTTATCTGCCTGCGTGGCATTGGAACGTGGCCTCTCGGGGAGAACTCTTGTAAGGACATATTCCTTGTTCTCCTGCCTGAGAACTATTCTCAGGTTCCGATACCATTCCAAGAAATTTGATCCATTAAGCTTGTCCTTCTCAAGGACGGATCTTAGCAAGAAAGTGTTGATGTGAGTTGGGACAGACATAGCTGTAATTAAAAGAGGTAGATGTTTTAGTTATGATGCTCAAGGAAATGAGAATTCTTATCTAATAAGAAAACTCGCATTGTATTCAAAGACTATGTTTCCTCGGATGAATACAATGAACCAAGATCCTCAGATCACTAAAATTTGAGTGGGCAACTCACCATCACCCAAACTTTAGTTATCTAGGTAAGCAAATCATTGCTAATTTTACCTAGTACAACTCTTGGTCGCAGATAAGACAATCCATGTCTTATCCACTCTGATGTCTCTGGACCCAGAACTTCTGATAGCCCAGTCAAGTAAACCAATCTCTTCAGTCTTGTGATCATTGACAGTCGCACTGCAAGTCTATCAATGATCACCTGCCTTACTCATGTAGTTGTGGATACCAAGGACTCCAAGGCTATCCAACAACGAAATGAGTCTTGACAGTAGACAAGATCGGGAAAGACATCAGGATCACTTGATATTTAGTTGAGGAAAAGAACTATTTAATCTTGATGCATATCCAATATACATCCAAGAAGTTATTAAGTTAATTAAAACATCTAGATTTATTAAGTTTAGGTTAAACTAGAACAGGGAATTAGATTTGATTTGGTATTCGCAATTTGAGGTCCAACCACCAAATCTGCGAGTGGTGTATCGATCGACACAACCTTCTATCGGTCGACACAACCTAATTTAAACCGGACTTCGATAACCGGTCAAACCAGATCAAATTTCCTTAACCGGCTCAATCTAATTGAACCGGTCCAGTTTAATGATCCATGTCAATTGACACACATCACTGTGTCGTTCGACATGACCAAACCAAAATCAAATTGGCTTTCCGGTTCAATCCAATTGAACCGGGTCGATAACCGGTAAATCTGATTTAACCGAAATCAACCAATTATAACTGTGTCGACCGATGCACCCAGTGTGTCGATCGACATATTAGGGTATCAGGAAATCTGATCTCTAAGATCGGAACCCTAAAAATTTGATAGGCGTATTTGCGGTGCATCGACCGACACAAGCTTAGTGTTGATCGACACTGTGCGAAAACCCTAAAGTTTTATGATCGTTTTCGCGGTGCGTCGATCGACACTGTGCTAAAACACAGGTTCATCGTTTTAAATCACAGACTAAAACCGAGTTTTTCTTGATCAAAACATGAAACATCAAGCATAAATCTACTCAAATACATCAGTTTTCGAATTATATGCTTTTTGATTCAATGAATTAAACCCTAATAGCTCTGATACCACTGTTGGAAAGCCTAGGATCTAGGGTTCATTATATTGAATCACTGACCTCGATCTTACCTTGTTCTGGCAGCGGAATGATTGGTATGACGAGATCAATAGCGACTCAGATGCTTCGCCTCTACCAGATACACACGCACACAAACCTGGAAAGCCGGGATGCTAGTGCCGGATCTTCGGGATCACTGAGTTTTTGCTGTCTCTGATTTCTCTGCAAAGACGAAGTGAACGGCTAGGGTTTCAGGTCGAAACTATATGCCTTATATAAAGACCTGGAATGACTAAAACCGAGTATTGGTTAATACCAATTCGTTTAAGTCATAAAATCGAAACATCAGTTTCGAAACCCGATCTGTGTCGATCGACACACTTACTGTGTCGATCGACACACCACTATAAACTCAATATCAATGTGTATCCAATACACATCAACATGATCATTACCATAATGATCATTCCCATATTTACGCTTCCTGTTTGCTTAGGTGTGTGACCATATAGATCATATAATACTGGCAGTAAGTCTACAACTTACAGATTGCAAGAGGCTTCTAGCAAAACATTGCAACCGCCCAATATTATACGAATGTCTGATCTCGACACACAACTATCATCAGGAGTGAGTACAAGTGTGATTTCAGGACACAATCCCAACACGGACGTGCTTAAAAGCGCAAGTAGTGGCTGACTTCATAATTGAACTCCCACCTACCATCGACCTCGACCCAGCTTCCGCCAAGAGGTGGAAACTCCACGTCGATGGAGCTTCCTCGAGCAAGGATCTAAGGTCGGGGTCAAATTAGTCTCCCCAACGAGAGAAGTGTTAGAAAAATCGTTCAGACTAGGCTTCGCCGCGTTAAACAACAAAGCAGAATACGAAGCATTAATAGCTGGGCTCAGACTAGCAATAGCAATAGGAGCCTGGGAAGTAGACGCTTTTAGTGATTTCCAGCTGGTCACGAGCCAATACCACGGCGACTACGAGGCCAAAGATGAACGTATGGAAGCATACTTGCGGGTAGTTCATAGCCTCACCGATCAAATCGAATTCTTCGATTTAACACGAATCCCACGAGGTGAGAACACCGCAGCCGATGCCCTAGCCGCACTCGCTTCAACATCAGATCCTAACCTCAAAAGGATCATACCAGTCGAAGGGATCGAAAAACCAAGTATCGACATAGCTCTAAAAGCTCTATCCTTGAAAGAGGACGAGCTTACCAAAAAGACGATGTCGAACACCAGGAACTGCACGAGGAAACAAGCCGCGACATCGTCGAGGTCGATGATGATCTCGACCCAAGAAATGCCGTGTACGTTGCGAATGTTCCTGATGGACCGATCCAAACTGCATCCGCTAGTCAAGGATCCGAGCCTGACGATGGAAAGGATTGGAGAACTCCGATCATTCAGTACATAACGAATGGTGAAGTCCCTGACGATAAATGGGAACCACGAAAACTCAAAGCACAGAGTGCGAGGTACTGCGTCACGCAAGGAGAGATTTTCAAAAGGAGCCTCTCTGGACCTTACCTCAAATGCCTCGATGGGAAGCAAGCCCGAGCTGTGATCACGCAGGCCCATGACCGATCCTGCGGAAGTCATTCCGGAGGACGAGATCTGGCCATACGAATCAAAAGGCAAGGCTATTTCTGGCCAACAATGGCCGCCGAATGCAAATCTTTTTCCAGTAAATGCGGCAAATGCCAAAAGCACGCCTCGATTATCCACCAACCGTCGGAGAAACTCTCCTCGATCTCCTCACCATACCCGTTCATGCGATGGGGAATGGATATCGTGGGATCCTTAGTCGGATCCGGCAAAAAGAAAGCTATGCACCTATTGGTAATGACAAATTACTTCACCAAATGGATCGAAGCGGAGTCATACCAAAAGATTAAAGACGTTCACGTTAAGGAGTTTTTCTGGCGAAACATCGTTTGCTGACATGGACTACCCCATGAAATCGTCCCCGATAACAGACCTCAGTTCATATCGAATACGTTCATAGCATTCTGTAGAACCTGGAACATTAAGCTGACTTACTCAACGCCTCGTTACCCCCAGGGAAACGGACTGGCGGAAGCAGCTAACAAGTCGATCATGAACAACCTTAAGAAAAGACTCTATGAGTGCAAGACGAGCTTGACCGACGAGCTTCCAGTCGTACTATGGGCTTACCAGAAGACCCCCCGCAAATCCACTGGTGAGACTCCCTTCTCGCTAGCTTATGGTACCGAGGCGGTAGTGCCAGCCGAAATCCTCGTGTCCAGCATCCGCAAAAAAGAATGCCCACAGCGAGAGAAACTTAACAACGAGATGATAACAGACGAGCTCGATCTCGTCGACGAAATTAGAAACCTCGCATTAGCCCAAATCCAGAACTACCAACAAGCCGCAGCTCGCTACTATGATTCCAGGATTAAAACCTGAAGGTTTCAAGTAGGAGAGCTCGTCTTACGGAAAGTGTTCGATGATATACCATGGATTTTAGGGATTTTAACCATTGTATATGTCTTTGTTATCAAGTCTTTCTATGTGTTTCGGAGTCTTTTCAGGTGTTTTACAGGTTTAAGAACATCTGGAGCCTAATTAGACGTTTTGGGAGCATTTGGAGCAATTCAGCACTATTTAGAGACTTCACAGAGTTCACTGGCTGCATTTTCGCCTTGCAACGGTCGTTGCAGTTCTGCAGTGGTCGACGCAGTAGGTAGACGCAGTTCTGCACCCAAAAATCTGCATTTTAGAGAAATTATAGTTTTTGCCCAAAAACTTTCCAGACTTGCAAAAAGGCCCCCAGACGTGTTTTAGACTATATATTAGGGTTTTTAGCCACTTGTTTAGGCTACGCTTTTCTTAAGTCTTATTTTATTTTCAGAGAGAGTTAGGGGCTGATCATGATCTCGAAACAGAGAGGATTTTGAACCCCAGTTCTTTATTTGATTTTATAATATTTGGTTTTCTATTCATGATGTCTTCTGTTTCGATGAACATGTCTGAGTAGATTACCTGTTAGGTTTAGGGATTATCATTAGAGATTTCATGGAATTATAGGTTACTAAATCTGTAGGGATTCATATCTGTTAGTTCTTCATCTAGGATTGTTCTTACTGCTTGATCTGAATTAGCTACCCAGATTTATGATGTTAGGTTGATTGATACAACGACAGTTGGTTAATTAGCTAGAAATAACCTAGATGAGCAATTTAATTACTCGCAAAGGAATTTGGTTTAATTAGATTGTGAACATATCGAACTTGGAATTAAAGCTGGTTTAATCTGTTAGTAATTGCAAAGGAATTTGGATTGCTGCACTTAGACTTAGAGAATTCTCGCAACGACAGTTGGTTAATTCTATATTTGTGTTTGAGTTCTAGAATAGCTCTTAATTAGATCCCGATTGATTGATTAGCTTATGTTCCTGATTTCCTGAGAACTCCCTAGACTTAACGCTTCGCCTTCTTGCTTACAAACTAGCTTCTTTTACTTTCATGCATTGCTTTTGAGCTTCTAATCATATTTGCTTTCTCCTAGTTTAATCTTTTTTGTTCTAAATCTATCATTGATCGGAGTCCCTGTGGATTCGATACCCTAAGTACGACGACTACATCACTGTGCACTTGCAGTTAGAATAGGGATTAAAACTCGACCTATCAAGTTTTGGCGCCGTTGCCGGGGACTCTTTTGAGTCTTCGATAGATTTGAACTTAGGGTTTAGACTAGGTTTTTCGTTTTTATTTTTTGTTACTAATTTTTTTTCTCTTTTCCTGTTCTTGCGTTTCAGGTACGCCTTTAATCGCACTGCATCGATCGACACGGTCATGTGTGTCGATCGACACTGATTCGAAATTGCATCGATCGACGCTCTATTTGCATCGATCGACACAAGGCGAAATCAGAGATACCGAGATCTTGAGCACTTAACAGGTTTCAGTCTAATGGAGCCTGTGATTTTGATTCGCGGTAAAGACGGCGTTTTACGAGACCAAGAGGGTCATATATGCAACGCAAAGGGTCAAAAACTGGATGGGGAAGGAAACCCCATCATACCATATGCATTGGTGGAGCAGATAGATGAGATGAGAGACAAATTTGATTTTATCCACAGCATCCGACTTAGGAAGGGACAAATCCGAGCTGATGCAGCAGCTGGGGAGTTTGCAGAGGTGAATTATATAGCTGGAGCTGATTATTATGAACAAATGTATGGAAATCAGCAGAGACAAAGTTTTAGTTATGCTCCGAGATCGAGAGATTATGGTTATTCATCGCACCAAACACCTCCTGCACCCACACATAAGAGCAGATTTGAAGTTATGATGGAGCAGTGTCTCGAGGGACAACAACAAACCACTGTGTCTTTCAACTCGAAGATTGATACCTTGTACACTGATTTGAATGAGAAGTTTGGGTCCTTAAACTCTCGTATAAGGCTGCTGGATACACAAGTGGATCAGATTTCAAGTTTTGTCAAAGAAAAGAATGCTCAGAATGCTCATGTCAATGACATCTCAGTTCAGGTTGACCATAAGCTGAATCAGGGATCATATCTTGAAGTTAAGGCTATGGAAATTTTGGAAAACATAGAAGAATCCGAGATTGAGATCCCTGAGTTTGAGAGTTTCGACGGACCAGACTCGACAGAGATTGACATTGATCTCTTGATAAAATCTTTCGGTGTCGATCGACACCCCCTTAGTGTCGGTCGACACGCAGTTCTGACGGCAATTTCGAGTTCTTACGACGAACCGAAATCGACCATGGTCGACACTGAAGGTCGACATCAATGGTCGACGCGACAGTCGGACATACCCAATTTCGCCCAAATCTGATGTTTTTGCTGGGGAAAGGGTCTACAAACCTCCTATACCGTTCCCAAGAGTTTCTATAAGATCTAAACATGAGCAGAGTGTAGTCAAGTGCATGGTAGTGGTGGATAAGGAGATGAATGAAACTCCACCAGCTGAAGCTCCGCGAGTTCATCCTTGTGTGTTGGGATATGCAAAAAAGATAATCTCTCCACTGATGGTCATTTGAAAGATGAAGTTCAGATTGGTGGAACTACAGCGTCTGATAGTGGAGAAAAGAAGATGGTGATTCCTCAGGAATTTACTCTAACATCTTCCGAGCCTGCAACTGCTCATAAGCAGAAAGCTCCAAACATCAGATCTCCACCAAAGCAAAGGTATGCACATTCTAAACTTAAACCTCCTGATCAATCAGCTTTGAATGCAGGAAAACGCATAAACCCACCCAAGCTTCGCTCCGCCCTGGATCTCTTCCTACGTACCTTGGACGCTCTCATGCTGATACCTCTTACACACCGCCATGGATGAAGAGATATTCACAGAGACACTCAAAGTCTCTGTTGAAACCCCCATGAATCTTATCTCTTCCAATAGTCAAGCTACTGACTTTAAACAAGCGCTGAGTGGGAGGCAACCCACTGTTAGGTTCGTTTTTATTTTCATTTTTCGTTTTGATTTTGGTGTTTTGATTTTTCTGGTTAAGTGTGTTCAGAGGTGTGAGAAACAGGCAGAATCGCCTTGCATCGATCGACACACCTAGTGCATCGGTCGATGCAGTCGCGATTTACGGTTTACCGATTCGATTGCGGTCCAGACATTGGTTATTCACATAACCGCGAGCAAGATTCGGCTTGCATCGATCGACACACATTGTGCATCGATCGACGCAGGGCGACGACAGGTAAGTGTTCTGCAACTTTTCGGATTGTTTCAATTTGATTTATTTTCTCGCCGACCCTAAGCTTGACACTACTGGGGACAGTGTGTTTTAAGTGTGGGGGAGGAGCTACTGACGCACGCTTTTGTTTTCTTAGAGTCAGTCCGTTTTTCAAAATTTGTTTTATCGAGTCAAAACAGTTTAAGTAAGAAACAATGATTTTTTGAGAAGAGTTAACAATATCTTGCAGGAACTTAAGTAACCATTGGAATGAATTTGTAGGATCTATCTATGACTATTAGAAAACCCAGACACATATCAACCTACTGAGGACACCCACATCACTTCAGGTATCAGAGGATCCTTTTACTGACTTCACCTTAATACTGACTTAATTTTCTCACCTAAGGGCTTGGTCTACCTTGTGTTGGATTCCCTTGTTAGTTCTGACACAGTCTGTAAATCTGTCCTATTTCGTTCCCTTCTCCCCTTCCATAAAAAAAAGATAATAAACTGAGGATGAGTTAGTAACTCCGAAGTGGTCACGGGAGTAGTAGCAAACACTATTACCTCCTGTGCATTCATGGAATGTGTCCAAAGTACACCCCAAAACGGGAAGAACACTGATAAAAAAAATGATACCCAGTGGGAAAAATCAGTTGTTAAGGAAGGGAAAAGAGAAGAAAGGGACCAGAGAAAGATAGTATGGTGGTCTAGAGCTGACAAGGTAAGAGTCCATGTGCCCTTTGATCGATACTACTTAGGTGAGACCTCACTTAAATACTTGCAGAAGTCAGTAGGGTGAATTTGAATGCGTGAATGTGATTGTGGAGTTTACTTAGGACAGTTGCTAAGTGTGGGGGAAGTATATGTTGGTCTTGATATCTTGCATGTGATTCTTTCAGTGGATTACTAAGGGGAATCTGAGTGTTGTTGCTTCAAAGATGAAAAGAGTTTCTGAAAGTTTTCAAACCTCTTCACCATGCTTTGGTTCTTTATTTGCTTGAGGGCAAGCAAAAGCTAAGTGTGGGGGAGTTGATATACCATGGATTTTAGGGATTTTAATCATGGTATATGTCTTTGTTATCAAGTCTTTCTATGTGTTTTGGAGTCTTTTCAGGTGTTTTACAGGTTTAAGAACATCTGGAGCCTAATTGGACGTTTTGGGAGCATTTGGAGCAATTCTGCACTATTTAGAGACTTCACTGGCTGCGTTTTCGCCTTGCAACGGTCGTTGCAATTCTGCAGTGGTCGACGCAGTAGGTAGACGCAGTTTTGCACCCAAAAATCTGCATTTTAGAGAAATTACAGTTTTTGCCCAGAAACTTCCCAAACTTGCAAAAAGGCCCCCAGACGTGTTTTAGACTATATATTAGGGTTTTTAGCCATTTGTTTAGGCTACGGTTTTCTTAAGTCTTATTTTATTTTCGGAGAGAGTTAGGGGCTGATCCTGATCTCGAAAGAGAGAGGATTTTGAACCCCAGTTCTTTATTTGATTTTATAATATTTGGTTTTCTATTCATGATGTCTTCTGTTTCGATGAACATGTCTGAGTAGATTACCTGTTAGGTTTAGGGATTCTCATTAGGGATTACATGGAATTATAGTTTAATAAATCTGTAGGGATTCATATCTGTTAGTTCTTCATCTAGGATTGTTCTTACTGCTTGATCTGAATTAGCTACCCAGATTTATGATGTTAGGTTGATTGATACAACGACAGTTGGTTAATTAGCTAGAAAGAACCTAGATGAGCAATTTAATTACTCGCAAAGGAATTTGGTTTAATTAGATTGTGAACATATCGAACTTGGAATTAAAGCTGGTTTAATCTGTTAGTAATTGCAAAGGAATTTGGATTGCTGCACTTAGACTTAGAGAATTCTCGCAACGACAGTTGGTTAATTCTATATCTGTGTTTGAGTTCTAGAATAGCTCTTAATTAGATCCCGATTGATTGATTAGCTTATGTTCCTGATTTCCTGAGAACTCCCTAGACTTAACGCTTCGCCTTCTTGCTTACAAACTCGCTTCTTTTACTTTCCTGCATTGCTTTTTAGTTTCTAATCATATTTGCTTTCTCCTAGTTTAATCTTTTCTGTTCTAAATCTATCATTGATCGGAGTCCCTGTGGATTCGATACCCTAAGTACTACGACTACATCACTGTGCACTTGCAGTTAGAATAGGGATTAAAACTCGACCTATCATTCGACCATAAAAAGGAAGAGCACACTGGAAAGTTAGGAGCAAAGTGGTAAGGTCCTTACCAGGTCACCGATATCGTGAAGGACGTGGTCTACCGACTAAAGTCGGCGGAAACCCAGAAATCCAAACTACGACCCTGGAATATCATCAACCTCAAAAAGTACTTTCACTAAGAAGTGCGCCCCATAATCGAACTACGAAATGGCTTGATCCCCCTTCAAAGGGTACGTAGGAAGCTCGATCTCGAGCGCAGCCGCCCCCCAATACAAATCTCTCACCGAGTTCAGCGACCTCGAATGGAGTCGAACTAGCTTATCTTTGTGAAATCAAAATAAGTCTCTCGATCGATATCTTTTTCCTTTGTAAAGTTAAAGTTGTTGTAAAATACTTCTTCTTTACATTTTACCTTAAACAAGTGATATGAAATTATCTTTTTAAAAACAAGTGATATGAAATTATCTCTTCTAAGCGACATGAAATGGTCCCTTCTAATAAAGTGATATGAAATTATCTCTTCTAAGCGGCCTGAAATTGTCCCTTCTAATACAAGTGATATGAAATTATCTCTTCAAACTGAAGCGACCTGAAATGGTCTCTTCAAAACAAGCGATCTGAAATGATTCCTTCGATATCGAACGAACTGAAATGATCGTCCCAAAATAAGCGACCTGAAATGGTCTCTTCAAAATCAAATGACCTGAAACGGTCCTTCAAAACTTAAAATTCTTCCAATCTTACACAGGTTAGAAGAATTGGGGGGCTACCCCCTTAACCAAAATAACGAGGTTAAAACGAGACAATTTTTTCATGCGAAGCAATCTTCGCAAATACCCAGAACGAATCTATGTAAGTCTACTTCGATTCATCAGACACTTGGAAATTTTCATTTCAATTCAACGCCAAGCTCGAGCTATACATATTGAAAGAGTTGTACCTCGATCAACTTTTGAGCACTAGCTCGAGCTCGAATACAATCAATTTAAAAGCTCGTAGAGAACTCCCTAAGGCAGTTCAAGCCAAGGCGTTCATTCGGCCCCTCTTTAGAGGTTCGAGCTGTCAAACAGTCAATTATATGCTAAGGCATGAAAGATTGAAAGCAATTCATAGAAAAAGAAGGACTTAACGTCCTCAAGTTCAGATAAAAGAAAGCCCGCCGAGGGCAACATCAAAAGCATAAATAAAAGCCCCCTCGGGAAACAAAGGTTCGAAAATAAAATTAAAAGCCCTATCGGGCAACATCAATACATTTAAAATTATTTTGAGGACGAAGAAGCTTCGTCCCCATCCTCCGCTTGACCGTCGTTAGGAGCCACCCTCTCCTCTAGCTGGCCTTCGACTTTGTCGCTCACTCTCGAATCAACCCCACCCGGGAGATTTGATCCATATCGGTCAAGGCAGGAGCGGCCGGCGGCGGAGCATGTGCCAAAATTACAAAGTCATCCGACATCGCCGGCAAGTTTAACTTACCAATACTAAAATCAGAGACCGCCGCGGCATTCATCTCCTCCATGGCCACTCTCTTCCTCTTGGCCAGGGCTTCTTGGAGACGGATCTTGGCGCTGGTCTTGACCTTTCACCCTCACACTTCTCTTTAATATCCTTGAGGATGCCCAAGTACTCCCCGCTCAACTTCTTCTTCGCCTCGTGAACTGCGACATTCACATCGAAGTCCCTACGTACGAGGAACTTTTCCAGATCGGCTCGATCCTGAGCGGTTTGCATAGCAGCAGCCCGACCTATCTCTTCGGCGGCCAAAGCTCGAGTCACCGCTGCTCTAAGTTTCTGAGAAAGATCTTCGTCTTGATTCTCGAGAGTGAGCAGCCGAGTCTCCATCCCTTCAAACCCGGCCAGTTTCCTCTTGAGCTCCTCCTCTCGAGCTAAGGACTCTTGCAGCTGCGCGTTCAGGTCAATTGCCGTCTTCTCAAGAGACTATAGCTCGTTCGCCCGCGAAACATCGCGCAGCAAATTTGTTCGTCGCCTCCAAAGACTACCAAAAAATATATACAATATAAACGTATACGCACAATAGATGCCACGAAATAAAGCATCGCCACAAACAAAAAAAGCGAAGGAACGTAACCCCAACCTTCCCAATCGCCGCCATCATCTCGGTATAAGATTTACCGAGGGCCATATCCCCAACGAACGGGAGCTGAACGCCCACCGGCTTAAAACACCTTAGCAGGCAGGCTATACCCTGTGGGTCGTCCACTATCAGACGCTCTTTTTGGTGCCTGAAGCACCAGTTGAAAGATCCAGAGGACCCGGAAGAAGGCCTCACCTCGACTTCCTGGCTCGACCTCCTCAAGCTCATTGCAGCGTTAATCCATTGACGCTTTGGCCTGGGAGGAGAAAGGCCATTTTGACCATTTGACCCCCCTGAGCCGGGCTCTACAGATGGGACCGGGGCTACCTCCTGCCTGATCAAAGGGGGGGGGTAGAATCTCCGTCTCCATCATCACATCCCCGGATCCTGTGACCGGAGGGAGGGAGATTCAGACATGGTGAGAAGGAAGGATCGGAGGAGGAGGGGGAGGAGCTTCGCCCATCGTGTAAAGAATGGCGCTGCTCAGATCGCTAGTCTTCATTCTCCTCGCTAGATCTACGGGGTCTTTACCGTTTCGGCGGCTACTAACCCTCCGAGACATCCTCTCTCGGGGAGGAGTGTTGGCAATCGAACTATCGCCCGAGGTCGGTCGATCTGCAAAACGTAAAGAAAACAAGTCAGCTTGAAAGAATGCAAAAATAAATGATTAACGAATCGGCTGCCTACTCTCTCCGGTCCGCTCAACAATGCGGAGCGAGGGTTGAATTGCTTGGGCTGGAGGAGCTCGAGGGAGAGCCCGAGGAGGGAGTGCGCCCTGGTGAACTTGAGGACGACCTTGAGCAGCCCGCTGAAACCCGACTCGTAGAGAAGCTTGCACACTCCCCACCGTGAAGGTATTCCAACTGGTCGCACTTCTCCTCAAACGGGTTATTAGAGCCTCCGTAACCGGGTTCATCGAGAGCGCCTCGGGAGCCTCTGCAAAGCGAAATAAGAAACGAACTTAGAATAGTTCGATAGCAAAGAAAAGAACATTGCTTGTCAAATTCTAAGACTAACCGACACTAGCGGCCCATCGAGATGTGATGACGGAATAATCAAACTCCTCGACCGAGTGCTGGTTTACCCTGAAGAAAAAGTACCGGTCTCTCCATACGTCCCTCCCCGGAATATCTTTAAGGATTCTCCCAAAGTGAGGGGAGAGATAGTACGTCCCGGGAAACCGAGTATTATGCTTCACCGAGCAAACCCGCATAAGCTCCTCTGGCCTGAAGTCGATTCCTTCTTCTACGGCCCTAACTCCGAGCCCGATGACATACCAGACAAAGTTCGGCGTCATCTGGTGAAACGCCAACTGGAGTTGGGCCAGTACCAGAGAAATAAGACAGGGAATGGGAAAGAAGAGTCCGCACTTTTCAAAATATGTGTAGGAGGCACAAAAATAGCCTTCCACGACGGTTTCCGGTGACACCGCCGGGGTTGGAATCACTATCTCTACTTCCGGTGGAATCCGGCACGTCGTTCGCAACCGTTGAATATGATTCACGGTTAGGACAGACGGCAGATGAGGACCAAACGATCCCGCCGCCGCGCTCGTACTAGCTCCTGTCGCGTCTCTCAGAGCCATAGGAAGCGGTGTATCGGAATAAAAGAAGCGAAAAGTCTTTATAAAGAAATTTTTTCGACAACAGAAGTAATCTAAAAAAAAAACCTGGAGCGAGAAGGAAACAAGGCAAAAATGAGAAGGGAAAGAATTACCTTCGACGATATGAAGAATTACCTACAATGGGAGTCGTGCAGAATCTCAACCGTACGATTCCAAATTCGTAATAATTACGAGGAGATCGAGACGGTTAAGACTCCTCATTTTCTCACGCCCTTAACCGTTGATTCGAAATCAACGGCTGCGAGTGCACGATAAGCCAAATCGTTTCAGCCAAAAAATCTAGTTCGATAAGACTTGTCATGATCCTTAGATCTCAACCGTTGACAATCGACCGGATCAATGGTAGATAAATTCTCCCTCAGTCATTTACTATCTGCAGCCGCCAATGCGCCGCGGATGAACCGATTCGCTCCACGCGCTTGGTCTCCGCCGTTCGATCAAATCAATATCTACGGATGGAGCGAAGGTAATCATTAGGGCTTCGACACCGGAGGCACGTGCGCGCGTCTTCCCAAGAACGTCCACCGTCCATTAACCTCGACTCGTCCAAGATAATGGGCTGGGGGCTATTGTTGGTGCTGGATTTCCCTCTAGGAAATCCGGCCCATTAACACTTAAGATAAAGCCCGTAATCGTAAGCCCAATTCGCGACCATAAAGACGAGTTCGATTATTACGGATTCTGGGCCTATTTGGTCACGAGTCAAGGCCCAGCAGATACAAAACGAGAGGTGATTGAGCTCGAGCTCGATAGAAGGCGATGTCGAAGAGAGACGGATGAGTCTTCGTCAGTTGGAACGACTCCTGCGAATCTCAGAGATCGTCACCACTGCAAGACTTATAGATCGGAACAAGAAAAGCGAAGGGGAATGCTATAAAAAGAAGAAGTGAACGTTCGTGAAGACATTCCAACCCTAATCAAGAACACTTCGACTAGATAGCTCGATTCTCATACTTTGTACTCTCTATTCGATTGTGTTTGTTCTATCTCGACGTTCAATCTCAATAAAGTCTTTGATTAATAGGAAATCTATATCATCTTTATATCCAAAAGTCCAAATCTACGATTACAAATCCTTGGTGTGAATCTTCGATCTCACAATAATGAGTTTGTGTTCAACGAGTTTGTCCACTTTCAAATTTAGTTGGGTTTTGATCCAAATAACCAATTTTATTTTTAAAAGTCAGGAAGAAATTCTTTTATGTGGCCATAACTTACGGTCTTGCACTTCATATGCATCAAGATATAGACAATTTGATTAACAAAATGAGGATATACAGTGAATATTGAAACAATGTGTTTTGGTAACACGGGTGATTTTTAGGCGATAGGCGATTTAGGTTTAAGCGAAATATATGGCGTCGTCGTCAACCTCTCTGGCGGTAGCGAAAGGTGGTTCCAGTGGTTTGAAGGGTCGTGGGCTGATATAGTTCAGTCAAATCAACAGTTAAAAAAGTTTGAGCTCGAAATTTTAGTGAAAAAATGGTCAAGGTGTGGTAGAAATACCCGATGCAATAATTGAACAGGGGAAGCCGTTGTGGGAAGATTTTCTAATCGAAAAATTCTTATATACTGCTCCACATATTGCTAAAGTTCACATGACTGTGAACAAAATTTGGACCTTATGGGATAAAAATTAGAAGGTTGATGTTGTTGATAATGATTCTAAAACTATGCGGTTCAGAGTCAAAAATTCTCAGATGCGCAACCGTATTATCAGGCGAGGAATGTGGACATTAGTGGGTGTCCCTATGATGGTTTCGAAGTGGTCACCTATGGCAGAGAAGGAGGAGTTGCCAGAGCTCAATTCCTTTCCTCTATGGGTTCACTTGAAGAATGTACCACTCAATATATGTTTTTGGGATGGTCTCAGCTTCATCTCAAGTGCAGCAGGAGTACCAATCCGCCCTCATCTAGAAACATTAGCGTGTTCAGATTTAGAGAAGGCCAAATTTTTTGTGAATGTGGACTTTTCAAAAGAGCTTCCAAAAATTATCAATTTTCCAAGAACGGTAAAATGCTTTGGTTGAGTTCGTTTATCCCTGGTTGCCGCAGAGATGCAAAACCTGAGGAAAGTGGGGTAATGTCAAGGTAGTATGAATTGCAAATAAGAAGAAGATGAGCGCTTCTAAAACAGTTGAAGTAGTTTTGCAGAGTGAGGAAATGCAGAAGCAGGTCGCAGTCGAGATTGAGATTTCATCTGCAAAAAGTCCAAAAGCAGGCCCCTCGGTTGAGAGTGGAAACAAGGAAGGTAACAGGGTTGAGAATTTGGAAATTGTAGAAGCAAAGTAGAATGATGAGGTCTCATCACCGTTACAAAATGAGAAGGAGCTGGAAGAAGGAAAAATTGATGCGGATTGGCAAGATGTTTCACCATCAAAATTGGTAGAAACCAAGGAAAAAGTGGGAAACCAAAGACAGATCAAGTGAAAATTGTCTCACCACCAAGGTTCCCTGTTCTTTTTTATTCAGACGATAATTGTCAGCTTTTATTTACTGGAAGTGAGACAACACCAACAAAATAGTTTGAAGAAGATAACATATCTGAAACAGAAGCAGAGGATTCAAAACAAAATCAGTCTCAGACTGATAATGCAAATTCTCGTGAGGAAGTGTACTCTGACACTGGGGACTAAGGAAATCAGCGAGATGATACTGTGGAAAATGTAGCAAGAAAGGAGACAAAGGGAGTAGAGTCTTACTCTCAAAGGCCAACCTTACCAAGAGCTTCAAAAACTAATCATAAAGTAATCACAGACAGCTCTGAATAGAGTAAGGACGTGAGTACTAATACAAGTCGAAAAGGTTCCCGTAAATCTTCTTAATGACAGGGTTCTTATGGAATATTCGGGGTTTCAACAAAATTAATAAACACTCGGTTGTCCGTAAATGGATTAAAGCTCAAGGACTGCTATTTGGTTGTCTTACAGAAACTCGTATAAAAGAAAGGAAGGCTGATCAGATCATGGCTTATGTCTTCAAAGGCTGGTCATGTCTACCAAACTATGAGGAGAGTAGTAGAGGAAGGATTTGGGTATTTTGGAGTCCGTCAGTTCGATTAACTCAATATACAAGAGTAGCCAGCTGATTTCAGTTTCCATAAAGCTGGATGGGTACAATGAGGAATTTATGTGTACTTTCGTATACGCAGCAAACCAAATGGAAAACATGAGGGAACTATGGAATGACTTAAAGTTGCACCATGACTCTCGGATGTTTAGAGGTAAAGCGTGGACGGTTATGGGAGATTTCAATGAGACTTTGTCGGGGGAGGAGCATTCTGACCATGATCATAATTTCTTCACTACTCCGGGTATGATAGAATTTGAAGAAGTGGTAAGTCATTGTAAGCTATCCGATATTAAGACTCATGGGGCTTAATATACCTGGTGTAGAAAGCGTGATGATAGTCTTATTTGCAAGAAGCTAGATAGGATTATGGTGAATGATGTGTGGCTTCATCAATTTACCCAAGCCTATGGGGTCTTTGAATCCGGTGGGTGTTCATACCATCTCAGGTGTAGATTCTACTTGAAGGTTGAGGAGGCAAAGAAGCGCATGCCTTTCACATTTTCCAATGCGATTGTATCTGATCCAGATTTCAGTCCAACAGTTGATTCTTTTTGGAAAACAACTGACAAACTGTTTCACTCCACTTCCGCTTTATTCAGATTTTCGAAGAAACTTAAAGGTCTTAAGCCCCACATCCATAAGCTGAGCAATGATAGATTGGGGGGGGGATTCAACAGAAGACTAAGGAAGCTTTTGAAAGCTTATGCACCAAATAGGAAGCCACAATGCAGGATCCTTCAGAGGACAAAATTCGGATTGAAAAAGAAGCCTATAGAAGATGGCAACGTCTAAGTGATATGGAAGAGAGCTTTCTGAAGCAACGTTCCAAACTTCACTGGTTGAAAGTGGGAGACAAAAACAATAAGGCATTCCATAATGCACTAAAGCTGAGAGATCAAAAAAGAGGCTGAGAGATTTTTTCATGATTTCTTGAGCTACAAACCGCCAGATTTCAGCAGCATGGAAGTAGAAGAATTACATGCAGTTTTGGATTTTCGGTGTAATGCTCAGGAACAAGACACTTTGATAAAAACTGTTTCTGAGGATGAAGTCAGGGAGGTTCTTTTCAGTATGCCAAATCCCCGGGGCCATACGGATTTTCCAGTGAATTCTACAAAGCGTCTTGGCCAATAATTGGCAAAGGTTTCACTATTGCTATCCAGTCATTCTTCATCAAAGGCTTCTTGCCTAAAGGTGTTAATACGACCATCCTGGCGTTGATACCAAAGAAGAAGAATGCTTTGGAAATGAAGGACTACAAACCAATCTCGTGTTGTAATGTCATGTACAAGGTCATCTCGGAGATTCTGGCTAACCGTATCAATGGTATCCTCCAAAATCTGATTTCTTGAAACCAATATGCTTTTGTCAAAGATAGACTTTTGGTGGAAAATATCTTGCTAGCTACAGAATTGGTTAAGGACTACCATAAGGACTATATTTCTCCTAGATGTGCTATGCAAATAGATATATCCAAAGCCTTCGATTCGGTCCAATGGAAGTTCCTCTTGAATGTATTGACAGCTTTGAACTTCCCGGATCAGTACGTTAAATGGATCAATTTATGTATTTCGACGGCTTCCTTATTTGTTCAAGTCAATGGGGAATTAGCTGTTTTTTTCAGAAGTGAAAGAGGCCCCAGGTTGTGATCTATCTTCTTATCAGTTTGTTATATGTATAAATGTTCTCTCAAAAATGCTTGACAAGGCTGCACAGTCCAGAGACATTGGCTACCATCCCAGACGTCAAAACATCTCATTAACACACCTATGTTTTGCTGGCGATATTATGGTGTTTACTGATGGTACCAAAAGATCGATTGAAGGAGTGTTGAGTGTTTTTGATCGTTTTGCAAGCCTATCTGGTTTGAAAATAAGCTTAGAGAAATCAAACTGTTTATGGCAGGAGTCACAGATTTGAACCAAGATGCTATTCTCTCCTCTTTCCCATTTGCTTATGGCAAACTTTCGGTACGTTACTTGGGACTTCCTCTTCTCACAAAGAGGATGACTATCACGGATTATATGCCTCTTACTGAGAGAATCAGAAACATGTTAAGCTCTTGGACTGGCCGCTTTCTGTCTTACGCATGGAGGTTGCAGCTGTTGAGTTCAGTCATAATGAGTCTGACAAACTTCTGGATGACTGCATTTCGGCTTCCGGGTTGTTGTTTAAAGGAAATTGAAAAACTTTGTGCTGCATTTATTTAGTTTGGACCTGAATTGTGTACAAGGAAAGCAAAAGTAAGTTGGAAGGAGCAGTGTAAACCAAAGGCTGAAGGAGGTTTAGGTCTGAGATCCTTGAAAGAAGTAAACGTTCCTCTGGGATTAAAGCTCATATGGCGTTTAACTTCTGGTCAAACTTCAATCTGGGTAAAGTGGATCAACGCCTATATCATCTGTAAAGGACTTTCTGGTCACTCAGTGATAAATCCATGAATGGCTCATGGATGTGGAGAAAAATTATGAAACTGAGAGAGCTAGCAAAAAACTACCACATGCGCGAGATTCACAGTGGAAGAGAAGCTTCTTTTTTGTATGATTGTTGGATCATTTGGGTAGACTTAAAGAACTGTTGGGCGACCGTGGATTGATTGACTTAGGAATACCTGATTCGTCTACTAATTATGAGGTTGTAAGTACCCATAGTAAGAGACGACACAGAGTTCAACTCTTAAATGATATAGAACATGAGATTGATCAGCTTCAGAAGCGAGGGGAAGTGATTGAAGTAGACATCTCGCTATGGAGATACAAATATGATAAGTTCAAATGCTCTTTCTCAATGAAAGAAACTTGGCAGCAAATACGGATTAGAAGTCCCATATGCAAGTGGAGCAAGTGTATTTGGTTCACCAATGACACTCCAAAATACTCCTTGCTCTGGGTAACAATGTTAAATTGTTTGGCAACATGGAATAGAATGCAAAAGTGGAACAACAATGTTGATGCAAATTTCAGCCTATGCTCTGGCCACATTGAGACTCGCCAGCACCTTTTTTTGGACTGTCATTACTCGGGTAGCATATGAAGAGCTCTGATGTGTAGTCTCCTTTAACAGGACTTCACCTGTGACTGGGAAAGCATTAGCGGTCTCCTATCTTCATCTACTTTCAGCAAGACGAAATTGTTTCTCATACGATATGCCTTCCAGACATTTGTACACAACATATGGAGGGAAAGGAACAACATGAGACATGGGAAGGATCACCAAACCTACCACTCTGTTCACAAGTTCATAGACAAGGCTGTGAGAAACAAACTCTTAGTAATAAAACAGGAGGGGAAACAAGTTTATGAGGATAGATTTCAGATGTGGTTTGCCACAAGAGAACCGCCAACAAATTAACCAAAGAAGCTCTGCAAAACAGGCTATGCAATTACATTTTGATCATATTCTTTCATATTCTTTTGTCCTCTTTCAAATCCTTGATAGATTAAAATGAAACAAAACAGGAAGCTTTGATGTAAAAAGTTTTTTTGGGTGAATAAATTTTACATTCAAAAAAGAAAAATAACAAAATGAGAGTTGGTATATCTTCATGAATCATGACTAGAAACTTTCTTATTGAATTTAAATGAGCAACACTTTTATGGGTCGTAGTTAACCCCATGCCCTCTTTTGAGTTTGTGACTTACGTAGTGGAAAAGGGAATCTACTGATGTTAGAGGGTGGAGATGTTACTGCATAGCCTGTTTTGTCAAAATGTTGACTTTTCTTTCGGGTCCCATAATTTTACATTGGTTTGTTCTAACCCATCATTCTTTTTTTTTCTTCTAACCTTTTTGACAAGGCTACATAACCTTTTGCACCTTATAGGTATGTTATAAATAGTTTTACCATAAAATTCAACTATTATTTTTGTCAAACATCATCAAACTCAACTTATTTTCAACGTACAGTCCATCTGAAATTTATTATGGTATACACTAATGTTGCATTCCAAGAGTTACTTTTGTTAGCATAACCATTTAGTTTTAAATATACTTACATAGTTGTAGATCCACATAGTTTTACACTTTTGGATTGTAATCGGACTAATTTCCAAACCATACATTGATAATAACAAAATTATCTATACCTTTAAATGATAAGTAATTTGTGGACGAATGCTGATGTGTCGTCACGAGAGGGCTCCAGGGACGGATAATAATGACGTGGAAGTGTGACATGTGGTATGCTCTAGAAGTTTTAATCCTATTCTAACTGCAAGTGCACAGTGATGTAGTTGTAGTACTTAGGGTATCGAATCCACAGGGACTCCGGTCAACGATAGATTATAGAACAGTCAAGATTTAAACTAGGTGAAAGTAGTGAGAAAGCAGTAAATCAAGAAAGCGGAGAGTAAATCAAGCGAGTTTGTGAGCAAGGAAGCGAAGGCGTTAAGTCTAGGGAGTTCTCAGGAAATCAGGAACACATGTAACCAATCAATCGTGATCTAATTAAGAACTGTTCTAGAACTCAAACACATATATAGAATTAACCAACTGTCGTTGCGAGAATTCTCTAAGTCTAAGTGCAGCAATCCAAATTCCTTTGCAATTACTATTAGATTAAACCAGCATTAATATCAAGTTCGATACGTTCACAATTCAATTAAACCAAATTCCTTTGCGAGTAATTCAATTGCTCATCTAGGTTCTTTCTAGCTAATTAACCAACTGTCGTTGCATCAATCAACCTAACATCAATAATCTAAGTGGCCAGTTCAGATTAAGCATTAAGAACAATCCTAGACGAAGAACTAGAAAGTATGAATCCCTAACAAATTGATTAACCTATAATTCCATGAAATCCCTAATGAGAATTCCTAAACCTAACAGGTAATCTACTCAGACATATTCATCGAAACAGAAGACATCATGAATAGAAAACCAAATATCACACAACAGAATAAAGAACTGGGGTTCGAAATCCAGTCTCTTTCGAGAACAAGATCAGTCCCTAAACTCTCTCTGAATGTAAAATAAAGCGTAAGTAGAGCGTAGCCTAAACAATGGCTTAAAACCCTAATATACTGATCTAATCACGGCTGGGGCTTCTTTGTAATTATGAGAAACTTCTGGGCAAAGTTGCAATTTCCAAATCTTCATTAAACGCTCGTGAGATTAGCTGCGTCGACCTTGTGTCGATCGATGCACAAGATGTGTCGATCGACACAGGTCTGAGACTTCGACAGTGAAGTCCATCTCTAGGGTCAATACTGCAAAATGCTCCAGAATGTACCATAATGTCCAATTCCGCTCCAAACATGTCTAGACCTGTAAACATACTAAAAAGACTCGAAAACATAACTTAAGACTCGATAAATAAGATATATACCATGGTTAAAATCCCTAAAATCCATGGTATATCAATATGGCAAGCCCAAAAATAAACAAATGAGTTTGGGGTTCGATTTATTTACAGGAATGCCATTAGTCAGATTTAAAGTTAATTAATTAATTCATTTCCTAAAAAAATCATAAAATCTTTCTGAATATCCTATTATTTCGAGTTTGACAAAAAGATATTATAGGGCATATACCAAGCTTTCGAGAGATGTTTTGGAATCCTATATAAGGTGAGCTTGGGGTGGCTTAGCAACACAAATCGTCTGCATCTTCCAAAGTCAAGAACCTTTATGTTTCATTTGTATTGGTTTCTTCTTCCGGATCATCAAAACTTTTGCCAAATGATCCGTTCTCATTTATATTGGTTTCTTCTTCTTGCCAGTTTTCTAAGGATTTCTATGTTTTTGGTTTTTTTGTTCTGTTTTGTTCGTTTGGTCCCATGAAAGAAGAAGTTCGGTTATCACAAAGCTAATATC
The DNA here is from genome assembly GCA_030180135.1 of Orychophragmus violaceus. Lineage (NCBI taxonomy): Eukaryota > Viridiplantae > Streptophyta > Magnoliopsida > Brassicales > Brassicaceae > Orychophragmus > Orychophragmus violaceus. The sequence continues at coordinate 90,771,937 of CM058237.1, read as the reverse complement.
TAATGATGTGATGTGAACTAACAAACGTTTGAGTTTTTATATAGAAAAGAGCGTGAGATCTAAAAGTCCGATTGAATGTTGTTGCCAAAAAGTTGTTAGTTCACATCACATGACCCGTTTGTCCCAATGAGCCTATAGTCTGAATTAGTGTTTCTTTTCTCATTAAAGAGTATGTTTAAGTTTAAGGATTTGCCGATTTGAGATGAACTAAGAAGCTTACAAGCTACTCTTTTCCATGTCTTTGTTTTTGTTTTATTTGATGTATAGATTTTTATGTTTTTAGTATAAAAACATTTGGGGATTTAAGATATGCAAACTTAAGCCGAAGTGTTCGGGATCATGGTTTTGTATTGATATGAAGTATATTTTCATTGTTTTGTATTTTCATGGTTTTCTATTTGCATGGTTTTGTATTAAAGGTAGCTTCCAAACGATTTGGTCTAATACAGTTAAATAGGATTAATATAAGCGGATCGATCTCAGATTGTTGTTTATGAGTGATTTAAACTTGATATTTCTTTGTTTTATAATATAGATGTAACTTGGCTAAGATGGGAGGAGCCTATTTCAACAATTATGTACGATAAAACTGAGAATTCAAACTTCATTGGACTCCTCAACAAGCTGTGTTCATATATTTGATTAAATTTTCCTTGTTTTATTTTTCAATAGATTTGAATTTTTTCACTGGATTGAAGAAATATATGTAGTAGTTATTAATACATTGTTTATGTTATGTAGCTTTCCAAATCTAGTTCATGCTCAGTATCTTGAAGAAATCAACCTCTCACATTTTATATTTTAACTGATGTATCTCGGGTCTATAAACATTTGTTTTTTGTGTTAAATGATGATCATGGTCCTCTATATGTTGGTTTTAAAATAAGGTCTTGTATGTTTTTTCTAATTGTAAGATTTCGATGTTAAACTTTATATAAAACATTTTATGAACGAAGATTACAGTGTAGCAGTTATACTGGATTATCCCATTTGGCAAAGGTTTTGGAAATGTTTTTAAAAATATTTGTCTATGACAATATCGGCACGATAATATTCGAAACATTAATGTATACTTACTTAACCTAATTAGACATTTTACTTTTGTTTAAAGACAGAGTTATATAATAATAAAACAGTTTATCGAATCGTAAACATTTAAACTAAATCTTAACAAATGCAAGTTTTCATTTATTATTTTTGCCTAAATCAGGTAAATATCTTTACAATATTAATTTGGAAGAGTATAGGAAGTTTGATTATTTAAAATCTGTTAAGATTATTGCAAGATAAAACACGGAAATTAATGTGCTAAAATGTATTATATAATAATAAATATCTTTTTCATTTATTATTTTTTACCTAAATAAATATATCTACAATATAAATTTGGAAGAGTATAGAAAGTTTGATTATTTAAAATATGTTAAGATTATTGCAAGTTTTCCCAATAATTTCGCAATCTCTTATTGAAAATCTTTATAGTTTGATTTTTAGAAATTTGTCGCAATATAATGATTTTTAAACCATAATAAAAAATTAGTATATACGAATCTTCCAGCAAAAGATTGCGACCAAATATCTAATACTCTAAGTGGTGAGATCCTTATAAACTGAGCATGTACCACGTTCGAAAACACACATAATTGAAATAATCATTTATATTCTATCGAAAATAGCATGGTGATGAGTTTATATTGTGGAATGCATGAATTAGCAGAATTGTTTCATATAAAGCATTACAATAAGGTAATGATTTCTTATTCCTAACAAGGTTAAATAATATATTTTTGTATTTGAACCTCCATGATTATGCAAATTCTGCTTAGAAGGTAGAATCTCAGGACTTCCAACACGTACTAGACAAGATTACACTCTCAAACTTTGGAGAAGGGAATCTCCTTACTGTAAGTATTAATGCTTTGTTTTTTGAAAAGACATTTATTTTCCATGTTAATTCTAGCATTAATTTCATATGTGCATTTTTATTAAATTTGTAGTCTCCAAATTCGAAGTTAATTAAGTGATGGAGAATATTCCTCTTGTTCAAACAATTCCATTAATCGTTTTGGGAACAAGTTTGTATGGAAGAGAGATATTTCACAATGAAAAATCCTTAATGTAAGTACTCATACATGTTCTTTTACTTTACAAACTTTGCTTTCTGTTATTTTTTTTTTAGATAAAGTTTTTTGTCTGGCATTGTTACTCTAAATACTATGGGTAAACCAAGATATGAAGCTCATATATTATTGTGTTTTGATTTTTATTTAGTATAGATTTACGATTATCAATATATCTACTCATTTATTATTTGCATGTTTTTTGGTATGTACAAATTAACAGGAATAAATGATCATTTAGTCTATATGATCACTTTCTTATCATCATTCAGGAAAAAAATATTAATGACCGAAATACCTTATAGATAAACTAATTTATTAAATGCATATAACGTTAAACTAAGTTTATTAAAGGCGGTTTTTTCTAGGCGGTTTCTTTTAAAGAAGTGTCTTTAAAAGTATAGATAGTCTCTTGAATTTCCTATATTCATTGAAAAAAACTCATTTTTGTTCTCCTAAAGATCCAAAACCGTTTAAAAAATTTACAAATTTAACAAAAGAAATCTATGGAGAGATACAACCTGCTTTCCGAGGCTAACTGATCAACAGAAGATTGGCATTTTAAGGTAAAAATGCTAAGGGCATATGAGTATCACGTTCATGGGCAAGGGTTATACCGGAATTTTGTTATCGCTGATGAAATGGTAAGTGGAAACAGAAGCTTCGTTTTCTAAAAATTATAAGTATTATATATTAACTTTTTAAATTTTTATATTTATATATATATATATATATATATATATAAACTAATTTCAATCATTGTTAGTTTAGGGTATAAAGATGGAATTGGTTCTTGCTCTAGACTATTCTTCCGATTATAAAAGTTTACAGGGAGAAGAAGGGAAGTGGATTGACATACGATGTGTCAAGGTTGCCTATGATTCTTCCAGATTTCGGGCAACGGAATCTGAATACATTCTCTGTATAAGTACTGGATCTAGCATCCGGAGAATAAAAGATGCCATTAATGATAAACATTGCTTTGATTTCTTAACTATGAAAGAAGTCCAAGATTACTCAACTCCTACTAATGTTGCTGTTGGTATGTAAGTCAGATTTTTGTTTGTATAATTTTTGTGATTTTATTATTTACTGTTTTAACATATTCGTGTATTTTGCAGATGTTATGGGTCTGCTGTGCAGTTCAGGACCCATGGTTGTAGACGTTGACAACCCAGAAGCATCAAAAAGAATATTTCATATCAAAGACTCACGGTAATATCAACTATTAGGTTATAGAGTAGTTGTTCTTTGTCTAACATGCAAATAATATTTGTAATTTATTTTTGCTTACATTTTATAGGGGTAACTAGTTAAGATGTATGGCTTTAGGTACTCATGACCATGACTTCACAAAAAGATTAGATGCTTCTAAAAGTTATGTTGTTATTTGTGTTTTGAGATTCTGGACAATCAACCGTTTTAGAAGTAATTTTTCATTGTTTTAAATGTATCATCTTTTGCTTACTAGAAGCGTTAGATATTTACTAAACATCAGTTTTTTGCAGGTGATACTTCAGATGTTGAAGTAGAGACACGAGATGAATTGTCTGATATTCTACTGAACCCTCCTTTACCTGAAGTTGAAGATATGCTAGATGAGTTTGAGCCTATTGAAGCTTTCCTTGCGAACCAGAGAGATGTCCCTGGAAGATAGTCACCATTTATTATCTTAGTCTGTTTTTTCAATTATGTATTTTTAGGAAGAGGGTTGTTTTGGTGTTTATAAACTTAATATTTTATTAACCTAAAGTTATTTAGGGTTATTTGGACATTGAGATATTGTTTATAAAAAATACACAAAAGACTCAAATCGTTTCTATCCAAAAGATCTTCTAACATGACTATTAACAATTCATGTTCAATGTTTGGAAAACATTTTGATTAGACAACATGATAGAAAGGGTGGAAACTACGCAAATGAAGAATGAAGTACTACAATTAAACAATCTCAACATTTTATAAATATCATTTTTTTCATAAAACGACAAATATAAGAATTACCAGAAATGAACATATATTATAAGTAAATATTTAATAATAAATAACCTTATCAACTGTCGAAAACAGAAAATATCTTTTAATTTTTTGGTTATTAAAGATTTATTAGAATTTGCTTTTCTGTTTATTGTCTTAATTTTAATATTAATTTAAAGTAAATATTCCATATTGAAACAGTTATAGCCAAAAATCGAAATAATTATATTTGTAAACATGATTTTCTCTTTCTATGATCTTATGTAGATCTTTTGGATTTCCAACTTCCTCTGTACATTTATTATGACTTGATTTGAAAACATAGGTCATCATGACCCCATTCTTAGCCTCCAATCTAATTACTTTTTAGGTTCAGTTTTGAACACAGTTTAAGAAAATATTAAAGTGTTGTGTCGGTTCATTATATATTTTTTTTGGTCGTTATGATTAAAAACAAAAAACATCTATTTATTTAAGCGAATTTCATAATACAAATATATTTTAAACAAAAAATATTACATATGAGATCAAGATTAAAATTAATTATAAGATTTTGTAATATACAATAATGGTTATTAGTAAACTTATATATTCTACAATCCTTTATTATACAAAATCATAAGTGTTTAAATTTCTTTATTTGTACATTTCAAAACCTCACGGTTGCTCCGCTATTAGTGATTTCCAAATATAACATTTTCTCTTAAACTAACAAAAATACATTTTCTCTACTCTTTATATGTGTAGAATCCCTTTTGGCAAAATCCATATCATCGCTCTCTTTGAACATCTACCATATACGCAGACCCTAAAAATGGAAGCTTTTTCATTGTTATGGCATGTTGATGATTCAAAATCTAACTTGTGAGTTCGTGTCAAAACTGTAAGAAAACAGTTCACAAATTCTTCTTTTAATGGCAAAACATGCCATGTGATCTTATGTGATGAACTGGTAAGATTATTGTATCATAATTGCACTCTCTTTGTTGTTTCAAAATAGTAATAAGAGATTTATAATCATAACTTCTTACATGTAGAGTTATCAGATCCAATCACACATTCCAAACAGATTGTTTGGAACACTAGATTTGTGGCATTTTCAAGTCGGCGACTGGAAATATATAGAAAATTTCGAAGGTTTTCAAATGTACAGTTTAAGTGATGTTAGAAACACAATCAGTAGGAAAAAGATTGTAATGAGCCATAACACGCTCATTACAAATTTCGAAACAATAAGTCCGAATCCTTTTTTATCATTTTGTTGGCATGTGGAGGATTTGGAACTACTTACATTCTCCTGCGTACACTATTGGTAATATGATTTCATATATATGGAGTTTTAGATTTTGATATATTATTCAAACTATTTCACAAATGAAATTTTATTTTTCGCCTTTTGTTTTTTAATAGATTTGATTGGAGTAATCTGTCATGTTGGAAAAATTGAAAGTACAAGGCATAGCCGAAACAATTCCAACCAAAAAATTGTCTTCCGTATCAGAGAGATTGAGTAAGTTAAAATGTCTTTGACACCACGTTTCATTATTAATGTTAATATGTATAGATTCATATTAAGTACTTATCTTATAATTTTATTTTCTTTAGTGGGACGTCAATCAAATGCATAGCCTCAGGAAAATTAGCAGTAGAATTTCATGATTAGTGGCATTCGATTGGTAACTATGAAACCGTTGCCGTGCTTAGGTTTTGGCGTGTAAACTATAATGACGGTATGTAAAGCTTGGTTTTGTAGTAAATTAAATTCTTAGTTATAATTTTAGAACATATATGCTATATGTACCAAGCTTACTAATTTTAAGTATTTGTTTATGAATTTAGATTTTCCATATGTCCACGATTAAGGGGCGATTTCACAGATTCAATTTGATCCAGATATTGAAGATGTAAAGGAGTATAAGCAGTGGTATATTAGTAAACATTATGTTAGTTTTTAAACAAACTATTGTTATTTACTAACTTCTATGATATATATTTTGTTGTAGGGCTCCGTTCACCAAAGCTAGTGGATCACATTTTAGACCATGAATATCTATTCTGATGTACTTCATTTCGAATCATAGACTGGACATCTATAATATATAAATGTTTGGAGTTGATTGTTTTTTGTGTGTACAGTTGTTTTCAAAAATATAATCTTAATTTCACTTATTTTTGATAATTATTCTTATGATAAGTAAAGATCTTAAAAAAAACGACTAACAACCAAGCCAAACAAAATTGAATTACAATACTATGTGTTAGACTAAATTCCTTAATTAATAGACATCTACGATTATATAATTAAATTTACGGAGACCGAGAGGAATGTTTATTTGTAAAAAATCTTTCAATCAGATGAAAAGATCAGGAGATCTAAATACAATCTACAAAGATTACACAATATATACTAAATCTACGAAACATGGTCTTTAACATAAATAAAATATACAAAAGGAAACCCTAACTATTTTCCATACGCATGCTATATTCGAAGTTTTTGTTTTTTAGTTCACATAAAAATCTATCGCCGTTCCTGCGTGAATTGGTGTTTTCTGATGAATTTATTATATTTCATATTATGACTTTTGCTATCTTTGAAACCAGGTTATTTAGTTCTATGTGAAAGTCTAACATTGATATTTTGCTCATATATTTACGGTATGGTTTATCGAACTTAGCTTTCAAGCTTTTTATGACAAGACTTATTAACTGTTTTTCTAACAACGTATGGATGTAGTATTTTTTGTTACAGTCTTTTTTATCTTTTATACGTCGAGATTAGCAATGAAGCGTAAGAAACCATTTCTTTATGGGTAGGAAAAAGAACAGATTCCTCCTCCACCCCAATTACGAAAACGTAATTTTCTTATATTATGAATTTTTATAACAATTAGTACCATTTGGTCTTTGATAACCTCTAAATATAGTTTAATCTCCTATATTTCTTAGTTGGAAGGCCAATTACACAAAGTAATTACAAAATTGGAAGTTCTTCAAGTAGTTGTTTGACTGCATCTCAAAATAGGGTTCCATTCATGAATATTACAAACACTCCTCCACCTCCTCGGATGTCTAGGATGAACATTATAAGACAGAAGCGACTTGGCCGTGTTTTATCTCAGGCTTCAGGTTCGTTTATATGTTTATAAAATAGTAGTTTTGAGTTTTTTATTAATTAATTTTAATTTATGCAAAAATGTATACATTTAATTTTCGCTTTCCTAACTACAGAGTCAAGCACAATAATACAAGGGTATATCCAACACAGAATTCCGTAAATATTAATCCTAGACCATATGGAAGGAAATCACCCAAAAAACCTTAAAAGGAGGTTCGTTATCGTTTAAAAAGTTTGTTCTTTAAATATAAATTATTTCTGTCTCGATTCAACCCTATATTAGTTTATCGAATCATAGTAGGATATTTTGTTTACTATAATTTCTATACGCTTTACTGATATAATCAATTTCAATTTTATACAACTCAATGTTGGATCTAAGTTTTTTACAGATATTCTTATTTTCTATGCACATGAAGATGATTTTGTTGCATTTGTAACGACCGATTCATAACACGAAGAAGAATCAGACAATGAAGGTAAAAATTATGAATATATATAATTAGTCTACCAGCTGTTTATATGTCTATGATTAAAAAAAATCAATTATCTATACTCTTTACATGTATATATTTCGACGATCAGTTTGATCCCAGTACTACGACGTTCAATCATGATTACACTGTTGGAAATTATCACGTAGCGGATCATATCCCACAAGAAAGAGAAATGAGTTCAATTAATAAAAAAGCTTTAGAAATGTTTAATAAGATGAATCTGGCATCAGGGAGTGTTAAGCCCGGAATTGCGGAAAATTGTATTATTTTATTTTTTTCAAATTATTTATCAAAAACTCTTTTCAATCTAACTATAGTTTGACTAAGCTTTGAAGTATATGTCATTAGGATACAAGGACCATGGAGATCCTTCATACACGTGTACCCATTGCGGTCCTTATATGTGGTTTGATGAACGTATAAATAAAAGAGGATTGAAAGCACGACCAGTTTTCTCAATGTATTGTAAACATGGAAAAGTTGAGATTCCTGTTCTTAAAACACCTCCGTCTACATTGCTTGCATTGTTGCATAATGGTGATGATGATAGCAAGAATTTTCGGGAGATTATTAGGGCATATAATATGATGTTTTCATTCACGTCGCTTGGTGGGAAACTGAACCACAAATTGAACAGTGGGAAAGGATGGTATATGTTTCAGCTACAAGGTGAAAACTATCATAGAATAGGAGATATGTTACCAGATCCTGATCAAGATCCAACATTTTTGCAACTCTATATTCACGATTGCCATAATGAGACCAATAATCGGATAAAGGCTTACGGGTAACATAATTACTTATTTAAACATCTATTATTTTATTTTGTTTCTTATTACATGGTTTTCAAATTATCAGGAAGACTGGGTCGGTTGAAAAAATTCGACCAAAAATAGTGGATTTGATCAAGAAAATGTTGGATAAACATAATCCTCACGTTGGTGCATTAAGATCTGCAAGAGATCGAATGGACTTGACAAAGAATATGAAAAGTATAAAACTTAGAATTCCAAGAAAAAGAGATAGAGATGGTAGGACCTATAATTTACCTACCACAAACGAGGTGGCTGGATTAATGCCTGGGGATTTTCGAATGGACATGGAACCACGTGATGTTATTATTCAGAGTAAATATGTGGAGTGTTCTTGGGGCCACTATTCGATCCAAGGGTGATATATTATTAAATGTTGCATCCAGTGGTATTGCTGCTTTGTTACCAAAAGGTGGTCGAACGGGTCATTCTAGATTTGGGATCCCTATTCAAGTAAATGAAGGGACGATGTGTTCTGCTCTAAAACCTGGAACAAATCAAACATAGTTGGTCAAGTTAGCTAAACTTATTATATGGGACGAAGCTCCAATGATGAGTAAACACTGTTTTGAGACTCTGGATCGGAGCATGCGCGATATTTTGGGAAAAGGTGTTCCATTTGGAGGTAAGCCTATTGTTTTTGGTGGTGATTTTAGACAGATTTTGCCGGTTATAACTGATGGTGGAAGAGAGCAGACTATAATGGCTGCTTTGAATTCGTCGGTGCTTTGGAACAAATGCAAAGTAATGAAGCTAACCAAAAACATGCGGCTTCTAGCTGATGGTCTGAGTATTGATCAAGCTCGTACTCTAAGGGAGTTCTCCAAATGGATTCTGGATATAGGAGACGGACAGATCAACGGTGGAGATGATGAAGATTTTGAGATAGATATTCCTGAAGATTTGCTCATATCAGATTCTTCCGAACCTATCAAAGCAATTGTTAAAGAAGTATATGGAGATTCTTATGCGGTTCAGTCCGATCCAAAGTATTTTCAAGGAAGAGGAATTTTGAGTCTAACCAACGAAGATGTTGGTAATGTTAATGACTATATGCTCGAATCATTACAAGGTATTTTGTTTATTTTTTATTATAATGTTTTCTCCAATCTATACATATTTATATTTTGGAATGTTAATATTGTAATATATTGACATTGACATATATATTTGCTTTTAACAGATGAAGAAAAAACATACCTCAGTTTTGACACCATTGATACTTCCGATTCAGGGAAAAACGATGATATGGTTTACTCACAGGAATTTCTCAATAGCATAAAACTATCTGGACTGCCGAATCATGATTTGAAATTAAAGGTTGGTGCTCCCATTATGTTACTTAGGAATATTGATCAGGGAAATGGTTTGTGCAATGGAACTAGGTTACAAGTTACTCAGTTGGGCAATCAAGCAGTGGAGGCTAGAATAATAACTGGATACAATATTGGTCGTAAAGTTGCACTCCATAAGATGTTTGTCACCCCGCCTGAGGCAAGATTTCCTTTCCGAATGCGGCGTAGGTAGTTTATCGTTGCTCTTGCCTTTGCAATGACTATAAACAAAAGTCAAGGACAAACACTGGACAAAGTTGGTTTGTATCTTCCAAGACCTGTTTTTACTCATGGCCAGTTGTATGTTGCCGTTTCAAGAGTAACTTCTAGAACCGGTCTAAAGATACTGATCACAGATAAAGAAGGAAAACTATTAAAGAGAACAAAGAATGTTGTTTTCAGCGAAGTGTTCAATAACATCAAGTAGTTCTTTTATATTCGAGCAATCTTTTATTCGTCCATTCATTTGAAAAAAAAAATTATGGTTGGTTCTGCTGATTATTTACTAGGTCGTTTCTTCTCTTTTTCAGAAATAAATTCAAACACGGCAATTAACGTGCTAGAATGTATTATCCATGCTCATTGTTTTATTGCATGTGTTCTGTATTAAGCTGTCTTGGATGTTATCAAAATGCTTATTTCTAACTTTTATTTACATTCACTGCTTATTGTTGTTCCGAAACTTTGTATGATTAATATTATACGCATCCGAATGTAACATGGCATATAAAACGATTACTTAAAACTCTAACCAATACCGACCAGAAAAAAAACTAAAGTCACGTTTTACCTGGACGCTAATCGAGAAATACACTTAAATTAACTAACAATAGAAAATGTCCGCACATGCGTGCGGGTCGATCACGTAGTAATTTCTTAAACGTAATGAAATAATGGCTTAGTTTTGAGCGCTAATGAGAGAAAATCTATTGAAAGAGAACAAAAAATAGATCTCACAATTCTTTTCCGTCGTTCGGCTTCGTCATCGGCGGCGTGAGAGAGAGGCTTGTTTCGTTCCCTTCAATAAGAGGTCCTTGCCATGTTGATAGATGAAGAATGAGAGATCTGGGATGTATTTTCCGCCAAAAGTTTGATTCCGCATTTTTCCATCAAAAACATGATTCCATGTTTTCCTTAAAAAACTATGAGACCATATTTTCTGCCAAAATCGTGATATTACAGTTTTCCGCTAAAACGCAATTCTATATTTTCTCGTCAAAAATAACTATTCCGCATTTTTACCTCGCCAAAAATGTGATTCTAGATTTTTCTGTCAAAAACATGATTTCTCGTTTTTAGTAAAAAAAAATGAAATTCACACTATTTTTCAACCATTTGCATTCTTAGATAAATAAATTATTAGTGTTATATTTTGATATTAAATATAAATTTAAAATATTATAATTTTAAAAATAGTAATGGAATGTCCACTAACATTCATGGACATCTTATTTGGACATGGACGTTTAATGGACATGGTCATTTATGAACACAATCATTATTTGTCCACAATCAAAATATACAATATTGGACATATCCAAATGGAAATTGACAACCCATTTGACAGTTCTATTGGTCAGAGGTGACATGCTTCTTCTTTGGTGTTGCGCGGTGTATTGGCTGAGCAACGAGACAGTGCGACGGCGGATACCATACCTTGAATCGAGTAGCTTTTCGAGGGCTGTGGAGCTGTTTGGGATGGTGGCGGACAATGGTAGAGCTAGAAACATTTTCTACGAGAGTCAATATATATATATATACATTATATAACAAAATTGGATAAATTAAAATTTTTAATTTTCAACATTTTTTCAATTATAAATATTTATTTGTGTATGAGTAGTCTATTATTATTTTAATTATTTTCTGAAATACTGATTAAAAATGGAATGATAAATATATATTTAAAAACATATTTAGGTATATTAGAATTTTTTTGTTATATTAATTGAGGGTTAGTAAACAAAATTACTTTATGAAGCAATTACGTTTCCTTTAGAAACTATACAAAAGCAAAATAATATTCTCTTAAATACTGTCCAAACCATATTTTTGTGTACAAACCGTGTAAAAAATAAATCAATAAAAAAACAGGGTGCAAAGGCAAGACTTAAATTAAACCTAGGGTTAAAAGGGTCAACTTCACATGCATCCAACCAATTCATCAATGTATTAGCGACTAAACATGCATACAAAAAAAACTTTATAAAAGTCAAGGGGTCAACTGATCCCCCTTCCCCTCCATGTAGCTCCGTCACTGGTGGCAGAGCATGCAACGTTCTCAGCGGTGGTGTTGAAGGTGTGGCTCGCGGGGAAGTTGTGGCTCGAGCTTGAAGAGTGGTTCCTTATGTGCGACAGTTTTTTCTGGTGTTTCGATTTTGCTTGCCTAGTGCTTTATTCCTGCTACGAGGTGGGTGGTGATGGCTAAGGGGAGACTAATCGGGAGTTGTAAGGTGCGGCGGCGTGGTGGTGGTAGATCGATTTAGAGGTTAATATCGCGGAAGTGTCCGGTGTGTTGGGTTTATTTTTTTGTTCCCTGGGGTATGTCACTACAAGAAAACATGTGTTTAGCGACAGCGCAAATACTTGCACTTCAGTTGCAAAACTTTGCTTTGCAACCCAATAGCGACTAAATATGTTAGTCTCTAATCCTTCGTCGCTAATCCTAGTTATCGCTATTTTACTCGCTAAATTGCGACTATGTAGCGACTATATAAATTGCGACTATGTAGCGACTATTATACGACAAAACAGCGACTCTATTATAGTCGTTTTAAAGTCGTCAAAGAAGTGGTCGCTATGTAGTCCAAAATTTAGCACCCTTTTTGCGACTATTGTAGCGACTGTTTAGCGGCTAAATTAGTCGTCTGGAATTTACAGTTTGTCCATATTATGACTACTTAGGGACTAGTTTGTGACTATTGTCGTGAATAATTAGCGACTAAGTACCGACTAATAACTTGAAGCGGAATAAGAATTAAATTCCAATTTGGTTCTCGATTTTTCACTATTTTTGTTTTTTATTTTGATTGTATTGTTAAATTTTGAATCTTAAAGCTTATTAACAATACACAACATAATATTAAAGCTAAAGTGTATACATTGTGTCTTAAAATTCAAAACAACAAAGAAAAGAACAAAAACATCAAACAACCAAACATTATAGACAAGTCCGAACAAGTGGAGACCTAAGGAGAAGGAGAAGAGGGAGTTGGAACAGACTGGGTTTTGCAGAAGTCGAGGTATGCCGGGTATGTTTCCCGAAGATATTTTTCCACCATGCTCAACTCCTTCTGCTCATTTGTTTGTCAAGCTAGCTCAACAGCTTGGTATTCAATTTGGCGCTTAGCTTCTTCGAGCTGATGTTGGAGCGAGTTATATGTTGAAGAGCTACCCAAGTACTTGCGCTTTCCATAGGCGTGAGACTCTCTGTGACTTCCAATACCATAAGCGTGGCCTCTTTCGTCCACATTTGTTGACTAGGAGACAGAAAAGATAGTGAAACAGTTAGCAAATGGGTAAAGAATGACAACACCGAATACATTAAGCTCTCTGAACAGAAACACGACAATATGAAACTGATAAAAAAGAAACGCAACTGAACAATAACGCAACATATTCATATATGCAACATAACCAATGAAAAACGGTTTGAGTATCAGTTAGGAATGAAAGAGCAAATGAATAACCAATGCAACATAACTTAAAACGCAAATGATTAATGAATAATCAGAAGCATATTTACCTGAATAAATAGTTCATTGTACTCATCGGTGGTTAGCTCTTGAGGTCGCGAAGTCCCATCTGGAGTTTCTGCCTCAAACTCGGTTTGCTTTGTTTTGAGGTTCTTTTCATACATCTCTGTGATCTTTTGCGCCTTCATGTCAATGTAAGTTCCATCTTGTTATGTGTGGGTCTTCAGAAAAACTTCAATGAAACTGACTGCTCTACACATCTGCTCTTCTTGAAAATATAACAAAACAAGAATATAAACTTATGGCAGCAGTGTGAGATAGAGGTGTGTAAATTACCATTTCTTGGTGAATTTTCTGGAAAAAAAAATTGCCTAGTGAAGTTCTTATGAGGACCAAGACCACCACGATCAGAATTCTAAGCAGCATAAGAGGTCTCACTTCTCTGTTTACCTTCATCAGTGTCCCAACATGCTCACATTTCTGTATAGATTGTGTCGGAGATCCATGTAGGTCGCACACCAACAGTGTGAGCTTTGATGACCATATCTTTCATTCTCTTTTGACAATTCGCCTCAAAATGTGCTTGCATGGTTTGTGTTATTGACGGATCCCCGATGTGATTTTTCTACAATAAAGGCAGACTAATTTGGTATACATACCGCGAATTCAAGGAAGTATCACTTTGCTAGCTGCCGAGGCACATGTCTCCAACTGTAGAATGCACCATCAAATTTGTTTGTGAAGATCTTCATAATCTTCCGGACCAAAAAGAACTTGTCACGACCAAACCTACACAAAGAGCAAAGAATCATAATAGATTTTGACTTCTAAGTACCATAATAACTCAAAGTAAACAACTAAATTGGAGAGAGAGAGAGAGAGAGAGAGAGAGAGAGAGAGAGAGAGAGAGAAATAAAATTCTACCAAGTGGTTTTTAGCGGCTGAGGAAGTAGTGGAGAGAGCACCGTAGTCCACGGATCACGGTTTTGGCATGGTTAGCAGCCTCTCAAAATAGAGGAGACGGCTTTCCTAGAGATTTGGTTGATTTCTACAATGTCGTGATTCCCGTCAATCCCATTTTCATCCAATTGGTTGGAATGCTGAACTTCAGGCGCGTGATTACTTTGAGCTTCAGAGTTCTGAAGTGGAGACAGCCTTGGTGATTGAGACACTTGAACTGAATAAGTCGGAGAGGCTTGTGGAGGAGACATCTGACCTGCAAAAATGATCAAAACACAGAAGTCAGTCACAATTGCAACATTGAAATCATGCATTACAAACTCAGACGCGTACAAACTCATACATATACAAACTCAAAACTCAGACTCTTACAAAATCAAACAACCGAATCAGACTCTTACAAACTTAAATACTCAAATAATCTTACTCTCTTTATATCATCATAACAGTTTCCTAACACTTTATATCATCAAAATAGTTTCCAAACACTTTATATCTTACTCTTACAAACTCAAACAAACACAATCAGAATCTTACAAAAGCAAAGCTTACAAACTCAAAAACAAACTCTTATATCAAAATCTTACAAAGGCAGACGCTTACAAACTCAAAATCAAACTTAATATCAGACATCTATCAAACTCCATATCAAACTCTTACAAAATCAAACAAACTATATAATCAGACTCTTACAAACTCTATATCATACTCTTACAAAAAAAAAACTACTAATCAAGCTAACAAACTCACACGCTTCTAATCAATAGAACACAAACTAGACTGAGACGATTCTACACAGCACATAATCAGTTAAAGAGTCTTCAATTAAGTTTTAGTCAAGCATCGTACAATGAGTCAAATCAGACGACACAAATCTTCTAAAAAACCTAAAACGATTCAAATCAGACGACACACAAACAAACAGACAAAAATCTTTAACACACAAAATAAACTCAAACTTTTTTCTACAACCTAAAAGGATTCAAAGAGAGTCATCTCTAAGACCTTACATTGTGGATGGGAAGGGCCTCCCCTCTGAGGTTGAGAGTTCGTAGAGGGATTGTAACCTTGAGAGGTCTGTCTTGGAGACGTGGAGTTGTTGTCGAAGAGCTGGGTTGGTGGTGGATACTGACGGACATGCAACTGAGCTTGGCTTAGATTGGGACGCCGTGGAGGAGAGTGGTCCGTCGCTGGAGTGAAGTCGTACTGTGGTGTTATATTAGCAAGCCTACTCTGTGTGGAAGAGGAAGGCTGAGTTTCGAAGGCGACAGGTGCTGCTCGCCCTTGACCTCTTCCTCGCCCTCGACCTCTTCCTCTTCCTCTTGCGGCGGACATCAGAGACAAAGCGATTTAGGGTTTGTGAAAGAAATCGAAACAGAGAGTGAGGTTGGGAGAGATTGAGAGAGGTTAGAGATGTGAGAGACATATATCGATCTAGAGTGATCGAGCAGAGAGAACGAGATTGAGAGAGGCGACAAAATATTCGAGAAAGAAGGAAATAAAATTAGGTTTAGAATTGGGATCGACTGTTAGACGATTTTGGGGGGAAATCAGGGGGAAATGTTTCCGGTAAACCAAAAATTAGGCCAAATTAATTAGGCGGGTATCGGAAATTTTCGCGGTTCATAATTATTTTGGACCCAACTTGTGGTGCTTAAATTTTAATTGATAGATTAGTCACTAGTTAGGCAAAAAAGAGTGGTTATTTTCCAAATTAAATTAAAAATAAAATTTGTCAACAACTTGAAAAGTTTAAACATTAACATACGCATGCAAAATTATAATTATGGCAATTTAAGAAAATATTAAAAATATGAAATTATAATTATGCTTATTTGAAATTATTAGAAATCTGAAATTATATTTATGCCAATTTAAGACAATTAAAGAGAAACTCATATGACGATAAATTATTTGATCATTAACATAGTCATTTATACATTAATCAGTCTGGTTCTTCTTCATCTTCCTCTTCATCATCTTCATCGTCATGATCAGAAGATGATAGATTACACCAAAATTCGTCTTTTGGTTCCGCATCTCCGACATCGTAATCGAGATTGGTTGGGTTTTGTACCAAATTAATTCTCGAGAACTATATCTTCAATTGTAGTCATTATTACCGGATCATCATTTTCTTTTTGCAAGATTCAGTTATGTGTTGACATATTCCCCTGGAATATTTCTCCTCGGGTTGACTTTAACAACATTGAACCACAAATGCTTCGTTTTCTTCGTGTATAGATACAGAATATAACAAACTTGCTCCGCTTGAGAAGCTGTGCAAAATAAATATTTGGAAGTTATACTTGAGTATATAATATCCAAATAGTAATTAATAAATATAGAGAGGGATATTTATTTACGTACCTAGAATAAATGGTTCGTATTTATTGTACTTTCTCAATGCAAGAACGTCTATAATGACAACATTGCTTCTTTGAGTGCATCTACCAATAACATGGTCATACCACTTACGCTTAAAGAGTGTGATTCTTAAATTAACCATATCCTCGTACCAAAGTTGTATTATATCCATTAAGATCCCTTAAAATCAGATGCATCACTATAATTCTCTCCTTTAACCATACACCATAGTTACATGTCTTTTGTCCCTCGCTGTGATTTTGTGTATGAAGCAAATATCCTCTTGTATAACAGATAGGCCAAGTTCTAGTCTTGTTGACAAGTTCATGCACTATGTCTTGAACCCAAGGAGAAAATGAATGTGTGGTGTTCCAGTAAGTAACATGCATATAGATAAACATACAATATCAAATATATAGAAGTATAGACACAATACATATATAATACATGTATACCTAAGAAATATTATTCATACATACATAATCTTGCACTCATGTATGATATTCAACAGCTCTTTTCCTAGAGAGTTCTTTCTCGGAGAGATCTGAATATTTTGCAGAGATAAAGTCTTAGAACATACTGTTTAAGACCAACTTGTATATGAGACCAACACAATATATATGATTATGTTAAAAAAATTAAGGTTGACAAAAAAATATAAATTAAATTAAGTTATGTTATACCTCTTAAATGGTTGAAAATAGGCGCAATTTCGCAAAACATAAGCATCTGCGCATTGATAATATGCCGCTGAAAGCCATACTTCATGCGTTTCCCCACTTGGACGACCAAATTGAGTAAATATATCAGGTACATCTTGGTCATATTTGGAGACTCCACCTTCACTGAATCTTGTTATCCTGACAACAAGAGTTAAAAGAACTTTAGAATATATAGTAGGTACGTGTCTCCATATACTAGATAGAAATTTACCTTGAAATCGTTTGTATATTCGCGACGAAATAATGCTTTGTGAAATAAGCTATCTCTTCATTTAGATATGATTGAACAATAGATCCAGCTGCATATCTTTTGTTCTTTGCTTTCCCTTTAAACTTTTTGAAAAACTTTCAAAAGGGTACATCCACCGGGGTCTCCTAATTTAGCTTAGTAGGAGAGATGTATAGGAAGGTGACCCATCACATCTAAAAATGATGGTGAAAATATCTTCTCCAAATTTCAAAGAATTAAAACTATGCTTTTTAGAATTTGGATCCGACTCTTCTGCAAAGTTCTTAAACATAAGTCACGAAAAAATATTTCGATCCCTACAACAGAATGAAATTAAAACAGCAAATGTTTAATAAAAATACTATTTGAAACTGCATATTCATAATACTATAAGTAACCAGTACCTGATAACGCGGGGTGGACGTTCCGGTCTAAGAGTTCTGCAAAGATAAATAGAAGTAGTCGCTGTATAAAAACATGGCAGTCATGATTCTTCATCCCAGAAAACTGTGCATTAGCCATATCAGCACAACTTGCTAAGTCTGAAGCATAACTATCTAGGAATTTGACCTCATGTTTCACACATTTCAATAGTGAAGTTTTGGCTTTATTTGTTAGTGAGTAGACTAGGAAATGAGCTCTACCATCACTCTCAACATGTAAGTGTGGTCTAGAACAGAATTGTTCTATATCCAATCTCGATGGGATGGTTTCTTTTGATTTACCCTTCACACGCATAAGAGTTTTTATTATGTTGTCAAAAATATTTTTCTCTATATGCATCAAATCGAGATTATGTCAAAGACTGAGGTCTCTGTTGGGATTATGTCCTGAAATCATATTGTACTTACTCTGCATGATAGTTGTATTGTCGAGATCGGACAATCCATGTAATACTAGATGATCATAATGTTTTGCTCGAAACCGCTTATGACTTATGAGTGGTAACTCATTGCTAGTATTATGTGGACTTACAGGGTCACACACCTAAGCAAGCTGGATACACTTTGTATGGGATTGATCATTGGTAAATGGTCTGGTCAATGTGTATTGGATACACATTGAATTCAAGTTTTGAGAAGAGTGTCGATCGACACACTAGGTGCATCGATCGACACAGGGTAGATTCCGAAACTGATGTTTCGGATTATGACTTAAATTGACCCGGTTTAATTACTGGGTAATTAGGTCGACTCTAAGCCTTTATATTCTATTATGAGGCTCGAGTTTCTAATGAGGTTGATGGCGGCCACCTTTCGAAACAAACATATCCCAAGGAGATCCGATTCCTGACACTAGCATCCCGGCGGATTCCAATTTCTGTGCGTGTGGACTGCAGTAGAGGCGCAACATCTGAGGCGCTCTAGAGATCTTGTTTATCTGACCATATTCCGCGGCCAGAACAAGGTAAACGCAGATCGGTAAGGATTCAATTTCACAAACCTCAGATCCTAGGCTTGGAACTTGCGGATTCTGAAAGCTGTTAGAATTGCTCAAGTTCCAGCAGTGGTATCAGAGCCTTAGGGTTTTTAGTTATTGAATCTGAAGCATGTAATTCAAATGATGATGAATTTGGATAGGTTATTGCATGCTAAATTTCGTTTTGTTGAAATTAATCTCGGATTAGATTTTGTATCGAAAACGAGGAACCTGTGTTTTTGCACAGTGTCGATCGACACAAGTTTGTGTCGGTCGACACACCGCGAAAACGATGATAAAGTTTTAGGGTTTTCGCACAGTATCGATCGACACAAGTTTGTGTCGGTCGACACACCGCGAAAACGCCTATTGAAATTTTGGGTTTCGATTTAGAAATTGCACTGTGTCGATCGACACACTGGGTGAATCGATCGACACAGACTGTGCGAAGGGATAGATCGGTTCAATTGGATTGAACCGGTTATCTCGCATGGTTATGTCGGTTTAATTCGATTGAAATTCTCTAATACCCTATTGTATCGATCGACATAGGTTTAGTGTCGGTCGACACAGGCCTTGCGGTTGGTTAATCGGCCAACTCGATTGAACTGGTTATCATGCTTGGTTAAAAGTAGATCATATCGGTTTAAATTGGATGAATTGATTCAATTGGATTGAATTAGTTATCTCAATTGGTCTAAAACCGGTTCATTTGGTCAATTACCGGTTCAATTGGATTGACCGATAATAGGGTTGGTTAAGGTTGCATATCAAGTGTCGACCAATTGTGTCAGTCGATGCATATGGTGACGATGCGAACCATAATCGTTTGGTTTTGAACCAGATGATTGAAAAACCGAACCAAATGATCTAATCCAATTAAATAAGAACAATTAAAACTTAATTAAAGTTAGAAGTAAATATGTTCTAAACCTATCTAATACACATTGGATGTGTATTAGATCAAAGATTCAATATGGTCAATTCTCAAGACTCATTTCGTTGTTGTGATACTCTTGCCAAGAGCTTGGTGTCCACAATTACATGAGTAAGGCAGGTAATAGTATTGATGGTCTTGCAGTGCTTGACATCAACAATTACATGACCTGAGGGATTGAATTACTAATCTTTTAAAGTTCAATTTCCTCAACTAAATATCAAGTGACCTTGATGTCTTGCCCAAATCTTGTCTACTGTCAAGACTGGTTTCGTTGATGGATAGTCTTGGAGTCCTTGGTATCCACAATTACATGAGTAAGGCAGGTGATCATTGATAGACTTGCAGTGCGACTGTCAATGATCACAAGACTGAAGAGATTGGTTTACTTGACTGGGCTATCAGAAGTTCTGGGCCCAGAGACATCAGAGTAGATAGGACATGGATTGTCTTATCTGCGACCAAGAGTTGTACTGGGTACAATTAGTAATGATTTGCTTACCTAGATGACTAAACTCTGGGTGATGACGAGTCGTCCACTCAGATTTTAGTGATGTATGGATCTTGGATTATTATATTCATAGAGGAAACATTGTTTGAATATAATGCGAGTTTTCTTATTAGATAAGATTTCTCATTTCCTGAGCTTCATAACTAAAATTTTCTTTTATTAAATTTTCAGCCTATGTCTGAAACTACTTTCTCGTTACGATCCGTCCTTGAGAAGGACAAGTTAAATGGATCAAATTTCCTGGATTGGTATAGCAATTTAAGATTAATCCTCAAGCAGGAGAGCAAGGACTATGTCCTTGAGAAAGCTCTTCCAGAAAGGCTTGGGACCAATCGCTCGAATGCAGCATATGATGCTTGGAATAAGCATTATATTGATGTGGTAGATGTGCGTGGTCTGATGTTGGCTACCACGAACTCGGACTTGGAGAGTCAATACGAGAACATGGAGTCGCCAATAGAGATGATCACCAGCCTGAAACTGAAGTTTCAGGATCTGGCACGATTTGAGAGATTCCAGATGGTGAAGTCTCTCACTGGGTGCAAGCTGCCAGAGGATGCTCCAGTGAGTCCTCATGTCATTAAAATGATGAGTTACATTGATAACCTGGGGAAACTGGATTGTCCGTTCAGCTTAGAATTGGCTACTGACATCATTCTGCAGTCACTGTCGTCTAGTTATGATAAGTTTGTCAAAAACTATATCAAGAATGACTTGACGAAGACATTGACTGAGCTGCATGGCATGCTCAAAACAGCAGAGCAAGACATCAAAAGGGGTAAAAGATTTGAGAAATCTTGTGTTGACAAGGGTAGAGGCAGGGTCGTCCAGATTTGGAATCAGGATAAGCCTGTCTCATCATATAAGCCCAAGTCCGGCCCATCTGGTGTTAGAAAGTGCTTCTACTGTGATGAGTTAGGGCATTGGAAGAGAGATTGCATAAAATTTTTGGAAGATTCACAAGAGATGAAGGAGATGTATGGTACTTCTTCTTCAGGTATTGTGTTATTACTTCAAGTTCTACGTATGTATTGGATACTAGTTGTGGTACTGATATTTTGGAAATATGCAGGGCCTAAGCAACAGTAGAACGTTGAAGAAAGGACAAGTGGAACTGCGAGTCTGGTATGGAGCAATGGTTGCTACATGAGCCGTAGAGATTCTCCACTTGTACGAGCCTTTCAATCTTGGTTTTTGAATTAAGTAATTGCTACTATGTACCTGCTTTAAGCAGAGATGTCTTTCATTTTCTTGTAAGAATTTGGATGTTTTTCATTCTGATAGAAGACAAGTTTTGCTCTTTTGATCTTAATGAAATATTATATGGTAGCACCCCTTTTTGATAATGGGTTTTAAACCAATGTACGATTGCACTTATAACATAAATACCAAATGGTTTAAGTCTGATGACTTGAACTCGATTTTTCCTTAGCATAGTCGTTTTGACCACATAGAGTGAAGCGGATTCAGAAGTTCCATTGTTATGGGTGGTTTTAGGCTCATTTGATTATAAATCATTTGAGATATGAATTCTGCTTGCTGGGCCAAATGACTATGGCTTCTTTAGCAGAGCTAAAGAAAAGGGTCCGAGGCTTATTGGGCCTTACACGTACTGGTATATGTGGCCCGATGAGCATCAATGCCAAAGGAAATCTTTAGTACTTCATTACCTTATTGATGGCATCAATAAGTATGGATGTGTTCTTTTGATGAGACACGAGTAGGAATCCTTTGAGGAGTTCCAAAAATGAAGTATAGAACCGATTTGACAGAAGTATTGAGATCCTCGATTAGATCGCGGAGGAAAATACTTGAGTCAAGAATTGGGTGATCATCTAGGTGAGTGTGAAGTCATATCACAGCTCTTTTCTCCTGGAAAACCTAAATGGTATTTCTGAGAGAACGAATCAGACCTTATTGGATATGCTCCGGTTAATGATTAGTCACAGGAATCTTCCATTATCCTTTTAAAATACGCTCTAAATGAATATGTTTACGCCAAATAGTTTTCTATCAGAATAAGTTGAAAGACACCACATTGTATGTGGACTGGGTGATTTCCAAGTATGTCTTTCTGATTAATTGGGATTGCAAGGTTTGTGTAAGGCAGTTGTCAACAAACAAACTTGAACCCAAATCTGATAAGGGCTGCTTCGCCGGTTGTCCTAGGGAAACCGAGGATTATTACTTTTGCAACCAATCCGAGAACAAAATTTTGTTGTTCGGAACTCTGTTCTTCTAGATAGAAAGCTTCTTTCCAAGAAGAACAGTGGGAGTAAAAGTACAGCTCGAAGAAATTCGAGAAACACAGGAGGCTGTTCAACCTGTAGAAGGGGAGCAGCGGTAGGATCTACAGAGTGCTGTAGGATCTACACCTGTGGAGCCTGAAGTTCGCTGATCCTAATGGATCCGTCACTAAACCGAGGGTGATTCCTCATGACCGATTGCTGTGATCTGTTGATCATTGAAAAGTGACAAGCCTGTGAAATTCAAAGAAGCGAAGGTGAGCCTCAACTCTGAAAATTAACTAGGAATGTATGTTAGCTTCACCGATCCATTTCTGGATTAAAGCAAACAACTTGGAGTTGGAATCTATGTTCTGTTAAAACGGTCAAAAGTTTTGACTTGATCAGGAACGTATAGAAACCGTGCGTTTACAAGTAAACTAATGGGAGCGTAGTTGCAATTCTCACACCGTATGTTTATAACATACTTAATCTCATAAATGACGTTCCGACGCTAAAGTCTTGTCAAGATTGGGGTCGGAAGTCAAATTTAACGATGAACATGGGAGAAGCCGCGAAAGTTCTTGGAATAAGGATCCATTGAAATGGATTGGAAAGGATGATTAGATCGTGTCAGAATCCTTATGGTGATAAGGTATTGGACAGTTCAAATGTGCTGAATTTCAAGAATGGCTTCACACCAAAGGTTTTATGGTAACGATCTTAGCAAGATGAAGTGTCTTGGACACTGGCTGAGCTAGTATCTATGAGTGTGATTCCTTTTGCTTATGCAATAGAATCCATCATGAATGCCATATTTTGCACTCGTCTAATGTAGTTGACGCACAAATCATGACGAGAAGATACCAATTTTTCCCGGTAAAAGTCACTGGACAGTTGTAAGGAATATCCTCAAGTGTTTGAGAAACACTAAGGATAGTTCTTATTCAACTGAGAAAAATGACGAATCTGATATGAGTAGTTAGACGGACAAAGATGATTCCCGGTTCCCACCTGGTTATGTCTCTTTGTCTGTATAGCGGCGCTGTATGTTGGAAAGGTCTCCAAGCAGTGGACCGTAGAATAGTGCTTATTAAAGAATAGTGGTGTGGTTTGTTGGAATGGTTCCAAGCAAGAACACCGCAGCTTCTCTCACAACCTAAGCATGAGTTTCGTACTGATTGTTGTAGGTACTAGATATCTGAAGACGTGGTCTTGATTCTAGTGGGAGTTGTGTTAGTAGTGATGTTCAGATAGACATGATATGGTCATGTTTATGAAATACTGACGTCAGCATTATTTGATTATTGGATAATTGAATAATGGTCCCAAGTATTTTATGCTCATTTTATAGGTCATCAAGTTGAGGACTTGATCATGAAACCCTATAAATGAAAGATGACATAAAATTACGTTTGTCCCTGGTCATAGGTTGTTAAAATGGGACACTAACAACCATTAAGACTAGTATGTGAGGTGACGTATGACTATGTTTCATGGAGTCATTGATATGAGTATCAACGTCGGTCACATGGATATATGTTGGTGAACATATGATCGGACATGACCCGCTAATGAGAACTCTACAGGATAGTCATATCTGTGTCATAAGAGGTTCTCATTACGACTATAGAGTATAATCCTTACACATGAGTTCATCATGCTTTCTAGCATATGAATTGGTGCGTTTTGACCTTGTCAAACGCCGTTCCGTAACTGGCGGCTATAAAGGCATTGCTTAGGCGAATCATGAAGTATGTGTAGAAACAGGGATGGAACAAGAAGGGATTTGTCCCTCCTATATAACAGGAGATGAGGTCTCTCCAATACGGTAGCTCCCAGAATATGTTTTCTTTGTTCCAGTTATGCTTCTTTCCATAGACGGGCATCTTCTTTTTGTGACCGTTTCCACCAACATCCTTAGTTTTTGGTGGATTTACACGACGCAAATAGTAGGAGTAAACTTGCTCACCGGTAAAAGACTCAGGTGAATACTCATTCCTATCATCATTTTCCTTCAAAAGTTTTTTTTATTTTTCCTCAGTGGATGATAATGAGGAAGAAATATTCGGTGACAATCAAACCAACAC
The DNA here is from genome assembly GCA_030180135.1 of Orychophragmus violaceus. NCBI lineage: Eukaryota > Viridiplantae > Streptophyta > Magnoliopsida > Brassicales > Brassicaceae > Orychophragmus > Orychophragmus violaceus. The sequence continues at coordinate 90,746,924 of CM058237.1, read as the reverse complement.
ATCTTTCTTCCATTTGACAGATAACAAGATTTTGTATCATCCATGCAAATTGGAAACGATAATTTGCAATGGGTGGTCCATCCTGATAACATGCTATACGCCCGAAAGTCACAAATCGTCCACAGTAGAACTGCTTTTAGATGGAAATATTGATTCAAGGACACATCGTATGCATCGACTCCAATATACCACAATTCTTTTAACTCTTCAATAAGAGGCTGGAGGAATATATCGAGACTACCTTGTGAATGATTTGGCCCAAAATTCATTACTGTAAGACACTAGTACTATGTATTGATGCACATATCATGGGTTAAATTATATGGAGTCAAGATCACATGTCACAAGGACTAATTACAAGACATGTCAAATGGATTGAACTCATATGTACATAATCTAAGATAAACATTGTGGGGTTCTTGTGCAAACATGGGATACTGATCTTAAAAATATTTCTACTCTGCCGCATCAGACGGATGACACATTTCTCCCCCCCCCCTCTTTTGCTTGGTGCTCGGCATGGTATCTTATTGTCGTTGCAGTCTTTTCGCTCTGATACATTCTCTTTAATCTGTCAGCAATAGGCATATACCACATACGACTATATGGTATATTGGTCTTATGGCATTGCTCGTTAGGCTTCCATCTTTTTGCATTACAAAACCGACATTTATCTAACTTTTCGTCTTCTTTCTAGAATATCATACAATTGTTAAATCAAACATCAGTTGCATGGCATGGGAGGCCTAAATTGCGCATAAATTTCTCTGTCACGTAATGTGAATCGGTTGTCTGGTTTCCTTCATGTAGATACTCTTTAAACATTTCACATATCGAATCCACTAGCCTTTCGCTCATATTATGCCTTGCCTTCTTTTGCATGACTCGAGCAGCTAAGGATAACTGCGAGTGACCTTCACGAATACCATCGTAGAATTTTTTTGAATGATTACGTACAAGTTCTTCTACATTAAAATAACTACCTTGTTCCTCCACATTCTGATAACTACCATACTAATGATAGTTATCAAAATCAACGTTATCACGACATCCATCATACACCATATCCACATATCTATCTTCTACTACATTATTCACTTATTCACTTCCACTAACTCATGTCGTATCAACATAACTCGATCCTAAACCCATATCAACTTCTTCTCCTTGCATATACCAAACATAATAATCATGCATAAATCCATTCCTATACAAATTCTTTTGTATTCTTCTTCCCGGCATAATTGGTTTGTCATTCTTGCAACACAAGGATAAAGAAACTTATTGTTGTTGCTCTACGCAAAATGGCATGAATTGATTATCGACCCCTGCTAAGAACTCTGCCAAGAAATTTCTAGTCACTACATCAAACCGGTTGTACATCCACTCTCGACCATTTGTATAATTATAATCTCCCGTCATTTTTCACTTAAAACGTATTCTCTCGGTTTTTTCACAATTTTTTATCTTTATTTGGTGTTTATATGGCTGAGGAGAAATAAAGAGCGATGTTTGTATATATAGACCTTTTGCGACTGATTTGCGACTTATTTAGCGACTACAATTAACAGTCGCAAAATTAGGTACACCAAACTCAAAACGAAAAAATGTGGGTTTGTACCGGTTTTTGCTATTAAAAGACAACTGATTAGCAACCCGCCGAATTTAGTCTCTACATGGTCGCTAATTTAGCGACTAATTGAAGACTTAAAAGTTGTAATCGCAATTTAACGACTAAATACTGATCACTTACTATTAGTCGCAAATTCAGTCGCAACTATGTCGGTAAATAGTTGCAAAACATAGCGACTACAAAATCAGTTGCAACTCATAATCACAAAAAAGTATGTTCTTGTAGTATGTGAATCTTCTGTTTTGGAGTTGGACCTGGGCTTCTTCGCATTGTGTATTTTCAGGTTTGGTCGAGAAGTTCGCTCCGCTGATGTTGGCGCACCAGAACAGGGAGGATAAGTGAGCTTTTGGTCTTGGATTTAGAGGAAGAGATCGGTTCTCCAGAGCCTAAAACGAGATCAGTTGTGACGGTCAAAACTCCCCCTTATAACCGTTAGTGTGTCAACGGATTCGTTGGTAGCGGCATATATATATATATTTTTTGTTCTCCTATTACAGAAGATTTCTAATTAGCGTTTTCAGATTCTAGTTCAATATGCCTCGATTCAATGTTGTAAACTAACAAAATATCCGGTTTAGAGCGAAATTAATATATAAAAAACATAATGAAACAAAATTTACTATAAAATACCTCACTTGATCGGGCTAAGAAAAAAAGTATAAGAACAGCCTAGATGTAAACAATAGTTCTATCTTACCCTATGATATAAATCAAATTATATATGAACATTAAGATATGGTTAGCTTTAACTAAAAATGTTTTTAAAGTCCACTACTTCTCTTTATATATTATCGTGTTAGGTTTGCTGAGTTAGGTTACTTTAGTTAATTCGGTTTATAATTAAGTTTTCGGCTAGTTCGGTTTTTACAAATTAAAATTTAGCCAAAACATAACCAAACAAAAATTATATATTAGTTTAGTTTTTCGGTTAGTTCAGTTCATAAAAATTCTACTGAACTAAACCAAATTTTTTTTGATTTTTGATTAGAATTCAGTTAAACCGGTTAAAAATTATGGTAATTTTGTTAATTTTGTTAGTTTTGATTACTTTGAGTAGTTAGTTTAGTTTGGTTCGGAATTTTGATATGTTTTTGTTTTGATTAGTACGGATGATTTAGTTTAATTTTTTTTTGAAATAAATGAACTAACCAATTATCAAATTGAATTGATAATCGATAACCAATTTTTTAAATATATTGAATTGAATCGAATTTATAATCGAACTTAAATAAAAAAAAAAATATATATATATATATATATATATTTGGCTCAGCTCAGCTGGTTCGTTCGTTTAATATTTTCAAGCCTAAATGTAAAACTGTGATATTTTATGCTATAACTTTATAATTAATCACGTAGAAGGGACTTTTCTAACTATTAGAGCAAATACATTTGTGTAATCCACTAGGGGTTCTTAAAAAAAAATTTAATAATTTTTTTTTGTCAGATGCAAAAAAAAAAATTAAAAAAGGACCAATGGCTACACGCCACGTAGCGTGAACAGTGGAAGAATCGATCTTTATATAAAGATTTTAAGAGATCGTTTTTAACTATTTTGTGGGGTCCATATAGGATCCACAATATTTTAATATTTTTTTTTAAAGAAACGCTCTTAAGAAACGAGCGTTGTACCTGCTCTTAGTAGATTGACTTGTGAACAACGGTAAATGAAGGAAGAAGTCAAATGAGAACAACGACAGTGGTAGGTCTAAGACTAATTAATTCTTGGGCATACAGACAAATCAATTTGATTTTATTATATTATACGTCATCTCTTAGATCATCTTCCACGGGCCTCATGGAATGGACATGGACATTAGACATCATGACTCATGAGTTCTGTATGCCATTTACTAAATAGTCAACACAATAATATATACTGGTGCACATATGTTAGCTGCATATCAAATGAGAACAAAACGAAAATTGTGTTCAATTTAGGTGTTTCACTTTAGCACCTCTCAAAAATGGAGGTCAGATCAACCTTGGCATTTCAGAGTCGTTTTGGTTTGTTGAGAAAGGAGCACCGGCCGAGCGCAGCATGGTGTATATGACTTATTTAGGTATTTAACTTATTTTCATAGCAAATTTTTATAAGGAAGACTAATCATATTTTCTCATAAAATTTTGACAGATAATCATAGATAAAATTATTATATATGTAAAATGTATACTTCATTACAATTTTTGTAAAAAAAAAAATGTATCATACATAATTATATGCATCACAATAAGATATCATCTTTCAGCATATTAAAATTTAGTTAATATAAAAAGAGAAAATAGTATAGAAAAATAAGAATATTCTGGTTATAGAAAAACATGAAAATACTAGTATTATCTTTTTAGAAATTTTAAATTCAAAATATATGCATTGCTTTTATTTTATCGAAAGATATATTATATTTATAATTTGGAATAAACACATAATTGGAAGTCTTTTGTGTAACTAATCATGAACGGTATTTGGATTTCGGGACGAAAATACTCTTGTTTTTGCTTAGGACTCTCTCTTTCATTTAGTGTCTTTCATAAAGTGTACAAGAAAGCTTTTGGCTGGAAGAAACATTTTCTGTTGCTTGTCATCCACATGTTGATAAAAATATCTTCCTCTACTTTAATCTACTACACAAGTTTTAGGGTTCTTCTGCAGTTTTAGTCTCCCTTGGATTTCTGAAAAGGCAAAATCGCACATGATCTTCAAGTGGATTTGTTTGGTCCTTGTTTAGAAGCAGTATCATTGTTTTTCTTAAGAATTGGTTAATGTATCTCTTGTTGGTGGTAACGTGAAGTGTTTTGAAGTGGTGCTTGGTTTTTCTTTTGGCTGTAAGCGATGGACCAGGCGCTTATGGCCATGTATTTGGAAGAGGTGGACGAGCCTTTCGAGATGCCGGATCTACTTGAATACATATTCAGTGAGAGAAATGTGAGAAGCTTGATAGGTAGACTTCTTAATCCTCCTTGCCAGAGGATGTCAATCTTATTCTAGACATGCCTAGGAAATGGCAAAAGTACGAGAAAATGTGTGGTGTGGCGTTATCTAAAGAAAAGTTTCAATTTATTTTTGAGAATGAACATGAATTGGTTAAAACACTGGATAAAGGGGTTCATTCATTCGATGAATGGTCATTGGCTATAGAGCGTTGGATAGAGAATCTTCCATAGGACTATCTCCAACATGTTCTGCTTTGGGTCCAAATCCGGAACACTCCGGTGAACTACTATACATACAAAGCCATCTCTGCTCTGTGAGAAATTATTGGTCCAGTCAAATTGGTGGCTTTTGATCCAGGTAAACTGCATGCTCATGGTTATCTAAGAGTGCATGTTCTGTTTGATGTCTCAAAACCTTTGAGAAAATTAAAGATCATTACTCTTCCGGATGGAGGAAAATGGGAAATCTTCTTCTTATATGAAAAGATGTAGAAACGATGTTATACGTGCCAACATATGACACACGAGCAAGCATCTTTGTAAGAGCCCTGGCCCAACCATTTAAAATTTTGTCTAAAAAGAAGAAAAAGCCCAGCCCAAGCCCATTAGCCTTCCTAAAACTCTAGGGTTCCCTTCCCCATTCCCCTATTTAAAGAGTAGCCACCTAAAGGAGAAATCAGAAAATGAGATTCTCGGCGAAGCTCTGCTCTTTTCCCGTCGCAGCCACAGCCTCCAGAAGGTAGATCTGATGCTCCTCCATCGTGTAGAGGCTAAAGAGATCCGGTAAACCCATTTTCAGATCTGATTTTCCTTAACCCGAGATCTAAAAGCCTCGTATCTTTCTGACCGTGAGGAATCTGGGAAATCCGAGACCACCATCGCGTTCCTCTCGACGAGACGAAGCCGTAGCCGCCGACCTTGCCTCCATCAGCCTCCGGACGCGCCCGCAATCGCCGATCGAAGATCCGTCGGAGTTACATGCGCCGCCTCCACGCGCCGCCGTGCCGCCGCCACGCGCCGCCGTCGCCGATCACCGGATCCACCGTCCGCCGCCGTGCGTCGCCACCGTCTGCCGCCGTCGCCGGTCTCCGGAGCCGCCGCCGGACCGCCGCCGAGTCAACTCGCCGGCGACCGAGTCGACTCAGTCCGGCTGGTCAACTCGACCGGGTCAACACGTTGACCGGTTTGGGTCGGTCCAACCCGGTTCGGTCTGGTCCAATCCGGTTTAGTCCAATTCTTCCCAATTTCAATTGATTCTCGGTTTAGTTTGGTTAGGGTCTGGTTTAGGATTTGGGCCGGTTATAGGTCTTGGGCCTGGTTCATTCTGGGTTTGGGTCTGGGTCTGGGTTGACCGGGTCAACCGGTTGACTTTGACCTGACCGTTGACTTTTAGTCAACCAACTTCGTAGGACCATAACTTGACCGTCCTAAACCCGATTCGAGCGAAACGAAAGCCTATCTCACTCGATTTCTCGTCCTCTTTCCAGATCTGATATCCGTTTGGGCTGAAGAAGCTTCTAAATTACCGTTTTGCCCTTTCTTTGGCTAAGGTGAGGACCGTTGGTTATCTCCCTTACTATATCTCAATTCCGGACGATAGTCCTCTGTTAATGTCGTCTTTCCTAGGTATACTAGGCTAGAGATACGCGTGATTGATTGTGGAACGTAGAATGCTAGGTTATCATTTAAACCGAAAACGTTGATTGTGTGTGAAGGCTATGCGTGATAGAACTGTGTAGGTCCCCCGAAAGGGTGTTTGGTGGAGGCTTGCGTATATCGAGTTTGGTACGCAACCCTTGTATCGTCAGGAGGGGGTTTCGGCGAGCCCCCCAGCTGTAAGGCCGACGGGCCGGAGGGAGAAGGATTGTTTGGGCCTACGGGTCGAAGGAAGGGGTCCCGAGTGTGAAAGCATGAGTGGACGTAGATTGCGTGATGAAAGCCTTCGGGCCTGATTGCAAGGTTCTTAGGACTTGTGATTCGTAGTTGTGTAGTGTAAGCGGGATCGCGGACTCCTAAAGTCCGACCTCACTGGGTGATTGTGTTTGAAACAATTACTCAGGCCTCTTCCCTTTTCCATTCTTTTTCCCTCGCAGGTCCGGATGCAGGATTGACTGATCGAGTGACGTTATTGGTGGATTTGAATACGAAGGAGGCGCCTGGGACCTGGGACAAGTTGAGTTGGCGTCCCGGTTGGACCGAATCCGGTTCAACGGGCGTCCTAATGCCGCGTCTCCGGTTCGCCGGGAGACGGGTGTTACAATTTGGTATCAGAGCCTAGGTTAAGATCTCTCAGTCCTGCCCTGGGAGATCAGCTTTCGTTGTTTTCCCAAAAACTTTGTTTTCAAATCTTTTCCAAAGCGATTGCGAATTTTTTTATAAAACGGCTACTTTGCGAAATACTTTTTCAAACACCAACTATATCATAGATTGTTCTCCACGCTGGTCCTAGTCTAGATAGAATTTCTCTGTGCAGGTTGGAGTCAGTGTCTTCAAACCTTAGTGGTGCTACTGCCCTTAGGATGTGTGCCGAGATGTATGTCGTGATGTGTGCTGTTGAGGTGTGTGTTGGGATGTGTGTTGTGGTGTGCTCCTACAGGGCAGTCGGTACCAATAAGGTGTGTGTTAGGGGTCATCTTCTGTTCAGAGTATGGTTCAACCGAGCGTGCTAAGCCGATAAGGATGTGGAAATGATCAAGCGAGAGGCTAATGCGGAAGAGTTGCAAGAGGCGTTGGGAAAGCTGCAAGGAGTTCTACAGGAGATGCAAGAGGTCGATGGGAAGGCCGGATTGCAAGGAGGCCATTTGGAATGGGCGGTGTTCCAACTGGATTAAGCGTCAAGAGTTGTCTGAGTTCTTTGGATCACAAGGAGCAGCAGGAGGCTATCCAAATCTGTTCCAAGTAGGGAATCTTATAATCGGTTTGTGACATCAACTTCAATGAGTTATGGACGGCTCGTTGAAGATTGATCAAGCTGGAAGCTGGAGAAGATCTTCGTGGTACGACAGGTTCGAGATTCAACGGTGGAACCGGAAAGGAAACGGTCTGCCCTGGAGTTCTTTGTGGATTACTGGAGCAGCTAATGGAGTTCCTCAAGATGGAAAGAAGATCGCAGAGGCATTTTGGGAATAGGCGTGTGGCATTTGGAATTGCCTGGCAAACCGGACTTCTGCAATTGCAAACTCAAGTGGACAAAGCTGGTCATTGAGAATAAAAATCCAATGGGAGAGTGTTAGGAAAACACTATGGAGGATTGGCAAGAAGCTGCAAGGAATAGCAAAGGAGCGCAAGTCTAATGGGGAAGGAAACCCAAAGGATGGAGTTTGGAAAGCACTACACTTGGATCACAAGGTAGGAAACCTTGAGCTGGAATTCAGATTGGAAGCTGGTTTGGAAATAAGAGTGCGCAGCAGAAGCGTGGTAGGTCATTCCCCACAAGTCAGATTGGAAGCTGGTTTGGAAATCAGAGTGCGCGGCGGAAGCATGATGGGTCGTTCCCCACCAGCCAGATAACCATAATGGACGTGGTTAACTGCATCGGTCACAGAGGTTAGCAAGGATGTATGCTTGGGCGACAGTCAACGCCATAGTGCACGGTAATGGAAAACCGTCATAGAGAATCCATTTGGAAGTGGATGATGCACTGTGGCACGGTAATGGAAACCGTTGAGGAGAATGGGATTGGAAGCGGGGCATCGAATTCAAGACTTAGAACCACTCGAGGGATGAGTGTTGTTTCTAACCGTTGGAGACCGACCCTAATGGACATGGGCGGTAGCATTTGGCGTATTGCATTGCATTATGGAAGCTGCTATTGGATTAACACCAAGGAGGAGGACACTCCAGAGTGTGGTTTGAAATAAGGGGGGGGGGGGAGAAGCAGTCTCCAGGATTCAAGGACAAGTTCTTTTCAAGCAAGTAAGCAAACAAGTCAGTTTTGGTCAGCGAAATCTACGGAGTGTGTTTGGTAAGGAGTTGCAATGGAGATCTTCCGCCACAGAATTCGGGACGAATTCTTTTAAGGAGGGGAGAATTGTAAGGGCCCTGGCCCAGCCATTTAAAATTTTGTTTAAAAAGAAGAAAAATCCCAGCCTAAGCCCATTAGCCTTCCTAAAACCCTAAGGTTCCCTTCCCCATTCCCCTATTTAAAGAGTAGCCACCTAAAGGAGAAATCAGAAAAGGAGATTCTCGGCGAAGCTCTGCTCTTTTCCCGTCGCAGCCACAGCCTCCAGAAGGTAGATCTGATGCTCTTCCATCGTGTAGAGGCTAAAGAGATCCGGTAAGCCCATTTTCAGATCTGATTTTCCTTAACCCGAGATCTAAAAGCCTCGTATCTTTCTGACCATGAGGAATCTGGGAAATCCGAGACCACCATCGCGTTCTTCTCGACGAGACAAAGCCGTAGCCGCCGACCTTGCCTCCATCAGCCTCCGGACGCGCCCGCAATCGCCGATCGAAGATCCACCGGAGTTACACGTGCCGTTTCCACGCGCCGCCGTGCCGCCGCCATGCGCCGCCGTCGCCGATCACCGGATCCTCCGTCCGCCGCCGTGAGTCGCCGTCGCCGGTCGCCGGAGCCGCCGCCGAGTCAACTCGCCGGCGACCGAGTCGACTCGGTCCGGCTGGGTCAACTCGTTGACCGGTTTGGGTCGGTCCAACCCGGTTCGGTCTGGTCCAATCCGGTTTAGTCCAATTCTTCCCAATTTCAATTGATTCTCGGTTTAGTTTGGTTAGGGTCTGGTTTAGGATTTGGGCCGGTTATGGGTCTTGGGCCTGGTTTATTCTGGGTTTGGGTCTGGGTCTGGGTTGACTTTGACCTGACCGTTGACTTTTAGTCAACCAACTTCGTAGGACAATAACTTGACCGTCCTAAACCCGATTCGAGCGAAATGAAAGCCTATCTCACTCGATTTCTCGTACTCTTTCCATATCTGATGTCCGTTTGGGCTGAGGAAGCTTCTAAATTACCGTTTTGCCCTTTCTTTGGCTAAGGTGAGGACCGTTGGTTATCTCCCTTACTCTATCTCAATTCCGGACGATAGTCCTCTGTTAATGTCGTCTTTCCTAGGTATACTAGGCTAGAGATACGCGTGATTGATTGTGGAACGTAGAATGCTAGGTTATCATTTAAACCGAAAACGTTGATTGTGTGTGAAGGCTATGCGTGATAGAACTGTGTAGGTCCCCCGAAAAGGTGTTTGATGGCGGCTTGCGTATATCGAGTTTGGTACGCAACCCTTGTATCGTCAGGAGGTGGTTTCGGCGAGCCCCCCAGCTGTAAGGCCGACGGGCCGGAGGGAGAAGGATTGTTTGGGCCTACGGGTCGAAGGAAGGGGTCCACGAGTGTGAAAGCATGAGTGGACGTAGATTGCGTGATGAAAGGCTTCGGGCCTGATTGCAAGGTGTTATTAGCTTAGGACTTGTGATTCGTAGTTGTGTAGTGTAAGCGGGATCGCGGACTCCTTAAGTCCGACCTCACTGGGTGATTGTGTTTGAAACAATTACTCAGGCCTCTTCCCTTTTCCATTCTTTTTCCCTCGCAGGTCCGGATGCAGGATTGACTGATCGAGTGACGTTATTGGTGAATTTGAATACGAAGGAGGCACCTGGGACCTGGGACAAGTTGAGTTGGCATCCCGGTTGGACCGAATCCGGTTCAACGGGCGTCTTAATGCCGCGTCTCCGGTTCGCCGGGAGACGGGTGTTACAATCTTGTCCCTTGGTGTTAAGAGATAAAAAAATAAAGCCATGATTGATAAGAAGAAAGGTATTGTGGGTGAGAAGCAGAAGCCCGAATATGTTCTTAAAGAAGACGATCCGCATTTTGGTATCCTTTCTGAAGATCAAGTTGGAATTCATCCAATCCTAGGCAGACCAAAGATAGCGGCAGAGGTACTAAAATGAATGAGACAATACCTCATGGTAGCAGGAGTAGAAAGGAAAATCAGGGAAAATAGGGTTCATAGATTAGTCAAAGAAGCATAACAAGATCCAATAGCGCAAAAAAAAATAAAAATTGTTATGCGATTGGAATCCCCGACAATGATTACTAGAGATTTGAACAAAGGAAAGGATTGGTCTTTTGCATATGATTCAACGGATGCTTTTACAGAATCTTACCTTGCTCGTCCTCAAGGAGATAAACTCATGTTGATTCAGAGAATCACAACGATAAATACAATAAACTGATCTTAGATTAGGACTTGGATAATAAAGATCAAATGACCGAAAAGCAATAACAAGAAGTGACTGGAAAATATAGCATTTATTAGAATAAGAGCCAAAAACTAATTGATGTCTAGCTCTAGGGTTTGAATACAAAAGTGAACTTAGTTTTTTTTCTGCGCAGGGGAATGATTTTATACCAGAGGATATTAGAAGATTTGTATTTATCTTCTTTCATTTTATAAATATGTTAATTTGTCATTAACATATTTTTTTCTTTCTTGGTGCAGGTTGGCTGGGACGTCATCACCGAGCTACTCCATGTTGGAATGACCTCTTATCGCTTGGGCTTGATTCTTGATGGGTCGTTCAACTATTGGGCCAAGCTAAAGAGAGGTGCTAAACCCACCTCCAACAGTAAGCCCCTCCCCAGTTCGCGTGTTGAGTGGAACTTAGGTCAAAACTTTTAATTGTGGTTTTGTCTAATAGTTATGTTAGCACATCCTCACCTCGCCAGCTTTATCTCATTAATTGCCTTTGATTGAAAGATTTTGCGTATCTCGGAGTCATTTAAGGTGTCTCTTGTTCCACCAATGAATGCGCTCCACGTGCATAGAATGTAATGTTAGTAACCGCCGCGTCGCTTCGGTAACCATTGCTTCTCTTGTTATAAATACAGCCCTTCTCCTCATCATTGTTCATTATCTCCATTTTCCTCTTTTCCTTTTGCTTCCTCCAAGTCTTCTCATCTCTTCTTTCTCTTTGGCCTTCTTTTCTTCCTTAAAGATGATGATAGGTTTTTCATTTTTTTCAGTGTTCGGTTTTATGCCGTCCTCCTGAACTATGCCCGATCGAGCTCGTCGATGAGCTTATGCTCTTTTCTAAATGGTAGCTCGTCGGTACATGGATTTATGTCAATGGTTGCTTCCGTTTGTTGCCCTTCCAAACCTAAGGGCGGCGCTCAGATCCTTTGTTTGGATCGATATTATGTGTCGTTGATTTCAGTAACATGCTCTGGTCTGGTCTTTCCAAGATCAGTTTCTTCCGCGTAAACTTCTTCTCTTCTTTGTGCTCCAGATATTTATGGCTCAAAATATTAATTATTTGATTTTTTGCAGAGCAGCTGATGGTACATCGGAGCAGACCCATCCCGGAAGACGTGAGCGGATTGCTTTTTCGAACAAGCTGTTCAGCGGAGCTCAATTTGCGGTGAGGTGGGCGTTTTGGAACAGTGGCGCTTCAAAATTATTTTTACCCCAAGATATCCTCCGTCCGACCTTGATTTCATCTCGGTTCCCATATGTGCAGCTTACAATCAGGGATGGGCCTTGCGAGCGACAGGCGACGAAATCATTTTTCAAGAAAGGTTCCTCGGCGGTGAGATGATTGCTTGAGATCGGTTCCTTTGGGCTCCTTTATCTTCAAGAGAACATTGGTTCTAGTGTTGATTTCATAACAGTTTATTTCTCATCGGCGGCCTTGCTGGGCAACCTTCTTATCGAGAAGCGGTTCGGTTTCTTGCGGGAGAAAACCCTTCCTTCAACCGCGAGCTTCGGCTCGGACGAAATTGTCTTTAAATAAATTAGTTTAGCTCTCCTTTCTTATGTAGCTCGAATTGTAATAATATCTTTCGGCCCATATCTTTTTCCTTGATAAGTAAATCAAAGAATTCATTCTTTTGTTTTTACTATGACATGATTAACGTCTTTGTTTTTTGTGAACTCGTGTCGATCTGATAAAATCTTTAAAAGAAAATTGGATCTATGTGACAGTAGTTATCATGCCAGGTTTGTAAAATATTGACATTGCTCCTTATCTTGCCGACGTAATTTAGTCTTTTCAACGTAATTTGAAGGTCTTTGTTTTCCTTCGTTCAATAAGTTATTTTGGGCTGGGTTATACATCGGCGGGATTGTAACCGTCTTGTGGAAAACGCTTGCAGAGTTAGTTCTGTTTTGTTGTAAAAGAGGGGGGTTCTGAGGTGTGCCTCGGTACCCCTTTTGGGATGCGATTGGACATAAATGCCGACTTCATATCACGGTTGTGAGAGGCAGGTCGTTTTAATTGTCGCGACCTAGACTTAAGCGAGGGGGGAGGGCGATCCCATTTTTATCTTTCAGCGATGTAGCTAGAGTTAGCACTTTTTGCACAAATGATGAAGGCGTGGATTATTTCACCGCAGCACTCGAAGAGCGTGTTTGGGTTGGTCATTTGGCCAAGATGCCATCGTAAAAGACATATCTTTTTGCAAATTATAGTTTTATCAAAGGTATAGCTGAATCCAAAAAGACTGCATACGTACTCAGCTGAAATGGATTAAGCCATTCGTAGTTCATTATACAAAAATGGTAGCTCGGTGAGCGTAAGCTTTTTTTTTTACCGGAAAATCTAGTACATGAAGCGCTTGAGGTATATCGAGTTCCATGAAAATCCGACGGGTTTTCCATCTAACTCAGAGAGCTCGTAAACCCCGAGCTGGACGACCTTTGAGAATTGGTAAGGTCCCTCCCAATGTATGTCGAATTTGCTGACGTTACTTTCTTTTGTTCCTTTATGAACATCCCGTAGGAAAAGGTCTCCTTCCTTTAGATGACGACCTTGGGTCTTTTTGTTATAGTACCGAGCAGCGAGGTGCTGATAGTTCTGAATCCGCAGGAAGGCCTCATCCCTCTATTCTTCGAGTGAATTTAGGTTTTCGAGAAGCATTTCGTCGTTGAGTTCATAATTCCCGATGAGCATGGATCGTCGAACAGTTGGTAAGCTTATTTCAGCTGGCGACATTGCTTCTACTCCATGAGCCAAGGAGAAAGGGTTTGATTTGATGGACGTCTCGGGGTGGTTTGATGTGACCACATGACTCCGTCTAGCTCATCAGCCCAGTTTTCCTTGTGCTTGTCGAGCCACTTTTGAACCCCGGTGATGATAATTTTGTTTGTAGCTTCCACTTGACCGTTTCCTTGCGGGTAGTACAGCGTAGACCTGCTTAGTCTGATGTTCCACTTTTTGCAGAACTGACTTAATAGGAACGATGTAAACTGCTTTCTGGTATCGGTGATGATCTCGTAAGGCAGCATGTGTCTACAGATGATGTACTTCCATAGAAAGTCGGTGATGTCATGAGTTATTACCGTATAATATGCTTTGGCTTCTACCCACTTGGTGAAGTAGTCTGTCAGAATCAGGATGTGTTCATTTGTCGAGATTTGTGCATTGGTCAAACTATATCCATGGCCCACCGCATGAATGGATATGGTATTGTAGCGGATTGCAATACTTCTGTAGGCGTATTTATGGCCAGGGCATCATTTGGGCACGGCTCATACTTCGCAGTGTACATTACACAGTCCTTTACCATAGTTGTTCAGGAGAAGCTAAGTTTCTTAATTTTTAGCGCCAATGATCTCCCTCCGGCATGATTTCCCTCTGCTCCTTCGTGGGTTTTCCTGATCACTTCCTTGATCTCCTTTCCTACTACACATTGCAACGCTTCTCCGGGAGCATTATACCGGAAAATACCATCTTCCATCATGCCGTAGCTAGTTGTATTTGCTTTGAGTCTATGGGCTTCCCATCTATCTTTGGGTAATTCTCCATCCGATATGTATGCTTTTATTTCCGATGTCCAATCATCTCTTTGTACTTCGTCGATATGGACGTGTTCCCTTGTGTCATCTTCGTCATTTATGTCCATGTCAATAGAGTTGCAGACGTCAGGAGTACTTATGCCTCGTTTGTCTATGAGTTCCCCCGGGATCGTTCATCTAAGGTGTGCATCCGAACTCAAGGCCTAGGCTGCGAGGGCGTCTGCCAAAGTATTTTCCTTTCTTGGGATTCTTTTCAAGTTGAACAGACTGAGTTCGTTCGTCAGTTGCTTGGCTATGCCAAGTTATGCATCCATTCTTTCATTTTTAGCCTCATATTCTCCGTTGAATTGGTTTACAACCAGTTGCGAGTCATAGTAAGCTTGGATACGCTTTGCACCAATAGCTTTGGCTAGTCGTAGTCCGGCGATCAGGGCTTCGTACTCGGCTTCGTTGTTTGAAGCTGGAAATCCTAGCTTGAACGACTGCTCGAGTACTTCGCATGTCGGTGATTCGAGCCAAACTTCGATCCTGAACCAGCTTTCAATGATGATGTATTCACGTAAAGGCTCCAACTTTTTTCCTCTACTTGATCATCTTGTGTTAACTTAGGTGGGAGCTCGACAATGAAATCCGCCATGACTTGAGCTTTTACGCTGGGTCGGCCTTTGAATTCAATGCGTATTCGCTTAGCTCGACCGCCCACTAGGCTGTGTAAAATCAACCGCAGGGGCATGATTGTTAGGATGACCGAGTGTGATTAGAAATATGGTCTAAGCTTTCTTGTCGATGTCACGACCGCCAAAGCCAATTTTTCGATGGTTGGGTAACGAGTTTCTGCTCCATCGAAGGTTTTTCTGACGTAAAAGGTTGGCCTTTGGTCGTTGCGGTCTTCCTTAATCAGGACCCCACTCACGGCCGCGCTTAACACTGTTGTATAGAGATAATGCATATCTCACGGTGGCGTTATGAGCTATTCATGTTCTCTATTAGGAGTTGATAGCTTGGCAGACACTTCTCAGTCGACCTAGAAATGAAACGATTGAACGCGGCGATTCTTCCAGTTAGCCTTTGTACCTCGCGAGTTTTCGTTGGGGGGTGACAAGCTCATTGTTGATGTAATCTGCTTTAGATTGGCCTGAAGGGACTTGGGCCAATTCTAACAGTTTCAGAATTCCACAAGTTCTAAGCCTAGGATCTGGGTTTGAGTAATTGAATCCTTACCGATGGATCTCGTATTTACCTGGAGATTTGCAGCGGAATAATGAACAGGTAAGTGAGATCGAGAGCGCCTCAGATGCTGCGCCTCTACTGCAGTCCACACGCACACATGCTGGAATCCGCCGGGATGCTAGTGCCGGGAATCGGATCTGCTGGGAATCCCAGAATTTCTAGGTGTCTAGGTTTTGTTTCTGCAAAACAACTGTGACGGCTACTCTTCCAGGTCGTGCATATTAGCTTATATATAGACCTGGAATGACAAAACCGTTCATTGGATCAAAACCCAAAACGTTTAAGTCATAAACCGAAACATCAGATTCGAAACTAGCCTTGTGTCGATCGACGCACCCAATGGTGTCGATCGACACACCTCTTAAAACTCGAATTCAATGTGTATCCAATACATATTGACCAGACCATATACCAATGATCAATCCCATACAAAGTGTATCCAGCTTGCTTAGGTGTGTGACCCTGTAGGTCCACATAATACTAGCAATGAGTTACAACTCATAAGTCATAAGCGGCTTCTAGCAAAACATTATGACCGCCTAGTATTACATGGATTGTCCGATCTTGACAATACAACTATCTATCAGAGTTAGTACAATATGATTTCAGGACATAATCCCAACAATCTCCCACTTGTACTGGAATCAAATATTCCCCTAATCCCTTTGTCACTATATCTCGATATGGCATAAGGCAAGAAATTGTGTCATCCTTATTATAGCCAACATCATGTTCATCGAACTCCTGATTTATACTGATAAAACAAACGACTGACAATCACCTCGTTTGAGCACGGCCATGCATTTTCTCAGTATCAAATCTTCGATGGGCCCTGAGATATTTATCTCCTGTTATATAGGAGGGACAAATCCCTTCCTTTTCCATCCCTGTTTCTACACACACTTCATGATACGCCTAAGCAATGCCGTTATAACCGCCAGTTACGGAACGACGTTTGACAAGGTCAAAGCGCACCAATTCACATGCTAGGAAGCATGATGAACTCAGGTCTAAGGACTATACTCTATAGTCGCAATGAGAACCTCTTATGACACTAATATAACTATCCTGTAGAGTTCTCATTAGCGGGTCATGTCCGATCATATGTTCACTAACATATATCTATGTGATTGACGTTGATACCCATATCAATGACTCCATGAAACTTAGGCATACGTCACCTCACATACTAGTCTTAACGGTTGTTAGTGTCCCACTTTAACAATCTATGACCAGAGACCAACATAATTTTATGTCATCTTTCACTTATAGGGTTTCATGATCAAGTCCTTAACTTGATGACCTATAAAATGAACATAAAATACTTTGGGACCATTATTTAATTATCCAATAATTAAATAATGCTGATGTCAATTTTTCATAAACATAACCATAGCATGTCTATGTGAACATCATAACTAACATAACTCCCACTAGAATCAAGACCATGTCTTCAGATATCTAGTACCTACAGCAACAACATAAAACTCGTGCTTAGGTTATGAGAGAGGTTGCGGTGTTCTTGCTTAGAACCATTCCAACAAACCACACCGCCATTCATTAATAAGCACTATTCAACGGTCCTCTGCTTGGAGCCCTTCCAACAGATAGCACCGCTACACAGACAAAGAGACATAACCAGGTGGGAACCGGGAGTCGTCTTTGTCCGTCAAACTACTTTTACCATATTCGTCACTTCTTCAGTTGAACAAGAACCCATCCTTAGTGTTCTTCAAACACTTGGGGATATTCCTTTCAACTATCCAGTGACTTTTACCGGAACATATTGGTATCTTCTCGCCATGCTTTATGCGTAAGCTGCATCTAGACGAGCGCAAAATATGGCATTCATGATGGATTCTATTGCAGAAGCATAAGGAATCACACTCATACATACTAGCTCAGCCAGTGTCCAAGACACTTCATCTTGCTAAGATTATTGCCAAAAGACCTTTGGTGTGAAGCCATTCTTGGAATCATGCATATTGGAACTGTCCAATACCTTATCAACATAAGGATTCTGACACGATCCAATTAGCCTACCCAATCTATTTCAATAGATCCTTATTCCAAGAACTTACGCGGCTTCTCACATGTCTATCGTTGAAAATGACTTCTGACCTAAGTCACATAAGACTTAAGCGACGGAACGTCGTTCATGAGAATTAGTATGTTATATACATACAATGTGAGAAATGCAACTACGCTCCCACTAGTCTACTTGTAAACGCATGGTTCCTATTCGTTCCTGATCAAGTCAAAACTTTTGACCGTTTTAACAGAACGTAGATTCCAACTCCAAGATGTTTGCTTCAATCCAGAAATGGATCGGTGAAGCTAACATGCATGCCTAGCAAATTTTTGGAGTTGGGGCTCACCATCGCTTCTTGAATTTCGCAAGTTCGTCACTTTTCAATGATCAACGGATCACGGCAATTGGTTATGAGAAATGACTCTCGGGTTAGTGACGGATCCATTCGGATCTGCGAATTTCAGGCTCCACAGGTGTAGGTCCTACAACACTTTGTGGATCCAACCGCTGCTCTCCCTCAACAGGTTGAGCAGCCTCCTGTGTTTCTCGAATTTCTTCGAGCTTTATTTCTACTCCCACTGTTCTTCTTGGAAAGAAACTTTCTATCTAGAAAAACAGAGTTCCGAACAACAAAATTTTGTTCTCGGATTGGTCGCAAAAGTAATAAGCCTCGGTTTCCCTAGGACAGCCAGCGAAGCAGCACTTATCAGATTTGAGTTCAAGGTTGTCTGTTGACCACTGCTTTACATAAACCTTGCAATCCCAATTAATCAGTGAAAACATACTTGGAAAACTCCCAGTCCACATCCAATGTGGTGTCTTTCAACTGATTCTGATAGAAAACTATTTGGCGTAAACACATGCATTTTAGAGCGTATTCCTCAAAGGATAATGGAAGATTCATGTGACTCATCATTATTCGGAGCCTATCTAATAAGGTCCGATTCATTCTCACAGAAACACCATTCAGGTTTTTCAGGAGAAATGAGCTGTGAGAAGACTTCACACTCAGTTATATGATCACTCAGTTCTTGACTCAAGTATTCTCCTCCGCGATCTAATCGAGGATTTTTAATACTTCTGTCATATCGGTTCTATACTTCATTTTGGAACTCCTTTGACCATTTCAAAGGATTCTAACTCGTGTCTCATCAAATGAACACAGCCATACTTACTGAAGCCATCAATAAGGTAATGAAGTACTGAAGATTTCCTCTGGCACTAATGCTCATCGGGCCACATACATCAGTATGTGCAAGGCCCAATAAGCCTCTGGCCCTTTTCTTTGGCTCTGCTAAAGAAGCCTTAGTCATTTGGCCCAGCAAGCAGAATTCATATCTTATATGATTTATAATCAAATAAGCCTAAAAGCCCATAACGATGGAAATTCTGAATCCGCTTCACTCTATGTGGTTGAAACGACTATGCTTAGGAAAATCGATTTCGAGTCTTTAGACTTAAACCGTTTGGTATTTATGTTATATATACAAGCGTACATTGGTTTAATATATAAAACCCATTATCAAAAGGGGTGCTACCATATAATATTTCATTAAGATCAAAAGAGCAAAACTTGTCTTTTATCAGAATGAAAATCATCCAAAATCTTACAAGAAAATGAAGACATCTTTGCATAAAGCAGGTACATAGTAGCAATTACTTAATTCAAAAACCAAGCTTGAAAGGCTCCTACAAGTGGAGAATCTCTACGGCTCATGCAGCAACCATTGCTCCATACCAGACACGCAGTTCCACTTGTCCTTTCTTCAACGTTCTACTGTTGTTTAGGCCCTGCATATTTAAAAAATATCAGTACCACAACTAGTATCCAATACATACGTAGAACTTGAAGTAATAACACAATACCTGAAGAAGAAGTACCGTACATCTCCTTCATCTCTTGTGAATCTTCCAAGAATTTAATGCAATCTCTCTTCCAATGCCCAAACTCATCACAGTAGCAGCACTTACCAACATCAGATGGGCCAGACTTGGGCTTATAAGATGACACAGGCTTATCCTGATTCCAAATCTGGATGGCCCTGCCTCTACCCTTGTCTACAACAGATTTCTCAAATCTTTTATGTTGGAAAGCCTAGGATCTAGGGTTCGTTGTATTGAATCACTAACCTCGTTCTTACCTTGTACTGGCAGAGGAATGATTGGTAAAACGAGATCAGTAGCGACTCAGATGCTTCGCCTCTACCAGATACACACGCACACAAACCTGGAAAGCCGGGATGCTAGTGCCGGATCTTGGGATTTCTGAGTTTCTGGTGTTTCTGCTTTCTCTGTGAAGAAAAAGTCAATGGCTAGGGTTCCAGGTCGAAATTATATGTTTATATAAAGATCTGGAATGACTTAAACCGAGCTTTGGTTAATCCAATTCGTTTAAGTAATAAAATCGAAACGTCAGTTTTGAAACCCGATCTGTGTCGATCGACACGCCACTCTAAACTCAATATTAATGTGTAACCAATACACATCAACATGATCATTACCATAATGATCATTCCCATATTTATGCTTCCAGTTTGCTTAGGTGTGTGACCCTATAGGATTATATAATACTGGTTGTAAGTCTACAACTTACAGATTGCAAGAGGCTTCTAGCAAAACATTGCAACCGCCCAGTATTATACGAATGTCTGATCTCGACACACAACTATCATCAGAAGTGAGTACAAGTGTGATTTCAGGACACTATCCCAACAATCTCCCACTTGTACTGGAATCATCAATTCCTATAATCCTTTTGTCTCTATATCTCGATTTGGCATAAAGCAAGATTAGTGTCATCCTTATTAAGCCAACATCGTGTTTATCGAACTCCTGATCTTATACTGAACAAGACAAACAACAGAACTACAGTTCGTTTGAGTGCGGCCACACATGTTCTCAGTATCAAATCTTCGATAGGCCCTGAGATATTTATCTCCCGTTATTCAGGAGGGACAAATCCCATCTCGTTCCATCCCTGTTCCTACACACACTTCATGATACACCTGAACAATGCCGTTATAGCCGCTAGTTACGGGTCGACGTTTGACAAGGTCAAAGTGCACCAATTCATATGCAAGAGAGCATGATGAACTCAGGTCTAAGGACTATACTCTATAGTCGTAATGAGAATCTCTCATGATACAAATATAACTATCTTGGAGACTTCTCATTAGCGGATCATGTCCGATCATATGTTCATCAACATATATCTATGTGACTGACTGTGATACTCATATCACTGACTCCATGAAACTTAGTCAACAGTCACCTCACAAGCTAGTCTCTCGCGGTTGTCAGTGTCCCACATTGACAACCTCGACTAGGGACATATCATAATTTATGACATCTATAACTTATAGGGTTTCATGATCAAGTCCTCAACTTGACGACCTATAATATGGCATAAACTTATTTTGGGACCATTATTTAGATCACAATAAATAATGCTGAAATCAAATTTCATTAAACATATCCAAAAGTATGTTTACAAGAACATCTTAATATAACTAAAATAAAACCACAATAACTCCCACTAGAATCAAGATTACATCTTAAGATCTCTAATGCCTACAGCAGCAGTGTGACACTCATGCTTAGGCCTTGGGAGTGGCTTAGTTAGAGGATCAGCGACATTCTCGTCCGTCGGAACTCGGCTGATCTTTACTTCTCCTCTATTGACGATATCACGAATCAGGTGATATCTCCTCTCTATGTGTTTGGACTTCTGGTGTGACCTGGGTTCTTTCGCCTGAGCAATGGCTCCATTGTTGTCACAAAACAAAGCCACTGGCTCCAAGATACTTGGAACCACACCAAATTCAGTCATGAACTTCTTGATCCAAACAGCTTCCTTTGCCGCTTCTGAAGCAGCAACATATTCAGCTTCCGTCGTGGAATCAGCTACGGTATTCTGCTTAGAGCTCTTCCAGCTCACTGCACCGCCATTTAGACAGAAGACATATCCAGACTGTGATCGGAAATCGTCTCTGTCTCTCTGAAAACTCGCATCAGTGAATCCATTCACTACAAGCTCTTCACTTCCTCCATATACCAAGAACTTATCTTTGGTATGTCTCAAATATTTGAGAATATTCTTGACAGCTGTCCAGTGATCTTCACCTGGATCAGATTGGTATCTACTCCTCATGCTTAACGCATAAGCTACATCTGGACGAGTGCAGAGCATGGCATACATGATAGATCCTATTGCAGAAGCATAAGGAATCCTATCCATGCGTTCTCGCTCAGCATGTGTCGCCGGACACTGCTTCTTGCTGAGACTAATGCCATGAGACATCGGTATGAAGCCCTTCTTGGAATCATGCATCTTGAATCTGTGCAACACCTTATCAATATAAGTGTCCTGGCACAATCCAATCAGCCTGTTCGCTCTATCTCTGTAGATTCTGATTCCAAGGATGTACGCGGCTTCTCCCATGTCTTTCATGGAAAAACAACTTTCGAGCCAAGTCTTAACAGACTGAAGCAACAGAACGTCCTTGCCGAGAAGAAGTATGTCATCGACATACAGTACGAGAAACACAATTCCGCTCCCACTAGTCTTCTTGTATACACATGGTTCTTCTTCGTTCTTGATGAAACCAAATTGTTTTACTGCTTCATCAAAACGAAGATTCCAACTCCGTGATGCTTGCTTCAATCCATAAATGGATTTATGAAGCTTGCATACTTTCCCAGCATTCTTAGGATCTACAAAACCCTCAGGTTGTGTCATATACACATCCTCTTCCAAAATACCATTCAGGAAGGCGGTTTTGACATCCATTTGCCAAATCTCATAATCATAATAAGCGGCAGTTGCTAGAAGAATCCAAATGGATTTAAGCATAACGACTGGGGAATAGGTTTCATCATAGTCAATACCATGAATCTGCTTGAAACCTTTAGCCACCAACCTAGCTTTATAAATTTGGACATTGCCATCCACGTCAATCTTCTTCTTGAAGATCCATTTACACTCAATGGCTTTTGCACCATTAGGTAAATCGACCAAGGACCATACTTGGTTTTCTGACATGGATCACATTTCGGATTTAGAGGCTCCAAGCCACTTTTCGGAGTCCGGGCCCATCATTGCTTTCGCGAAGGTCGCCGGTTCGTCACTTTCAATGATTATCAGATCATTGCAATTAGTCATGAGAAATCCATAATATCTCTCGGGTTCGTGACAGATCCTTCCGGATCTGCGAACTTCAGGCTCCACGGGTGTGGGCTCCACAGAACTTTGTGGATCCAACTGCTGCTCTTCTTCAGCAGGTTGAGCAGTCTCCTGTGCATCTTGAATTTCTTCGAGATGTACTTTACTCCCACTGTTTTTCTTAGAAAGAAACTCCCTCTCAAGAAAAGAACAGTCCCGAGCAACAAAGACTTTGTTCTCAGATCGGTTGTAAAAGTAGTATGCCTTGGTTTCCCTAGGATAACCAACGAAGTAACATTTATCTGATTTGGGTGCGAGCTTTTCAGAGATTAAACGTTTGACATAAGCCTCACAACCCCAAATCTTCAGGAAAGACAGATTTGGAATATTCTCAGTCCACAATTCATGTGGTGTCTTTTCCACTGATTTAGATGGCACCCTATTTAGTGTAAACGCAGACGTTTCTAGAGCGTATCCCCAAAAGGATAATGGAAGATCTGAATGACTCATCATAGACCGAACCATATCCAATAAGGTTCGATTCCTCCTCTCTGACACTCCATTCCATTGGGGTGTTCCAGGAGGAGTGAGTTGTGAAACAATTCCACACTCGCTCAGATAGTCACTGAACTCTTGACTCAAGTATTCTCCTCCGCGATCCGACCGCAGAACTTTGATACTTTTGCCAAGTTGGTTATGTACTTCATTCTTGAATTCCTTGAATCTATCAAAGGATTCTGACTTGTGTCTCATAAAATAGACGTAGCCATACCTATTGAAGTCATCAGTAAAGGTAATGAAGTACTTGTAATTTCCTCTGGCAACAGTGCTCATCGGCCCACATACATCAGTATGAACAAGGCCCAATAAGTCACTGGCCCTTTCATTCGGTTTGTTGAAAGGGGCCCTAGCCATTTTTCCCATCAAGCAAGATTCACATTTCTCACATGATTCAAAATCAAATGAGCCCAGAAGCCCATTTCGATGGAGACTCTGAATGCGTTTCTCATTGATATGGCCCAAACGACAATGCCATAAGAAAGTCGGGTTTTCGTTATTTGACTTAAACCGCTTTGTATTTATGTTAAAGACAGGCATTTCTTGGTTTAAGACATATAACCCATTATCTAATGGGGCACTACCGTAAAACTACCATCACGATTAAAAGAACAAACTTTATTCTTAACAGCAAAATCAAAACCTTCCAAATCCAAAATGGAAACTGAAATTATGTTTCTGCTAATTGATAGGTGTCTAATTTTAATCCCTATTCTAACTGCAAGTGCACAGTGATGTAGTTGTAGTACTTAGGGTATCGAATCTACAGGGACTCCGGTCAATGATAGATTAATAACGATCAGATTAAACTAGGTGAAAGTAATGAGAATCTAAAGCAAGCAGAAAAGTAAATCAGTAGCAAGCGATTTTGTGAGCGAGAAAGCGAAGGCGTTAAGTCTAGGGAGTTCTCAGGAAATCAGGAACACAAGCAATCAATCAATTAACAGGATTCAGATATCGATATTCTAGAACTAGAATCACAATCATATAACAAACCAACTCTCGCTGCGAATGCTAACTATGTCTAACAATCTAGAAAACCAAATCTCTTTGCGAATTCTAGAGTTCTAAACATGCATTTAGTTTAGGTTCTTTCGTTCACAAATTCCCTAAGCCAAATCTCTTTGCGAATAGGTTATTTGCTCAGCTAGGTTCTTTTCTAATCTATTAACCAACTCTCGCTGCGCTAACAGATCTGATATCAATAATCTAAGTAGCTTATTCAGATTATGCATTAAGATCAACCTAGATGAAGAACTAGACGATATGAATCCCTACGGATTGATTAAACTATAATTCCATGAAATCCCTAATGAGAATCCCTACACCTAACAGGTAAACTACTCAGCCATGTTCATCGAAACAGAAGATATCATAAGTAGAAAACCAAATATCATTAAACAAAGTAAATATCTGGGGTTCAAAATCCTCTCTCTTTCGAGAACAGGATCAGCCCCTAACTCTCTCTGAAATAAAATAAGACTTAAGAAAAGTGTAGTAAAAGCGTAGCCTAAACAATGGCTTAAAAACCCTAATATAATGGTCTAAAGTCGGCTGGGGGCCTTTTTGCAAGTCTGGGAAGTTTCTGGGCAAAACTGTAATTTCTCCAAAATGCAGATTTTTGGGCGCAGAACTGCAACGACAGTTGCAAAACTGCAACGACAGTTGCAAGGCAGAACTGCAACGACAGTTGCAAAACTGCAACGACAGTTGCAAAACTGCAACGACAGTTGCAAGGCGAAAACGCAGCCAGTGAAGTCTCTAAATAGTGCAGAATTGCTCCAAATGCTCCCAAAACGTCCAATTAGGCTCCAGATGTCATTAAACCTGTAAAACACCTGAAAAGACTCCAAAACACATATAAAGATTCGATAACAAAGACATATACCATGGTTAAAATCCCTAAAATCCATGGTATATCAACTCCCCCACACTTAGCCTTTGCTTGTCCTCAAGCAAAACAAAGAACTAGAATGTAGTGAAGAGGTTTGAAAACTTTCAGAAACTCTTTTTGTCCTAGAAGCAATAACACTCAGATTCCCCTTAGTAAACCACATGAAAGAATCAACTTGCAGACATCAAGACCAACATATACTTCCCCCACACTTAGCAACTGTCCTAAGTAAACTCCACAATCACATTCACGCATTCAAATTCACCTTACTGACTTCTGCAAGTATTTAAGTGCGGTCTCACCTAAGGAGTATCGATCAAAGGCACATGGACTCTTACCTTATCAGCTCTAGACCACCATACTATCTTTCTCTAGTCCCTTTCTTCTCTTTTCCCTTCCTTAGCATTCTGATTTTTCCCCATTGGGTATCATTTTATTTTTTTTATCAGTGCTCTTCCCGTTAAGGGGTGTACCTTGGACACATTCCATGGATGCACAGGATATGAAAGTTGTAGCTACCATTCCCATGACCACTTCGGAGTTACTAACTCATCCTCAGTTTATTATCTTTTTTTTTTTTTATGGAAGGGGAGAAGGGAACTAGATAGGACAGGTTTACAGGTTGTGTCAGAACTAACAAGGGAATCCGACACAAAGTATACCAAG
This sequence comes from Orychophragmus violaceus, assembly GCA_030180135.1. Classification (NCBI taxonomy): domain Eukaryota; kingdom Viridiplantae; phylum Streptophyta; class Magnoliopsida; order Brassicales; family Brassicaceae; genus Orychophragmus; species Orychophragmus violaceus. Next base: position 90,721,070 of record CM058237.1, on the reverse strand, counting down.
CCCTTAGGTGAGAAATCTAAGTCAGTATTAAGGTGAAGTCAGTAAAAGGATCCTCTGATACCTGAAGCGATGTGGGTGTCCTCAGTAGGTTGATCCGTGATGGAGTTTTCTAATAGTCAGAGATCATCTTGCAACTTCATCCCAATGGTTACTTAAGTTCCTGCAAGTGCTGTTAATCTTCTCAAAAATTCATTGTTTCTTACTTAAACAATTTTGACTCAATAAAACAAATTTTGAAAAACTGAACTGACTCTTAAGAAGACAAAAGCGTGCGTCAGTAGCTCCTCCCCCACACTTAAAACACATTGTCCCCAGTAGTGTCAAGCTTAGGGTCGGTGAGAATAAATAATCAAATTGAAACAATCCGAAAAGTTGCAGAACACTTACCTGTCGTCGCCCAGTGTCGATCGATGCCACAGGGTGTGTCGATCGATGCAAGGCGAATATTCTCGCGGTTATGTGAATAACCGATGTCTAAACCGCAATTGATTCGGTAAACCGTAAATCGCGACTGCATCGACCGATGCACTAGGTGTGTCGATCGATGCAAGGCGATTCTGCCTGTTTCTCACGCCTCTGAACACACTTAAACAGAAAAATCAAAACACCAAAATCAAAACGAAAAATGAAAATAAAAACGAACCTACTAGTGGGTTGCCTCCCACTCAGCGCTTGTTTAAAGTCAGTAGCTTGACTATGGGATAGAGATTTGATTTAAGGCGGCTTCAACAGATACTTTGAGTGTCTCTGTGAATATCTCTTCATCCAAGGAGGTGTATAGGCTTTCAGATCATGAGGCTTTCCAAGGAATGAATAAAAAGCATCAGGGCGGGAGCGAATCTTGGGTGGTACACTGCGTTTTCCTGCATTCAAAACAATATGGTCAGGAGGTTTAAGCTTAGTTGATTTATATCTTACCTTTGGTGCAGATCTGATGTTTGGGGCTTTCTGCTTATGAGCAGTTGCAGGCTCTGAAGATGTTAGAGCAGGTTCAAGAGGAACCACCATCTTCTTCTCTCCACTATCAGATACTGAAGTTCCACCAGTCTGAACTTCATCTTTTAAATGACCATCAGTGGAGACCATCTTCTTTGCATATCCCAACACAGGGGGATGAACTCACGAAGCTTCAGCTGGTGGAGTTTCATTCATCTCCTTATCCACCACTACCAAGCACTTGACTACACTATGCTCATGTTTAGACCTTATAGGAAATTTTGGGAATGGTATTGGAGGTTTGTAGATCCTTTCCTTAGCAAAAATATCAGATTTGGGCGAAATTGGGTCTGCTCGACTGTCGCGTCGACCAACGCAGAGTGGGTGTCGGTCGTCATTGAATTGATGTCGACCTTCAGTGTCGACAATGGTCAATTTATGTTCGTCGTAAGAACTCGAAATTGCCGTCAGAACTGCATGTCGACCGACACTAAGGGGGTGTCGATCGATGCATGTCTCAGACAGACAATATTCATCCAGAAAATCCGAGATTATGCTCTCTTCTTCACCTAGCAACTCAATCTCATCTCTTAAGGTCACAGCTTTGATGGATTTGTACTGTTCAGCTTTCCTAGCTTCATTATGCCTTTGTATTGCTTGAGATGTCTGTTGGATTTGGACATCCAGCTTCTTCACTTGTGTGCTCAGAGATTCAAACTTCCCATTCAGATTTTTATGCATAGCATCCAACTTCATGTCGAAGTCTACAGCAGTCTTGGTCTGATCCTCTAGTAACTGCTCCATCATGGATTCCATCTTGCTCTTATAAGCATTAGCAGCAGGAGGTGTCTGATAAGATTCATAGGTTCTCTGATGAGAATTACCTTGCTGCAAAGGTTCCTGATAACCAGCATTCTGTCCATATACAGGAGGGTTCTGATTGCTTGTAAAAACACTCCTTTGTCCACCATTAAAGAACTTGTTACCTTGCTGATTATCAAACCTGTTTCCTTGGATTCCAAAGCCATTGATGTAGTTCAAATCTTCTTCCTGCTTTTCCAAGAACTGCTCCATCATGCTCATCAGCTTATTATAATGTGTATTGTGAGGAGGAACAGGCTGATATGATGGAGATTCATAATCTCTGGTGAATGAATAGGAACCATAGCCTCTGCAGAATGAGTTATTCTGCTGATTTTCCAACATCCGTTCCATCATTCCCATCATCTTACGCGATGTGTCGATCGATGCAGAGTAGCGTCAATCGATGCAAGCTCGAGAACGCAACGATCGACACACAGGACAGTGTCGATCGATGCAGGGCGATTACAGGCGTACCTGAAACGCAAGAACAGAAAGGAAAGAAGAAAAAATTAGTAGAAAAAAAAAATAAAAACGAAAAAAACCTAGTCTAAACCCTAAGTTCAAATCTATCGAAGACTCAAAAGAGTCCCCGGCAACGGCGCCAAAAACTTGATAGGTGTCTAATTTTAATCCCTATTCTAACTGCAAGTGCACAGTGATGTAGTTGTAGTACTTAGGGTATCGAATCCACAGGGACTCCGGTCAATGATAGATTAAGAACGATCAGATAAAACTAGGTGAAAGTAATGAGAAACTAAAGCAAGCAGAAAAGTAAATCAGTAGCAAGCGAGTTTGTGACCGAGAAAGCGAAGGCGTTAAGTCTAGGGAGTTCTCAGGAAATCAGGAACACAAGCAATCAATCAATTAACAGGATTCAGATATCGATATTCTAGAACTAGAATCACAATCATATAACAAACCAACTCTCGCTGCGAATGCTAACTATGTCTAACAACCTAGAAAACCAAATCTCTTTGCGAATTCTAGAGTTCTAAACATGCATTTAGTTTAGGTTCTTTCGTTCACAAATTCCCTAAGCCAAATCTCTTTGCGAATAGGTTATTTGCTCAGCTAGGTTCTTTTCTAATCTATTAACCAACTCTCGCTGCGCTAACAGATCTGATATCAATAATCTAAGTAGCTAATTCAGATTATGCATTAAGATCAACCTAGATGAAGAACTAGACGATATGAATCCCTACGGATTGATTAAACTATAATTCCATGAAATCCCTAATGAGAATCCCTACACCTAACAGGTAAACTACTCAGACATGTTCATCGAAACAGAAGATATCATAAGTAGAAAACCAAATATCATTAAACAAAGTAAAGATCTGGGGTTCAAAATCCTCTCTCTTTCGAGAACAGGATCAACCCCTAACTCTCTCTGAAATAAAATAAGACTTAAGAAAAGCGTAGTAAAAGCGTAGCCTAAACAATGGCTTAAAAACCCTAATATAATGGTCTAAAGTCGGATGGGGGCCTTTTTGCAAGTCTGGGAAGTTTCTGGGCAAAAACTGTAATTTCTCCAAAATGCAGATTTTTGGGCGCAGAACTGCAACGACAGTTGCAAAACTGCAACGACAGTTGCAAGGCAGAACTGCAACGACAGTTGCAAAACTACAACGACAGTTGCAAAACTACAACGACAGTTGCAAGGCGAAAACGCAGCCAGTGAACTCTGTGAAGTCTCTAAATAGTGCAGAATTGCTCCAAATGCTCCCAAAACGTCCAATTAGGCTCCAAATGTCATTAAACCTGTAAAACACCTGAAAAGACTTCAAAACACATATAAAGATTCGATAACAAAGACATATACCATGGTTAAAATCCCTAAAATCCATGGTATATCACTAATCGCAGGTACAAAGTAGCAATTATTCAATTCTAAAACCATGCCAGAAGGTAAAGACAAATCATAAGTGCCTACGGCCAGTGCAGCAACCTTAGCTCCATTCCCGACCCGTAGCTCCACTTGTCCTTTCTTCAACGTTCTACTGTTTCTTAGTGCCTGCACATTAGTACAAATATGAGCACCGCAGCCGGTATCCAATACCCACGAAGTAGAACTAGAAGACATAACATTAAGTTCGATAACATAAATACCTGAGTCAGACGCATCTTACGTCTTCTTCAGCTTCTTGTAATCTTCCATGAACTTCTTGTAGTCTCTCTTCCAATGACCTAGCTGCTTGCAGTAGTTGCATTTGTCCTCAGGAGAAGGCCCGGATTTGAGCTTGGGCTTGGGCTTGTCTTGACTCTCAGTCTGGACAGCTTTAGCTTTTCCCTTATCCTTACTAGGTTTCTTAAACCTTTTACCCCCTTGTACCATCAGTACATTGATATATCATGGTTTTTACTAGTTTTAGGCCATGATATAGATGTGTTTTAGTGTCTTTTGTCTTTGTTTAGAGTCTTTTACAGGTATAATCAGGTTGGGAGCTAAATTGGAGATTATGGAGCATTTTGGAGATTTTTGGAGTGATTGGCCGAGAGATAGAGTTCACTGTCCGAAACAGAGAAAGGTGTCGATCGTTGCACTCTAGCAACGATCGTTGCACCAGCGAGATGGGCCAAAAACTCGGCGGTTTAGAAGAATCAAGATATTGCACTTTGATCCAGAAGTTCCTGATATGTACAAAGAAGCCCCTGGCCGAGATTATGCCTATATAATAGAGTTTTTAGAGTTTTTATTAGATACGCTTTATACTTTTTTACCATATACTTTATAATTAAGAGCAGAGGATTTTTAGAGCTTTTGGGGCTGATCTGAACCTGATTCATCATCTGTATTTGGAGAAGATTTCGAACCCCTTTTACTCTTATTCTTTTATGCAATTTACTTATCATATGATCATGTTTTCATTATCTATGTCTGAGTAGATTCCTAGTTAGACTTAGGGTTTCTCACATAGGATTTCATGACTTGCTAGACTTGTTCAATTTCAGTTAAGGATTCAAACTATATCTGTTCTTCAATTTAATTGTGCTTAAAGCTAGTTCTAACCTGATCAATTAGAATCTAGATCTTAGGTTGCTAAATACGTCACGGAAGTGGGGTTTAGGAATCTGAACTAATTAAATTGGGCAATTAAACTTTGCGCAAACGAAAGTTTGGTTTAGGATAATTGTGAACATATCAAACTCGAACTTATTGCTAGTTTAATCTGTTAGTTCTCGCAAACGGAAGTTTGGTTTGCTGCACTTAGACTTAGAGAATTATCGCAAAGGAATTTGGTTAATTCTATATCTGTGTTTTGAGTTCTAGAACTGCGCTTAATTAGATCCTTGCTGAATGAACTGTTTGCTAGTCTGATTTCCTGAGAATACCCTAGGTTTGACGCTTTTAATTACTTGCTTTCACAACCGATAATCTCTGCTACTGATTTACTTTCTTGCACTATTTTCAATACAATTACATTGCTTATTTCTAGTATTCATTCCCTACAGTTTGATTCTCTTGAGACCAAGTGTCCCTGTGGATTCGATAACCCTATATACTACTTTGACATTGCTGTACACTTGCAGTTTAGTATAGGGATTAATTCTTGACCTATCAAGTTTTTGGCGCCGTTGCCGGGGACTCTTTGAGTCTTCGATAGGACCGAACTTAGGGTTTTACTAGAAATTTTTCGTTTTTCGTTTTTGTTTTTCGTTTTTTTTATTTTTTTTTTATTTTTGCTGACTTTTCTCTGTTTCTCTCTGTCGCAGGTACGAATTTCGCCTTGCGTCGATCGTTGCACCCTTGCATCGATCGTTGCTGAGCGATTTGAGATTGAATCGATCGTTGCACTGATAGCATCGATCGTTGCTGGACGATTACAGACAGTTTATGCCAACGCAGAACACTCGAAGTAATCCGAACTCGAGCTTAGTTAATCTCAATCTAGAGGAACTTGGACGTCTAGAGAGGACTATCAGAAGAGAAAAGAGAGAGAGAATGGTTCGAGAACGTCTGATCTTGATACCGGATGCTGAAGGTACCCTGAGGGACCAAGATAACAACCCGTACAATGCTGCTGGGCATCGGGTTGATGCTGAGGGAAATGTAATCCCTGACCCCCCTGAACCTGAGCAACAACCGCAAGATCAAGCTCAAGGTAGAGAGATTGTAGTTCATGAGAGGACACTAGCTGACTACAATAGACCCGATGAGTTTCATGCAAACCGAGCAGCTCTAGTGCTTCCTGCCTTCGAGAGGAATGATTTTGAGGTAAAAACTATCTACTACCAACTGATGAGACAAATTGCTTTCCATGGTCTTCAATCAGAGCAGCCTATGGATCACATTGACAAGTTTGAGGACATAGTCACTGGCATGAAGTATGAAGGAGTGTGCCCGGACTATCTGTTCCTTAAGCTATTTCCGCACAGTCTTGCTGGAGACGCTAGTGCATGGCTGAGACAACTGGCACCTGGTCAGTATACTACTTGGACAGCCTTAAAGAGTGAGTTCCTGCGCCACTTCTACGACGCTGCGCGCTCAGATCAGTCCAGACAGGACATACTTACTTTTTCCCAAGGAGCTGTGGAGCCTTTGACAACCGCCTGGATGAGATTTAAGCAGTATCAGCGTGATTGTCCACACCATGGATTCACAGAAGTACAGCTGATAGGTATTTTCTTCAGAGGCATAGATCTCCCTTATCAGACTGCGCTGGATAATTCCAGTAATGCTAATTTCAATACCAGGACTCCTACACAAGCTAAGCTGTTGATAGAGAACCTGGTTGGCAGCTACAGTTGCAAGTCTATGGATGAGATGAGGAAGAAATCTGGTGTAAGTACAGAGGACCCTAACATGACTGAGATTAGATCTAGGCTGGACACAGTTTACAATCTCTTGACAAGTAAGAAAGATGTCCACCTTGCCCAAAATGTAGATGTAATTCAGACTGAGGAGGACACTCAGGAAGAAGAAGTGAATTACATGGGAAGTTCTGGTTTCCAAGGCAATAGATTTAGAAATCAGCAGGGAAACATATTTTCAAATGGAGTTCAGCAAAGTGGTTTTAAGAAAGCCAATGAGCCTGATAGTAAGATAGAGATGATGCTAAGACAGCTGATGGAGAATCAGACTAAGTACGCAGCAGATTCTGACGCAAAGATGGATACAATCTACAGGGAGCTGAATGGGAAGTTTGAAGGATTGAACACGCACATAAAAGAGCTTGATGCAAGAGTTGCAAGAACTGCTGGGCATGCTCAAAGGGAAGAGGGATATCTCCCGGGAAGGACTGATGCCAATCCTAAGTACCAATGCAATGCCGTGACATTAAGAAGTGGTAAGGAGCTGTCATCTGGCCAGGAAAAGCAATTAAGCGTTGAGGAACTCGTAGAAATTGAAGAGTTGGAAGATGAGATACGCGATATTCGCCGCGCATCGATCGATGCATCCAAGCAACGATCGTTGCCAAGCGAAACCAAGGAACCGGAGATCGTAACGAAGTCGCCTAGCATCGATCGGTGCAACAAGGGAAACGATCGACACAAGGTAACTACAGAAAGTTCGGGTGCTGAAAACCCAAAACAGCCGGCTGAAAGGTTATACAAGCCTAAGATACCTTATCCCAAGAATCCCAGAAAAGCTAGGAATGATAGGCAATATGCAAAATGGAAGGAGTTCATAAAAAAGGTGAAGGTTGAAGTACCTTTGTTGGATTCTATTGAAACCTCCCCCATGATGAAGAGATGCCTTAAGGATGCAATTTCTGGTAAATGGTCTGACGAAGAAAGTATAATGATGCTCAATGAAGTATGTAGTGCAGTGATTCAAGGTAGAATTCCAGAGAAATTGAAGGATCCAGGCAGCTTCGTATTAGATTGTGCTATCTACAAGGAGAGGTTCGAAAGGTCCCTATGTGATCTTGGTTCCAGCGTAAATCTGATGCCCCTCTCGGTTGCTAAAAGACTAGGGATGACAGACTTTATACCAACTAGGATATCACTAGTTTTGGCAGACCGATCAGTCAGGATTCCTGAAGGAGTAATAGAGGATGTGCCTATAACTGTTGGCAAGTGTGTGATCCCAACTGACTTTGTGGTTCTACAATATGGACAGGAGCCAAAAGACCCATTAATTCTAGGCAGGTCTTTCTTAGCAACAGCTGGTGCAATGATTGACTGTCAAGGAGGTAAGATAATTCTGAATGTGGGTGATCTGAAGATGAGTTTTGACATGAACAAGCTGGTAAAGAGACCAACCATTGACGGGCAGACCTTCTATGTGGACACATTGGGTGATTTGGCTGCAGAGTACTTCCATCAATCACATGCTGAGGACCCACTAGAAAGAGCCTTACTGAGTTCTATTTTGGAGTTGGAGTACCTACAGGACGAGCCTGCAATGTGCTATACAAGATTGATGGATTCTATCGAGGTTGCAATGCAGGTCGAAGTATCTGACGCGGGACTGCAACGATCGATACCAACTAAGCAACGATCGTTGCACGACGACCTGGACTGGGCAGAGGAAAAAGCTCCGAAAATAGATCTGAAACAACTTCCATCCGGGCTAAGGTACGCATTTCTTGGACCAAATTCAACTTATCCAGTGATTGTCAACGCTAGTTTGAACAACGCAGAGCTCACTTTACTGCTAAGCAAGCTGCGCAAGCATCGCAAAGCTCTTGGCTATTCCCTTAATGACATTTCAGGTATCTCACCAGAGCTGTGCATGCATCGGATACATCTCGAGGATGAGTCCAAGACATCAATCGAACATCAGAGGAGACTTAATCCTAATCTGCAGGAAGTAGTCAAAAAGGAGATTATGAAACTCCTGGACGCTGGGATCATCTATCCTATTTCAGACAGTGATTGGGTGAGTCCAGTACATGTAGTGCCAAAAAAGGGTGGAGTTACGGTTGTTAAGAATGAGAAGAACGAGCTGATACCTACTAGGACTGTGACGGGACACAGGATGTGCATCGACTACAGGAAACTGAATGCTGCGACTAGAAAAGATCACTTCCCCCTACCTTTTATTGATCAGATGCTCGAAAGGTTAGCAAATCATCCTTACTACTGCTTTTTAGATGGATACTCAGGTTTCTTTCAGATCCCCATCCATCCAGAGGATCAAGGAAAGACCACTTTCACTTGTCCATATGGGACATTCGCCTACCGTAGGATGCCCTTTGGACTCTGCAATGCACCAGCCACTTTCCAGAGATGCATGATGTCCATATTCACAGATATGATTGAGGATTTTATGGAAGTATTCATGGATGATTTCTCAGTATATGGATCATCCTATAATGAATGCTTAGATAATCTGTATAAGGTTTTGAAGAGATGTGAAGAGAAGCACTTAGTTCTTAACTGGGAGAAATGTCATTTCATGGTTAGAGATGGCATTGTACTAGGACACAAAGTGTCAGAGGCTGGAATAGAAGTAGACCGCGCCAAGATCGAGGTAATGACGAACCTGCAGGCACCTGATTCTGTTAAGTCTATTAGAAGCTTTCTTGGACATGCTGGTTTCTATAGACGGTTCATCAAGGATTTCAGTAAGATTGCTAGGCCATTAACTGCTTTGCTGTGTAAAGACACCAAGTTTGAGTTCACTGCAGATTGTCAAACCGCATTTGAACAGATCAAGCAGGCCTTAGTAAGTGCTCCCATAGTTCAGCCACCGGATTGGGATTTGCCTTTCGAAGTAATGTGTGATGCAAGTGACTATGCTGTAGGAGCTGTTCTTGGACAAAGGAAAAATAGAAAGCTTCATGCTATCTATTATGCCAGTAGGACACTGGATGATGCACAAAGGAACTATGCCACTACAGAGAAGGAGCTGTTAGCAGTTGTCTTTGCATTTGAGAAATTTCGCTCTTATCTTGTTGGCTCCAAGGTGATTGTACACACTGATCATTCAGCTCTGAAGTATCTGATGCAGAAGAAGGATGCTAAGCCAAGACTGTTGAGATGGATCTTGTTGCTCCAGGAATTTGATATTGAAGTAAGAGATAAGAAAGGAGTTGAGAATGGAGTTGCTGATCATCTTTCTAGGATGCTGATAGAAGACGACGTGCCAATCAATGACTATTTGCCTGAGGAAAACGTCAATATGGTTGGGACAATCTGTGAGACAGATTTGGACAGAGATCTGCAAAACTGTCGGATTAATCGCATTGCGTCGATCGATGCAACATCAGCATCGATCGATGCATCTATCAGGGCGGTAGCGATCGATACATCTGGCTGTGACGATCGTTGCAGCGCGAACACAGACCCAGAGATTTTTACGGTACGGATTGGAAAACATGAGGTCGAAATTTATGCTGTCTCAACAAATGATCAACCATGGTATGCAGACATAGCCAATTATCTAGCTGCAGAGGCTGAACCAGATAATCTAAAAGGATATGAGAAGAAGAGGTTTTTCAGAGAACTTAGGAGGTACTATTGGGATGAACCTTACCTCTATAAGCACTGTTCGGATGGCCTTTATAGGAGATGTGTTGCTGAATCAGAGGTTCCAGATATCCTGTTCCACTGCCACGGATCAGATTACGCAGGACATTTTGCTACTTTTAAGACTGTATCTAAGGTTTTGCAGGCAGGTTTCTGGTGGCCTACAATGTTCGCTGATACTCACTCTTTTATTTCTCATTGTGATGCCTGCCAAAGGAGAGGGAAAATCAGCAGAAAGCATGAGATGCCTCAGAATTTCATTCTTGAGGTTGAGGTTTTTGATTGCTGGGGCATAGATTTTATGGGTCCCTTTCCCTCATCTTTTGGGAATAAGTTCATATTGGTTGCTGTGGATTATGTATCTAAGTGGGTAGAAGCAATAGCTAGTCCAACCAATGATTCTTCAGTAGTCATTAAGCTGTTCAAATCCATTATATTCCCTAGATTTGGAGTACCCAGGATAGTAATTAGTGATGGAGGGTCTCACTTTATTAATAAGGTATTTGAGAAGCTCTTGAAGAAGCATGGGGTGCATCACCGAGTTGCTACTCCTTATCACCCACAGACTAGTGGACAGGTAGAAGTTTCCAACAGACAAATCAAGGAGATCTTGGAGAAAACAGTTGGGAAGACAAGAAAAGATTGGGCAGCTAAGCTTGATGATGCTTTATGGGCTTACAGGACTGCATTCAAAACACCATTGGGGACTACTCCATTTCACCTGTTGTATGGAAAAGCATGCCATCTGCCTGTGGAACTTGAGCACAAAGCAGCATGGGCTGTGAAGCAGATGAACTTTGACCTTAAATCAGCTGCAGAAAGAAGGCTGATACAGCTTAATGAGTTGGATGAGATTAGACATCTTGCCTATGAGAACTCAAAGCTGTACAAGGAGAGGACAAAGGCTTATCATGATAAAAAGATTGTTTCTAGACGGTTTGAGCCTAATGATCAGGTACTTCTATACAATTCTCGCTTGCATTTGTTTCCAGGAAAGCTGAAATCAAGATGGTCCGGTCCTTACACAATAAAAGAAGTGCGTCCATATGGAGCTGTCATACTAATAGGCAAGGAAGGTAATGAGTTTGCTGTGAATGGGCAGAGGGTAAAACACTATTGGGCTAAGGCCGAGATTCCCAGAGGACAGATTTTGCCTCTGGATGCTGCACCCTCAGCTTGAAATATCTTGCGCGTCCGGTCAAGCTATTGACCTTAAACAAGCGCTGGGTGGGAGGCAACCCACCATTAGGTACTAGTGTTTTTCTTTTTAATTTTTGGTGTTTTTGTTAGGATTTTACGTTTGTTTTTGTTTCTGGTGCAGTCATGTTTGCAGGTCTCGGATTAAATCGCAGTGCAGCGATCGATGCATTTCTGCATCGATCGTCACAACACGAAAGGAATCGCATTGCAGCGATCGTTGCGGTCCTGAGCAACGATCGACCATACACGAAAATCGCCAAGTAACGGTCGATGCATCTAATGCACCGATCGATGCTGTGCGACAGAGGTAACCCGACAGACATAAACTCACCTTTTCAATTTTTTTTTATTTTCTTTTTACCGATCCTTCGCTGGACACTACTGGGGACAGTGTGTCTTAAGTGTGGGGGAGGTGCTACTGACGTTTATCTTTCTGTTTTCTTAAGAGTCAGTCCGTTTTTCAAAATTTTTTGTTTTATTGAGTCAAAATTGTTTAAGTAAGAAACTATGATTTTCGGAGGAGATTTACAAGACTTGCAGGAACTTAAGTAACCATTGGGATGAAGTTGCAGGATCTATCTCTGACTATTAGAAAACCCCATCACAGATCAACCTACTGGGAACACCCACATCACTTCAGGTATCAGAGGATCCTTTTACTGACTTCACCCCTAATACTGACTTAGATTTTCTCACCTAAGGGCTTGGTATACTTTATGTCGGATTCCCTGTTAGTTCTGACACAGCCTGTAAACCTGTCCTATTTAGTTCCCTTCTCCCCTTCTATAAAGTAAAAAAAAAAAAGATAATAAACTGAGGATGAGTTGGTAACTCCGAAGTGGTCATGGGAATAGTAGCAAACACTATTATCTCTCATGTGATCCATGGAATGTGTCCAAAGTACACCCCATAACGGGAAGAACACTGATAAAAAAAATAAAATGATACCCAGTGGGGAAAAATCAGTTGTTAAAGAAGGGAAAGAGAAGAAAGGGACTAGAGAAAGATAGTATGGTGGTCTAGAGCTGATTAGGTAAGAATCCATGTGCCTTTAGATCGATACTCCTTAGGTGAGACCGCACTTAAATACTTGCAGAAGTCAGTAGGGAGAATTTGAATGCTTGAATGTGATTGTGGAGTTTACCTAGGACAGTTGCTAAGTGTGGGGGAAGTACATGTTGGTCTTGATATCCTGTGATTGATTCTTTCAGTGGTTTACTAAGGGGAATCTGAGTATTGTAGCTTCTAAGATGAAATGAGTTTCTGAAGAGTTTTCAAACCTCTTCACCATGTTTTAGTTCTATGTTTTGCTTGAGGGCAAGCAAAGGCTAAGTGTGGGGGAGTTGATATATCATGGTTTTTACTAGTTTTAGGCCATGATATAGATGTGTTTTAGTGTCTTTTGTCTTTGTTTAGAGTCTTTTACAGGTATAATCAGGTTGGGAGCTAAATTGGAGATTATGGAGCATTTTGGAGATTTTTGGAGTGATTGGCCGAGAGATAGAGTTCACTGTCCGAAACAGAGAAAGGTGTCGATCGTTGCACTCTAGCAACGATCGTTGCACCAGCGAGATGGGCCAAAAACTCGGCGGTTTAGAAGAATCAAGATATTGCACTTTGATCCAGAAGTTCCTGATATGTACAAAGAAGCCCCTGGCCGAGATTATGCCTATATAATAGAGTTTTTAGAGTTTTTATTAGATACGCTTTATACTTTTTTACCATATACTTTATAATTAAGAGCAGAGGATTTTTAGAGCTTTTGGGGCTGATCTGAACCTGATTCATCATCTGTATTTGGAGAAGATTTCGAACCCCTTTTACTCTTATTCTTTTATGCAATTTACTTATCATATGATCATGTTTTCATTATCTATGTCTGAGTAGATTCCTAGTTAGACTTAGGGTTTCTCACATAGGATTTCATGACTTGCTAGACTTGTTCAATTTCAGTTAAGGATTCAAACTATATCTGTTCTTCAATTTAATTGTGCTTAAAGCTAGTTCTAACCTGATCAATTAGAATCTAGATCTTAGGTTGCTAAATACGTCACGGAAGTGGGGTTTAGGAATCTGAACTAATTAAATTGGGCAATTAAACTTTGCGCAAACGAAAGTTTGGTTTAGGATAATTGTGAACATATCAAACTCGAACTTATTGCTAGTTTAATCTGTTAGTTCTCGCAAACGGAAGTTTGGTTTGCTGCACTTAGACTTAGAGAATTATCGCAAAGGAATTTGGTTAATTCTATATCTGTGTTTTGAGTTCTAGAACTGCGCTTAATTAGATCCTTGCTGAATGAACTGTTTGCTAGTCTGATTTCCTGAGAATACCCTAGGTTTGACGCTTTTAATTACTTGCTTTCACAACCGATAATCTCTGCTACTGATTTACTTTCTTGCACTATTTTCAATACAATTACATTGCTTATTTCTAGTATTCATTCCCTACAGTTTGATTCTCTTGAGACCAAGTGTCCCTGTGGATTCGATAACCCTATATACTACTTTGACATTGCTGTACACTTGCAGTTTAGTATAGGGATTAATTCTTGACCTATCATACATTAGGAGTTGCCTTCTTGAGATTCGGCTCTGCTGTCTTCAGCATGCCGTGCAACTCAGTCAATGTCTTAGTCATGTTTTGCATGTTGTAGTTCATGATGAATTGATCAAAACACGATGGCAAAGACTGCAGAATCATGTCAGTGGCTAGCTCCTGGCTAATGGCACAGTCCAGTTTCCCCAGGTTATCAATGTAACCCATCATTTTAAGGACATGAGGACTTACTGGACTGTCCTTAGCCAGCTTGCAATCCATGAGAGATTTAACCGTCTGGTATCTCTCTGTGCGAGCTTGCTCCTGAAACAAAGCTTTCAGGCTGTAAATCATCTCAACCGGTGACATCACGTTCTCATATTGCTTTTGCAGCTCAGAGTTCATGGTCACCAGCATTAGACAATTAACGTCTTTGACATCAGCTGAATGCTTACCCCCAAGCATTCTTATATGCCTGCTTGGCATTGGAACGTGGCCTCTCGGGGAGAACTCTTGTAAGGACATATTCCTTGTTCTCCTGCCTGAGAACTATTCTCAGGTTCCGATACCATTCCAAGAAATTTGATCCATTAAGCTTGTCCTTCTCAAGGACGGATCTTAGTTAGAAAGTGTTGATGTGAGTTGGGACAGACATAGCTGTAATTAAAAGAGGTGGAGGTTTTAGTTATGATGCTCAAGGAAATGAGAATTCTTATCTAATAAGAAAACTCGCATTGTATTCAAAACTATGTTTCCTCAGATGAATACAATGAACCAAGATCCTCAGCTCACCAAAATTTGAGTGGGCGACTCGCCATCACCCAAATTTTAGTTATCTAGGTAAGCAAATCATTGCTAATTGTACCCAGTACAACTCTTGGTCGCAGATAAGACAATCCATGTCTTATCCACTCTGATGTCTCTGGGCCCAGAACTTCTGATAGCCCAGTCAAGTAAACCAATCTCTTCAGTCTTGTGATCATTGACAGTCGCACTTGTTGGGAATGTCCTGAAATCTATTGTACTTACTCCAAGTGAAAGTCGTATTGTCGAGATGAGACAATCATATGACACTAGGTAGTCATAATGCTTTGCTAGAAGCCACTTATGATCAATGAGTTTAGAACTCATTGCTAGTGTTATATGATCCTACAGGGTCACACACCTAAGCAAACTGGACGTTGAAGACGAGGTTGATCATTAATGTAATGATCTGGTGAATGCATATTTGATATGCATTCGATATCAATATTCTGGGGCAGTGTCGATCGATGCAGATATTGCATCGATCGATGCAACTCGCGGATTAATCAGATTAATTCGGTTTAATCGTTGGTTAATTCCGTTATGGTTTAAGTCGACATATATAAGATATATGGTCGACCTAAACTATTTTCTAACCTAATTGACAGCCACCAGAACTTGAATAGAAACCTCTGAAGAGATTGGATCTCTATAGGCACTAGCATCCCTCCTGTTCAGTTGGTGTGCGTGTGGATACCAGTAGAGGCGCAGCATTTGAGGTGCTCTAGATCTCGATTATCCGCAACTCTTCCGCTGATAATCACCAGGTAATTCTGAGATCCCAATGATTCAATTACATGAACCCTAGATCCTAGGCTTGGAATTCAGACCAGGGTTGCCTAATTTGATTAGGAACTGCTAGAAATTCCTTCAGTGGTATCAGAGCTTTAGGGTTCCATTGAATCTGTAGCATGTTGATTAGATTAGTTGAATCTGAATCTGTGTATGGTTGATACAAACTTGCTAAAATTCGTTTTCATGAAAACCTAGTTTAGGGTTCTGTTCGAAAACGTTTTAGGGCTTTTTCGCATGGTGTCGATCGATGCCAATCCGGCATCGATCGACACAGGGCGAAAGCCCGAATAAAATTTAGGGTTTTTCGCATGGTGTCGATCGTTGCCAATCCGGCATCGATCGACACAGAGCGGAAACCCGAATAAAACTCAGTTTTCGCCTAGTGTCGATCGACACAAATGTTGTGTCGGTCGACACAAACCTCGCGAGATTGATGAATCGGTTCAATTGGATTGGACCGGTTATCGAGCTTGGTTAATAATGGTTGAACTCTGTGAATGGTTTAATTGCGATTGGTTTGATTAGGTTGGCATCGACCGATGCTAATGTAGCATCGATCGACGCTGACCGGTATTCAAAACCGGATCAATTGGATTGATCGGTTATCGCGGATTGCTTTTGCTTATTCTGCATCGATCGACACTATAGTAGTGTCGGTCGACATCAGATTTGATGGTTTAGGTTATGGAACCTGAAATCACAGAACCAAAGCAAGATAAATCGATTAATTAGAAGAATTAAAACATGATAAAACTGAACGTTTTAAATAGTTTTGTTGCTCAGTCAAATATCAAGTGATACTTGATGTCTTTCCAATCTTGTCAACTGTCAAGACTCGTTTCATTGAGTGATAGGCTTGCAGTGCAAGGTATCCACAATTACATGAGTAAGGCAGGAAGTAATCGTATTGATGGGCTTGCAGTGAAAGGCGTCAACAATTACATGACTTAAGAGATTGGTTTACTTGACTGGGCTATCAAAATCGTTTTGGGCCTAGAGACATCAGGTGGATTGGGCATGAGATGTCAATCCACAACCAAGAGTTATATTGGATATAACTAGAAAAGTTGTTGCTTACCTAGATAGCTAAAATTTGGGTGATAGCCAGTGGCTCACTCAAGTTTAGTGAAGTATGGGTCTTGGATCATTATATTCATCTGAGGAAACATTGTTTGAATATAATGCGAGTTTTCTTAATTGTTAAGACTTCTCATTTCTTGAACGTCATAACTAAACCTCCCTTAATTTTCAGCTATGTCTAGCACAAATCATCATAACAATTTCTCCCTGCGATCCGTCCTTGAGAAGGACAAGTTAAATGGATCCAACTTTCTTGAATGGTATCGGAACTTGAGAATTGTTCTCAAACAGGAGAAAAAGGACTATGTCCTTGAGAAAGTTCTCCCCAAGAAGTACCGAGCCAATGCCTGGCAGTCAGATAAGGATGCTTGGGATAAGCATTCTAATGATGCGGTGGATGTGAGTTGTCTCATGTTGGCTACCATGAACTCGGAATTGCAGAAGCAATATGAGTATGTGGAGTCGCCAAAAGAGATGATCACTGGCCTGAAAAGTATGTTTCAGGAGCAGGCACGAACTCAGAGATACCAGACGGTTAGGTCTCTGATTGAGTGCAAGCTACCAAAGGACGAACCAGTTAGTCCTCATGTCATTAAGATGATGGGTTATATTGATAACCTGGGGAAACTGGATTGTCCCATTAGCCAAGAGTTGGCTACTGACATCATTCTACAGTCACTGCCGTCAAGCTATGATTAGTTTGTTATGAACTATAACATGAACAACTTGACGAAGACGTTGACTGAATTTCATGGGATGCTTAAGACTGCTGAACCTAACATCAAGAAGGACACCCCAAATGTCCTTATGGTACAAAAGGGTAAGAAGTTTAAGAAACTTGGTAAGAACAAAGGTGATGGCAAGACGAGCTCGATTGTGAATCCAAGCGAGTCTGGCCATGTTCCTAAGGTTAAAACCAGTCCTTCTGAAGATGTTAAGTGCCGTTATTGTAATGGTTATGGGCATTTGAAAAGAAACTGCAATAAATTCTTGGAAGATTATGAGAAGCTGAAGAAGACGTACGAGACTTCTTCTTCAGGTATTATGTTATAGAAGTAAATGTTACTTCTTATAGTCCTACTTATTGGGTATTGGATACCAGCTGTGGTACTCATATTTTGTGAAAATGTGCAGGGCCTGAGCAAAAGTAGGACTATGGAGAAAGGACAAGTGGACCTATGAGTGGGAATGGAGCAAGAGTTGCTGCATTAACCGTAGGAGTATTTCATTTGTTTTTCCCTTTTATGGCATGTTTTGAACTTAAGACTGCTACTATGTACCTGCTATGAGCAGAAAGATTATTCCTATTCCTTGTTTGGATATGGAAGGATATCAGTTTTCAAGTTAAGAATAAGTGTTATTCATTTGATTACAGTGATATAATTTATAGTAGCAATCCATTAGAGAATGGACTTTATGTTCTAAACAAGAATGTGCCTAACTATAACATTAATACCAAGAGATTCAAGTCAAATGATACGAATCAAATCTTTTCCCTGGCATTGTCATTTGGGCAACATAAATGAGAAAAAGATTCAGAAGCTCCATAGTGATGGGCTTTTGGGCTCATTTGATTATGAATCATAATGAGTATAGTGATCTTGTTTATTAAGTAAAACGACAAAGGCTCCTTTCAACAGAGGTAGTGTCGATCGACACAAACGGTGCGTCGGTCGATACAGGTTGCGAACGATCAAAATGAAAGGGCCAGAAGTTTATTGGGCTTTATACATACGGATGTATATGGACCGATGAGCACTAGTGCTAGAGGAAAATTTATGTACTTCATTACCTTTACTGATTTTTCAGTAGGTACGGTTATGTCTTATTTATAAGACATAAGTCAGAATCTTTGAAAGGTTCAAAGAGTTCCAAAATGAAGCACATAATCAATTTGGCAAAGGTATTAAAGCTCTACGATGAGATCGTGGAGGTGAATACTCAAGTGATCATCTGAGAGATTGTGAAAGTGTTTCACAATTCACTCCTCATGAATCAGACTTTATTAGATATGGTTCGATCAATGATGAGTCACTTAGGTCTTCCATTATCCTTCTAAGAATACGCTCTAGAAATGTCTGAGTTTACTTTAAATAGAGTTCCATCAAAATCAGTTACAGAGATACCACATGAGATGTGGAATGTAAATGTTTCTGATTTATCCATCATGGAGATTTGGAGTTGCGAGACTTATATAAAACGTTTAATCTCTGATAAGCTCACACCCAAATCTGATAAGTGCTACTTCATTGGTTGTCCTAACAAAACCAAGGCATGTTACTTTTACAACCAGTTCGAGAACAAATTGTTTGTTGCTCGGAACTATGTTTTCTTGAGAAAGACTTTCTTTCCAAGAAGAACAGTGGGAGTAAAAGTACAACTCGAAGAAATTCAAAAATCACAGGAGACTGCTCAACCTGATGAGGAAGAGCAGCAGTTGGATCTACAAAGAGTTGTAGAACCTGCACCTGTGGTGCCTAGAGTTTATAAAGGATCTGGTAAATGTATATTCGATATACATTTAAATGGCGAGTTTCTGAAGAAGTGTCGATCGACACAAAAGTTGCATCGATTGACACAGATCGCGAACCAAATATTGATTTTGGTTTATGACTTAATTAACTATGGTTTAAATCTTGGTTAATTAGGTCGTGGTAAAAGTATACATATGAGATATGTGTGCGCGACTTTTACAGAAAAACTGAAGCTCGCAGATCCGAAAGGATCCATCACGAACCCGAGAAATATGGATTTCTCGTAACTAATTGTCGTGATCTACTGATCATTGAAAGTGACGGGCCTGCGAATTTTGAAGAAGCAATGATGGGCCTTGACTCCGAAAATGGCTGAAAGCCGCTGAATCCGAAATGGGATCCATGTCACAGAACCAAGTATGACTTGGGTTGATTTACCCGATGGTGTAGAAACCATTGTGAGTAAATGGATTTTCAAGAAGAAAAGTTGACATGGTTAGTAGTATTCAAATGTACAAAGCTAGGTTGGTGGAAAAAGGTTTCAAGTAAATTCATGGTATTGACTGTGAAGAAACCTAATCACAGACACCATGCTTATGTCCATCCGGATTCTCCTAGCAACCGCCACTCATAATAGTTATGAGATCTGGCAGATGGATGTAAAAACAGTTTTCCTTAATGGAATTCTGAAAAAGGATGTGTACCTGACACAACCTGAAGTTTTCATTGATCCTAATGAAGCTAGGAAGATATGCAAGCTTCATCGGTCCATTTATGGACTGAAGCAAGCATCTCGGAGTTGGAATCTTTGTTTTGATGAAGCAGTCAAAAGGTTTGACTTCGTCAAGAACGAAGAGGAACCGAATGTTTACAAGATGACTAGTGGGAGCGCAGTTGCATTTCTGGTATTGTATGTTGATAACATACCAATTCTCGGAAATAAAGTTCCATTGTTTCAGTCTGTTAAGACTTGATTCGAAAGTTGTTTTTCGATAAAATTATGGGAGAAACCGTATACATTCTTGGAATAAGAATCTATAGAGATAGATTGGATAAGCTAATTGGATTGTGTCAAGATACTTATAGTGATAAGGCCTTGCACATGTCCAATATGCAGGATTCCAAGAAGGGCTTCGTGCCAATGACTCTTGGTATTACTCTTAGCAAGACGCAGTGTCTTTCGACACACGCTGAACAAGGGCGAATGAGGGTCAGGCCACTGCTAAAGGCATTAGATGTCTTAAGATGTGATCTTAATTTTAGTGGGAGTCATTGTTATTAATTTTAGTTATGATATGATGTTCGTATAAACATAATTTGATTATGTTATTGAAATCTGACATCTGTATTATTTAATAATGGTTATTAAATAATAGTCCCAAAGTAATTTATAATATTTTATCGGTCATCAAGTATGTGACTTGATCATGAAACCCTATAGATAATAAATGACATAAATTATGTTGGTCCCTGGTCGAGGTTGTTAAAGTGGGACAATAACAACCGCGTGAGACTAGTATGTGAGGTGACTGATGACTAAGTTTCATGGAGTCATTAATAAGATTATTAAAGTCAATCACATAGATATGTGTTGGAGAACACAGGATCGGACATGACCCACTGATGAGAACTCTACGGGATAGTTATATAAGTTCCATGAGAGTTTTCATTACGACTATAGAGTATAGTCCTTAGACCTGAGTTCATCATGTTTTCTTACATGTGAATTGGTCCGCTTTAATCTTGTCAAACGTCAGCCGTAACTAGTGACTATAAAGGCATTGATTGGGCGTATCATGAAGCGTGTGAAGAGACAGGGATGGAACAAGATGGGATTTGTCCCTCCTATATAACAGGAGATAAATATCTCAGGGCCCATCGAAGATTTGATACTGAGAAATGTGTGGCCACACTCAAACGAGGTGATTGTCAGTCGTTTGTCTTGTCAGTATAAATCGGAGTTCGATGAACATGATCTTGGCTAAATAAGGGTGACACAGATCTTGCCTTATGCCAGATCGAGAAATAGTGACGAAGGGATTGAAGGAATAGATGATTCCAGTACAAGTGGGAGATTGTTGGGAATGTCCTGAAATCTATTGTACTTACTCCAAGTGAAAGTCGTATTGTCGAGATGAGACAATCATATGACACTAGGTAGTCATAATGCTTTGCTAGAAGCCACTTATGATCAATGAGTTTAGAACTCATTGCTAGTGTTATATGATCCTACAGGGTCACACACCTAAGCAAACTGGACGTTGAAGACGAGGTTGATCATTAATGTAATGATCTGGTGAATGCATATTTGATATGCATTCGATATCAATATTCTGGGGCAATGTCGATCGATGCAGATACTGCATCGATCGATGCAACTCGCGGATTAATCAGATTAATTCGGTTTAATCGTTGGTTAATTCCGTTATGGTTTAAGTCGACATATATAAGATATATGGTCGACCTAAACTATTTTCTAACCTAATTGACAGCCACCAGAACTTGAATAGAAACCTCTGAAGAGATTGGATCTCTATAGGCACTAGCATCCCTCCTGTTCAGTTGGTGTGCGTGTGGATACCAGTAGAGGCGCAGCATTTGAGGCGCTCTAGATCTCGATTATCTGCAACTCTTCCGCTGGTAATCACCAGGTAATTCTGAGATCCCAATGATTCAATTACATGAACCCTAGATCCTAGGCTTGGAATTCAGACCAGGGTTGCCCAATTTGATTAGGAACTGCTAGAAATTCCTTCAGCACTGCGAGTCTATCAATGATCACCTGCCTTACTCATGTAGTTGTGGATACCAAGGACTCAAAGGCTATCCAACAACGAAACGAGTCTTGACAGTAGACAAGATCGGGCAAGACATCAAGATCACTTGATATTTAGTTGAGGAAAAGAACTATTTAATCTTGATGCATATCCAATATGCATCCAAGAAGTTTTAAGTTGTTTAAAACATGTAGATTTATTAAGTTTAGGTTAATCTAGAACTTTAGGAGTAAATTTGGTCCGGTATTTGCAAATTTGAGGTCCAACCATCAAGTCTGCGATTGGTGTGTCGATCGACACCAACCATTGGCGTCGGTCGACACAACCCAATTTAAACCGGAATTCGATAGCCGGTCAAACCGGATCGAATTTCCTTAACCGATTCAATCTAATTGAACCGGTCCGGTTTAATGGTCCATGTCGATCGCCACACAACACTGTGTCGATCGACATTACCCAACCAGAACCAAATTGGTTAATTAACTTAACCAAGCGAGATAACCGGTTCAATCCAATTGAACCGATCTATCCTTTCGCATTGCATGTGTCGACCGACACACCCAGTGTATCGATCGACACAGCATGGATACGGATATTCGATCACTGATCGAAACCCTAAAAACTTTTACGCGTTTTCGCGGTGTGTCGACCGACACAAGATCTGTGTCGATCGACACTGTGCGAAAACACAGGTTCATCATTTTTCAATAGAGACTTAATCCGAGATTAAATTCTACAAAACACGATTTAACAGGCACTAAACTAATCAAATTCATCAGTATTCGATTTAAATGCCTTAGATTCAATAGATTAAACCCTAATAGCTCTGATACCACTGTTGGAAAGCCTAGGATCTAGGGTTCGTTGTATTGAATCACTAACCTCGTTCTTACCTTGTACTGGCAGCGGAATGATTGGTGAAACGAGATCAGTAGCGACTCAGATGCTTCGCCTCTACCAGATACACACGCACACAAACCTGGAAAGCCGGGATGCTAGTGCCGGATCTTGGGATTTCTGAGTTTCTGGTGTTTCTGCTTTCTCTGTGAAGAAAAAGTCAATGGCTAGGGTTCCAGGTCGAAACTATATGTTTATATAAAGACCTGGAATGACTTAAACCGAGCTTTGGTTAATCCAATTCGTTTAAGTCATAAAATCGAAACGTCAGTTTCGAAACCCGATCTGTGTCGATCGACACACATACTGTGTCGATCGACACACCACTCTAAACTCAATATTAATGTGTATCCAATACACATCAACATGATCATTACCATAATGATCATTCCCATATTTATGCTTCCAGTTTGCATAGGTGTGTGACCCTATAGGATCATATAATACTGGCAGTAAGTCTACAACTTATAGATTGCAAGAGGCTTCTAGCAAAACATTGCAACCGCCCAGTATTATACGAATGTCTGATCTCGACACACAACTATCATCAGAAGTGAGTACAAGTGTGATTTCAGGACACTATCCCAACATTTTACCCTTTATGATGTTTTGCTCAGCTTTCTTGAGCATGCCATGCAGATCAGTCAACGTCTTCGTCAAGCCATTCTTGATATAGCTCTTGACAAACTTATCATAACTTGACGGCAGTGACTGCAGAATGATCTCAGTAGCCAACTCAAGGCTAACAGGACAATCCAGTTTCCCCAGGTTATCAATGTAACCCATCATTTTAATGACATGAGGAATCACTTGAGCATCCTCTGGTAGCTTGCACCCAATGAGAGACTTAACCATCTGGTATCTCTCAACTCGTGCTTGATCCAGAAACTTCAGTTTCAGGCTGGTGATCATCTCTATTGGCGACTCCATGTTCTCGTATTGACTCTTTAAGTCCGAGTTCATGGTAGCCAACATCAGACCACACACATCTACCACATCAATATAATGCTTATTCCAAGCATCATATACTGCATGTGAGGCATTGGTCCCAAGCCTTTCGGGGAGAGCTTTCTCAAGGACATAGTCCTTACTCTCTTGCTTGAGAATAAATCTCAAATTACGATACCAATCCAAGAAATTTGATCCATTTAACTTGTCTTTCTCAAGGACGGATCGTAACGAGAAAGTAGTTTTAGACATAGGCTGAAATCTAAGAAAAGGAAAATTTTAGTTATGAAGTTCAGGAAATGAGAAATCTTATCTAATAAGAAAACTCGCATTATATTCAAACAATGTTTCCTCTATGAATATAATGTTCCAAGACCCATACATCACTAAAATCTGAGTGGACGACTCATCATCACCCAGAGTTTAGTCATCTAGGTAAGCAAATCATTGCTAATTGTACCCAGTACAACTCTTGGTCGCAGATAAGACAATCCATGTCTCATCCACTCTGATGTCTCTGGGCCCAGAACTTCTGATAGCCCAGTCAAGTAAACCAATCTCTTCAGTCTTGTGTGAAGGAATTTCTAGCAGTTCCTAATCCAACTAGGCAACCCTGGTCTGAATCCCAAGCCTAGGATCTAGGGTTCATGTAATTGAATCTAGGGATTTCAGAATTACATGGTGATTAGCAGCGGAAGATTTGCAGATAATCGAGATCTAGAGCGCCTCAAATGCTGCGCCTCTACTGGTATCCACACGCACACAAACTGAACAGCAGGGATGCTAGTGCCTATAGAGATCCAATCTCTTCAGAGGTTTCTATTCAAGTTCTGGTGGCTGTGAATTAGGTTAGAGATCAGTTTAGGTTGACCATATATCTTATATATGTCGACTTAAACCATAACGGAATTAACCAACGATTAAACCGAATTAATCTGATTAATCCGCGAGTTGCATCGATCGATGCACTATCTGCATCGATCGAGACTGCCCCAGAATATTGATATCGAATGCATATCAAATATGCATTCACTAGATCATTACATTAATGATCAACCTCGTCTTTAACGTCCAGTTTGCTTAGGTGTGTGACCCTGTAGGATCATATAACACTAGCAATGAGTTCTCAACTCATTGATCATAAGTGGCTTCTAGCAAAGCGTTATGACTACCTAGTGTTATGTGATTGTCTCATCTCGACTATACGACTTTCACTTAGAGTAAGTACAATAGATTTCAGGACATTCCCAACAATCTCCCACTTGTACTGGAATCATCTATTCCTTCAATCCCTTCGTCACTATATCTCGATCTGGCATAAGGCAAGATCTGTGTCACCCTTATTTAGCCAAGATCATGTTCATCGAATTCCGATTTATACTGACAAGACAAACGACTGACAATCACCTCGTTTGAGTGTGGCCACACATTTCTCAGTATCAAATCTTCGATGGGCCCAAATCAATGCCTTTATAGTCACCAGTTACGGCTGACGTTTGAAAAGGTTAAAGCGGACCAATTCACATGTAAGAAAACATGATGAACTCAGGTCTAAGGACTATACTCTATAGTTGTAATGAAAACTCTCATGAGACTTATATAACTATCCCGTAGAGTTCTCATCAGTGGGTCATGTCCGATCCTGTGTTCTCCAACACACATCTATGTGATTGACTTTAATACTCTTATTAATGACTCCATGAAACTTAGTCATCAGTCACCTCACATACTAGTCTCACGCGGTTGTTAATGTCCCACTTTAACAACCTCGACCAGGGACCAACATAATTTATGTCATTTATTATCTATAGGGTTTCATGATCAAGTCACATACTTGATGACCTATAAAATGTCATAAATTACTTTGGGACTATTATTTAATAACCATTATTAAATAATACAGATGTCAGATTTCAATAACATAATCAAATTATGTTTATACGAACATCATATCATAACTAAAATTAATAACAATGACTCCCACTAAAATTAAGATCATATCTTAAGACATATAATGCCTTTAGCAGTAGCCTGACCCTCATTCGCCCTTGCTCAGCGTGTGTCGAAAGATACTGCGTCTTGCTAAGAGTAATACCAAGAGTCATTTGCACGAAGCCCTTCTTGGAATCCTGCATATTGGACATGTGCAAGGCCTTATCACTATAAGTATCTTGACACAATCCAATTAGCTTATCCAATCTATCTCTATAGGTTCTTATTCCAAGAATGTATACGGTTTCTCCCATAATTTTATCGAAAACAACTTTCGAATCAAGTCTTAACAGACTGAAACAATGGAACTTCATTTCCGAGAAGTGGTATGTTATCAACATACAATACCAGAAATGCAACTGCGCTCCCACTAGTCATCTTGTAAACATTCGGTTCCTCTTCGTTCTAGACGAAGTCAAACTTTTTGACTGCTTCATCAAAACGAAGATTCCAACTCCGAGATGCTTGCTTCAGTCCATAAATGGACCGACGAAGCTTGCATATCTTCCTAGCTTCATTAGGATCAATGAAAAACTTCAGGTTGTGTCATGTACACATCCTTTTTCCAGAATTCCATTAAGGAAAACTGTTTTCACATCCATCTGCCAGATCTCATAACCATTATGAGTGGCGGTTGCTAGGAGAATCCGAATGAACATTAGCATGGTGTCTGGGATTAGGTTTCTTCACAGTCAATACCATGAATTTACTTGAAACCTTTTGCCACTAAGCTAGCTTTGTACATCTGAATATAACCATCCATGTCATCTTTTCTTCTTGAAAATCCATTTACTCACAATGGCTACTACACCATCGGGTAAATCAACCCAAGTCATACTTGGTTCTGTGACATGGATCCTATTTCGGATTCAGCGGCTTTCAGCCATTTTCGGAGTCAAGGCCCATCATTGCTTCTTCAAAATTTGCAGGCCCGTCACTTTCAATGATCAGTAGATCACGGCAATTGGTTACGAGAAATCCATATTTCTCGGGTTCGTGACGGATCCTTTCGGATCTGCGAGCTTCAGTTTTCTGTAAAATTCGCGCACACATATCTCATATGTATACTTTTACCATGACCTAATTAACCAAGATTTAAACCGTAGTTAATTAAGTCATAAACCAAAATCAATATTTGGTTCGCGATCTGTGTCGATCGATGCAACTTTTGTGTCGATCGACACTTCTTCAGAAACTCGCCATTTAAATGTATATCGAATATACATTCACCAGATCATTTATAAACTCTAGGCACCACAGGTGCAGGTTCTACAACTCTTTGTAGATCCAACTGCTGCTCTTCCTCATCAGGTTGAGCAGTCTCCTGTGATTTTCGAATTTCTTAGAGTTGTACTTTTACTCCCACTGTTCTTCTTGGAAAGAAAGTCTTTCTCAAGAAAACATAGTTCCGAGCAACAAACAATTTGTTCTCGAACTGGTTGTAAAAGTAACATGCCTTGGTTTTGTTAGGACAACCAATGAAGTAGCACTTATCATATTTGGGTGTGAGCTTATCAGAGATTAAACGTTTTATATAAGTCTCGCAACTCCAAATCTCCATGATGGATAAATCAGAAACATTTACTTTTCACATCTCATGTGGTATCTATGTAACTGATTTTGATGGAACTCTATTTAAAGTAAACTCAGACATTTCTAAAGCGTATTCTTAGAAGGATAATGGAAGATCTAAGTGACTCATCATTGATCGAACCATATCTAATAAAGTCCGATACAAGAGGAGTGACTTGTGAAACACTTTCACAATCTCTCAGATGATCACTAAATTCTTGACCTAAGTATTCACCTCCATGATCTCATCGTAGAGGTTTAATACCTTTGCCAAATTGATTCTGTACTTCATTTTGGAACTCTTTGAACTTTTCAAAGATTCTGACTTATGTCTTATGAATAAGACATAACCGTACTTTCTGAAAATATTAGTAACGGTAATGAAAGTACTGAAAATTTTCTCTAGCATTTGCGCTTATCGGGCCATGTACATCCGTATGTATAAAGCCCAATAATCCTCTGGCCCTTTCATTTTATCCGTTCGTTCGCAACCTGTATCGATCGTTGCATACATGCATCGATCGACACTACCTTTGTTGAAAGGGGCCTCTGTCGTTTTCCAATAAACAAGATTCACTTTACTCATTTTGATTCATAATCAGATGAGCCCAAAAGTCCATCACTATGGAGCTTCTGAATCTGTTTCTCATTTATGTGGCTCAAAACGACAATGCCAGAAAAAGAGTTTGATTCGTATCTTTTGACTTGAATCTCTTGGTACTAATGTTATAGTTAGGCACATTCTGGTTTAGAACATAAAGTCCATTCTCTAATGGATTGCTACTATAAAATATCTCAATGTAATCAAATGAATAACATTTATTCTTGATTTGAGAACTGATATCCTTCCATATCCAAACAAGGATTAGAAATAATCTTTCTGCTCATAGCAGGTACATAGTAGCAGTCTTAAGTTCAAAACATGCCATAAAAGGAAAAACAAATGAAATACTCCTACGGTTAATGCAGCAACTCTTGCTCCATTCCCACTCATAGGTCCACTTGTCCTTTCTCCATAGTCCTACTTTTGCTCAGGCCCTGCACATTTTCACAAAATATGAGTACCACAGCTGGTATCCAATACCCAATAAGTAGGACTATAAGAAGTAACATTTACTTCTATAACATAATACCTGAAGAAGAAGTCTCGTACGTCTTCTTCAGCTTCTCATAATCTTCCAAGAATTTATTGCAGTTTCTTTTCAAATGCCCATAACCATTACAATAACGGCACTTAACATCTTCAGAAGGAGTGGTTTTAACCTTAGGAACATGGCCAAACTCGCTTGGATTCACAATCGAGCTCGTCTTGCCATCACCTTTGTTCTTACCAAGTTTCTTAAACTTTTTACCCTTTTGTACCATAAGGACATTTGGGGTGTCCTTCTTGATGTTAGGTTCAGCAGTCTTAAGCATCCCATGCAATTCAGTCAACGTCTTCATCAAGTTGTTCATGTTATAGTTCATAACAAATTGATCATAGCTTGACGGCAGTGACTGTAGAATGATGTCAGTAGCCAACTCTTGGCTAATGGGACAATCCAGTTTCCCCAGGTTATCAATATAACCCATCATCTTAATGACATGAGGACTAACTGGTTCGCCCTTTGGTAGCTTGCACTCAATCAGAGATCTAACCGTCTGGTATCTCTGAGTTCGTGCCTGCTCCTGAAACATACTTTTCAGGCTAGTGATCATCTGTATTGGCGACTCCACGTACTCATATTGCTTCTGCAATTCCGAGTTCATGGTAGCCAACATGAGACAACTCACATCCACCGCATCATTATAATGCTTATCCCAAGCATCCTTATCTGACTGCCAGGCATTGGCTCGGTACTTCTTAGGGAGAACTTTCTCAAGGACATAGTCCTTTTTCTTCTGTTTGAGAACAATTCTCAAATTTCGATACCATTCAAGAAAGTTGGATCCATTTAACTTGTCCTTCTCAAGGACGGATCGCATGGAGAAATTGTTACGATGGTTTGAGCTAGACATAGCTGAAAAACAAGGGAGGTTAAGTTATGATGTTCAAGAAATGAGAAGTCTTAACTATTAAGAAAACTCGCATTATATTCAAACAATGTTTCCTCAGATGAATATAATGATCCAAGACCCTTACTTCACTAAACTTGAGTGAGCCACTGGCTATCACCCAAAATTTAGCTATCTAGGTAAGCAACAATTTGCTAGTTATATCAAATATAACTCTTGGTTGTGGATTGACATCTTATGTCCAATCCACCTGATGTCTCTTGGCCCAAAACGATTTTGATAGCCCAGTCAAGTAAACCAATCACTTATGTCATGTAATTGTTGACGCCTTGTACTGCAAGCCCATCAACACGATTACTTCCTGCCTTACTCATGTAATTGTTGATACCTTGCACTGCAAGCCTATCGTACAATGAAACAAGTCTTGACAGTTGACAAGATTGGAAAGACATCAAGTATCACTTGATATTTGGTTGAGGAACGGAACCATTTAAAACGTTCAGTTTTATTATGTTTTAGTTCTTCTAATTAATTGATTCATCTTGCTTTGGTTCTGTGATTTCAGGTTCCATAACCTAAATCATCAAATCTGATGTCGACCGACACTACTATAGTGTCGATCGATGCAGAATAACCAAAAGCAATTTGCAATAACCGATCAATCCAATTGACCCGGTTTTGAATACCGGTCAGCGTCGATCGATGCTACGTTAGCATCGGTCGATGCCAACCTAATCAAAACAATCGCAATTAAACCATTCACAGTGTTCGACCATCTTTAACCAAGCTCGATAACCGGTCCAATCCAATTGAACCGATTCATCAATCTCGCGAGGATTGTGTCGATCGATGCAACATTTGTGTCGATCGACACTAGGCGAAAACTGAGTTTTATTCGGGTTTTCGCCCTGTGTCGATTGATGCCGGATTGGCAACGATCGACACCATGCGAAAAACCCTAAATTTTATTTGGGTTTTCGCCCTGTATCGATCGATGCCGGATTGGCATCGATCGACACCATGCGAAAATACCCTAAAACGTTTTCGAACAGAACCCTAAACTATGTTTTTCATGAAAACGAATTTTAGCAAGTTTGTATCAACCATACACAGATTCAGATTCAACCAATCTAATCAACATGCTACAGATTCAATGGAACCCTAAAGCTCTGATACCACTGAAGGAATTTCTAGCAGTTCCTAATCCAATTAGGCAACCCTGGTCTGAATTCCAAGCCTAGGATCTAGGGTTCATGTAATTGAATCTAGGGATCTCAGAATTACCTGGTGATTAGCAGCGGAAGATTTGCAGATAATCGAGATCTAGAGCGCCTCAAATGCTGCGCCTCTACTGGTATCCACACGCACACAAACTGAACAGCAGGGATGCTAGTGCCTATAGAGATCCAATCTCTTCAGAGGTTTCTATTCAAGTTCTGGTGGCTGTGAATTAGGTTAGAGATCAGTTTAGGTCGACCATATATCTTATATATGTCGACTTAAACCATAACGGAATTAACCAACGATTAAACTGAATTAATCTGATTAATCCGCGAGTTGCATCGATCGATGCACTATCTGCATCGATCGACACTGCCCCAGAATATTGACCCTGTAGGATCATATAACACTAGCAATGAGTTCTCAACTCATTGATCATAAGTGGCTTCTAGCAAAGCGTTATGACTACCTAGTGTTATGTGATTGTCTCATCTCGACTATACGACTTTCACTTAGAGTAAGTACAATACATTTCAGGACATTCCCAACATTGTGATCATTGACAGTCGCACTGCAAGTCTATCAATGATCACCTGCCTTACTCATGTAATTGTGGATACCAAGGACTCCAAGACTATCCAACAACGAAACGAGTCTTGATAGTAGATAAGATTGGGCAAGCCATCAAGGTCACTTGATATTTAGTTGAGGAAACGGAACCCAAAAAGGTTAGTAAATCAATCTCTTAGGTCATGTAATTGTTGATGTCAAGCACTGCAAGTCCATCAACACGATTACCTGCCTTACTCATGTAATTGTGGACACCAAGCTCTTGGCAAGAGTATCACAACAACGAAATGAGTCTTGACAGTTGACCATATTGAAAACTAATCTTTGATCTAATACACATCCAATGTGTATCCAAAAAGATTTAGAACGTTTTTAACTTTTAATTTTAATTGAGATTTTAATTGTTCTAATAGACCAGGTTTAAGTCAAGTTTGGTTTTGCAAATTCAAGGTTCAATAACCAGAATTGCGAGCACTGTGTCGATCGACACAGACCATGTCTGTCGATCGATACCCCCAAACAAGCTGGTTCAAACCGGTAAATCCAATTGAACCGAAATTAATCGGTCAAACCGGTTCAACCAATTGCGATGACCGGTCCAATCCAATTGAGCCGGTTCATCCAGTCAAACTGATCTTAACCAATCAAATCGGTTTATGCTAATTGAGATAACCAGTTCAATCCAATTGAACCAATTCATCCAATTTAAACCGATCTGATCTACCTTAACCAAGCATGATAACCAGTTCAATCCAATTGAACCGATCAGCCAATCGCAAGGCCTGTGTTGACCGACACTTAACCTATGTCGATCGACACAGTAAGGTATCAGGAAATTTAACCATGCGAGATAACCGGTTCAATCCAATTGAACCGATCTATCCTTTTCGACACAGTGCGATCTCTAAGATCGATACCCAAATTTTAATAAGCGTATTCGCGGTGCATCGACCGACACAAACTTAGTGTCGATCGACACTGTGCGAAAACCCTAAAGTTTTATGATCGTTTTCGCGGTGTGTCGACCGACACAAACTTGTGTCGATCGACACTGTGCGAAAACACAGGTTCTTCGTTTTCGATAAGAAAACAAATCCGAGATTATTTTCATCAAAACGAAAACTAGCAAGCATTAACCTCTTCAAATAAATCATTATTCGAATTACATGCTTCAGATTCAATGACTAAAACCCTAAGGCTCTGATACCACTGAAGGAACTTGGGCCAATTCTAACAGTTTCAGAATTCCACAAGTTCTAAGCCTAGGATCTGGGTTTGAGTAATTGAATCTTTACCGATGGATCTCGTGTTTACCTGGAGATTTGCAGCGGAATAATGAACAGGTAAGTGAGATTGAGAGCGCCTCAGATGCTGCGCCTCTACTGCAGTCCACACGCACACAAGCTGGATCCGCCGGGATGCTAGTGCCGGGAATCAGATCTGCTGGGAATCCCTGAGTTTCTAGGTGTCTAGGTTTTGTTTCTGCAAAACAACTGTGACGGCTACTCTTCCAGGTCGTGCATATTAGCTTATATATAGACCTGGAATGATAAAACCGTTCATTGGATCTAAACCCAAAACGTTTAAGTCATAAACCGAAACATCAGATTCGGAACCGCCTTGTGTCGATCGACACACCCAATGGTGTCGATCGACACACCTCTTAAAACTCGAATTCAATGTGTGTCCAATACACATTGACCAGACCATATACCCATGATCAATCCCATACAAAGTGTA
Organism: Orychophragmus violaceus; assembly: GCA_030180135.1. Classification (NCBI taxonomy): domain Eukaryota; kingdom Viridiplantae; phylum Streptophyta; class Magnoliopsida; order Brassicales; family Brassicaceae; genus Orychophragmus; species Orychophragmus violaceus. The sequence goes on along the minus strand of CM058237.1, from coordinate 90,688,248 downwards.
TCCAGCTTGCTTAGGTGTGTGACCCTGTAGGTCTACATAATACTAGCAATGAGTTACAACTCATAAGTCATAAGCGGCTTCTAGCAAAACATTATGACCGCCTAGTATTACATGGATTGTCCGATCTTGACAATACAACTATCTATCAGAGTTAGTACAATATGATTTCAGGACATAATCCCAACATGGCCTCGATTCCTCCTTCGGTTACAATGTATTCCGGGAATTCTCCCGTGGTGACACCAAAAGTGCAGTTCACTGGATTGAGATTCATGTCGTAGTCATTCAGGATGTCGAAACATGTCTTCAGATGCATGAAATGATCCGCTGCTACCATTTATTTTAGAGATAATGTCATCGATATAGACTTCCATAGTGAGACCGAGGTATTCGGCAAACATCTTATTGACGAGGTGTTGGTAAGTCGTTCCCGCATTTTTTAGTCTGAACAGCATGGCCTTGAAGCATAAAGTTCCTCGGTATGTTATGAACGACGCATTTTTCCTATCTCCAGGGTGCATCAGGATTTGGTTGTATCCGTAGAAAGCGTCCATGAATGACATGAGTTCATTACCGACAGTTGCTTCGAGTAATCGGTCGATATACGGCAGTGGGAAATAATCCTTACGACATGCATTGTTTATGTCCGTGAAGTCCATGCAGACTCTCTACTTGCCGTTTTTCTTCTTGATCACCACCGGGTTGGCGAGCCATTCAGAATATTTTACCTCTGTGATGGACCCAAATCCCAGTAGCTTTTCTACCTTGTCGTTCATCGCCTTTGCCATTTCTGTTATGAGCTTCCTCCATTTTTTGTTTCATGGGTTTAAATGTTATGTCGACATTAAGTTCATGACGCTCAATGTTTCAGGTCAATTCCTATCATGTCTTTGACTGACCACGCGAACATCGACACGTTCTGTTTGAGAAAGTCTATTAACTCGTCTCTGATGGCCGGATCGAGGTCGGCCAATTCCTATGCATCGTTCGGGATGCCAGTCGTTGTTTTCGACGTATTCGATCAACTCCAGTCATGGGTTGTCTCGATCGAACTCTTTTGAAGGTGTCTCCTTCTTCTTTGTCGTAGTAGGCTTTCGCTCGTGACTCGAGATCAGATCTACTGGCTGTGCCCGCAGACGCGGCTTGCTGGGATCATTCAGACTGAACACATTATTTTCCAGTTGTGTTTTTGGCATTGGTGATGTCACCGATGTTGCTCACTCCTCATGTCTCCTGTGACGAGAGTGATGTTTCCGTTGTTTGATAACTAGGATTTTACAATCCTAGTGAGGTATCAATTCCTCAAGCTTATCGTGTAGCAATGAGGTATCGAACCAATTTGGGATAGGATCAAACCAAAGCGAATACACTAAACCCTTATAGTCAAGCAAACATTCCAATTCAAGTTCTACCAACCTAAAGTGAAATGCAATTAACAAAACAAGTGAAATAAGAAAATTTAAAACGAGAAATCAATATTAGAAAACAAGGCTATGGGCTAAGGTCAATGACTAGAACTAATTAGAGCTAACAAGGACACTAATTCAATCAACAAGATGCTAATCTCAAGCAAGAAACACTAAACAATTGACTAATCCAATATCTTGGCACTAATCAATTTCCCTAATCATAAATCAAGAACAAATTCTCATTTGTGAATTAAGACAAGGCAAGCATTAACATCAAGTTCCATTAAGCTAATAATCACTCTAAACATTCATTCTCATGAGTTAGAATATGAAATTCCCCTTAAAGACTTTGTCAAGCATTTCATCGAACACATGGTGTAGAATAAAAACCAAAGCATCTAGATTAACTTGATCATGGTCAACCTAGCATTAAGAACATCTAAAAGGGTGAGATCAATCACAAATAAGCTCTAAGCATCCTTGATTCACTCCAATCAGCCCTAATCTACCTAACCCATAAACCTTGATGAAGACTACTCACTAATCATGTTATGTTCGACAAAATCCATGACAATAGTGTTAAACGTGATGATTAGCAAAAGATTAAAAGAAGGAGATGAAGAAATCACAAAGAGAAACACTTAGATTCACCAAAGATTCAAACTTGTCTTACAAAAGGGTTTTCAAACAAAAACAAGTTTAAGAGAGAATAAAAATCTAGGTTTTTGGCTTTAAATAGTAAAGAGGGTGAACCGGGTCAACCCGGGACAAACCGGGTATTGACCCGGTTCAATTGGATCAAAACAGGTTCGCTGGGAAATGTATCGGCCACTTCTGACCGTTGCACAAGCCGATACATCATCCCTATCCAATTTGTTGCTTCTGCGAGAAAGATGTATCGTCTGTCAAACCGTTACACAGCCCGATACATCATCCCTGCCCATTTTCATGTTTCTGCGTGGGGAGTGTATCGGCCTGTCAGACCGATATCTAGGCCGATATGAGCTCTCTGTATTTTTTGTGATCTTCAGAACCTGATGTATCGGCCACTCCAAGCCGATACATAGACCGATACTTCTTCTCTGTCATTCTCCTCTTCATCCTTTGAGCTCCAATCTTGCTCCTTAGCCACACCTAAACTCCATAGCACCTGAAAAACACCAAGAACACTCCAAAAACATCCTAGAATACTAAATCCTAACTCTAGATGCTCTTAGACTCTAAATGCAACAAAGGACAATAAGATGGCACGAATGAAAGTGAAATAAAGTTAAAACAAGAACAAAGCACAAGTCTAAATGCATGAAAATGCATGAATATCATTATTTCTGATCTTTCCTTTGATCGTATGAATTTACCCAAAGTCCCCACAAACAGCGCCAATTGTTATTCAGAGAATCACAACGATCAATTCAATAAACTGATCTTAGATTAGGGACCTTGATAATAAATATCAAAGGACCGAAAAGCAATAACAAGAAGTGACTGGAAAATCTAGTTTTTATTAGAATAAGATCGAAATCGAATCGATGTCTAGCTCTAGGGTTTGAGTACAAAAGTGAATTTAGTCTTTTCCCACGCAGGAAAATGATATTTATACCAGAGAATCTAGGGGTTTTTTCAAACATTCTCTTTGAAATTATTATGTAAAATCCAAAGAAAACCTAGATTTTCTTTCCATTAAGAATATTTGTATTTATCTTCTTTCATTTAATAAATATGTTAATTTGTCTTTAGCATATTTTGTCTTTTTGGTGCAGGTTGGATGGGACGTCATCGCCGAGCTACTCCGTGTTGGGCTGACCTCTTATCGCTTGTGCTTGATCCTTGATGAGCCGTTCTATTATTGGGCCGTGCTAAAGAGGGGTGATAAACCCACCTCCAACAATTCCTCAGCTCGGCGATCAAAGCCAATGGAGTTTTTGCAAGTGGAAGACTTGACTTCCCAGCGATTCAGGAGAATTCGTACTGTCACCCTTACATGGTGAAGAATGTTTTTTTAATGGCTCAACGGTAAACAAAACAAGTCTCATTGAGGCCAATTCTTCCAGGGCTATTATTAATAAGAAACCTAAACCTAGGAAGAGATCTTATGTGAGAAAACCTAAGATTGGTGAAAACTCATATCTGAATGGAGGCATCAATTCTAAGGAAAACACAGAGAAGTGTGTAGAGAAGTGTAAAGCAGAGGAAGATGATGTATTTTTGGCTCAAGTCGCAAAGCGAAAATCAAAGGAGGCGGTCTCGAATGAGGGACTGTCCAAAGCCTAATGAGCATCATCAGTTGGATTTCCAAGGTTTGGGCCGGGCACAAGACTTGACAGTTCCTAGACTCATGGAAATGCGTCAAAAACATTTCCTTGAGGTATTTTTTCTTATGGAAACTATTTACAGCTGTAATATTCTTATAGATATTCAAGTTTGGCTTGGTTATGACTTATTATTTATGGTGGATCTGATGGGATCGTGTAGAGGTCTTGCTTTAGTTTGGAAGAAGAGTTTTGAGATTACCTTCAACTTTGTAGATAAAAATCTCGTCGACTTTCTGGTGGGTCTTTTCTGCCAAAGATATTGGGATTTGCTCGAGCCTAGAGTGATCTTGGGAGATCCCTTTATGAGACACTCTCTTGCGGACTTAGAACTGTTGGTGGCGGACATGATTGATCCGATAACAAACAATCAAAGCAAGTTGGAGAGAAAGATTTGAAAGAGGGGACTCAAAACCACAAAACTCACAACAATACACAAGGTCTTTCAAAGAATTTACAAGTTGTTCTAATCACATTGTCTATCCATGTACTTCCACATTACCGTTCCCCTCAATCCCTACTCTAACTCCCAAGATCCTATAGAACACAAGCAATCATCAACTCAATTCCTTACATTCATTAAAGATTTAGTGCAATCTCAAAAAGGGGCAATCAATCAATCCCATTCGGCAAGTTTCAAGAGGGGCTATTTAAGGTGGTTTAGTAGAGTCTTTGGGGGTGGTTAACTCTCAAGAATAGGAGCAATTGGTATCGCACAAAATCTATCTAAGCAAGGGAACAATTTGCGCATACAAAGATCAAATCTCATTGTTCTACCCATTCCCTAGAAGATTTCTCTACACATTCCCATTTTGAAAGAAAAACACTCACCATTCCCAACCATGATCATTCTTTTCAACAAAACTCTCACCCAATTGGCTTTTCTTTCTTTTCTTGATGTCAACTACGAAACACTTTACTGAATTTTTTTTATTTTCACACTTGAGCAATCTTTTTTCATATCCTTTTCCCCATTTTTACTTGATCTTTCTTTATATTCTTTTGATTCACTCTTAGGGGACTTACTTATTTTTCTTTTCTTTCACTCAATGCTCTCTTCTTATATGATTTCCTAGTGACTTTCTTTCTCTTTTTGAACCCTTTTTCAACTCTTTTCATTTATCCTTTTTACTCCCAAGATAACTCTCATCTCTCCCCCAAACTTATTTCCCATCCTAATGCTAGACTCTTGTGGCATGATAGGGTCAGGTTTTAATCCTATTCTACTGCAAGTGCACAGTTATGCAATTATAGTATATAGGGTATCGAATCCACAGAGACTTCGGTCAACGATAGATTTAGAACGATCATATTAAACTAGGAGAAACTATGTGATAAATTAAAAGCAAAGCAGAAAAGTAAATCAAGCGAGTTTGTAAACAAGAAGGCAAAGTGTTAGGTCTAGGGAGTTCTCAGGAAATCAGGAACACAAGCAATCAATCAATCGGGATCTAATTAAGAATTGTTCTAGAACTAGAATCATGGAATTATAACAGACCAACTTTCGTTGCGAATATTATCTATGTCTAACAACCTAGCAAACCAAATTTCTTTGCGAATCCTAGAGTTCTAAACAAGCATTAATCTCAGGTTCTTTCGTTCACAATTCCTCTAAACCAAATTTCTTTGCGAGTAGATCAAATTGCTCATCTAAGTTCTTTCTAGCTAATTAACCAACTGTCGTTGTGGAAATCAACCTAACTGTTGGGAATGTCCTGAAATCTATTGTACTTACTCCAAGTGAAAGTCGTATTGTCGAGATGAGACAATCATATGACACTGGGCAGTCATAATGCTTTGCTAGAAGCCACTTATGATCAATGAGTTTAGAACCCATTGCTAGTGTTATATGATCCTACAGGGTCACACACCTAAGAAAACTGGACGTTGTATATGAGGTTGATCATTAATGTAATGATCGGGTGAATGCATATTTGATATGCATTCAATACCAAATTTCTGGGCAGTGTCGATCGACACAATAAGTGTGTCGGTCGACACAGATCGACACAAAGAGTGTGTCGGTCGACACAACTCGCGGATTACCAAGATTAATTCGGTTTAATCATTGGTTAATTCGGTTGTGGTTTAAGTCGACATATATAAGATATATGGTCGACCTAAACTCGATCCAAACCTAATTCACAGCCACCAGAAAGGTAAGAGAAACCTCTTGAGATATTTGAGATCTATAGGCACTAGCATCCCTAGTGTAGCATCGATCGACACTGACCGGTATTCAAAACCGGATCAATTGGATTGATCGGTTATCGCGGATTGTTTTGGTTATTCTGCATCGATCGACACTAAAGTAGTGTCGGTCGACATCAGACTCGATGGTTTAGGTTATGGAACCTAAAATCACAGAACCAAAGCAAGATAAATCAATTAATTAGAAGAATTAAAACATAATAAAACTGAACGTTTTAAATGGTTCCGTTCCTCAACCAAATATCAAGTGATACTTGATGTCTTTCCAATCTTGTCAACTGTCAAGACCCATTTAATTGTGCGATAGACTTGCAGTGCAAGATGTCCAAAATTTCATGAGTAAGACAGAGGTAATCGTGTTGATGGACTTGCAGTGCAAGACATCAACAATTACATGACTTAAGAGATTGGTTTACTTGACTGGGCCATCAAAATCGTTTTGGGCTCAGAGACATCAGGTGGGTTGGACATGAGATGTCAATCCACAACCAAGAGTTATATTGGATATAACTAGCAAAGAGTTGCTTACCTAGATAGCTAAAATTTGGGTGATAGCCAGTGGCTCACTCAAGTTTAGTGAAGTATGGGTCTTGGATCATTATATTCATTTGAGGAAACATTGTTTGAATATAATGCGAGTTTTCTTAATTGTTAAGACTTCTCATTTCTTGAACATCATAACTAAACCTCCCTTGTTTTTCCAGCTATGTCTAGCACAAACCATCGTAACAATTTCTCCTTGCGATCCGTCCTTGAGAAGGACAAGTTAAATGGATCAAACTTTCTTGAATGGTATCGGAACTTGAGAATTGTTCTCAAACAGGAGAAGAAGGACTATGTCCTTGAGAAAGTTCTCCCCAAGAAGTACCGAGCCAATGCCTAGCAGTCAGATAAGGATGCTTGGGATAAGCATTCTAATGATGTGGTGGATGTGAGTTGTCTCATGTTGGCTACCATGAACTCGGAGTTGCAGAAGCAATATGAGTACGTGGAGTCGCCAATAGAGATAATCACTGGCCTGAAAAGTATGTTTCAGGAGCAGGCACGAACTCAGAGATACCAGACGGTTAGGTCTCTGATTGAGTGCAAGCTACCAAAGGGCGAACCAGTTAGTCCTCATGTCATTAAGATGATGGGTTATATTGATAACCTGGGGAAACTGGATTGTCCCATTAGCCAAGAGTTGGCTACTGACATCATTCTACAGTCACTGCCGTCAAGCTATGATCAATTTGTTATGAACTATAACATGAACAACTTGACGAAGACGTTGACTGAATTGCATGGGATGCTTAAGACTGCTGAACCTAACATCAAGAAGGACACCCCAAATGTCCTTATGGTACAAAAGGGTAAAAAGTTTAAGAAACTTGGTAAGAACAAAGGTGATGGCAAGACGAGCTCGATTGTGAATCCAAGCGAGTCTGGCCATGCTCCTAAGGTTAAAACCAGTCCTTCTGAAGATGTTAAGTGCCGTTATTGTAATGGTTATGGGCATTTGAAAAGAAACTGCAATAAATTCTTGGAAGATTATGAGAAGTTGAAGAAGACGTACGAGACTTCTTCTTCAGGTATTATGTTATAGAAGTAAATGTTACTTCTTATAGTCCTACTTATTGGGTATTTGATACCAGCTGTGGTACTCATATTTTGTGAAAATGTGCAGGGCCTGAACAAAAGTAGGACTGTGGAGAAAGGACAAGTGGATCTATGCGTGGGAAATGGAGCAATAGTTGCTGCATTAGCCGTAGGAGTATTTCATTTGTTTTCTTTATGATATATTTTAGAACTTAAGAATTGCTACTATGTATCTGCTGTGAGCAGAAAGATTATTTATATTCCTTGTTTGGATATGGAAGGATATCAGTTTTCAAATTAAGAATAAGTGTTATTCATTTGATTACAGTGATATATTTTATAGTAGCAATCCATTAGAGAATGGACTTTATGTTCTAAACAAGAATGTGCCTAACTATAACATTAATACCAAAAGATTCAAGTCAAATGATACGAATCAAACTTCTCTCTGGCATTGTCGTTTTGGGCCACATAAATGAGAAATAGATTCAGAAGCTCCATAGTGATGGGCTTTTTGGGCTCATCTGATTATGAATCATAATGAGTAAAATGAATCTAGTTTATTGGGTAAAATGACAAAGGCCCCTTTCAACAAAAGGTAGTGTCGATCGACACAAACGGTGCGTCGGTCGATACAGGTTGCGAACGAACAAAATGAAAGGGCCAAAGGCTTATTGGGCCTTATACATACGGATGTATATGGGCCAATGAGCACTAGTGCTAGTGGAAACTTTTCAGTACTTCATTACCTTTACTGATATTTTCAGTAGGTACGGTTAAGTCTTATTTATAAGACATAAGTCAGAATCTTTGAAAGGTTCAAAGAGTTCCAAAAATGAAGTACATAATCAATTTGTCAAAGGTATTAAAACTCTACGATGAGATCATGGAGGTGAATACTTAAGTCAAGAATTTAGTGATCATCTGAGAGATTGTGAAAGTGTTTCACAATTCACTCCTCCTGAATCGGACTTTATTAGATATGGTTCGATCAATGATGAGTCACTTAGATCTTCCATTATCCTTCTAAGAATACGCTCTAGAAATGTCTGAGTTTACATTAAATAGAGTTCCATCAAAATCAGTTACAGAGATACCACATGAGATGTGGAATGGAAATATTTCTGATTTATCCATCATGGAGATTTGGAGTTGCGAGACTTATATAAAACGTTTAATCTCTGATAAGCTCACACCCAAATCTAATAAGTGCTACTTCATTGGTTGTCCTAACAAAACCAAGGCATGTTACTTTTACAACCAGTTCGAGAACAAATTGTTTGTTGCTCGGAACTATGTTTTCTTAAGAAAGACTTTCTTTCCAAGAAGAACAGTGGGAGTAAAAGTACAACTCGAAGAAATTCGAAAGTCACAGGAGACTGCTCAACCTGATAAGGAAGAGCAGCAGTTGGATCTACAAAGAGTTTTAGAACCTGCACCTGTGGTGCCTAAAGTTTATAAAGGATCTGGTGAATGTATATTCGATGTACATTCAAATGCGAGTTTCTGAAGAAGTGTTGATCGACACAAACGTTGTATCGATCGACACAGATCGCGAACCAAAATATTTTGGTTTATGACTTAATTAACCACGGTTTGAATCTTGGTTAATTAGGTCATGGTAAAAGTATACATATGAGATATGTGTGCGTGACTTTTACAGAAAAATGAAGCCCGCAGATCCGAAAGGATCCGTCACGAACCCGAGAAATGTGGATTTCTCGTAACCAATTGCCGTGATCCATTGATCATTGAAAGTGACGGGCCTGCAAATTTTGAAGAAGCAATGATGGGCCTTGACTCCGAAAGTGGCTGAAAGCCACTGAATCCGAAATGGGATCCATGTCACAGAACCAAATATGACTTGGATTGATTTACCCGATGGTGTAGAAGCCATTGTGAGTAAATGAATTTTCAAGAAGAAAAGTTGACATGGATGGTTATATTCAGATGTACAAAGCAAGGTTGGTGGCAAAAGGTTTCAAGTAAATTCATGGTATTGACTGTGAAGAAACCTAATCCCAGACACCGTGCTTATGTCCATTCGGATTCTCCTAGCAACCGCCACTCATAATGGTTATGAGAACTGGCAAATGGATGTGAAAAACAGTTTTCCTTAATGGAATTCAGAAAAGGATGTGTACATGACACAACCTGAAGTTTTCATTGATCCTAATGTAGCTAGGAAGATATGCAAGCTTCGCCGATCCATTTATGGATTAAAGCAAGCATCTCGGAGTTGGAATCTTCATTTTGATAAAGCAGTCAAAAGGTTTGACTTCGTCAAGAATAAAGAGGAACCGTGTGTTTACAAGAGGACTAGTGGGAGCGCAGTTGCATTTCTGGTATTGTATGATACTACTTCTCGGAATGAAGTTCCATTGTTTCAATCTGTTAAGACTTGACTCGAAAGTTGTTTTTCGAAGAGAAATATGGGAGAAACCATATACATTCTTGGAATAAGAATCTATGGAGATAGATTGGACAAGCCAATTGGATTGTGTCAAGATACTTATGGTGATAAGGTCTTGCACAGGTCCAGTATGCAGGATTCCAAGAAGGCCCTCGTGCAAATGACTCTTGGTATTACTCTTGGCAAGACGCAGTGTCTTTCGACACACGCTGAGCAAGAGCGAATGAGAGTCAGACTACTTCTAAAGGCATTAGATGTCTTAAGATGTGATCTTAATTTTAGTGGGAGTTGTTGATGTTAATTTTAATTGTGATATGATGTTCGTATAAACATAATTTGATTATGTTATTGAAATCTGACATCTGTATTATTTAATAATGGTTATTAAATAATAGTCCCAAAGTAATTTATGACATTTTATAGGTCATCAAGTATGTGACTTGATCATGAAAATGACATAAATTATGATGGTCCCTGGTCAAGGTTGTTAAAATGGGACATTAACAACCACGTGAGACTAGTATGTGAGGTGACTGATGACTAAGTTTCATGGAGTCATTAATAAGAGTATTAAAGTCAATCACATAGATATGTGTTGGAGAACACAGGATCGGACATGACCCACTGATGAGAACTCTGCGAGATAGTTATATAAGTGTCATGAGAGTTTTCATTACGACTATAGAGTATAGTCCTTAGACCTGAGTTCATCATGTTTTCTTACATGTGAATTGGTCCTCTTTAACCTTGTCAAACGCCAGCCGTAACTGGTGACTATAAAGGCATTGATTGGGCGTATCATGAAGCGTGTGAAGAAACAGAGATGGAATAAGATGGGATTTGTCCCTCCTATATAACAGGAGATAAATATCTCAGGGCCCATCGAAGATTTGATACTGAGAAATGTGTGGCCACACTCAAACGAGGTGATTGTCAGTCGTTTGTCTTGTCAGTATAAATCGGAGTTCGATGAACATGATCTTGGCTAAATAAGGGTGACACAGATCTTGCCTTATGCCAGATCGAGATATAGTGACAAAGGGATTAAAGGAATAGATGATTCCAGTACAAGTGGGAGATTGTTGGGAATGTCCTGAAATCTATTGTACTTACTGATATATCATGGTTTGTACCCATTTTATACCATGATATAGATGTGTTTTTAGTGTCTTTTGTGTTCGTTTAGAGTCTTTTACAGGTTTAATCAGGTTTGGAGCTAATTGGAGATATTTGGAGCATTTTGGGACTTTTGGGACGTTTTGGCCGAGAGCTTAACTCACTGTCCGATTTATTGATCAAGCATCGACCGACACACCTTGTGCATCGGTCGACACACTAGCGAGATGGGCCGTACACGTCGGTTTAACAAGTTATGAAGATTTGCAAAGAGGCCCAGAATAGTTCCAGTATTTACACAGAAGCCCCAGCCGAGATTATGCCTATATATAGAGGATTTTGGTGTTTAATTTATTTACGCTTTCATACTTAGAGCTAAGAGATTTTTAGAGCTTTTGGGGCTGATCTATTTCCTGTATTCACTTATTTTGGAGAAGATTTCGAACCCCTTTGATATTTTATTCTCTTATATGCAATCTATTATTTCTATGATTATGTTTTCATCAATCATGTCTGAGTAGATCCATAGTTAAGTTTAGGGTTTCTCATTAGGGTTTGATGACTTGCTAGACTTGTTTAAATCAGTTAAGGATTCATATGATTAGAATGTTCTTCAAACTAAATTGTGCTTAAAGCTAGTTCTAACCTGATCAATTAGAATCTAGATCTTAGGTTGCTAAATTCGACACGAGAGTGTGTTTTAGAATCTGAACTATTTAGGTTGAGCAATTGAATTATTCGCAAAGAGATTTGGTTTAGTTTAATTGTGAACATATCGAACTTGAACTTAATGCTAGTTTAATCTGTTAGTAATTGCAAAGAGATTTGGGTTACTGCACTTAGACTTAGAGAGTTTTCGCAAAGAGATTTGGTTAATTCTATTTCCGTGATTTGAGTTCTAGAACTAAGTTTAATTAGATCCTGACTGATTAGCTTGTCTGCTTGTCTGATTTCCTGAGAATACCCTAGGCTTGACGCTTTTAGTTTATTGCTTTCACAACCAACTTGCTATTGTTTACTTTCTTGCTTCGCAATTTATTTACTTCACCATCTGCTTATTTCTAGTATTAATCTCTACTGTTCTGATCTATTGAGACCAAGTGTCCCTGTGGATTCGATAACCCTATATACTACATTGACTATACTGTGCACTTGCAGTTTAGAATAGGGTAAAACTTAGAACCTATCAAGTTTTTGGCGCCGTTGCCGGGGACTCTTAGAGTCTTCGATAGGACCGAGCTTAGGGTTTTTACTAGAATTTTTTTTTTTTTTTTTTGCTTTTTTTTCGTTTTATTTTCATTATTTGCTAACTTTTTCTCTGTTTCTTTCTGTCGCAGGTACGACTCTCGCCTTGCGTCGATCGTTTCATCCCTTGCGTCGATCGTCACTAGGCGATTTGAGATTGAATCGATCGTTGCACTGATAGCATCGATCGTTGCTGGACGATTACAGACAGTTTATGCCAACGCAGAAAACTCGAAGTAAATAGAACTCGAGCTTAGTTAATCTCGGACTAGAGGAACTTGGACGTCTAGAAAGAACTATCAGAAGAGAAAAGAGAGAGAGAATGGTACGAGAACGTCTGATCTTGATACCAGATGCTGAAGGTACCCTGAGGGACCAAGATAACAACCCGTACAATGCTGCTGGGCATCGGGTTAATGCTGAAGGGAACGTGATCCCTGACCCACCTGAGCCACAACCGCATGCGCAAGGTCAAGCTCAAGGTAGACAACTGATTGTCCATGAAAGGACTTTAGCTGACTACAACAGACCAGATGAGTTTCATAGAAACCGAACAGCCTTAGTACTTCCTGGTTTTGAGAGGGAGGATTTTGAGATCAAGACAATCTACTACTCGCTGCTGAAACAGAATGCTTTCCATGGACATCCGACATAGCAGCCTATGGACCACATTGATTCGTTTGAGGAGTTAATCAATGGCATGAAGTACGATGGAGTTTGCCAAGATTATCTGTTCCTTAAGCTCTTTCCTTACAGTCTCGCTGGAGACGCTAGTGCATGGCTGAAGCAACTGGCACCTGGTCAGTTTACCACTTGGGCAGCACTGAAAAGTGAGTTCCTAAGACATTTCTACGATGATGCGCGTTCAGACCAGTCCAGACAGGACATTCTCACATTTTCCCAAGGAGCTGTGGAGCCTTTAAAAACTGCTTGGATGAGATTTAGGAAGTATCAGCGTGACTGCCCACACCATGGATTCAGTGAAGTCACATTGCTAGGTATTTTCTTCAGAGGCATAGATCTGCCATATCAGTCTGCGCTGGATAACTCCAGTAATGCTAACTTCAACACCAGGACTCCTACACAAGCTAAGCAATTGATTGAGAACTTAATAAGCAGCAACAGTTGCAAGACTATGGATGAGAGGAGGAAGAAATCTGGTGGAAGTGTTGATATCTCAGAGATGGCTGAATTGAGATCCAGGATGGACAAAATCTGCAATCTTCTAGGTGAAAAGAAAGCTGTCTACTTTGCTCAAGAAGTAGAAGTAATTCAGACTGAGGAGGACACTCAGGAAGAAGATGTGAATTACATCGGAGGATCTGGTTTCCAAGGAAACAGATTTAGATATCAATCTGGGAACAGATTTTCCGGTGGAGGACAGAAGAATGCTTTCACAGGCAATCAGAACTCTTCAAGCTTTGGACAGACTAGTAATTTTCAGAAGCCTTATGGACAAAGTGCTCAGAGAACCTACGGATCTTCATCTTATCAGACACCTCCTGCAGCCACTGCTTTTGAGACTAGGATAGAAACAATGTTGGAACAGGTGCTGGAGAGCCAGAACAAGATTTCTGTGGACAGTAACAAGAAGCTGGATGCAGTTTATGAGAATCTCAATGGGAAGTTTGAGACTCTAAGCACTCATGTGAAGCAGCTGGACACTCAGGTGAATCAGATTTCCAGTTCTATGAAAGGAAAAGGAGTTGCAGACACTCACATTAAGGCCTGGTCTGTGTACATTAATGATGGGTCTCACCAAGGCGAAAAATTCGAGCTAAGTACAGCTGAATTGGTAGAGGAGGAAGAATTTTCGGATTTTGGAGAAAAACTCTCGGGTGAAAGTTGTGAACACAGAGTTGCAACGATCGACACACCCTTAGTGTCGGTCGTTGCAGGGCGAGAACAGACAGAACTGTCGGCTGACAATGGCATAGATGCTGAGTTGGAGCTTGATCACTTATTCACTGGAGTCTCTGAGATCTCTCAACAGGAGATTTATGCGCAGATTGTTAGACAACATTCCTCAGTATCTGAAGTGATTAAACAAGAAATTGAAGAGCTTAAGAAGCTAGAGGAGATTGGTGAAGAATTGGAAGAAATTCCAACTTCTGATGATCCACCTTATCATCCCTGTGTGCAGAGGTACTTAAACAGGATGCTACCTTTAGATGAAGAGCTGAGAGACTGGGTGATTATAGTTCCCCAACACATTAGTGAGGTGCTACTAAACAAGATCCCGAAGAAGCTGCCTGACCCTGGAGTCTTTGTGCTTGATTGCTCTATCTTCGAGGATAGTTTTAGACGCTCTCTGTGTGACTTAGGAGCTGCTGGAAGTATGATGCCTTATTCTGTGGCAGAGAAGCTGGGGATGCTGGATTTTTCTCCTACTAGGACCTCTCTTGTCCTAGCTGATCAGTCTATACGAGTTCCGGAAGGACTCTTAAAAGACATTCCAGTGAGAGTTGGAAACTACTTAGTTCCGACAGACTTCCTTGTGCTGAAGTATGACTGCGATCCTGATGAAGCATTGCTGCTTGGAAGACCATTCTTGGCTACAGCAGGAGCTGTGATTGATGTTAGACAGAGTCTAATAGACCTCCACCTGGGAGACGAGCCGCTGCGATATGAGATGGAGAAGCTGCGAAAGCCACTGATAGATGGGCAGACATTTACAATCATGGATGCAGATGAAAAGCAGCCGGATGACACTGTGATTCTAGATCCTGGAGCACATTTTACTCCATCTTTTCTTGGACATGAGCATTCTGCAACAGCTTATTCTCCACCTTGGATGAGGAGACTTGAACAGAGACAGAAAAAGTCTCTGTCAGGATCTCTTGGTGCCTGAAAGATCTTGTGCGTCCGGTCAAGCTAATGACCTTAAACAAGCGCTGAGTGGGAGGCAACCCACTGTTAGGTTTAGTTGTTTTTCTTTCTTATTTTTGGTGTTTTTCTTAGGATTTCTCGTTTTTGTTTTTGTTTTTGCTAAGTTTCAGATGCAGAACTCGATTCTGGAGATATGTGACGATCGATGCACTTGTGCACCGGTCGTTGCAAGGAGATTCGACGAAGAGGGGTAATCGCATTGTGACGATCGTTGCTCCTAAGCAACGGTCGTTGCAATTGGTTCAATTGCAAAATTAAGGTATGCGCTAAACCGGAAAATCAATTTTGATTTGACAAGCAACGGTCGTTGCCCCTAAAGAAACGGTCGTTGCACCCACGACCAGGTAAGTGCCTTAAACCCTTTCTCTTCTCTTTTCTTTCTCATTTCCGATCATCCGTACAACCGAAAACTCCACACCCAAAATCGAAAATTCTCATCATTTTCCTTGGTTTCAATTGATAATACTTCCTATTTCACACTCTAAACCCTTGTCTGTAGCTCATATCTCACGAATCCAAGGTAAAGAACTTCTATTTCTCAACTTTTCGGATTGGATTTTAGGGTTTTAGGGTTGTTGATTTTTGAACCGAAAATTGATGATGCATGCGTGATTAGACTGATTTAGGGTGATGGATGATGATTTTGAACTGATTTGAGGCAATGTGGCTTGGATTTGAACTGATTTTGATGATTTGTTTGCGGCAAAATCGCCTTGCAACGGTCGTTGCTCTCGAGCAACGGTCGTTGCTTTGCGATTTTGGGAAATGTTCGATAAAGTGAAATCGCCTTGCAACGATCGATGCCTTAGATGCAACGGTCGATGCTTCGCGATTTCACAGAGAAATTGCCGAGACTTATTATTGTTTGAACTTTGTTTCTTTTGCAGATGGCGTCTCAAAGGCAACCCCATAAGAAGCGAGCCACAGCTTCTACAACAACACGACAATACATCCCACCACCTGAGTGGTTTCACCGAGAGTCAGAGCAACCCGCACCATACGCAAGATATGGGCCACCAATCGCTTTGCCTTGGCCTAGAGCAGACGCGACTGAGATTCAGACGACCAGACAGTGGCTAGAGGATCTTACACGTTTCTTCAAGTCTGATGACTTCACAGAGCGGCCGTTGCTCAGTCAATGGGACGAGTATGACTCGCTTCTCTACAGTGGTTGGTGTGGGATGACCATCAAGCCAACCAAGTTCGCTGACTACTCCACCTGCAAGACTCTGGGGATTGACGAGCCGGTACTCGCTGTATGCAGAGGCATTGGTCTAGGGACAATGCCAATGCGCCCATATGATCTCTACCCTGAGCTGGTCAGGCAGTTATTGGCCACTTGCAGAGTGGTTTACTCGGATCCCGATAACAGGAGCGCTATAGTAGGTACATTTACCTTCATGAGTTGGGGAGTCAGGTATCGGATTCCTCTACTTGATCTTTGCAGGATCTACGGGTTCAGTACTGAGCCGAGGCGCATAGCCATGCCACTTGAGTGGGATCCAGTTGAGGCCCACACATTCTGGGAGAGTATTGGCTCCGGTCGATACAACTCCAGGACCACACCAGTAGTGCAGATGAGACATCCGGTGCTGCGATATGTCTCGCGTATCTTATGTTGGAGCTTGCTTTGCAAGTTTGAGGCCAACAAGATGCGCAAATATGAGATGGAGCTGTTGTTCAGGGGGATGAGAGACCAGTTTAGAGGTTCTGGCGTGAGAGATCCTACTACGGGTCTTAACTTGGGAGCTGTCTTTGCTTTACATTTATGTGATCTGCAGACGAAGCCTTTTGATGGAGCTAGTACAGAGACGGTAGGGAGCTTGCTTACTCCCATTTTTATGCATTGCGGGATTCCTCTACATGGCACGGAGCGTGATAGAGCCCAGGAGTTCCTAGACTTCAGTCATTTGCAGAGCGCTACCTGGCTCAAGGAGGGGCGCGTTTGGGTTTATCATGACCCGACCACTGGGAGGACTGGTATAGAGCTTCCTGCTGCTAGATGGACACAGATTGACACATTAGAGGCTCTGAGATTTCAGCCTCCTGAGTCTGCGCAGCGTGGGATTCCTTCTATGGCTCATCCGCTGGGAGAGCCTTCCTCACGAGCTTCGACTTCTGCTGCCCCTGCGCCTGCCCCTGCGCCTGCTGCCCCGGCTGACCTTGGCCCTTATCCTGAGATGACAGTTGCCTACGGTGATATGTCCGAGGCTGAGTGGAGAGAGCGTAGTGATGGGATCTGGAGGACCGTTTGGGAGTGGATGCGTGGCTGCACTTGCAGGAGACAGCCACAGATTCATCAGCCCGTACCTGACCGACGTCGCAGACAGCGTTCTCCAGAAGACCCCGATGCTGATCCTTATGCCGGTATAGATGATGTGAGCGAGTGAGCGTAATCTCCATTATCAGACATTCGGTTCTGTATTCTGACTTTTTATCTTTTCTTGCACTTTTGTTTTTGCATTTCTTATTTTTCTTAGGATTCATTATGTTTGGATGGTTATGCATGACTTGATACATTTGTTGCATGGGTTTTAATCTGTTTCTAGTGTTTTTAGCTTGCAGGATTCGAAACTGACAAAAACCGACGGATTAACCTGCTAACTTGCTGACTGTTCGTGAAAACGCAGTGCGTCGATCGACACACCACTGTGTCGATCGTCACAATACGAAAGAATCGCATTGCAGCGATCGTTGCGGTCCTGAGCAACGATCGATCCCCAACAAAAATCGCACAGCAACGGTCGGTGCACCTAGTGCAACAATCGATGCCTGATTGCGACAGAGGTAAAAACCCGAGAGAACTAACCATTCCATTAACAAATTTTTCTTTTCTTTCTTTTAACCAATCCCTTGCTTGACACTACTGGGGAAAGTGTGTCTTAAGTGTGGGGGAGGTTCTACTAATTACTTTCTTTTGTTTTCTTAGAGTCAGTTAAATTTTAAAAATTTGTTTTTTGAGTCAAAATTTGTTTAAGTAGGAAACAATGATTTTTTGAGAAGATTAGCAGCATTTGCAGGAACTTAAGTAACCATTGGGATGAAGCTGCAGATTATCTATGACTATTAGAAAACCCAGACACAGATCAGCCTACTAAGAACACCCACATCACTTCAGGTATCATAGGATCTTTTACTGACTTCAATTTAATCCTGACTTTAGATTTCTCACCTAAGGGCTTGGTATACTTTATGTCGGACTCCCATGTTGGTTCTGACACAGCCTGTAAACCTGTCCTATTTGGTTCCCTTCTCCCCTTCCATAAAGTAAAAAAAAAAAAAAGATAATAAACTGCGGATGAGTTAGTAACTCCGAAGTGGTCATGGGAATGGTAGCAAACACTATTTTCTCTCATGTGATCCATGGAATGTGTCCAAAGTACACCCCAAAACGGGAAGAACACTGATAAAAAAAATAAAATGATACCCAGTGGGGAAAAATCAGTTGTTAAGGAAGGGAAAGAGAAGAAAGGGACTAAAGAAAGACAGTTTGGTGGTCTAGAACTGGCAAGGTAAGAATCCATGTGCCTTTAGATCGATACTCCTTAGGTGAGACCGCACTTAAATATATGCAGAAGTCAGTAGGGAGAATTTGAATGCGTGAATGTGATTGTGGCGTTTACTTAGGAAAGTTGCTAAGTGTGGGGGAAGTATATGTTGGTCTTGATGTCTGTGGATTGATTCTTTCATGTGGATTACTAAGGGGAATCTGAATGCTGCTGCTTCTACGACAAAATGAGTTTCTGAAGAGTTTTCAAACCTCTTCACTACATTTTAGTTCTCTGTTTTGCTTGAGGGCAAGCAAAGGCTAAGTGTGGAGGAGTTGATATATCATGGTTTTTACCCATTTTATTCCATGATATAGATGTGTTTTTAGTGTCTTTTGTGTTCGTTTAGAGTCTTTTACAGGTTTAATCAGGTTTGGAGCTAATTGGAGATATTTGGAGCATTTTGGGACTTTTGGGACGTTTTGGCCGAGAGCTTAACTCACTGTCCGATTTATTGATCAAGCATCGACCGACACACCTTGTGCATCGGTCGACACACTAGCGAGATGGGCCGTACACGTCGGTTTAACAAGTTATGAAGATTTGCAAAGAGGCCCAGAATAGTTCCAGTATTTACACAGAAGCCCCAGCCGAGATTAGGCCTATATATAGAGGATTTTGGTGTTTAATTTACTTACGCTTTCATACTTAGAGCTAAGATATTTTTAGAGCTTTTGGGGCTGATCTATTTCCTGTATTCACTTATTTTGGAGAAGATTTCGAACCCCCTTTGATATTTTATTCTCTTATATGCAATCTATTATTTCTATGATTATGTTTTCACCAATCATGTCTGAGTAGATCCATAGTTAAGTTTAGGGTTTCTCATTAGGGTTTGATGACTTGCTAGACTTGTTTAAATCAGTTAAGGATTCATATGATTAGAATGTTCTTCAAACTAAATTGTGCTTAAAGCTAGTTCTAACCTGATCAATTAGAATCTAGATCTTAGGTTGCTAAATTCGACATGAGAGTGTGTTTTTAGAATCTGAACTATTTAGGTTGAGCAATTGAATTATTCGCAAAGAGATTTGGTTTAGTTTAATTGTGAACATATCGAACTTGAACTTAATGCTAGTTTAATCTGTTAGTAATTGCAAAGAGATTTGGGTTACTGCACTTAGACTTAGAGAGTTTTCGCAAAGAGATTTGGTTAATTCTATTTCCGTGATTTGAGTTCTAGAACTAAGTTTAATTAGATCCTGACTGATTAGCTTGTCTGCTTGTCTGATTTCCTGAGAATACCCTAGGCTTGACGCTTTTAGTTTATTGCTTTCACAACCAACTTGCTACTGTTTACTTTCTTGCTTCGCAATTTATTTACTTCACCATCTGCTTATTTCTAGTATTAATCTCTACTGTTCTGATCTATTGAGACCAAGTGTCCCTGTGGATTCGATAACCATATATACTACATTGACTATACTGTGCACTTGCAGTTTAGAATAGGGTAAAACTTAGAACCTATCACTTACTCCAAGTGAAAGTCGTATTGTCGAGATGAGACAATCATATGACACTGGGCAGTCATAATGCTTTGCTAGAAGCCACTTATGATCAATGAGTTTAGAACCCATTGCTAGTGTTATATGATCCTACAGGGTCACACACCTAAGCAAACTGGACGTTGTATATGAGGTTGATCATTAATGTAATGATCGGGTGAATGCATATTTGATATGCATTCAATACCAAGTTTCTGGGCAGTGTCGATCGATACAATAAGTGTGTCGGTCGACACAGATCGGCAGTGTCGATCGACAAAAAAAGAGTGTGTCGGTCGACACAACTCGCGGATTACCAAGATTAATTCGGTTTAATCATTGGTTAATTCCGTTGTGGTTTAAGTCGACATATATAAGATATATGGTCGACCTAAACTCGATCCAAACCTAATTCACAGCCACCAGAAAGGTAAGAGAAACCTCTTGAGAGATTTGATCTCTATAGGCACTAGCATCCCTCCTGTTCAGTTTGTGTGCGTGTGGATACCAGTAGAGGCGCAGCATTTGAGGCGCTCTAGATCTCGATTATCTGCAAAACCTTCCGCTGCTAATAACCAGGTAATTCTGAGATCCCTAGATTCAATTACATAACCCTAGATCCTAGGCTTGGAATTCAGACCAGGATTGCCTAATTGGATTAGGATCTGCTAGATATTCCTTCACTAACATCAATAATCTAAGTGGCCAGTTCAGATCAAGCATTAAGAACAACCCTAGATGAAGAACTAACAGATATGAATCCCTACAGATTGATCAACCTATAATTCCATGAAATCCCTAATGAGAATCCCTAAACCTAACTGGTAAACTACTCAGACATGATCATCGAAACAGAAAACATGTTGAATAGAAAACCAAATATCATAAAACAGATAAAGAAACTGGGGTTCAAAATCCTCTCTCTTTCAAGAACAAGATCAGCCCCTAACTCTCTCTGAAATAAAATAAAACTTAGAACTCAAAGCGTATGAAAGTGTTGCCTAAACAATGGCTTAAAACCCTAATATAATGGTTTAAACTCGGCTGGGGCTTCTTTGTAATTATGGGAAACTTCTGGGCTTTTGTGCAAAATCCAAACTCTTCATTAAACGCTCGCGAGAATGTTTGCGTCGACCTTGTGTCGATCGATGCACATATTGTGTCGATCGACACAGGTCTGTGAAATCGACAGTGAACTCCATATCTCGGGTCAAATCTCCAAAATGCTCCAGAAAGCGCTAAAATTTCCAAATCTGCTCCAAACGCGTCTAGACCTGTAAACATAGATAAAAGACTCAAAAACATAATAAAAGACTCGATAAATAAGGTATATACCATGGTTAAAAGCCCTAAAATCCATGGTATATCATGGCCCTAGAGCTAGCTAATAATGAGAAAAGACCATTGTCGTTCCCGATACTCTCAAGTTTTTGCACATGCCAAAAGATATCAAGAACAGGCCTCACTCACAAATCAATTTAGGCTTCAAGGAAAGGTTTAGGGTCTTTGGGTAAGGGAGACCATGATCATAAGATCAATGGCCGCCCGAGTTAATCAAAAGAGTGTAAAAGGGAAAGTATAACTCGGACAAGGACCATGGGATTGCATTTCAAGCCCCTAAGCAAGATATTTCAAAGTCAAATTAGGTCCATTATCACGGAATTGGATCAAGTTCATGCAAGCTTCACAAAGATAGGGAGTTTCAGAATCTAAAGGTCAAGCAATGGGTTTTCCTTTGTTTTGAAAATCAACTAAAGCAACGAGCAACTTAATTGGTGAGCCTCTACGAGAAAAAATCATCATCGTCCTTCATCTAGCCTTGGCGCTCTTGACTTGGGTATCGTGTTGGTGGATGCTCTAGTAATTGTCCTTGCTTGTTGGTGAAAGAGTGGGAGAAACAGCTAGAGATTGTGAAAGAGCTTGGAAAATCGCAGGTTTATCACTTGAAATCACAAGATTCGGTTGAGAATTGAGAGAGATATGAGTGATTGAAAACTGGTCAGGAAGACTGTATCGGCTTATCAGGCCGATATCCAAGCCGATACGAGCTCTCTGGAATTTTCAAGTGAGTTTCGGGCAAAATATATCGGTTTGTCAGGCCGATATCCAAACCGATACGAGCTCTCTGGGATTTTCATTTTTTATCCGTTGAAATGTATCGGCTGGATTAGGCCGAAACCTAAACCGATACATTGCTCCTGTCTTTGTTTCCTCCAATTTTCCATGGCTTTTGCTCATACCAATTAGCCCATAACTTCACCTATTTACCCAAAACCTGACAAACTCAAAGAAAAGGATCAAAAGTGACAAACTAAAGGAAATATTTACAATGATAGACATGGGAATGTCTCCCAAGTGCGCTTTTGGTTAGAGTCGTTAAGCTCGACTTTGCAAACCGGTTTTTAGGCGGTTGAAGAGTGTGGCATGCCCTCAAGATTGATGGCCAGGACCTGAGAAGTCAGCTCACTGAGATTGACTGAATCACCCTGGAACCTTGGACTGATCGAAGCCTTTACACTTGCAAAAGTTCTAGACTTTCCCTTAAACTTGACCTTGTACTCAATGTAGTTACCCTTTAGACTCAATGGATGCAAGCTGATACAGTTGAGAGATGAGGGAGTTTCAATAGCAATTAGAGTTTTCAGCTTATCCTTATGTCCTTTCTCAGCTCTTTTAACTCCATATAATCCATTGTTTGGAGCATTTCCATTATGCTCATCAAACAAAGATTGTAGACTCTCACCATCCATCATCTCCTTTTCATACTCTTGAGCCTTGGAATGATTTTTAGAGACCTTATCCTTTCCAGAAATTGCAACCTTTGGAGAACTCTTTTCCAACATATCCTTAACCTTCTCTTTTGATGCTTTATCCTCATTGGTGGTCAGCTTCATTAAAGAGATGGATCCAACATACTCAATCTTTTTGGTCATCAGAGGAGTTCCAATAGCTCTATCCACCCCCTCCGTTTGAGCATGTCCCATGTGCTCACTCAATGATCCATAAGTAGTGGGTTTAGGCCAAACTTCCTTGCCTACATTTGCAAATAGCCTTGCTTCCTCGGACACATCATCTTCATTTGGAGATAGGATGACACCACAAGTGTGGAGAGATGTGCTCCTCAAAGGATAATAAGCCTTGTTATCAACATTATTCAGCACAGCACGTTTCTTTTTGAAATCCATACAAGCTCCGGTGGTGTTGAGGAAAGAGGTACCAAGTAAAAGAGGAAGTTGGGTACTCTTCTTCATCTTCATGACAATGAAGTCAGTTGGAATAGTGCACTCACCAACTTTCAGTGGATAGTCTTTGAGCATTCCCATTGGAGTTTTGGAGTAAGAGTCTCCAAATGTAATAGAAGATGGGTACCTTTCCATGCTCTTAATCCCAAGAGTTTCCACCATGTCAAGAGATATCACACTCACAGTAGAGTTGGAGTCACACAATGCATCCTTAATCTCTAAGTCTCCCAAGGTACAATTGATTGTGAATTTACCCGGATTTCCAAGCTTAGGAAGTACCCTTGGTGTTGTTTGGACAGTAGGAACAGTATCTTCACCAAATATTTCAGTGGCACTCAACTCCTCAGCTCGTTCAACAGAAGGAGACACAACTCCAGTTGCCTTCATCTCGTTGAGAAGCACCGGGGCAGCATGCGGAATTGCATAACCATAGAGAAGTGCTTCTATCTCATCAACCTCTCTTTCATGGTCTGGTTTCTCATGATCAACAGGAGAGAAGATTGCATTGTAGTACTCTTTGGGGTTCTTCTTCGGGTTTCCAGCAATGTACCTGCAGGTCTAGAAGTGGAAGTGTGCATGTTTTCAACATTAATCAAGCGAGAAGTCAAATGCTGCAGTTCATTCTTTAAGTTCTTTACTTCCAATGCCCCACTTGCTTGCCCTTGGATGAACTGTTGCATCATACCCTTAAGCTCATTATCCAAACCTGAAGAGGAAGAGGCTTGTGGTTGTTGTTATCCAAAACCGGGTGGAGGGTATTGTTGCTTGGGAGCATAGCCTTGTTGTCCCTGAAATTGAGGCTTAGAGACAAACCCTTGTTGAGTATTGTAGGGAACATAAGGCTTTTGCATAGTAGCTTGGTTGAAGCCCTGTTGGTGCCCTTGTTGATTTGATTGAGGGTAGACTTGATCTTGAGGATTTTCAATATTTGGGTTTCTGTAAGAGAAGTTGGAATGATTCATATAGTTCTGATTGAACCCTTTGTTGAATCCTCCTTGGCCAGCTATGAGATTCATTTCCTCCTGAGTCATGTCATCCTCCTCACTTAGAAGAAAAGGTTGTGTCTCATCATGGTTTCCGACAAAGTGGACTTGCTTTTGGTTAGAGTTGATCATCTTATCTAACTTATCATGTAAGGACTTAATCTCTTTCTCATATTTCTCTTCCATTGATGATGATCCCCTATTCGTTATGTCGTAGTCTTCATTGTAGTTGCCATCGCTGATAGCTAGATTTTCAATGAGTTCAATAGCTTCATCAACACCTTTTCCAAGAAAATGACCATTACTTGATGAATCTAGCATAGCTATCATCTTAGGGAGTACTCCTCTATAGAGATTACTGAGGAGTGTCTCTTTTGAGAAGCTGTGATGAGGGCATTGATTGGTGAGCCTCTTAAAGCGCTCCCAAGCTTCAGTGAAGCTTTCGTTGTTCCTCTGAATAAAGCCTAACAGTTCATTCCGGAATCTAGTTGTTCGGGTAGAAGAGAAGAACTTCTTTAAGAATGCTTTCTTTAGCTCATCCCAAGTAGTGATCGATCCCGGAGGGATGTTACTCTCCCACTCCTTAGCTCTATCCGCCAATGAGAAAAAGAAGAGACGCATTTTCAAGCCGTCATCTTTGATACCATTAAGGCGAGTAGTGGCACAAATCTTATCGAAGGTGTCTAAATAATGTAGAGGATCCTCAGAAGACAGCCCGTGGAACTGGTTGTTCTGCACCATATTGATAAGAATAGCTCGGATTTTGAAATTGTTGTTGTTAATCGGAGGAGGAATGATTCCCTGTCGGTTTGCATTTGTATCCGGAGCATCCCCATCTCCAATGGCTCTAGCTGGCCTCTCGGGATGAACCGGTCGTCTTTGCTCCAGTTGATCCTGATTATCCTGTTGATCCTGATGATCCTGTTGATCCTGATGATCCTATTGATCCTGATGATTCATAACTGGCTGCTCAATACCCACAAAGTCTTGTTGAACCTCTACAACTGGTTCCAACCCAAGTCTTTCTAAGTGTGCAGCTCTCTTTAATGCTCTTCGTTCTCTTGCTAACCTTCGTTCGTGTGCTTTGATGTCTTCTACTCGTGCAACTAGGTTCGTAGGTCCTCGGCTGCGTAGGTTCATGCACCTATTATCAAAGCAAAATGAAGAAGCAAGATTAGTAACCAAAGACTTGAACTAAAGAGGAATAGAAATCTAATTGATCAATCCTTAATCCCAAAATGGCAACGGTGCCAAATTGATAACTAGGATTTTACAATCCTAGTGTGGTATCAATTCCTCAAGCTTATCGTGTAGCAATGAGGTATCGAACCAATTTGGGATAGGATCAAACCAAAGTGAATACACTAAACCCTTATAGTCAAGCTAACATTCCAATTTCAAGTTCTACCAACCTAAAGTGAAATGCAATTAACAAAACAAGTGAAATAAGAAGATTTAAATTTAAAACTATAAATCAATATTAGAAAACAAGGCTATGGGCTAAGGTCAATGACTAGAACTAATTAGAGCTAACAAGGACATTAATTCAATCAACAAGATGCTAATATCAAGCAAGGAACTCTAAACAATTGACTAATCCAATATC
The DNA here is from genome assembly GCA_030180135.1 of Orychophragmus violaceus. Taxonomy (NCBI): domain Eukaryota; kingdom Viridiplantae; phylum Streptophyta; class Magnoliopsida; order Brassicales; family Brassicaceae; genus Orychophragmus; species Orychophragmus violaceus. The sequence goes on along the minus strand of CM058237.1, from coordinate 90,662,215 downwards.
TTAGCACTAATCACTTTCCCTAATCATAAATCAAGAAAAAATTATCATTTGTGAATGAAGACAAGGCAAGCATTAAGATCAAGTTCCATTCAGCTAATAAACACTCTAAACATTCATTCTCATGAGTTAGAATATGAAAATCCCCTTAAAGACTCTATCAAGCATTTCATCGAACACATGGTGTGCAATAAAAACCAAAGCATCTAGATTAACTTGATCATGGTCAACCTAGCATTAAGAACATCTAAAAGGGTGAGATCAATCATAAATAAGCTCTAAGCATCCTTGATTCACTCTAATCAGCCCTAATCTACATAACCCATAAACCTTGATGAAGACTACTCACAAATCATGTTATGTTCAACAAAATCCATGAGAATAGTGTTAAACATGATAATTAGCAAAAGATTAAAAGAATGAGATGAAGAAATCACAAAGAGAAACACTTAGATTCACCAAAGATTCAAACTTGTCTTACAAAAGGGTTTTCAAACAAAAACAAGCTTAAGAGAGACTAAAAATCTAGGTTTTTGGCTTTAAATAGTAAAGAGGGGAGAACCGGGTCAACCCGGGACAAACCGGGTATTGACCCGGTTCAATTGGATCAAAACAGGTTCGCTGGGAAATGTATCGGCCACTTCTGACCGTTGCGCAAGCCGATACATCCCTGTCCAATATGTTGCTTCTGCGAGAAAGATGTATCGGTCTGTCAAACCGTTACACAACATGATACGTCATCCCTACCCATTTTCATGTTTTCTGCATGGGAAGTGTATCGGCCTGTCAGACCGATATCTAGGCCGATACGAGCTCTCTTTATTTTTCGTGATCTTCAGAACCTGATGTATCAGCCACTCCAAGCCGATACATAGACTGATACTTCTTCTATGTCATTCTCCTCTTCATCCTTTGGGCTCCAATCTTTCTCCTTAGCCACACCTAAACTCCATAGCACCTGAAAAACACCAAGAACACTCCAAAAACATCCTAGAATACTAAATCCTAACTCTAGACGCTCCTAGACTCTAAATGCAACAAAGGACAATAAGATGGCACGAATGAAAGTGAAATAAAGTTAAAACAAGAACAAAACACAAGTCTAAATGCATGAAAATGCATGAATATCATTATTGCTGATCATTCCTTTGGTCGTATGAATTTACCCAAAGTCCCCACAGACAGCGCCAATTGTTATTCAGAGAATCACAACGATCAATTCAATAAACTGATCTTAGATTAGGGACCTTGATAATAAATATCAAAGGACCGAAAAGAAATAACAAGAAGTGACTGGAAAATCTAGTTTTTATTAGAATAAGATCGAAATCGAATCGATGTCTAGCTCTAGGGTTTGAGTACAAAAGTGAACTTAGTCTTTTTCCACACAGGAAAATGATAGTTATACCAGAGAATCTAGGGTTTTTTTTCCTACATTTTCTTTGATATTATTATGTAAAATCCAAACAAAAACCTATATTTTCTTTTCATTAAGAATATTTGTATTTAACTTCTTCCATTTAATAAATATGTTAATTTGTCTTTAACATATTTTGTGTTTTTGGTGCAAGTTGGATGGGACGTCATCGCCGAGCTACTCCGTGTTGGGCTGACCTCTTATCGCTTGTGCTTGATCCTTGATGAGCCGTTCTATTATTGGGCCGTGATAAAGAGGGGTCATAAACCCACCTCCAACAATTCCTCAGCTCGGCGATCAAAGCTAATGGAGTGTTTGCAAGTGGAAGACTTGCCTTCCCAGCGATTCAGGAGAATTCGTACTGTCACCCTTACATGGTGGAGAATGTTTTTTTAATGGCTCAACGGTAAACAAAACAAGTCTCATTGAGGCCAGTTCTTCCAGGGCTATTATTAATAAGAAACCTAAACCTAGGAAGAGATCGTATGTGAGAAAACCCAAGATTGGTGCAAATTCATATCTGAATGGAGGCTTCAATTCTAAGGAAAACACAGAGAAGTGTGTAGAGAAGTGTAAAGAAGAGGAAGATGATGTATTTTTGGCTCAAGTCGCAAAGCGAAAATCAAAGGAGGCGGTCTCGAATGAGGGACTGTTCAAAGCCTAATGAGCATCATCAGTTGGAACTGCCAAGGTTTGGGCCGGGCACAAGACTTGACAATTCCTAGACTCATGGAAATGCGTCAAAAACATTTCCTTGAGGTATTTTTTCTTATGGAAACTATTTACAGCTGTAATGTTCTTATAGATACTTAAGTTTGGCTTGGTTATGACTTTGTCTATACGGTGGATCTGATTGGATCGTGTAGAGGTCTTGCTTTAGTTTGGAAGAAGAGTTTTGAGATTACCTTCAACTTTGTAGATAAAAATCTCATCGACTTTCTGGCGGGTATTTTCTGCCAAAGATATTGGGATTTGCTCGGGCCTAGAGTGATCTTGGGAGCTCCCTTTATGAGACACTCTCTTGCGGACTTAGAACTGTTGGTGGCGGACATGATTGATCCGATAACAAAATCATGGTGGAATGAGCTTATTTAGGAAATGTTTTTCCCCCGTGATGAGTTAATTATCAACATTTTCCCAGCAACTGATAGTGATGAGTTTTGCTATTTGAGGTTCAATGCTAGTGGGGATTACTCAGTAAAGTCAGGATACTGGTTAGGATCTCAATCAATGAATCAGGATATCAAGATTGAAGCTAAAAGTCTGCCCTCGCTCAACGCCTCAAAGATAAAATCTGTAATCTGAAAATCTTCTCAAAGTTTCAGGTTTTTATGTGGAAAGTAATGAGTGGAGGAATGCATGTAGAAGGAAAAATTGCTTCCAGAGATATGAAACTGGATATAAGATGTCAATTTTGTGGGGTTGAAATCAAAGATGAGAATCACGTTCTGTTTGTTTGTCCTCTTGATCGACAGACATGTGCCTTATCGAATATACCATTGTCAAATTTTGGTTTTGATCCCAGATCAGTTTTTCAGAACATAAACATTTTGTTGGATCTGATAAAAGAATCCCAATTGAGACTAAACTATCATTTCCTTGGATTTTATGGAAATTTTGGAAGAACATCAATGTTTTCATATTCGATATATATTTCTATCCTACTAACTCTATTTTGAAAGCAGCAGACGATATGCGGGCTTGGAAAAAAGTGCATGTCCTTGACGCCGGAGAAGAAAAGCTGGTGGAGGCGATAGCTAGAACGGTGAACAGAGACTGGAAACCCCCAAAAGAAGGTTTGATCAAATGTGACATAAGGGTTTCTTGGGATAAGCATAGAAAAATCTGTGGAGCGGCATGGGTTACTAGGAATCACGAAGGTACTGTTTTGACTCACGGTCGCATGTCTTATACTAATGTCTCCTCAAAAATTGCTTCGGAGAAATTAGGTTGGATGTGGGCTATTGAAAGTATGCTCCGTCTGAAGGTTATGAGGGTTATGTTTGCGTCGTTTGCAAAGAATTTAGTAGGTGCAGTGAATCTTTTAGATGGTTTTCTGGTTGTATTTTGCGGTTAGTAAGAGGATTACCATTTTGGAAGTGGAATATGCAGACAAGAGACAAAACTCTGCGGATTTTCAAATATCAGAGAGTGTTGTTAAGAAAGATTTTTTGGCAATCTTATGTGACCCTAGAAATGCCACAAAGTTATTCACTTCTTCTTTGTCACTCTCATTCTCGGATTCATCATCGTTCACTCCCATGATTTATTTATCTTGTCTTCGTTTCTGATCATTAACACAGTCCACATGAGTATTTCCAGTTCCTTTGCACCTAAAGCATTTCATTTCACACATATTAATTGTTGGACATTCATTTTTGAAGTGACTGAATCCTTTGCATTCATGTCGTTGCATTTCCGCTTTATGGTTGCCTTGTCACCATCAAAGGACTTCTTATTGAACTTATTAGAGCTTTGTCCTTGCTCTACCCTTCTTAGAGCGCGATCAAATCTTCGAACAATAAGACTAACCGGATCATCTTCATTTGGCTCATGACTTGTCTTTGTTTGTGACACAAATTTGATGCTCTTAGGTTTCTTAACTTCATCGAGTTCCAGTTCATGAACTTTTAGCATTTCAACTAGCTCATCAGAGTTCATGCTCTATGTATCAGCTGAAACGCTTAGAACTGCCTTGTATGCCATATACTTTGGAAGTAGACACCTTATGAACTTTTTGACCAACCTTTTATCCTTTTACTTCTTTCCGAGAAGTGATACCTCTTGAGCTAGCGAGCTGATTTTAGCACTAAAGTCATAAATTGATTCATTATCCTCCATCTCCAAGTTCTCAAACTTTGTAGCCAGAAGATCCTTCCTTGAATTCTGAACCTTGTATGTTCCTTCAAAGTGTGTTTGAAGCATGTCACATGCTTCTTTTGCCAATTCACACCCTTGAATTAGCTCAAACTTCTTCTTTGCTATACCACAATGAATTTCAGTGAGTGCTCTGGAATTGTATTTGGACAACATAAGTGCTACTTCTGTCCAGAGCTCTTCTGGTTTGGGTACATCCACTCCATCATCATTCTTGGTAGTAGAAGATTTCCAACCAGTCTCGACTGCTTTCCATGCAAGTGGGTCTATGCTTTGATTTTGACATCGTACGTGCTTTCCAAAAGCCATAGTTGTTTGCCTCCAGTATCACTTTGGAGTTGTTGATTATATAGCTCATTGTAGTTTTCCATTTCTTCCACAGGATCTCACATGTATATAAGCAAACAAGTGTCTGTTTTGATATCAAATGAAAAAAGCGAAATCTACTTGATAGAGGATGTAACACAAGATATTCTCTTTCAAGATTTTTATTGCAAATCATACAGGTTTCACCTTAACAACCTCGTCCTTCTCTTGCTTTTCTACATACACTTGAGCTGCAACTGGATTACACATTTTCTGAATGGAATCTTGTGGGATTAACTATTCCTTTGAATTCCACAAAAAAAATAACCAGTTATGTGGAATTAAAATTATTTTTGATTCCATAAATACTTGTGGAATAAGTGGAATGAATTATGAATCAAGTTAAAAATCATTCAGAACTAAAATAGATAAGGAATGGAAAGGAATCAATGGGATAAAAAATAAAATAACATATATATTATTAAATGTAACAATAATTTTAAGCTAGAGCAAAAAACTTAACAATATAATGATACTTTATATACACGCGGGATGTAACAATATATGTAGTATATGTATTTCCATATATATAATATATATGTATATATATTACGCTTTATATATGTTTTTCCATAGCCCATCTTCTTAAAAAAAAATCAAAAAAAAATATACAGAAAAAATAAAAAAATATATATATATTTTTGTTAAATTTTATAATACTCTTTTATTTCTAACAGATTTTTCAAACATCATAAAAAGCTTTTGTTGTTTTGTTAAGCCAGGAAAATTGTTAAGATTTTAGTTCAATTTTCCAAAATATTTTATTTAAAATATAACTATATTTTCTTTTTTCTCTAAAAAAAATTTCAGCATCATTTTATTAATATTAATAAAATATATCTTAAAGTCATATATATTTTATTAAGATAATGATTTCATCTGTTATTATTTAATTGAATTGTATTTATTTATATTCCATTGTATTCCTTTAAAAAGTTACCATTTGCATTACAAAAATATTTCTCTGCAACTATTTATTTCATTCATTTTATTCCATAACTTCCACTATTCCATTTATTTGTATTCCATTTTTATTTATCCCTCTTATTCAGAACATTCCAAAAAATGAATACCATTTACACCCTTGATCTCAAAGGCACTCAGATTCACTCTTAGCACCCAAGTTTGATTCCCTTACAAAAACTCTCAAAACCTTACTAATGGCAATCTTTTTCACTCAACGATGCATCTCACACGAACGCCCTAAAAACCCTATTTAAACTCTATATGTCGTTTACAACTTTCATAACTACCCAAGGAATATTTTCATATTATTTATTTTAGAAAAGTATGCATTTTCTAAAATCTCTCCAAAAATATCTTCGGTATATCTTTTTAAGATACTTCTCCAACTCAACTACTCTTCTTTTACCTTGTTATAGTCAACTACAAGCATCTTCAACTTTTATATCCTCTAACTCTAATTTATTGTAAAGACGATTTCTGTCGTCGATTCACTTTGTATTCTATGTCTTGACTGAATCAGATGCTATCATAGCTCTTCATCTAGTTTGTTGCATCTTCATGCGTCAATACCATTTTGACTTGTTAATTCTGTTTTCAATAGAGAATTAAGACGAATGTTTTGTCTAATAAAAAAAAAATTAACGTCAACGCATTGGCAAGAGAAATTGCAAGCATTAAGTGCTTTTTTAGCCTGGAGAGTGGACACTATTGTACAGTATATATCATTTTCTTGATTTAATTTGTTTTCTTATTATTTTGTACGTAAATTATTTCTTGAAATTTGTGTTACCACTATTAATCATACGAATACGATCAAGGGCGATTCTGTAGTAAATTTGTCGAAGAAGCATATTTTGAAAAGTCTCTCTGACTTCATAAAATAAAACGAAAATGTAGTCGTTTTGAAACGTTTCGTTCTTTTTTCCCCTTTAAAGATTAGGATTCCCATTGTTAAGTGGCTTGTGTGTAATAGTAGGAACAATATTTGTTGTTGTCTTTTGGTGCTTTAGTTGATGGAAACTGTAAATCGCATCAAAGGTATCAATCTCACATTGATTCGTGTGATGATTTTTATCGCGTTTCTTTTCTCCAATGGCGGGCTCTTAGCAGCAGTTGGATTTAATTACAATTAGGTCGTCATCAATCATGGTCCCCCATGATTTTTCGTGCTGCCTTTCTTTTATTTTTCCTTTCTTCTCCCGAATGTTCGAATCCATCACTGACTCATGAGTAGGTTTGGGTTTAAGATCACAAAACCTATTTAGATTCGGTTTTTTACAAGTTTCATTTACGTTTAGGATATCGGAAATTGTCAAGAATTATTTAAACACTGAAAAAATATTCAAAAACATATCCGAAATTGTCAAGAATTATTTAAACACTGAAAAAATATTCAAAAACATACAAAACTATTGAAAAAATATTTGAATTATCTAAAATTTCGTAAAAATATCTAAAAATATATGAAGATATTGAAACTATAAAAAAATGTTCGAAAGACTATCCAAAAATATTTGTAAGAATCGATATCACTCAAATTTAAGTAAAATTCTGGATTTTTCGGATATCCGTCAAATTTTAACTCAGATTAAGTATTAACCAATATCCTAAATACATACTCCCTCTGTTTCACAAAAAATGTCATTTCTACAACTTTTCACACATTTAAAAAAACTACTAAAAGTTCTATTTTACTCCTTATTAATGCACTATATCATTTTTTCTTTCTAGTTAATACACTAAAAATGAGGTTAAAACTGGATTTTTATTCAAATTTTTGCATCGTAAATGTAAAACAACACTTTTTATGAAACGAAAATCAAGTCTTAAAATGACACTCTTTAAAAAATGGAGGGAGTATATTTAAGCCTCATGCAAATATTTCTTTTTTAGAATCAAATTAGATAGGCGGACGTACTTAAGAAGCACAGGTGCACATGCCCCCGGTATATTTTCTTCAATTGTTAATTACCTTACGTAGAATACCAAAGTTGACCAATCAGAATTGGCTTAGTTAATAAATGTTAATTAGTAACTTTTCGCCAATTTGGATTCGATTTTTGTTGGAAAGGGTTTCCTTTTCAAAAGAGAATAAATTGAACATGATTTAAGCTTTGTCCTAGAAAGATAAACAGACTTACGACCCCAAATCCTTATAATCATTCAAAAAAAAAATACCGAAGTTTTCTGAATATTTTTGGTAAATTTCAGTTAGTGTCTCCCTTACATATTTTTTTTTATAACATCTATTTTATTTATATAAAAATCAAGATTACATAAAAAGACAGAAAATAATAAAATTACAATAAGATGCATAATTAAAATTTTGAAAGGACAATAAATCAAAGAAAGTAAACGCTAACAGAATATCATCTCTGTTTGTTTCCTTCTCCGTCTTCACATTCGATCTGATGTGATCTTTATTTTTGGATATCATCTATTTCTTTTGTTGTATTACATTGACCAATTCCCAATTTGGATCTAAAATTTTTCTTCGATCAGGAATCCAATTTATTGATTCCATCGATAGAAATAATATTTGTGATTGCCAATGTTGAACGATTGTAAGAATATCGCCATACAACAAGAAGAATATATCAACAGTGCTTCCGAGTTGTCTTCTTTTCCATAGTGGTTTCCATGGTGGTTCTTTCCAAAGCAAAGCGGTTAAGAGGCGAATCCATAAACCGACTAATTTTTCATCGCAATAGGCCATAACTCCCACAACGAAGATGAAAGATGCAGTAGCAGAACCGTCATGAATCCGCTCTACTCCTGCACCGAATTCGGAATCAACTATCTTCGACGTGGAGAAGATGATGATCGGAAGTAATAATGAGGAAGTAGTCATTTGGAAATTAAGAAGAAACAAGTGCATAAAAGGGGAATGTGATTGAAAATGAGATTTACAGTGGTGGTTTTGTTTGTTGTCAAGATGAATTCATCTCGTCTTCACGATCGCTTTCACGATCGCCATGGGAGACGGTTATCGCTTATGTGCAAACGCGTCTCCCCTTACATATTTGTTATGTTTCGTATTTGCCCCTTTCCACCAATTGTTTTTTTTTCTTTATGATTTTCATTGTCCTAAAATAATACTATATGCTTTTATCTCATTACAGTTTCATTTCATTGCATATAAATGTGAAACTAAATAGAAGCCATTAAATAAATAATAATTGTTATTACAAATTTAGCTCAATAATATTTTTATTATCAATATTTAACTATCTAAACTACTTCTTTGTTATCTAAAACTTGGCCGCCTAGGCGCTAGACAGTATTCGTCCGCCCCGATTTTATCTCAATCGGTTGAATAAATCGCTAGTCGATTTTGTGACCGCCTAAATCCGCGTAGTTTCGCCTAATTCCACCTAGACTGCCTAATTCCGCCTAGCTAACCGTTTAATTTAATTTTTTATAATTATTTTTTTTGAAAAAAAAAATTTGAATCTAAAATTTAAATTTTTAACTTATTTCATAATTTTAATAAATATCATATGTTTCATGTTTAGATATTTGTTTTTATGTGTTTAATGCAATTTTAAATTCTATATTATATCAAAATAGTTAATTATAATTGATTAATATGTTTTCAAGACATTAAATAGCTATAAAACTAGACCCGACTAATCTCCGAGTAATCCCTGTATTTTTTTTTATGTGCTAGGTCCGGATCGGCCACACGTACAACGCCTAGCAAGTTTTTGAACAAGGCAAAGGCAAAAACTAAGTTATCATCCAATCATATTTTCACCAAAATATATTTTTAAAAATTATAATTACAAACAAACATCCAGATTGTTTTTTTTTAAGGATTGTTTTTAAATATTTTACTTTATAGCTTTGTTTGCTTTTAGTTCACGCGGCCATTAAAAAAGTCAGCAGTCTAAAACGTTATATTTTATTTCGAAATATCTTTCTTCGTCTCCTCCGTTATATATTAGAACGAATCAATCTCAAAAACCTTCTCATTCTACCGCATTTGCAGTAACCCGATCTGACCGACTGACCCTAACCCAGCCCACATTTCTCACCCATTTTGTTTCTTGTATCTTCGCTGCCGAGTGAGTGAGAGAGAGAATAAGTCAAAGAAAAATTAAACTACTTCGCCGGATTTTTGGGGGCTCATGACAATTGCGGCAACGCCAGCATGCCAGACAGATCGATCAGTTTCTGCTTTTTCACCATCCTTTGCGACGGCGGCGAAGGCGGTTCTTCCGGGAGCTGTGGTTTTTGAGGGATTAGGGAAAGATGAGTTAATCTCGTGGTTCAGAGGTGAATTCGCGGCGGCCAACGCTATAATCGACGCGATGTGCTCGCATCTACAGTTAACCGGAGAAGGAGGAGACGAGGCGGTTCCTGAATCGGGATACGATGCTGTTTTCGTTGCGATCCATCGTCGGCGTCTCAACTGGATCCCTGTTCTTCAGATGCAGAAGTACCATTCCATCGCTGAAGTCGCGATCGAGCTTCAGAAAGTGACGGCTAAGAATCTGAAAGAAAGGAAAACAGAGGCGGAGGAGGAGAAAGAGAAGGAGATGAAGAAATCAACTGAAAATGAGGTAAACGGAGATGTAGAAGACGTGGAAGACGATACTCTCAGGAGTGATATCACTGATTCAGGTAAGTTACTGTAAAAAAACTTTCCTTTCACAGATTTCAAAATCGTTGGAAAATATTGTTTTTTTAGTTTATTTTTTGTTCATGGATTCAGAATTTTTATATAAATGGTACAATCATTGGTTTTTCATAAGCTCGGTCTGAATCTGATTATTTTCGTGTATTTTGTGTGTGTGTGTAATAGCATATACTTTGAAGTTTGGTAATTTGATTCTCTGTGGTTGGTGAGGAAACTCCAGTAACATTATTTGAATAGGTTGAAAAAGATTTTAAATTAAAATATAATCACTAAACCGAAACAAATAATAAGTATTTGATTAACTAATAAATAAAACTATTTTCTCTAACTAAATTCAAGTTTCAAAGATTCAAGTAAGTGTTTACCTCTACTATCGATTCCTATACAAACATTTTGACTTTATTAGATTCATTATTGGTGATTTTTTATATTTTCTTATACTATTGCATTGCATCATTATATGGCATGCAACCGAAATTTAGAAACGTTAAGAATAGTTTTTTTCGCCTCACTGCAACAAACATGGTCTACAGCACTATTTATAAAATGTCAAAAAAATAATTGATGATAGTTAAAATCATTTATTTAAAAATGGCATTAAACATGTGATTTTAAATCAATTACAATAATTGATAGTATATTAAGATGATTAACATCATTTAAAATAAAACTGATACAAATCAATATTAACTTACATCATTTTTAAGAACTAACACAAATATTTATATTTATATCAGTTGTCCAAATGAAATATTTGCTCAATTTTATTAGTTTCAGTTAACTAAAAGATATAAACTAGCATCAATAATAAATGACAGAACATATGTGATTTAACATCAGTTATGATTACTGATATTGCTTAACATCAATTCAATCAAAACGATATAAATCTATAGTAATTTACGTTTGTCCCACATCGGTTGGAACAAGAGGAATGAGCACAAGCTTTTTCTATATAATGGAATATCATATCTTGTATCTATGTATGACAACCAATAGAAATATTTTTTATTTAAAAAATGTCTAAGTTGCCAAAAATAAATATTTTAGTAGATATTTATTCTATAAAAGAATATAAGGTTAATCTAGATTAAAATAATCACGTTTATGATTAAAAACCCTTTTGTTCACCTCCACATTTTCTAACCAATCAAATAATTCCACATAATCTAATATTAAAAATAATTAAAATTTTAAAAATATTTTAAAAATAAGAAAATAAAAAACGAAAAAAAAGAAAATATATTTTATTTCAGACAAAACTTAAAAATGATTTTTTTTATAAAAAATATTAAAACCTAAATCTTAATATCTAAACTCTAAATTCTAAACCCTAAACCCTAAACAATAATTTGAACCTAAAATATTAAAATTAAAACTAAATCCTAATCCCTAAACCCAATATGTAAATCTTAAAAAAATAAAAAACTAAACCCTAATCCCTAAACCCTAAACCCTAATTCAAAGACTTAAACCCTAATCCATAAACCCTAAACCCAAAAAGCTTAAACCCTATACCATAAACCCTAATCCTTAAATCCAACATGTAAATTTAAAAAAAATAAAAAACTAAATCCTAATCCCTAAACCCTAAATCCTAACCCAAAGAGCTTAAACCCTAATCCCTAAACCCTAAACCCAAAGAGCTTAAACCCTATACCATAAACCCTAATCCCTAAACCTTAAACTCCAAAGGGTTTACATTCAAAAGATCCTTAAAATATTTGAATGTCTTTAATTCTTTAATTTTAATTTTATAATTTTATTTAAAAATTATATTACATGGCATATTTTAATTGGTTAAAAAAGAGGGGGTGAACAAATGGGTTCACCTCTAGGGGTGAACCTAAGTATTTTCCAGAAAAAATAGGTTAATCTAATATAAACAACACATAAATTATCATATCATTTATTAAAAATGACACTGATTTTGGTATCACTTATTTATAATTGACATAACTATTATATCAATTAACATAAATAATATAAATATTTAAAATCAATTGTTAGAACTGAAACTAATGTTATATCATTTATTTCGATTGATGCGAAATTTAACATCACTTATATCAAGTAATAAAAATTAATGTCATTTAACGAAATGATGAGAATAGTTGCATCAATCGGTTTTAAATGATACAAAGTATTAGAGTCATCAGTTCCAAAGTCATTTATATTAGTGATGTAAATGAACTTGCATCAATCAAAAAGTGATGTTAATAAACAAAATAAATGATGTAACACATTCTATTTCTTGTAGTGCCTACACCAAACACTTATCAGTTATCACAGGAAAAAAATACTTCTGTTTTTAATCTATAAATATATTAATATGATTCGCTCGTATTTGGTGCGAACATAAATATTATTAAAAATTATTTTTAAAAATAAAAAATTATCAATACATTTAACAATAATAATATTATAAAAATCTATATAAAACTATTTATAATGAAACATACATTATTATAATTAATAAAATATTTTATAAATTATTATAAACAAAATTAATAATATAAAATAAATTGTAATTATAGATTTTATGTATGAAAATCAATACGTAAATATTTTATTTAAAATATTTTATTATATATATATATAAATTTAAAATTTATATAAATAATACAAATTTACTATATAAAATTCAAAAAAATATTTATTAATATTTAAAAATATTCATAAATGTTTGCATACTTATCATCTTATTTTTATTTTATTTTTATTAAAAGTTATGTAAATATCTAAAATAAAATCAAAAACCTTCATAGTATTTTTATATTTATCATTTTATCTTACTTTTTATTTTTTATTTAAGGTTATGTATATCTCCAAAATAAAATTTTAAAAATCTTTATAAATATTTCATATTTATCTTTTTCTCCAAATTATATATATCTTTATTAAAAAATAAAAATATAATAAAATTACTAATATAAATTAAGATTAACACAGTAATTAATCTATTTTTTTAAATAATAAAGCTAAAAGTATTTTTCAGATAATATAAAGATTTAAATTTAAGAGAAATGCTTTTCCTCAGAAAAGTTAACTTTAATTAAAAAAAAGTAACGTTTGACACATTTGCACGATAAATTATTATTTATTAAGAATATTTTGTCGTATATTAAGTGGTTATTTTTTTTTTTTTGCCAACATTTTCATTTAGAAAAGTCCATAGGGCAAAAGATTACAACAGGATCCATTACATAAAATCCAAACAGAAAAAGTAATAGGCCCAAAAGCCCATTAAGTCGAGGAAGCGGATAGGGAAAACGATCCACGTGTCGACCCTAGAGCGATGACGACATGCATTCGCCGAGCGAAACACGCGGCCTCCATTCGAGCACACCGACATGCAATCGCCGTCGACGAACCGGACGGCAAAAAGCACCGGAAATCACCTCCACGAATCCATCTTTGCACAATTGATAAACCTTGCTGCCGATCTTGCAATCCACCAAAGGATACCGTCAAAGGATACCGTCAGAGAAAGACCTGCAAAGGAAAGAAAAGCAGCCGGAAAATGCCCTACCGAGGAAGCTCCACGCCGGCCAATTGCTAAGCAGAACGGCCTATTGATTCCCAAGGCTGTGGGAGAAGCAATGGAGATATTACTTCAAGAGGAGGGAGAACCCGAGAGAAACCTTAAAGAAAACCAGACTTGACGGCGGTAAGAGGGACCGCGAAAGAAGATCGGAGGAGAGCCGGCGAAAACCGGACCAAATCCGATGTTAATCGGAAGGGACCTAAACAAGGTCCAGATAACATCCGATATGAAATCGGAAGACCAAAAAAACAAAACAAAACCGATAACTTACAACCGGTTCCGACGAGACAAACCAAACAAAACTTCGAGAAAAAGATCTCTAACTCTGAAAGATTTAGAGGCGAGAAGAGAGGAGATCAGAAAAACTCGACGGCGGAAAAGGAAGTGAAGAAATCGCCGAAGGTTTGTCCGGATCACCGGAAATTGCCTCATCTCTCCAAAAAATAAGAGTGAGGAACGAGAAAGGCCAAGTGGTTTTGTATTGGACACTATTCTATTTTTATTTTCTTGATTTAATTTTTTTTCTTCTATATTTATACGATCAAGACCTTAGCATATTACTATAAAAAATAACACAAACTTAAATTTATTAATATAATAATCCCTCACTGCTCACAAGCATTTTGTTTTTTAAATATAGCTCTTTGCTTTTTGTTCAACGCCATTAAAAAATGTCAGCAGTCATGAAAGTTACTACTTATTTTATTTTGACAGATCTTTTTACCAGTCTTGAGCCGAGTTTTTTTCTTTTCGTGATGTGTGTGTATATTCTCGTGTTGAAAGTCGTAGTTTAGAGGATGTACATGGTGAATTTGTGTGGGAGGTCTTAAGATTTTTATATTAATTTTTTTTTTGAAACTTTTAAAAAAAAATTAAAAAAATAAATTGACCAATCCCGGCTTGACACGTCATGTGAACAGTAAAGAGCCGGTCCTTAAAGTTTCTTAGCTAAAAAACTTGGGGGGGGGTGGATTTCTTAATTCCGCCTAGGAATCCGCGCTAAAAAACTCTTAAGATCCCCTATTGTACATGCTCGTAGGTGCAGTATAGAATGAGACACGTGCACAAAGGCATAGACTTTGTAGTCTTGTCTTTCTTCTACATTGGGATTCAAAAGTCAGATCAGCATTGAAATCTCTGACTTTCTCCAAGGAAACTATGTGTTCTTAGATTGAGGTCCATGAGATCATTCATGCACCGGAGTTAAAAAAAAATTGTCTTTACTCGAATCGATGGTTTTCTCACCAAACCCAAATACTGACTTTCTAGTCTTGTCTTCTCTACATTGAATCTCTGACTTTCTCTCTGGTACATTTTACAAGTCCTTAGAATGGTCCATGAGATGATTCATACATTGGAAAAAAATAATTGCCATTACTCTAAGTCAAGTTCACATTAGTTGATTAAAAGACCTTGCAACTATTATTGTGATTATGAAGTATGAACAAAAACTTCTGGGTTTAGGTTCTCATCAGGATGTTCACCAAACTGCTGCTGCTGCGGATACTCCACAGACTATATGCCAGAACCATGAAGATTGTGATGCACGGTCATGTGAGATCAAGCCTACCAAAGGTTTCCAAGCCAAAGAGCAAGTGAAAGGCCATACCGTGAGTAGTGCAAATCCGATGTTATCATCTGATGGAACATGTGAATGTAACTGAATGTCGTTGGATGTAACTTTTGGACAGGTGAATGTAGTGAAAGGACTAAAGCTGTATGAAGAGTTACTAAAAGAAGATGAGTTATCCAAACTGGTAGACCTTGTCGCACAACTCCGAGAAGCTGGCCAAAACGGAAAGCTTACAGGTGACTTTTTCTTCTTACTCCAAGCACATTAAAGAAGAGTTTTCCGGTGCTTATTCGTGATTATGAATACAGGTGAGAGTTTTATCCTGTTCAACAAACAGATAAAGGGGAATAAAAGAGAGCTGATTCAGCTTGGTGTCCCAATCTTTGGCCATGTGAAAGATGAAAACACTAACGACAACAACAACTCTGGTAACATCGAGCCAATTCCACCACTTGTAGAGAGTGTCATTGATCATTTTGTCACATGGAGACTTATCCCAGAGTACAAGAGACCAAACGGATGCGTCATCAACTTCTTTGAAGAGGTATATAATAGACTCCATGCATGGATCACAATCTTCTTCTTCTCGCTTTTACTTTTAACATTCGTAATTTGTCTGCAGGGTGAATACTCGCAGCCAGCCTTTCCTCAAACCACCTCATCTTGAACAACCAATCTCCATTCTTGTCCTCTCTGAATCAACAATGGCCTTTGGACGCATTCTCTCTAGTGACAACGAAGGCAACTTCACAGGACCTTTAACTCTTTCTCTCAGGTAAACAAACACCCTTCTTTTAACTCTTGAAAAGAATGTCGATTTCTCTCCATTAACATCTCTTGGACATGATCTTTGTAGATCTCTGTTGATGATGAGAGGAAACAGTGCAGACATGGCAAGGCATGTAATGTGCCCCTCAGAAACCAAAAGGGTAAGCATCACATTCTTCCGTGTACGTCCTGAAATAAATCATTACCATTCACAACCCAACGGTGTAATGACAATGTGGCAACCACCACCATGTCACTACCCAATGACACCAACTCCATACCTCAATGGCTATGATCATTCAACTGAAATGATTCCAAAACTTGGAGTCCTTCATCCGCCTATGGTAATGATGGCACCACCACCTGTTCAACCAATGGTGCCCTCAAGTCTCAATGTGATGGGAACCGGTGGTGGTACCGGCGTTTTCTTACCATGGGCCTCAGTTAGCTCAAGAAAACATGTGAAGCATTTGCCTCCACGCGCGCAGAAGAAGCGATTGCTTCTGAACCTGTGATCAGTGTAAGTGGAGCCTGAGCCTAAGCCAAGCCACTTCAGTCTGGTCCGTGTCAAAGTCATGCTCTGTTTCTTCTCTTTAGCTCCTTGTCTTTTTCTTCAAATTCAGTTTAGGTTTAACACAAGAGTTATAGATAGAATTAAGCTTGTTAAATCCCCAGAGGCATGTGTTTTTATGTTTTGTTTTTGTGACGATTTAATTATCAGTTTATATTCTCAAAATTTCTTACAAAATGTATAAATTTCTTCCAAAAATAGCAAATTTGAGAAGAAAGAGAATAAACAGAGCAAAAATAATAATAAATATCCCATGGAAATAGGTAATTAGTTAACGCATTACAAGGAACCTTTTGTTACAAAAAAATCCGAGCTTGAAATCATCTTTTCTCTCTTCACTCTTCATCACTCTCCATTGATATACAAATGGATGTGATATTCGAGACTCAGAGAGGCTCACCATTCACCATCGAAGTGGGATACTTCGATACGGTTTTAGAGATCAAAGAGAAGATTGAGAAGTATCAACGTATCACCGTTTCCAAACAAACGCTTATCTTCCAAGGCAATGTTCTTCAAGACCATCTCGACATCGAACAATGTCAGATCCTCCACAACTCTCGTCTCCAGCTCTTCATTTCTTCTCCCGGTACCGACCAAAACCCGAATCAAAACGGCAGCAACCAAGTGTTCAAAACCGAGCAATCTCCACCGTCAAACTCAACAGAACAGATCACTAACGTTAATCAAGATTCGAGTGTAATGATGGCGGGGAGAAACTGCAACAACAACAACAACAACAACAACAACAACAACAACCCGAATAAGCTAAGGGTAATGGTGTCCCCGAAATGCGGGACGAGGAAGATTCCGGTGGAGGTGAACGCAGGTGATAACGTTGGAGAGCTGAGGAAAGAGCTGGCTAAGATTCAACAGAGCTTTCAGTTGAATCTGCCTCAAGAAGGTTATTTCTTTATATACAAACAGAATGTAATGGATGATGACCGGTCATTCAGGTGGCACCGCGTTGATCATGGTGATACAATTGATATTTTCAATGGTAGTGTTTCTGGTGGCTCTTAATAGCCACAATGCTGGATTCAAAAAAGCTATGTCGCTAAATTTGTAATCAAGATGTGGTCAGTTACATACTTTCAACAACAATAAAACTCGCTTGTCTTGGGAGTTTCAAAGATTGAACATTCATTTATTTTTTGCACCACCAATCATGTGAAAACCCATCACCAATTTACCAGCTCAACTGTTACAAAAGAACTTACCTATGCCCTCAACTTTGCTTTACAGCTCGTCTTTTTGCGATTCTTGGACGCATTGCTCATCCCAGTAGTAAGGGAACTTCAACTTTGCAGCAGTGTGTGGCATAAACCAGTCATCGTAGGTGAAGCTGTTAGAAAAGAAAAAGCAATTTACATATGATTCGTGAATAGTGAAAGGGCAGAGACACATATACATATAATATGTATATGCAAATTCTTGGAAACATATGTTACATACACTTTAATAGGCGGCCGAGATATAATAGCCAACGCCTGCAGGTCCTCATGACCGGTGTTCTTGATCTGTAAGAACCATTAATAGATTATTGTGAGCTATCTTTCCATGATTATATGGATATATAACGATTGCAAGTGTTAACATAGGACCTGCAGCAAATGTAACACGCTCAACGGCTCAAGCAATCTTAATCAAGAAATACGAGCTGCTCTTAGTAGTTCAATGTTACTTTAAGTAACATATGTGAATGCGGAACTGGATCTGTTAAAAAGATGCACTTAATCAAGATTACAATCTTTGGAAATTTCCATGTGTTTCAGCCAGATACAGAGTACCACTACCCTTGAGGACAACTAAAACCTCTTCACAAGAGTGCCTATGAATCGGTGTCTCTGAACCTGGAGCAACGGTTTGAAGCCATATTTCAACCTGAAAAAATGAAATGAATCAGTGTTACTGTTATCTCCATCATCACTATTCACGTTTCAGCGAGATACAGAGTACCACTACCCTTGAGGACAACTAAAACCTCTTCACAAGAGTGCCTATGAATCGGTGTCTCTGCACCTGGAGCAACGGTTTGAAGCCATATTTCAACCTGAGAAAAAAAAGAAATGAATCTGTGTTACTGTTATCTCCTTCATCACTATTCACGAATCCAAACATGACTACAAAGGAAACATGAGTGTTTTGTTAAGATTCATGAACCACAGATAAGATATATATTTGTGAAAAAACGGCTTAACGTTACCTCTTTCATTCCGTGCAATACGGACCCAGCAACAGTCATGTGGGAAAGACCTGGTACTCCATAGTTATCCTGAGAAAGTTCACTAATATTCCTCACGATTGGCAAACCTGGATTCGCCATTCAAGAGTCAATAACCCTCAGAATTTCTCTAAGTATCTAAAGCAAAGATCGATAACTGTTGCAGCAGAATCTGCACCATATGAGCAACTAAATTTCACTATGAAAGACATTCGGAAACTGATTAGACCACAAGAGACTGAAAGAAAATTAGGTATCGAGAAATCGATCGCACATTTTGGGCCACTTTGATTCTAATATGACATCAAGAAAAACGATTTGACACCTACATGAGAGATTAGATTCTATCATTCTAATGAAACCTAATGCGAAGATGAACAAGAGCCAATCATATGCCCCTCTATTTATTAGAATATTTGTTAACATTTATTTTTAGTGAAATTTACTCTAAGTATTATGAATTTTTAGACTAATTACTAACTTAGTATTCCTAACCCTAAGTTTACTAACTTAGTGTTAAAGAGGTGTAAAATGACATAATTGTTCATTTCAATATACTTGCCATTTATAATATTTTTACCTAAAAAATCTTTAAAAATAAAAATATAAAACTTTATTTAATATAAAATTTGAATTAAAAAAAACAGAAACAAATAATATTTCCGTTTTTGAAAGAAAATAATATTTCTATTTTTGAAATAATCATATAATTTAATTGCCTTAAATAAATATTTTCGAAAATAGCCATAAAATTAATTAAAAATATTCTAAATATTTAAAAATACTTAATAAATAATTAGTTTATAAATTTTATTAATTCAAAACACTTACATAAATTATTGCTTATTTCGGTATTTGCATAAATTTATTATTAATTCAAAACACTTACATAAATAATTAGTTATAATTTTTTGGGATTTTCAAATTGAAATTTTTCAAAAATAAATTTTAAAATCTTTAAAAATAAAAATTAAAAACTTTATTTAATAACATTCGATTTAAAAAAGGAAAAAAAAAGAATATTTCCTTTTTTGAAATAAAATAATATTTCCATATTTGAAATAATCATATAAAATAATTGCCTTAAATAAATATTTTCAAAAATTGCCATAAAATCAATTAAAAATATTTCCTAATTATTTAAAAAATACTTACAAAAATAATTAGTTTATAAGTTTTTATTCATTTAAAACACTTACATAAATTATTGCATATTTTGGTATTTGCATAAATTTACTATTAATTCAAAACATTTACATAAATAATTAGTTATATATTTTTGGGATTTTCAAATTGAAATTTTTCAAAAATAATTTTTAAAATATTTAAAAATAAAAATACATAACTTTATTCAATATAAAATTCGATTTAAAAAAAAATAAAACAAAGAATATGTCCGTTATTGAAAGAAAATAATATTTCTATTTTTGAAATAATCATATAAGTTAATTTCCTTAAAGAAATATTTTCGAAAATTGCCATAAAATCATTTAAAAATATTTTCTAAACATTTAAAATATTTACATAAATAATAAGTTTATAAATTATTATTAATTCAAAACACTTACATAAATTATTGCTTATTTCATTATTTGCATAAATTTATTATTAATTCAAAACACTTATATAAATAATTAGTTATAAATTTTTGGGATTTTTAAATTGAAAATTTTCAAAAATAAAATTTAAAAACTATTAACCTACTTATTTTCTAACGATATTATATTTTAAAAGTTTCAGAAATCATTTTTTGTATAATCATAAGTTTATTTTAAATTTTAAATTAGTGTTAAACATTAATTAAGGAAATACAAACAAATCTGCAAATAAAAAAATTTAATTCTAAAATGCCACGTCAGTAAATTTGAAAAATCTGTAGAAACTTAAAATAAATCTGTAACAAATGAAATAAATCTGTAACACTATAAGACTGATTTTGTAATTTTTTTAACCCTTTCGTGTTTGTAACGGAGTTTCCTAAATCTGCAACAAATGCAAAAAATCAGTAACACTGAAAATAAAATCTGTAATTTAAATCCGCAAATTATTGAAAAAACTGCAAAATCATATAAAAATATTCAACACTAGCCAAAAATCTACAACTAAAATCCGCAGAAATTTAAAAAATCTGTAACAAACTAAACAAATCTGTAACACTACGTACTACTTTAGTAATAAAAAAGCAACAATAGTCTTTGTTGCGGATTAATATTTAATCCGCAACAAAGAAAAAAATCTGTCACACGTAAATTTAAATCTGCACCCATAAATCTGTAAATTTTCCAAACAAATCCGCAACCACAAAATCTTCAACACAAGGCTGCAGATTTAAATTCGTAGGGAAGGTGGCAATTTCGTAAATAAGTAATTTTTTTTGCTGACATGGAAAAAAATATTAATGGCAATTCTGTAATTATTTTTTTCTTTCCAAATGGTTATGAGGGTACTTTAGACAATAAAATATAGAAAAAGAAGGTCAAAAGATTAGTACTAGCCTAGTAATTGCTCTATTTTTTTATACTAGATAAATAAATTACCTTTATTTTTAATCGAAAACTTGTAAAGTTACCAAAAAACCTTATGATTTTCGTTGAATTACATGATAAACCAGTCGGTTTTCTCGATCAAACCGCAATCCAATTTGGAACCGTAAATAAACCAAGGAAATAAAAAATCGGTGGTTCACCCGATTTACCCGGGTCGGGTAACCCACAAATCGGATAATCCACCCAACTCAAAGATATTTGAAATTACGATTTTAACCTTACTGAACAACTGAACACAAAGAGGGAAAAATGTGACACCGATGGGATTCGAACTCGGGTGGCTAAACTGATAAAAACAGACCAGAGCCACTGAACTATCGCGTTATATTGTTAATTTACTCAAGTTATATTACTTATAAAGTGATTTGGGGAGAAGTGATCAATTCAAAATAAAAGGATATCCCTAAATTAAATCTATTTTTTGTGTAAATAAACCAAAAAACTTTATTATGTTTTTAAACTTTCCGTTTTTATTTAAAATTTAAAAATAACGCGGATATATTAATATGTTAATCTGGTAAAACTATGAAAACTGGTAAAACTATGAAAAACGGGTAAAACTAAGTAAAACTATTGTGTAAAACCGGTAAAACTGAATACAACTGTTTTCAGTATAGTCAGTTTTACTGGAACTTTAAATTTGATTTTACAGTTGTACATATGATTATACTCAATTAATCTATGAAACTAATGCTTCAGTATATTAATATGAACAACTTTTGGATTTTTACTTGGAAAATGATGGAGACATAGCCGAGAAATTTAAAAACAAAAAAAAGAGTACTACATAAACGAGAAATTAAAAACAAAAAACCAGAGTACGAGAAAAGAAACTAGGGCCCATTTTGATTCATGTAGTAGAATCTCAGGCCCCGTTTGTACATGAAGCAATCGAGACATTCGATTTCCAAATCCAGTAGATGGCATGATTGAGGAGGCGTATTGTTCTGCAATGTCTGCACATAAACAGGTTTCTGGTCAACATTGATTCCATGCAGTATCCTCCTCAAATTTCTCCAAACGCGGGCCACCAACTCCTCATCTTCTTCACGCCAGACACAGAAAGGAACATCATCAAATTCACTTAGAGGATCACCATGGAGGAAGCGCAGAAGACCATATAGGTAAGCAGCTTCCAGAATCTCTTCCTCGTCCTCTCCACTGGCGGCATTGGCAAAATGTAACAATCCGGTCTCCACATCACCCTCTTCAAAGTATGTGAGGATACCTGATGTAAAACCGGTAAAACCGAGTAAAACTATTATTGATGTAAAACCGGTAAAACTGATTAAAACTAGTAAAGTAAAACTATATAGGATACCTTGCACGAAGCTAGCCGCGCACAAATCATTGTCTATGCAACTGTTCAGAAATGGCATGTGCTCATACACTTTGAGAGGATTCTTCACCAGGGGTGTGAGAGAGAGATAACGGAGGACTTCAGGACTCTTGCCAGCTTCGTTCATGATTCTGCATGTTTTCCGGAGGTTGCAGTAATCGGCGCTGGAATTTTTCTCGGCTTTCTGTAAGATCTTAGAGAGGATTTCGATCGGAGATTGTTGAAGAGAGACCATCGATCTTCTGTTGGCCATGGTGAGTCTCTGTTTTTCTCTGTTTTCTCTCTGTTTTCCGGAAAAAAAAATTCTCTCTGATTTTGGAACTTATTTTGTGTGGAAAACGGTTATGAGAGAGACACAAAAGTTCTCTGTATTTATAGACCCTTAAACTTGTTTGGGTTGCGTCCATAAGACGCAGAGATGTGTCTGTTCGTTTCTTGGGCTTGTCAAGCGATTGGTTGTCATCCTTGTCCCTGCATTAAACGGAGCTTCTGATGTGACGGTTCGCCGGCTTCTAATAATGATACGTTTAATGCAGGGGACAAAGAAGGAAGACAAGCCGTCTCATGAAAAACCCAAGAAAGATGCTCATCATTACAACTTTCTTCGAAAAACAGAGACGCACAGTTTTATACATGTTTTTTCTCGGTTATACTAGTAATACGAAACGGTGGAATTTTGGCGCCAAAAATTAATACATAGTTTTACAGGAGTTTGTAGTTGTACAAATTTTCTTAATAGTTGTACTTTGGCTGTTTTCAATATAATCAGTTTTACTGGGACTTTAAATTCGATTTTATAGTTTTACAGTTGATTTTACTCAATTAATCTATGAATATAATGCTTATGTATATTATTATGTAACAACTTTCAATTTTTGTAAACTTATCCACCTATCTTGTCCGTTATTCCAAAAATGATCTTGCAAGTGTATGAACATTGTTGGTGGAATTAGTGTTGTATGAACATTGTTGGTGGAGTTACTTGGTCGAGAGATTTTCCCAATCTAATTTGATGTAATGTCACCCATTGACCATAGTTAGGATAAGAGTGATTTTACAAGTTCAAATTTCATATGGTTATATGTTAAATAATTTTTATCCAATGATATTAATTATTGAGGAAAAATAGGGAAAAATGTGTTATTTAAACCTCCAACTTTCGGACCCCACGGATACATGACCCGGATCCACACGGACCCTTTGAATCAAAAAAAAATCCCCAATTATTCAAAACGGATTTGAATCCCTAGAAATCGAAATATTCAAAACGGATCCTTCCAATTCATCTCAGTCGTCCAATTCCAATTCCCTCTCAATTCCGCTCCTCCTGATTTCGCTTTCTTCTTCATTTAAACAACGATTTTGATTTTATCGAACCTCTCGTTCCTCCATGAGCTGCGATACATTTTCGTCGACTGTTGAAGATGGAGACCGAGGGTTTCCGGCGAAGTGTCACTGCGGTAAAGGCGTCGTCATTCTCACGTCTAAGACAAAAGACAACCCAGGAAGACCATTCTTCAGATGTTCAACCATGAAAGATGTAAGCATATTGTCAAATATTTTGTGAATAATGATTTATGCTCTGTTTTTTTGCTTATAATTCACTCCATATTGCTTTTGTTTTTAAACTCAGAAACATTTGTTCAAATGGGTGGAGGATAGCATGTATGAGGAAGTCAATGATGCGTTGCCCAAAATCTCGAGTATTGAAATTGAGATTGAGAAAGCCAAATCCGAGATTCGTTTCGAAATTGAAGCCTTAAAGTGTAGGATACATGACTTGGAGGAAGACGCATTGGTGACAAAAAGAGACCTCAACAAGGGGAGAGTGATGATCAAATGTTGTTGTGTTGGGCTCATTTGTGTTACTATCATTGCTATTGTGATGGGAACACTTGTTAAGGAAAAGAAGCATAAATTCGAGCTTGGTTCTATGTAGTTCGTGGTTATATTGTTGGTTGTTGTCGTTGTCTTTGTATGTTTTCGTTGTCTTTGTATGTAACGTATGTTTAAAACGTGAAACGTATGGTTAGTGATCAAGATATCAAATTCACTTAATTTTACAGTCTTATAGAGTACAAGAAGAAAATTAATGGAGATAAGGACTTTAATACCCCATATTGAGTCAAGTAAAAGAACTTTAATGCCCTGTTTGTACATGAAGCATTTGTAATGATGAGATGTGACTGTTCGCCGGCTTCGAAGAGACTCACTGTCCCCTGCATGCGTGAAATGGGGCATTAAACGGCTCCATTAACTTGATTTGACAATATTAATGCTAGTTTTACTTGTGCCAATTATACCAGTTTTACAGGTTGTACCAGTTATACCAGTTATACCAGTTCTACCAGTTATACCAGTTCTACCAGTTATACCAGTTGTACAAGTTCCGCGGCCAATATTACCGATGGGAGTACATTTCTACTCAATTGCTTGTCACAATGGTGACGAAGCACGACGGAGCCGGCGAATGGTGGTCGGAGATGCGAGGCGACGGCGCCGACGAGCAAAACCCGGTTGATGCGAGACGAGGAGGCTATGCTCGGAGGCTCGGAGGCGAGGAGGCGAGGCTCGGAGGCGAGGCTCGGATGCGAGGCTCGGGATTCTTTTTTTTTCATAAACCAAATCCATCAAATTATCATTTTTAAATCCCAACCATTTAACCAGGATCCGTAAACCGAGGGTAAAAGGGTCAAACTACATTTCATTAAAGTGGGAAAGGTATGGGAGATTAGTTTGGGGTAGTCTGGATTTTTTTTAGAGCCATAAGGCTACATGAGAAGTTGACCCGTATTGAGAGCATAATTTCCTAGTTCGTAAAAAGTCGAAGCAAACTTATGGCGAGTAGAGGGCAGAAAAAAAAAGAAGCGAGATTCACCATTGATCGGATAAGGAGCACCTAGAGTAGCTTTGATGAAGTTAAACAGTGTTGGGAATGTCCTGAAATCTATTGTACTTACTCCAAGTGAAAGTCGTATTGTCGAGATGAGACAATCATATGACACTAGGCAGTCATAATGCTTTGCTAGAAGCCACTTATGATCAATGAGTTTAGAACTCATTGCTAGTGTTATATGATCCTACAGGGTCACACACCTAAGCAAACTGGACGTTAAAGACGAGGTTGATCATTAATGTAATGATCTGGTGAATGCATATTTGATGTGCATTCGATATCAATATTCTGGGGCAGTGTCGATCGATGCAGATAGTGCATCGATCGATGCAACTCGCGGATTAATCAGATTAATTCGGTTTAATCGTTGGTTAATTCCGTTATGGTTTAAGTCGACATATATAAGATATATGGTCGACCTAAACTGATTTCTAACCTAATTCACAGCCACCAGAACTTGAATAGAAACCTCTGAAGAGATTGGATCTCTATAGGCACTAGCATCCCTGCTGTTCAGTTTGTGTGTGTGTGGATACCAGTAGAGGCGCAACACTTGAGGCGCTTTAGATCTCGATTATCTGCAAATCTTCCGCTGCTAATCACCAGGTAATTCTGAGATCCCAATGATTCAATTACATGAACCCTAGATCCTAGGCTTGGAATTCAGACCAGGATTGCCTAATTGGATTAGGATCTGCTAGAAATTCCTTCAGTGGTATCAGAGCTTTAGGGTTCCATTGAATCTGTAGCATGTTGATTAGATTGGTTGAATCTGGATCTCTGTATAATTGATACAAGCATGCTAAAACTCGTTTTGATCAAAGTAACCTAGTTTAGGGTTTTGTTCGAAAAACGTTTTAGGGTTTTTCGCATGGTGTCGATCGATGCCAATCCGGCATCGATCGACACAGGGCGAAAACCCGAATAAAATTTAGGGTTTTTTTGCATGGTGTCGATCGATGCCGATCCGGCATCGATCGACACATGGCGAAAACCCGAATAAAACTTAGGTTTCGCCTAGTGTCGATCGACACAAGCGTTGTGTTGGTCGACACAAACCTCGCGAGATTGATGAATCGGTTCAATTGGATTGGACCGGTTATCGATCTTGGTTAAAGATGGTTAAACGCTAAGAATGGTTTATTGCGATTGGGTTGGTATCGACCGATGCTAATGTAGCATCGATCGACACTGACCGGTACTCAAAACCGGATCAATTGGATTGATCGGTTATCGCAGATTGGTTTTGGTTAATCAGCATCGATCGACACTAAAGTAGTGTCGGTCGACACAAGATTCGATGGTTTAGGTTATGGAACCTGAAACCACAGAACCAAACCAAGATAAATCATTTAATTAGAAGAATTAAAACATAATAAAACTGAATGTTTTAAGAGGTTCCGTTCCTCAACCAAATATCAAGTGATACTTGATGTCTTTCCAATCTTGTCAACTGTCAAGACCCATCTAATTGTGCGATAGACTTGCAGTGCAAGATGTCCACAATTTCATGAGTAAGACAGAAGGTAATCGTGTTGATGGACTTGCAGTGCAAGACATCAACAATTACATGACTGAAGAGATTAGTTTACTTGACTGGGCCATCAAAATCGTTTTGGGCTCAGAGACATCAGGTGGATTGGACATGAGATGTCAATCCACAACCAAGAGTGATATTGGATATAACTAGCAAAGAGTTGATTACCTAGATAGCTAAAATTTGGGTGATAGCCAGTGGCTCACTCAAGTTTAGTGAAGTAAGGGTCTTGGATCATTATATTCATCTGAGGAAACATTGTTTGAATATAATGTGAGTTTTCTTAATAGTTAAGACTTCTCATTTCTTGAACATCATAACTAAAACCTCCCTTGTTTTTCAGCTATGTCTAGCATAAACCATCGTAACAATTTCTCCCTGCGATCCGTCCTTGAGAAGGACAAGTTAAATGGATCCAACTTTCTTGAATGGTATTGGAACTTGAGAATTGTTCTCAAACAGGAGAAAAAGGACTATGTCCTTGAGAAAGTTCTCCCCAAGAAGTACCGAGCCAATGCCTGGCAGTCAGATAAGGATGCTTGGGATAAGCATTCTAATGATGCGGTGGATGTGAGTTGTCTCATGTTGGCTACCATGAACTCGGAATTGCAGAAGCAATATGAGTACGTGGAGTCGCCAATACAGATGATCACTGGCCTGAAAAGTATGTTTCAGGAGCAGGCACGAACTCAGAGATACCAGACGGTTAGATCTCTGATTGAGTGCAAGCTACCAAAGGGCGAACCAGTTAGTCCTCATGTCATTAATATGATGGGTTATATTGATAACCTGGGGAAACTGGATTGTCCCATTAGCCAAGAGTTGGCTACTGACATCATTCTACAGTCACTGCCGTCAAGCTATGATCAATTTGTTATGAACTATAACATGAACAACTTGACGAAGACGTTGACTGAATTGCATGGGATGCTTAAGACTGCTGAACCTAACATCAAGAAGGACACCCCAAATGTCCTTATGGTATAAAAGGGTAAAAAGTTTAAGAAACTTGGTAAGAACAAAGGTGATGGCAAGACGAGCTCGATTGTGAATCCAAGCGAGTCTGGCCATGTTCCTAAGGTTAAAACCAGTCCTTCTGAAGATGTTAAGTGCCGTTATTGTAATGGTTATGGGCATTTGAAAAGAAACTGCAATAAATTCCTGGAAGATTATGAGAAGCTGAAGAAGACGTACGAGACTTCTTCTTCAGGTATTATGTTATAGAAGTAAATGTTACTTCTTATAGTCCTACTTATTGGGTATTGGATACCAGCTGTGGTACTCATATTTTGTGAAAATGTACAGGGCCTGAGAAAAAGTAGGACTATGGAGAAAGGACAAGTGGACCTATGAGTGGGAATGGAGCAAGAGTTGCTGCATTAACCGTAGGAGTATTTCATTTGTTTTTCCTTTTATGGCATGTTTTGAACTTAAGACTGCTACTATGTACTCGCTATGAGCAGACAGATTATTTCTATTCCTTGTTTGGATATGGAAGGATATCAGTTTTCAAGTTAAGAATAAGTGTTATTCATTTGATTACAGTGATATATTTTATAGTAGCAATCCATTAGAGAATGGACTTTATGTTCTAAACAAGAATGTGCCTAACTATAACATTAATACCAAGAGATTCAAGTCAAATGATACGAATCAAATCTTTTCTATGGCATTGTCGTTTGGGCAACATAAATGAGAAACAGATTCAGAAGCTCTATAGTGATGGGCTTTTGGGCTCATTTGATTATGAATCATAATGAGTATAGTGAATCTTGTTTATAGGGTTAAACGACGAAGGCTCCTTTCAACAAAAGAAGTGTCGATCGACACAAACGGTGCGTCGGTCGATACAAGTTGCGAACGAACAAAATGAAAGGACCAGAGGCTTATTGGGCTTTATACATACGGATGTATATGGGCCAATGAGCACTAGTGCTAGAGGAAACTTTCAGTACTTCATTACCTTTACTGATATTTTCAGTAGGTACAGTTATGTCTTATTAATAAGACATAAATCAGAATCTTTTGAAAAGTTCAAAAAGCTCCAGAATGAAGTACAAAATCAATTTGGCAAAGGTATTAAACCTCTACGATGAGATCATGGAGGTGAATACTTAGGTCAGGAATTGAGTGATCATCTGAGAGATTTTGAAAGTGTTTCACAATTCACTCCTCCTGTATCGAACTTTATTAGATATGGTTCGATCAATGATGAGTCACTTAGATCTTCCATTATCCTTCTAAGAATACGCTCTAGAAATATCTGAGTTTTTACTTTAAATAGAGTTCCATCAAAATCAGTTACAGAGATACCACATGAGATGTGGAATGTAAATGTTTCTGATTTATCCATCATGGAGATTTGGAGTTGCGAGACTTATATAAAACGTTTAATCTCTGATAAGCTCACACCCAAATCTGATAAGTGCTACTTCATTGGTTGTCCTAACAAAACCAAGGCATGTTACTTTTACAACCAGTTCGAGGACAAATTGTTTGTTGCTCGGAACTATGTTTTCCTGAGAAAGACTTTTGATATTCATACATTTTCATGCATTTAGGCTTGTATATAGTTCTTGTTTTGATTTATTTTCTCCATCGTTCTTACCATTTTGCCGAGTCATTGTCACATCTAGAGTCTAGAGTTGTTTAGGACTAGGATTAGGCATTCTAGGCTTGCATTTGGAGTGTTTCTTGTGTTTTGCAGGTGAATGGAGGCATCTAGGAGCATTGGTGAGCTTGGAAGTGGAGTCTTGAGCTCAGAAGACCAAGGAAGAGCCAAAGAAGGACCATATCGGTCTGAGTATCGGCCAGGCGGGCCGATACAGCCCCTCGTCAAAGTTTCGGAGAACAGTATCGGCCACCATATCGGTCCACCCGACCGATATGGACTCTCGGATTAATTTTCGAGGGTTCATATCGGTCCACATATCGGTCAGGTGGACCGATACGCTCGAACCCAGAAATAATCCGAGACTCGATATCGGTCTGCATATCGGTCCACCTGACCGATATCGACCCCAGAATTGCACTTGGATCCGGGTCAACACCCGGTTTGTTCCGGGTTGACCCGGCTCGCACCTTTTAGACTATTTAAGCCAAAAACCTATTTTATTTTGTTTCTTATGCAGTTTTTGATGTTCTAAACTCTTTTGTAAGAACACATAAAAATCCTTTGATCAATCTAGATTTCTATTACTATTCCATCAACAAATCTTTCAATCTCTCACTAATCTACCATGATCAACTCTATTTCTATGAGTCTTGTTGATCTAGTTATGATTTGTGAGTAGTTTTCCATAGGCTTGTGGGTTGGGTAGGATTAGGTTGATTAAGGGTGATCAATGGAATTCTAGTAGTTAATTGTCAAAATCTCATCTAGCAAAGTGCTCTTAATGCCTAGTTAATCTTGATCACATTGATTAGGATGTTTAGAATTTCTTGTTCACAACCTGTTCGATGAAATTCCTGTACTTAGCTTTGTTAGAACTTTCATATTCTAGCACATGAAAATGTATGTCTAGAGTGATTGGTTGCTAATTGGAACCTGTTTGAATGCTCGTTTGATTTTGATTCACAAATGATGATTTGTTCTTGAGTTAAGATTGAATGAAGAATTGGTGTTAAGAGATTAAGCCGATTTACATAGTGTGTTCCTTGCTAAGAGATTAGCTTTTAAAAGTTTGAATTAGGATTCCTTGATCATCCCGAGTCACCTATCCGTTGACCCTAACCCTTGGGCCTTATTCTTCCTATTGATTGAATCGTTTGTTTATTTGCTTTTGTTTACTTCTATTTGATTTGCATTCGTTAGGATCGTTAGAAATTGAAAACCAAATTGTTAGATTTGACTCTGGAGGTTTAGTGTATACTTATTGGTTTTATCCGTCCCAGAATAGGTTCGATACCTCAAAGCTACTTCGATAAGCTTGAGGAATTGGTACCTCAAAGGATTGTAAAATCCTAGTTATCAATTTGGCGCCGTTGCCATTTTGGGATTCTGGATATATCAATTCGTTTTCTATTCCTTTTTAGTTCAAGTTATTGTTACTAACTTGCTACTTTCTTTCTTATTGATGCTAGGTGTATGAACTTGCGCAGCAAAGGGACTACAAACTTAGTTGCAAGAGTTTACGACATCAAAGCACACGAGAGGAGACTAGCAAGGGAACGACGAGCACAGGAACGAGCTGTTTCAGTTGAAAGTGTTGAGCACACAGTTATGGATAACCACGAGGATGAGCAGCAGCAACAGCAGCAGCAACAGCAGCAACAACAGCCAGTTAGAGCTATTGGTGATGGAGATACACCTGACACAAATGCTAACCGGCGAGGAATCATTCCACCAGCGGTGAACAATAATAATTTTGAGATCCGCGCTATGGTGATGAACATGGTGCAGAACAATCAGTTCCATGGGTTAGCATCTGAGGACCCGCTACAGCACTTGGACACCTTTGACAAGATTTGTGCCACTACGAGGTTGAATGGTGTGACTGATGATGGGTTAAAAATGCGCCTGTTCGTTTTCTCTTTGGCGGACAGAGCCAAGGATTGGGAAAGCACTATCCCTCCAGGATCCATCACTACTTGGGGAGACCTGAAGAAAGCTTTCCTGAAGAAGTTCTTCTCACCTACTAGGACTGCCCGTTTTCGCAGTGAACTATCCGGGTTTGTGCAGCGCAACAATGAGAGCTTCGCTGAAGCTTGGGAGAGGTTCAACAAGCTCACCACTCAGTGCCCACACCATGGTTTTACCAAGGAAACACTTCTCAGCAACCTCTACCGCGGAGTGCTTCCTAGAATGAGGGCGATGCTTGACTCATGCAGCAATGGACACTTCCTAGGCAAGGGAGTAGATGCAGCTATGGAGCTGATTGAAAATCTCGCGCAAAGTGATGGCAACTACAATGAGGATTATGAAAGGACTAATAGAGGTTCATCAACTTCAGATGAGAAGTATGAGAAAGAGATAAAGGCTTTGAATGAGAAGTTGGACAAGATGATCTCCATTGGCCAAAAGAACATCAGCTTTGTGGGACACCAGGAGGATTCTAAACCTCAATTTTATGATGATGATGAGGATTTAACTCAAGAGGAGATTAACTTCATTGCTGGCCAAGGTGGTTTCAACAAGGGCTTCAACCAAAACTATAGAAACCACCCAAACTTCTCATACCGCAGCAACAATGTAGCCAATCCTCAAGACCAAGTTTATCCTCAAGCTCCATCCCAAGGACAAGCTCAGCCACAAGTTCAACAAGGTTTTCAACAACCTCAACAGCAAAAGCCATATGT
Organism: Orychophragmus violaceus; assembly: GCA_030180135.1. NCBI lineage: Eukaryota > Viridiplantae > Streptophyta > Magnoliopsida > Brassicales > Brassicaceae > Orychophragmus > Orychophragmus violaceus. The sequence goes on along the minus strand of CM058237.1, from coordinate 90,629,651 downwards.
CAACTACAACAACCAACAAGGTTTTGTAAACAAGCCTCAGTTTCAAGGTCAACAAGGCTATGCTCCCAAGCAACAATACCCACCTGGTTTTGGTCAACAACAACAACAAACTTCTTCTAACTCGGGAGTTGACAATGAGCTGAAAAGCATGATGCAGCAACTCCTTCAAGGACAAGCCTCAGGGGCTATGGAAGTACGTGACCTCAAGAATGAGCTACAGAGTTTGACATCAAGAGTCACAAACATGGAAAACAAGAATGCCTCTACGTCCCGCACTCAAGGTACTTTACCCGGAAAATCTGAGCAAAACCCAAAGGAGTATATCAGCGCTATCACCCTGAGAAGTGGCAAAGAGTTGCAACAAAGTCAAGTACCCAAGCCTAAGCTGGCATCTTCACTCAATGAGGACATTGAAGTTCAAGAAGGGGAGGAGAATTCTGAAAAATCTGCTCTAAACAAAGAGAGTGATAGTGACATGGCTAAGAGGAAAGGAAAGACTGTAGCTGAAGAAGTAGTGAATGATACACTCAAGAAGAAGGATGTGGTGTTTGTGCCACCACCCTATGAGCCCAAGCTACCCTTTCCGGGCAGATTCAAGAAGAAGCTTCTAGAGAAGTACAAAGCTCTTTTTGACAAGCAGATGAAGAATGTTGAGCTGACCATGCCTTTGATTGATGCCTTCTTGCTAGTTCCTCAGTATAGAAAGTTTCTCAAGGATGCAATCAAGGAAAGAACCAAGGAAGTGCAAGGGATGGTTGTGTTGTCTCATGAGTGCAGTGCAATCATCCAAAGGGATATTGTCCCAAAGAAACTCGAAGACCCTGGCAGTTTTACTCTTCCATGCGCTATTGGTCCATACCGGTTTGAGGGTTGTTTGTGTGATCTTGGAGCGAGCGCAAGTCTGATGCCCTTCTCAGTAGCCAAGAGGCTGGGTTTCTCTACCTACAAAGCATGTAGGATCTCCTTGGTTCTTGCAGATAGATAATAGAGATACCCAATTGGTCTCCTAGAAGATCTTCCGGTGAAAGTAGGAGGATTTGAAGTGCCAACAGATTTTATTGTACTGGAGATGGATGAAGAACCAAAGGATCCTCTAATTCTTGGGAGACCTTTCCTTGCCACAGCTGGTGCGATTATCGATGTCAGGAAAGGGAAGATAGACCTCAACCTTGGGAAAGACATAGTGCTCAAATTTGACATCAACAAGGTGATGAAGAAGCCAACCATTCAAGGTCAAATATTTTACATTGAGACTATGGATGAGCTAGCTGATGAACTCCTTGAAGAGTTGAACATGGAGGATCCTCTAGAGGTCACCTTGACCAAGGAATGTGGGGAGTATGGATATCTTCAAGAGGAGAGCTGGGCTTACATGAGAGCGCTTGATTCACACAAGCCTTTGTTAGAAGAGGTTGAGTTCATTGAGCTGGGGTCAGATCCAGTGTGTGAGGAGCTGGAGGTGTTTGCTGTTGACATGGGTACCGATGGCGCCAAAGGAGTGGAGCTGTGCAAGGAGCAGCTTGTAGCTGACGATTGGAGCGAGCTTAAGGCGCCAAAGGTTGAGCTAAAGCCCCTTCCGCGGGGGCTTCGGTATGCATTTCTTGGCCCAAACTCTACATATCCTGTCATTGTGAATGAGTTGCTGAATGATGATGAATTGATTGCTTTGACCACTGAATTGAAAAAGTTTAGAAAGGCAATAGGATATTCACTTGATGACATAAAAGGATTGTCGCCTAGCTTGTGTACTCATAGGATCCACCTTGAAAATGAATCCATGTCTTCTATTGAGCACCAAAGGAGATTGAATCCTAACCTTAAAGAAGTAGCCAAGAAGGAGATTCTAAAGTTGCTTGATGCAGGGATAATCTACCCTATCTCGGACAGCACCTGGGTTTCACCCGTGCATTGTGTTCCAAAGAAAGGGGGGATTACTGTGGTTAAAAATGACAGCAATGAATTGATTCCAACTAGAACTATCACTGGGCATAGGATGTGTATTGACTATAGAAAGCTAAATGCCGCGTCTAGGAAGGATCATTTTCCATTACCGTTCATTGATCAAATGCTAGAACGCCTTGCTAATCATCCTTTCTATTGTTTTCTTGATGGATACAGTGGGTTCTTTCAGATTCCGATACATCCTAATGATCAGGAGAAAACGACATTCACCTGTCCCTATGGTACCTTTGCCTATCGAAGGATGCCATTTGGCTTGTGCAATGCACCGGCTACCTTTCAGCGGTGCATGATGTCTATTTTCTCAGATCTTATTGAGGACATTGTGGAAGTTTTCATGGATGATTTTTCTGTGTATGGTTCTTCTTTCTCCTCCTGTTTGCTGAACTTGTGCAGGGTCTTAAGGAGATGTGAAGAGACGAACCTCGTGCTGAATTGGGAGAAGTGCCACTTCATGGTAACAGAAGGGATTGTGTTGGGTCACAAGATCTCAAAGAATGGTATCGAAGTGGATAAGGCTAAGATAGAGGTGATGACAAGTCTTCAGCCACCAAACTCGGTGAAGGGGATCCGAAGCTTTTTGGGTCATGCAGGTTTCTACCGGCGGTTTATTAAGGACTTCTCAAAGATCGCTAGGCCACTTACACGTCTGCTGTGTAAGGAGACAGATTTTGTGTTTGATGATGAGTGTTTGGCAGCGTTCCACATGATCAAAGAGGCCTTGATCAGCGCCCCGATAGTCCAAGCTCCCGACTGGGAGTTGCCATTTGAGATCATGTGTGATGCAAGCGACTACGCAGTGGGAGCAGTCCTTGGGCAGAGGAAAGAAAAGAAACTTCATGTCATATACTATGCTAGTAGGACATTGGACGATGCTCAAGTGAGGTATGCAACAACTGAGAAAGAGCTTCTTGCTGTGGTATTTGCCTTCGAGAAGTTCAGGTCGTACTTGGTTGGATCTAAAGTTGTGGTGTACACGGACCATGCTGCGTTGAGGTATCTACTTGCCAAGAAGGATGCCAAGCCAAGGCTACTGAGGTGGATACTGTTGCTACAAGAGTTTGATTTGGAAATCAAGGACAAGAAGGGCATTGAGAATGGGGTAGCAGATCACTTGTCAAGACTGAGAATTGAGGATGCTGTTCCTCTAGACGACTCTCTCCCTGAGGAGCAGCTAATGGCTTGCAAGGCTGTTAAGGATGCTCATGATACAAGAATGAAGATCGAGGAAGTGAACTCTATCGAAGACAAGGAACCGTGGTATGCTGATATAGTCAATTTCCTAGCTGTTGGGAAAGAACCACCGAGCCTCGATAGCTACCAAAGGAAGAAGTTCTTTAGAGATGTCAACAGGTACTATTGGGATGAGCCTTACCTCTACACTTTGTGCAAGGATCAGCTCTATAGAAGGTGCATAGCTGATGAAGAAGTGGGAGGCATTCTACTACATTGTCATGGGTCAGATTATGGTGGTCACTTTGCCACTTTCAAAACGGTTCAGAAGGCTCTACAAGCTGGGTTTTGGTGGCCTACAATGTTCAAGGATGCCCAAGAGTTTATTACTAAGTGTGATCCTTGTCAGAGAAAGGGGAATATCAGTAGAAGGAATGAGATGCCTCAAAACCCCATCCTTGAAGTTGAAGTGTTTGATGTGTGGGGCATTGATTTCATGGGACCCTTTCCATCTTCTTACGGGAATAGCTACATCTTGGTAGCTGTGGATTATGTTTCCAAGTGGGTAGAAGCAGTGGCAAGTCCAACTAATGACGCCAAGGTTGTGATAAAGCTGTTCAAGAGCATCATCTTCCCAAGATTTGGAATCCCGAGGATTGTGATCAGTGATGGAGGCTCACATTTCATCAATAGGCTATTCGAGAGCCTTTTGAAGAAGTATGGAGTGAAGCATAAGGTTGCAACACCATATCATCCTCAGACAAGTGGCCAGGTTGAAGTGTCCAATAGGCAGATCAAGGCCATTCTAGAGAAGACTGTTGGAGCTTCAAGGAAAGATTGGGCTAAGAGACTTGATGACGCACTGTGGGCATATAGGACTGCTTTCAAGACTCCATTAGGCACTACACCATTCACCATGCTGTATGGTAAGTCATGTCACTTACCGGTGGAGGTGGAATACAAGGCCATGTGGGCTGTCAAGTTGCTGAACTTTGACATCAAGACCGCGACCGAGAGGAGATTGATTCAGCTGAACGAACTTGACGAGATACGGCTTGAGGCTTTTGAAAGCTCAAAGATCTATAAGGAGAGGACCAAGCTTTTTCATGATAAGCTGATCCAGAAGAAGGAGTTCAAAGTAGGAGATCTTGTGTTGCTTTTTAACTCCTGGTTGAAGCTGTTTCCCGGGAAGCTCAAGTCTAGATGGTCGGGACCGTTTAGAGTGAAGGAGGTGAGACCATATGGAGCAGTGGTACTTTTTGGAAAATCTGATGAAGAGTTCACGGTCAATGGCCAAAGACTCAAGCACTACTCCGTCTCAGAAGTAATAGATGAGGGAACTTCCATTCCACTCTCTAGCCCTCCCTCAGCCTGAGATCACGGTTTGCAAAGTCGAGCTTAACGACTTTAAATAAAAGCGCACTTGGGAGACATTCCCATGTTTATCCTTGTACATACGTCTTTTGCTTGTTATTTTTGATTTTTTGCTTTGAGTTTTGTCAGGTTTTGGCTTAAGGACGAGGTTGTAGATCAGTTGGAGTTGAGCAAAGACCGTGGAAATGAAGAAAAATGGTGCAGGAGCCGATATCGGGTTCCGTATCGGTTGGCCAGACCGATACGGTTCTGGTAAAAATAATCCGAGGCTCCATATCGGTCCCCGTATCGGTTGGCCAGACCGATATGGATTCCCCAGAAAATTCAATATCGGTCCCCGTATCGGTTGGCCAGACCGATACGGGTCTTCGGAGTGAGCAGATATCGGTCACCGTATCGGTTGGCCAGACCGATACGGGGTGCAGGAAATAAATCCGAGAGGTAATATCGGTCGGCGTATCGGTTGACCAGACCGATACGCCCTTCGCCCAGGTAAGTGGTTCAGACCCTAAACCGATTTCAAACCGGTTCTGACCGGATTTTAACCCAAAATCGATTTTCTTTCCCCTCTTTTCTCCTCCTCACACGCGATTCTCCTCCTCTCCTTGTCTCCTATTGCGATTTCAACAACAAATCCTCCAAGTTCTTCCAACTCACTTTTCTCTCTCAAATCTCCACCAAAATTCGATTTTTCGGTTGCTGAATCCAAGGTTTTCAAAGCTCTATCACTTTCATTCACTCTCTATCACCATCCTCCATCACAAACCAAGGTAGAACTCTCATCTTTCTCAAGATTTTCGGATTGAAAAACCCGGAAATTTTGAACTTGAATTTGTTTGGTTGTTGATGGTTGCTATTGCTTGAATTCCTTCCCAATATGTGTTTGAACCAACACCCATAACCAATTTCGCCCTAAGAATGAATGAATTTGATCTTTGGTGAATTAGGGTTCTTGAGAAATTTGGAATCCGAAAATATTGGGGGTTTTCTAATTGAATGGTTTCTAATGATGCATTGGATTGATAAGGGCTTGACTTTGTGATACTACTTGATTTGGATGAGTTTTGTTTCACAAAAGTTTCAAAATGTGCATTAAGGACCTTTGGTTGATGAGGTTGTGAATTGCTCAAGAGAGTGATTGATTGTTGAGCTAGAAATGAGTTTGGTTAGGATGCTTAGGCTTGCTTGCTCCATTGAAACTGAAAAAGTATGCAATTGTTAAGCTCCCACAATTGTTGATCATGGATGTCTCAAGCTATTATTCATTGTGTGGTTGGATTGCGATCTGTGCTGATTCACTTTATGAGTTGTCTTTTGTAGGACAATGACGAGAAAGCGTGCCAACCCGAAACCAAAAGCACAAAAGCCGGTTGAAGATGTGGGAACCTCATCGAGAGGAAAAGGGGTAGCTGTTGAGGAAGAGGCACCCGAGGCTCCAGGGAAAGTAATTGAGAACCCACAAAAGTTCACCGCTTCTGAGATATGTGACAAGCTGGAGGGGATACCGTTCTTGTCAACCCGATACCCTCACATCCCGACACTGACTGCACTTGGGCTGCTAGATGACTACAACGAGATTGTAGAGAACATGGGTCTTAAGGAGTTCTTCAACCTTGCCAGTGACTCCTATCAGAGCTCGGCATGTCAGTTCCTCTCAACCATGCAGGCAACGGTCAATATGAGAAGAGCAGCTTTAACAGGGGAAGTGAGTAAGGGAAATATTGATTTCCAAATGGGCAGAAAGAAGTTTAGCATGACGTATGAGGACATAGCTGCTGTCTTTGACTTTCCAGAGAATGGTGCTCAGCTGGGGACTTTTATCCCTATTGATAAGGACGACCTCGAGGGTGTTTGGCAGATGATAGCTGATGGGCCCTTTAAGCTGGGGGGTATGAAAGCTGCAAGGATCAGACATCCGGCTATTAGATATGTGCACAAGGCATTGGCACACACGTTCTTTGCTAGGAAGGAGGCCAACCAAGTCCACGAGCAGGAAATGAAGATGTTGTACATTGGGCTGCAGCCACTCCTGCTCACTTATCCCAACGGTCAGCCCATACCACCGGTTGAGCGCCTCCCGAGCTACACTTCCATTCTGATAGAGCAGTTTGTTGTCCACAGAGAGTGGGCTATGTCAGTAAGGGACTCTAACCCGAAGTTCAGCATGGCTGGTGTGATCACACCGTTGCTTGTGAAAAAGAAGATAAAACTGGAAGGAAGCCTGAACGAGAAGACATTTGGGGAAACCACACCTGTTGCATGGATGGATATCCAATACCTTACCCGAACTCACTACCTTGCATCCAGGGCGCCTCCAGAGCGCCATCTCTACCGGATGTGCTCAGGCACTACCCATGAAGAAGGGTACCTCCTCCCAAACCCCGACATTACAAGCTTTGCCAACAGAGCTAATATCAGATTCTTACCGGGAGTGGAGCATGTGTTGGGACCTCACGGGTCACAGAGAGCAGCTGCAGCAGAGCATGATACTTCCGACGCACCTGCTGGGGTGTATGGGCTGCACAGGTACCTTATTGAGCCTCTAGATGATCCTATCGAGAACAGGACGATCAGGGCATTGAGGGACCAGAACCGGAGCCTCCAGAAGCAGAGCAAATGGCACGGTAGGAACATTAAGAAGATGGCCTCCTGTTTGAAGAAGGTGACCAAAGTGCTTAAGATGATTGTCGGAAAGAAGGACAAGAGTGGCGCTGCAGGACAGGCTTCCACATCCCGAGCAGCTCAGGCTGGTGCAGATGAGGAGATTCAGGCAGCCACCGAGGAGGTGATAGCTGAAGCTGATGTTCTGGTTGAGCAGGCTGAATTGGAGCAGGGCAGATACTCGGTTGCTGGACACGAGACATCAGGATCTGCACGCATGGCCCATGACTCCTACTATGAGGATCCTCACCGCCACTCTACCCGCGAGGACCGGAGGAAGAAGAGGAGAGCCATGAAGACACCTTCCTGCTCCTCCTCCAACCCGACCTACTCCATGGGGGATTCATCACCTCCTTTCCTCCATTACTAGCCAGGTAACACTCCACCATTGTACATATTTTTTTTCTTCTCTTCTTTGTTTGCTTTTTGTTTGTGTGTTTTCGGTTTATCCTCCTTGCCTAGATCACACAAGGGACCGTGTGATTTAAGTTTGGGGGAGAGGCTACTTACTAATCTTGAGTCTCATGCATTCATCTAAGGCATAGAAAAACCAAAAAAATTTAAAAAATTTTCGAAAATTTTCACAAAAATAAGCATGTAGGATCGAGTCTAGTTAGTGTTGTAGGATTCATGCATTTGGGAGCAATGATTGAATTTCCTTGTAAAGTTTAATTGGGTGAAAATGGTTTCGAATGCTAGCTTGTTTAGCTAATTGAGTGCACTAGGATTGTATCCCGAGTTAAGCATGAAAGCTAGAACGAACCTTGCTTGGAACGCTAACATTCAGCCTTGTTTTAAAACTGAAGCAAAATGTGAATTGAAGCTAGCTCTATTCAAAGTGAGAACCTTAACTTGACTTGCAATTATCCTACTCCTTCTTAGTGTTTTTAAACTCATGGATACCCCCAAAATATTCAAGCATTCTTCTCCCTTTAACCACTCTTGTTTGCTTGAATAGATTCCGCACCCTTCACCACCTTTCCTTCAAACCCAAAAACACTCTAGTTGAGAGGTAGGCCTCTTGGAATGAGCTAAGTAAATGGTGTTGAGTTTGAGGCGACTAGCTGAAAATTTCCGTATAGATGCAAGCTTGACCACCTTTTGCTTGTATTAGGCTAAGATTGAAGTTTGGGGGAAGGGATTTTGAGAGGGAAAGGATAAAAGAGAAGTTAAATGGGATCTTGTATTTGTTGGCAAAATGTTTAAAAAGAAAGAGCTCTTATGTGTTTTCAAAGAAAAAAAAAAAAAGGGGTACCTCATGTTTTGAAAAGAAAAGAAGCCAAAGTGCTCAATTTAAAGAAAGAAAAAAAAAGGGGTTCATGAAAAAGAGGTCATTACTAAAGAAAGAAGGATTTGAGCTAAGTTGAAAGAAAAGAATTGCCATTGTTTTGAAAGGTTTTAAATGATCCTTGGGGAGCTTCATGGGAAGTGTTTTGATTGAGAAAGATGGATAGGCAAGAAAAGCCTTGATAAAGGGTAGACTCAAACTAGGTGGGTTAGAGTAAGAGTGGAGGTCTTTGGGGCGATGGGTAGACGGAAATCGATGCTAGTACGCACCAATTGCTTCTATACTCTTAGCCTTTTACTATAAGCTCATTCATTCCTTCATGAGAGAACCTAAATGAATGTGGAGAAACCCCTCTTCGTCCTGATTGAGATCATCTTTATCTCAAAACCTTAACCCTTGCCAAATGAGTTTGAACACTTGGTTGTGAGTAGGATCCACTTGAAATGCTTAATCAATGTCAAAGAGCTAGTTGATATGAATTCTTGTGTAAGTTGAGAAATGGGTTGGAGAATTGGCCTTGATGAGTATGGCTAAATCCTTGGAGTAAGCTTGACTTGGATACATCTTAGTTGCATGAGCTTTAAATGAAACTTGTTGATCTTGATTGAACTTTTGGATATGAGCTCCCGCTTTCAAACTTTTCTCCCAAATGGATTGATTGACTTATGCTTGCTTGTGGACAAGCAAGATTCAAGTTTGGGGGAATTGATATTCATACATTTTCATGCATTTAGGCTTGTATATAGTTCTTGTTTTGATTTATTTTCTCCATCGTTCTTACCATTTTGCCGAGTCATTGTCACATCTAGAGTCTAGAGTTGTTTAGGACTAGGATTAGGCATTCTAGGCTTGCATTTGGAGTGTTTCTTGTGTTTTGCAGGTGAATGGAGGCATCTAGGAGCATTGGTGAGCTTGGAAGTGGAGTCTTGAGCTCAGAAGACCAAGGAAGAGCCAAAGAAGGACCATATCGGTCTGAGTATCGGCCAGGCGGGCCGATACAACCCCTCGTCAAAGTTTCGGAGAACAGTATCGGCCACCATATCGGTCCACCCGACCGATATGGACTCTCGGATTAATTTTCGAGGGTTCATATCGGTCCACATATCGGTCAGGTGGACCGATACGCTCGAACCCAGAAATAATCCGAGACTCGATATCGGTCTGCATATCGGTCCACCTGACCGATATCGACCCCAGAATTGCACTTGGATCCGGGTCAACACCCGGTTTGTTCCGGGTTGACCCGGCTCGCACCTTTTAGACTATTTAAGCCAAAAACCTATTTTATTTTGTTTCTTATGCAGTTTTTGATGTTCTAAACTCTTTTGTAAGAACACATAAAAATCCTTTGATCAATCTAGATTTCTATTACTATTCCATCAACAAATCTTTCAATCTCTCACTAATCTACCATGATCAACTCTATTTCTATGAGTCTTGTTGATCTAGTTATGATTTGTGAGTAGTTTTCCATAGGCTTGTGGGTTGGGTAGGATTAGGTTGATTAAGGGTGATCAATGGAATTCTAGTAGTTAATTGTCAAAATCTCATCTAGCAAAGTGCTCTTAATGCCTAGTTAATCTTGATCACATTGATTAGGATGTTTAGAATTTCTTGTTCACAACCTGTTCGATGAAATTCCTGTACTTAGCTTTGTTAGAACTTTCATATTCTAGCACATGAAAATGTATGTCTAGAGTGATTGGTTGCTAATTGGAACCTGTTTGAATGCTCGTTTGATTTTGATTCACAAATGATGATTTGTTCTTGAGTTAAGATTGAATGAAGAATTGGTGTTAAGAGATTAAGCCGATTTACATAGTGTGTTCCTTGCTAAGAGATTAGCTTTTAAAAGTTTGAATTAGGATTCCTTGATCATCCCGAGTCACCTATCCGTTGACCCTAACCCTTGGGCCTTATTCTTCCTATTGATTGAATCGTTTGTTTATTTGCTTTTGTTTACTTCTATTTGATTTGCATTCGTTAGGATCGTTAGAAATTGAAAACCAAATTGTTAGATTTGACTCTGGAGGTTTAGTGTATACTTATTGGTTTTATCCGTCCCAGAATAGGTTCGATACCTCAAAGCTACTTCGATAAGCTTGAGGAATTGGTACCTCAAAGGATTGTAAAATCCTAGTTATCAACTTTCTTTCCAAGAAGAACAGTGGGAGTAAAAGTACAACTCGAAGAAATTCGAAAATCACAGGAGACTGCTCAACCTGATGAGGAAGAGCAGCAGTTGGATCTACAAAGAGTTGTAGAACCTGCACCTGTGGTGCCTAGAGTTTATAAAGGATTTGGTGAACGTATATTCGATATACATTTAAATGGCGAGTTTCTGAAGAAGTGTCGATCGACACAAAAGTTGCATCGATCGACACAGATCGCGAACCAAATATTGATTTTGGTTTATGACTTAATTAACTACGGTTTAAATCTTGGTTAATTAGGTCGTGGTAAAAGTATACATATGAGATATGTGTGCGCGACTTTTACAGAAAACTGAAGCTCGCAGATCCGAAAGGATCCGTCACGAACCCGAGAAATATGGATTTCTCGTAACTAATTGCCGTGATCTACTGATCATTGAAAGTGACGGGCCTGCGAATTATGAAGAAGCAATGATGGGCCTTGACTCCGAAAATGGCTGAAAGCCGCTGAATCCGAAATGGGATCCATGTCACAGAACCAAGTATGACTTGGGTTGATTTACCCGATGGTGTAGAAGCCATTGTGAGTAAATGGATTTTCAAGAAGAAAAGATGACATGGATGGTTATATTTGGATGTACAAAGCTAGGTTGGTGGCAAAAGGTTTCAAGCTAATTCATGGTATTGACTATGAAGAAACCTATTCCCAGTCAACGTGCTTAAGTCCATTCGGATTCTCCTAGCAATCGCCACTCATAATGGTTATGAGATCTGGCAGATGGATGTGAAAACAGTTTTCCTTAAAGGAATTCTGGAAAGGGATGTGTACGTGACACAACCTGAAGTTTTCATTGATCCTAAAGAAGCTAGGAAGATATGCAAGCTTCATCGATCCATTTATGGATTAAAGCAAGCATCTCGGAGTTGGAATCTTCGTTTTGATGAAGTAGTCAAAAGGTTTGACTTTATCAGAAATGAAGAGGAACCGTGTGTTTACAAGAAGACTAGTGGGAGCGCAGTTGCATTTCTAGTATTGTATGTTGATAACATACTACTTCTCGGAAATGAAGTTCCATCATTTCAGTCTGTTAAGACCTGACTCGAAAGTTGTTTTTTTCGATAAAATTATGGGAGAAACCGTACACATTCTTGGAATAAGAATCTATAGAGATAGATTGGATAAGCTAATTGGATTGTGTCAATATACTTATGGTGATAAGGCCTTGCACTGGTCCAGTATGCATGATTCCAAGAAGGGCTTCATGAAAATGACTCTTGGTATTACTCTTAGCAAGACGCAGTGTCCTTGGACACATGCTGAGCAAGAGCGAATGAGGGTCAGACTACTGCTAAAGGCATTAGATGTCTTAAAATGTGATCTTAATTTTAGTGGGAGTTGTTGTTGTTAATTTTAGTTATGATATGATGTTCGTATAAACATAATTTGATTATGTTATTGAAATCTGACATCTGTATTATTTAATAATGGTTATTAAATAATAGTCCCAAAGTAAATTATGACATTTTATAGGTCATCAAGTATGTGACTTGATCATGAAACCCTATAGATAATAAATGACATAAATTATGTTGGTCCCTGGTCGAGGTTGTTAAAGTGGGACATTAACAACCGCGTGAGACTAGTATGTGAGGTGACTGATGACTAAGTTTCATGGAGTCATTAATAAGAGTATTAAAGTCAATCACATAGATATGTGTTGGAGAACACAGGATCGGACATGACCCACTGATGAGAACTCTACGGGATAGTTATATAAGTATCATGAGAGTTTTCATTACGACTATAGAGTATAGTCCTTAGACCTGAGTTCATCATGTTTTCTTACATGTGAATTGGTCCGCTTTAACCTTGTCAAACGTCAGCCGTAACTGGTGACTATAAAGGCATTGATTGGGCGTATCATGAAGCGTGTGAAGAAACAGGGATGGAACAAGATGGGATTTGTCCCTCATATATAACAGGAGATAAATATCTCAGGGCCCATCGAAGATTTGATACTGAGAAATGTGTGGCCACACTCAAACGAGGTGATTGTCAGTCGTTTGTCTTGTCAGTATAAATCGGAGTTCGATGAACATGATCTTGGCTAAATAAGGGTGACACAGATCTTGCCTTATGCCAGATCGAGATATAGTGACGAAGAGATTGAAGGAATATATGATTCCAGCATAAGTGGGAGATTGTTGGGAATGTCCTGAAATCTATTGTACTTACTCCAAGTGAAAGTCGTATTGTCGAGATGAGACAATCATATGACACTAGGCAGTCATAATGCTTTGCTAGAAGCCACTTATGATCAATGAGTTTAGAACTCATTGCTAGTGTTATATGATCCTACAGGGTCACACACCTAAGCAAACTGGACGTTAAAGACGAGGTTGATCATTAATGTAATGATCTGGTGAATGCATATTTGATGTGCATTCGATATCAATATTCCGGGGCAGTGTCGATCGATGCAGATAGTGCATCGATCGATGCAACTCGCGGATTAATCAGATTAATTCGGTTTAATCGTTGGTTAATTCCGTTATGGTTTAAGTCGACATATATAAGATATATGGTCGACCTAAACTGATTTCTAACCTAATTCACAGCCACCAGAACTTGAATAGAAACCTCTGAAGAGATTGGATCTCTATAGGCACTAGCATCCCTGCTGTTCAGTTTGTGTGCGTGTGGATACCAGTAGAGGCGCAGCACTTGAGGCGCTTTAGATCTCGATTATCTGCAAATCTTCCGCTGCTAATCACCAGGTAATTCTGAGATCCCAATGATTCAATTACATGAACCCTAGATCCTAGGCTTAGAATTCAGACCAGGATTGCCTAATTGGATTAGGATCTGCTAGAAATTCCTTCAAACAGAATAAGCGCGTCGGAGAAGACGGCGACGATCGGCGATGACAGAAAGGAACAAACCGAAAGTACGATCATATTATCTCAATGCTTCGTCTTATCAATTTTGCTCTTTTACAACTCTCCCAGCTTACTAGAGATAAAAGATGCTTCCAAATAGGCACGTAACTTCGTATATATATATATATATATATATATTTTTGGCCAAAATCTGGTACATATATTTAAATTTTTTTGTAATTTGTTTTGGTTTATATCTGATTGAAACTGATTCTAATCTAAAATTTAGAATTGGACTCGGTTTTGCAAACCGACAAAATTACAGAAAACCGAAAACAATCCAACAACAGGAAAACCGGCTAAACCGGAGACACTCAACTCTAGATCGCGAAAAGAGATCCGCCGTCTAGAAAGTTGATGCCGCAAGAAACTCGCCGGAACTACCGAAAAAGAGAGGCCGAGTAGAAGTCCGCCTCGAGCTTCACCTGCATAAAGAGTCGGTGCGGAGGAGCAGAAGTCCGTTGGGTGAACAGACGCCTCACTCGCGCCTGAACAGAGAAGGGAGGAGATGGCGGAACCACCAACAAACTGCCGAACCTAGAGAAGATGGGCTCATGAAACTCACAGAAGCGAACCAGACGGGAAAGGGGGAGAAGGGCTGCCGGAGAGACTGGAGTTCCTCGATTCGCTGTGCCCTAGCAGCTCGATGAACCCAAAGACCACCATTGGTTCTCTCTCCGAGGCCCATCCTCCGCCTAGCCACCACCGTGACCTCGCTCGCCACACCCCATGCAACCAAACATACCAGAACCACACCACTCCACGCCAAGCCACAAATCGAAGGAAAAGAGGAGGATACCGCGGAGCTAGTCCTCGAGCAACCGGTCATCCCGCCGCTAGTCCAAGAAGCTCCATCGTCGGGCACCATCCTCTGTCGGCGAAGTTTTTCTCGTTTAGTCAGTTGCTCCGTCGCGGATGAAGTTCGGATAGAGAGCAAAAGAGATGGAAGATGAGGGCCTCCCTCAACGCCGGTGATATCGGTCGCCGGAGAGGCCGGAGGAAAGAGAGTGAAAAAAGCTTTTGTCTGTGGGATTTAAGAGAGAAGGCAGAGAGAAATAAAAGACTTTCTCTCTCCTTCAAGTTGGAAAATCCAAAACGTTTAAAATGTTGACAAATTACTAAAAAAATAAAAGAGAGCACAATGTTCTAGACTCTTTCATTAATTGTATACAATGTTGGGTATTTTGCACCAGTTGTATCTTTTTTTTTTGTTGCAATTTTGTATCTTTTGAAAATTTTGTGCAATTTTGTATTTTTTTTTGTAGGTCCCGCTATTAGAAGACCATTTTATCCTTTACATATAGGAGAAAAGAGAGAAAATGATCAAAACACTCTCTCGATTGATAGGTGTCACGTCCTATCAAAACTATCCATTTTTTATTATTATTTTTTCTTTTCTTTCCCCTTCATTCTCTTTCTTACTTTTACATTTCTTTCACCCCTCATTTTTTGAACGGTTGATAGGATGTATAGACTACTGAAATGAAGTTATAACCGATCGATGTACCGGAATTCAAAAAAAAAAACTCGGGTTTAATACAGAAGTTTCGAGTAGACAGTCTAGACTAATTTTCCACAATATCGGATATTCGTGGATACTACCACGATCACATCACATACAAGACACTTAACATGGATATGAAGTAGTCAATCGAAATGTTGTTTTTGGATGGATAGTGGTCCACATATACTTTGTCTCCACAAATTCACAATCATGTGAACTCTTAACCACCTTCTGCTCATCAGAAGCGTCTAGCATGTGATATAATTGTGGTGGTGACCATGAATGGTCAATACATAGTAGAACTCTTGACCACCTTCTGTTCATCATAAACGTCTAGCATGTATTTTAAATACTTTTGATCGTACTTTGTGTCTATAGATTCACAATCATGTGATATAATCTTGGCAGTGTCCACGAATAGTTGATGCATAATATAAATCTTGACCACCTTACTTATGACTCTCTCTAGACGCGCAAGGAGCAGTCCATATATCAAAATGAACAAGATCAAAACAATTTTCATAAAATGGTTGAAGACTTAGGAAAAACATACTTGCAATGTTTACCAAGTATGCAAGCTTCAAAATCATCATTTGTAAATGAAACATTAGGCAATAACAGGCCTAAAGCTCTTGAATGAAGATGTCCTAGTCTAGCATGCCACACAACATTATCATCAGTAGCAATGAATGGGTTACATAAAAACTAATGTTATGTAGAACATAAAAACCATCTTTACCATCTTCTGTTCATAAAAACCATCGATACATAGTATAACTCTTGACCACCTTCAGTTCATCAGAAGCGTCTATTATTTGATATAATCGTGGTAGTGCCCACGAATAATCGATACATAGTAAACACTTTTAAATATTTTCGATTGGCCACTTCCTACCTATGGTAAGCATCTTGCATGTGATATGGTCATGATAGTATCCACGAATAGCATATATTGTGGACATCTAGTCTAAATTGTCCATTCGCAATTTGCGTATTAAGTCCGATTTTTTTTTTTGAATTCCGGTATATCGATCGATTTTATCTCTATTCCGGCGGTTTATATGGCCGGAAACTTCAACTTCGTCATTCTATGCACAGTAAAAAAATGGGGGGTGGGGGGAAAATAAATGTAAAGTAGGAAAGATAGTGAAAAAAGAAAAGAAAGGAAAAAAACGAATGGATAGAAGGGATATGCGTGGATTCCCTATTCATCCATAGCCATTTCATGTCTCTAAGGACAAAATGAACTTTTTGACGCCTAGAAAACCGTAAAAGATACATAAATGCACAAACTTTTGCATATATACAACTTGTCATTAGTTTCTAAAAAAAGATACATTGAGTGCAGTTGATCTTACAATACCATCATTACTTACCTTTGTTTGGAAACACCTGACTTTCTAAACTTAACGAGTTATTGAAATTTTGAATAAATTTAGAGAATATGCAAATCAGATTTTTTTTCACACTAAACACCTCAAATTTTAAATATTTTATATGTAATACATAAAAATTTAAGTTATTATGCATACATTGTCTATGATTTTCATATCATCTTCAGATTTTGAACTTTGATCTTGTGTGTTTGTAAAGTGTTGGATTATTGTTGGTGGCATGGAGATCTGAAAATCATTTTCCACCGTACTAGTTGAATTTGTATTGGTCTAACTACATACCAAAATATTCATTACTATGCAAAATTGATGAATCATGATAACTTGTATTTCAAGTGAAGCCATCACTTCTAGGTTGTATAATTCCTCACAAATACTGAAATAAGAGAACTCACTGTTTTGTTTCATGTAATGATGTTTTGTCAGTTTTTTTTACATTTCTTGACTAAGAATTGATAATACGACTCAAATCAAAACTCCTAAAGCTTCAACCCCGTGTTCATGAAAATAATAAACTTAAAATAAATATGTAGTGAACCTAATAGAAAACTAATTAAGATAATAAGATATGACAACATTTCATTTGTAGGTTTAGTCGTCGCAATCGAGGATCAAGAAGTCGCGATATATATGCAAGGTAAAGTCGGCTTAACTTAGTGTAAAAAATTCCATCGAATTGAAAAAACACATATGAATGTTTAACATCGAATCGTAAATGCATGTCCAGAGTGGCATGATACATTCATCGTTAAATTTTAGACGGTAAAAGAGAGAGACATGACAACAACTACACATACAAACATATTTACATTTAAGCCTCTCATTTTCATGGGCTTTAGAATAATAAAGCGGAAGTTTCATGCGACACAAAATTTCTAGGAAACACGAGAAAAATTCCGAAAATATTTCAAAAAATGTATAGGTAACATATCTAAGCATGTATGACGCAACCACCTCCAACTATAAAAAATTACACAATCAACATTATACGAAAAATGAATTTAATTATATTTACAGCCTAATAACCAAAATATAATTGAACAAACGACTTTCACAACTGAACCCCCGTGCGTGTGCTGTGGTAGTAAAGATCACTAGTGTTGATAGTCAAGTTCTAGTATCATACTCAAGTTTTCGCATCAAAATATCAACATTTCGAAATTGTTATCGAAAACATTTGGTTTTACTATGCAATATGAAATTTCGAAGTTTGTTTAAAAAATGTTATTCATACACATAATTCCCAAGAGAGAAACAGTAAGTCCGGAAAATAAAGATAATATATATACAAATATGGTTAGCAAATAATATTTATCTACTGAAAACATCATTTGATCAAATATGTTATTTTTTAGTAAATTTTTCACTACTGGGTGAATATATATATATATATATATATATATTATGTAATAATTTGTTTTATATTATAATTTCGGTTTGATATTAATGAAAGTATTAGGCGGCACAAAAAATGAACATATGGGATAATGGAAAACATTTCGGGTTTGATTGGTAACGACTGTGGCGGTGGAATATGATTGTAGGCTATGACTGTAGACTTTTGGCTATAGAAATTTTGGATGTAGAAACTGTGACAGTTACTTTTAATAATTTTGAAGGTATGATTATTAACAAAAGTTGTAGAAACTGTGAATGTTATTTTAAGTATTATTTTTTGTTAAATATAAAGTATCCTAGCTTTAAATACAACTAATAATAATATGATCTACATAATTATTAGCATAAATAATTATTACAAAATATACTTAAAAATATAATAGCTTAAAACAAGATTAATATATAAATATTATTTAAAAAGTAATAGAAATATGCATATTTGAATTTTGATTTTAGAGATATATGCACTATAATATACAATGTTTTCTATTTCAATAGAATTATTTTTTTTGTTAATAATTTGTTAACTAAAAAACAAAATATCAGTAAATTGAAATCTTTTTAGTAAAATTAATAGAATATTTTGTTGTTTGGAAAAATGAAAAGAATAGTTCTAAAAAAATATGAAAAGAACAATGGGAGAAGAAAAAAACTAACCGTAAACAAACATTCAAAATATCCTATTCTCAAATACATGCATGCATTCACGTCTCTTTATGGATCTACGTTTTTATAAAAAAAATTAATAATTAATAAATTATTTTTTGTATAATCTTAAAAATAATAAAAATCTTGAATACTGCTTTAAAAAAACGTAGAGTGATAAGAATATAAGTAATTATATGGCTGTGAGATTTCAATGAGAATTTTTAAAGCTGTAGAAAGTTTAAAGTCTGACTAGAGTGAAATTGACTGTAAAAATTCTAAAATTAATTTAAAGCTCAGTCTATATAATATAAACCTCAATCGGTATTAATGAAATAACTAGCTTTTGCTAATTCATCTGGACAAATACAAAAAAATGTAAGGAGTACTTCAAAAAAAATCCCATTCGTCAAAGGATTTCCATTAATTATACAAAGATAAAATATAAAGTTTGGATACAAAGATAGAATACAGATAACAAAGACAAAGGCGAAACAACGATAGTGGAACCAAAAAGACAAACAAAACCAAAGGACTTCTACACAAAAGAACAAGGGAAAATTGCTTAAAATGCCCTCAAATTTGATTTTAAATAAAAGTGTACCCCCAAACTTGAATCAAATATAAAACTGGTTTTGCAGCCTTATGAAATTACCGCGCTGTCCTTATGACCAATCAAAAAAACGTCAAACGCAATTACCATTATAACCTTCGACTATTTCAGACTTCTATGGATATCTGAGACTTCAGACTCTAATAGAAGTCTGACACTGAATTAATTAGTAAATTTAAATTTTAAAATTATAAAAAAAAATATTTTGTCAAAACTTTTATATACATAAATTATATATAAACAATTTAGTAGTATATAAATTAAAATTTGATAAAATTGAGTCATATTAAACAATGTTAGTTAAGTATGCCTTAGAACCCTACTTTGTAATGGAACATAATGGAACATTTACATATAACTTACATATAACCTTAGGGTTAGTTAGACTCATGGTTTAAGAAATTCACATTTGAAAAAATATATTTGCACATGTATGTTATAATAGTGATATAATTAACGAATTTGATGTGTCCTAGGTGTTTTGTTTAAATATTTTTCGATGTTAAGTGATAAATACTAAATTTAGGGTTTATCAGACTTCTATAGAAGTCTGAATTTTGGGGTTTCGTAAATACTTTTAACCAAATATACCTTAAATGAGTACAATTGACTAAATTTTATGTAATTTTAATTTACATATGTCAAAAAGTCTCATGTTTAATTTATGTATCCAAATTTTTCCTCAAAATATTTTTTAATAATTTTATAATTTAAATTTCCAACTTAATTATCTCTCAGATTTGTCGTAACATTTGGTAAAATTGAGTCAAACTAAAAAAATATGTAAGGTAGAGTAAGTTCTAAACCTCAAAACATTCTTTGTAATGGAACATTTACATATAACTTACATATAACTTTAGGGTTAGATTCATGGTTTACCAAATTTATATTTGAAATATTAAATTTGTATATATATATATATATGTTATAATGTGCATATATTTAGCGAATTTGATGTTTTCTAATTGTTTTGTTTAAATATTTTCACCGATAAGTGATAAATATTAGGTTTAGGGTTTCTCAGACTTCACGACGAAGTCTAAATTTTGTGGTTTCTCAGACTTCTTTAGAAGTCTGAGACGTATTTAAGTTAAAAATTTAAATTTTAAAAATATGAAAAAATAATTTGATATAAATTTTGATACATAAATTAAGCATAAGCATTTTTTATGTATATAAATTAAAATAACATAAACTTTGATCAAACTTAAGCATTTAAGATATATTTGGTTCAAAACACCATGTAGTTTGATCTATATTTCACATATGAAGGTGAATATCATGTTTTATCTGTAGGGTTAGATTCAGAGTTTGTGAATTTTCATTCATATTGTTCCATTTTAGTTAATTTGTGACTATTCTAAACGAGTTTGATGTTTATTATAAGTTTTCTATATAATATGATGATATTTAAGTAGTAATTATTAGATTTAGGGTTTCTCAGACTTTCAAGTAAATCTGGTTCGAGTATTTAAACTTGTCATGAAGTCTTATTTCAGACTGCATATGAAGTCTGAAATTTTCCGCATTTTCGAAAATTTCCACACGAAAACTTTTCAAAAAGGCGGGAAATTTCTGCCTGAAATTTTCAGAATTCCCGCTCAATTTAGAAATTCCTTCTCAGACTGCATATGAAGTCTGATACCGGATATTTTACAATTTTTAATTATTAAAATTTTGGCGGCAATGTTTCCCTCCAATTCTCTCATCTTATCTAAACCTATTTTTTTACACACATATAACAGCCAGAAAAAAAAACCTTCACATTCTTCTTTTTTTTACTACCTCTCTTTCTCTCTCTCTCTCTTAAAACCTCTCTAAAATTTCTCATCCAAAAATGTTCTCAAGCTTATTCTCTCATATGAGTTCTTATGTATGTGATTCATAGTTGATTCTCTTTGAGCTGTGAAATAGGTGAGTGGATCGGTTCTGATTTAGTGTTTTCAAAGTTTTTTTAACTGAACCAATTAAGACTTTTGACATAGACTTTTAGTTATACATGTTGATTTGCTCAAAAAATCCTTTATTATCCATTTCTTGGAGACTTGTTCGCTAACTAATGCAAGAGCTCTGTGTTTTTGCTTTTTCAGGTGCTTGGTTTAAGGTTGATCCAGATGACTCTCCAAAGAAGCTGGAGTTGGGGTTTATTATGTGCTAATGGCTCATAAAATTTCACTGTTACGAGGAACACGAAGTCTGAGAGTCTAATACCAGACTACAATAGAAGTCTGAGAGTCCAGGTAAATCTGGTTCGAGTATTTAAACTTGTCATGAAGTCTTATTTCAGACTGCATATGAAGTCTGAAATTTCCCGCATTTTCGAAAATTTCCACACGAAAACTTTTCAAAAAGGCGGGAAATTTCTGCCTGAAAATTTCAGAATTCCCGCTCAATTCAGAAATTCCTTCTCAGACTGCATATGAAGTCTGATACCGGATATTTTACAATTTTTAATTATTAAAAATTTGGCGGCAAAGTTTCCCTCCAATTCTCTCCTCTTATCTAAACCTATTTTTTACACACATATAACAGCCAGAAAAAAAAACCTTCACATTCTTCCTTTTTTTTACTACCTCTCTTTCTCTCTCTCTCTCTCTCTTTCTCTTTTGTAAAACCTCTCTTTTGGACTTTTGGTTATACATTTTGATTTGCTCAAACAATCCTTTATTATTCATTTCTTGGAGACTTGTTCGCTAACTAATGCAAGAGCTCTGTGTTTTTGCTTTTTCAGGTGCTTGTTGATCCAGATGACTCTCCAAAGAAGCTGGAGTTGAGGTTTATTATGTGCTAATGGCTCATAAAATTTCACTGTTACGAGGAACACGAAGTCTGAGAGCCTAATACCAGACTACAATAGAAGTCTGAGAGTGAAAATTCAACATGAAGTCTTATATTAGACTACTTTTGAAGTCTGAAGTTTGATACTAAATTAGGTGTTTTCTCATTGTTGTAGATTTTTACTGGTTATTAGACTTCTTGTAGAACACATTGTATTGTATTAGATTATTGGATTATCAAATCAAAGAAAGAAAGTTCTCCTTATGTACTATGCTTGTAGAAAAATACAAAGTTGTATAAATTTCTTTTGTCTACTCAAAATCAACAAGGAATTTTGTTCATTGAAAGTATACAATATCAAGAAATGGGTTAGTTTAACCTTGGAAGAAAACATTACTCTTTAGATTACATACACCAACATATGACAAACTAAAATAACCTTAAGTGGTGATGAATTGGTCGTCAGACCTCTATTGCTGTCTGATTCTTATGAGCTAAAAGTTTATAAAATTAACAAGTCCAAATGTCAAGTTCGTTCTCTCATCATCACATTAGCGATCTTACTGAAAAAAGCTTATAAACGCTCTACATGTGGTTGTGTAGTTCATCTTAATCCCAATCTACTTCTTCATTGATACATTGATATGATTTGGTGTAATCAGTTCAATTATATCAAAGCATTCAATAAACAACCAACATATATAATATGGAGTATGACGTTTACGCATAGACATTCGTTCCACCAGCTCGGATGCTACTAGCTACATTGCCAATATTATTCAAAAATTGATTCAAAAATAATTACTATATATAAAAATGTAAAACTCACACATAAAGAACATAGAGAACTAACACACATTTATAAAAATTAAAATCAACCAAAATTAATAGCAAATATTCAATAAAATACATTTTAAAAGTTTTTAATATTTCAGACGTCTATAGATGTCTGATTGTAGTGAAACCAGACTTCTATGGTAGTCAGAAAAAGAGGGTATTTTTGCAATTGATTTTGAAATGTCAGACAGCGGATGCAGTCTGAAATCAATCAGACAGCGTACGCAGTCTGCTTTGAAAAATTTTGAGCTTTTTGTCAGACAGCTTATGATGTCTGAGAAAAAAAGGGTAGTTTTGCAATTGAATTTCAATTGTCAGACTTCTTTTATAATTTTCAAACTTCGGGAGAAGTCTGAAAAAAAGTAAAGGGTAGTTTTGCAATTGATTTTGAAATGTCAGACTTCGCCAAGAATTTTGATAGTTTTCAGACTTCTTATGCTGTCTGACAAGAATTTCAGACAGCGAGGGAAGTCTGATAAAAACATCGCATTTTCGGTTTTTATCCAGCGTTGACCAAAATTCGATATTTCAGATGTCTATAGCCGTCTGACAAGAGTTTGAAATTTCAGATGTCTATAGCCGTCTGATGTTATTTTTCCCTATTTTCAGACAGATTTAGAAGTCTGACGATTTTTTCGCTTATTCTGGTCAACATCTGAAAATTTGGGTCAATTGCAGTTTCTACCCCTCCTTTTTGTCAGACATCGGATCCCGTCTGACAAAAAGTCAAAAATCGGTCAATTTCTTGCCAGACTACATAAGAAGTCTGACTAAAAAATCAAATTTGAATCAATTGCAAAACTACCCTCTTCTTATTTTGACTTCTTGGTAACGTCAGATAAATTTTTTTTTTGTTTTCAAAGGAATTTCTCAGACTTCCATGGAAGTCTGTCAATTGAAAGTCAATTGCAAAACTACCCTCTCGTTGACCATAATTTTTCATCAGACTTCGTGGGAAGTCTGAAATCGCGAAACAGATCTGAAAATCGGGGGATCTTGTGAAAATCACATAAATCTGATTTTGAGCTCGTTTTTACCTTCCCCAAACACTCAAAACTTTAGTTACACCAATACCCAACAAACCCAACCATTTTTATGCAAGAATGACCAAAATCGCAATAGATCCAAATTTTAAAATTTTGTAGAACGTGAATTAAATAGTTTTTTGGATGAAATTAGAGAGAAAATAGGAGAATAGAAGGTTGTGAACTCTAATATGGAGTTTTGATGGGTCGAAATTGGTTGTGTGAGGCATTAGGAGCTCAAAATTGGTTGTTAATGGTGTTTGGGTGAACTGAAGAAGATGACAGTTTCGTAATTAAGTTAGATCTAAAGGGTTTTTTTGGTCTTTTGGTAAAAAATATCAGACTTCATATGAAGTCTGACGATGGCATTATCGTGAATACACAGATTATTAGGGGGATATATTAGCGAAGGGAAGGAAGGAGAAGGGGAATGGTAGTTTCAGAGTTGACTTCAATTTCAGGGGCATTTTTGCAAACAGCCCTTGTAAAGAACAATAGACAACATGCGCTTACACTAGCCAAAGAGCAACAAAATCAGATGACTCCAAACAACCAATACACCCAAGTAGCAAAGAGCACTAAGTCCTGAGAGAGAAAAGCAACATAACATCCAAAGCTGAATTTATTAAGGTTGACCCATCGACACTCATTATATTGCTCCACCATTAAAGGTCACGAGCAATTCATATGCAGATCTCACCAAGGAAGACGAAGGATCACCATTTACCAATCGACAACCGACGACCACATGCAAAATGAGCCAAAGCTCCAATTCCTTTTAAATGGGCCGGAGAACCCTTGTCGAGGACAGGAGGTCAAAGGCAGAATATAGAGAGATGAACACAATGAACTATGCTGAAGCGACCAAAGGAAAGAAAAATCACACTCTCAACGCCAAGCTACGACACCAACCGAAGCAGACCGAACGAAACAAACCAGCAAAGACGAAAAAAACAACCCTTCAAGCAAACCAAATCGGTAACAAAAGGGACTCCATCTATGCGCCAGATCCTATAGAGAAGATCTGATAAAAGAAGCCAAAAGAATGATGCTAACCAAAGCCGCCTAACCAGAACGACAAGGAAACTACTACTGGACACTACACAATACATAAACTAAACTGAGGCAGACCCCAAGACAACAACTACCCCATACCCTAGAGCACCCGCTATCTAGGAAAACCAGCCCCAGCCACTCGATCCTGCCTACTAAGCCATCTATAAATTCACCGGTAAAACGAGAAACCAAACTCACCCAACCGAGAGCCACCGTAGTATGAGGATCTCCATCGGAACGGAAGAAACTCTGGCCAAAACCCAAATACCAGAAGAGAGAGGACGCTTCTCGACACCACCAGACAAGGAGGCTCAGACCAAACGAAAGCTGCTAGACACGACGACCCGAGCTGAACCACACAAACCACACCGAGCAACAACGCACATCCATTGGAAGAAGAGCAAGGAACTCACTGGCGAAGAAGATGACAGAGAGTAAGAGAGGAACACCGCAAGAAGAAACCTAAGAAGACTCCCCCTCCCCGATTCCGACACGAGACATCGACCACCGGGGAGTCACGAAGAACATAAAAAGGATATTGCTTGCCTAAAAAAATGGACCCGAGAGCTTCTCTTTCTTCCTTATATTTAGGCTTTATGACTTCAAAACTTTAACCTAGGTTTATTTTGAGTGCAAAAAAAATTAAGGGATTTTCAGCAAAAGTAGCACTTTATTAACTAGCATTTAGAGGAGTAACAATTTCCACTTGGTATTATGCAGCATGACACTTTATTCCGGTTGATACTATTGAGATGCCGTTTTACCCCTTTTTTTCTTTCACCTTCTATATGACGCGTGTGTGGTATTGTAGTGTTGTAGAAACACGCGATGAAAATGGCGCGTGATGGGGGTACAATTTACATGATATATGTTTTCTATATTAGTTTATCTTTCCCGCCAATGTGAATTCATTAAATGATCATTATGTTTACTTAGTGTATTTAATAAATGTTTGGTGAGTTTATTGAAGAGCTCAATTCATCATCTCAGATCTACTTTTATCTTTGTTGGAGCTTTTGAAGACAAAAGTTTGGGAATTTAATTCAGGTGGAGGAATAAAGAAATCGATTGAAGGTAGCATTAAATGGTGAAGGTAAGATTTACGTTTGTTTTGGTGTTGACCGTTTCTGATTAGTTTTTAAATTTATTAATTGTCGTTGTATCTGAAGAAACAACACCCCAAATTTTTTATGGAACAATATCTCGACAATAAAATAAAACCAAACTTTTAGTGTTATTGTGTGGGACTTTGTTAGTATGAACACATCTTAGTATAACTAGTATGAATGTATGCTATGTTGTGTAATGTATTTTTGAAAAAACATTCTGACATCTGAGGTTCAAATGACATGAAATACGTTGACGGGCATAATATTCTCAGATATGAGGTTTGAAAATATATTTCGGAGATCTTATGAACGTTCATGAGTGGTAGGAAATTTTATATGAACTTGTTTTCAAGTTATACATTAGTTTATTATTAGGTTTGAACGTATGTTAACGTAAATCTGTTGTAATATTTTGTTTAGGTTCAGCATGGTCATGTTTATGTGGTGGCATTGAAGTGGAATCGTTCTACGACATGACAATAGGAATTCACCATAGATAGTGAGGACTATGGGAGGTGCATAACACTACGCAGTGATGATTCAGTGGAATCAAACAAGTTGAGAGTATTGAAGGAATTCGAGGTTGTACGTGGCAGAAGTTGTAGGCTTACTTATGTGGTACCGGCGAGGATGAGCTCAGTTGCAGCTTCGAAGATGCCTCCAATTTGTATTGGGAGTGAATATGGTATGGACACTTTCAAAGCTTTGAGGAAAAAAACGAGGGTATTAGCTTGTACGTGGAGTTTGAAGAAGGGTTTAACGTGTCAGGGAGAAGAATGAAAACAAAAGAAGAGGGGTAATGTGTCAGTGAGAACTAATATAAGTAAAGAAGCAAAAGAAAGTGCCATGGATATACCTCTGAAACTTAATCAAACTAGTGGAGATGGTTCTTTCCAGCAGTTGCTTCTGAGTCAAAGCGAAAGTAGTGTCTTTGCATCAGATTATTCAAATGGGATTGGAAAAAATTCATGCAGCGTGGGAGGGGGGGGGGTGTTGGGGCCTTTGTTGAGAAAGGTAAAAATTTGATTGTTGCAGCTCTGGATGCGGTGGAGGAGCTTGGACATATTCAGACAGTTGAGACTTTTGTGAAAGAAACACAAAAATTTGATGGTCTTTTCTCTAATTATGAGGACAAAGAAAATGAACCCGTAATATGTTTGAATGGTGTAGACCAGGATTTGGAAACCGTTTTGCCTAATGAAAGCGAGAAATTGTCGAGTAGATCTTATGATACAGAGGGCTCTGGTAGCGAATATGAAGAGGACGATGAAAGGGAACAGACATCGACTGATGCAAGTCATGGAGGAGAGTATGACAGTAAAAATTCAACTCAATGGACGCAGCAGCTTAACAGGACGTTTGAAGATGTTGAAGAACCGGGTAATGAGCAACCGCAAATCTTGTCTTGTCATACTCAGAACACATTGGAGCCACACCATGTGGTGGTATGCTCATGAGCCTACATAATATATATGAAGATATCCGTGATCAAGCTACAATGTTTGCGCAAGATGCTCCACCAATTTTTGACGACCCAATAAAAGGTGGGAAAGAGCTTTCTGATATTGATATAATAGAGTTTTACCTTCTTCGTTTTATGGCATATATACGGGGTGACTGTTCATAACGAAGAAAGATTTACGTGTAACTATGTGTGTTTATGCTATAAAGAAGCTGTTTCACTTTCGTACTCTGTGGTCATCAAAAACGAAGGTAATTATGCAATGCATTGACCCACAGTGTGATTGGAGGGTAATGGCTAAAGTTAATTACACCCTTTTCTTCCTATTTTGATATAAGAAAAATGCAATTGCACCACTCTTGCGATATTAATTCGAGAACCGAGAACAACAAGCATGCTACGACATAAGTTATAATAGTGTACATTAAGAAAACGTTTAGGAATGGGAGAACTGGACCTAGGCCGAGAGACTTGCCACTAATGTTAATGGACGAGTTGACAGTCACTGTGTTGTATTGGAAAGCCTGGAAAACACGGGAAATTGCTATCGAGGCAATACACGGATCCGCAGAGGACAGCTACACAGGTTTCTTATTTTGAACCAAACCTCTTTTCGAACTATGTTATATTCCTATTTGAAGGAAATTCATACAACTTTGATCTTTAGGACTTTCTCAGAGCCTTGGCTGGAGTTCTAGGAAAAGGAAGCTGTGGCACAATGTATAAGGCCATATTAGAGGAAGGAACCACAATGGTGGTGAAGAGGCTGAAAGAAGTAGCAGCTGAGAAAAGGGATTTATTAAATCTATTAGCTGTTTTTTTTCCTCCAATTTGCTTCTCATTTATGTTGGTTCTTTCTGGTACGTATTCTTTCTGAGGAGCCGTTGTTGCATTTTTTGATTCAAAACAAAGTCTTCTTTGAGAGATCATGAATCAAAACATTCAAATTCCATTTTTGCCTTTCTTTTTGGGGTTAATTAGATGGAGATCTCTTACCAATTTGATGCAATAGTCGCTAACCTGCGCTTTTAGAAGACTAATAGTGTTGTGTGATTGTTAATGCCCGCTTTGATGGTGTTCTTTGTTTACGTATCACGAGAGTGTAAGAGTGGATGATACCAATTCCCTTATCCACACATATTCTGCCTCCAAAAACGGACGTAATTTTTACGTTTAAAAAATAAATGAAAAAGATTGCAACAGCACTGTAACAGAAATTAAAGGCCAGCCAGAATTCCAAGATATGGAACTGAGTATTGAAAGGAGTCAAAATATTTATAAGAAAAGTCTTCTTAGATGTTTATAGTATAGATATATATTTTTTAGAAATGGAAGAGTATCCATGTTTCTTAACATTTAAACCCCACTGGGTAAGTTAAGAAAGTTTACAATCTCGAAAATGGATTAGAAGTTGTTGCCTTAGTATGGAATCAATTCATTTAGTAGTGGGATAAATCAATATTTTCTACTGATCACTTCATCCTCTTAGTGTTAAAAATTAAATTAAATTTATAAACTGAAAGTTACGAAACCTTAAGATCTCTGTTCTACTTTGAAGCGATGGTATATCTATCACAAGAATTTATATGTACTACTTTAACACAAGACGCCCGACAGACACCAACAATTTTTTTCCGTCAAAAGCATCATTATATTAAAAACTTTCATGTTTACAACGCTAAAAATAAAGCCGGAACAAACCGAAAAAAGTCCGAGAGTTTTACGGGACACCAAGACGGCAAAATACAAAATACCTTCCACAGACTAGAGCCTCAAAAGAGAAGACAACTTAGAGACCAAACTAAAGACACTAGGATAAAGCTGACAGCCGGAAGAGCTTAAGACTATAGCAATCACACCAAAAACAAAGCTCCAAACGCACATAGACAAGCTCTCATAGAACCAATTTGATGTCGAAGAAACAAACCAAAGAATAAACATACACTGAGCACGACCAACCAAACTCCGAGCAGATAAAAGCCTGAACTCGAGAAGATCTAAGCAGAAACAAGACTCCCCGCACGAACCAAAGAGCAGCGACAAATAAAGACCAAGCACAAAGACAAAACCCTTGAACTCCGAAAGGGAAAACCCGCAACCTAAGACCTTCAGCAATTACACGCGGACACTCGTTGACCTGAACCCGGCCATCTACCGACCAAAACGCAGTGACGTCCTCGCAAGAGAAGAACTAAAAGACAGAACCACTGCGACGCTGAAAGCCCAACTCCCAACAAGAAGCAGAGAGGGACATGTAGATACTCCCGCAACAGAACCACATCAAGAGAACGGAGCCCAAAACGAAA
Organism: Orychophragmus violaceus; assembly: GCA_030180135.1. Taxonomy (NCBI): domain Eukaryota; kingdom Viridiplantae; phylum Streptophyta; class Magnoliopsida; order Brassicales; family Brassicaceae; genus Orychophragmus; species Orychophragmus violaceus. The sequence continues at coordinate 90,599,976 of CM058237.1, read as the reverse complement.
CTTAGACCAGCTTCCACCACATAACCTTCAGAAAATCAAAGGAGCAGAGCCAATCGAATAACCCATAGCAAAGCCAAAACCGTGGACAAAACAGAGAGGAAAGCTAAAGCTGGAGAGAATGACCCAGTCTAAACATCCCGTTGAAAAAACTCCACCTATCGGAAAAGATCCCCGAACTCAACAACCTCCAGCTAAACAATCACAAGAAGCCCTTAAACAAGAGCATTAACCAAAGACCAAACTAAGGAACCACTAACGCTAGAACATCTAAACCAAGCACTACCCGACACCAAAACCTTTGGTCTCTTGGATAAACCCGAACGAAAACCAGAGGCGACCTGCGCAAAGCCCCCGACGGCGACTTCACCGGATATAAACCATGCCTCAAATCCACCTATAAATCCTCACACCAAAGCACCTTAGAACCAGAGGCGAGCCGCAAAAGAGCCTCCACAAGAGCATGGCGGTTTATACAGAAACACAAATCGGCTCACAACAAGGTCAGCGAAACACGGTGGAGAAAACGAGATCGAGGTGAGCCACACCGAGCAGAACCAAATCGGCGACATAGAGTGAAGGAGGAGACGAAGACACGCCAAAGAAACACAGACGCTCTTTTCTTTATTAGATTGATCTTTGTGATCTTACAAGAAACACCTAAGCTCAATCTAATCTCTCAAGTTCAATGATTGATACCTAATCACTTGAAATTTCACAAATTCTCTCAATAGAACGCTTGACCTAATACTCGGCACAAGCTCTCCTATTTATACTAAATATGTCGGCTAACAACTTTAGCCAAAACCCTCTAAAAGATAAACTTTATCTTCTTAATGATACACATGAGAATCCTAACTTCCCTAGATTTTAGGAATCTCTCAAATCTTTATTAAATCTCGTTTTAATACTCTCTAAGATGCATGTCTAGCTTAGACATACTTCTTGGATTGTCCACATCAGCTCCAGCTCTCGATCAAGTCATTCCACCAGCTTCCCATGATGCGTTCTACATCATGCTTGTTTGTGTTACTCCTTGAGATACTTCCTAAGCTACTTCCTGATTGATACACGAAGTAACTCAGCTATATCTTCAATCTCCCCCATTTAAGATTGTGTGTCTCTCAAGTATCTTCATAGAAACATTGAACACTCCATATAAGAAACACGTCGTATTCTGAACACTAGTACTTTTGATTAAATTTCTCAAATCTCAAATACTTGATTCCTGAATACATGAGAAGAGTCTTAAAAAAAATCTGCAACTTTAAAAGGATAACTGAAATATTAAAGTACTAATACAAATACCAACTCCCCCATAATCCTATACTTGTTACTAAGTGAACCAATTTCCAAAAACAAAAAAAATCCTAAATCGGCTTCACTCCCCATAATCCTTGCAGCCATACTTAGCCGCTATCCTCTTCTCCCCCAGCTTGTGAGCATACATTATTAAAGAACACATAGTTAGTAGCTAAGAGATTGACTAAGGAGAAGAGCCCTTACGTGGCATAACTCAGAGAAGGCATTGAACAACCTCTGAGAAGGTCTGAAGTGCCTTAGTAGTGTCCTCAACTACTTCCTGAGCTGCGCGAAGTCTACAACTTCCTATATGTACTCGAACTGATCCAAGATTCACGATTGCCTACGTTTTCTGAGCAGATGATTGAGGAGCTGATACACTGGAGCTAGTGCGACGTGGAGTCCGAGCCTTTGGACTAGCACGAACTACTTACTTTCGAGCAGATTTGGCATCTTCTGTCTTGATGAATACTTTGCCAGACTGAGAGTCCTTTTTGTAAACTCTTTTCTCCTTTGAGCATTTTTGGTTCGTGCCAAAACTTCAGAAGTCATGTGATGATCCTTGGAAACATCAACCAGCGAGAATCACTTTGTATGACTACACCCAAAGACAATATTTGTTTGAAAACCATCTTCCCAACATCTGTCCTTATTCCTTGGGTAATCTTGTAGATCAGCTTCGCTCTATCAGCCGAAAGATGATGCTTGTAAGTGGATGTAATCCAGTTGTAAGCTGACAAAACACTCAAGGAAGCATAATGAGGAGGAAGACCTGTAGCAGTAAGTTCCTTCCACATTGTTTTGCCCTCACTGAGACAAGCAAAAATCGTCTCCATACCCTCTGATTCAACTTCAGCTTATGCCTGCTCCTCGCCATTCAGTTCCTGGAGTCTTAAAGATTCATTGATTGCTGCAGGAGAAAGATCATAAGTGTGTCCTCTGAACCAGACATCCACCTTCTCTACTGATGCTTCCAACTTTACACTCGGTAATGCAGCATAAAACTCACAGACATGTTTCTTGACATACCCAGCTAAACCAGTCACAATTGACACCAAGTGTCCATCCTTAATTAACTCCAAATAACCCCATTCATCCTCTTCTTCTACATCTACCAATATCTTAGGAAATATTCCTCTAGTTTTGAAAAGCTTGTACCTTTCTTGATCCAAAGATCTGGACACTTTGAGTTTCTTGGACATGACGGGTCTTCCATAGGACGTCTTTACTCGCGATTCCTTCTACTTTGGGGCGTGTTTTCTATTCCTTGTCTGCAATCGAGTTTCTCTCTCTGATTGCTTTCTCACAGAGATCTTGATCGCATATTCATATCCGTACGACTCAGTTTCCTCGTCTGATATCTCAATCGGTTTCTTCTTCTTCTTGTTCTTCGGACCTTCAGATCCAGTGAGATCGGTCTTCTTCTTGTTGTTGTTCTTCGAACTTCCAGATCTAGTAAGATCAGTTTTCTTTCCTTTTTCCTTGTCAGGAGACATCAAAGTTAAGTATTCAGTTGGATCAGTGTTTTCAAAAACCACAGTGTCGCTTTCCTTTGCTCCGGCTCCATCGGTTTCTGCTTTAGTCTTGTCCTCGTTCTTCTGCGCACTGAGGTTCTCTACTTCTTCAAGATTCTCCGTTGGAATCTTCTCATTTTTATCAGTATCAAGACTCTCTATTGAAGCATTCTCATCATTATTATCGCCCTTGCCTTGATACACCACTATGGCGAGTCGATTGAAGTCATCATGAGTTTCGATTTGATCTTGTTCATATTCGATTCTAGTTGCATGTTCTATTGGAGACTCGATTTGTGTGGATTTGATCGTTTCAGAGCTCATGGTGCCTTAATCAAAATCGAAACTAGCTTACAATCACCTTCTAGGGTTTCTTCGTGATGAGCAAGAGAACGAATGACCCTCTTTTCCTTTTACCCGCGAACTAAGAACCCTGGCTCTAAAAAACACAATTTTTATCTTCTAGTGAATATCCTTGGTTTGGGATCAGACCAGTTCAATCAAAATCGATTCTTGTACCAACCTGGTTTTCTGTGACAAACCATAGCATTCTTTCATAAGAGTCATTAGTGCTTTAGGCATATTAAGCTTAACCACAACCACAATCAATTTATAAAGTTAATGGGAATATTCACAGGTGATGATGAACTCCACTTACACATGAGTCAACTGGCTTTTGAAATAAATAAACTTGCATGATTTTAACATCTCGTTTTACCTCCTGGCACAATGCTTGTACTAGAATGTAACTTTAGCTCATGTTGATTCATGTATCTGACCATCTAGATTGTCATGGCTAAATTTCACACTGCCATTTCTTTATCTTGTCTTTGCCAGTTTTCAACCTTTATCTTGTAGGAGAGAGCATAATTTTTTGCTTTCTTTCTCTTTTCTCCTTTTTAGTTTTGTTCTTGACTTACTCATTGAGCTAACTTTATCACTTGTTCAAGCCTGTTTTTTTGGTCTTTATGGTCTCTCTTTCTACGAAACTTTTACTGGATTCAGACAAAACAAAATGACATGTATCTCTTTTCCACTTCATCATATGACTCCAAACTAAATCTGAGCTTAGGCCACATCCTGAGTCATTGCCTGTATCAATTCTGTACACCTTCACAAACTATTACATTTCACAAATGCCAAGTGCATTTCTTAGAGTGAAAACAATTAAAGTCAAGTGGTTTTGTAAAGAAATCAGCCAACTGAGACTCAGTGACAATGTGTTCTATCATTACCTGTTTCTCCCCCACTAGCTTACGAATGAAGTGGTGTCTTATGTCAATGTAATCGATTCTAGAATGTTTCACTGGATTATTTGAAATACTTATGGAACTTTGTTGTCATAGTATACAAGTAGCACTCCTGAATCCATTCCAAAGTCTGCTGACATTTGCTTCATCCGTAAGAGTTGTGCACAACAACTTCCCATTACAATGTATTCTGATTCTGCTGTAGAGAGAGACAATGAGTTCTGTTTCTTGATCATCCATGCAATGAGATTTTTACCCAGGAAGAAACATCCTCCACTAGTGCTTTTCCTATCATCCACACTTCCTGCCCAGTCAGCATCACAGTATCCTACCAGAGTCTTGTTTGATCCCTTTGAATACCATATCTCCAAGTTGGTTGATCCTTTGACATACCTAATGATACGCTTGACTGCTTCTAAGTGTGATTGCTTAGGCTTAGCTTGAAAGCGTGCACATACTCCAACATTGAAGGTTAGGTCTGGTCTACTAGAAGTTAGATGTAGAAGACTTCCTATCATTCCTATGTAAGTCTTGATATCCACATCTTTTCCTTCATCTTCCTTTCTCGTTTGGATTGTAGTACTCATAGGTGTCTTTGCTTCTTTGCGATGTTCCATCTTGAATCTAGTAAGTAGATTCCTAGCGTATGTTGCTTGTGATATGAATATCCCATCTCTTGACTGTGCAATCTAAAGTCCTAGAAAGTACTTCAAATCACCAACCATGCTCATCTAAAACTCCTTTGTCATGCTTGAAACAAACCCATCAACTAGTTCTTGTGATGTGCCTCCAAATCTATTACCATCAAGATCTCCTTGTTTTGCTAAAGTATAAACAATGTCTTGTCTATACTTCCTATGGTGTATCCTTGATCTAATAAAAATCTAGTAAGCCTGTCATACCATGCTCTGGAAGCTTGTTTGAGACCATAAAGCGCTTTCCTTAGCTTGTACACATGATTTGGATTCAAGGAATCTTTGAATCCTTAAGGTATTCAACATATACTTCTTTTTGAAGAAATCCATTCAGAAATGCACTCTTTACGTCCATTTGATAGATTGTAAAGTTCATGATGCAAGCCATTCCCAAGAATAGTTGAGTTGACTCAAGTCTTGCAACCGGAGAAAAAGTTTCTTCAAAATCCACACCTTCGTTTTGTGAGTATCCCTGAGCAACCAATCTAGCCTTGTTCCGAACCACAACACCTCCTTAATCAATCTTGTTCTTGAAAATCCACTTTTTACCAACAATGTTTACTTGATCAGGCCTTGGAACTAACTCTCATACATCATTGCAGACAAATTGTTCTAGCTCTTGTTGTATGCAACAATCCATAACTCATCATCAATTGCCTGCACATGCGACTTAGGTTCAATTGTAGACACAAAGCATGTAAATCTTATCATTTCTCTGAAGTTGAGTTGAACTCCTCTGGTCTTTCTCTCTTCTTCTGCTTCTGCTTCACTCCTCTGGTTTTACCACATCTTGAGTTTGTTCTTTAGCTTTCTCAGTTTTCTAAGTTTTAAAGTCCATCTGAATTCCTCGAGTTTTCCTTTCTTCTCCTTCTTCTCCAATGATATATGTAGCATAGTGATTTCAAGGAACTCGTAACTCTTTTCTTGATTGAGATATGTTCTGAGTCAGATCAGTCTGAGTCAGATTTCTGGATGTTTCATTCCTCCCTTCATTATTGTTTGGGCCCAATTTCACCCAAGTGAAATTAGCTGACTGAGGCCTCATCCTCGACCGAATTTCAAGCCCATAAGCATTCCCTGATCAAGCCCAACTCGGAAAGACGATCCGCCAACCAAAGACTCATACAAAGGACTCCGACTCCACAGTATAGCTCGGCGGACGACGAGATGAACCAACCACGATCCACACGATAAGGAGGAGATCGAGTCAACCGGAAGATCCCGAAGATCACGCTGAACGTTGGAGTCGATCCCAAAGTTTAAGGAAAGCAGTTAGCAAGAGAAGGGCTATAAAAGAGGAACTCCAACAATCCGCAAAGGGATCCAATCTTTTACACATTTTGAACCTAGCATTAAGATCTTGTAATCACTCTATAGCTCGAGTTCTTAGTGTTCATATATTCAAATCAATACAAATGCACTTTTCACCATTCTTATCTTGTTCGATCACGGTTTATTCAAGAGTCTGGCCCACTTTTTCATAAACCAGCTCACATAAACACTATAAAACTTGAGTGTGGGTTTTAGGATCCACATTTTGGCGCCGTCTGTGGGGGAGATTCATAGATATCCTTTACACACAAACCTGATCAACAACCTATTAGCGTGGAAATGGATCTCAACGCAACCGCCCCGATCGGATCACCGAGATCGCATGATCTCGACCAGACGAACGTAAACGTTCAAGCCGGGAATACCGGATCAGATTCGGCTGTGACTCAGGCAGGATCCAGAACAGTGGATCGCATCCCTGTTTCCTAGCCTTCAGGGGTTGCGCCACCGGGCTCGACTTCGCAGACAACCGAGAGAACCAATTCTCGAACCTGGATATGATCTGAGGATCGCCCCCAAGGGGATGTGCAAGCTCCTCAGATCAACCCGCAAACACAACCTGACTCACCATGCTTGACGAGATCCGTCACCGACAGCATGGCAAAGCTCTGCAAAATGCTAGCAGTCCTGATTGACAGATCGCATGATCAAGAGGTCAACCAGCGAATTGTGTTAGCTCGGCTGGATATGCACGACGGGAGTCTGCTGAATCTCGGAAATAGACTGCGTCCCGTTACGGGGACCGCGGTAGATGGCTCCGCGAGGAGTCCATTACCTTATTCATCTGGACTTCGAGGAGGAATATGTAACCCCCGAAGCTCCGCGACGGACGTCCGTGCTTGGGAACAGCGGTTACCCGGTGTTTAGCCCGATCTCGGGACCCACACATCTCATCGCGAACAACGTGGCCTCAATCTCGACGGGCATTACTGCCCCCCAAGGAGCGCGATTGCCGACGCCCCCACATATGCCTACGAGCTACGAACCAAACAGGCATCAGGTGTTGGGAGCATCAGTGTTTGCCTCTAGCTCGCGTCCTTCGATAACGGAACCCGGGACATACACCGCTCGGCCTCCCCCGAGCGAGATAACTCAGCAAGCCGGAGTCCGGGGACCGATCAGCACGCATTCGCGGAGAACGCAGCTCCCCATGTTCGAACACCGAACCGACGCGGACGACGAAGGCATATACTCCAAGCTCCAACGCTTGCAGGCCGCAGTCCACTCAGCAACAAGCGCGGCTCCAAACATCGATCAGGTTATAGAGGTGACCCCCGGACTCCGTTCACGGATATAATCTCTAGTGCGAGGATCCAGAACACCGGAAAGATTAAAATTCCAGAATACGCGGGAACTACAGACCCGAAGGCCCACGTCAGAGATTTCAGGCTCGCGGTTTTCCCAGCCCATCTCACCGATGAAGAAAAGGAAGCGGGTTACTGCAGACTTTTCGCTGGAAACCTCACTGGTACCACACTAGAATGGTTTGCCAGTCTAGAGGGAAACTCGATCGATAACTTCACCCAACTCGTGTCGATATTCCTGAAGCAATACTCGATTTTAATCGAAGAGAAAACTTCGGAAGCCGATCTCTAGGATATGAAACATGGACCCGATGAGACTCTCAGATCCTACATCGCCAGGTTCAGAGAAGTCAAATCGCGTATAGCAGATCCAAACGAAACCATAGCGATCGCAACTCTAGAAAACGGACTCTTGTACACATTGGAGTTCAGAAAGGAGCTTGCGGTCCGACCCTGCATGTACCTAGACGATGCGCTGCACAAAGCTACGTACTACGCAAAGTATGAAGAAACAGTAGCCGCGGCAAAAGAAGAATCAAGCCAGAAGAAAACCAGTAAAAAAAAATCCTCTGGCAAAGGACAACACTGCCTCGCCGTAGATGGAAAGCCCCAATGGCGCAAGCCTTACGACGCGAACAAGTATTGCAAATACCACGACAAGAATGGACATTCCTCCGAGGAGTGCAGGTCCAAAGGCCGCCTGTTAGGAGCCAAAAACGATAGCAATGAAACGGAAACTCCAGAACCGGAGGAAAAGGATCAAGAAAAGAAAAACAAAGGAAAGGGCAAGTCGAAAAGCAGAAAAAGCTCGCAAGCCAAGCGCGAGAGAACGCCGAAGAAGGATGAGTCAGCCTCCCCACCTCCCTCTCGCGTTAAGCGTATCAAGATGATTTTTGATTTAGCTCGCTGCGGGGAATCGATGAAATCGGTCATCACGCCACCCCCAACTCCTAAAAAACCATCCAGCCAATGCTTTCCTAAGCTTGGACTATGCAGTTCTAGTCTCCCCAAAACGATAAACTTCATATCAGGAGGCTCGAAGTTGTGTCGGGATTCAGTCAACTCGATCAAAGCCCACCAGAGGAGAGTCGAGACTGAAGCCAGGTAAATGGTCCCCATCGAAGGACCCAACACCAACATAAATTTCTCTGAGAGCGAAACCTTCAGGCTCGATAAACCACACGATGATGCCCTAGCGATCCAACTCGAGGTAGCCGGATTCGAGCTATCGCGGGTCATAATCGATAGAGGAAGCTCCGTAGATCTCCCTTTCTACGATGCTTTCAAGAAAATGGGCTTTAAAGACTCAATGTTAACCGGCGGTAAGACTCCCCTTGACCGGGTTCGATGGGGAAACCACCTATTCGATGGGAACTATAAAGCTCCCATCTATCGCCGGGGGGGGGGGGGGCAACAGGAAATCCTAGAGTTTGTCGTAGTCAACAAACCAGCCCCGTACAACGCCATACTAGGTAGACCATGGATCTACACCATGAAGTCAGTACCTTCCATCTATCACCAGTGCGTGAAGTTCCCAACCTCTACGGAGATAAAAACGATCCACGGCAACAAAAAGGCCGCAAGGTCGTGCTACTTAACGTTTTCAAGCAATTGGAAATAGCACCCGTATAGAAATTACAGAAAGAGGAAGAGCTCGCATCTCGGACTGCGAAGCGTAACAACGACCCGACAGTTCTAGGCCCGCGGAAAGATCTAGTCGTTTCGGTCTGCATCGACGACAAAAATCCAGAAAGGTGTGTAAACATCGGCTCAGAACTCCTAAACTCCACTAGAAATGAGCTTATCGACTTCCTCAAAGAAAACATAGATACATTTGCATGGTCCACCAAATACATGAAAGGGATCGACATCGACGTCACCTCGCACAAACTAAACGTTGATCCCACGTTCAAACAGGTCAAACAGAAGCGTCGTAAGCTCGGGCCGGACCGAGCCAAAGCTGTCAATGACGAGGTCGATAGACTATTAAAGGTTGGGTCGATCAGGGAGGTGAAATACCCCGACTGGTTAGCTAACCCGGTCGCCGTCACAAAGAAAAACGGGAAGTGGAGAGTCTGCATAGACTTCACAGACCTGAATAAGGCATGCCTGAAGAATAGCTTTCCACTCCCGCATATAGATCGTCTGGTGGAAGCCACCGCCGGACACGAACTACTGTCCTTCATGGACGCATTCTCTGGGTACAACCATATCCTCATGAACCCAGAGGACCAGGAAAAAAACAGCCTTCATAGCCGATCGCGGAACCTACTGCTATAAGGTGATGCCTTTCAGAGTAAAAAACGCCGGAGCTACGTACCAAAGGTTGGTGAATAAAATGTTCGTCGACCAGCTCGGAAAATCGATGGAAGTCTGCATCGACGACATGCTGATAAAGTCCTCCAAAGAGAGCGACCATATAGCACAACTCCGAGAATGTTTCGCGATCCTAAACAAATATGGGATGAAACTCAACCCAGCCAAATGCTCCTTCGGAGTCCCATAAGGAGAATTCCTTGGATATTTGGTAACTGAATGAGGGATTGAAGCGAACCCAAAGCAAATTGCAACCTTCCTTGAAATGCCCTCCCCGAAAAATACGAGGGAAGTACAGAGGCTGACAGGACGGATACCAGCCCTGAACCATTTCATCTCTCGGTCCACAGACAAATGCCTACTGTTTTACAATCTCCTCAAAGGAAACCAAAAGTTCCAATGGGACGAGGACTGTGAAAAGTCACTAAACGAGCTTAAGTAGTACCTCAGCGAACCCCCGATATTAGCTAAACCTGTGGAGGGCGAGCCCCTATATCTCTACATTGCGACTTCCCCTGCCGCAGTGAGCGCAGTCCTGGTTCGCGAGGAAAAGAACGAGCAGAAGCCCATATACTACGTGAGTAAGACACTCATACATGCAGAGACGAGGTACCCGACAATGGAAAAACTCGCGCTCGCGGTAGTAATGGCGGCCAGAAAATTGCGGCCATATTTCTAATTACACGCCATAGTAGTGATGACATCGCAGCCCATACGAACCATACTCCATAGTCCGAACCAATCCGGCAGACTAGCCAAATGGGCAATCGAGCTAAACGAATACGACATCGAGTATCGTACCAGGACGAGTGCCAAAGCCCAAGTCCTAGCAGACTTCATAATTGAGCTCCCACCTACAGCCCCAGAGCAGGAAAACCAAAACGAATATTGTACCCTCCACGTAGATGGGGCCTCATCCAAACATGGCTCCAGAGTAGGAATAAAGCTCGTAACTCCCATGGGGAGAAGTAATGGAGCAATCCTTCAGACTCGGCTTCAGCACCTCTAACAATGAGGCCAAGTATGAGGCCCTTATAGCCGGACTCCGACTCGCGATCGGGATCGTAGCACGTGAAGTCCACGCCTACAGCGACTCACGACTAGTTATGAGCAAGTACCACGACGAGTACGAGACCAAGGATGAGCGTATGGAAGCGTATGTCAAGGTAGCTCACGAGTTGGTAAGCCAGTTGAAAGACTTCACACTCGAGAGAATACCTCGGGGGGGGGGGGGGGGAATTCCTCCGCAGACGCCATAGCGGAACTAGCCTCGACATCCGACCCCCGGGTCAAAAGGATCATACCCGTAGAAGGGATAGATAAGCCGAGCATCGATGTGGCACTAAAAGCGCAAGCCGCAAACCAAACCACAACGCCTCCTTCGGCTCAAGCAGAAATCCCGCCAAGAGCTCCAGACTCCAAAGCTCCATCGGAGACAGCACCGACACACTCTGAAGTCTACGATATCGGTCTCCGTAGCGGCCGACAGATTCCAGAGCCTCCAGTCGAGGAAGAATCCGAGCCGGAAACCGAGGAACCAGATGCAGAATTCTTAAACAGGCCGGATTGGAGGGAGACAATCTTAAACTACATCCGGCTTGGTCAAGTCCCCGACGACAAATGGCAGGCCAGAAAGCTCAAATCCCGAAGCGCCCGATATTGCGTGATCAACGACTGCTTATTCAAAAGCAGCACCGCAGAGCCTTACTTGCGATGCGTTCATGCCGTGGAAGCTCTCGCCGTGATGGGTAACACCCACGAAGGCACTTGCAGTAACCACTCCGGAGGATGAGCCATGGGCATCCGCATCAAAAGACAAGGATTCTTCTGGCCAACTATGATCGCGGACTACGAAAACTACACCAGGCAGTGTGATAAATGCCAAAGGCACGCCCCAATTATCCACCAGCCTGCAGAAAAACTGTCCTCGATCTCTGCACCATACCCCTTTATGAGGTGGTCGATGGACATAGTAGGTCCTCTCATCTCGTCAAGGCCAAAGAAACTAAAGTATCTCTTGGTCCTGACCGACTATTTCACTAAGTGGATAGAGGCTAAAGCCTATCAGAAAACCACAGAAATCGAAGTACGACACTTCATCAGGGAACACATAGTCTGCCGACACGGACTTCCCTACGAAACAGTGACCGACAACGGTTTGCAGTTCATCTCCCGAGCTTTTAGAAACTTTTGCAAAACCTGGAAGATACACTTGACCCCCTCAACCCCGAGGTATCCCCAAGGAAACGGTCAAGTGGAAGCTGCGAACAAAACACTGCTAAGTAACCTCAAGAAAAGACTCGACTCTAAGAAGTCTGAATGGTCTGAGGAGCTATTGGGAGTCCCACCTCACAGCGCGAATGGAGAGACCCCGTTCTCGTTGGCATACGGAATTGAGGTTATGGTCCCTGCAGAGGTATCGATTCCGACTATCAGAAGGGCCCTGAGCCCGAGACACGAGGAACTAAACGACAAATTCTCTGAGATCGTCTAGACATGATCGAGGAACAACGCGACCGAGCGCTAATACGAATGCAAAACTATCAGCAAGCAACTTCCCGATACTACAACTCCAAAGTCCGACCTCGGAAGTTCATCGTGGGAGATCTAGTATTACGCAAGGTCTACGGAAACACCAGAGAGCCAGGCGCCGGGAAGCTCGGGACCAACTGGAAAGGACCCTACAAAGTCACCGAGATAGTCCGCGATGGCGTCTACAAGCTCACAAAATTCAAAAACAGATTACCCGTGAAGAGGCCATGAAACGACATGAACCTCAATCTATACAATCCGTGAGTACTCACAACAATCGAACTTAGTTAGGCTTGATCCCTTGACGGGGTACGTAGGCAGCTCGAACCTCGAGTGCAGCTACTCCACCCAAAAACTCGAATTCTCCATCTTTCTTTCATTTTTCGGGGGGGGGGGGGGGGGGGGAGTACAGGGTTATCACCCAACATATTAATGTAAACTCCGGAGTAAACATTAATGAAGTCCGACTTTAAACGTTACTTTGAGCCTTTATCAAATTACTTTACAGCCGACGCATGCTACATAAATTGCAAATACGCTAAGTCTTGAAATCTCAACAGCAAACACAAATTGCAAATACGCTAAGTCCTAAAATCTTAGCAACATACGGACTATAGCTCCAGAAGATTCCTCCAAAGCGATCTTACAAAGCCTACAACTCGTGAACATACTTGGAAATAAACCCTAAACAACTTTGCACGAGTTAAACAGGTATCCAAAATCCGCGAAAGAAAAGGCACTAAGTCGCAAAGTGAACTCCAAAACCAAAGAACGTCTGGCTAGACTAAGTACAAAAACTAAGAGGTTCCACTTATACGACTCGAAGGTTCAACCTGCAAACAAAAAACGCATAAATGAACCTCGATATTTTGCTAACTCTGAATCCAAACTCCAGACAAAAACATAAATAAAAAACCGTGCATTTAAAAGGCTCACCCGAGCCAAAAAGAGTTATGGATAAAAGCCCTCCCAGGTAACACCAAAAAGAAAAATAAAAAGAGTTCAACTTTAGCCCAAAAGGGGGCTTTAGGGAATTCCAAAAACAAAAAAAACAGATTAAAACTTTAAAAGGAGCAGCCGTCAGCCTAGCTCCTCGCCTCCAGCTCCTTTTACCTCAACACCTTGCTTCTCCGCCTCCAGGACTCCGATCTCCGTCGCCCGATTCACCCCAGTACTCACAGCTCCCGCCATCATCTCGGCGTTTGATCCAAACTCATTAAAACCCGTGGGGCGAGCCCCGCGCATCATCGAGTATTCGGAAATCTGAGGAATGGCACGCAGCTCAGCACTAAGAGAAAAGTCGGAAACCTGCACAGCCACAAACTCCTTCGCGAAAGTCACCCTCTGTTCCTGCAGCTTGGGAAGCTCCTCATCAAGAGTCGTCACCCCACTCTGCAGAAGGTCAATCAACTCGATATTAGCCTCCACTTCCTGGAGTTTGATCTCGCAGTCCGTCTCTTTTTTCTTCCTCTCGAACTTGTCCTTGTGAGCTTCGAACATGTCATAATAATGACCATCCCTAATCCTTATCCCGTCGTGCCTGGCCGAGAGAACCTCGTCCTCTACCCTCCTCGCGAGCTCCCTATTCTGGCTTTCCAAAGTAACTGTCCTCTCCACCGCGACCAAATACTCGGACTTCGCCACATTAAGCTGGGACTCGCGAAGCTTCACCTCTTCCTGGAAGTTTTTGAGACTCGCGGTTAACTAATGCACCACACTCTGGGCTTGCTCGAGCTCTTCTAGACGAGGAACGCTCCTGAGGCTCTGCTCGTAAAAGGCTGTAAGTTGATTGTCCGCTTTAAGAGCCTGAAACGAAAAGCCAGCGTTAGAAGGAGAAAAGACCAAAAACAAAAGCTCGATAGACTACCTTTCCCTTCGCAGTCAACGCTTTGACGTACAGCTCGCGACCAATCAGGTTCTTCACCGAAGGGAGAGAGCACCCGACAGCCTTGCAATGACGGAGCAAGTGGGCAAGCCCGTCAGGGTTGTCCGTGATCGGATAGTCCTTAGTGTTGTCAAAATTCCAGTGAAATGGCTTGGACCCCGGAGCGTGCGACGAACCCTACCCGACATTTGCCTCCTTTTCATATCGAGGCTTCTTGTTCAAGGTTTGCACTGAGGAGTCACTCCTAGTGGTCCTAGAACCCAAGTGGATCACTTGGTCGGGGTTCGCCATCCCCAGTTCCTCCCCAGGCTCCGAGTCCCGACGCGGAAGAGGGGGCAGATTACCTCCAGACCTCCCGTCATTGATTGCACCAGCCAAAGGATCGTTCAACTGGCCGGAACGAATAGGCCGGTGACCAGCAGATGTCGCCTTCTTAGCAGGCCTCTTGGACGATTCACCAACAGTGGGGCGCCTCCTCTACTTGATCTTCTTAGTAGTGCTCGAAGAACCTGCTTCGGAGGTGGTCTGTTCTCGGGAAGCTGTAAAAAAAGAGTGAGTGAACAAAATTAACATGAAGTTACAAAGCGAACCAAAATACTCACCAACAAGAGCTGCAGTATGACGAGTCTCGAGTGGTTCAACTGCCTCCGGGAGTTCAAGCGCGCATTTTATCCTGTCCACGGTGAACGATGACTAAAGCACGTCTCTGGAGCCAAGGAAGATCGCTAGCTTCCTGATCGCAGGGGTTATTCTGAATCTCTCCGGGATTTCTGAAACAACAAAAAACGAAATCAGACATCCCCCATATAAAATCAAAATCGACATGCAACACGGGAAAACCTAGTTAGACGCTATCCCTGACCAATTGATTCTGACCACGAAGTCGCGATTCTATTAGGATCGTAATCCCCGATTGAGTGGCGGTTCATCTTGAACAAAACAGGTCGCTCCCTCCAGCGATCTTCCCGGTTCGGGACCGCCACCAGAACCGCCAAACCCCTCCGGGGAGAAAGATAGAAAAGCCCTGAACCCCAGTTGTGCTTGATCGAGTACAGATCGTGGAGAACGGACAAACTAAATGGAGCCCCTTCCTCTTGGGCTCTGACCAGCAGGCCGATGAGGTGGCAGACGAAGTTTGGAGTCAGTTGCGGAAGCGCTATCCCGAGCTCACCCAGCACATCCAACAGAAGCCGAGAAATCGGTAAAACCAGGCCGCACTTCTCGAAATAGGCCTTGTAGGCGCAGCAATACCCTGGCCTAACCGATTCCAGCGTCTCTCCGGAATTAAGGAGCTTCAACTTTACCGTCCTTGGGACCCCATACGTAGACTACAGACTCTCAATGTCCTCCGGCTTCGTAATCGAATCCGGATGAGTGAATTCTTCTTCTTAGACTGCTTGCTTCTCCTTCTTAACCACAACGTTTAGAGATTTCGACATCGTTCGGGATTCTTAAGCTAACAATTTATTAACAAAAGAGGAGAGAAAAACTAAACGAGAGAAACGTAAAAATAAAAGAAGAGCAGTCGCTATAAAAGAGAAGTGTAGAAGTTACCTTATGAGCGGCGGTTGTACTTTGGAGAGTGGGAGCGTGAAGAAGTCGAATATAGCAATTATTGCAGCCCTCGGGACGCCCCAAAAATCTCTTCAAATCTCGAGAATCCGAACCGCTAGATTCTCGAGGTATGTCCCACGCGCTGCGAGTACGCGCGGAGAAAAGATCTAACGCCATCGTGACCGCTCGTTTTGGCGGGATCTCATTTCATGCGCCATCCAACGGCGCGCATAAGAAAGTGAACCGCCCGAGTATCTTTAAGACGGTTTGAATGCCAGATTCTACCTCATCCAAAAAAGAACTGTGGGCCTTTCGCAAAGATACTCCGCCCTTCAAGCTCGGAAGCTCGCTTAAAGGGCTGGGGGCAAATGTTTGGGCCCAATTTCACCCTAGTGAAATTAGCTGACTGAGGCCTCATCCTGGACCAAAGTTCAAGCCCATAAGAATTCCCTGATCAAGCCCAACTCGGAAAGACGATCCGCCAACCAAAGACTCAGACAAAGGACTCCGACTCCACAGTATAGCTCGGCAGACGACGAGATGAACCAACCACGATCCACACAATAAGGAGGAGATCGAGTCAACCAGAAGATCCCGAAGATCACGCTGAACGTTGGAGTCGATCCCGAAGTTTAAGGAAAGCAGTTAGCAAGAGAAGGGCTATAAAAGAGGAACTCTAACAATCCGCAAAGGGATCCAATCTTTTACACATTTTGAACCTAGCATTAAGATCTTGTAATCACTCTATAGCTCGAGTTCTTAGTGTTCATATATTCAAATCAATACAAATCCACTTTTCACCATTCTTAGCTTGTTTGATCACGGTTTATTCAAAAGTCTAGCCCACCTTTTCATAAATCAGCTCACATAAACACTCTAAAACTTGAGTGTGGGTTTTAGGATCCACAATTATCAGACTCTCCTTCAGATTTTACTCCTTCCCACTGAGTAAAAGAGTAATCATCAAATACTACACTCATTGACTCCATTATGAGACATGTTATGTTATTGTATACCTTGAATGATGTGCTACTCCCTGAGTAACCAAGAAATATTCCTTCATCGCTCTTTGAGTCAAAATTTCCAAGATGATCTTTGTCATTTAGGATGTAGCATTTGAAGCCAAACACATGAATATAGCTCAGATTAGGTGTTTTTCCCTTCCACGGCTCATATGACGTTTTTGTAAATCCCTTTCTAACATATACCTTATTGATAATGTAACATGCAGTGTTAACTGCATCAGCCCAAAATATGGTTGGTACATTCTTTCCATGTATCATTGCTCTAGACATCTCTTGAAGCGTTCTGTTCTTTCTTTCCACCACACCATTCTGTTGTGGGGTTCTTGGTGCATAGAATTGATGACTTATCCCATGATTCTCACAGAACATCCTCATTGTGTCTTTTTGAAACTCTCCTCCATGATCACTTCGAATTCACTTCACTCCTCCACGCTCATTAATCAACTGCAGCGCCCAAATCCTGAAACTGCCACTACAAGAAATGTGGATATTAATAGCATTGGACGATAGCGTTTTTATTGTTCTGCTATTTTATTATGACACGGGTTTTTTTCATTGCGTTTGTTTTTGAAAAACGCTATATATTCCATCGCGGGAAATTATAATTTTTAGCCGCGTAAATTTGCTAAGTACCAGCACCTTACTATTGCAGCTGCAAAATTTAACGCTATCTTACATCTACAATATCAAACTTTTAATCAAAAAAGCTAGATTTTTATACAATTTTCTCTAACGCAAAACAAATCTTTTTCACTCTCTCTTTCGTACAATATTTTGGGAGGTCTAAAGCAATGAGAAACCATCTGAATCTTCTACATCTTCATTTTCGATTCTTCTCTCTCTCTTAAGATCCAGATCGAAAGAGGTAAAATCCGATCTCAGCTCGGAGATCTTAACTCAGATTTTCAATTTCATTTAAGAATTTGATGAATTTTAGATGGACTCATGTTATGATTCGGTGAGATAAGACAAAAGCATGAATTTTTCGTGTTAGTCTAGTGATGAATTCGAGTAAAAACCATTTAGGAGAATCGAATTAGATAAATTTCGTATTGGGTGTTGAAATTTGTTTGATCGTTGATAATTTTGAGTTGAATTTAATCTTTGGTAGTTTCCTTGATTGGGTAACGAAGAAATTGTAAGCTTACATGGTGGAATTAGGATTAAAGTGTTAGGAATTATTGATTTTTAATCTGAAGATTCATCACTAAACACACTACTGTCGTCTTCACTCTTCACTAAACTTTTTGAGGTTTTGTTTTTAGCATTTGAGTTGATATATACATATATCTGCTAAAGTTTTGATTGTTGATCTTTTGTGGTAGGTGTTAAGGATGTGTGGTTCTTAAACGTTGATTTTAGAGGAAAGAGATCATTATCAACGGTGACTTCAACGTTAGCTGAAATGGCGGTTTCTATAGCGATTTCTGCCACGGTTGTTGGTACCACAGCCACTATTCTTGTCCGGAGAAGTGCCAAAGCCTATGATGATGCTGAAGTTAGTTATTTTAGTATATGAGCCATGAACACAATCTTCACTAGTTTTTCTTGGTTTAACGCATTGTTTTGCACCGAATTGCATGCTTCTTTGACATAATGTGAAGCTTGATGTGGTTTAGGAATCTGTCCTGAATGTAAAGGTGAAGGTTTTGTGTTAAAGAAACTATCAGATGCTAATGCTGAGAAAGCAAGACTCACAGCAAAAAAATGGCTACACGATATACAGCCGAGTAAATATACACTCCTTCATTGTTTGTTCCCTTCAATCTCATTGATTCAATTCATTGCTTGACATGGAGCTTACCAAGAAACATATTAAACTTGTTTGACAAAACATACTCTTAGTCTTCCCAAGAAATAGAGTTACTGCATTAAATGTTCTTCTACAAGATCTTGTATAACATGTGGTGGGAGTGGAAAGACGAGTATCTAAGCGGCTTATGCAGAGTACAACACAAGTATGTTAAACTTGTTTCTTCTGTAAACCCAATTCAATATTTTAGCATAGCTTTCTTGTGTTGTTTTTAAGTTTCTGTTATGGTTGATAATTCTCAGCAAAAACTTTAATTTTATGAGGCGTAAAGATTACTAAAGTCAATTGCTTCATCTTTGGTCCTTGTATCTATGACGTCTCTCCAAAGAAGAAAGGTTTTTTCATGTAGACTCTTTAAGGTATATGACTAGTTTCATCTCAAAACACTAGTCTTTTCTCCAGTACTAGTGGTAAGACTCTGTCATACGTGCTCCAAGAGCCACTTTGCTTAGGTTTCTTGTGTTGAGTCACCTAAGGAACCTTAATAGCAAATTGTGATACTCTTTTTGTAGTGACATGTCTGTGTTATTGTTATCGACTTTCTTCTACTATGCAAAGACTCTTGGCATTTTGAGATTGTAAATGATTATATGTGCCTAAATGTTGTTTTTACGAATTATAATTCCACATAATTGTGTTATTGGTTTGCAGGTCTAGCTTGTTGCAACACTGGGACTGAGAAAACCAATCCGCATAACCTTATCCAGGTTAGATACATCTAAGTTTTCTAACAGTTCTATATGAAATAGAAAAACTAAAGACAAAACATAAATTAAAAACAAATAACCATACATAATTAAAAATCCGAAACAAGAAAATGAAAGAGATAAGTTCAACAACACATCATGTTTAAGTTAAAGAGACAGAGAAGAGACATAGGGCAAATAAAAATCAGGTCTTAGAGAGGCACAATAGCACCGTGTCTGGCAACATATGGGTCACTATTTGCTAGCTCTCTCCTAAAATCATCAACCTCTACCATCCAAGGGTTGAATCTGAAATCAGATAAGCCTCTATGGGTTTCCAGCCATGCCTCATCATCACCGATTAAGTGCTTATGGATCCTCCACATCTTTAACACCACAATCACCACTCCAAGACCCCTAGTGTTTTCTGACTCATCCCTGAATGCAAAAGCAGTGTCCCCATTTGCAACACATTTAATTTGATGGTCTCTGTCATGCAAAAAATCCTTATGTCATAACAGACTTGTGAATATAGTAAACTTGTGATCTTACATGTTGTTCCTTATGTAGAACACAAGACGTGACCTTTTACGGTCTGCATAACAGACTCCAAGGGGTTCCACGTTGAAGACCACGCCCATTATATCTACAAGATAAGTTTCTCAAATCTGGTTACTTATATTTATTCATCGTTTAGGATTATGTGTTGGTTAGTGTTAAGCAATCATACCTATAGGAGTGTCGATGTTGATGTGAGGGATATGCCCCATCGATTTGAAATCCATGTAGTAATAGTTGTTGAAAGGGTCGATGTGTGTGATGCGAGTCCCGTCAATAACACTAAGTCTGAAGGGAGAATTTACAGGCTTGAAACCTGCAAACGCCTTCTCAACATGAACCCTGAAAATCTCGACCCACTTGCCCTCTTGTTCCTAAAGTCCTTTAAATATGCTTGCTTCTGATGGATAAATTACCATCTCAGTCTTAGTTCCCTGCAAATTTAGAAATGGTATGATGTGTTAATTGCATGTATGATGTGTTCAATCTAAGATTTAAAGTTTAGACTTACAGCCTCATCTGCCAATATGTAACTCCAAAACGGTCCATCTTGGAAAATTTGATATGAGTGGATCATGATTATCTTCACTCTCAAACGCCAAGCTCTGAGTTTGTCGTTAACTTCCAAGTCTGAAAGCTTGTTGCACCATGACATGATGTTACTGAATGGCTTGTGATTTTTTTTTTTGTGGTTTTGCAGAGAAGAATAGATGAGAAAGAAGAAACCTAACTGCCTCTATTTATGGGGAAATAACTGTGAGAAACCAAACAGTCTCTATTGTTTTTTTTTATTATTTTACTAATTAAATTGATTTGAAATGACTTGCAGAGAAAATACAAAGAGAAGGTGTAATTATGGTTTGTCTGTAGAGATGCAACTCTTCGAGACTTCCATCTAATCATAGCTTCTCAGCTTTAAATCTCATTCATTGCATTTGGTTAAGAGCTTTGTCGACTGCTTCATTGCACTTGGTTTAAACTTCTCATCTTTAATCTTTTCAGATCTTAAATGCTTGTTAGTTGGTATCATTCACATCCTGGATTTGGTTGCTGACTTTCTAGTGTTGGCATTATAAGAGTCAATGTTTACATTGTACCAATCTTTTTGTTATGTTTTTTTTTGAGTCTCTGACATGGGTTTTTCATTGTGAAACAGGGTTATACTTTTGGAGTTGCATAAAGTCTTGACAAAAGAGCAACTTGGAAACCTCTCGATCATTTACTTACCCAATCAAGTTAATGGTGTTTATATGATAACATTTTATAGATTAGTGAGTGTTTAGTTATACAGAAATTCCAAAATTGAATTATAATTTATAATTATTTTCTAAATCTTAAATGTTATCCGATCTTTCATATGGATTTGTATGTCTTTTTATTTACAATGGGAAGATAACCTTTAAAAGATTAATATAAAATTGTCATTTCTTGTTGTATAGAATGTGTTAAAAAAGATATAATATTGAATATTAAATTAAACAAACAAATTTACAAATTTTCTTTTATAAAAGGAATTCTTCAGTTTTAGTTTACGGTATATATAGAGTTTAGGGTATGAAATACAATTAATTTATTTGTAATTTTCCAACTAAATTTTTAGGGTTTAGTGTTTGGGGTATTGGAGGATTAGAGTTAGGGTTTGCTTTTCCAAAAATAACAAATAAAAAAAAGATTTTTCATTGGTTAAATTTTAGAGGTAAGGATCACACCTCTTTCATTATCTACCGTTAGATCAAACTAAAATCAACAGACATCCTTTCCTCGTCTCACTTTCCTTCTCGAAGAGTGGTTTCATATTTTCATCGCATACTTTGGTTTTCTTCTCCGCAAGTCCTTTCTTCACCATGCCGCGGATTATAATCGGATTCCAGTTTCTCCAATCACCTCCACCGAAGCCTTCATTGTGCGAATTGTCAAAACCCTAAATGGAGCCATCTATGCACGCACCTTTGAGAGATCATGAATCAAAACATTCAAATTCCATTTTTGCCTTTCTTTTTGGGGTTAATTAGATGGAGATCTCTTACCAATTTGATGCAATAGTCGCTAACCTGCGCTTTTAGAAGACTAATAGTGTTGTGGGATTGTTAATGCCCGCTTTGATGGTGTTCTTTGTTTACGTATCACGAGAGTGTAAGAGTGGATGATACCAATTCCCTTATCCACACATATTCTGCCTCCAAAAACGGACGTAATTTTTACGTTTAAAAAATAAATGAAAAAGATTGCAACAGCACTGTAACAGAAATTAAAGGCCAGCCAGAATTCCAAGATATGGAACTGAGTATTGAAAGGAGTCAAAATATTTATAAGAAAAGTCTTCTTAGATGTTTATAGTATAGATATATATTTTTTAGAAATGGAAGAGTATCCATGTTTCTTAACATTTAAACCCCACTGGGTAAGTTAAGAAAGTTTACAATCTCGAAAATGGATTAGAAGTTGTTGCCTTAGTATGGAATCAATTCATTTAGTAGTGGGATAAATCAATATTTTCTACTGATCACTTCATCCTCTTAGTGTTAAAAATTAAATTAAATTTATAAACTGAAAGTTACGAAACCTTAAGATCTCTGTTCTACTTTGAAGCGATGGTATATCTATCACAAGAATTTATATGTACTACTTTAACACTAGACGCCCGACAGACACCAACAATTTTTTTCCGTCAAAAGCATCATTATATTAAAAACTTTCATGTTTACAACGCTAAAAATAAAGCCGGAACAAACCGAAAAAAGTCCGAGAGTTTTACGGGACACCAAGACGGCAAAATACAAAATACCTTCCACAGACTAGAGCCTCAAAAGAGAAGACAACTTAGAGACCAAACTAAAGACACTAGGATAAAGCTGACAGCCGGAAGAGCTTAAGACTATAGCAATCACACCAAAAACAAAGCTCCAAACGCACATAGACAAGCTCTCATAGAACCAATTTGATGTCGAAGAAACAAACCAAAGAATAAACATACACTGAGCACGACCAACCAAACTCCGAGCAGATAAAAGCCTGAACTCGAGAAGATCTAAGCAGAAACAAGACTCCCCGCACGAACCAAAGAGCAGCGACAAAGAAAGACCAAGCACAAAGACAAAACCCTTGAACTCCGAAAGGGAAAACCCGCAACCTAAGACCTTCAGCAATTACACGCGGACACTCGTTGACCTGAACCCGGCCATCTACCGACCAAAACGCAGTGACGTCCTCGCAAGAGAAGAACTAAAAGACAGAACCACTGCGACGCTGAAAGCCCAACTCCCACCAAGAAGCAGAGAGGGACATGTAGATACTCCCGCAACAGAACCACATCAAGAGAACGGAGCCCAAAACGAAACTTAGACCAGCTTCCACCACATAACCTTCAGAAAATCAAAGGAGCAGAGCCAATCGAATAACCCATAGCAAAGCCAAAACCGTGGACAAAACAGAGAGGAAAGCTAAAGCTGGAGAGAATGACCCAGTCTAAACATCCCGTTGAAAAAACTCCACCTATCGGAAAAGATCCCCGAACTCAACAACCTCCAGCTAAACAATCACAAGAAGCCCTTAAACAAGAGCATTAACCAAAGACCAAACTAAGGAACCACTAACGCTAGAACATCTAAACCAAGCACTACCCGACACCAAAACCTTTGGTCTCTTGGATAAACCCGAACGAAAACCAGAGGCGACTTGCGCAAAGCCCCCGACGGCGACTTCACCGGATATAAACCATGCCTCAAATCCACCTATAAATCCTCACACCAAAGCACCTTAGAACCAGAGGCGAGCCGCAAAAGAGCCTCCACAAGAGCATGGCGGTTTATACAGAAACACAAATCGGCTCACAACAAGGTCAGCGAAACACGGTGGAGAAAACGAGATCGAGGTGAGCCACACCGAGCAGAACCAAATCGGCGACATAGAGTGAAGGAGGAGACGAAGACACGCCAAAGAAACACAGACGCTCTTTTCTTTATTAGATTGATCTTTGTGATCTTACAAGAAACACCTAAGCTCAATCTAATCTCTCAAGTTCAATGATTGATACCTAATCACTTGAAATTTCACAAATTCTCTCAATAGAACGCTTGACCTAATACTCGGCACAAGCTCTCCTATTTATACTAAATATGTCGGCTAACAACTTTAGCCAAAACCCTCTAAAAGATAAACTTTATCTTCTTAATGATACACATGAGAATCCTAACTTCCCTAGATTTTAGGAATCTCTCAAATCTTTATTAAATCTCGTTTTAATACTCTCTAAGATGCATGTCTAGCTTAGACATACTTCTTGGATTGTCCACATCAGCTCCAGCTCTCGATCAAGTCATTCCACCAGCTTCCCATGATGCGTTCTACATCATGCTTGTTTGTGTTACTCCTTGAGATACTTCCTAAGCTACTTCCTGATTGATACACGAAGTAACTCAGCTATATCTTCAATCTCCCCCATTTAAGATTGTGTGTCTCTCAAGTATCTTCATAGAAACATTGAACACTCCATATAAGAAACACGTCGTATTCTGAACACTAGTACTTTTGATTAAATTTCTCAAATCTCAAATACTTGATTCCTGAATACATGAGAAGAGTCTTAAAAAAAATCTGCAACTTTAAAAGGATAACTGAAATATTAAAGTACTAATACAAATACCAACTCCCCCATAATCCTATACTTGTTACTAAGTGAACCAATTTCCAAAAACAAAAAAAATCCTAAATCGGCTTCACTCCCCATAATCCTTGCAGCCATACTTAGCCGCTATCCTCTTCTCCCCCAGCTTGTGAGCATACATTATTAAAGAACACATAGTTAGTAGCTAAGAGATTGACTAAGGAGAAGAGCCCTTACGTGGCATAACTCAGAGAAGGCATTGAACAACCTCTGAGAAGGTCTGAAGTGCCTTAGTAGTGTCCTCAACTACTTCCTGAGCTGCGCGAAGTCTACAACTTCCTATATGTACTCGAACTGATCCAAGATTCACGATTGCCTACGTTTTCTGAGCAGATGATTGAGGAGCTGATACACTGGAGCTAGTGCGACGTGGAGTCCGAGCCTTTGGACTAGCACGAACTACTTCCTTTCGAGCAGATTTGGCATCTTCTGTCTTGATGAATACTTTGCCAGACTGAGAGTCCTTTTTGTAAACTCTTTTCTCCTTTGAGCATTTTTGGTTCGTGCCGAAACTTCAGAAGTCATGTGATGATCCTTGGAAACATCAACCAGCGAGAATCACTTTGTATGACTACACCCAAAGACAATATTTGTTTGAAAACCATCTTCCCAACATCTGTCCTTATTCCTTGGGTAATCTTGTAGATCAGCTTCGCTCTATCAGCCGAAAGATGATGCTTGTAAGTGGATGTAATCCAGTTGTAAGCTGACAAAACACTCAAGGAAGCATAATGAGGAGGAAGACCTGTAGCAGTAAGTTCCTTCCACATTGTTTTGCCCTCACTGAGACAAGCAAAAATCGTCTCCATACCCTCTGATTCAACTTCAGCTTATGCCTGCTCCTCGCCATTCAGTTCCTGGAGTCTTAAAGATTCATTGATTGCTGCAGGAGAAAGATCATAAGTGTGTCCTCTGAACCAGACATCCACCTTCTCTACTGATGCTTCCAACTTTACACTCGGTAATGCAGCATAAAACTCACAGACATGTTTCTTGACATACCCAGCTAAACCAGTCACAATTGACACCAAGTGTCCATCCTTAATTAACTCCAAATAACCCCATTCATCCTCTTCTTCTACATCTACCAATATCTTAGGAAATATTCCTCTAGTTTTGAAAAGCTTGTACCTTTCTTGATCCAAAGATCTGGACACTTTGAGTTTCTTGGACATGACGGGTCTTCCATAGGACGTCTTTACTCGCGATTCCTTCTACTTTGGGGCGTGTTTTCTATTCCTTGTCTGCAATCGAGTTTCTCTCTCTGATTGCTTTCTCACAAAGATCTTGATCGCATATTCATATCCGTACGACTCAGTTTCCTCGTCTGATATCTCAATCGGTTTCTTCTTCTTCTTGTTCTTCGGACCTTCAGATCCAGTGAGATCGGTCTTCTTCTTGTTGTTGTTCTTCGAACTTCCAGATCTAGTAAGATCAGTTTTCTTTCCTTTTTCCTTGTCAGGAGACATCAAAGTTAAGTATTCAGTTGGATCAGTGTTTTCAAAAACCACAGTGTCGCTTTCCTTTGCTCCGGCTCCATCGGTTTCTGCTTTAGTCTTGTCCTCGTTCTTCTGCACACTGAGGTTCTCTACTTCTTCAAGATTCTCCGTTGGAATCTTCTCATTTTTATCAGTATCAAGACTCTCTATTGAAGCATTCTCATCATTATTACCGCCCTTGCCTTGATACACCACTATGGCGAGTCGATTGAAGTCATCATGAGTTTCGATTTGATCTTGTTCATATTCGATTCTAGTTGCATGTTCTAATGGAGACTCGATTTGTGTGGATTTGATCGTTTCAGAGCTCATGGTGCCTTAATCAAAATCGAAACTAGCTTACAATCACCTTCTAGGGTTTCTTCGTGATGAGCAAGAGAACGAATGAACCTCTTTTCCTTTTACCCGCGAACTAAGAACCCTGGCTCTAAAAAACACAATTTTTATCTTCTAGTGAATATCCTTGGTTTGGGATCAGACCAGTTCAATCAAAATCGATTCTTGTACCAACCTGGTTTTCTGTGACAAACCATAACATTCTTTCATAAGAGTCATTAGTGCTTTAGGCATATTAAGCTTAACCACAACCACAATCAATTTATAAAGTTAATGGGAATATTCACAGGTGATGATGAACTCCACTTACACATGAGTCAACTGGCTTTTGAAATAAATAAACTTGCATGATTTTAACATCTCGTTTTACCTCCTGGCACAATGCTTGTACTAGAATGTAACTTTAGCTCATGTTGATTCATGTATCTGACCATCTAGATTGTCATGGCTAAATTTCACACTGCCATTTCTTTATCTTGTCTTTGCCAGTTTTCAACCTTTATCTTGTAGGAGAGAGCATAATTTTTTGCTTTCTTTCTCTTTTCTCCTTTTTAGTTTTGTTCTTGACTTACTCATTGAGCTAACTTTATCACTTGTTCAAGCCTGTTTTTTTGGTCTTTATGGTCTCTCTTTCTACGAAACTTTTACTGGATTCAGACAAAACAAAATGACATGTATCTCTTTTCCACTTCATCATATGACTCCAAACTAAATCTGAGCTTAGGCCACATCCTGAGTCATTGCCTGTATCAATTCTGTACACCTTCACAAACTATTACATTTCACAAATGCCAAGTGCATTTCTTAGAGTGAAAACAATTAAAGTCAAGTGGTTTTGTAAAGAAATCAGCCAACTGAGACTCAGTGACAATGTGTTCTATCATTACCTGTTTCTCCCCCACTAGCTTACGAATGAAGTGGTGTCTTATGTCAATGTAATCGATTCTAGAATGTTTCACTGGATTATTTGAAATACTTATGGAACTTTGTTGTCATAGTATACAAGTAGCACTCCTGAATCCATTCCAAAGTCTGCTGACATTTGCTTCATCCGTAAGAGTTGTGCACAACAACTTCCCATTACAATGTATTCTGATTCTGCTGTAGAGAGAGACAATGAGTTCTGTTTCTTGATCATCCATGCAATGAGATTTTTACCCAGGAAGAAACATCCTCCACTAGTGCTTTTCCTATCATCCACACTTCCTGCCCAGTCAGCATCACAGTATCCTACCAGAGTCTTGTTTGATCCCTTTGAATACCATATCTCCAAGTTGGTTGATCCTTTGACATACCTAATGATACGCTTGACTGCTTCTAAGTGTGATTGCTTAGGCTTAGCTTGAAAGCGTGCACATACTCCAACATTGAAGGTTAGGTCTGGTCTACTAGAAGTTAGATGTAGAAGACTTCCTATCATTCCTATGTAAGTCTTGATATCCACATCTTTTCCTTCATCTTCCTTTCTCGTTTGGATTGTAGTACTCATAGGTGTCTTTGCTTCTTTGCGATGTTCCATCTTGAATCTAGTAAGTAGATTCCTAGCGTATGTTGCTTGTGATATGAATATCCCATCTCTTGACTGTGCAATCTAAAGTCCTAGAAAGTACTTCAAATCACCAACCATGCTCATCTAAAACTCCTTTGTCATGCTTGAAACAAACCCATCAACTAGTTCTTGTGATGTGCCTCCAAATCTATTACCATCAAGATCTCCTTGTTTTGCTAAAGTATAAACAATGTCTTGTCTATACTTCCTATGGTGTATCCTTGATCTAATAAAAATCTAGTAAGCCTGTCATACCATGCTCTGGAAGCTTGTTTGAGACCATAAAGCGCTTTCCTTAGCTTGTACACATGATTTGGATTCAAGGAATCTTTGAATCCTTAAGGTATTCAACATATACTTCTTTTTGAAGAAATCCATTCAGAAATGCACTCTTTACGTCCATTTGATAGATTGTAAAGTTCATGATGCAAGCCATTCCCAAGAATAGTTGAGTTGACTCAAGTCTTGCAACCGGAGAAAAAGTTTCTTCAAAATCCACACCTTCGTTTTGTGAGTATCCCTGAGCAACCAATCTAGCCTTGTTCCGAACCACAACACCTCCTTAATCAATCTTGTTCTTGAAAATCCACTTTTTACCAACAATGTTTACTTGATCAGGCCTTGGAACTAACTCTCATACATCATTGCAGACAAATTGTTCTAGCTCTTGTTGTATGCAACAATCCATAACTCATCATCAATTGCCTGCACATGCGACTTAGGTTCAATTGTAGACACAAAGCATGTAAATCTTATCATTTCTCTGAAGTTGAGTTGAACTCCTCTGGTCTTTCTCTCTTCTTCTGCTTCTGCTTCACTCCTCTGGTTTTACCACATCTTGAGTTTGTTCTTTAGCTTTCTCAGTTTTCTAAGTTTTAAAGTCCATCTGAATTCCTCGAGTTTTCCTTTCTTCTCCTTCTTCTCCAATGATATATGTAGCATAGTGATTTCAAGGAACTCGTAACTCTTTTCTTGATTGAGATATGTTCTGAGTCAGATCAGTCTGAGTCAGATTTCTGGATGTTTCATTCCTCCCTTCATTATTGTTTGGGCCCAATTTCACCCAAGTGAAATTAGCTGACTGAGGCCTCATCCTCGACCGAATTTCAAGCCCATAAGCATTCCCTGATCAAGCCCAACTCGGAAAGACGATCCGCCAACCAAAGACTCATACAAAGGACTCCGACTCCACAGTATAGCTCGGCGGACGACGAGATGAACCAACCACGATCCACACGATAAGGAGGAGATCGAGTCAACCGGAAGATCCCGAAGATCACGCTGAACGTTGGAGTCGATCCCAAAGTTTAAGGAAAGCAGTTAGCAAGAGAAGGGCTATAAAAGAGGAACTCCAACAATCCGCAAAGGGATCCAATCTTTTACACATTTTGAACCTAGCATTAAGATCTTGTAATCACTCTATAGCTCGAGTTCTTAGTGTTCATATATTCAAATCAATACAAATGCACTTTTCACCATTCTTATCTTGTTCGATCACGGTTTATTCAAGAGTCTGGCCCACTTTTTCATAAACCAGCTCACATAAACACTATAAAACTTGAGTGTGGGTTTTAGGATCCACATTTTGGCGCCGTCTGTGGGGGAGATTCATAGATATCCTTTACACACAAACCTGATCAACAACCTATTAGCGTGGAAATGGATCTCAACGCAACCGCCCCGATCGGATCACCGAGATCGCATGATCTCGACCAGACGAACGTAAACGTTCAAGCCGGGAATACCGGATCAGATTCGGCTGTGACTCAGGCAGGATCCAGAACAGTGGATCGCATCCCTGTTTCCTAGCCTTCAGGGGTTGCGCCACCGGGCTCGACTTCGCAGACAACCGAGAGAACCAATTCTCGAACCTGGATATGATCTGAGGATCGCCCCCAAGGGGATGTGCAAGCTCCTCAGATCAACCCGCAAACACAACCTGACTCACCATGCTTGACGAGATCCGTCACCGACAGCATGGCAAAGCTCTGCAAAATGCTAGCAGTCCTGATTGACAGATCGCATGATCAAGAGGTCAACCAGCGAATTGTGTTAGCTCGGCTGGATATGCACGACGGGAGTCTGCTGAATCTCGGAAATAGACTGCGTCCCGTTACGGGGACCGCGGTAGATGGCTCCGCGAGGAGTCCATTACCTTATTCATCTGGACTTCGAGGAGGAATATGTAACCCCCGAAGCTCCGCGACGGACGTCCGTGCTTGGGAACAGCGGTTACCCGGTGTTTAGCCCGATCTCGGGACCCACACATCCCATCGCGAACAACGTGGCCTCAATCTCGACGGGCATTACTGCCCCCCAAGGAGCGCGATTGCCGACGCCCCCACATATGCCTACGAGCTACGAACCAAACAGGCATCAGGTGTTGGGAGCATCAGTGTTTGCCTCTAGCTCGCGTCCTTCGATAACGGAACCCGGGACATACACCGCCCGGCCTCCCCCGAGCGAGATAACTCAGCAAGCCGGAGTCCGGGGACCGATCAGCACGCATTCGCGGAGAACGCAGCTCCCCATGTTCGAACACCGAACCGACGCGGACGACGAAGGCATATACTCCAAGCTCCAACGCTTGCAGGCCGCAGTCCACTCAGCAACAAGCGCGGCTCCAGACATCGATCAGGTTATAGAGGTGACCCCCGGACTCCGTTCACGGATATAATCTCTAGTGCGAGGATCCAGAACACCGGAAAGATTAAAATTCCAGAATACGCGGGAACTACAGACCCGAAGGCCCACGTCAGAGATTTCAGGCTCGCGGTTTTCCCAGCCCATCTCACCGATGAAGAAAAGGAAGCGGGTTACTGCAGACTTTTCGCTGGAAACCTCACTGGTACCACACTAGAATGGTTTGCCAGTCTAGAGGGAAACTCGATCGATAACTTCACCCAACTCGTGTCGATATTCCTGAAGCAATACTCGATTTTAATCGAAGAGAAAACTTCGGAAGCCGATCTCTAGGATATGAAACATGGACCCGATGAGACTCTCAGATCCTACATCGCCAGGTTCAGAGAAGTCAAATCGCGTATAGCAGATCCAAACGAAACCATAGCGATCGCAACTCTAGAAAACGGACTCTTGTACACATTGGAGTTCAGAAAGGAGCTTGCGGTCCGACCCTGCATGTACCTAGACGATGCGCTGCACAAAGCTACGTACTACGCAAAGTATGAAGAAACAGTAGCCGCGGCAAAAGAAGAATCAAGCCAGAAGAAAACCAGTAAAAAAAAATCCTCTGGCAAAGGACAACACTGCCTCGCCGTAGATGGCAAGCCCCAATGGCGCAAGCCTTACGACGCGAACAAGTATTGCAAATACCACGACAAGAATGGACATTCCTCCGAGGAGTGCAGGTCCAAAGGCCGCCTGTTAGGAGCCAAAAACGATAGCAATGAAACGGAAACTCCAGAACCGGAGGAAAAGGATCAAGAAAAGAAAAACAAAGGAAAGGGCAAGTCAAAAAGCAGAAAAAGCTCGCAAGCCAAGCGCGAGAGAACGCCGAAGAAGGATGAGTCAGCCTCCCCACCTCCCTCTCGCGTTAAGCGTATCAAGATGATTTTTGATTTAGCTCGCTGCGGGGAATCGATGAAATCGGTCATCACGCCACCCCCAACTCCTAAAAAACCATCCAGCCAATGCTTTCCTAAGCTTGGACTATGCAGTTATAGTCTCCCCAAAACGATAAACTTCATATCAGGAGGCTCGAAGTTGTGTCGGGATTCAGTCAACTCGATCAAAGCCCACCAGAGGAGAGTCGAGACTGAAGCCAGGTAAATGGTCCCCATCGAAGGACCCAACACCAACATAAATTTCTCTGAGAGCGAAACCTTCAGGCTCGATAAACCACACGATGATGCCCTAGCGATCCAACTCGAGGTAGCCGGATTCGAGCTATCGCGGGTCATAATCGATAGAGGAAGCTCCGTAGATCTCCCTTTCTACGATGCTTTCAAGAAAATGGGCTTTAAAGACTCAATGTTAACCGGCGGTAAGACTCCCCTTGACCGGGTTCGATGGGGAAACCACCTATTCGATGGGAACTATAAAGCTCCCATCTATCGCCGGGGGGGGGGGGGCAACAGGAAATCCTAGAGTTTGTCGTAGTCAACAAACCAGCCCCGTACAACGCCATACTAGGTAGACCATGGATCTACACCATGAAGTCAGTACCTTCCATCTATCACCAGTGCGTGAAGTTCCCAACCTCTACGGAGATAAAAACGATCCACGGCAACAAAAAGGCCGCAAGGTCGTGCTACTTAACGTTTTCAAGCAATTGGAAATAGCACCCGTATAGAAATTACAGAAAGAGGAAGAGCTCGCATCTCGGACTGCGAAGCGTAACAACGACCCGACAGTTCTAGGCCCGCGGAAAGATCTAGTCGTTTCGGTCTGCATCGACGACAAAAATCCAGAAAGGTGTGTAAACATCGGCTCAGAACTCCTAAACTCCACTAGAAATGAGCTTTTCGACTTCCTCAAAGAAAACATAGATACATTTGCATGGTCCACCAAATACATGAAAGGGATCGACATCGACGTCACCTCGCACAAACTAAACGTTGATCCCACGTTCAAACAGGTCAAACAGAAGCGTCGTAAGCTCGGGCCGGACCGAGCCAAAGCTGTCAATGACGAGGTCGATAGACTATTAAAGGTTGGGTCGATCAGGGAGGTGAAATACCCCGACTGGTTAGCTAACCCGGTCGCCGTCACAAAGAAAAACGGGAAGTGGAGAGTCTGCATAGACTTCACAGACCTGAATAAGGCATGCCCGAAGAATAGCTTTCCACTCCCGCATATAGATCGTCTGGTGGAAGCCACCGCCGGACACGAACTACTGTCCTTCATGGACGCATTCTCTGGGTACAACCATATCCTCATGAACCCAGAGGACCAGGAAAAAAACAGCCTTCATAGCCGATCGCGGAACCTACTGCTATAAGGTGATGCCTTTCAGAGTAAAAAACGCCGGAGCTACGTACCAAAGGTTGGTGAATAAAATGTTCGTCGACCAGCTCGGAAAATCGATGGAAGTCTGCATCGACGACATGCTGATAAAGTCCTCCAAAGAGAGCGACCATATAGCACAACTCCGGGAATGTTTCGCGATCCTAAACAAATATGGGATGAAACTCAACCCAGCCAAATGCTCCTTCGGAGTCCCATAAGGAGAATTCCTTGGATATTTGGTAACTGAATGAGGGATTGAAGCGAACCCAAAGCAAATTGCAACCTTCCTTGAAATGCCCTCCCCGAAAAATACGAGGGAAGTACAGAGGCTGACAGGACGGATACCAGCCCTGAACCATTTCATCTCTCGGTCCACAGACAAATGCCTACTGTTTTACAATCTCCTCAAAGGAAACCAAAAGTTCCAATGGGACGAGGACTGTGAAAAGTCACTAAACGAGCTTAAGTAGTACCTCAGCGAACCCCCGATATTAGCTAAACCTGTGGAGGGCGAGCCCCTATATCTCTACATTGCGACTTCCCCTGCCGCAGTGAGCGCAGTCCTGGTTCGCGAGGAAAAGAACGAGCAGAAGCCCATATACTACGTGAGTAAGACACTCATACATGCAGAGACGAGGTACCCGACAATGGAAAAACTCGCGCTCGCGGTAGTAATGGCGGCCAGAAAATTGCGGCCATATTTCTAATTACACGCCATAGTAGTGATGACATCGCAGCCCATACGAACCATACTCCATAGTCCGAACCAATCCGGCAGACTAGCCAAATGGGCAATCGAGCTAAACGAATACGACATCGAGTATCGTACCAGGACGAGTGCCAAAGCCCAAGTCCTAGCAGACTTCATAATTGAGCTCCCACCTACAGCCCAAGAGCAGGAAAACCAAAACGAATATTGTACCCTCCACGTAGATGGGGCCTCATCCAAACATGGCTCCAGAGTAGGAATAAAGCTCGTAACTCCCATGGGGAGAAGTAATGGAGCAATCCTTCAGACTCGGCTTCAGCACCTCTAACAATGAGGCCAAGTATGAGGCCCTTATAGCCGGACTCCGACTCGCGATCGGGATCGTAGCACGTGAAGTCCACGCCTACAGTGACTCACGACTAGTTATGAGCAAGTACCACGACGAGTACGAGACCAAGGATGAGCGTATGGAAGCGTATGTCAAGGTAGCTCACGAGTTGGTAAGCCAGTTGAAAGACTTCACACTCGAGAGAATACCTCGGGGGGGGGGGGGGGGAATTCCTCCGCAGACGCCATAGCGGAACTAGCCTCGACATCCGACCCCCGGGTCAAAAGGATCATACCCGTAGAAGGGATAGATAAGCCGAGCATCGATGTGGCACTAAAAGCGCAAGCCGCAAACCAAACCACAACGCCTCCTTCGGCTCAAGCAGAAATCCCGCCAAGAGCTCCAGACTCCAAAGCTCCATCGGAGACAGCACCGACACACTCTGAAGTCTACGATATCGGTCTCCGTAGCGGCCGACAGATTCCAGAGCCTCCAGTCGAGGAAGAATCCGAGCCGGAAACCGAGGAACCAGATGCAGAATTCTTAAACAGGCCGGATTGGAGGGAGACAATCTTAAACTACATCCGGCTTGGTCAAGTCCCCGACGACAAATGGCAGGCCAGAAAGCTCAAATCCCGAAGCGCCCGATATTGCGTGATCAACGACTGCTTATTCAAAAGCAGCACCGCAGAGCCTTACTTGCGATGCGTTCATGCCGTGGAAGCTCTCGCCGTGATGGGTAACACCCACGAAGGCACTTGCAGTAACCACTCCGGAGGATGAGCCATGGGCATCCGCATCAAAAGACAAGGATTCTTCTGGCCAACTATGATCGCGGACTACGAAAACTACACCAGGCAGTGTGATAAATGCCAAAGGCACGCCCCAATTATCCACCAGCCTGCAGAAAAACTGTCCTCGATCTCTGCACCATACCCCTTTATGAGGTGGTCGATGGACATAGTAGGTCCTCTCATCTCGTCAAGGCCAAAGAAACTAAAGTATCTCTTGGTCCTGACCGACTATTTCACTAAGTGGATAGAGGCTAAAGCCTATCAGAAAACCACAGAAATCGAAGTACGACACTTCATCAGGGAACACATAGTCTGCCGACACGGACTTCCCTACGAAACAGTGACCGACAACGGTTTGCAGTTCATCTCCCGAGCTTTTAGAAACTTTTGCAAAACTTGGAAGATACACTTGACCCCCTCAACCCCGAGGTATCCCCAAGGAAACGGTCAAGTGGAAGCTGCGAACAAAACACTGCTAAGTAACCTCAAGAAAAGACTCGACTCTAAGAAGTCTGAATGGTCTGAGGAGCTATTGGGAGTCCCACCTCACAGCGCGAATGGAGAGACCCCGTTCTCGTTGGCATACGGAATTGAGGTTATGGTCCCTGCAGAGGTATCGATTCCGACTATCAGAAGGGCCCTGAGCCCGAGACACGAGGAACTAAACGACAAATTCTCTGAGATCGTCTAGACATGATCGAGGAACAACGCGACCGAGCGCTAATACGAATGCAAAACTATCAGCAAGCAACTTCCCGATACTACAACTCCAAAGTCCGACCTCGGAAGTTCATCGTGGGAGATCTAGTATTACGCAAGGTCTACGGAAACACCAGAGAGCCAGGCGCCGGGAAGCTCGGGACCAACTGGGAAGGACCCTACAAAGTCACCGAGATAGTCCGCGATGGCGTCTACAATCTCACAAAATTCAAAAACAGATTACCCGTGAAGAGGCCATGAAACGACATGAACCTCAATCTATACAATCCGTGAGTACTCACAACAATCGAACTTAGTTAGGCTTGATCCCTTGACGGGGTACGTAGGCAGCTCGAACCTCGAGTGCAGCTACTCCACCCAAAAACTCGAATTCTCCATCTTTCTTTCATTTTTCGGGGGGGGGGGGGGGGGGGAGTACAGGGTTATCACCCAACATATTAATGTAAACTCCGGAGTAAACATTAATGAAGTCCGACTTTAAACGTTACTTTGAGCCTTTATCAAATTACTTTACAGCCGACGCATGCTACATAAATTGCAAATACGCTAAGTCTTGAAATCTCAACAGCAAACACAAATTGCAAATACGCTAAGTCCTAAAATCTTAGCAACATACGGACTATAGCTCCAGAAGATTCCTCCAAAGCGATCTTACAAAGCCTACAACTCGTGAACATACTTGGAAATAAACCCTAAACAACTTTGCACGAGTTAAACAGGTATCCAAAATCCGCGAAAGAAAAGGCACTAAGTCGCAAAGTGAACTCCAAAACCAAAGAACGTCTGGCTAGACTAAGTACAAAAACTAAGAGGTTCCACTTATACGACTCGAAGGTTCAACCTGCAAACAAAAAACGCATAAATGAACCTCGATATTTTGCTAACTCTGAATCCAAACTCCAGACAAAAACATAAATAAAAAACCGTGCATTTAAAAGGCTCACCCGAGCCAAAAAGAGTTATGGATAAAAGCCCTCCCGGGTAACACCAAAAAGAAAAATAAAAAGAGTTCAACTTTAGCCCAAAAGGGGGCTTTAGGGAATTCCAAAAAAAAAAAAACAGATTAAAACTTTAAAAGGAGCAGCCGTCAGCCTAGCTCCTCGCCTCCAGCTCCTTTTACCTCAACACCTTGCTTCTCCGCCTCCAGGACTCCGATCTCCGTCGCCCGATTCACCCCAGTACTCACAGCTCCCGCCATCATCTCGGCGTTTGATCCAAACTCATTAAAACCCGTGGGGCGAGCCCCGCGCATCATCGAGTATTCGGAAATCTGAGGAATGGCACGCAGCTCAGCACTAAGAGAAAAGTCGGAAACCTGCACAGCCACAAACTCCTTCGCGAAAGTCACCCTCTGTTCCTGCAGCTTGGGAAGCTCCTCATCAAGAGTCGTCACCCCACTCTGCAGAAGGTCAATCAACTCGATATTAGCCTCCACTTCCTGGAGTTTGATCTCGCAGTCCGTCTCTTTTTTCTTCCTCTCGAACTTCTCCTTGTGAGCTTCGAACATGTCATAATAATGACCATCCCTAATCCTTATCCCGTCGTGCCTGGCCGAGAGAACCTCGTCCTCTACCCTCCTCGCGAGCTCCCTATTCTGGCTTTCCAAAGTAACTGTCCTCTCCACCGCGACCAAATACTCGGACTTCGCCACATTAAGCTGGGACTCGCGAAGCTTCACCTCTTCCTGGAAGTTTTTGAGACTCGCGGTTAACTAATGCACCACACTCTGGGCTTGCTCGAGCTCTTCTAGACGAGGAACGCTCCTGAGGCTCTGCTCGTAAAAGGCTGTAAGTTGATTGTCCGCTTTAAGAGCCTGAAACGAAAAGCCAGCGTTAGAAGGAGAAAAGACCAAAAACAAAAGCTCGATAGACTACCTTTCCCTTCGCAGTCAACGCTTTGACGTACAGCTCGCGACCAATCAGGTTCTTCACCGAAGGGAGAGAGCACCCGACAGCCTTGCAATGACGGAGCAAGTGGGCAAGCCCGTCAGGGTTGTCCGTGATCGGATAGTCCTTAGTGTTGTCAAAATTCCAGTGAAATGGCTTGGACCCCGGAGCGTGCGACGAACCCTACCCGACATTTGCCTCCTTTTCATATCGAGGCTTCTTGTTCAAGGTTTGCACTGAGGAGTCACTCCTAGTGGTCCTAGAACCCAAGTGGATCACTTGGTCGGGGTTCGCCATCCCCAGTTCCTCCCCAGGCTCCGAGTCCCGACGCGGAAGAGGGGGCAGATTACCTCCAGACCTCCCGTCATTGATTGCACCAGCCAAAGGATCGTTCAACTGGCCGGAACGAATAGGCCGGTGACCAGCAGATGTCGCCTTCTTAGCAGGCCTCTTGGACGATTCACCAACAGTGGGGCGCCTCCTCTACTTGATCTTCTTAGTAGTGCTCGAAGAACCTGCTTCGGAGGTGGTCTGTTCTCGGGAAGCTGTAAAAAAAGAGTGAGTGAACAAAATTAACATGAAGTTACAAAGCGAACCAAAATACTCACCAACAAGAGCTGCAGTATGACGAGTCTCGAGTGGTTCAACTGCCTCCGGGAGTTCAAGCGCGCATTTTATCCTGTCCACGGTGAACGATGACTAAAGCACGTCTCTGGAGCCAAGGAAGATCGCTAGCTTCCTGATCGCAGGGGTTATTCTGAATCTCTCCGGGATTTCTGAAACAACAAAAAACGAAATCAGACATCCCCCATATAAAATCAAAATCGACATGCAACACGGGAAAACCTAGTTAGACGCTATCCCTGACCAATTGATTCTGACCACGAAGTCGCGATTCTATTAGGATCGTAATCCCCGATTGAGTGGCGGTTCATCTTGAACAAAACAGGTCGCTCCCTCCAGCGATCTTCCCGGTTCGGGACCGCCACCAGAACCGCCAAACCCCTCCGGGGAGAAAGATAGAAAAGCCCTGAACCCCAGTTGTGCTTGATCGAGTACAGATCGTGGAGAACGGACAAACTAAATGGAGCCCCTTCCTCTTGGGCTCTGACCAGCAGGCCGATGAGGTGGCAGACGAAGTTTGGAGTCAGTTGCGGAAGCGCTATCCCGAGCTCACCCAGCACATCCAACAGAAGCCGAGAAATCGGTAAAACCAGGCCGCACTTCTCGAAATAGGCCTTGTAGGCGCAGCAATACCCTGGCCTAACCGATTCCAGCGTCTCTCCGGAATTAAGGAGCTTCAACTTTACCGTCCTTGGGACCCCATACGTAGACTACAGACTCTCAATGTCCTCCGGCTTCGTAATCGAATCCGGATGAGTGAATTCTTCTTCTTAGACTGCTTGCTTCTCCTTCTTAACCACAACGTTTAGAGATTTCGACATCGTTCGGGATTCTTAAGCTAACAATTTATTAACAAAAGAGGAGAGAAAAACTAAACGAGAGAAACGTAAAAATAAAAGAAGAGCAGTCGCTATAAAAGAGAAGTGTAGAAGTTACCTTATGAGCGGCGGTTGTACTTTGGAGAGTGGGAGCGTGAAGAAGTCGAATATAGCAATTATTGCAGCCCTCGGGACGCCCCAAAAATCTCTTCAAATCTCGAGAATCCGAACCGCTAGATTCTCGAGGTATGTCCCACGCGCTGCGAGTACGCGCGGAGAAAAGATCTAACGCCATCGTGACCGCTCGTTTTGGCGGGATCTCATTTCATGCGCCATCCAACGGCGCGCATAAGAAAGTGAACCGCCCGAGTATCTTTAAGACGGTTTGAATGCCAGATTCTACCTCATCCAAAAAAGAACTGTGGGCCTTTCGCAAAGATACTCCGCCCTTCAAGCTCGGAAGCTCGCTTAAAGGGCTGGGGGCAAATGTTTGGGCCCAATTTCACCCTAGTGAAATTAGCTGACTGAGGCCTCATCCTGGACCAAAGTTCAAGCCCATAAGAATTCCCTGATCAAGCCCAACTCGGAAAGACGATCCGCCAACCAAAGACTCAGACAAAGGACTCCGACTCCACAGTATAGCTCGGCAGACGACGAGATGAACCAACCACGATCCACACAATAAGGAGGAGATCGAGTCAACCAGAAGATCCCGAAGATCACGCTGAACGTTGGAGTCGATCCCGAAGTTTAAGGAAAGCAGTTAGCAAGAGAAGGGCTATAAAAGAGGAACTCTAACAATCCGCAAAGGGATCCAATCTTTTACACATTTTGAACCTAGCATTAAGATCTTGTAATCACTCTATAGCTCGAGTTCTTAGTGTTCATATATTCAAATCAATACAAATCCACTTTTCACCATTCTTAGCTTGTTTGATCACGGTTTATTCAAAAGTCTAGCCCACCTTTTCATAAATCAGCTCACATAAACACTCTAAAACTTGAGTGTGGGTTTTAGGATCCACAATTATCAGACTCTCCTTCAGATTTTACTCCTTCCCACTGAGTAAAAGAGTAATCATCAAATACTACACTCATTGACTCCATTATGAGACATGTTATGTTATTGTATACCTTGAATGATGTGCTACTCCCTGAGTAACCAAGAAATATTCCTTCATCGCTCTTTGAGTCAAAATTTCCAAGATGATCTTTGTCATTTAGGATGTAGCATTTGAAGCCAAACACATGAATATAGCTCAGATTAGGTGTTTTTCCCTTCCACGGCTCATATGACGTTTTTGTAAATCCCTTTCTAACATATACCTTATTGATAATGTAACATGCAGTGTTAACTGCATCAGCCCAAAATATGGTTGGTACATTCTTTCCATGTATCATTGCTCTAGACATCTCTTGAAGCGTTCTGTTCTTTCTTTCCACCACACCATTCTGTTGTGGGGTTCTTGGTGCATAGAATTGATGACTTATCCCATGATTCTCACAGAACATCCTCATTGTGTCTTTTTGAAACTCTCCTCCATGATCACTTCGAATTCACTTCACTCCTCCACGCTCATTAATCAACTGCAGCGCCCAAATCCTGAAACTGCCACTACAAGAAATGTGGATATTAATAGCATTGGACGATAGCGTTTTTATTGTTCTGCTATTTTATTATGACACGGGTTTTTTTCATTGCGTTTGTTTTTGAAAAACGCTATATATTCCATCGCGGGAAATTATAATTTTTAGCCGCGTAAATTTGCTAAGTACCAGCACCTTACTATTGCAGCTGCAAAATTTAACGCTATCTTACATCTACAATATCAAACTTTTAATCAAAAAAGCTAGATTTTTATACAATTTTCTCTAACGCAAAACAAATCTTTTTCACTCTCTCTTTCGTACAATATTTTGGGAGGTCTAAAGCAATGAGAAACCATCTGAATCTTC
Source organism: Orychophragmus violaceus (assembly GCA_030180135.1). Classification (NCBI taxonomy): domain Eukaryota; kingdom Viridiplantae; phylum Streptophyta; class Magnoliopsida; order Brassicales; family Brassicaceae; genus Orychophragmus; species Orychophragmus violaceus. The sequence goes on along the minus strand of CM058237.1, from coordinate 90,559,360 downwards.
TACATCTTCATTTTCGATTCTTCTCTCTCTCTTAAGATCCAGATCGAAAGAGGTAAAATCCGATCTCAGCTCGGAGATCTTAACTCAGATTTTCAATTTCATTTAAGAATTTGATGAATTTTAGATGGACTCATGTTATGATTCGGTGAGATAAGACAAAAGCATGAATTTTTCGTGTTAGTCTAGTGATGAATTCGAGTAAAAACCATTTAGGAGAATCGAATTAGATAAATTTCGTATTGGGTGTTGAAATTTGTTTGATCGTTGATAATTTTGAGTTGAATTTAATCTTTGGTAGTTTCCTTGATTGGGTAACGAAGAAATTGTAAGCTTACATGGTGGAATTAGGATTAAAGTGTTAGGAATTATTGATTTTTAATCTGAAGATTCATCACTAAACACACTACTGTCGTCTTCACTCTTCACTAAACTTTTTGAGGTTTTGTTTTTAGCATTTGAGTTGATATATACATATATCTGCTAAAGTTTTGATTGTTGATCTTTTGTGGTAGGTGTTAAGGATGTGTGGTTCTTAAACGTTGATTTTAGAGGAAAGAGATCATTATCAACGGTGACTTCAACGTTAGCTGAAATGGCGGTTTCTATAGCGATTTCTGCCACGGTTGTTGGTACCACAGCCACTATTCTTGTCCGGAGAAGTGCCAAAGCCTATGATGATGCTGAAGTTAGTTATTTTAGTATATGAGCCATGAACACAATCTTCACTAGTTTTTCTTGGTTTAACGCATTGTTTTGCACCGAATTGCATGCTTCTTTGACATAATGTGAAGCTTGATGTGGTTTAGGAATCTGTCCTGAATGTAAAGGTGAAGGTTTTGTGTTAAAGAAACTATCAGATGCTAATGCTGAGAAAGCAAGACTCACAGCAAAAAAATGGCTACACGATATACAGCCGAGTAAATATACACTCCTTCATTGTTTGTTCCCTTCAATCTCATTGATTCAATTCATTGCTTGACATGGAGCTTACCAAGAAACATATTAAACTTGTTTGACAAAACATACTCTTAGTCTTCCCAAGAAATAGAGTTACTGCATTAAATGTTCTTCTACAAGATCTTGTATAACATGTGGTGGGAGTGGAAAGACGAGTATCTAAGCGGCTTATGCAGAGTACAACACAAGTATGTTAAACTTGTTTCTTCTGTAAACCCAATTCAATATTTTAGCATAGCTTTCTTGTGTTGTTTTTAAGTTTCTGTTATGGTTGATAATTCTCAGCAAAAACTTTAATTTTATGAGGCGTAAAGATTACTAAAGTCAATTGCTTCATCTTTGGTCCTTGTATCTATGACGTCTCTCCAAAGAAGAAAGGTTTTTTCATGTAGACTCTTTAAGGTATATGACTAGTTTCGTCTCAAAACACTAGTCTTTTCTCCAGTACTAGTGGTAAGACTCTGTCATACGTGCTCCAAGAGCCACTCTGCTTAGGTTTCTTGTGTTGAGTCACCTAAGGAACCTTAATAGCAAATTGTGATACTCTTTTTGTAGTGACATGTCTGTGTTATTGTTATCGACTTTCTTCTACTATGCAAAGACTCTTGGCATTTTGAGATTGTAAATGATTATATGTGCCTAAATGTTGTTTTTACGAATTATAATTCCACATAATTGTGTTATTGGTTTGCAGGTCTAGCTTGTTGCAACACTGGGACTGAGAAAACCAATCCGCATAACCTTATCCAGGTTAGATACATCTAAGTTTTCTAACAGTTCTATATGAAATAGAAAAACTAAAGACAAAACATAAATTAAAAACAAATAACCATACATAATTAAAAATCCGAAACAAGAAAATGAAAGAGATAAGTTCAACAACACATCATGTTTAAGTTAAAGAGACAGAGAAGAGACATAGGGCAAATAAAAATCAGGTCTTAGAGAGGCACAATAGCACCGTGTCTGGCAACATATGGGTCACTATTTGCTAGCTCTCTCCTAAAATCATCAACCTCTACCATCCAAGGGTTGAATCTGAAATCAGATAAGCCTCTATGGGTTTCCAACCATGCCTCATCATCACCGATTAAGTGCTTATGGATCCTCCACATCTTTAACACCACAATCACCACTCCAAGACCCCTAGTGTTTTCTGACTCATCCCTGAATGCAAAAGCAGTGTCCCCATTTGCAACACATTTAATTTGATGGTCTCTGTCATGCAAAAAATCCTTATGTCATAACAGACTTGTGAATATAGTAAACTTGTGATCTTACATGTTGTTCCTTATGTAGAACACAAGACGTGACCTTTTACGGTCTGCATAACAGACTCCAAGGGGTTCCACGTTGAAGACCACGCCCATTATATCTACAAGATAAGTTTCTCAAATCTGGTTACTTATATTTATTCATCGTTTAGGATTATGTGTTGGTTAGTGTTAAGCAATCATACCTATAGGAGTGTCGATGTTGATGTGAGGGATATGCCCCATCGATTTGAAATCCATGTAGTAATAGTTGTTGAAAGGGTCGATGTGTGTGATGCGAGTCCCGTCAATAACACTAAGTCTGAAGGGAGAATTTACAGGCTTGAAACCTGCAAACGCCTTCTCAACATGAACCCTGAAAATCTCGACCCACTTGCCCTCTTGTTCCTAAAGTCCTTTAAATATGCTTGCTTCTGATGGATAAATTACCATCTCAGTCTTAGTTCCCTGCAAATTTAGAAATGGTATGATGTGTTAATTGCATGTATGATGTGTTCAATCTAAGATTTAAAGTTTAGACTTACAGCCTCATCTGCCAATATGTAACTCCAAAACGGTCCATCTTGGAAAATTTGATATGAGTGGATCATGATTATCTTCACTCTCAAACGCCAAGCTCTGAGTTTGTCGTTAACTTCCAAGTCTGAAAGCTTGTTGCACCATGACATGATGTTACTGAATGGCTTGTGATTTTTTTTTTTGTGGTTTTGCAGAGAAGAATAGATGAGAAAGAAGAAACCTAACTGCCTCTATTTATGGGGAAATAACTGTGAGAAACCAAACAGTCTCTATTGTTTTTTTTATTATTTTACTAATTAAATTGATTTGAAATGACTTGCAGAGAAAATACAAAGAGAAGGTGTAATTATGGTTTGTCTGTAGAGATGCAACTCTTCGAGACTTCCATCTAATCATAGCTTCTCAGCTTTAAATCTCATTCATTGCATTTGGTTAAGAGCTTTGTCGACTGCTTCATTGCACTTGGTTTAAACTTCTCATCTTTAATCTTTTCAGATCTTAAATGCTTGTTAGTTGGTATCATTCACATCCTGGATTTGGTTGCTGACTTTCTAGTGTTGGCATTATAAGAGTCAATGTTTACATTGTACCAATCTTTTTGTTATGTTTTTTTTTGAGTCTCTGACATGGGTTTTTCATTGTGAAACAGGGTTATACTTTTGGAGTTGCATAAAGTCTTGACAAAAGAGCAACTTGGAAACCTCTCGATCATTTACTTACCCAATCAAGTTAATGGTGTTTATATGATAACATTTTATAGATTAGTGAGTGTTTAGTTATACAGAAATTCCAAAATTGAATTATAATTTATAATTATTTTCTAAATCTTAAATGTTATCCGATCTTTCATATGGATTTGTATGTCTTTTTATTTACAATGGGAAGATAACCTTTAAAAGATTAATATAAAATTGTCATTTCTTGTTGTATAGAATGTGTTAAAAAAGATATAATATTGAATATTAAATTAAACAAACAAATTTACAAATTTTCTTTTATAAAAGGAATTCTTCAGTTTTAGTTTACGGTATATATAGAGTTTAGGGTATGAAATACAATTAATTTATTTGTAATTTTCCAACTAAATTTTTAGGGTTTAGTGTTTGGGGTATTGGAGGATTAGAGTTAGGGTTTGCTTTTCCAAAAATAACAAATAAAAAAAGATTTTTCATTGGTTAAATTTTAGAGGTAAGGATCACACCTCTTTCATTATCTACCGTTAGATCAAACTAAAATCAACAGACATCCTTTCCTCGTCTCACTTTCCTTCTCGAAGAGTGGTTTCATATTTTCATCGCATACTTTGGTTTTCTTCTCCGCAAGTCCTTTCTTCACCATGCCGCGGATTATAATCGGATTCCAGTTTCTCCAATCACCTCCACCGAAGCCTTCATTGTGCGAATTGTCAAAACCCTAAATGGAGCCATCTATGCACGCACCTTTTCCAACAGACCGCAAGCCATGGTCTCTGGTTTCGCCAAGACCTAATTTACCATGCGTGCTCTCTTCCTCAGCCGACTTCATCTATAGCCCAGGTTTTGTAAACTCGACATCAATTTATTGAAAAACATTTTTTATTATAAAGCCACTAGTTTTGATTGTCTTATATTGGATGTGTCTCATGTTTCAGTTGGATTTGTCTCAGGAATTGGAGCGATAACCTCCTGAGGTTATTGACATAAGAGTTCCTATGTCGGATTACATGGTGGGAATACAGAGACTGTAGAGAGTCGTTTGTTCAAGTTCTCAGTGTTTCCCATACGAAAGCAAAATATCACTCTTTTTGCTTCTTCTTGTTTTGTTTTATGTATATATAGTGATTGGCGGAAATGGAACCCATGACTACTCAGGATGTTGATGCAAGGCAGCGCAAAGTTGACAGTGCAATACATGTAAGAAGATTTTACGTTTTGTGAATGTGAATTTTGTTTTTGGAGTAATTTTTATACTGTTTTGGTGATTTGTTAGAGAGGATTTACATACCACCATGTCAAGTGATTACGTGATACTTACATCTTGGATCTCACAATCACCTAGCACTATTCCGGCTAATGCTTCTCGTCGTATTGGAGATGCACCTACGAAAGATGAAGAAGAGAAAAGAAGAGCCCAAAATGAATTGCTAGTATTCATGCTCAACATACGCAATGGACTTTGTAGATGATGAAGAAGAATTAGGCGGATGGTGTGGTGGAGGTGCAAGAGACTAGCCCAGATGCTCCTTGGATTAGGATTTTTTTTCTTTGGTTTGGGTCATTAGTTTAATACTTTGTAATCAAAAACCGATGTTTGGTTTTAATTTATTAATAAATGCATTTTAATTATTTTAATATCAATTTCATTTAGTTAATTGTAAAATAAAATTTAATATCAATTTCATTGGATTAGGATTTTTTCTCATGATTTTATAATAAATTTTCGGGTAATTATAAAATAAATTAATAACATAAATAATATGCTATCTTTGTTAAAAACAATGCTATTATTAATGATTTTAATAACAATTATAACACGCTATTATAAAGATAAACAATTGCGAAGAGATGAACGCTACCGTCGTTTAATTAACTATAGCATACGTCAAGTCCGCTATCTAAAGTACCCGACCTACAATGATGGGCGCTGTTGGAACGTTTTAGGAAACACTATGGAAGGTGATACATAGCATTTATCGGCCGCTATTAATACCCATATTTCTTGTAGTGTGCTAGATGTATCAGACTTTTATCTGATGAATCTCAACACCCATGTGAACCTTGTGTAGTCATCCACAAGTACAAAAACGTATCTCTTTCCAGCTAAACTCTCCACCTGCATTGGCCGCGTTAGATCCATATGGACTAATTCTAGAGCTGGTTTTGACTGAATGTCTGTAACCCTTTTATGTTGAACTTTGACTTGTTTCCCTTGATTGCATGGTCCACATACCTTTTATGTTGTACTTTGACTTGTTTCCCTTTATTGACCATAGTAGTCAAGTTTCAGACATTCATCTGTCCCAGCCTCTGATGCCACATATTCAGCTCATCTTTTGCACTAAAACACTTCATTGTGTTTCTCCACATGTAGCAGTTGTTTCATGTCCTTACTCCTTGAATGACAACCTCTTGACACTGATTAAATGCTTTGCATTCAGTGCGTGTGAACATAACCATCAATCATCAATCCTTCATCGCACAACTGACTAATGCTGATGAGATTTGTCTTGAGTCCCTGCACTAAATACACATTCATCAGTTTTGGTACTTCACTTTCACTTATTTGTCCCTTACCTAGGATGATTTCATGCCCTCCATCTCCAAAGGTGACTTTTCCTCCTTTGATTGACTTCACCATCTGTAGATTTTTTTGATCACCAGTCATGTGCCTGGAGCATTGATATATCATGGTTTTTACATGTTTTAAGCCATGATATAAGTGTGTTTTAGAGTCTTTTGTAGTGTCTTTTGAGTCATTACATGTGTTTATTATGCACATGCATATTTGGAGGATTATTGGAGATATTGGAGTATTTTGGGCAAGATTGAGAGTTAAAGCCGTGAGAGCTGATTTCACCAAGTCTGATCGACCATTGCAATGATCGTTGCATCCTTGGCATCGATCGATGCAACCCGCGCCAGCACATTAATGAAGACTTTGGAGATTTGCATTTTTCCGCAGAAGTTCCAGTATTTACGAAAAGGGCCCAAGACGTGATTAGCACTTTATAATTAGGTTTTTGGTGTTTTGTTTAGACTACACATTCATACTACTAGCTATTGAGAGAGAGAGAGAGAGAGAGAGAGAGAGAGAGAGAGAGAGAGAGAGAGAGAGAGAGAGAGAGAGAGAGAGAGAGAGAGAGAGCTTGAGGCTGATCGTTCTTGTACTGCTTTTAGAGAATATTTCGAACCTCTTTGTTTCTCTACTCTTTACTTTTATGCAATCTATTTATTCATTGATTTCTGTTTCATTAATCATGTCTGAGTAGATTCATAGTTAGGTTTAGGGATTCTCATTAGGAATTTCATGAATTGCTAGATTAATTCATCAGTTAAGGATTCACAACTTGATTAGTTCTTCAACCTGGATTGTGCTTATTACTAGTTTCTAACCTGATCACTTAGAATCTAGACATTAGGTTTATAAATTGACACGATAGTGTGATTTAGAATATGAACTATTTAGGTTGAGCAATTTAATTATCTGCAAAGAAATTTGGTTTAATTGAATTGTGAACAAATCGAATCTGCACTTAAGGCTAGTTTAATCTGTTAAGAATTGCAAAGAAATTTGGGTTTCTACTAGTTAGACTTAGAGAATTCTCGCAACGAAAGTTGGTTCATTCTATATCTGTGTTTGACTTCTAGAACCGAGCTTAATTTGATCTTGACTGATAATTGATATACTTGTCTTGATTTCCTGAGAACTCCCTAGACTTAGCGCTTTTAGTACTTGTGAAACAAAACCGAATTTGCTACTGATTTACTTTTTGCTTAGTTTTATTTATTTCTGATTTGCATCGCCTAGCTTAACTTGAAGTTCTGTAATCTATCGTAAGATTCTTGAGTCTCTGTAGTTCGACCCCTAGATACTACAATTTTCCTGTGCACTTGCAGTGTTAACTTAGGGAATTAAACTCTGAGCATATCAAGTTTTTGGCGTTGTTGCCGGGGACTCTTTTGAGTCTTCGATAGATTTGAATCTGGGGTTTAGACTAGGTTTTTCGTTTTTGTTTTTGGTTACTAATTTTTTGTTTTTCTTTTTGTCTTTGCGTGTTTCGGGTCTTACGCATTTGCGTTTATCGACGCGTCTTTTGTATCGATCAACAAAAGGCGATTCCCGAACAGAATCGATCGTTGCGGTCCTTGGCATCGATCGACGCTTGACGATTGTCGACGTTTTATGCCTAATCGCGCGACCAGAAGTAATCCGGACAAGAAACTTGTGAATCTCTGTCTTGAAGAACTTGCAAGGTTGGAAAGAACGAACAGGAAAGCACAGAGACCAGTGAAGATTGCAAACGTGAATCATGCGCCATTGATTTTGATTAAAGATGCTGAAGGTGTTCTGAGAGACTCGCAGAACAATCCTTACAATGCTCATGGAAAAATGTTAGATGCTGATGGTAATGTGATTGAGCAGCAGGTTGTTCAGCATGAGCAAGAAGCTCAAGGTGGAGAAGAAGCTGGTGGACAAGGAATTCCACAACCAGAATTCCCATCTAGAGCGCTTGATCCACCCGTTAGGAGGACACTAGCGGATTATAATCTCCCAGATGAGTTTTATGACAATAGATCTGCGATTGTTCCTCCTGCATTTCTGCGTAATGATTTCGAGCTGAAGACTTTGTATTACACACTTGTGGGACAACACATTTTCTGCGGACTTCCACATGAGCAGCCGATGGATCACATAGAAGACTTTGAGTCTTTAGTCACTGGTATGAAGCACAATGTAGTGAGCTATGACTACTTACACTGCAAGCTTTTCCTCACTCTCTTGGAGGAGAAGTTGCTGCTTGGCTGAAACAGATTCCACCTGGGACTCTGACTACTTGGGATGCAGTGAAGAGGAAGTTTCTGCGACATTTCTATGATGATGCTAGATTCGATCAGTTTAGACAGGATCTCTTGACCTTTAAGAAAGGATCCACAGAGCCTCTGAAGGCAGCTTGGGTGAGATTCGGGATGTATCAGAGAGATTGCCCTCATCATGGCTTCTCTGAGGTTCAGGTACCGGGCATTTTCTTCAGAGGTGTTGATTTGTGGTATCAGATGGCTCTGGATGCTGCAAGTAATGGGAACTTCAACACTAAGTCTCCAGAGGAACCTAGGGAGCTTATTGAGAACTTGGTTACCAGTAATAGTGTCAAGAATGCTGATATGGAGAGGAAGAAATCTGGTGGCAAGGCTGATAGTTCACAGATAGATGAGATGAACAAGAAGATTGAATATGTTCATAGTCTTTTGCTTAGAAATAAGAGTGTTCACTTTGCTCAAGATGTTGAAGAGTTTGAGGCTGAAACTGGCTGCGAAGAAGAGGATGTGAATTATGTTGGTGGGACTAGTTTTCAGGGGAACAAATTTGGAAATCAGCAAGGTAGAGGTGGCTACAATGGAATGGGACAGAGAAGTACCTTCACAGGTAATCAAAAATTCTCCAATTTCACTCCTAAGCCTCAGTTTCAGAAACCTTATCAGAGTACTAGCAGCCATGGAAACAACACTAACAGTTTCACAAGGAACTATGGATCTTCATCCTATCAGCCTGCTCCTCTTCAAAATGAACAGAATGATAAGATGATGAGACTGTTGGAGAAGCTTCTAGAAGGACAAAAGAAGAGTACATTAGATTTTAATGGTAAAATTGATTCTCTATACTTGGAACTGAATGGGAATATAGATGCCATAAGCTCTCATGTGAAGAAATTGGAAGTTCAGGTTGCGCAGACTGTTGGGTCTGTTAAGAAGCCAGATGGATCTCTTCCCGGACTAACTAATGCTAATCCTAAATACCAGTGCAATGCAGTGATGTTGAGAAGTGGTAGGGGAGCTTGTTCTTGGTCAGAAAAAGCCGTTGAGTTTGGAGGAAATCGTTGAGATTGAGGAAATGGAAGATGAAATCCGTGAGTTTCGCACTGCATTGACCGATTCACCCCAGCATCGATCGACACAAATCATGAACGAGAATACTGAGCCGAAGCTCGATGCTGAGGTCGTGATGAAATTGCCTAGCATCGATCGACACACAACTGGCGTCGATCGATGCAAAGCGATCCCCAAGATTTCGAATGCAGAAACACTGAAAAGGCTGATGAAAGGATATATAAGCCTAAGGTTCTCTCTCCTAATAATCCTAGGAAGTCTAAGTTTGAGAGGCATGTAACTAAATGAAAGGAGATCATGAAAAAGGTGTTGATTGAAGTGCCGTTGATTGATTCTCTACAGACTACTCCTGTGATGAGAAGGTGTCTTAAGGACTTACTTACAGGTAACTTGACTGGCGAGGAGAGTGTAATGATGATCATAGAAGTTTGTAGTACAGTGATTCAGGACAAAATTCCAGAGAAGTTGAAAAATCCAGGGAGATTTGTGTTGGATTTTGGTATATATAAGGACAGATTTGAGAGATCTCTGTGTGATCTTAGTTCTAGTGTGAACCTTATGCCTTATTATGTTGCTGAGAGGCTTGGAATGACTGATTTTATGCCTACTTGGATCTCATTATTCCTAGCTGACAGAACAGTCAGGATTCCCGAAGGAGTGCTGGAAGATGTGCCAATCATGATGGGTAACTGTGTGATTCCAATTGACTTTGTGGTTTTGCAGTATGGAGAGGAACCAAGGGATCCACTGATTTTGGGTAGACCATTCTTAGCTACTGTTGGTGTTATGATTGACTGCAAGAGAGGAACGATAATTCTGAATGTGGGTGATTTGAAGATGAGTTTTGATATGGACAAGCTAGTGAAAAGACCAACCATCGACGGATAGACCTTTTATGTTGATACTCTTAGTGATTTGGCTGCAGATTTCTTTCACCAGACACATGCTGAGGATCCACTGGAGAGAGCTTTATTGAGCTCTATAATGGAACTGGAACATCTGCAAGACGAGCCTGCAATTTGCTATGCGAGGCTAATGGATTCTACTGAGCAAGTGATGCAATTGGATGTGTCTGCCGAGCCATTGCATCGATCGGCACAATCGATGCAGATCGTGAGCGACTGGGCAGAAGAAAAAGCCCTGACAATTGAGCTGAAACAACTTTCATCCGGGCTAAGGTACGTGTTTCTTGGACCTAATTAAACATATCCAATGATTGTCAATGCTAATTTGAACAACGCATAGCTCACTTTACTGCTAAGCAAGCTGTGCAAGTATCACAAGGCTCTTGGCTATTCTCTTGATGACATTTCAGGTATCTCTCCGGAGCTGTGCATGCATAGGATACATCTTGAGGATGAGTCTAAGATATTTGTTGAGCATCAGAGGAGGATGAATCCTAACCTTAAAGAGGTGGTAAAGAAGGAGATCATGAAGCTACTGGATGCTGGGATTATTTATCCAATTTCTATCAGCGATTGGGTTAGTCCAGTTCACGTAGTGCCTAAGAAAGGTGGTGTTACGGTAGTGAAGAACGAGAAGAACGAGCTGATTCCTACAAGGACTGTGACTGGACATCAGATGTGCATAGACTACGGGAAGCTCAATGCTGCGACCAGTAAGGATCATTTCCCTTTGCCTTTTATCGATCAGATGCTGGAAAGGTTAGCTAATCACCCTTACTATTGCTTTCTCGATGGGTATTCAGGCTTCTTTCAGATTCCCATCCATCCAGAGGATCAGGGAAAGACCACTTCTACTTGTCCATATGGCACTTTGCATACCGCATGATGCCTTTTGGACTTTGTAATGCACCAGCCACCTTCCAAAGATGCATGATGTTCATTTTTACTGATATAATTGAGGACTTTATGGAGGTGTTTATGGATGACTTTTCCGTCTATGGATCATCTTATCATGAGTGCTTGGACAATCTATGCAAAGTTCTAGGTAGATGTGAGGAGAAGCACTTGGTGCTTCATTGGGAGAAGTGTCATTTCATGGTCAGAGATGGCATTGTTCTTGGACATAGAGTTTCTGGAGCAGGGATCGAAGTAGACTGCGCTAAGATTGAGGTTATGACCAGCCTTCAGGCGCCTGATTCTGTGAAGGTTGTGAGGAGCTTTCTTGGACATGATGGGTTCTATAGGAGGTTCATCAAGGATTTCAGTAAGATTGCTAGACCACTAACTGCTTTGCTATGTACGGATGCCAAGTTTGAGTTCACTGCAGATTGTCAGACTGCATTTGATCAGATCAAGCAAGCGTTAGTGAGTGTTCCTATAGTGCAGCCACCAGATTGGGATTTACCTTTTGAGGTAATGTGTGATGCGAGCGATTATGCTGTAGGAGATATTCTGGGGCAGAAGAAAGACAAGAAGCTTCATAATATTTATTATGCCAGCAGAACACTAGATGACGCGCAGAGAAACTATGCCACTACAGAGAAAAAGTTGTTGGCAGTTGTCTTTACATTTGATAAGTTTCGGCCCTATCTTGTTGGTTCTAAAGTGATTGTACACACTGACCATTCAGCTCTGAAGTATTTGATGCAGAAGAAGGATGCTAAGCCAAGATTGTTGAGATGGATTATGTTGCTTCAAGAGTTTGATATTGAGGTGAAGGACAAGAAAGGAGTTTAAAATGGAGTTGCTGACCATCTGTCACGGATTTGGATTGAAGAAGACGTCCCTATTGATGAATTCTTTCCTGAGGAGAACATTAATTTGATTGAGACAGTATTTCGGACGGATTTAGACAAGAAGATGCAGAACTGTCGGATTCAGCGCACTGCGTCGATCGATGCCACCTCGGCAACGATTGATGCAGATATCGAGAGAGCAACGATCGACGCGTCCTTGTGAGTCAATTGATGCATTGCGCCTACGAACCCAGAATCTTTAAAGGTTCAAATTGGACACTACAACTTCGATGTTCAGGCTGTTTCGACAACCAATCGACCCCGGTTTACAGAGACTGGACCAGATGAGCTGAAGGGGTATGCTAAGAAGAAGTTCTTCAGAGAGCTCAGGCGATATTATCGGGATGAGCCTTATCTCTACAAGCATTGTTCAGATGGACTTTACAGGAGATGCATTGCGAAATCAGAGGTTCCAGATGTTCTATTTTACTGCCATGGATCAGATTATGCTGTACATTTTGCTACTTTTAAGACTGTGTCTAAGGTTCTGCAAGCAGGTTTCTGGTGGCCTACGATGTTCAGAGACGCTCATTCTTTTGCCTCTCAGTGCGATGCCTATCAGAGGAGAGGGAAAATCAGTAAGAAGCATGAGATGCCTCAGAATTTCATTCTTGAGGTTGAGGTTTTCGATTGTTGGGGCATTGATTTCATGGGTCCTTTTCCCTCATCCTATGGGAATAAGTTCATTTTGGTTGATGTGGACTATATGTCTAAGTGGGTGGAAGCAATATCTAGTTCAACCAATGACTCTTCGGTGGTTCTTAAGCTGTTTAAGACCATCATTTTCGCTAGATTTGGAGTACCTCGGATTGTGATCAGTGATGGAGGATCTCATTTCATTAATAAGGTCTTCGAGAAGCTGCTACAGAAGCATGGATTTCATCATCGAGTTGATACTCCTTATTATCCTCAGACTAGTGGGCAAGTAAAGATATCTAACAGACAAATCACGGAGATCTTAGAGAAGACAGTTGGGAGGACAAGGAAAGATTGGTCTGCAAAGCTTGATGATGCATTATGGGCCTATAGGACTGCGTTTAAGACGCCACTTGGGACTACTCCATTTCATCTACTGTATGGAAAAGCCTTCCATCTTCCAGTTAAGCTTGAGCATAAGGCAGCATAGGCTGTGAAGCAGAAGAACTTTGATCTTAAGCCTGCAGCTGAGAGGAGATTAGTGCAGCTTAAGGAGTTAGATGAGATTAGGCATCATGCTTATGAGAACTCAAAGATGTACAATGGGAGGACTAAGGCTTACCATGACAAGAAGATTATCTCTAGACAATTTGAGCCTAATGATCATGTACTTTTGTATCTCTCGTTTGCAATTATTTCCACGTAAGTTGCGATCTAGGTGGTCTGGTCCTTTCACAATCAAGGAGATTCGTCCCTACGGTGCTGTTGTTCTGATCAGTCAAGAAGGTAAGGAATTCGTTGTCAATGGACAGAGGGTGAAGCATTATTGGGCTAAGGCCGAGATTCCAAGAGGTCAGATTCTGCCTCTGGATGATGCACCCTCTGCCTGATTCACAGAACCGTCAAGCTAGTGACCTTAAAGGAGCGCTCAGTGGGAGGCAACCCACTGATAGGTTTGTATATACTCAGATTGGTGTTTTTGTTAGGATTTTACGTTTGATTTTTTTTTGGTGTGTTTTGTCTGCAGAATACGAAGTCTGGGAACTGCGTCGATCGTTGCGGTCCTGTGCAACGATCGATGCAGGTAGATATCTGACGAATGAGAAATCGCACTGTGTCAATCTCTGCGGTCATGTGCAGCGATCGGTGCATGGAGAATTATACGAAGGAATGAAGTCCCAGTGTGTCGATCGTTGCGGTCCGGTGCAACGACCGACGCACCTAGTTGAAATTGAAATCAAAGGTACGTGAGCTTAAACCGAAAAATAGGATTGGTTCGATTTCGGTCCAACCAATCACGATATGCAACGATCATTGCACATCCTGTGACGATCGATGCAGTCACGTGCAGGTAAGTACGCTTTAACTCTTCTTCTTCTTCCTTCTTCCTCATTTCGTCTCTCTCGCTGAAAGAACCCTAAAATCGCCTCACTCATATCTCACTCATTTCTTGCTCGATTTTAACGATTCAAGTGCCTAACCTGAGCGGATTTTCATTCTCTATCCATATATGTAACCAGTTTGAGCCGATTCTAAAGTATGTTCTCTTAAACTCGAATTTTCAGATTCAGCTCTAAGGAAGAAAGGTTCGATTTTTGCCTCTGATTTTCAATTCCGTGATGATATGCCACTGATTTAGGTTGGTTGGTAGTGGAGTGAAGGTCCCTAAGTAGTTTTCATGTTCGATTTTGCAAGTTTCTGAAAATTTTGATTTTTGTGATGGGACTTGTAATTTGCGCGAATTTGACAGAACTTAAGACGTGAATTAGCTGCTTATCCTGCTCCTATTGATGTTGGATATTGATTTAGTAGCATTTGCTGATCTTAGAGCCTTGGCTTAATTACAAGATTGTTCTTGTGTCTTTGATTGCAGATGCCTCCTCGTGCAGCTCCTCGCAAGCGAAGCAGAGCTACTCCAGCTGCTGCAGATGCTTTTCCTCCTCCCGATGAGTAGTTTACACGATCCTAATCACCACCTGCTGCATATGAGAGAGACCGTGAGGCCATTCAGTTTCCTTGGCCTAAAGGAGAGAGTGATAGGATTCCGACGGACAAAGTGTGGGATCGTTCACCTAAGGATTTGGTTAAGAGCGCAAAGTTTACAGATAGGCCAATCTCAGAGCATTCGGATGACTACGACACGTTGCTCTAAAACGGTTGGCTAGACATGGATATTGAGCCCACCAAGTTCGCTGACTATCGGACCATCAGGATTATGGGTATTGATAAGGAGGTGCACTCTTTGGTTCAAGATATTGGGTTAGGAACGATGCCTATGGTTTACTACGAGCTATACCCAGATCTGGTGAGACAGCTATTAGCTACCTGCAGAGTTTACTACACAGATCTGGTGCGCATGAGAGCTGCAGAGGGCACATTCACGTTCATTTGTCTGGGAGCCAGGTATCGTATTCCGCTTTTGGATATCTGCTGTATATATGGATTCAGTGTCGCGCCTACTCGATGCCCCACCTCTCTTGATTGGGATGTAGCGAGCACTCAGTTCTTTTGGGAGCATTTTGGTAATGGGTGATACGACTCGAGGATGTCGAAGCAGATATCTGTTAGGCATCCGGTCTTGCGATATGTGATACACATCTTGGGTTACACACTGTTAGCCAAGGTTGAAGCAAACAAGATGAGGAAGAATGAGCTGCATATACTTTACATTGGTTTGAGGACCTTGTTTTCTGATACTGATTTGAGAGATCCTGCACCTGAGCAGAACTTAGGAGTTGTATTTGTTGAGCACTTGTGCTCACTGACGAAGAAGGCTTTTGTTGGGGCGAGTACAGAGACTGTAGGGAGCTTGCTTACTCTGATTTTTCGACACTGCACGATCCCTTTGGAGGGCAGAGAGCGTGACACCAGAGAGATGTACATGGATTTGAGTCACCTGAAGAGTGCCACTTGGATGAAGGAGGACCGTCTATGGGTTTACTATGACACACGCTTGCAAAAGTGCTGTGTGGAACTTCCAGCTGCTGATCAAAATAGGATCGATACATTGGATTCCTTGAGCTTTGAGCCTCCTAGGAACGATCAGCGCAGAGTACCTATGATGGCCCATCCTCTCGGTGATCCTTCTTCGCGAGCTTCCTCTTCTTCTGCGCCTGCTCCTGCTGCTGATATTGGCCCCTATCTTGCTCCATCGATGAGCGTCCGTGAGATGTCTGAGGGTGATTGGCGTGAGCATGTGGATAGTCGGTTACAGAGGATGTCTGAGTGGATGCGTGGCTGCACATGAAGGAGTAAGCCACAAGTCCATCAGCCTATTCCTAGACATCGTCAGCGTTTTCCTACTCCCGCTGCGAGCAATGGTTATGATCCATATGCTGGGATTGACGATGAGTCTGAGTCCTGAGAGTTATGAGCTATTGTTTCCCTGATTTTCGGTTCTGCATTTTCCACATTTCTCTTTCATTTTCTTTTGAGTATTGTTGGTATTATGTTTTGGAATGATGTGCTTGTTCTAGGACCATTTGCTGCTTTGATTTTGCTTGTTTGTGGTGTTTACAGCTTTCAGGACTGCTAACTGATCCGACGAAATCGCAGTGCAATGATCGACACGGTCATGTGTGTTGATCATCTCATGACGACTAACGCATTGCAGCGATCGTTACAGACATGAGTGACGATCATCAAAAATCTCAAATCGCCCTGCAATGATCGTCACGGTCCTGAGCAACGATCGATGCAGGTGCGAGACAGGTAAAAATCGACAGAACCCAACACATCCTATAACATTTTTCTTCTTGCCAATCCTAAGCTTGACACTACTGGGGACAGTGTGTTTCAAGTGTGGGGGAGGTGGTACTGACATATTCTTTTTCTTTTCTTACAGTCAGTTGAGTCTTTTGTGTCTGTTTTATCGAGTCAAAATAGTTTGAGTAGGAAACACTGAATTTTTGAGGAGATCACCACTCTCGCAGGACCTTAAGTAACCATTGGGATGAACCTGCAGATCAATTTGTGACTATTAGAAAACCCAATGCAGATCAGCGTACTGAGGACACCCATATTACTTCAGGTATTCAGAGGATCCTTTACTGACTTCAACCCTAATTTTGACTTATTTTTCTCACCTAAGGGCTTGGTATACTTTGAGTCGGATTCCTCTGTTAATTCTGACACAGCTTGTAAACCTGTACAAGTATGGTTCCCTTCTCCCCTTCCTTAAAGTAAAAAAAAAAGAGAGATAAACTGAGGATGAGCAAGTAGCTCTGAAGTGGTCGCGGGAGTGGTAGAGACCCCAATTACCTCATGTACATCCATGGAATGTGTCCAAAGTACACCCCAATGCGAGAAGAGCACTGATAAAAAAATGATACCCAATAGGGAAAAATCAGATGCTAAGGGAGGGAAAAGAGAAGAAATGAACCAGAAAAGATAGTATGGTGGTCAATAGCTAACAGAGTAAGAGTCCATGTGTCCTTTGATCGATACTCCTTAGGTGAGACCGCACTTAATAGCTTATAGAATTCAGTAGGGTGAATTTGAATGCTTTGAACTGATTGTGGAGTTTACTCAGGACGGTTGCTAAGTGTGGGGAATTATATGTTGGTCTTGATGTCTGTAGGTGCAATTTTTCGTGTGGTTTACTAAGGGGAATATGAGTGTGGTATTTGTAAGATGAGTTTCTGAAGTTTTCAAACTTCTTCACCGCATTTTGGTTTTCTGTTTTGCTTAAGGGCAAGCAAAGGCTAAGTGTGGGGGAGTTGATATATCATGGTATTTACATGTTTTAAGCCATTATATAAGTGTGTTTTAGAGTCTTTTGTAGTGTCTTTCGAGTCATTACAGGTGTTTATTAGTACATGCACGTTTGGAGGATTATTGGAGATATTGGAGTATTTTGGGCAAGATTGGGAGCTAAAGCCGTGAGAGCTGATTTCGCCAAGTCTAATCGACCGTTGCAACGATCGTTTCATCCTTGGAATCGATCGATGCAACCCGCGCCAGCACATTAATGAAGACTTTTGAGATTTGCAGTTTTGCCCCAGAAGTTCCAGTATTTACGAAAAGAGCCCAAGACGTGATTATCACTTTATAATTAGGTTTTTGGTGTTTTTTTAGACTACACATTCATACTATTAGCTATTGAGAGAGAGAGAGAGAGAGAGAGAGAGAGAGGAGAGAGAGAGAGAGAGAGAGAGAGAGAGGAGAGAGAGAGAGAGAGAGAGAGAGAGAGAGAGAGAGAGAGAGAGAGAGAGAGAGAGAGAGCTTGAGGCTGATCGTTCTTGTACTGCTTTTAGAGAATATTTCGAACCTCTTTGTTTCTCTACTCTTTACTTTTATGCAATCTATTTATTCATTGATTTCTGTTTCATTAATCATGTCTGAGTAGATTCATAGTTAGGTTTAGGGATTCTCATTAGGAATTTCATGAATTGCTAGATTAATTCATCAGTTAAGGATTCACAACTTGATTAGTTCTTCAACCTGGATTGTGCTTATTACTAGTTTCTAACCTGATCACTTAGAATCTAGACATTAGGTTTATAAATTGACACGATAGTGTGATTTAGAATATGAACTATTTAGGTTGAGCAATTTAATTATCTGCAAAGAAATTTGGTTTAATTGAATTGTGAACAAATCGAATCTGCACTTAAGGCTAGTTTAATCTGTTAAGAATTGCAAAGAAAATTTGGGTTTCTACTAGTTAGACTTAGAGAATTCTCGCAACGAAAGTTGGTTCATTCTATATCTGTGTTTGACTTCTAGAACCGAGCTTAATTTGATCTTGACTGATAATTGATATACTTGTCTTGATTTCCTGAGAACTCCCTAGACTTAGCGCTTTTAGTACTTGTGAAACAAAACCGAATTTGCTACTGATTTACTTTTTGCTTAGTTTTATTTATTTCTGATTTGCATCGCCTAGCTTAACTTGAAGTTCTGTAATCTATCGTAAGATTCTTGAGTCTCTGTAGTTCGACCCCTAGATACTACAATTTTCCTGTGCACTTGCAGTGTTAACTTAGGGAATTAAACTCTGAGCATATCAAGTTTTTGGCGTTGTTGCCGGGGACTCTTTTGAGTCTTCGATAGATTTGAATCTGGGGTTTAGACTAGGTTTTTCGTTTTTGTTTTTGGTTACTAATTTTTTGTTTTTCTTTTTGTCTTTGCGTGTTTCGGGTCTTACGCATTTGCGTTTATCGACGCGTCTTTTGTATCGATCAACAAAAGGCGATTCCCGAACAGAATCGATCGTTGCGGTCCTTGGCATCGATCGACGCTTGACGATTGTCGACGTTTTATGCCTAATCGCGCGACCAGAAGTAATCCGGACAAGAAACTTGTGAATCTCTGTCTTGAAGAACTTGCAAGGTTGGAAAGAACGAACAGGAAAGCACAGAGACCAGTGAAGATTGCAAACGTGAATCATGCGCCATTGATTTTGATTAAAGATGCTGAAGGTGTTCTGAGAGACTCGCAGAACAATCCTTACAATGCTCATGGAAAAATGTTAGATGCTGATGGTAATGTGATTGAGCAGCAGGTTGTTCAGCATGAGCAAGAAGCTCAAGGTGGAGAAGAAGCTGGTGGACAAGGAATTCCACAACCAGAAGTCCCATCTAGAGCGCTTGATCCACCCGTTAGGAGGACACTAGCGGATTATAATCGCCCAGATGAGTTTTATGACAATAGATCTGCGATTGTTCCTCCTGCATTTCTGCGTAATGATTTCGAGCTGAAGACTTTGTATTACACACTTGTGGGACAACACATTTTCTGCGGACTTCCACATGAGCAGCCGATGGATCACATAGAAGACTTTGAGTCTTTAGTCACTGGGATGAAGCACAATGTAGTGAGCTATGACTACTTACACTGCAAGCTTTTCCTCACTCTCTTGGAGGAGAAGTTGCTGCTTGGCTGAAACAGATTCCACCTGGGACTCTGACTACTTGGGATGCAGTGAAGAGGAAGTTTCTGCGACATTTCTATGATGATGCTAGATTCGATCAGTTTAGACAGGATCTCTTGACCTTTAAGAAAGGATCCACAGAGCCTCTGAAGGCAGCTTGGGTGAGATTCAGGATGTATCAGAGAGATTGCCCTCATCATGGCTTCTCTGAGGTTCAGGTACCGGGCATTTTCTTCAGAGGTGTTGATTTGTGGTATCAGATGGCTCTGGATGCTGCAAGTAATGGGAACTTCAACACTAAGTCTCCAGAGGAACCTAGGGAGCTTATTGAGAACTTGGTTACCAGTAATAGTGTCAAGAATGCTGATATGGAGAGGAAGAAATCTGGTGGCAAGGCTGATAGTTCACAGATAGATGAGATGAACAAGAAGATTGATTATGTTCATAGTCTTTTGCTTAGAAAGAAGAGTGTTCACTTTGCTCAAGATTTTGAAGATTTTGAGGCTGAAAATGATACCCAATAGGGAAAAATCAGATGCTAAGGGAGGGAAAAGAGAAGAAATGAACCAGAAAAGATAGTATGGTGGTCAATAGCTAACAGAGTAAGAGTCCATGTGTCCTTTGATCGATACTCCTTAGGTGAGACCGCACTTAATAGCTTATAGAATTCAGTAGGGTGAATTTGAATGCTTTGAACTGATTGTGGAGTTTACTCAGGACGGTTGCTAAGTGTGGGGAATTATATGTTGGTCTTGATGTCTGTAGGTGCAATTTTTCGTGTGGTTTACTAAGGGGAATATGAGTGTGGTATTTGTAAGATGAGTTTTCTGAAGTTTTCAAACTTCTTCACCGCATTTTGGTTTTCTGTTTTGCTTAAGGGCAAGCAAAGGCTAAGTGTGGGGGAGTTGATATATCATGGTATTTACATGTTTTAAGCCATTATATAAGTGTGTTTTAGAGTCTTTTGTAGTGTCTTTCGAGTCATTACAGGTGTTTATTAGTACATGCACGTTTGGAGGATTATTGGAGATATTGGAGTATTTTGGGCAAGATTGGGAGCTAAAGCCGTGAGAGCTGATTTCGCCAAGTCTAATCGACCGTTGCAACGATCGTTTCATCCTTGGAATCGATCGATGCAACCCCGCGCCAGCACATTAATGAAGACTTTTGAGATTTGCAGTTTTTGCCCCAGAAGTTCCAGTATTTACGAAAAGAGCCCAAGACGTGATTATCACTTTATAATTAGGTTTTTGGTGTTTTTTTAGACTACACATTCATACTATTAGCCATTGAGAGAGAGAGAGAGAGAGAGAGAGAGAGAGAGAGAGAGAGAGAGAGAGAGAGAGAGAGAGAGAGAGAGAGAGAGAGAGAGAGAGAGAGAGAGAGAGAGAGAGAGAGAGAGAGAGAGAGAGAGAGAGAGAGAGAGAGAGAGAGAGAGAGAGAGAGAGAGAGAGAGAGAGAGAGAGAGAGAGAGAGAGAGAGAGAGAGAGAGAGAGAGAGAGAGCTTGAGGCTTATCGTTCTTGTACTGCTTTTGGAGAATATTTCGAACCTCTTTGTTTCTCTACTCTTTACTTTTATGCAATCTATTTATTCATTGATTTATGTTTCATTAATCATGTCTAAGTAGATTCATAGTTAGGTTTAGGGATTCTCATTAGGAATTTCATGACTTTATTTATTGTTGTATTAATTATGGTTGTTTAGCATTATTAAGGAAGTGTTGATTGTTTATGTATTTAGAATGAGTTTTGAAAAAAGTTTACTGAATTTAAAAAGAGTTTCATTTTTTATATTATTTCACCAGATTTTTTAGATTTCTAATATATTATTTAAGTATAAAATATATTAGTTAAAATATTATACAAAACTATTT
Organism: Orychophragmus violaceus; assembly: GCA_030180135.1. Taxonomy (NCBI): domain Eukaryota; kingdom Viridiplantae; phylum Streptophyta; class Magnoliopsida; order Brassicales; family Brassicaceae; genus Orychophragmus; species Orychophragmus violaceus. The sequence continues at coordinate 90,537,941 of CM058237.1, read as the reverse complement.
TATTATAAAAGTACTTATTTTAAATACACCTTTTTATACGTTAGTTAACTTGGTGACAAAAAAAAAAGATAGTTAACTAAATTATCTATAACTGTTTAATATTTAAATGAAAAAAAAAATCGTGTAAAGTTATGTGTTAAGTTATGATTAAGAAATTCTAATAATATTATATTTATTATATCAGCAATTTCGTATTGCTGAATTACGTTCACAAGGAATCGAAAATCTCACTGACTAGGAGATTGTGAAGTTGATGTTATTAGAAGAAGAAGAGACTATGGATGAATGCATATCTCCTATGTTGCAGTATTATAAAAGGTATTTTATGAAGAGACCTTTGAGTTCAAATCGGAGAAAAAGGATGGCTTATCATACGAGATCAAATTTATGGCAATGAGATTTCATGTCAAACACTTATTCGGATGAGTCCGAAGGCATTCATCCACTTATGCTGAATACTACAAGAAAGATATGGCTTAGAAAACTCGAGAAACATAAGTCTTGATAAGAGCGTCGCAATATTACTCATCATTTGTGCCCAAAATGATATGCAACGTGATATTTCACTCAGGTTTGGCCATTCACAAGAGACTATTAATTGAAAGTTCCATGATGTTCTTAATGCAATGGTGAGATTGGATATAGAGTATATTCTCCCATGAACAACCGAAGAATTGATAGCTATATTCAACCAGTTAGAAAAAGAGAGAACATATTGGCCTTATTTTAATGGATTTCTCTGTGTACTTGATGGAACCCATGTGACAATAATAGTGAAACCAGGTCGAGAAGGTGTCCAATTTATAAACAGAAAAGGAATTGCAAGCCTTAATGTTTTGGCTGTATGCGATTTTGACATACTTCTTACATATAGTTTTGTCGGGATGGTTGGATCTGCCCATGATGCACTAGTGGTTGCAACTGCGATACGATATGATCCAATCACTACAAAAAATATGCGTATTGATAGCATAATATAATAGCATGGTTTTCTAAACTGCTATTAAAGATAAATTTTAGTTTTTGTTTACTTTTAATAGCATTGACATAATGCTACGATAGTTATTTAGGAAGCGGGAAACAAAAATCACTTACTCCGCCAATACTTGGTAAAATTTTAGCTAAACCGCCAAAATGAATTTGGAGGTGAACAATTTTTTGTCCTTAATTTTGGGGAAGTCATTTTTTTCTCTATTATTTTTTTTTTCTCTCTTCTTCTTCAAACAGTCGAGACACAGTCTCTCTCTCTCTCTCTCTCTCTCATTCTCTTGTCCCTGATTTTCTCTCTTCCTCATTCTCCGATTCTCTTCCGACCCTCCACTCTTCTTCCTCCACGGCTTCTTATTATTTGGCCTCTCACTCACTCCTTTCCGCTCTAAATTTCCAAATCCCTAAAGACCCATCTCCATTGTCGTCTTCGTCATAGGTTCTCTTTCTACATCTAATTGATATATGTTATTCGTCTCCTCCGTGTTTTAATGGATCGATCCATCGATTTCTTCTTTTTCTTACTTTTTATTTTGTTTTCTGTTGGATCTGCGTAGCAATGCTAGCGGAGGCTCTACCCCTGGTTTTCTCTCCTCAGTCTCCGTCAAAGTCACCATGGTATCACAATCTCTCTCTCTC